>JAUMIR010000006.1:26415000-27665000 GCA_030847615.1 Gambelia wislizenii | reverse complement strand
GCAACTGCAGCTGAACTCCCAGTTCCCAGGGGAGCTGTATCCAATGCCTTAAGCTCCTTGAAGGAAAGGCAGGATATACACAAAACTAACTGAGAAATGCAGTGTTGGTCCAAAACCAGCCTGCACATCTGTGGGTGAATTTTCTGTTTTGGAAACATGCATAGTTACACTAAAGGAATATGAGTGTTCTCTAATTCCATCTGGTACCGCTTCATGCAAAAACGTAGCATTAGGCCTATTTGGAGTATTAAGATAGGAAAACCACATAATAATGTGACACTACATCAAATCCTACCCTGGATCAAAGCACAGCTTGACTAGACTTATTGGCCTAAATCCTATTGTTAGTCTCAACAAGAGTAGAGCCATTGAAGTGGTTTAGTTTACCTGTGTGTAGACTTAGCACTAAATAGTTGATTGAATGGGTGGTTGGGACTAACTAACAGGATTCCAGCCAGTATTCCCCAGCCATGCTTCACCTGTATCTTGTGTCTCTTCTCTTGGTCTCCTCCCCAACAGAGGCCCCACTCATAAAGTCTGCATCCTTATCTGCAACTCCCCACCCTATCTGCTTCCTGCAGTGGAGAGTACCACATACTCTGGCTATACAACAGAGAACCTGGTGCAGAAGATTGGCGAGGTGAGTAGAGATGCATGGTGACAAACGTGGCTCTGGAACTGTGGCTGGCATATGGTGGTATTTAAGGAGTTGTTAACCACTTCTCTACTCCAGTCTTCCCAAATACCTGATACATTAGAACAGAGCATGGCTTCAAGGTATATGGGATTCCCAATAAGCAAGCAAGATAATGGGTTAACCTCATAGTTTAAAACTGAAGAGCTTTAGAGGTTGAAATTTGATGAAATTCAGATGCCCAGTGAATGAGATCAGAGAGTGCCTTAGGCCAGGAATCCCATATCATGAAGGATCAGGCTGACACTGGCTGCTAGTCATGATGGTATTACATTTCTTCCAGTACCAGAGTCAATGTGCCTCTGTGTATTAGTTGTATCTTAGTTGCTGGGGAACATGAACAGGAACCTTCTATGCACTCAAGTCCCACTTGTGACCTTCCCATAGAAAAACGATGGAACAGAATACTGGGTAGGTTGCCTTGGTCTGATCCAGTAGGGCTCTTATGGGAAAGAAACTGAAGAGAGGAATTACAGTCATGTTGCTAAGACAACCCTTGAAAAGAACTTTGTGTGTCACCCATCTGTTTCAGCACCTGTTCAGAAAGTCTCTCCTCCCTGTAATTTCTAAAACCAGGGAAATCCCAGATGCAGCCTTCCACACTTCTTCATGATTCATGAAGTAATTCATGAAAGAGAGCAAATAGGTCCATGTACTGTTCCATGGAGAAGTGCAGTTTTTTTTAGGTAGTCAAATAAGTAGATATACATAATCAATTGACATTAATCAGTTCCAGGGATGGATTTGTGATGACTCATCATGTATTCTGGATACAGAAATGAAAATTGCTTAACCTACTGAATTCTTTACACTTTTTAAAAAAAATCTTATTTTTTGGTTAATATAAAATAGGGAAAGAGGAGAAATTTGAAAACACTTGTGAACGCTGTCTTAAGCAAGGAATGTTTGCAGGGTCAATGAGACTATTAGTGAATTAACTTACTATTTCAGAGTTAAAACCAAACCCTGCTCTCTCACAGCCCTGTGTTAATCTTTTTCTCTTCCGTGCATGGTTAAATCTTTTCTGTAGATTCCATCTCTGACTCTTTAAAAATAGACATTTGAAGGAAAATTGAATTCTAGTAAACCATTTGTTAAGTAAAATTAGGAATTTTTGGCCTTAGCAAAGTCAGGTCTAGGTGGACAGGAGTACAATACTCTCTCTGCTCACCCTTTCTTTCTTTCCCAGCGTGGGATCCACTTTTCCATTATCTCCCCACGGAAGCTGCCAGCTCTGCGCATTCTCTTTGAGAAGGCTGTGACAGGGAGCATGTTGGAGGCCCAGCTCAAAGACTACAGCCAGGACCCTCGGCATATGATCCTCATCCGTGGCATGGTCCTCCCAGGTAAGAAACTGACCTGAAAGTGAGTAGTTGGCAAACTTGTTTGGGCTTCTTAAGCATTTTTGCTGCACATTGTTTGAGTTACGAAAGTTTAGCTGCAAGGACGGACACATGAGGTTCATAATATGCTCAAAGTCTCACTGGGTTAGATTCAGAGAGCAGACCTTTGATATCAGTACAACTGAATTTAGTTACAGCTAACTTAAGTCTGTTTCAGTTTACTCTTAAGTATGACTAGGTCTGACTCCCACTCATTGTTTTCCAGTAGGATTAAATAGACAAACTGTGGTCAGAGCAAAGTGTATTTTGCAATACTATACAATATAGACTGCAAAAAGCCACAAGCATGACATTAAGTTCAGAATTCAGTTTCCTGGCAAGTTTCTACTCCTTATGGCCACAAAGATGCACTTTAAAATATATGAGCAAAATACAAAGTGAGAAGTTCTAGAAGCAAGAGAGAAATACCACTGGTGGTGGTGGTTGCCTACTCCTTGCTTTGGGTGTGTGTGTGAGTTGTTGTATAATTATTTCCCTTGCAGTAGCACCCCCACCCCCAGTTCACACTGAATCAACAACTAAGTTACATGCTGGTTAGAGAAGGCTGATGCCTAATGAATGAGAGTGGTACTGCAGGCTTCAAAAATAAAGATAAATAATACATTAATTGATCTGTTTTAATAGTCTACCCCAGTCTCCTTAGTATGCATGCCAAGTATCAAGTGTCTAGATTTTGTGGCATTGGAGCTGTGGCTCTGACTGTTGGGAAGCACACATATTTATGTTAGAGCTTAAATTTTGAACCATTCCTCTCCAACAAATAAATAAATTTATGTCCTAGGTTTTTTTCCCATCCTGAAATCCAGAGAGCAGCATACAGGGGTTTTCAGGTGGTCTCACACCTTGGCACTAACCCAGATTGGCTTACCCTCAGCATGGTGCCTGCATCTTAGGCCCTCAGGACTCTCAGATTGACTGGTTAAAAAATGTACAGCCTGCCTTTCCACGGATATGCTCAAACTGGCTGATAACCTTGAACAAAATATACTTGCACTAAATCTGTGCCTGATAAAGATGGGAATCTTAACCAGGTGTGGGGGGGGTGATTCTTCAGATGCTGTTGGACTGTACCTTCTGTCAGGCCTGGTAAATATGAATATTGTGGGGGATGGGGAAGGCTAGGAGTTAGAGTCTAACAAAATCTGGAGAGGCTTGCTGTGAAGGAGGCGCTAGGCAGACTTGGCTTCAAGGCAGCTGATCGTGTCTCACAGATGCTGGGAAGGAGGGTCTGTAGGAAAGGGGATGTTAGAGAAGGAGAAGCTTGGCTTTGGGGATAGGAGAGAGAATTGACAGTTGAGAGCTGGGAGTTAAGAGAGTCAGTTAGAGGAGCGTGTTCATTGAGCTTATCACACTACACTGTTTATAGCACTTATTCTACTTTACCTGCTCTGGCTGCCTCCTGTAGAATCCTGGGATTTGCAGTTTAGGGAGGGGCATTTAGAACTCTCAGCCAGAGAGCTCTTAGGCCACACTAAACTACAAACCCCAGAATTCCACAGGAGGCAGCCATAGCAGTTAGAGTGGAACAAGAGCACTATAACAGGGTAGTGTGATAGAGAGACTCATTGGGGAGTGAATGTACACTGGCTGTTTGAGTATTTTGACACAAAGTCTGACACAACTTAGTGGAATATTGCTTAGGGTTGGAACTAAGCACTGGTACCTGATAAAACAACAACCACTCTGTATATTATGAAAATAAAGTTGAACTAATTGTTATTTTGTTAACTCCAACTGTCTGTTCTCACTCTGATTAATGAAGTGGTCGCACCTACCATACTGAGTACAGACTAACACACTAGTCCACATTGGGGTCACCTGGATTCCCAGAAACCCAACCCAGTATAAAAGAAAGGAATTGGGGAAACAAAGGCAGGGCGAGTGGTGGGATTCCTAGGGGTTGGTGTGTTAGAGCCACCTTGGGTAAAAGGACCTGTTACACATGCTTTGTCCACTTAAAAAATAAGAAAAAGGAGGCTCCAAACGTCTGCTTAAGGTAGTTAGATGTTCTGTGGATCAGCAGCAGAACTAAGTTGTCTCTCTCTCTCTCTCTCTCTCTGTGTGTGTGTGTGTGTATGTGTGTGTGTGTGTCTGTAAGTGAGTAAAAAAGAATGTAGGGAGAGGGAAAAGTTAGAGGGATGCACAGTTCCTGTTGATGGCTGATACCACCCTTTACATCTTTGTTTGCAGTAGGAGGAGGAACTGCTCCCAACCCTTTGCAGCCCAAACAAGCTGTCCCCCAGCCCCAGCTTCCCCCCGTGCCAGCACAGCTCCCTGCCGCCCCACCACAAGCTATGCCAGCCGTTTCTCAGCCGTACCAGGTACATCTTTTGTCTCCAAAAATTGATGGGAAAAGGATATTGCTTCCTAAAAACTCATCCCTCCCTTTGACCTCCGCTCTCTGCTTTAGGTGGCGTCATCTACAACTTTAACTGCTGCCCAGGCAGCTGCTCAGTCTGCTGTGGAGGCTGCCAAGAACCAGAAAGCCCAAGGCACCCGCTGTAAGTTCTTGTCTCTTTCTCAGGGTGGTGGTGTGATAATGGGCACCTTGCCTTTATCTTGGTCAGCACAGCTGCAGGGGTGTGGGCTTGCCTCCTGGTAACCAAAGGATTAGGGTAAGGTAACATTTAGGGATGGCATGACAGAGAATCTGCAGAAAAACCATGAGAGACAATCAGCCAGTGGGATGACTTGATTGGGGAAATGTGCAAAAACTTTGAGATGCTTCAAGGATGAGAGATGATAAAACATGTTGCCATGAGGTGCAGGAGAGACTTCTTGGGACTGGTGTCATGGTAGGACAGGTGCTGCTTTTTTTCCTGTCTCTACAAAAGTGTGGCCAATAGACTGAACAAGAAGAAGTAAACTTCCATTTTTCCCATGAATGTCCAGAGAGCCAGAATACCAATTGTATCATGATTAGAATTGGAATATGTAGCAAGCCATATGGGTGTGTGTGTTTTTCGCCCCTAACTGAATGTGATTTAAGACTGTTTTGTAAATATGTAACTATTCTGAAGTAAAACCTAAAGCACTGCTACTCAGTGTAGTGATTGGTGGACCAGTGCTGGTTCCTGAGCCATTGACTGCCAGTGGTGGGTGAATTTCCAAGAAACAACAACAATAATATCCAATAGGCACAAATAAGGTACTGGTGCCTCCTACACTGGAAAATAAAAGTGTTGTTCCCTCCCCCCGCCCCCTTTAGATAGCTTGAGATGTACTGGCCTAAAGGAAGGTGCCTTCATGTACAAGATATCCTTTGCTAGTGTAAGATTTTCTTGCGTAGAATAAAAGCTTTCCTAAACGATCTTCTCCTTTCCACTCTCTCTTGTGTGTACCTGCACTTGATGCACATATATTTGTGTAGAAGGCCTATCTCTCATGAGATAAGAGAAAATCTCTCCAAAGTCAGAGTGGATGAAGGGCAAGGTAGACACCTCAGTGACCCACACTAAGTCACTGAATCTCAGAAAGCCCAATAATAGTGGGTGGTGGCAGCTAAAAGTAATTTGGGGTCCCTTGCTCCTACTTTTGAGACAGGGAGCAAAACCTGAACAGGCAGTGCAAAAAAGTATCTTTGAAGTTAGAGGAAGGAGCAGTTAAAGTAAAGTTAGAACTGGGTGAAGTTAAAGATGGCAGTTTCCCATGCTTTCTTTTCCGCCTCCATAGTCACCCCCATGAACCCCATGCAGCCGGCCTTCAACCAAGCTCCCACACAGACGCTCCAAGCGGGTTCAGTCCCAGCCCTGCCTCAAAAGCTTCCTGCTTCTTCTCCATCCAGCCTGGTCTCCACGGTAACCACAGGCTCCGGCCTTCTTGTCCAGCCACCAGTGCAAGCCCCTCCACAGTCTGGTGCCTCAACCATGGTATGTATAGGGCCTGACAGTTTGGAAAGGGAAGAGATACATTCCCTTGTACATTTTTCACTTTCAGAGTTTGGAGAGGTTACTTTAAAAAAATGGCCATGCTGGCCAGGGAATTGTAATCCAAGAAAGTAACTTTTCCAGCCTCTTTCCAGGCTGATACACATATGACTGTTCCCTATCTCTCCCTCTGCTTCCACCCAGCCCAGCGGTGTTCCACCCAACAGCATGGCGGTGACTCAGTCAGCACAGCCACAGATTGGAGCAACACAGCAGTCAGTCACCAACAAGGTGATGGCGTGGAGCGGTGTGTTGGAATGGCAGGAGGTGAGAGCTGAACTAGGGAGGGCAGGACCACACTAAGAATAGGGAACCCTTAGCCTGACATGTTTTGACGGTCTGTCCCATTCCTCTTTCCTCAGAAGCCCAAGCCAGCTTCTGTGGATTCCAACACTAAGCTCACTCGTTCCCTGCCTTGCCAAGTCTACGTCAATCAAGGAGAAAACTTGTGAGTGTCTGTTTTCTATCTTTAAAAGGTGTGGAGGGGGAGGGCACAGCTGTCAAGAAGAAGCATTATTACAGGAAGAAGGAAGCAGAACTCCTGTTCTTGTGGGAGTAGAAGCAAATTGAGTATCAGCAGGTTATGGAAGGATGAGGGACAGTCAAGTATAGACAAGTAAGGAGAGACACATGCCAGCAGTGCGGTGGGCATGGAACTCTGCTTCATCATTGGTCTCACTCTAAGGTTTTGGGTTTTCTGAAGGTGTGTGTTTAAATGGGTTCGGGGGTGGGGGGAAGGAACATGTGTCCTATGTCTAAGCTGACAACACAATAGCAGCCTCTTCAGTTTGGTGGGTGAGAGCATATTGTTGTACTCTGAGAGAGCTACTAAACCAGGAGTGGGAAACCTGTGGCCTTCCAGATATTGCTGGACTCCAGTTCCCATCATTCCCAGCATAGCTAATGAGTAGGGGTGATGAAAGCTGTAGTCCAACAACAGCTAAAAAGCCAAAGGTTTCCTACCTGTAAACTCTGAGACCTGATGGGGGAAAGTGCTTTATTGTTTGAAAAATTAGGCCTTGTGGAATTAGTTTGGAGCAGGGCCTTCTCAGTGGTTGCATCTGTGGAATGGCCTCCCTAGGAAAACCCACTGTTTTGGATTATTTTCAGCACAGTGCCCCCAAATGTGTAATATCTCCGTTGCTGTGTATTTTTTAAAAATTACCATATAGTTTTGGTTATTAATTATTTGGTTATTAATTATTAACTGTTTAATTTAGTTAATTTCATAACGGAGTTCTTTTTAAAAAGTGTGATAGATATTCTTGTGAGTCTGCACACCCTTGAGTATTTCAACAGGCAATTTGCTTAACCAAGTGAGTTCTGCAACAAATCTTGCTCTGTGTAATGTCCTATTTGACATTTCAGCCAGCCAGCTAGCCATTCCCTCCTCCTGGTACAGTGTTCTATTCCATTCTTTTCTCCCATCTGGTTCTCTGTTTATGTCCTCAGCAGCCAGTCAGCATACTGAGGCCTCTGAGCATGATCATTCCTCATTGGGCTCTTTGTATGGATCCTTCCCATTGGTGCTTTCTCTTCCATAAAAATTATTTTTACATTTCTGTAAATGTTGGGAGTTTCCCTGCTGCTACCTTTGGCTTGGGCTGAATGGTGCTGTTTTGGCTGCCTAAAGGACTAGTATGTAGATTATTTGAGTTCACCATTTGTAATATATGGTAATATAATTTTGACACTATTGAAGACCTGTCTTGCTTCTACTTTCTCCATTGCAGGAAGGCTGAGCAGTGGCCCCAGAAGCTCATTATGCAGCTGATTCCACAGCAGCTCTTGGTAAGCGAAGTGCTTGTGATGGCTGTGGCCATACCCAAATCATACTCTCCCAACCATGGGTACTCAGAATGTGTAGTATGACTCCTTTTGGACCCAGCCAGCATGGCCAGTGGTCTGGAATGATAGGCACTGTAGTCCAACAACAACTGGGGCCCCAAGGTTTGAAAGACTGTAGGTAAATCCATTGGAGGATCTGGCTCCAAATTCATTCTCACGAGTCTCGATGAGTGTTACTGTTGTCTCAATTGCAGATATCCCAGTGGTAAAATGGTTACTTTTATAACCCTTCCATGTAAGAATGTAGGCACCATGACAGGGATAGACCATTCATGCAACATTGGAAAGCATAAAAGAGTGATTTTCTTTGGTTTTTTTCTGGGTTGTGAGGCTGTGTTCTGGAATAGTTTCTTTCTGACATTTTGCCTGCATTGAATAGAATGGAATAGAAAGAAACTATTCCAGAACACGGCCTCACAGCCTGGAAAAAAACCCAAGAAAATCTATGGATGCCAGCCACGAAAGCCTTCGACTTCACATAAAGGAGTGTATCCTGGGCTGTAGGACATTTCTGTCTGTCCATCTGATTTCAGTTAGCATGATAGATGTTGGTATTGGAAGCAGCAAACAGGTTTCTTGTCTGGAAATCTTTATCCTAAATGCTAGAAATGTAAGCTGTCATCTTGCAAGTAAACTGTGAACATATTGACTCTGTTATCCAACTCTGTTCAACTGACAACTGCTAGAACATCTGTGCCCAAAATAGGGCTTTCTTCCTCAAGCTTTCCTCAGAAGAAAGGAATCTGATATTGACATCTCTTGCATATTAGGCAGGTGGTTGCTAGATGTTTTGTAGGGTTGTATGACCAGATCACTCTCACCTCTTCAGATTTGCTTTTGACAGCATCCTGTGTCATAGAATTCTGCATAAATTTGCCATCCCTATTTATTTATAATTACAGTACTTTATAACTTAGAGGGTATACAGGCTAAGGACCTTATTGGATGAACTTTTCTTGCTCTCTTGCAGACAACACTGGGCCACCTGTTCCGAAACTCACGCATGGTTCAGTTTCATTTCACCAACAAGGACCTGGAATCACTGAAGGGGCTCTACCGCATCATGGGCAATGGATTTGTAAGACACTACAGGTGGTGGAGGAAGGGGGATGAGGGTTGAGGGTTGAGCTTCCCCAGGAGAAAGTAGGATCTCCACAGATGTGGGTTGATCACGATGAGTAAGTCAAGTCAGCCAACTTTCTTGCAGATTTTAAACCTTCTCTTTGATCAGTAAACCAGTCAAATAATTGGAAGTTTTAAAAATACATACAACAGAACATAAATGCAAAATATATACAATTGGAGGCCTGTATCCATGGAACCAATATCCACAGTTTCAGTTATCTGTAGGACACAAAATAGGGACACATACCATAGAGTCATGCTGGAAAATGTCTAGAGAGGTGTCCTCTCCAGGCATTTTTAGGTCCTCCAATGCAACTCTATGCTATGTGTTTGCTGGAAGTCCTTTGTTTTAATAGGGTTGGCTGTTATCTGTGGCTTTCTGCACAGATACGGGGGTCCAACTGTACACCAGGAGTGGGGAAGGTGTGCCCACCCAGATGTTGGACTGCAGCTCTTATCATCCATAGATGTCATAGCCAGTGGAAACAGATCCATGGGAGTTGTGGTCCAGTGACATCTGGAGGACTGCATGCTTTCCATTCTTGATATACCCTGTTGTCCCTGTTGCACCAAGAAACACTGTGCTCTTCAATTTAGATATTGAGGGTGGTGGCAATTGCTCATAGTTGGGGTTTCCTGCCCATAGGAGTGGAGTCTTGGCATTGTGGCTGGTGATTCTTGTCATTAGGGTATGGTATCTCTCCCTTATGGGTGGGACTTCTTAGTCATGGGGCAGACCCTTTATCTGGTGAAATCATCTTCTTAAACCTCTTTCTGGGTGGGCTAGGTAATGGTGAGGGGTAAGAATCTGCCAGGACAGATTCTTTAGCAGACGTTTCTTTCTTGCCATACGAGCAGGCGGGCTGTGTTCATTTCCCACACACTACGCCCTGTGAGGTGCGGGTGCTGATGCTGCTGTATTCCTCCAAGAAGAAAATCTTCATGGGGCTCATTCCCTATGACCAGAGCGGCTTTGTCAATGGTATTCGGCAGGTCATCACCAATCACAAGCAAGTTCAGCAACAAAAGGTAGGCAGCTGACACTTGGGGCACCTTGGGGAAAGGATCTTGGGAATCTTTTAACCAGATGCACTGGAAATATTTTAACTCTCTTTATCTTTCTAATACCATCTCACATCTGAAGTTGACGCCATACCAATAATAGTGTTTCCCAGTATCACAGGTTCCTTCCCCCCAGCATTTCAAGGATTTATTCTCAGTAAGAATAGGGATGAGATATTCTGATATTAAGCTGTTCAACATGCACTTGCTTTTGGGCACATCAATAGTTTTCAGCTTCCCTTAACATGTCTCTTATAATATATTTTGGATTGGCAATGGATTGGAGTTCTGCACCAATTTCTTTTTAGATAGTTTTGCTGGATGGTTTTTAACTCCTGATCCAGCCTTCTGTTAACTTTTTAAAATGTGTGCCTCACAGGTTTGCTTTTAGACCAGGGATAGGGAACATGTGGCCTTTTAGATATTATTGGACTGTGATTCCCATCATCCCTCACCATTGGCTAGGGTTCATGGCATTTACAGTCTAAGAACATCTGGAGGGCAATATCTTCCCTAACTAGATCAGTGTTCTTTAAGCTATATGATGTGGAGGAGTGGCACGATTTTTTTCTGAGCATGCCAGAGTGCCATATTTGTGCCCACTGAAGAGTTGTCCTGAAGGCTCTCCAGGGACCAGCAGTTGATGGCTTATGGACCAGCAACAATCCATGGACCACTGCTTTGAGTCGCAGTGTTTTAAATGAATCTTGCTCTCCTAAGCACTTAATGATGGGGAAGTTTGGGCTGCCTTTTTAACTGAAATGATGCCAACTAGCACACCCCACTCCATGGTTCCTTTTTCCTGGCTGTGAATCTTCCTTATCCTTTCCTTGACTCTTCCCTTTTGGCTGATTTCTCCTGTGTTTTCCCCTCTTTACAGCAGATGGGGGGCTCCCAGCCCTTGGGGTCGACACCCAGCACACAGCCCTTCCTGGCAAAACAACCTGGAACTTTACCAGTGACACAGGGAGTCCAGCAGCAGGTAAGAAGATGCATTGAGAGGAGTGCAGGGGAACAGATACCCAAGGAGGGGAAGCCACTAAGTTACCGTAGTTTTGGCTTGGAATTGCATTGATGTTTTCCAGAGACCCCACTCTCACAGGCCTGATTGCTACCCCCCCCCTACTTATTTTCTTCCAGATGGGAGGGCAGCAGGTGAGCCCTGGCATGCCTCAGGTGGGGATTATGGAAGAACAGCAACGGCAACAAGGCCTGGTGAGTCTTTTTGCAGAGGTAGGAACCTGCACATTGCCCAAGATACTTGTAGAGCAAAAAATGGAACCATCATCACCTTTTTAAAAAAAATTGAGATACATAACATCCCAAACCAGCCAAGTTACTTTGACACAGGTAGGGAAAAGAAATCCAACAAGCACCTGTTGCTATCCCCATGAGGAAAAGTACAATAACAAATTAAATAACAATTTGCTGCTCTTTCAAAACAATATCATCATGTTGTTGCTGTTGTTGTTACTATATTTATTTATATCCTATCTTTCTTCCAACTCAAGGTGGCTAACATGAATTTCAAACCATACAAATTAAAACAATACTGAAGCATTAAATACATATATAAAATTTAAAAAATTAAACGATGTATAGAATTAAAATATTTAAAATACGATAAAACTATATATTAACTTTAAAATCCAAATTGCACAACATTTGTAAATACCTGATGGCACAAGAATGTTTTTACCTGTTAGTGAAAGGAGAGCAGAGACAGGGCCATCCTAGCCCCTCTAGGGAGGGAGATCCAAAGTCTAGAAGCAGCCACTGAGAAGGCCCTCCCCGTCTTTCCCACCAAATGATCCTAAGAGGGTGGTGGGACAGAGAAGGGCCTCTCCAGATGGTCTTAAGAACTCTAATGGACTCATAAAGGGAACTGCCAAAGATAGGATTGGTCAGGTTGCAGGTGAACTCATCCCACTTCTGAAGTTTGCTGGTTCCTGAAGCTCAGACTAACATCCTCCACCCACCCCAGTTGAGTCCTAAACCTAGAAGGAAGGCAGAAATTCATTTGTGTAGTAACTCAGAAATCTAGTTTCTTAACTCATTGTGGAGCTTGTGTTAGAGTTGCATCACTCTTGGCATGGATTTTCCTATATTGTTCTCCTTTCCTCCTGTTGTTGAGTGCCAAGACAGGCTGCAAAGCGAACTAATATTACTGATCTTTCATTAGATTCTTACTGCCTCAGAAGAGCTTTCATCTAAATTTATCTTGCCCTTCTGCAGAAACTTCCAATACCTTTTTTGTAATCTGGTCACTGCATAATGTCCTGCCAATGTAGTCACAAACCATAGTGGAGAACTGTTGGTCCTTGTCCAGAGGGTAGCACGCACCCTCTGGCACCAGTTCCTCTTTAATGGCTACATTTGCAGCACCTTTGCATGTGCCTCTACTTAGTCACACCTTGGGAGTCATGTGGAAGATGACTCCCGCTAAAGGAACTCTAGCAAGCTGGATTATATGTCTTTTTCCCTTTCTTTCCCCCCCTCAGTTGCAACTTCGAGTACAGCAACCTCAGCCAGCTGCTCCACCCACTAGCCAGCCCCCACAAGCACCAGTCCCCCAACAGGCTGGGCCACAGGCTACCCAAGGAGGTGCCATGCTGAGGCCCCAAAACCCAGGTGCTAATCCTCAGCTCCGAAGCCTCCTCCTCAGCCAGCAGCCAGTAAGTGCTATCTCCCTCTTTTCTCCCAAGGCTTCCTTTATCACTTGACCTTTATTTGGAAGTACTGACCATGCAGCTGAGGTGGAACATTTGAGGGGGGCGGGTAGGCGAGTCTGTCACTTAGCCCTGCAGAGAAGAGTAAACCCCATAATCCTCTCCTCCTTGAGAAGCCCAGAAGCCTAGGCCACACAGGGTACTGTCCACTTGTGGGATTTGCTACCTCAAAATATACTGATGGCCATTAAGTTTTAAAGTAGAGGGTAACTCCGTAGTCATGAAAACTCACTCACTCTCAGGGTAGTATGACTGTATTACCAGTATCAGAGATGTAACGCCAGTATGACTCTACATACTTTTTGTTGGGGAACATGAGCAGGAGGATGCTATTTCATACTTGCCTTGTGTTGTCCTCCAGTAGGCCAGCAACTGGCCACTATGCAAACATGTTACGTGACTAAGTAGGCCTTTAGTCAGATCCAGCACTGCTTTTATTGCATTCTTATCTTCTCCCTCAGTGGAGGAAGAGTGTCACTGAGAAGGCACATCTTCCCATAGATCCAGGGTCAGGGTTGTGCAAATGCCTGTATCCCTTTTTAGTAGAGATTAGTCTACCCACTTCTTCTCATGTCCTGTCCTGTCCATCAGAATAACAGAGCAAATTGAAACCTCTGGTGTAATTTCCAAGGTCACCTTTAGACTCAGTTCTTAATCCTCTTTAGATTTGTGGTCAGTCCTTTTCTCAGGAAAGACATGGCAATCTGCCAATCAAGTTGCATGCAGGTGACAGAAGTGGAATTACATTCTGACAGAGGGCAAGAAGAAACTGTAATCTGGTTAGTTTGTGGGGGGTGGGGAAGGTGCAGGGCTTTGTTAGCTTTCCAGAGCAGGGACGGGGACCCAGAAAGTGGGCAGGGACTGAGATTGGGACCGGGTGAGGGCTTCTTTCCTTGAAGTTCATCCTGAAGCTAAGACATGGAGGTCTAGGACAGAGACTCTGGCTATAAGGAATATATGATTTGCATTGTCATAGGATCATAGAGTTGGAAGGGGCCCAATAGGTCATCAGGTCCAACCCCCTGCTCAGTGCAGGATCTCCAGCTGTAGCAACCCCAGCAGGTGGCTGTCTAGCCTCTTTGTGAAGACATCCAGTGAAAGAGACCCCCACCACCTCTCTGGGCAATTGGTTCCATTGCTGAATTGCTCTCACCATCAAGAAATTCCTTCTGATGTTTAATGGAAACCTACCCTCCTATGTCCCCCCCCCTCTTTACAGCAGATGGGGGGCCCAGCCCTTGGGGTCAACACCCAGCACACAGCCCTTCCTGGCAAAACTTTAGATAATGGTAACTTAAAACCATTAGACTTAGTTCTATCCTCTGAGGCAGGAGAGAACAAGCCTGCACCCTCCTCTTTGTGTCAATGGCAGGTGCAGAAAAGGGCATCAAAATGCCTTGAGGGTTAAAGCAGCTCCTCTAGAAGGGAATGGTTACAGCATTGGGGTGTTTTAATTTAAGGAAAAAAGCAAGTAGGTGGAGGGACGTGATGGTAAAATGGTACATGGGGTAGAGACACTTTTGACCTGTCTTCTGCTGCTGGGATGTGGAGTTATTTGATAAAACAGAATGGTAAAATATTCAGGACAGGCAAAAGGCATACTTCTTCACCTCGTGCCTAATCAAAACCATGGAATTTGTGGTCACCAAAGGCTGTGATAGTCTCTGTCTTTGATAGCTTTAAAAGGGGATTGGATAACTTTGTGGAGAGTATGGTTGTGGATGCTTACTAGTCCTGATGACTGCCTTTTACTTCCCATATCAGAGGCAGTTTGCCTCTCGGTACTAAAGGTTGGGAAATGTGAGAGGGAGTTGCTCTCATGTCCTGCCATGAGCTTCCTGATGGGATTTCAGTTGGCCACTGTGGGAGAATGCTGGACTGGATAGGCCTCTGGTGTAACCCACCAGGGCTCTTGCGTGAGGACTTGCCTGTTTAAGGCTCCATCACTCCTGTTGCTGTGAATGGATGTTTTGCAGTCTAATCTGCTCTCCCTTCACTCTGCCCCGCATGTACAGCCCCAAGCCGGAGTTCCTCAGTCCCAGCAGCCCCTCCACCACCTCCAGCAGGGGTCTCCGGGAATGTTACCACACCAGCCCATGGGACAAGCTCTGGGGCATCAGCCTCCGGGACAGCAGCAGCTCCAACTCCCTGGACAGCCCCTCATGCACCAAGCCCCTGGACAACAGTGGCCAGCCCAGATGGCACCACGGGCACCATTGCAAGGTACAAGGCGCTACGTTTGGGTGAAATAACAAAAGCCTGCAAAGAGAAACAGCTGTTCCACCCCCAGAAACAGCTGCATCTGAGAGTTAGAGAAGGATCTCTGTTGTTTTATAAAAGGCCCATGATCTTCTCCCCCGCCTGTCCCACCCTGCTCATCAAGAGTCATTGACTTTGAGGAAAAAGAAATCATGTGGGGAGCCACGTATAAGCATGCATGTGTGCACCTTAACTGAGCAATTAAATTGTATTATACTTTCTTACTTGAAGTAGATATGTTATAAATAAATGAACATAATGCCTAGGGCAGGCCTTTCTGAACTTGGTGCCGCCTATGCTAGTAGCAGGTGATGGGGTTGTAGCCAGGAGGGGAGTCCAGTTTGAGGAAGACTGGTCTAAAGGGCAAGTTCTGAAGTATTACTGCCTCTTGAAGCTCCAGCTACCCAGGCTGGGATTCACTGACTGACCAGAACAGTATGGTAATGATTCTTGGGGAGGGGAGGAATTGAATACACACAGCTGCTCCTTTTGTCTGTATTTTATATAAAATAAAACATATCTGTGTGTATTATGCATGTATTACACATACATACAAGGTTTCCAACATTATTTAATAGACTGGGGAAAGAATTCTTGAAAACTACAGAAGCCTTTTCCAACATTTGGGCTGTAGGTTCCCCACCCCTTTTAAAAAAGCTTAATCTGAGAGAAGGACTTCCTCCTTTTTACCTGTAATATCCCCCCTCCCTGGTATCTCCCCTAGGTCAGATGCTGATGAACCCAGGTCCCCGGGGGCCTGTACCCCAGCCAGGCCTGCAGCAAGTTCCAGCCCCCAGCATCATGGAGGACGACATTCTCAGGGACCTCATCTAATGGTGGACAAGGTCCTTGCTCCAGTGTCATTTAGTGCTGAGATGGTTCCTAAACTGGGGAGATGCTTCCCTTCTGGAGAAGGTTACTGGTTCTTTCTCTGTTGTGTATAATATTTTTTCCCACTTGTTAAAAAAAAGTCATCCACACCCCTCCATGTCCTGGTGCTTCCTGAGTGGGTTTTCTGCTTTGCTGCAGCCTCGTCTGCTCCTCTGTTTGTGTGTCCTTCTCTCCATCCATTTCTGAAATACTGATTGTCTTTGCTGCATTTCGCAGAGCTGGGGAAGGGAGTCTACGAAGACTGAGCTTTAGCACAGCCCCAGCAGTTCTTATGTGGTCCTTCACAGAATTTAGGAGGACCAAGAATTGAAAGCTTGTTTGGGAAAGTGCTTTGCTAAATGAGAAACAGGAATCCTGTGAGCTTCAGTGAAAAACTATGCCCCAGGATCCTGAGAGTGTCAGAGAAGTTGGATTATTATTATGTTTTATTTAGTTAAGTGCTTTCAAAGGAAGAGGAGCCAGCTTGGGAGGATGCCTCTTAACTGGGACCAGAAAGGCACAAAGGAAGACAGTTCTGCCTTTTCTAAACCAAGAATGGACAGAGTGCAACCCACAGGTAGACTCACACAAGCCATATCTCCCTTCCCACTTATATTTCATCTCCAAATGGTTTCTCCCCACTCCTGGAGGCCTCCAGGATCAGCAGTTTTGCCACAGGGCCCCTGAAAGCCCAGAAGCTTTTTAAAAAGTTGGAAGAGGGCTTCCAGCAGCTTTCAGTTTTGGAGCCTTACCTCACTCTGAAGAAAAGCGGCAAGGAAGCAGGAATGTTCTGTCTTCTGCACTGCCTTACTGCATGATGTCATCATTTTTTTGTTCCAGTCCCATGGGAGGGCCGAGATAAAACTGTGTCTTTTTGCTAATGAGAAAAACCTGTTAACAAAAAGATGTGGTTTTGCCTCGGTCCCCCATGGGACCGGAATGAAAGAATGCTGGAAGAATGACGATGTCGTGTGGTAAGGCAGCACAGAAAACGGAGTGTTCCTGCTCCCTTGCTGCTTCAGAGTATGGTAAGACCCTTGATCTTTTGGTGGTGTTTGCATTTCAAGGGGTGGTCAGGCCACAGTGGGTCCCTGTGGGGGGCGGTGTATGTAGAAAACTGGTTTTGCCTCCTCCCCAAACATTCACCCTGAAAGTCCTGTACAAGGCCTCCTTTTCTCAACATTTCGGGAAGCATGCCGTCTCCTCCTTTTCCTGTGTCATCCAGCCCACATCAGGTGGTGTCCTAAACAATGCCTCACTTGAATGCCACCTAAAGCATTGCAATGTGTGTTCAGTAGATTTAGGTCCACTCTTAGATAGCATTGCTTGGTTATAAAGTTTTTTCCCCTGAAACCCAGATCTTTAGATAAAAGTGTGGGCGATGGGGATTAGAACCAGGAACCTTGTTTTTGGAGTTAGCATTGGTCTTTATGAAAACAAGCAGCATGGTGTAGTGGTTTGACTTTTGGAACTATACTCCAGGAGACCAGGGTTTGAATCCCTGCTCAACCATGAATATCCACTGGGTAGTCTTGGGCAAGTGATGCTTTGTCAGCCTCAGAGGAAGGCAATGGCAAACTTCCTGAATAAATTTTGCTACAAAAATAGACAGGATCTCCGTAAGTCTTGAAGGCATATAACAACGATTGGTCCTTGTGGGCTAAAGCAGAAGATGAAGATGTTTAGAACAGAGATAAAAGCTGGGCTCTTTCAGGAAGATACTACATGCCTAGTAGAAGAACTGAAAGGGAGTGGAGGATAGAGTAGGTAAAGAGGGTTGTAAGTCAGGATGCCTGGGTTCCTCGCATCCATCAACAGAAACACTCCAGAGATCAATCTTGACAGCATTTATTTGTCCCACACCATCACTTTTTATTAGGCAAAGATGGCTTGGTTGCTACAGGAGTTGGGCCCAGTGCTCTGAACGGTGCAGTCACTGGAATCCATCTTACAGAGGTCACAGTGGCAACTGATAGCCACGGGGTACGTGAAGGACGGGTCAACACCTGATGGACATCCCCGCAGAAGCATGGTCTCATAGCGTACCTCCTTGTAAGTGCAGACCCTTTGGTTGAAAGATGAGAGGATAGTCTTCCACAACATCTCCTGCAAAAGGTGGGCAAGTAAAAGGAAGAGGAGTAATTATACGCGAGTAGAATTCAAAGACATAGCTGTGTTAGCCTGGAATATTAGTATGCAATGGGATCTTGTAGCACCTTTGAGACTGAGAGAAAGGAGACTTACATCTATGAAAGCTTATGCCCCAACTTTTTTCTCTCAGTCTCAAAGGTGCTACAAGATCCCATTGCATACTGATAAACCTGAGTAGCTTCACCTTGGCAATGTGTGGTGGGGAGGGGAAGGAGTTAAAAAAGAGAGAGGCCTCTGGTGCTACACTTAATGAGTGTCAGTGCCAGTTTCTACAGGCCCATTCTATCATTTGTCTGTGTCTGGGTGAGATAATAGGATCTTCTCCCACCCAGTCGTCTTCTCTGCCCTCTTAGGCACACATACACACCCTAGTCTCACAGTAGCCACTGCAGATGGAGGTGGTGACAGTCATGCAGACGGGGCAATCATCTTTCTCAGCTGCTATGGTGGCATTGACAGGGTGACAGGCCAGGCTGCTGCTCCTGCGGCTGGCACAATGTGTAGCAGCCAAGAGTAAGAATGCTGCAATCAGAGGCGTCTTTCCCTAGACAGGAAGAGTGGGAGAGAGGAGAAAGAGGAGAAATGAGTATTGAGAAAGCTGGAGAGCAAGGCTAGGATGAAGTCCACAGGCCCTTTCACACTACGTACTTGTAACACTATGGAATCCTGGCATTTGTAGTTTGGTGAGGTACTAGAGCTCTCTGGCTGAGAAGTATATACATCCTTCCTTAAACTGCAAATCTCAGGTTTCCATATAGGAAGGTGCCAGATTTTACTGGTGGGGGGATCAATGCCCAGGCATCAGAGTCAAGAAGTCAAATATGATAATTCTGGAAAATACAACCTTCTTGCTAGTTTTAAAGGAATTACAGGAAAGGGTGATAAATTTGGTTGGCCAGAATTCTTGAAGAATACTCACTGCTGTAGCTGTTTTGACAAAAACTCCCACAATCCTGACCATAGGCTGGGTGGGAATGATGGAAGTTGTAGGAGGAAAAAAAGTCTGAAGGATGAAAGGTTCTGAATCAACCCTTGGAAAAATTACTTTTGGGGGCTACAGCTCCCACAGTAGCCCACTCAGCTGGTTGTATTGGCTGGAGGATTATGGGAACTGTGGCTTCAAAAATAACTTCCATGCTGAATGCTGCTCATTTGTATTTGAAAGAAAAATAGTTGGATGTCAGATTATATTAGTTTAGCTTCAGCAGCTGCTGGCAGTCCGCCCCCCCCCCATCCCAAGTCTATAGCAGTGATTAAGATGCTTTAGGTCAGCCATCTCCATCTGGGTATCTGTGACCTGACAACTATCCTGGGTGTGGATGATGAGAGTTGTAGTCCAGTACATCTGCAGGTTGCCAGATTTGCAGTAGCAGCAGCATGGGCCTGGTCTCCTTGGTGTTTCAGGCTCCTGAAATTTTCATCACATAATCCAACCCATTTAAAAGAAATAGGATAGTATAAGGACAAAGCATATACTTTGATTTGCTCCCAGTTTCACAGTAAGAATTAAATTTATTAACCTGTATCTAGTGTTTTAGCATACTGACTACGAAGCCAGAGAGATGACTGAAAAGCATTTCAAGTACATAGATTCTTACCTAATATTTTATCAATACTATTTAATTAATAATGGTCCTACTAATGTATCTTTAAAAGAGGCAGTGTGGTGTAGTGATTTGCGTGTTGGACTTTGACTGCGGAGACCAGAGTTCAAATCCCCGCTTGGCCATGGAAACCCACTGGGTGACCTTGGGCAAGTCACACTCTCGGCCTTAGAGAAAGGCAAAGGCAAAACCCCTTCTGAACAAATCTTGCCAGGAAAATCCTGTGATAGGGTTGCCATAAGTCAGAAACGATTTGAAGGCACACAACAACAACGTTATCTTGAAACCCTCGCAGGTGTGGTGCAGGTAGAGAATTAGAAGCAGCAGCTACTGCTATGTATTTATGGGGAGACTGAGGTACCTCCATGTTTCAAAGCGGTACCCTTGTTTTGCATCTTCCCTTCCCATAGCATCTGGCTGTGGCCTTGCTCCGTATCAGTGTTAGTGGATGAGGAGAATTACAACATGCTAACTCTCATATTATAGAGGCCTAAAGACTCTGAAAGCACCCAATCCCATCTGCTCTTAGAAGCTAAGTAGGTTCAGGCCTGAATAGTTTTTGGATGGGAGACTGCCAAGGAATATCAGGTACTGTAGACTATATTTCAGAAGAAGACAATGGTGAAACACCTCTACACATTACTTGCCTGAGAAAACCCTATGAAATATGTGAGATTGTCATAAATTGAGAGTGAACTTGAAGGTACACAAATACACGCAGCTCACGGTACAGTCTTGCAGGGTTACCATGCATTAATGGGTCAAAGTTTATATCTTTTTTCTTAAATTCCCTTGTAACTATTGAAGACATGCAAATGTTCCCGTTTTGTCAGGACTAAAAGGTAGACAACTTCTGCTATAAAAATGTTCACAGCTCAGTGCTATGCATGCTTGCTCAGCAGTGCTCTCAGCCACATTCAGTGGGGCATATTTTAAAGAGGTGTGCAGAAGGTTAAAGACTCCACTGTATAGTGTTGCCTTTCTTCTGACCTGAAACACTTAGAACTATGGAATCTTAGAAGTCATCTAGTCCAACCCCCTGCTCAATGCAGCGATTGCAGCTACAGCATCCCAGATATAGCCTATCTATTGGAATACAGGAAAGCCCGCCACCTCCCAAAACAAGTCTGTCAAATAGCTTTCACCTTTACCATAGTTTTCCTGCTATTTAGCCAAGAACTACTTGCTGTTTCCCATCCATTAGTTTCAATGCTGCCTACATCTCAATTCAAAAGAACAAGGCATATCTATTGGCTTGTAATCACAGTAGCTCACACTGTCCTCCAAGTAGTGCCTACAGCAGTGTGTGCATGAGTCCTGCATGCATCTCATATTCAGCTTGTGCAGCTGGCCTTTTCATTTGCACATACCTGTATCAACTTCATTCTGTCTCCTGAGCTGGGGAGGAGTCTGCCTGCCCTGTTTTGCATCTTCTTTTATATGCATCTTCCCCCTCCTCTTAGTGACACAACCATCAGGAGCCTCAAGGACAAGCAAGAAGAGTATCATCTCTCATGGCCCAACCAGGCTGAAGCATCAAAGGATGCTAAATGGCACATTATATTCCTTGCTGTTGTTGGAAGCCTTGGCTTTGGTTCCTAAATTCTGCTTCAGCCACTGTTTGAATCTTCAAAGGCTGTGGCAATGTTAACATGCCGGTATATCCTTTTTAGTACAGTATTGGGATTTCCCCTTTCTTTCAAGGAACCCAGCATGGTCTGTGAGTCCCATCAACTGTCTCCTCCCTGCATTTTATCATCACGATAGCCCTGTGAGGTAGATTAGTGATGGGCCCCAAAGTCATCCAGAAATAGCAAGGCAACTCCCAGCATTCCCCACCACTGGCTATGCTGGCTAGGGCTAATGGAAGTTGTAATCCAACAACATCCATTGGGCTGTATGACTACCATCATGATCCAAGCCAAGGCTCAACAACAACATGAACTCCAGCCCATGCACAAGAGGCTTTTCTTTCTTTCTTTCTTCACTGGCCTCTTCATGTCCAAAGCTAGAAGCCTGAGGAATTTGTGGCAGAATTTGGGTTTGGTGAATACTAGAGATTAAGGGTTCTTGGAAAGCAGTATTTGGGAAAAGGAGACTCAAGAGCTGCTAGCCAAAGAGAAAAGAGAGTTAGAACATGGGTGCTAGAGCCTCTGGGTTCTTTGGAATTACATGCTGGTAGGCCTTTTGGGGATTCTACTAGAGTTTGAAAACCTTACTTTTTAAAATGGCTATATGCTAGCTAGCTGGGGATTCTAGGAGTTACAGTAAAAGACAGTAACATATTGAAGTTTTAGTGTCTTAGGTATCAAGTAGAAAGTGTTCATATGAAGAAATGCTAGAACCATGGGCCTGAACCTAGTGGAGTACCAAAGATGGTGGAGTACCAAAGGTGATGGAAACTTTTTAAAAAACGTCAACTCAGGCATGAAATGTTATATTCTCTCTGAAATGCCTTCCTTTTCATACATGGTCCTGGGCAAGGACATAGGAAGTGGTTGCTAGTACACTGGCAAAGGGGTGGGGGGTGAAGCACTTTGCACATACTCATGGGAATTTTTGTCTTCATTCTCACTGCAGGTGTTCAAGGGCTCAGCTGGCTTAAAGTATGTTCTAAACCTAGGCTATAGGTGGAATTAATCCTGGGCAGCTATTGCCAGATGGGAACACAGCTTTCTCGCTTAGGGCAGTAGTGACAAATGAAACAGCTAGAGATTTTCCATAAGACCTTCAGGGTTCCAAGGCTGTTGGCTCTGGGCTAGAGCAGGTGTGTCGCTAGGTGAGAAATCCCTCACTGCCTTTTTGCATCACTGCCTTTTTTGCATCTCACCTGAGCTGCTGAGTGTTTTGCCTGGTGCCACTTGCAGCAGAAGCAGATTAAAGACCACCCCCAAGTGGGCTTGCTGTGAAAAGCAGGTGTGTGCTGAGGCGGCAAGCGAGAGGCATCAATAGGAAACAGGAGCACTATTGAGCTGTTGTTGCTCAGACTTTTCCAATGAGGATATGACATACAGTAACTCCTCTCACCCCCCACTTTTGCTTTGCTGTAAGATACTAGAAAGGTTACATTTTGGACTACTGCTCCTGGGACACTGCAGCCATGCTGGGGGATTCTGAGATTTGTAGTCCAAAAAGTAACTGAACTAAGCTGTGCTGGGAAAGCAAACTCCACTGTTACTTGCAGATGAAAAGCTGTGCTCATACAACTGGTAGTGGGGAAATTAATTAGGGGGTGGATATCCTCTGCATGTCCCCATGAGGGCTAAATGTTATGAGATGGTGGTTGTGTCAGAGTTCTATTCTGTGCTCTTTTCTTTGTATGGGTGAGGAAGATGGAGGAGAAATGAAGTCAAGTCCTTGTCCAAAATGCTGGATGGAGAAACTACATTCATTGATTTTGTCAGTAATCTTGATCTTCACTAATTTAAAAACTGAGAGGGAGGGTCTTTTTTGGGGTCAAGATAGTATGGAACACTGCTTCATAAACTATATGATGTGTGAGGCACTGCCATTTTTCTTTTTCCAGTATACCATGGACTAGTACCGTATTTGTGCCCATTGACTGTGGTTCTTTCTTGGAAACTGCAGGGACAGGCATCTGATACCTCATAGACCAACACTGGTCTGTGGATCACCATTTTGGGTAGCACTGTTTTAGAAAAGCATAGTTATCCTACAATATGTTATCAGCAGGTGCAAATCTATTTCAGTAGCTGCAATGTATGAAAAATGCAGATTTTGAGAAAGGTTCTCTCTTTTAACTCCAGTTCCTAGAATCCCTTCAGCCATCTGGCTGGAAGATTCTGGGAACTGTGGCCCCAAAAAGTAACTTTCCAAAGCTCTGTATAAAAAGGGGGTTTGGCTGCATACCCTGTAGTGCTTCGTGCTCATGTGCAAACATGGAGCTTGGTGAAGGATAGAGCCAAGAGGTATTAATGCCCCTAAGATCCTGGGAAGGAGTCAAACTAAGCAAGGTTGTGGGACATTTTTCAGCCATCACCCAAGGTTGTGGGCCATTATGAATCTTGAAATCACCAATGCTTTTGATTCCAGGGTATGGATCCCTCCCATCAATCCTAACTGTTGTGGGAGAGAGAAACCCCACAGAGGGAAACATGATCTGACCAGGATTGTTATGAGTTGCAGGTTACCAAAATCTTAGTCTAAAGAATGGTGATGCTAGCAAACGTTAACCCAGTCTTAACCACAGAATGCAAAAAATACGGAGCTGAAAAGTTACCATAGATAGGTAGCAGAAAATATGGACTGTCTCCTTCTTACACATTCCCCTTTGTACTCAGCTTACTTCAAGTGCTGCAAACTTGAGTTTCAGATCCAAAGGTGGTTTGTACTCAATTAACTCAGAAGGGGGCAGAGGAGAGGAGGGGGCAGAATCTTGCCTTTCCCTGAGGACTCAAGCAAAAGCAAACTACTGCAGCCTCTCCTAACTTGTCTGTTCTTCTTCATTAAAAACTTTTGCCATCTTGACCACACTCTGGTCTTGCTCGGCCAGATGTATCCCAGATTTCATCTGTGAAATGTTGGAGGATACACAGTTGTAGTTCAAAAAGTAAGATTTCCTAGATTTAAACCAGCGATAGGTGAAGTTGAAACATAGATGAGAGCTGACTGTTAGTTTTGCCCATGTCTCTGAAGGCAAGGATCTCAGTTGCCTCATTTTTTACTCAGGTCTGTATTTCTTTCTTTGGAATGTTTCCTTTTACCAAAATGTATCATTCAAGTTTGCAGCTGTGATCTTAGTAGTGGCTGTTAATTGGTTTGTCTTAACATATTAGGAAAAAAGTATAATTAGTTTTTTTGTTTCATAAGAAACACACAAGGAGGCGTACAACATGGAGTCCAAAAACAATCAGCCAACATATTTTAAAAGCTTAACAAAATACACACAGTTACAGTGACAGTTGAAATTAAAAGGGATTCACAAAGTTGCAAGAAAACATAAGGAAGGAAATGGGTCTTCCTGAGCACATTGCTCCCCAGCCTAGGTATGTCTGGAGAGAAGACCCTTGCCTAGGTGCAACCAGTTGCTTTGCTGACATTGGAACCAGGAAGAGAAAAGTTGCCAATGAATCTTCAAGCACAGGTAGGTTAATATCCTGTGGAAAGAATTGGCGCTTTAGCCAACATAGCTATAATTCATTTATTGGGATTTGAAGGTAATAGGCATGAATAATGTAGGACTTGGGAAAGTTTCATTCTTGGACTGCAGCTCCCAGAATCCACAGGTCAGCCTAACCACTGGGCTCATAAATGGGTGGAAGCCAATGAAGCTCTCATAAGAAGGAAGTCAGATCAGATTAGCTCTGATCAGCATTCTACCAACTGCGTGCTGGGCTGGTTGAATCTTCTGAACACTTTTCAAGGATAGGCCCATGTGGGATGCAGGGCAGTAATCCAGTCCTGATGCCAGTAAGGACCATATCACCATAACTAATAAAAGAGCATTACCGTCTTCACATTTGGCTCCCCTTTTCTTAGTTCTCTTCAAGAACGTTAACAATAAAATGGTGATGCTGCTACTGGAAAGAGAGACATTTTAGGTGCAGTTACAACCTACTGCTTGAAAACGAAGGTCCTGTTCTACCGTTTCTGTGGCCATAATGATTTACCAAGTTGCTGAAACTGTCTGGGTTTTGTGTTGCAGACAGGGCCATTGTCAGTACCTGACGTCCTTGCCTAGCTTCCGTAACCCTGACATCCTAAATGGGTCCCTGCTGACGCCTGCTCTGTGGCCTCTACCTCCCCTCAAAAAAATTGTAAACAATTATTCCCCCCCCAAAAAAAATTGGTTAGTGACAAGACCTTGTAATTTGGTGATGCTCCCTTAGTGTGGAGAAGTTAGTAACTTGAGGATTTTCCCTGAATAAACTTAATGCATTCTTAGCAAGAGGGCCAATGCATTCTTAGCAAGCATTGTTGGATCTTGATTGTGGCCTGTTTAGAATAAAGTTTTTGTTTGTTTGTTTTTGGCTTATTAGTCCTTTCCTAGCCTGTTTGTGACCCTTAAAACATCAAAACATGATCCAACACTCTCAGGAACTCTGCAGCTGGGTCCTGACTACCTTTTAATTTCCCACAATGCCCCTGATACTACATTGCCCTCAGGCATTGTGAGAAATTAAAAAGTGACCAGATCTAGTTGCTCTGCTCATAAATGAGCCCTGCAAAAAAATTTATCAGGACTCACTGATATTTTATTTTATGTATTTATTTAATTTATATGCCGCCTTTCTCCCAGAAGGGATCCAAGGCAGCTCACAAAATTACATAAAATACAATTTAAAAGCATTTTAAAACCTCACAATAAAAACACATAAAAGTTAAAAGATTTAAATAAGCAAAATTTAAAAATATATGTATATAAAAAACACACCCCAATAAAATCTCCATAAGGCCAGCTATGTATTAAAAGCCTGCTTGTATAATTTGTTTTTTTGACAGAAGAGAGAGCCTACTAGAAGCTAACTCCTACCAACACCCAAACCAGGTCTTCACAGTGTAATAGGCCTGGCAGTAGACAGATTTTCAATGAAGAGTTTTTTAAAAGAGGTATTGCCAGTTGTAGGTGGGAGGAGGTACCTGATTTTAAGGATTAAAAAAACAGTCTTTGAGCTGGTTCAGGGCCACTCATCTGTAATCAACATGAGCGGGAGGAATAGTTTTATCAGCCATGAAGCTTATGGCGTGGCCTTCCTTCTCTGCCTAACCTACCTCACAGGGTTACTGAGAGGATAATGTGGGATAATCTTATGTATACTGCCTGAAGCTCTTTGATGGAAGGGTAGTGATAAGGAAAGCTCTTCATGAAAGATGAGCCCCCGATCTCTTGTGGCAGTTTACACTGAAGGTGAGCCTCCCTCCTCTCCCCCACTCTACCCATCATAAGGGGAATCAAGTGAAAACTGAAACATCTTTATTTTGTTTTGCGAGCAACCTTTTATTTTTGGCTTATTCTATCCAACAGCCATTCCTGCCTTCAGAAAATTCCTTTTGGGCTTGTTATAATGTACTTGGAAGTGTTATATACCACATTATTGGTTGAGACACAGCAGTCTTGTTAAAGAAAATATTGTTTTAAAAGCCTTGTTTAAAAAAACATTTTTGAAAGCTGCATGAAAGCCTCTAAATGTGTGTGTGTTTACAGGGAGTCTGTAAAATAAATATTGCTAAATATAAACAGGCTTCATAGGCTTCCTGTAAAACATATGCACACATTGAAGTGGCTCTGATCATCCTTTATCAAATAACTTTTTGAATATGTAATAGATAATAATTTTCTTGGGTATGTTGCCTTTCCCAGTGTGCTGATTGGCTTCTTAGGAAACACACCCAGCCAATCACCACCCACATGCAAATTCCCTCTCCACCTCACAATCCATTCCCGCCACTCAATCTGTGGCCCAGATTGGGAGCCAGACAGTCAACTGGTGGTGGCAATGGACTGACTGCGATGGTATCCAGGCAGTCAATTGGCAACGGTGGCATGATGCTGCTGCTCCCACTGTGACGGGACCCAGACAGTCAACCTGCGGCAGTGGTGGCGGCAGCAGAGGCAGGGCAACAGAGTGAGTCACCCTCAGGAATTCCAGGAAAAGTATGGAATGTTGAGAAGGGGGAGGAGGAATTTAAATCTGCAGGCCTACCTTACAGGGTTGTCATGAGGTCTACCAGGGATTTTGGGCGGAGTTTTTTTAATGGTGTATGGTACGCTGGGTCCAGCTAGTGTAATAGATTTTCTATGTACATGTATACATGTACATGCAGACTCTGTAACATCCCACATATGAAAAACGAGACACATGGAGCCAAGCAGAGTGTAGTCAAGATGGCAAGAAATACAATGAGGAAGAACACACACAAGCCAAGAGGCTGCAGAAGTTTGCTTTTGCCTGAATTTACAGAGAAGGGCAAGATTCCACCCCTTCTCTTGCTGGGTTGAATGCAAACTACTTTTGCACTTTGAACTCAGTTTGCAGCAATTGAAGTATGCCAGGACAAGGGTGGAAAGGGAGGAAGAGGTGAGAGAAACTGGGGCATTTTAGAAGCAGCTGAAAAACTGGGAGAGCAGAGGATCAATTGAGGCAGTTCCTGCCAAACAGCAACAGTTAGATGGTATGATATGTGTATATGTATTTTACAGTGAGGCAACTTTGTCAGGGCCCATTGACAGAGAAGAGGCCTATACCCAGTTCTCATTTTGGCTTGGAATGAATGAACACATACACAACACATATGCATACACACACATTCATTTGTCCAAAGGTCTTTGACGCACAGGCTGTTGATCAGGAACACTGCAGTAGCTTCTTCCACTTGGGAATTGTTACACTACATGGATGTTACAGCATAGAAGGACCTGTATTAGATAGGTTTTTTAAAAAATAGATTCCCATGGGCCATAAGCTGGCACCCTCATATTAAAAATATGGAAACAACAAAAGCTGTGGTGGTATAGTTGCTGGTCCTTTTATTTACATATTACACTTCCTCCCAGCTGTTTAAGGCTACACACACACATATATTCCTCTGCTGCCTACATTTTATTCTCACAACAAACCTGCAAGGCTAGACTGAGAATTACTGGCCCAGTCACTCAGTAAAAACGTTATGGCTGAGGGAGGATTTGAACCTGAGTCTTCCCAAGTCTGAGTGTGAAACTTTAATGGAGGGGTGGGGAAGCTGTGGCCCTTTACATGTTAGACTGCAGCCTCTATCGTCCCTGTCTACTGGACATATTGGTTAAGAGTAATGGGAAATGGAATCCAACATCATCTGGAAGACACAGGCTGAATGATGTGTTTGCTCTTGAATGGTAGGTTTGCATGGTTCACTCACATACAGTGCAATCCTATGCATGTTTACTCAGAAGTAAATTGTACTCTTCCCCCCCTCCACTGGGCTTTGATGGCTTAAGTGTACATATGTACAGTTTCAGTCAAAATCACTGCCTCTTAGCTTAACCTGCTTCCCACCGTTTGGAAGAATAAAATGGAGGGGAAAACTTCATGTTAACCACCTTGAGCTACATGCAGGAAGAGAGGGATTAAAATGTGCTAAGAAATACTTGTATCTTCATTTAAATCTCACTTTCTTTCACACTAACACTGGGCTGGGAATTGTGTGACCCTCCAGATGTTGTTAGACCCCAACTCCTAGCAGCCCTAGCCAGCAAAGCAAAAAAAAAAAAATGTTGGGAGTTAGGTTTAATTACATATGGAAGGCCACAATTTGCACCCTTGCACTGAGAAGTCTAGCCAGAGAGTTTTTGGGGGCTGGAGCAAACCTATACACCTGCATGTCTACAAAGATTTACCTATTTGTAAGGTTCTGATAGCAAAGTGATATGGTCAGGGCCGCAACCAGTGGTATGCACAGGAGTTGAAGCATTGCATTTCTTATTTTATGGGGTCTGCAACAATTTGCTCCCTGCTCTGAGCAGCCTGGCCCCATCATTGTTTTTGCTACTTTATGTATTTTTTGTTGTTTCACATCCTTCCTTTCCTTCAGTGGTCTCAAGATGGTGTACAACTGTGCTTTGCAGGCTACCTGATGTGAAGGACAGGCAACTATTTTTTTTTCCAATATGCCAGGGTTCAGCACCATATTTGTGTCTACTGGCTCAAACTGTTCCTTTCTTTCTGGAAACTCATCAGGGACCAGAACCCAACGGCTCAGGGACTGGCATCGGTCCATGTACCTTCACTTCGAGTAGTACTGGTATACATGGTTCTCCTCCTCTCTCCTATAACCTCACTACAGCTTTGTGAGGTAGTCAAGCTGAATGTGCATGACTTCCCTAAGGGCCCACACCCAGTGAACACTCGGGCAACCAGAACCTGGATCTGACAAGTCCTACTTCTACACTGAATCTACTAGCCCAAACTGTCTTGTTTATCCACATTTCTTTTATTATGTTCAGCTTGGCTATGGTTTCAGTGCTTTAAGGAGCTCTCATAGATAGATGGACAGCAAAACACTCTGTAAACAGAGCTTAAACATCAATGTTTTTCTCTCTGCCTCTTCCTCTTAAGAGCCTTATGGGGCACCTCCTTTGGTATCATGTATTATTTTATGTGATTCTTTTCTGTTTGCTAAACTCATTGTTGCAGCTTGATCTTATTCAAATATTAAGTCCCATTGAGTTTAAGGAATCTTATTCCCTTGTCTTTGTGCAATGATTGCAACCTTTTCTGTTTGTCCCAGCTATATTTTCCTGAAGTTCAAAGTCCAGTGAGAAAGGTCTCCAGTTAGATGCTTATTAATCTGAGACAGAGTCTTGCATCTGGCAGCCCAAAATATACCATTTTCTGAATGCCTCTAAATTGGTGGTGGGCAAATTATGGACTTCCAAATGTACCTAGTTGCACTGCGACTTCTATGAGCCCTAGCCAGTGGTGAGAGTTGCAGTCCAATAACATTTAGAGGGCCTCAGATTGCCCATTTCTACTTTAAACCAGAGCAAAAGTTACATTTTTGGAGTTTAAATCCCCCTAGACAGCATGGGCAGTTGGAGGATTCTGGGAGTGGTGAGGAAAGCATTGTAACTTGCAGGCCCTGCTGTAAAAGTCAGGCAGTTGGGTCTCCTTAGCAAAATGTACACAGAAGCAAATAAACAATTGCAAAATGTTTGTTGGTTTGAGTGAGAGAAAAGAAGCAAACATTTGCTCAACAGCTGCACCTGCCCTCTCACACTGGCACAAATTTGCCGCTTCCGTAGCACTTGTACTCTGTCTCATACATGCGGGGCACATTCATGATCTCCACCACTGGCACCCGACAGGAGACTGTGGGCGGCTTCTCCACCGGACAATAGCGGTCCCAGGTGCGCTTGTAATCATTGGGAGGCTGGTAGGATTCTTTGGTCAGGCTGAGTAGGCCATGGTGGGGAACTGCAGTTGTGTTGGGGGGTAGGCGGCGCACCCGGGTGGCAACGGGAAACTGCAAGCTGTCCCACATCGGCCCCGGTTCACGGATCAGAGGGAGGGAATCCCGGGCTTTTGGAAAGCCTTCACATGGCCTGTAGGTGAGAGCATCTTTTTTGGCATAGCCAAGTAATTCTTTCCTGCCAGAGAGGGAAGAGAGGGAATCAGAGCTCTTGCATACTCCAAAATAGAATTAAATCAAAGTACCCTAGGAGAGTTGACTGTCTGCAGGGAGACAAGGGCTGCTTAACAAATAAGCCTTTGTGGGAACTCTTTGCGGGATATTTGGTGTCTTCTCAGCTTCATAGCATTTTGCACCAGAACACATTTTACAGCAACTACCACAAAAACACTTTGGTACAGATTGTGTGAAAACACCATGTTCATTTGAGGGTGCTCGATAGGATCCTACTGTGGATTAAATTACATGCTGGTGTATGGCAGTGCAAAGCAGAGAGTTTGCAGTGTAAAATAGCACAGATCTACAGTACAATCCCATATACACAGTTTCACTTACTTGCACCCCCCATATGTCCTTTCTAGACAATTTCTAGGCCCTCTAGCATTATTCTATGGTATGCTTCTGTAGAAGTTGTCCATAGAGGTTGTGCTAGAGGATCCAGAAAGTTCCTAGAGAGGTGTTATCTCTAGGAACCTCTAGGTTCTCCAGCGCAACTCTATGGAATGCTTGGGCAAGGTCATTCATTTCAATATGGCTCACTATTATTCACCATTTCCATGGGGTGTGTGTGTTCCAACAAGAATTATCTTGCTCCAGAACTAGAACTTTCGGAACTCTCCAGAGCCAAGAGTTCTTTTAGGGCCAAACACTGACATGAGTTACTGCAATAGTGTAAGCTTTATTGATGATAAATGATGCAGCAGATGATACAGAGCAGAGGACCATTCCAGTTCTTTTGCTAATAGGATCCAGCATCCTCTGCTGTAGCCAATGATATAATTGGGTCCCAAAACAAATTCTACCCTGATGCATCCCTTGGCCAACACTGCAGGATATATGAGGAGCCCCTGGCCTTGGGTACAGCCCTCCCCAATGTGAGATCAATTGAAGATGGGCTCTGAAGGGTTATACAGGTGTTCCCTGCCTCACTTTTCGACAACCTGCTCTTTCAACCATTCTAAGTTACTACCCAGTACCATACATTCAACATGTGGTCTACTCTTTCAACCATGTGTTGAATTAATGGATTCTGGTTACGTATAATTTAAAAGGGTTGAAAGAGCGGTTCAGCAGTTGCAGCTACTACTGTACTGTACTCAGACTGAATGAAAAGATGGTGCTTTGCATGATGTTTTTTTGACTCTGCAACATCTTTTATTCAATCAGTGTACTTTTGGCTGTCTCCTTTTTCTCCTCCTCTGATTCTGGGGAGGACAGTTGGGAGGAGTATTCAGCCACACTTGGAAGCACTTGGGAAAATATGGAAGCAGCTTTAGATTAGCAAGCGGAGCGTTCTGTCTTGCTTTGCTGAGAAATGCACGAAAGGGGAGAAAAAAGAAGAAAAGTGTGGGTGAGGGAGAAAACAGGGTGTGGAGTAGGCTCTGTATGCAAAACGTTTGTTCCCTGTGGTTCCCCTGGAAGGCGGGGATGGTGGTAGTGGTTTGAGATGAGCCTGGTGCAAAAGGAGAGCATGGAGACAATGGGGTGTATGTGTGTCTGTTAAGGAAAAGAGAAACTGTGGAAAGGTGAATTGTGGACAGGTGGTGGAGATGAGGGGGATGATGGGGGGGGCACCTGTTTATAGATAGCAAAATTTATGAACATAAGGAGTTGTTGAAAGTGGGTACCCCTTCCCCCAATAAATCCTTTCCTCTGAATACAGGCGTCACCCACTTATTTTACAAGTTAGGGACCAGAGGACTATAGGTTCCACATGTTGATTATTTCTGATTTTTGACAATGCCCTGGTCTCTAATCTAATAAGTGGGAGATGCTTGTACAGTGCAGAAGCAAATGAAGAAAATCTTATCACACTACACTGTTAATAGTGCTATTATTCCACTTTAACTGATACGGCTGCCTCCTGTGGAACCCTGGGATTTTCAGTTCGGGGGGTATTTAGAATTCTCAGCCCGAGAACTCTTAGGCCTCACTAAACTATAAACCCCAGAATTCCATAGGAGGCAGCCATAGCTGTTAAAGTGGGATAACAGCACTATAACAGTGTACTGTAGTGTGATAGTGTGAGTCTTCTCCCCCTAATAGCTATGAGAACTATACAAGCAGTTTAGCAACAGAGAAAAAATAACTCCTCAAGTTGCTTCTCAGGCTTCATATCTTTTCCCAGCCTCAAACTGCAAAGCCAATGCAAAAAGTATCCAAAAAAGGTCATTAACAGAAGTTTATGCTTTCATGCCACTGGACTGCTGTTAACATTTGGCCATGATGCTAATGAGGACCCTAATATTGGCCAAGGCCCTACTCACAACAAGAAACCTATTTGGATCTGTCAGTTACACATGTGTGGAAAAAATCTGTATAGGTTTTGAAGGGATGTCTTGTTGTGGGGTGTATAATTAATGAAGCAGGTAATGTTTGAACAGCAAAATGTGTAAAGGGGAGTAGGCCAAGGACAGAGAATGACAGAAATGCTACTTGCTTTGTAAAAGGATGAAAGTCCCGAGTGGTGACGGACATATATGGTTCATTGAGCTGCAGAACTGCCTTGTCACGGACATAGAAGGGTTTGCCATCCATCTCTTTATTCTGTGTGCTGGCTATAATGGACTGCAGTGAAAAAAGAACAAAATGTCACTATCGCAGGGAGAATTTGGTAGCTCACACCCCATTACAGACGAAACAGTTGGGAAGATGGCTCACCACCACAACTAGGCCTAGTATCACCACATGGCACTTCTGGGAAGTTGTCAAAGCCCCAATGCCCTGGCAGGCTCCTGCCCCACCCCACCCGGTGCCATGTAGCTGTGTCTGGCCTGCCTTTTTAAGTTCTCATAACACCCTGGTGTAAATACTCCATAAAGGGCATTGTAAGAAATTTCAACAGTGCTTCCCTATTGCTGCTGGCAGATAAGGTCTTGCAGACATTGGACCACTCCCAGCCCTGAAATCTGGAGCTGGCCCTCATTGTAATGCAATATAACAGTGGTTTTTAACCTGTGGTCTGGGGACCCCCACGGGCCCACAGTGTCCTCACAGGGGGTCCATGAAGGCTTGAAGGCTGCTTGGCCCACCTCCTCCCTGCAGTGGAGTGGCCACATGACAGGGGCCAAGGCCAAGACCAAGGCTGGCTTGGCTTGACTTGCTTATTGCCATTTAATCCACTCCAGCCACAAACGTGCAGGAAGAAGCAGGAGAAAAAGTCTTCCCTCCCTTTCTAGTGCCTCTGAAGGAAGGTTTAAATGGATGGTATAACAACAACAACAATGATGATGATGTTTTATATCTTAAGTTGTGGGGCCCCACAGCTACAAAAAATATTTAAAGGTGTGTCCCTGGTAAAGAAAAGGTTAAAAGCCACTGCAATATAACATATAATGAACACTGAACAATATTTTTTTCTAATTCCACAAGCAGCATACAAATAAATGCAAGTCATATTTGTAAAACAAAAACTCTTAATTTGGGAATTCTGACTCTGGCTAGGCCTGGCTTGGCCTTAAGGAAGAAAACACGTAGGTGGGAGGATGTTCTCCCTGGAATAGTATTATACGAGATACCTTGGATGCTCCATCTGCATGATGAGCAGCCAGTCCAAAGGGCTGAGGTCCAGCATGGAAGGTGGGCTCGTGTGGCAGATTAGGCCAGCCTGGGTAGCAGTCCCTCATCTCACTTTTCTGGTTGCCCATGGTCAGCGGGAACCTCCATGCTCTCTGCTTCAGCTGTTGGGAAGAAAAGCCATTGGGAAAAGTGGGTGTGGCAGCAATGGTAAATCTCAGAAAGTTACTAGAAATTAGTTACAATTATACATTGCAGACACAGCACTGGGAAGAAGCAAGCTACATGTAACAAGTTCCTGGAGATGGAGGTTGCTCAAGAGGGCATAACGAGGTTATATTTACAAATGGGGATGAAGTACTGTACACTTTACTGGTGTAAATCCTTAATGTTTTCTAGTTATTTTAAAGGTTACCTTTAAAGGGCATTTTAAAAGATATATTGACAGGTTCCCCCCCCCCACAATGTTATGCCATTTTTGTATCCCAGTTTGAAGCAATAAGCTCCAGACAAGAAAAAGGTATGAAAAAACAAACAAACAAATAACCTACCATCATAAACTACATCTGCTTACCACTACTGGTGAAGGGGGAATAATCACTGGGTGAGTAAGACATAGAATTATAGAATCTTAGAGTTGGAAGGGACCTCAAGGGCCATCTAGCCCAACCCCCTGACATGCACAAATATACAATTTGATATTCTGTATATAACATTTGAAAAGCATTTATGTTTAGAACAGTTTCATACAGCCTAAAAGCATTTAAACTGAGGAGCTACACAATGCCCCTTAATTCTTTGCCTGTTCAAATTTAACATACAGAAGTGGTCAGAGAATACTCAAGATTTAAAACAAACAAACAAACAACTTGGGGTACCATGCGACAATTATCCTCATTGCAATTTTGGAAACATTCCTGTGGTTTATGCCACTCCAGGGGTCCTTTCACACCACACAACTATAGTGCCACGATTCCACCCCAAATGCCATGGTTCCATCCCATGGAATCCCACATGGGAATCCCATCCTCTGTTTCCTGCAGAAAATGAACTGTCATGGTGAAAACCAAGGTTTCTTTTCCTTCCAGCAGTGGAGGGTATCCCCTGCTGAGATGTACCAGAACCATCATCTGGTGTGTGTGGGGGGGGTACTCAGTGACCTCCTACAGATGAGCTGTTCCTTGGGGTACCTTCCTCCCAAAGGAAGCTGCTGCAGAAGTATAAGTATCCAATTTGTAATGTCTGGCAAAATGCCAAGAATCTACCCAGCAAATGTGGCAGCCTGTACGGAACGTGGGTAACGTGGCAGCATTTATTCTGGAATGCTTTGTGATCCCAGCTGGAATGGCAGCAAATGCAGCTCTGGAACACAAGCAAATTGCAGCCCTTACCCACTTCAGACAGTGTGATTGTGGACACCTTCTTCCCCTTCACAGCTGGATTACATGACACAAATAAGTACAGGTTGAGTCTCCCTTATCCAAAATGCTTGTGACCAGAAATGTTGAAATTTTTTTTGAATACTTGCATATACATAATGAGATATCTTGGAGATGGGACTCAAGTATAAACACAAAATTCATTTATGTTTCCTATACACTTTATACACATGGCCTGAAGGTCATTTTATACACAATATTTTTAAAAAGTTTGTGGATGAAACAAAGTTTGTGTACACTGAATCATCAGAAAGCAAAGCTTTCATTATCTCAGCCACCCATGTGGACAATTTTGGATTTTTGGAGTATTTCGGATTTTCAAATTCCTGATAAGGATAGTCAACCTGTAGTTTGAAATCCAACAACTCCATTCTTTTGCTGTAAACCTTTAGATGTTTCCTCACTTCCAATTTTTGTCATTGTTTTTTCTTGCTTTGATCTAGGGTTCAGGCAGAATGAAAGTGGAATCATCTTCTATGCTTCATGAAAAGTCAAGTTTACATTAGGTATGAATGATGGATCCAGAAGCTTTACTACTGACTCTTCGTGGGAGATAAAGAGTTACTTCCTGATCAAAAGGGTCCCCAATTTGGGCATTTTGCAGGCCAATGTCCTCCCGAAATAAAGTTCCACAACAGAAAAGCACTTCATGTCTTCCTAATTTGTTCGAAACTAGGATTAATCACATCCTTTAACACCAGGTCCAGGGGCCATGATGGTAAACAGACCTGCCCGCTCCTAATCTCAGGATGGACCCCAAAGCTACCACCTGATCTCTGGATGTGTTCATTCTTAAATTTTGATTCAAACGTTTCTGAAGAAGAACCATAATAGATGTTGTTCTCCTTGGGTCACATCACTTTCTTCTACATTATCTGCAGAAGGCTCTCCATGAAATCTCATATCGTCTTTCAGTGGAGGGCTGTCAAGCCACCATAATGGCTGAGATTAACTGTGCTAACAAATCCAGAGATTCTCCTTTCAGCTGCTCAATCCTCAGCAGTGGAATGGCAGGACTTCCTGTTGACTCAAGAGATCTACCTTGTAAAATCATGGTTCTTGAACTGAGATGATCCAAAAACCATGTATTCTACCACCAGCTAGAAACCAATAGCACAATTTTTGTTCTTTCTGCCCTCAGGTTTCCATATTATTCTGAATAACAGGGTATTGAAGGGAAGGTATAACACAGGTCTTGTGGCCAGGGTGATGATTATATCCATTCCTTCTGCTTGCTTCATATAGAATCAAGTCTGGATGAACCTTCTTGTCTTCTGCTAAGAGGAAAATCTTGTCTGCTCAGCTAGTCTTCTGAGCTGCCCCTATAAACATTCTGCTGACAAAGAATGTAGGTGAGACTCTGCTCAAACCAGCAGTTGATCCTTTGCTCATAAGATGCTTCCATCATTAGATACTGGGACTTTGTTCCTCCTGTTCTCATTATGTGGGCCTGTGTGGAAAGGTAGTCTATCTTTACAAGAATGTCTTTTCCTTGTAATAGTGGAAGGAAGAAAGGCATGCAGTACCAGCCTGACTGTCCTCAGCTGTAGCCAACTGATGCTGTGGGAAGGTTCTGTGGACCATCTGCCTTTTGTGAACTCTGACAGGTACCATTTCAGGCCTGCACCTGCTCTCTCTTGAATAATTCTGGCCCCAGTATTGAGTTGAATGACTTCCTTAATGTTGGAGATATTGAATTGCTAAGTGTTTCTGCACTTGCTTTCTGAAATGACAGAAGCAACCATAATAGTGTTCTCTGGTAGCCTCTGGCCCAAGGAACACGTGGCACACATGATAACAGTCATGCCAAGAACATCCATCTAACTTCTTCCTTTTGATCAACATCCTTACCATTTTATCTTTTCTATCTTGTTTTCAGAAAGGGATAACATTTCCACACAGTTACCGATAATGGCCCCCAGATGCAGCAGCTGCTATACGGGAGTAAGATGACTCTTTCAACGGTTTACTAGAAAGCTGTGTAACGTTAGAGATATTATGGTGGTTTGAGCATCCTTGAACCCTTGCTGAGAGATGGAGAATGGATTAGGAGATCATCAAGATAACAGTGAACATGTACTTTCCTTGATTTCAGATGAACCACCAATGGCACTAGGACCTTGGTGAACACTCTTCAGGCTGTTGACAGGCCAAATGCTAGGAACACATATTAAAATCCCTGATATACAAACCAGAGGACCCCTGGCCTCAGTCTGATATGTCAACAGAGAACTCTCCTAGCTGTCTTTAGCCTAATATGTGGCTGCCCTGGCAAACACAAAGCAAGTTGCAAGAACCTTTCAGAGCCTGGGCAGACGTGTTGAGAACTTTTAAGAAACTTCAGCCTCTTGTCATCTGATGACTTTAGAGCAGAGATGGGCAAAGTGAAGCCCTCCAAAGCTGTTTTGTCAGCTCTCAGCCCCTCCAGATTCACCAGAATGACCTTTTTCTGGACGAAAGAATGAAATGGCTTGTATGGAAGCTTCCAGGGGTGGGAATTCACCTTTTACATAGGGATCAGAGCTCCCCTGTACTTTATCATACCCAGAAATATGTATTTTTTTCAAAACCAGAAGTAGACTTCTACACACTTCTGCTTTTGTTTTGTTTCTTCTTTGGGGAGGGGGCATTTTTGGCAGTTCTTGAGGGTCTCAGGAGTAGAAAATTGGCCCTCAGATCCACTGCAGTTGCCCCCATCTTTGGAGGACTTGGAACCAGAGACTAACACCAGGCTAACACCGGAGTGTCTGCTAAGGGCGTCATACGTATCCATTGTCTCCTTAGAGACTGTACAAAAAGATTTTGGAGAGGAAGAGTTGGCTTCAGGTAACCCAGGAACTTTCCATCCCCTCCAATAATATCCGGGGGGCGGGGGGAATATGAGGAAGGAGCAATGAATTTCTCTCCCTTATATCTTGATTTCATTTCTGGGACCCCAGGAAAAAAAATTCTTTGGTGTTTTGTTTCTCTTGTCCTCTGGTGGGTTCTGAAACTCAACACCCTCAGTGCCTTCTTAAAGCAATGGGAAGAAATCTTCCTTGCTAAAAAGCGCTGGTGCTGTTTGTTTGGGGGCATCCTGGTCCTCCTTCTCTCCAGTGGGAACCCCAAAGACTCCCACCTCCCCCACCTCCTCCTCCTTTGTTTTGCTGCTCTTGGTACAACTGGTGGATCTTCTGAGTGGGACACAAGGCAAATATATGTGGCACCTACTACCAGAATTGACAAAGCTGATTAAAATCACCCTTCCAATACCAGTTTCATCATGTTCACTGGAAAAGTCATTCTCATGCCTTCCTAAAATAAAGACCTTTCTGCAGTCAAGCATGGGGCAAGCCAGGCTCAGTCACGTGGCTGTTCTACACAGACATAAAGAGATTAGTTTGGAGATGGATCCAAACATTATAGCTAATGAGTTCATCCAGGCAGCATCAATCAGAAGAAACACAGTCAGTGTGGAAGAATCCTAGAAGCACAGCTGGTTTAAGGGCCCTACAGCACCTGCAGCCGCAGGGGGCCCCATCATTGTGGGGGGGGGGCATCGTCATAACCTTCCTGCAAAAACATTATTAGTAATAATCTGAATATCCTGTACTGTGAATAGGTTAGGTTAGGTTAGGTTACATTGATCTGACAGAAACAATATGGGCCCCCCAAAATAAAGCATTGCAGGAACCCCCAAATTTCCTTAAACCGGCCCTGCCTAGAAGTGCATATCCTGAATGTATTTCTTCTGCTTTGTGCATTGTTTAGTTATCTACCTTTCAGTTAGTTGGTTAGTTATAATAAATTTATTTAAATACATAAACAGAGTTTGTTGATTTTAATCTTGGGCTTCAACTTGGATGGTATATTGCATGGGCCTTTAGACAGTGGGGTAGTGTATAAACTATCATAATATTATAATTAAAATGTAATATTTTTTGTTGAGTACTTGTTCTTTTAATGTAGCTTTGAACACCCTAGGATCTATTTATGAAGGGTAGTTTATAGAAATAGAAATATATACATACATACATGTAAACAAATAAGCATAGACCCCTTGCCCAGGTTTAGCCCCATGCCCTACCCCCGGGGAAATTGAGAAGTCTATGATTTGGACAAGTAACATCAGGCAAGAAGTCTGGGGGGGTCCAAGCATGCTGGTTCTTCTCTGACCCATTCCTGCCCTCTAGTGGCTACAGAGCACACCAACACTTTCACCGGATGGAGGGGGAGCAGCTCTTTTGCACCAATCCCCAGGGTGATGGTGACAGTTGTTTGGGTGGCAGAAAATGAATGATCCCTCACACCTTTCCTCTCACTGCTCTCCCAAAAGACAGGAGAAGGCCCATCACCCTGTAAGCACAATTCACAATCAGTTTTCAAACTTACTAGTGTCTTCCGCACTATACAGTACAGTTATATCAGATTCATACCACTTTTAACTTCATGGTTCCATCCTATGGAATCCTGGGATTTGTAATTTTGGGAGGTATTTAGAATTCTTTGCCAAAGCGCTCCAGTGCCTCATTAAACTGCAAATGCCAGGATTCCACAGGGTGTAATCAAGGTGTTATAATTGTGCAGTGTGGAAGAGGCCCCAGTCCAGAACTGCAAGTGGAGTCCCTATTGCTTTATAATTGCGGGTGGAGGAAAGGCTGGATCCCTTATTACTCATCCCAACATAGGCAGAAGAATCAAGGATTTGCAATGCTACAGCCAAAGTGGATGCCAATTTAGTTCTGCCATATACAACACCATGTAGGAGAAGATGCTCTGCAACCTTCCTCCATCTTCCGAGGTGTCATTTTAGGTTGCAGTCCTCATGTTCCATCCCGTGGCCTTGCCTCTGGAAGTCTAAAACTCTCCCTTTTGTGACCTTCTCTATTCCCTCAAAAATCCTCCAATATCTCTAACAACAGGTCTGAACTGCCTTCTGCTACTTTTATATGTCCCTTCCCACCTGGAAAGTGGAATAGAAATATTGATCTTGATTTGAAAGGAGTGGGCTGATTGCCCTACACTAGCAGACCAAGTGGTGAGCTGTTGGAGCTGACAGCCCTGATTCTTGGACAGGCAGGAAGCAGAAAGAGAGAGGGCTAACTCCCACAGGGGGGTGTTAAACTTCATTTGAATAGTCCTCATCTATTTGGAGAAGAGGAGGAGATCAACCAGCAGAGAACACCCTCCTCTGCTCCAGGGAAATTGGATTTTTGTGGAAAGGCTTTGAGCTCTATTTAGCTCTGATACTCAGAGCAAATTCTTGGGTTCTTTGTCATAGAACAGGAGCAGGCAATTGTGAGAGGTCTGGGGCCCACTTTTATGCCCTAGGACCTAGTGGGGCTGCAGGAGCTAAGAAAAAACAACCAGAAAGTGGTTAGAAGCCCACTTCTGGTTCTCACAAAGGGGCATTATGTTAAAGAGTATAGGAAGGCCTGGCAACCTACTTAAAGTATAGGTTGCCCCCTGTTTGCATGGGATCAGCACCCACAGTTTCACTTACCTGTGGTCGAGGGAGGGGGCAGAGAAGGTCTCTCTAGGCATCTGGAGGACCACAGAGTTCTGCTGGAGGTGGTCTCACTAGGCATCAGGACGTCCTTCAGTGTGACTCTATGGTCAACTTCTGCCAGAAACTGACCATACAGTTGCACCAGATGCTTAGGTTCTCCAGCATTATTCTATGGTATTCTATGGCGGTTTGCTGTTATACACATCTTCACATATCTGTGGTAAGTCCAGGAATATATCCCCAATGGATATGGGGTGGTGGTGACCTGTGTATTGTTGCACTTGTAGGATTCCAGAAACAGCAATTCATCCTCATTTTTAGCCAGAAAAAGATGGGTTTGGGGATTCTGAAAGTGTTGAGGATCACAAAAACATCCTTGGGGGCTGCATTTAGCCCCACAAGCACGCTTTGTCCACTTCTATTTTATAAGAATGGGTTAATTCTACATGCTGGCAACAGGCTCTGGCTGGTGGATCACTGGGTTCTAGAATCATAGAGTTGGAAGAGACCACAAGGGCCATCCAGTCCAACCCCCTGCTATATACAATCAAAGCACTCCTGACAGATGGCCATCCAGCCTCTGTTTAAAAACCTCCAAAGAAGGAGACGCTCCACCAGACTTCGAGGCAGCACATTCCACTGTTGAACAGCTCTTACCATTCTTCCTAATGTTTAGGTGGAATCTCTTCTCCTGTAGTTTGAGTCCATTGCTCCATGTCCTAGTCTCTGGAGCAGCAGAAAACAAGCTTGCTCCATCATCAATATGACATCCCTTCAAATATTTAAACATGGATGGCTACCATGTCACCTTTTCACCTTCTCTTCTCCAGGCTAAACATATCCAGCTCTCTAAGTCGCTCCTCACAGGGCATAATAATAATAATAATAATAATAAAAACAATCAGGGCGACTTCCAGGAATTAAAATGCAACAATGCTAACCAAAATCCCTAAACACCACCCACCCCCACCCTCCCCCATAAAAAGATATTAAACTAATATAAAGTTAAAAACCAACCTAACAAAAATCACATAAAATACAAATACAAGCAAGACTAAAAGACTAAAAGAGCCTGGGGGCTTGGTTACACGGTGAAAAAAAACCCGTGAAGAATTCGCCAAGATTCCTAATTGTTTACATGCATTGCGCCACAAAGTTGCCTCTTTTAGAAGGAGGGGGGCACAAAAACCAATTAGTAATGCAAGAAAGAATTTCGGGATGTTTCCCGACTTTTTTGAAAAGTAGTGCATTTTCGATAGTCTGAACAACCATCACACTACGTGCTGTGTGAATTACCAGCAATCTTTCGATACATTCACAGCAGAGCTTTGCCATGATTGGTTGAACTCACCAGGGAGGGGTGTGGACAAGGAGGGCATGGAGGAAAGATCCACGTTGTTTCCAGCCATGAAAAAGACTGTGAGTGCTAGCCTTGTGTGTGTGTGTGTCTTTCCTTCTCTCCCTCCCACCTTGCTACTTTCAGTCTCTCTGTGTGTGAATGACCGTTGTCTCCCCTCCTGAGATCATGTCCCTTCCCTTCTCCCTGTCTTGTGCTTAGCCATGAAAAAGACTGGAGTGCTAGCCTTGTGTGTGTGTCTTTCCTTCTCCCCCTCCCTCCTTGCTATCTTGTGCCCAGCTGCTGAGATCTGAAGAATTAAGCAAGCCTTTTCCAGTCTCTCTTGTGTGTGTGAATGTTCGTCTCAGGCATTCCTGTGGTAATCAGAGGATGTGCTTGGGAGACCACACCCCCGTCTCAGTCTGTGTGTGAATATCAAAGCAGAAAACAGCAGAAAACTAAACCAATAGACCAATTAAGCAATATATCATCTGAACGATGCAGTACAGCTGCGAAACAGTGATAAAGCACAAATTACCGCAATAAAAACTGTCGTGTAACTGAAGCCCAGGAGACACAGCTCCTGAGGCCGGGATCTAATCAGGAAAGGCCTGCCGAAAGAGATCCGTCTTTAGTGCTTTTTTAAAGCTACTCAAGCTCGTCATTTGACGGATCTCGTTTGGCAGGCCATTCCATAATTTGGGGGCCATTACCGAAAAGGCCCTCTGGGAGGTTGCAGACAGCCTAGATTTTTGTGGCTGAAGCAAATTCCTCCCAGAGGACCAGAGTGCATGGGGAGGATTGTATGGGAGGAGGCGGTTCCGAAGATAAGTTGGACCCAAGCCATTTAAGGCTTTAAAGGTAATAACCAACACCTTATACTGGGCCCGGAAACTGATAGGCATGGATAATTAAACAAAACAAAACAACAACAACAACAACAACAACAACAAAACCCAAATCAGGAACAAAGCAGATTCTGCAAGCCTGATGCTTGCCCACTCCCAATTTAAAAGACACCACACAAAAAGAAAAGGCACTGGGAGGGTGGACGGGAAAAACCTAAACTGGAGCATTAGAAAAGCTGGTGATCAGATCTTAGTTCCACAGTTTCCACCAGTATTCTTTGTGTCAGAGGGATGGAAGCAGGTTCTGTGTTCCTTCTCTGGACACACTGGTTTCCACCTTCCTCCACCTGCCATGATGATCAACATTGCTCTGGGGGGACAATGATCTCACCCATTCTTTCCCTATCAAAGCCACCAGTCTGCTTCAACCCCCCACCCCACCCCACTGTAAACATTACACTTTCTGCACCCAGGTCTTGGCAGTCATTTTCCCTCGAAAATAACCTCTTACCTTCTCTTTCAAATCTTTAATATAGTGGACACTGTGGTGAGCATCGGCGACAAAGAAGCGAGGATGAGCCAGCACTCCCCCGTGGGTCTTCGGGCAATAGTCAAGTTGTGTGGTGGTTGCCAGGCGTGGAATGACCTCATCTCGATACCTTTTCTCAGAGCCAGGAGGCAAGGGTTCGTGGACTGTAGACTAGTGATGAGGAGAGGTGTGTGTGGGGTGGACAAAAAAAAAAAGCAGTGATGGTATAAAAAGTGGGTGGAAGGAAGCAAATAGAAAAGCAAATAGAACAAAGGTGAGGACCCAGCATCCTAGTTCTATTATTAAAACTTTTGTATGCTGTTAATGTTTAACTACATTTGTTTTAAACTGCTGGAAGCCATCTCAAGTCCCAAACTGGAAAAAAAAAGATGGGATATAAATAAATAAATAAATAAATAAATAATCTTAGTATTGTTATTCACATCCTGTCCTTTATCCAGTCCAGGACTCAAGACGGCTAAGAAAAAGTAAAAAATTACTTTGTACCAACGTTTAAAACGTGATTAAACTATCAATAAAATTAAAGCCAATTTAAAAGCGTAGCCATTAAAAAGAAACCAACAATTAGACATTATTTAGACAAATAGATGCCACCAGCCCACTTGGGGAGATCTCAGAAGTTGGAGTTCTGTCCCTCCCCCACCACATCAACCCCACTAATCCAATTTTTTCAGCAACGAATCCTGATCTGGAATGGGCTGTGGGTATGTAACCCCTGCCTCAAACTCTCAGCTTTATTCATAGAGTCAAGTCTCTAGACTTCTTTATTTTGGAAATACTGTATATGTGAAAGCACCGACTGCACCCTTTTGCTCAAGGACTCCCGAAGGAAGCCAGGTCCCACCCTCCATTCTCCTTGGCCAGTAGTAAAAAAAGCACCGAAACGGTCTCCATCTACAAACAGGAACTTCCTCCTAGTTCGAGACTCCGCGCTAGCCCACTTTCAGAAAACCCACAAGTTGGAGCTCCGATGCTCTAGTCCGAACTAGACTAGCAGACCTCTCCCCCCTTCAGTGCCCTCTCAATCTGCTCACTCGTGCATAGGGCGGTAGTAGGGGCAAAGGGGGGATATAATTAAGCCCCACTCCACTGCTGGTCAGCCTCCAGTCCTGCCTGCGCCCCTGGGCGGGCACCAGCGTCCCGGAGTCTGCTTGCCAGCCAAAGGGGAAAGCGGCCGCCATGCTGGCTTCTGCTTTTGGGACATGGTTGCTGGCTGCAGCGGCTGCGGCTGCTAAGGGAGAAGCCCCGGAGGCCATGCAGGGAGGCGGGGGGGCAGTAGAACGTCGCGGACAATCGTTGCCATGGGTACGGAGAACGCTCAGCAGCCAAGCGTTCCATCCCGCCCTTTGTCGGCCTTGTGATTCGATCCGTCCCGGGAAAAGGGGCGGGGCGGAATCAGCCGCCGCCGGGATGCCTGGGTTCATTGATAAAAACGAGAGGCGTGCCGAGAGAGTCATTGCTATTGAGAGTCAAAGGCAGTATGTGTTGTATTGCAAGTCCCATCGCTAGCTGTGTGGGTGGGTGTGCATTTTCTCTATCTATCTATCTATCTATCTATCTATCTATCTATCTATTTTATATGCCTCCTTTCTCCCAGAATGGGAGCCAAGGCGGCTCACAACATATAAAATGCAATTAAAATGCAACCATTAAAAATTTAAAACAATTAAAATTATCATACAGTAGGACCCCCATATCCACTGATTCATTATCCACTGATTCACTTACCCACAGGACACAAAACAGCACACCTACCATAGAGTTTTCCTAGAAAATGTATCCTCTCTAGCCATTTCTAGGTCCTCCATGGCAACTCTCTCTCTCTCTCATTCTCTCTCTCTCTCTCTCTCTCTCTGGCTTTTCTTCACAAACCAAGATTCAGGAAGGACTCATCCCACGCTTTCTGCAAGCGCGCTGATGACTAAAAAGACCAATCCGAGATAAACAAGTCCGACTGCAGAAAGCACAGCAGAAGGTCTCCTTGGGTGATGTTTCTGGGTTGTGATTCTTTCTGCATTGTCGTTTCTCTTCAACTTTATTTGAGTTCTCAAATAAGGCTACAGCATTGTGGATAGTGCGTCTCCATGCCTCCCGATGTGAGGCCAGGGCGGACTGAATGTCATTGAAAATAATGGGACTTCCAAGGCAACTCTATAGCATGCTAAACTGGAAGTCACATTATTTTCAATGGTATTCGCTATTATCCACGGTTTTCACTATCCACGCCCCCCCGAACCAATCACCAGCGGATACGGGGGTCCTACTGTAATTTAAACATAATATAAAACATAAATGTTAAAAGAATAACAATATGTGCCTTCAAGTCGCCTGTGGACTTATGGGAACCCCATTAATTTCATAGAGTTTGCTTAGGAAAGGAATACTTGGAAGTGTTTTTTCTGGTTCCTTCCTCTAAAATGCTATATAGTCTACAGCAGTGATTCTTAATCTTTTCTTTACCAGAGACCCCCTTTAAATATCTTTTGTTGCCATGGTCCCCCAAGACATAACTCAAGATTTAAAAACCATATATATATATATATATATATATATATACACACACACACACACACACATACATACAGTTGTCCCTTCATATTCGCTGGAGTTTGGTTCCAGGGCCCCCCCCCATGGATACCAAAATCCGTGAATATTCAAGTTTCATTATATGCAATGGCATAGCAAAATGGTGTCCCTTATATAAGATGTCAAAATCAAGGTTTTCTTTTTGGATTATTGTTTTTTTAAGAATAATCCAACTCTACAATTCTATGATTGTCAAGCCATGAATACTTAAATCCGTGAATACCAAATCCGTGGATATGGACGGACAACTGTATATATATATATACACACACACACACACACACGGGTATGTTTCCTTTCCCAGTGTGCTGATTGGCCACTTAGGAAACATACCCAACCAATCTCTTCCCTCCTCTCACTCCCTCAACCAGTCACCACCTGTATGCAAATTCCTTCTCCACTTCACAATCCACTCCTGCCACTCAATCTGCATCTACACCCCCAGTCTCACAAGGGCCCCTCCCTCCTCTCACTCCCTCAGCCAAACACCACCCACATGGAAAAGAATGCAATATTTTTTCCTAAAATAATACCATGTAGCTGAACTCTGTGAAAGTATTCTGAGAAAAAACATGTAAAACAACTTATTGATTTTTAAAAATTTGTAAAAATGGGTGAACTGTGTGAAAGAACTCTTGAGAAACCGTAGAAGAAATTGTAATGAAACATTAGAGGATGGATCAAATAGACTAAGTCATCAAAATGAAACATTATGATGAAAAAGTCAGAGAACCCTACATAAAGAGAAGAGCAATTAGGCATATGTTACACCAGATACACCTAGTAATAACAATAATACATTATTATTATTATTATTACATTATTATTACATTATTATTATTATTATTATTATTATTATACAACTAGGTGTACCCGGCGTAACATACACCCAACATAAAGCTCTTCTCTTTCTGTAATGTTCTCTGTTTGCCTTTTTCATTGTAATGTTTCAGGTGCTGAAGGCTTAATTTAAGAGGAAGGCAATGGCAAATCACCTCTGAGTCTTCCTTGCCTAAGAAAACCCTATGAAATTCACGAAGTCAATGTCAGTCCACCACATGTAATAATAATAATAAAAAAAATTATTTATATCCCATGTGACTTGAAGGCTCTGTCTCCAGTCTGTTAAGCATCTTAATAATAATAATAATAATAATAATAATAATAATAAAATTTATTTATACCCCGCCCCTCTGCTAAAAACAATCGGGGCGCTTCCAACAATTAAAACATTATAATAATAACTAAAAACACCACCCACCCCCACCCTCCCCCATAAAAAGACATTAAACACTATAAAATTAAAACCTAACTAAAAACACATTTAAAAACAAATATATACATAATTTTAAAAAGCCAGGAGACTGAGCTCCTGAGGCCGGGATCTAATCAGGAAAGGCCTGGTGAAAGAGATCCGTCTTTAGTGCTTTTTTAAAGCTACTCAAGCTTGTTAACTGACAGATCTCATTCGGCAGACCATTCCACAAATTGGGGGCGATTACCGAAAAGGCCCTCTGGGAGGTTGCAGACAGCCTAGATTTTTGTGGCTGAAGCAGATTCCTCCCAGGAGTGCGCGGGGAGGATCTTCTGCTTTATTATGGTGTAGTGGTTTGAGCATTGGACTAGGACTTTGGGAGATCAGAGTTTGAAACCCCACTGGGCCACTGGAACCCATTGGGTGACCTTGTGCAAGTCAAACCCTTTCAGCTTCAAAGGAAGGCAATGGAGAACCTCTTTTGAATCAGTCTTGCCAGAAACCCCATGATAGGTTTGCCTTAGAGTAGCCATAAGTCGGGAATGACTTGAGGACACACAAGTTGGGGACATGGCTCACAAGGGAAAGGTTATGGTCAGTGGGCTTCATCAGTCTTGTCAGCTTCTCTGTCACATCTTCCATCCTTTATACCCAACGTGGTGGTCCATGGATCAGTGCCAGTCTGTGAGCCATCAGCTACACTCCATGGTAAATTTCCAGGAAAGAAAGAATTGTAGCCAATGGGCACAATTATGGTGCCAATTTCTGGCCATTATGAATAAAAATGCCAGACTAAAGCACTGCTTTTTTTGATCCATTGTTTGAACCTGTCCTTTCTTTGCTATGTTAAACAGATGCTCCAGCTGAAGATCCTTAAATCATTAAAGGGCTTACTCTAAAGACTAACACATTTATTATGGTGTAAGCTTTCATGGACTAGAGTTCATTTCCTCAGACGCAAGAAGACTTACCCTAAAATGGCATGTACATAGACACATGGCTGTGCTATTCTCCGCCCTCTAACACACACAATTGTATCTGTGCCAACCTGAGACACTGCTTCATACATCTGATGAAGTGGACTGTAGTCTTTGAAAGCTTATGCCATAATAAATGTGTTAGTCTTTACAATACCAGAAAACATATTGCTGTCTTTGCTACAATAGGTTACCATTCTAGACTTGCTGAATCTCTCATTTCAAAGGGAGGGAGTGGTTCTTATGATAATAACTCCACTCACAAGCACACTCCACCAGTATCTCTCCCCAAATAGTTTTCCATACTGAAGAAATTTAGGTACTTGCCAGGGAAGGCACATTTCATAGGACTTAATAAAACTACACGCAAGCTTTTATCAGACAGTTTTCATGGAAGATCTTTGGTTTGGTAGAGGGCTGATTATATCAGCACCAGTAACAAAAATGGATCAAGAAAGGACTTTTCCATCCCATATGTTTTAAAGATTTCTGAGATTCCTCAGAAACAGATCAAGGGTTCTTCAGTGAGAAGATAAGTATCAGCAAATAGTCTTCTTGCTGACTGAACTTTCCCTTCAAATGCATAATCGAAGGGGCAACACTGAATAAACTTTTGAGGAAGAAAGAGGCCTTTTAGGTATGAATGGCACTAAAAATGTCCCTTAGAATATGTTGTAACATATAGGAAAACCTTGTGGCAGCTGTGTCACTGTCAGGGCAGAATTTCATGGCACAGACTGAGGGCCTCACTCAACAGAATTAAAACTCACCTCAAACCCAACAATGGGTTGGCTAACCACATTTTTAGGTAAGTACCACAAGAGGATGAATTCCAGAATCTAAAGTTACCCAGGAGATTATCAGATGCGCCAATTAAGTACCTTAGGAGAATGCCAGGATGATGTTTCTGTCTCGTGAATGGGACCCAGTTTCACACACCCTTATGCTCATCAGGTTCTGCTCCTGTGCTTCAGCAGTTAGTAAGGCAGCGCTTTTCATTGATGGGGAGCTCCTGGTGCTTTCCTACATTACTTTTTGCTGAATCTGATAATCTCCCTGGATTTTAAACTAGGTAAAATCTAATGCAGCACAGCATAGTTGGAATTAATAGCAACAGAACTGTTTCTGGCAATTACTATTTGGTATGGCAAACAACAGGCCAAAGTTCTCATTGTCATAGTATAATGTATGATGACTTTTTAAGATTTTGTCTTCTAGTTTGTTGAACTGATTAGAGGAGCTTGGAAGAATTAACTTTTTGGACTGCAAGCCCCAGAATCCCCTCAATATTCTGGGAAATGTAATCCAAAAATAACTTTCCCATTTTTCTTTATGAGCATCAACTGCATAGACCTTTGGGTAGCTTGAAGAATTGTTTGTTGTTGTGTGACTTCAAGTCATTTCTGACTTATGGTGACCCCAAGGCGAACCTATCACAGGGTCTTTGGGGCAAGATTTGTTCAGAAGGAGTTTGCCTTTGCCTTCCTCTGAGGCTGAGAGAATGTGACTTGGCCAAGATCACCCAGTGGGTTTCAGTGACTGAGCAGAAATTTGAACCCTGATCTCCAGAGTCTTTGTCCAATGCTCAAAACACACCACACTAGCTCTCAGCTTGAAGAATACCACCAAGTAAAGGTCAGGAGTTGTCTGGCAGTGCTAAACAAGAATCTAACAGGGCACACAGATACATTAGAGACTTGGAAATGTATCTAGCGTTTGCCCAGGTCAATGTTAATTATTTTACTTATTGAAAAAAATGTGGGTGGTAGTACCTACAATCCTTAAAGTGCATCATACCCAGTTTCATGCAAAATGGACCAAAATTTGCTAGAGGGGGGGAATCGCTACAAAAAATGCCAGTCAGTCCCAAACTTGCTCCCAAATATTCAGAATGTAAATCTAAGTATAAATATCACATTTGGTCAAAATATGTTTGTAAATGTGAATTCTATAGAATAACAAAATTACAAATTCCAGAAATCTAAAATGTTTGTTTTAAAGGCACTCAAAATAGTTGATGAATCTGTTCCTAAACCTTTCTGCAATTTTAATTTTGGCCCCAATAGATAACATAGCAAGTGTGCTGCCTTTGATTAGTGTAGCACAACATAGACATAACTGCATTAAATTACAGTCGAGATATATTAGTGATTTTACACTGGTGCTGTAGATGGGACTTGAGTTAAACTTTCAGTTGTCCCTGACAGACTAAAATCAGGATAGTCTGAAATTACTAGCTGGCTATTACCAGATAATAATTCTTTTCATAATGTGCCAAATATTGGCAGCTTCTTTGAAGTCTGGCCATAATCATGTACTCAGTTGATTTCGTGGCAACTAAAAAGAAGTATTTATTATCTGGCCAACTAGTGACTTCAGAGCATTCTGGTTTTAGTCTGTTAGGAACGACTGAAGTTTAACTGTGGAGCAGAGGTAGGGAATGTACGGCTGCCCACCAGATGTTGTTGGACTATAGTTCCTTTTGTCTCTCACCATTGGCTATGCTGAACAGGACTGATGGGAGCTATAATCCAAGAGCATCTGGAGGACCACAGTTTACTACCTCTGCATTAAACAGTGAGACAACAGCCTCAAATGGCACGAGGCAGAAATTATAACAGTCCCTTAGCTTTTCCTCCTGAGAACTCCCCCTCTCGGTGCCCTGGCTTCCATACTGGACAATGCCCATGGAAGCACTAGAGAGCATTATCTACTTGGTCTTCTTTCCACTAACACCATACCTAGGAACTTTAAAAAAAAGAATTTTAAGAGATGTGTAGACATGCTCACAATACACACCAAGTGTTTGTAAAAGGTCAAAAATAGTGTTCCTAGTAGCCTGTTTAATGTTTCATCCCTCTCCACCAATAAATAAATCAGTAAATTTTAAAAATGTGCGTATCCATTTATGCAGGCTACATGTATTCACAGCTGTGGTTGTTTTAAAAAATGTGCAAGGCCATCTGCTCCCAGATAATAATGTTCCATTATTTCAGTAATAGGTCTTTCATTCTGTATACAGTTGTCCCTTCATATTCGCTGGGGTTTGGTTCCAGCACCCCCCATGGATACCAAAATCCATGAATACTCAAGTCCCATTATATGCAATGGCATAGCAAAATGGTGTCCCTTATATAAGATGGCAAAATCAAGGTTTGATTTTTGGATTATTATTTTTTAAAGAATATTTTCAAGCCGTGACTACTTAAATCCGTGGATACCAAATCCGTGGATATGGAGGGACGACAAGGTAGTTGACTGCCTTGTGTGTGTGTATGGTCTTGTCTATATGGTCAAACTAATATGAACGGGATGCGAACGTACGGCGATCCATTCATATGGACATGCGCATAAATATGTGTTGTTTGGAAGGGGGGCATCCAAATCCACTGCAAAGTCCATGTGCATCATGTCTGGAGCTTCGTCCGGATTTTTAAAAAAGCTCCGTATGACATGAGAATGTGTGATCATTTGAACACTCACATTCTCACAGATACGAACAGGCAGCATAATCTGATTGGCTGGATGAGCATGGAGGCCTGGGCTAGCAAACAGGGAAAGTTCCTGCATACAGCATGTTGAATTTTTGGCTAAGCGCGGGTCCAGTAAGTCAATCAAAAGGTGATCTTATATTCTTTTTCTTTCTTTCTTCTTTTTTTTTTTTGCAAATATGAACTATTGCTTGAGCACACCATGGGAAACTTTAAAAAAAATTGACGGCAGCAGATTTAAAATCGCGAGTAAATCACTCACGGCCGCCATCTTGGCTAGGGAGTTTAGGGGGGATCTTTTGGCTGTGAAGATAGGTTGCATCATTGCAAATGCCTGCTTTTTCAGACATGTTCATACCCCCCCCCCCTGTATAGACAAGATCTATATGTGCCTTGAAGTCACTTGTTGACTTACGGCAACCTCATGAATTTCATAGTTTTCTTGGGCAAGGAATACTCAGAGGTGGTTTTGCCAATTTCTTCCTCTGAAATATAGCCTACAGCACCTGGCATTCATTGGTGGTCTCCCATCCCAGTACTAACCAGGGCAGACCCTGCTCGGTTTCCAAGATCAGATGGGATCTGGGTCACTTTATCACACACAGCCACCAGTATTCACACCAGAGCTGTGCAGAAGTCAAACCTATTGGATAGACTTTGTTTTTATACTGGAGTCCTGCAGTCTACAAAGCAGAGCTGGAAGCAATGGCCCACAGCCAGCAGGTGAGGCTCAAAGACCTAGCCCAACTTCATTATACTCTGGCCTCAAAATGTCTTGCTCTGGGCCTGATGTATTGCAAATCACCCAAAACCCTCTACTGGCAAACCAAGATTTAGACTAGTCTCCCCTGCTGCTCTGGAGGGGGGATGTAGCAGTTCTGGCTGGGGGTGGAAGGGGGTTAATTTAAATGAGGGTTGGACTAGATGGCCTTTGTGGTATCTTCCAACTCTTATGAATATGAAACTTCTGCTTGGATATCTCTCAAAACAAAGGGTTGCAATTCCACTTCCGATCATCAGGTGGCACTCAAGGCTGGGGCACAGTTCCTCTGTTGGCGCTCTAAGGAGCAGCGGAGTTGGAGGGAGGTAAACATGTACAGTTGTCTCTTCATATTAGCTAGGGTTTGGTTCCAGGACCCCTCCCCCTGTGGATACCAAAATCTGTGAATACTCAAGTCCCATTATATGTAATGGCATAGCAAAATGGTGTCCCTTATATAAGATGGCAAAATCAAGGTTTACTTTTTGGATTATTATTTTTTGAAGAATATTTTCACGCCGTGAATACTTAAATCCGTGGATACCAAATCCGTGGATATGGAGGGACAACTGTAAGCTGGTTGCCATCCATTTTTCATTTCCAAGAGTCTTGTTTTCCATATCCCCTCTCCCACCAATCCCAAAATAAGACATCAGGACACTGGAAATGAAGTATCAGTCATCTCTTTCGTTTTTAATCTCCACCCCACTTCCTGCCTCCAAACACACATTTTCCTAGAAATTACCCACACACAGAGAGAGTACACAAATAAGTTAATAATTAAAATGACAGAACAGGGTCAGAGACACAGACTGAAGTGGGAGGGAAGGGAGGCAATAAATATGAAGCTAGGAAAACAAATGGAATAAAAAGGAAGGGAAATTCCAGAAGTAAACCTACACCAGCTTGCACACTGGTGTTCCAAAAGTATTCAAGGGTTGCTCAGGAGTTTATTAGAGGCTCCCCATTCCCCAATGAGCAGGTTGGTAATGGTGGACAAAACTCTCACAATGACTAAATTCCCACTCTACTGCACAGCCAAGAGGGAATGTTGGGCACATTTCAGTGTGTATGAAGCAATGGTCAAGCCTAGTAGATGTGGTTGGTGGCCTACACATGTACAGACAATGCACCCTAAAACATGCTCCAGAACCCTTCTACCTACATCACATGGTGGGAAGCCTTGGCAAGTATGTTGAGGTGGAAAGGGTTCTCTTAGTGTAGATGATCTGAAAGACTCTGGTCTACCAGCCTAGAGAGCAAGGAGCAAAAACAGGGCTTCACTCTGCATTGCAAATCTGTAAAAAGGAGAATTGGTGAGGACCAGCAGTGAAAGCCAGGAGGGCTAAAAGACTCTACAGCAAGTGTCCAAAGACACCTTTTGACCACTAGAGACCCATGAATGTCTTAGTGGCCATCTCCCATCCAGTATGGAACTTGGTGCCTTCCAGTCCACAAAAAGTACCTGACTATACGAGCAGTGCTTAACATTCAGGTCTCCACTCCCAAAGAATGAGGCACAGTAGTGGCATCTCCCCAGCCAGCAAATGACCATGGCCTACAGTCATGGTGATGTACCCTGTCAGTACAAGATTCCAAAACTTCCTGGTGCTGAAGTGGAGACAGGCATTGCAGCCAGGAGCCTGTCAGTCAGAAAGACCACACCTCTTTCCTTCTGTCCAGTGGGAATACTGCACACACCCCTTGGCCAATGAAAGACCATGTTGGCCCAGGGAAACACACCAATCCATGGACAAGCACAACCTGGGCCAGAGAGGTGGCCATGTCTTGATGAACCAACATGACATCCACACACTACATCTCTCTTTTCCTCCCTACGTTCGGCCCATGCGAGTGAGTAGGGTGCAGACACACGAGGTGTCAATCCGGATCCAGCGCCAGGCCACAATCTTGTCGGAATCCATTGTGAGGGCCCTCACGTATGACTGTTTAGCCTTGCACTCTGAGATCCAGTGGCGTCGATCCACACCCCGGCAGCCACCCGCCGTGCCCCCAGCTGGATTACATTTGGTCTCAAAGAAGTACTGCTTCAGCGGGCCTGTAAGTGTCTGGACCTCAGAAAGAACTGTCACAGTTTTGCCACGGATGTCCACAGCTGTGCGTTTGTCTGTCACCCAGACGTTGATGCTGTCACACACCGACATTTCTCCCCGGCGTATAGAGCTGTCCAGGGACCGTTTAGACTTGAGCGTTTGGTTAGCAGCTTGGCCTGGCTGGCCATTGGAGTCCTCCATGAGGAAAAGCAAAGGGGGGCCCTCAGGTTCATGGATGGAAAGAGTGACACGGGGAGAGAAGAGGTCCCAGTCTTGTACAGGAGTCTCAGCCCAGAGGACATCTGTGGTGTTAGGGAGGGCACTGGTATTAGGAACAGGGGCAGCACGGATGACAGAGAGCAGTGGGGTGATCATGGCATGGAGCAGAATAAGCATCCCTCCCTGCACAGCGGGAACCTGAGTAGAAAGAAATACATTAAACTTCAAACGCTTGTTTGCTGGGGTGTAGGCGTACATTGTGAAGCACAGGTGCTCATCATGACATTGTGTGTGTGTATATATACACATGAGTCTGTGCACACATTTGAAGAGTAGCAGTACATTTATTAGGATAAGCATGACCAGAACTTGCCAAAGGTTCCTTTTGGATTTCAACTCCCAGATGTCACAGTGGCGATGCTTGCTGGGAGCATCTGGGAGTAGTCCAAAAATAGCTTCCTCAAGCTCTGGACAATGACTGGAATCCTATGCCTAGTTTACCTGAGAGTAAGTTCCATTTAATTCAGTAGTGCTTACTTCTGACTGCATAGGTTCAACTTGAAAACATACTGACCTTTAACAAATAATCTGAAGGCAGCTGAAAGGCAACTATTAGCTTTGAATGAGAATACAGAAAGAATCTTGCAAAGAAAGGTCATAGTTTAAACTGCATGAAGCAGAAACTCCATAAAAAGAAAAAATATCCAGTCTCTGCTTGATTAGCTTCTTCATTCTCTAAATCCTCTATGAAAGGGATAGGAATCATTCAGACCTCTACCTGTTGTTGGCCTACAACTCCCAGCATTCTTCACCCTGAGCTATATTGGTTAGAGCTGCTGGGACTCATAGTCCAACATCTGGAGTGCTACATGATTTCCACTGCTGTTCCATGTTCATCTAGTCACAAGCAATACTCAAACTTGTAAGCCTCATTATCACCTCATTCATATTCCAGAGCAAAGAGGGACTTCTTCCTTAGAAATCTGATATAGGAAATCACTTCTTCTGCTCTGAAAAAAAAAGGCTCACAGCTGTCCTCCTATACATTCTCCCTCTACTATATTTCTCCTTGTTTGCTAGCAAAATGTTCAGAAAAATGGGACTAATCTATTAAGTCTCTTTTACCTCATCACCACCTTGATATTTCCCATCTGCCCTCCTCTGACTTAGCCAATGCCAGCTCATAGGTTGAGGGGGACCTTGGCAGGGTGCTGTCCGACAAGCAGCCAGCAGCCATACTTGCCGCCACCATTGTTTTCCCCAAATGCAATGCCCCCAAAATCCCATAATTCCATTGTACAAACAATGGAACAAACAAGGCCAATTCTAACAAAATTATGTCAACAGCTATGTATTGGTGGGTTGTTGTTGTCCTTTTAAGACCACAAGATTTGTTAGATCAAGGCCCGCCAGGAACAAAGGAAACAAACACGTGTAGAGAACATCCCTTTCCAGTTGAGGAATCTCAGGGAACCAGACTGGGGGTGGGGGGAAACATGGAGAGCTGCTAAAATCAGAGGACAGGGTACAGAATACTGAGATAGTAGAAATAGCAGAAAATAGTTAGGTCCGGAAATAATTGTACACAGACACAAGTTTTGTTATTTTGGCTGTTTACCAAAATAAATTCAAGTTACAGTTAAATAATGAATATGGGCTTAAATTTCAGTCTCTCAGCTTTAATTTGAGGATATTCACATCCAAATTGGAGGAAGGCTTTAGGAATTACAGCTCTTTAACATGTAGCCCCCTCTTTTTCAAGGGACCAAAGGTAATTGGACAATTGGCTCAAAAGCTGTTTCATGGAGGTGCAGGCTATTCCTTCATTATTTCTTCATCAATTAAGCAGGTAAAAGGTCTGGAATTGATTCCAGGTATGGCATTCACATTTGGAGGCTGTTGCTGTGAACCCATAGCATGTGGTTAAAAGAGCTTTCAATGCAAGTGAAACAGGCCATCCTTATGCTGCCATAAAGGAAAACATCCATTAGAGAGATAGCAGGAACATTAGGAGTGGCCAAATCAACAGGTTGGTACATTCTGAGAAAAACAGAACGCACTGGTGAGCTCTGCAACATCACAAGGCCTAGAAGTCCATGGAAGACAACAGTGGTGGATGCTCGAGGCATCCTTTCCATGGTAAAGAAAAACCCCTTCACAACATCCAGCCAAGTGATGAACACTCTCCAAGAGGTAGGCATATAGTTATCCAAGTATACCATAAAGAGAAGAATTCACGAGAGCAAATACAGAGGGCTCACCACAAGGTGCAAACCATTCATAAGCCTCAAGAATAGAAAGGCCAGATTAGACTTTGCCAAAAAATACCTTTAAAAGCCAGCCCAGTTCTGGAACAGCATTCTTTGGACAGATGAAAGAACAACCTGTACCAGAATTATGGGAAGAAAAAAGTATGGAAAAGGCTTGGAATGGCTCGTGATCCAAAGCATACCTCTCTGGTTTTTCTTCACAAACGAAGATTCAGGAAGGACTCATCCTGCACTTTCTGTAAGCGTGCTGATGAAAGGCCAATCCGAGATAAACAAGTCCGGTTGCAGAAAGCACAGCAGAAGGTCTCCTTGGGTTATGTTTCTGGGTTGTGATTCTTTCTGCATTGTCTTTTTTCTTCAAGACTTGTTCGGCATGAGTTCTCAAATAAGGCTGCAGCATTGTGGATAGTGCGTCTCCATGCCTCCCAATGTGAAGCTAGGATGGACCATTGTTGGTGATCAATTTGGCCGAGCCTGAGATGTTGCTTCAGGGAGTCCTTGTATCACTTTTTTGGAGCACCCCTCTTATGCTGACCCGTGGCGAGTTCACCGTAGAGTACTATTTTGGGGAGGCGATGGTCCCTCCATCCTAGACACATGCCCTGCCCAGCGCAGCTGTGTTCTCAATATCATGGCCTCAATGCTGGTGATCCTTGCTTGCTCAAGGACAGCAACATTCGTCACATAGTCAGTCCAGTGTATATTTAGGATTGTGCGTAGACAGCTCTGATGAAAGCGTTCGAGGAGTCGTAAGTGGTGGCGATAGGTGACCCATGTTTCAGATCCATAAAGGAGAATAGACAGTACAATGGCTCTATGCACACTGATTTTTGTGCTTTGCCTCAGGTGTTTATTACTCGAGACTCTTTTGTGAAATCTTCCAAATGCACTATATGCCTTTGCTAATCTGTGATCGATCTCTTTGTCAGTCTTGGCATCTGAGGAGATGATGCTTCCCAGGTAGGTGAACTGCTGAACGGACTTGAGCACAGAGCATACCACATCATCTGTAAAACACGGTGGAAGCAGTGTGATGGCAAGGGCATGAATGGCTTCCAATGGCAGTGGGTCACTAGTGTTTATTGATGATGTGACAGAAGACAGAAGCAGCCTTGTGGTGAACCCTCTGTATCTGCTTGGCATAATGCTCCTGTTATCTCTCTGATGACTTTTTTGCGGGGGGGGGGGCAGCATAAGGATGGCCTGTTTCACTTGCATTGAGAGATCCTTTGATCACATGTTGTAGGTTCACAGCAACAGCTTCCAAAGGTGAATGCCACACCTGGAATCAACTCCAGACCTTTTACCTGCTTAATTGATGAAGAAATAATGAAGGAATAGCCCACATCTCTCCGTGAAACAGCTTTTGAGTCAATTGTCCAATTTCTTTTGGTCCCTTGAAAAAGAGGGTTCTACATATTAAAGAGCTGTAATTCCTAAACTCTTCCTCCAATTTGGATGTGAATACCCTCAAATTAAAGCTGAGAGACTGCATTTTAAGCCCATATTCACTATTTAACTGTAACTTGAATTTATTTTTGGTAAACAGTTGAAATAACAAAACTTGTGCCAGTGTCCAATTATTTCCGGACCGAACTGTGTTTGGTCTCATTCATGTAAAGCAGCTGTGGATACCCTTGGGTCTCAAAAAAAAACTAAATGCTGAGCTTAACAGTTATTTCTCAGGGAATTATAGTCCAAAAAGGTAACTTTAGAATTAGTTCATCGTGGATTTAAAAAATCAAACTGTTCCAGACTGTAGCAGCCACTAATCTTACAGTAACAAGGAAGATAAAATGCTCACAGCACAATGCTATACATGTCTACTCAGAAGTCAAGCCCCACTGAATTGATGGGACTTGATTACAGGTAAATGTGTACAGGGTTGCATTTTTAATGTCATAATATCCAGATACTATGATGTTGACCTGGTGTTGCTATATCAGCTGCCATATGCATCAGAAGGGAACTGGGATTATTTGCAACACAAAGCAAGAATTTAAGAGGTTCAATAGATATATGGGGAGAGGAGTGGAGTTGCAAGAGTCCAACAAGCTAGACCCATGATGTGTGAAACATTGGAGTAATTTTATTGAAGCCTGGCAATAACTCTCTTGATTTCATATTCAATGAAAAGAACTATTTTCTATCTGATGCTGGGCAGCTAGTGACCTCACAGCATCCAGTCCATCAGAAATAAGTGACAATTAGAGCAGTGGAAGATGGGATGCAGATGGGCCATGGACTGGGTTATGATGACTAGTAACTATTCATGCATAGTTAAACTATCACTGCTTTCCCCTTTTAATATGTTTAAAAGTCTCTGTGCACACTACCTGCCTGTATCTCCTCTCTGTCTCCAAATCTTATACATACCCATGATGGGCAGCAGCTGCATCTATATTTGAGGTGGCTACCATTTGGGGAATAGGATCTGGGCTTGGACAAACCCGTGGCTACTTGTGGGTTGTGATAACAGGCAATGTTGCTTCTTGTAGAGTTCAGGTTTGGGTGACTGGCAAGCAGTGGTGGTAGCCACCACAAAGAGCTCCTACAGTGAGGTGGCTGCTGGTCTTAGCTTTAAAACCATGTCTTAAGGGCAGGATCACACAAGCTTGAAGCCTGGCTATCCCTGCTCTATTCTGCTGTACTCTGGCACAGAAGACTATTATCCTGTGCTAAATGCTGTAAAGACTGAGTCCTTTGAAATTGTAAGAAGCAACTAACTGCAGATGAGTTTTGGAGGAATATAAAGAAGAAAGGAATGACAAGGGAGAAAGAGAAGGAGGCTGTGAGAGTGGTCCATGGGCTGGGGTAGGGTGGGGTGAAGTTGTTACCTGTGGGATCAATGTTTCCTTAAGTCACAGTCAAGCAGTTTCTCAATTTTACTCATGACCCTTCAGAATATGGTCTGGCTTGGATGTTCCTTGATGTGAGCCAGTCTGGAAAAACTGAGATGTTTCTGGTGGTAGGTGCAGTGACCACTTTCTGCTGCTTGGTCCCTAACAGATGCTGATACTGCTTTGCAGTTCATGTGTGTGAAAGTCTTGACTCCCAAGAGTCTTGACAAATCTCAGACTGCATCTTTGTTTCTCCATGGGATGAACAGGGAGAACAGGTCCTTGCCCAGACGTAAGTGCTTTGTCCCACTCTTGATGAAGAATTCTAGCTCAGAAAACAGGTGGATGTCAAAGGATATAGACTTGACTGAGGGCTTGATGTCACTCACCCAATCTGGCAAAAGACACAAAAACAAATGCTCAGTGAATGGGACTTAGAAGTCCTAGGTTACTATTCTTCCTGCTTCAGTTTACCAAGTTTGTTTAGAACAACAACAACAACAACAAATCCAGCAGCACCTGCCACAAACCATGAAAGGAACTTTTTTTTTTAACTAGAAAAGCCAAAAAGGACAGAAGGAGAACCTACATACCTGGAAGATCTCTAGGATAATAAAAACTGAATCATACCTACAATAGCCAAAACAGTGGTGGGAAACTTGCTGCAAATATTTAAAGAAGAAATGACCTTTTAAAATTGGATATTTGAGACTGAACAATAGCCTAGTCAGTAAGGTGCAGGAAATTCATATGAATTCCAATACTTCACTATCTCTTTCATTTCACCCCTTCCAAAATGAGTGCCTTTCAGGTGTGTTGGACTATAATTCCCATCACCTCAGCCAGCCTCAAGGCTTGGGGAGAGGCGGGTGTAAAATGAAAAGTATTGTTGTTGTTGTTATATGGAAAGTACTAGGTTTGTTTTATTTTATTATTTTATTTTATTTTAATGCCGCCTTTTTCCTGGCATGGGACCCAAGGCAGCTTACAAAAAGGCTAAAATAAGAAATGAAAAAAAAAAAAACCCACCCTGACAATAAAAAAGTTAAAGCACAATTAAACAAGATCTCATATTAAAAAACCATTAAACTTTTAAAAGGAGGAAATCATTTTAAAATGCAATAAAAAAGTTAAAAATACAGCACAACCCCCCCACAAAGACACTTCCCAAAATCAATTAATCATTAAATACCTGTTTTCAATACCTGTGAGTGAAGAGAGAGCAGAGAGGGGGGCACCCTAGCCTCCCATGGAAGGGAATTCTACAACCCGGGAGCAACCACCAAGGCGGCTGTCCTGTCTCTTTACCAGATGAGCCTGTGATGGTGATGGGACTGAGAGAAAACAGGGACGGCGGGGTGGATGGGAATGCCTTGTCTACTTTCTTCCATCCTCTATTTAAAAGTTAAATGCTTTAACCCACCAGAGAGACGGGAGGAAGGCTACCCCAAGGATGAATGAACCCACCTCCCTAAATCTCCATCAAAATGTCAGATATCAAGAACATTATCCTCTAGAACAAGAGAGGGCAATTCAAAATATTTAGGCCAGATACCGATCTTGAAACTGCCCCCCCCCCTGTGAATTTTTCCAGCCCCCTCCACAACATGTATCATCACTGCCAAATTTGCTGTCACAATCCAAATCCTTGAAACCATTACCAAAATTGCTGAAATTGCCCATTTGAATTACTGTCAATTCATTCAGCAATGGAATTCGATGAGACACTCTTGCTCTGCAGTTTCTGATGGCTCTATGATACAGAATCCTGTGGAAGACTAGGGATCCACATTAGACCCCTAAGAGACCTTCAGGGCTGGTTTAAGGAATTTTGGGGGGCCCTGCAACACTTTAATTTTGGGGGGGCCATATCTCAGGTCAATGTAACCTAACCTAACCTAACCTATTCACAGTACAGGATATTCAGATTATTACTAACAACGTTTTTGCAGGAGGAAGGTTACAATGCCCCCCCCCAATGATGGGGCCCCCTGTGGTTGCAGGTGCTGCAGGGCCCTTAAATCAGCCCTGGAGACCTTCAAGGACCACACAGACCCTGCAAAAATATATATTTAAAATTTCCCCCCAAACCACTGTGAACACTCCCTAGTAGGTATGGGAGGCATTTTACCATGCTTTGTAACAACAGGAAGTGAGTAGAAGTCACTTCCTGTTCCCAAAATGCATCTCCTGGGCCTAAATTAGCCCAGCCCCCCCCCCCCAAACGTGGTAGAAATGCCCTCCACATACCCCCTAAAATTGACTCCTGGGATTCCCTGAGGGCCACACTTTACCTACCCCTGCTCTATCACCTCCCTGCCCAATAGTGGTTGACACAGTGGTAGCAGCAGGAGAAGACTATAGGTGCATCCACACTACTCTCTATGAAATTCTGGGATTTGTAGTTTGGTGAGGCACCAGAACTCTTTGGCAAAGAAGGTTAAAGACCTTGTAAAACCATCCCAGGATTCCATAGGTAGGACCCATGGCAAATAATCCAGTTTCAAACTGGATTATTTTTGTAGTGTGGATACACTACAGCCAACCAACACCATGGAGTACCTTTCTCCACAGGCACAATTTGTAACTCACAACTGGTGAGGCCACAAATCCACCTACAGATCCTCATACCCAGAGAGCTTAGGAAACTGACTTTTCTGGACCACACTCCCAGGGTTCCATATCCAGCATAGCCAGTGGCATGCTATTTTTGGGATTCTGGGAGTCGTAATTCATAAAACTAAACTTTTCATGCTCCCCTCCCACTGAGACCCTTGTGGAAGGAGACTGGGATTTACAAAACACCTTTTAGCCCCAATGCTCCTCCTGCCCCATCCCAGGGGCAGCTGGGAAACATCAGGTGACGCCTGAGCATTCTACAGCTGCTGGCGGGAGCCAAGGGAATGGAATCCAGATGTAGAAACATCTGGGGAAGTCTGTCACAGGGGGGATGGGCTTGGGAGGGTGGCTAATCCCTCTCCCCTTTGAAACTGACACTGATGGAGTGTTTAATTCTTTTCCTCCAACCCTCCTCCTGCATTCATAAGCCAATCCAGTCTAGGTCGAACCCACCCTTGACTTACCCCACCTCCAACAATATACACATTTCCATAACTCGGGAGGAAACAATGCCTGTGGGGCAGGGAAATAAACTATCTCCCTCCATTTGAATGACTGGGAGAGATTGCATAGCAAGAGGGAACAGGATTTGACAAGCTATGTGTGTGTCTCTCTGTGTGCATGCATACATGCCTTCCTCCTTAATCCACTGATGTGTCTTGACTTTTCAGGCCCTGGGGAGAGTATGACCTAGTAGGTAGGATCAAAGCTTGGAATAGGCACTCCTTGGACTACAACTTCTAGAATCCCCTAGCCAGCAGAACCAGTCATTCTAGCTGGGAGCTGTAGTTCCAAAAGAGTACTGTCCAGTCTCTGGGTGGAAACCAAATAAGGTGAAGTAGAAAGGACTAGCAAGCAGTGAAGGGCCAGTATCCAGCCAAGCTAACTTATTTAGCTGAGTGTGTTGATTAGCAGATGGGGAAAAAAGAGAGAGCTGTGAGTCCATAGGACTACAGAACAAAGTGAAGTTGTAAGGTACAGGGATCAGGATTCAGGACTTCTGGGATGCTTAGGATGGGAACCACCCTTCCCCAGTCCCCCTTCCCATTACTAAAAGACAACCTAGGGTGGACCACGGTCATCTTTTGTTCTCTGATTTTGTAACAGGGCGAGGCTTGGACTCCTGGGTTCTTTGGCAGGGGAGTGGTGCCTAGTGGCTAAGCAAACAAGTCTTAAGAGACAGTTAAGCCTGACCCTTAGGCTATTTGCATAAGTATCTTTTCCCCCCCACAATGCCTAGCGCATATGACCTCGCTCCCTCCCATGAGAAAGGGTTGGGGGTGCGTGCGCAGGAGTTGTGTGGTGTGAAACTGCAGGCATTCCACACAGGGGAACCAGCCCCTGCTCCAAGGAGGTATGCGTAGCTTAGCACAGGGCAGGCTCCAACCTGCCACCTCCCAGCCACAGTGCTGATCATCAACAAGCAGGAAGCGGTGGTTTTGTCAAGGATGCCCACAGTTCTGGCCTTCAGCTCCCATAGAGAAGCTGATGTTTCATTCATTTCTGCTTCTCACCTGAAAAAACATGTCATGGAAGGATTTGGGTCTTTCCAGCTATTTTAGCAAACCACTGTAAATGTCTGCATCAAAGGAGCCCCTCACTCTGCAAAGCACTCAAGATTCGGCAGTCAAATTAAATGACATAAGCTTGGAAATGTTACTTTTTGGACCATAACTCAGAGAACCCCCAACCCAGCAAGGCCACTGGCTATGCTGACTGGGTTGTTGTTTTTAAAGGCAACTTTCCCAGGCACTGGCATGACTTTTCAGTGTAACTGCAGTTACTGTAACTTTGTGCAACTACATACCAGGAGACATATGCAGCTGTGGCGAAAAAAAGAAGAGCAAAAGAAGGGTAGAAAGAAGGTGATGTGGAGCCAGTAAAGAGTATTACAAAGGGGAAGACAGCAGGAGGCATTAAGTACTGAAGCATCACTATTTAACTAATACCCTCTCCACCCCAAGCCCCATTACCCCTTCTGAGATTCCACTTGTGCATTTTCATGAAGGCCAGAAACTTGCTTTTGCTCAAATGAAAGCTGAGATTCTCAGGCCTCCAGATTCTGTGTCTGAGTTGGTACTTTAGAAAATTATTCTACAGATGTGTGAAAGTACAGACTACTCTCACTGAAATGCTAATAAAGTCTCTTTTGCTTTAATTAAGTCTTCCCCTGCCAGAAAATTTTCCCAGAAAATCTCTTTCATAGAATACTTCCAGCTTCCTTGCTGAACCCATTGATAGTTTATCCCCTTCAGAGAATCTTGTACTTTTGCCAGACATGCAGCCATGAACTTCAAAGCTAGGACCTCCAAATGAAGTCATACTTGTGACTGTTCCTTTCTTCTGCTATAAAAGTGATATGGATTCGCTTTCTATTTTAGCGACACTTAGGCTATCTCACTGTGTCAACCAATTAGCTCTGAAATTACCCTGAACGATCGTAGAATCATGGAATTGGAAGAGACCACAAGGGCCATCTAGTCCAACCACCTGCTATGCAGGAATACACAATCAAAGCGCTCCTGACATATGACCATCCAGCCTCTGTTTAAAAATCTCCAAAGAAGGAGACCTCACCACACTCTGAGACAGCACATTCCATTGCCGAGCAGTTCTTACAGTCAGGAAGTTCTTCCTAATGTTTAGGTGGAATCTCTTTTTCGGTAGCTTGAGTCCATTGCTACGTGTCTTAGTCTCTGGAGCAGCAGAAAACAAGTTTGCTGTACTCTAAATATGACATTCCTTCAAATATTTAAACACCTGTCCCCTCTTAACCTTCTCTTCTCCAGGCCAAACATGCCCAGCTCCCTAAGCCGCTCCTCATATGGCATGGCTTCCAGACCATTTGGTTGCCCTCCTCTGGACATGTTCCAGCTTGTCAATATCCTTCTTGAATTGTGGTGCCCAGAACTGGATATAGTATTCCAACTGAAGTCTGACCAAAGCAGAATAGAGTGATACTATTACTTCCCTTGATCTAGGCACTATCCTCCTATTGATGCAGCCTAGAATTGCACTGACTTTTTTTAGCTGCTGCATCACACTGTTCACTCATGTTCAGCTTGTGATGAACCTTGGTGTGATGCCTTAATGTGACTGTTCTCCTTGGAACAGAACCAATACTCCCACTAGTCAGAGTGAGGCAAATGGCTCAGGTGACAGATGTTGGGGTAAGGAAGCATTGACATCCTCTTGGCTATTGTTCCTGAATTGCCAAACTCTTTCCTTTAAGTGGAGAATAGAGCTGCATATGCCACAAGGCCTATCCTGGGCACACTAAACTAGCTTGCTTTCTCAGGTGTGGTGGTGGGAGCACTACCTTATAGCCAGAGTTCAAAACAGATTCCATTTAGTTTCTGTAGAAGGTCTGCAGAAGGGACACCACCTTGTCCTTCACTTCAAGCCACATCTTGTCCTTTACCTCTGGTGCTGGCCCTACCCAGGTAACCAAGAGAGAAGACTTGAAGGTGAGGCATTAGTGTAGTTCAGAAACCTGAGGATAATATACAGGTAAAGAGAAAGGCCTCAGTATTTAAAGCACAGGGCTAAGGAATCTGCAAAAGACTTGGGCTAAAATGTTGTTTCCAGAGAAAATGTTTTGTTAACACATACCCTCAGAGAGAATCCAGGGATTTTCCTTCCTTGTTAGTCTCTTAAACAGGGCTGCACAGAAAGTAGATCAGGTTCTGACAGCTGATCTCTAGGTGATCTGCAAGTGCTTCTAACTCCCAGTCATTTAAATGTAGTCATAACAAAATAATAAGTTTCCACCTGAATTACAATGAAGGAAGTTTGGAGTTACCAGGAATGGACTTTTGCGTCAAAGGACTCTCTGAACACAACTCAGTTCTAAAACATAGGGAAGGAAGGCAGAGTGGGTGTGTGGGGAAGAGCCTTGTGGTATCTCTACACTAACTGGTTTTGTTTTCAGCAAGAGCTTTTCTGGACTGAAATCCATGAAACTTTGAGCTAAAATAAATTAGTTTTAAAGAGCCACAAAAATTCCTTCCCCAATTCCACCTTCCTTCTCTACTTTTTATACTATAACTAATAGTTTTCTTTGAAAATTGCTACATTCTATGAAAATAGCCAATGAAAACAAATTCTTTAGCTCAGAATGTGCTTAGAACCACCCTGTTCTTTGATTCTAAGTATAAGCCTTTTGCACCTCACTCTTGGGTTTCTAGTTTTAAAAACCTCCCAAACAAAATGGATCTGGTGACCTGAAATCAGTAGCTTGGGCTCTAAAGTTGGGCATAAAAACCCATCCCCCTAATCAGATTTAAAGCCATCTCATTCATCATCATCATCACCACCACCATCACCACAATCTCAGAATCCCTCAAACAGCATACCCAATGGGTGAGCTAACTCAGGGATTCTGGGAGTTTTAATCCAAAAATGAACTTCTCTAAGTTCTGCCCTTGCTATAAACACAAGACATACTACAATTAAACCCATAGGTCTTGAACTAGGCTCTGACTGCAGTACTGCACCACTGCTGCACAAAGATTTGAGCTTGGGGTTTTGTTTTGTTTGGGTTTTGGTTTTTTTTTTTAAGTGTAAAATAATCCTCTGTCAATCTGAGGCCCTTCCTGGTATGTTAGATTCCCATCATCCCCTTGTGTAATAAGAGTTATAATCTAATATCCAGAGAACAGTAGATTCTAGTTGAGGGAAAGATGCATGGGATTCCACAGATGCATGTTTGGATTAAAAATGGGAAGTTAGAAGACAGGGCACGTTCAGAAAAACTAGGAATTGCAACATAGTTCCCACCCTGCTGCAATCTATTTTGAGGGTAGAGAGATGTGTGTGTTGGGGGGGCACATTCATACTTCTTCCTACATTTGCTGAAGGTTATATGCAGTACAGTAGGACCCCTGTATTCGCTGGGGATTTGTTCTGGGGGGGGGGCATGGTTACCGAAAACCATGCCATTAAAAATAAAGGGACTTCTGGTTTAAAATACCATAGAGTTGCCTTGGAGGACCTAGAAAATGGCAAGAGAGGACACATTTTCTAGGAAGACTCTATGGTAGGTGTGCTGTTTTGTGTCCCATGGATAATTGAATCAGTGACTATGTGACGAATGTTGCTGTCCTTGAGCAAGCAGGGATCACCAGCATTGACGCCATGGTATTGAGAACACAGCTGCACTGGGCAGGGCATCTTTCTAGGATGGAGGACCATCACCTCCCCAAAATAGTACTCTTTGGTGAACTCGCCACGGGTCAGCGTAAGAAGGGCACTCCAAAAAAGTGATACAAGGACTCCCTGAAACAACATCTCAGGCTCGGCCAAATTGATCACCAACAATGGTCCGCCCTGGCCTCACATCGGAAGGCATGGAGACACACTCTCCACAATGCTGCAGCCTTATTTGAGAACTCACGCCGAACACGTCTTGAAGAGAAACGAGAACGCAGAAAGAATCACAACCCAGAAACATCACCCAAGGAGACCTTCTGCTGTGCTTTCTGCAACCGGACTTGTTTATCTCGGATTGGCCTTTTTAGTCATCGGCGCGCTTACAGTAAGCGCGGGATGAGTCCTTCCTGAATCTTCGTTTGCGAAGAAAAGCCAGAGAGAGAGGGGGGATAATGAATCAGTGGATACGGGGGTCCTACTGTAGTGTACGGTATATATACCACTCAGGAAGGTCCACAGTTTTCTGGCTCTTCACTGCAGTTCTAATGACAATGTGACCGTGGTTATAATCTAAAGAATGGTCCTATGTCCTAAACAGACATGCCAAAGCATGCCTTCCAACATTTTACAGCTGAGAACCAGGCTATGTGTGGCCAAGCAACACTAAAATGTGGTCGAGATGGGGAAAGTTATTGATGAAGAAGAACAAGCTAGGAGATCCTATTGCAAAGAGGATATTGCCCCCTTTCCCCCCAGGGCAAATTACGTCTGCACTTTGAACTTAGTTTGCAGCAACTGAAAGTAAGCTGAAGACAAAAAGGGGAAATAGGAACAGGAAGAGGGAGAACGTGGGACATATTAAAAGCAGCTGAAAAAGTGGTTTGATGTAAGAGTAATTGCAGGTGTTCCTGCCAAATCAGGACAGTTGGAGGGTATGCCAAAGGCCCAAATCCCCTTGTCTGTATGTTTTAAACCGTGTGACCTTCAAAATGTTGTTGGACTATAGGTCCCAGCATTCCTTTCCATTGGGTTTTCTGGCTAGAGCTGATGAAAGTTGTAATCTAATCATACCTGGAAGGCCACATGATTTCTAGCCTTGTTTTAGAAAGAAAGGGTCACCGTGAACCTGTGAACACTAACTTTATTTTACATCTGCTTTAATTTCTCTCTTATTATTGAAAGCTTCTGTTTTGGCTCACTGTACAGACAACATATTATGATGAGGCATAAACAACAGATTGTAACTTAACACAATTCAACTACATCACTTTCTTGCAAAGTCTAGAAAGTTAATTTTAAGAAAATAAATGGTTATGATCATGTGCAGAAGCAGTTCATAACTGAGCAGAGGTAGAAAGATGCTCTGAATCCCAATTTTATTGTATTATATCAGTTCTTAAAAAAACCTAAATTCTCAAATTTTTTTGCTTTCTTTCAGTTTTAGTCTTGACTATATCTTTTCAATTTTGTTACAAATTGTCCTACCCTTTTTAATGTGCTGATACAGCACCCCTGCCCACAAAATTAGAAACAAGCAAGAAAAGAAAGAAGGAGCTTGGAGTGGGAGTGATAGGGGAAGACAGACTGTTATGCAGCATCCTTCATTGACCTCCAAGGGTGAGGCACCTTGACTCTGCAGATGTGGCTGGACTCCAATTCCCACTATCCTGAGCCAAGATACCAAATTATCTGGGATGATGGGGCTACAGTCCAAAAACATTTGGAGGGCACAAGGTCTTCACCCTGATCTAAGCAATCTGGCAAATATTTCTTCCTCAGTTTGCTGGGAAGAGAAAAGATCTGGGTGCAAATTCTGTGTTTAGAGAGGGAGTCATGAATGGTTTAATTCCTATCACACTGGATTTGGGGTACTGTCTATTCAGAAGCCTACCACATTAAGCCAGGGCTAGGCTGCTGGTTATATTTCACAGAAAGGAACTGGCAAAAATCACCTCTGAGTATTCCTTGCCTAAGAAAATCCTATGAAATTCATGAGTTCTCCATAAGTCAACAAGTGTCTTGAAGACACATACACACAGGCTACTGTGGCCCTCCAGGGGTTGCTGGATTGCAGATTTCATCTTCACTAACCAATACAGTCTGTGATGAAGGATGCCAGGAATTGCAGTTGCAGCAACATACTTGCATTTAATGCCTTGCCTTTAGGCTGTGTCAAAGCTTAGCTCCTATCTGGCTGGACTTTAACCTCTCTCCTCCTCTTCCTCGCACTCCCCGGTAGATTGGGAGTGCAAGAAACATGGCTCTGTTGTAAGGCCAAGATTTCTCAATGCCTTCTTCAGAGGACAGAGAGGGCCTGAATGGGTTGGCTGCTTTGGATTCCCTGAACCCCAAGGCAAGGAAAAGGGTCGAGACCTGAGACCTGAGACCTGGGCCCTGCGCGTGTGGGGCGGGCAACCCTGGTCCCCCCCTTTGTGGTTGGCTCGCCCTCCCTTGCAGGGAGACCCGGGCGTCCTGCTTTCCATCAGCAGCAGGTAATCCAAACCAGGCGGATGAAAGGGCGAACAAGGCAGGGATATTTCCGCTTTTCCCCTTCCCGTCTCTTTCCAGCTGGTTTCCATCTAGTCCTCCTTGTAGGCAAAATACATCCAGTGCGTGCGTGTGGAAAAGGGGGGGGGGTACTTTCTTGACCATGACCGTCTAGCCCTTTCACCCGCCCGGCCCCTTTACCTGGAAAGGCAAATACAGGAACACACGCAGCCCAAACGGGGTTGGGGGGCTGAAAGGAGGGGGCCGCGTCCCAGAAGATCGGACTCAGGTTCTCTGGAAAAGCCGAGTGAGGTCTAGCAGTGGATCGCCTTTGGAAGAGGCTTCCTGCAATTCCGACTGCGCTGGTTATTTGGGAGACGCTCGTCTGTGTGATGGGAGGCGGAGAGAAGGGAGGGCTTTACCTGTCTTGGAATCCAATCCCGGGTTCTTTAGATCTGGCGGGGGAAAGGGGAGAACGCGCGTGCAGGAATCCCCGGGCGCCTAGTTCTGGGGAAGGGGATTATCGCCTGCGCACCTGGGCGATTTGGGAGCGGATGGGATCGGGTGCGCGCGCAGACTCCTACCTAGGGTGGCTGAAATCCCAAACTGGAGGAGTAAGGTCTAGGGCTGGGAGAAAAGGGGGTGTTGCAGGTCTAGGGGCTGGGAGAAAAGGGGGTGTTGCAGGTCTAGGGGCTGGGAGAAAAGGGGGTGTTGCAGGTCTAGGGGCTGGGAGAAAAGGGGATGTTGCAGGTCTAGGGGCTGGGAGAAAAGGGGATGTTGCAGGTCTAGGGGCTGGGAGAAAAGGGGGTGTTGCAGGTCTAGGGGCTGGGAGAAAAGGGGGTGTTGCACGTCTAGGGGCTGGGAGAAAAGGGGGTGTTGCAGGTCTAGGGGCTGGGAAAAAGGGGGTGTTGCAGGTCTAGGGGCTGGGAGAAAAGGGGGTGTTGCAGGTTTAAGGGTTGGGCGAAAAAGGGGTGTTGCAGGTCTAGGGGCTGGGCGAAAAGGGGGTGTTGCAGGCCTAGGATTTTGGGGGGATTAGGAATTTTTTATTGGAATAAGACCTAGGAGCTGGGAGAAAAGGGGGTATTGCAGGTCTAGGGGCTGGGAGGAAAGGGGGTGCTGCAGGTCAGTAGTATACCTGTATACTACTCAGGTCTAAGGGTTGGGCGAAAAGGGGGTATTACAGGTCTAGGGGCTGGGAGAAAAGGGGGTGTTACAGGTCTAGGGCCTGGGAGAAAAGGCGGTGTTGCAGGTCTAGGGGCTGGGAGAAAAGGGGGTGTTGCGGGTCTAGGATTTTTTGGGGGGATTAGGATTTTTTTATTGGAATAAGACCTAGGGGCTGGGAGAAAAGGGGGTATTGCAGGTCTAGGGGCTGGGCGAAAAGGTGGTGTTGCAGGTCAGTAGTATACCTGTATACTACTCAGGTCTAAGGGTTGGGCGAAAAGGAGGTGTTGCAGGTCTAGGGGCTGGGAGAAAAGGGGGTGCTGCAGGTCTAGAGGTTGTGCGAAAAGGGGATGTTGCAGGGCTAAGGGTTGGGCGCAAAGGGGTGTTGCAGGAAGTAAGTCGGACGCCTGGGTGCCTTAGGTGTAGAGGAGGAGGAGGGGGGCTACGAAGAGAGAACCAGGTTTTCCGGCTCAAAGCGAGTAACGAGGGGCTGACTCTGTCCTTTCTCTCCCCCCCCCCCGCCGCAATTCGCCTCCTACCTTTAAGGTGTCCTAGCTGCCCCCCGGCCGCCGTCGTCCTATCCCTTGCCCGGTGGGGGGGGCGGTGAGGAGAAGCCGCCCTCCTCCTCCTCCTCCTCCTGCCAGACTGGCGCCTTTTTTAGTCCCCCTCCGCCTGCGAAAGGGGGCTCCCTGGCCGCAGGGTCCTCCTTCCGCGCGTTGCCATTCAAGCGAGCGCAAAGGCTGCTTGCTGCCTGGAGTTGTTGTTGGCGGCAGCGCGCGTGTGGGGTGTGTGTGTGGGGGGGGGGGGGAAGGCAGAAGAGTCCGTGGAGGCTCCGCTCCCCGAATAGGAGGTGGGGTGGCTGAGGGGAAAAATGGGACGGGGAGAAGGGAAAGACCCAGGTGAAGAAGGACCGGACGAACAGGTTTGAAGGAAGGAAGGAAGAATAGAAATTGGTTGGAGGAGAAATGGAGCAGGAGGTGTGAGAGGAAGACGCGAGAGTGGAGAGGTGGAAGGTGGACGGAAGGGCGGGAGAGCCGAAGAGCCCGGGCAGCTCCGCTTTCTCCTGGCGCCTGCCTGCCTCCTTCCTTCCTTCCTTCCGCGTCGCTTGCCCGGTCTTGCCCTACCTGACGGAGCCCTTCCTGCCGCCCGCCCAGCGGCCGACCCGCTCCCCAAGGGTCCCGCCAGAGCCCCGCGGAAGCCCATACCTGGCGCGCACCCTCCCGCACACGCCCCGCCAGCCTCTCCAAGGCGAGGGACGGAGGACGCCGGAGCCCCCTTTACTCCCCTCTGCTGGGGGAAGGCGGGAAAAGGAGCCCCCACTTCATGCGGACTAGTCTCCCTTGCTGCTTTGGACAGGGGGGAGGGAGGTAGCGGTTTGGGCCGGGGATTAATTTAAAGGGGGGTTGGACTAGATGGCCCTTGTGGTCTCTTCCAACTCTATGAACCTATGAAATCCCGTCTCCAGGACTGAAACGGGGGGGAGCGTCTCAGAAGCCCGCCCTCCGGCTTCCCCACAACCCACCCCCCAGGCTGGCGTGTCCGAGAAGGGACCCGAGGCCCCTAATGTCCGTCCTCCTTCCTCTCTCGCGCCTTGGCACCTCTGGGCTCAGCTTTCCAGTAACTCTCCAGGAACCCTGCTGGAGGGCGAAGCGACCCAAGAAGAAGAGTTCAAGGAAAGACCCGCCAAGTCGCCACGCCAAAGAGGCTGGTCTCGAGGGATAAGGCCGCGGTGGCAAAAGGACATTCCCCAAGGCGTCACTTGTGAATGCTGTGGACGCGTGACACAAAACGGATGCCTGGGATGTTTCGGGTCGGACCGAAACCGAAGGCGTGAGGAGCTGGTTGGGTTGGGCACCTGAAAGACTAACCCATGTATTATGGCGCAAGCTTCTGTGGCGTTCACTTCCTCAGCAGTGTGAAGGGTTTGGCGGGGGCTTGAACTTATCTTCAGTTTGGCGGGGCTGGAGAGTGGTGGAGGTGGTGGTGAGGGGGACAGATGGTAAACAAACGGGCCATGAAATGTGAGTAGTACAATCTGTGGCCCTTCTGTGTAACGCTTAAACCTATGCTGCTGTGCTGTGTACACGAAAATATGCCACAAAACCGCCCCCAGACGTGACATGTGCACATTATTGCCCCTCCAACAAATTCCTCCCCCTCACTTGACACGTCTGGTGGAGGGAAGGCCCTCCTATTAGGAGGACTGAGGAAGCTGTCCTCAGGCAGCTGATTTTCAGTGTTAGGACATTATCAGACGCAGCAAAAATCGCAGGATTACGACATCAGTGTAGAGCGAATGGGCTCCACTATCACACCACATCATCTTTGCGTTCTTACACTGTTTTCCAGCTGCGAAAAAGGCATTATTTACAACTCAAGGGGCAAGCCGTCAATAGATTGTCAATAGTGCTTTTTTCTCGCTATTGATGGTGTGTGAAAGCACACCCCATTGTAATTACGAGATTACATTGTGAATGGGCTGTCCTCTTTCCCCCCCTCCCCGTTCCCAGCAAGAAAACATCCAGGTGAGAACACGAAAACTAGGCACAGGATGTTCTTTTTATAAACAGTCCTGTTTAGTTTGCGCATTTTTAGGTTTGTCTCAGTGCTTGTATGTTCATTTACTTTGTTAATTAAGGTTTGTTTGTTTAGTTTTAAGCATGCTCACATCTTCTCATGAGAACCACAGAAATCTCGCCCCATGCCAAACTGCAGAAGTAAACTTCCATTCTTAAAGTGCTGGTGGTTGTTGTGCGATGATTGTGGCATTTATTTCACGTGATTACAGCTACATGTGATAATAAGTGTTATAATGCCACAATGTCCCCAGTATCATCATTCATGGAATTACAGCATTTTTAGATGCTGTTATCATAATGTCCTTAGAGAAGGGCAACAATATTTCTCATTATTTATTATAACTTGTACTTTTGCTCCCAGAGAGTGGCACTTGTGGGATTTTTATTTTTATTTTGCCTCAGATGCCAGAAAAACTTGAGTAGCTTTGTTCATTATGCCCCTTGACACATACCCCCCAACTGTCCTGATTTGGCAGGGCAAGTCCCAGGTAATCCTCTGTCATCCCAGTTTTTCAGCTGCTTTTAAAATGTTCCAATTCCTCTGTCTTCCTCCCACCTTTCCACTTTGTCCTTTGCTTACTTCAATTGCTGTCAGCTGAGTTAAAAGTGCAAAAATACTTTGCATTCAGTTAACTAATAGGGGAGGGGAAAGGAAAAAAGAGGAGAGGCAGACTCTTGGGACTTTTTCGGATGCGTGAAATATAACGCAAGCAGCCTCGTCGCGTTGTGAGGCTGCTGCGCTGCAGAGCGTTGGTTTCGGATGATGCTCTTCCCTGCCGTCGGTTTTGGATTACGCTTTTCCCTGACGGTACTGTTGCAGTACCACAGGGAGATTTGAGTGTCATATTTCATTGGTTTTTAATCACGATCAACTTTCATCCTTAAAAATCGACGAAATATGACACTCAAATCTCCCCGCGGTACCGCAACAGTATCGGCAGGGGAGAGCGTCATCCGAAACAGATGCTCTGCAGCGCAGCAGCCTCGCAACACGACGAGGCTGCTTGCGTTATGTTTCACGCATCCGAAAAAGTTCTTGTTCTTCCCAGTAGGCTCCAGCAAAAGCAAACGGTAGCAGCCTCTGCTAGTTTGTGTGTTCTTCCACATTAATATCTTTTGTTATTTCGACCAATGCTCTGATGTTGCTTGGTCCCGCAAGTCCAAGTTTTCATCTGTGAAACGTTGGAGGGTGTGTTGACATGGTGCTGGCTGTTGCATTTTCTGTTTGGCCCCTCAAGGGTGAGGGCCTTCTTGGTGTATGCTCCCAGATTTTGGAACTCCCTTCCTAAAGAGGGCAGGATGGCCCCTTCCTTGCTCTCCTTCCTGTGGCAGGCCAAAACATTTTTGTGCTGCAAGGCTATGGGCTGGGCTTTTATTTAATAGGGTGCTGCATTGTTTTTAAAGATTTTAAAAGGTATACAGTATATATAGTTTTTAATGCATTTTAAGATTTTAAATGTTTAATGTTTTAACTTATAAATTGTTTAATTGGTTTTCTGTGAGGTTTTTTTCTGGGCTGTGAGGCCGTGTTCTGGTATGGGTGTGTAGCATTTATATACGGTGAGTTCCTGTTGGAAAGGATATGTAAATTTGTGTATTTGAATGGCTAGTTCCTGGGGGGAGATATGCAAAAGGGATTAGTGTCTGTTTGGCTAATGGTCTAATTGTTTAATTGTTTTTCAAATCTTATATTTAAACTTTTATTTTGACTTTTGCATGATTTTTGACTGGTATTGTTTTAAATATGTTGTAAGCCACCTTGAGTCCCATTATCGGGAAAAAGTTGGGATGTAAATAAATAATAAAATAATAATAATAAAGTGGAAAGATGTTTTGAGCTTGCAGCATAAGCTTTAAGCCTAGATATCTCAAATAAAGTGTATTTAAAACTGCAACCACAAGTTGTTTCTTGAAGCTGCCAGAAAACTTTTGCTACAAGAAAGCAACATGTCTGTCCTCCCTTTTCTCCGGAATTTGACACCTAAAGATGTTCCTCAGCTTCTGTTATGCAAATATAAAACCTGACCTGGGGCACCATGCACAGTTCGATTTGAACTTGGCTCTTCTTGCTTCTTTCAAAAACATTCAAGTTGCTTTTAATGTCTTGTGAAAAAGTGCCTTCACAGCAGTGATGAGAATTAGCCTGGATGTATGGTGGCCTGGCTTCAAAATAAGTAATGCAGCAATTATTTTCCAAGTGACTTGCAGATTGTCAGCAGAGTAGCATGCCACTGTGTTAACATTTTCCCTCCTCTTTGGACATTATCAGACATAGCAAAAATCATGGGATTATGATGTCATGCTAGCATGGACGGGCCCCACTATCGCACAACATCATCATCCTCGAGTGGTTACTCCAGGACAAGCTGTCAATAGTGCTTTTTTTGCACTATTGAAGGCGTGTGAAACCATGTCCTGTTGTAATAGTGAGATTACAGTGTGAATGGGCAGACCTCAGCAAGAAAACTTCCAGGTGAGAACGAAAAAACAAAGCGTAGGAAACTCTTTTTTTGAACTGTCCCATTTAGTTTTATCTTTTTAATATTTGTTTCAGTGCTTGTGTGTTCATTTGCTTTGTTAATTAAGGTGTTTTCTGAGAGTTTAAGCACACTCACATCTTGTGGGAACCGCCGAAATCTCACCCATGCTAAATTGCGGAAATAAACTCCCGTTCTTAAAGTGCTTGTGGTCATCGTGCAATAATTCTGTGGTGTTTCTTTTGTGTGATTACAGAGACTGTTTCTGCTATCCTCATTTGTGGAATTACAGTGTTTTTAGACACTTGTCTGATAATGTCCTTTGTCACAGTTGCCTCTATTTTAACCAATGTACCATTCTGTTCACTATTTATGGGTGGTTCCTGACCACCTCTGAGTATTCCTCACCTAATGTAATTAACTGGTTTTCTTTAAGTCAACAGGTGACTTGAAGTACACGCACACAGTAATTGAGAAACCATCTGCAAAGATAGGTTTTCCGTGGGTTTTCTCCAGGCTGTGAGACTGTTCTGGAAGAGTTTATTTCTGATGTTCACCTGCATCTGTAGCTGGCATCTTCAAAGAATTCTCTGAGATTCTCTAAAGATGCCAGCCACAGATGCAGGCGAAATGTCAGAAATAAACTCTTCCAGAACATGGCCTCACAGCCCGGAAAAAAACAGAAAACTTATGGATGCTGGCTGTGAAAACCTTCAACTTCACATCTGCAAAGACCTATTTTGGATAGAAAGTAAGTCTATCTAGATAAAAGAAAATAAAACATTGTTTTATCATTGCTAGTATTGATATTTTCATATTCACCTTGTCCCATCTATAGCTGTTTATTATTTATAAAATTATTTCTGAGTCGTCTTTCAACTAGAAAGGGCCCTCAAGGCAATGTAAAATTTAAAACTTCGAAACAATTTACAAGCTATTAAATGCTGCACATTATAAAATTAAAAGCAGAAGAAAAGCAAATGTAAAACCAGAAAGGGGATGAAGTGTATTTAAAATAAAGCCAAACTTAACAAAACAGTATTAATAGCTTGTAAAATGTGGGCTAGACAAGTTAACTGTTAAATGGATTTGTAATTGGTTGACCGGCCGAACCCAAAGGGTACTCAGCAGTGGCTCCTCTTCGTCTTGGAAAGATGTGACCAGTGGGGTGCCACAGGGTTCTGTCCTGGGCCCAGTGCTATTCAACATCTTTATCAATTACTTGGATGATGAAATTAGGGGCATACTTATCAAATTTGCAGATGACACCAAATGGTCCTCGTGGTCTCTTCCAACTCTACAATTCTATGATTCTGTGGTAGCCATTTGCATTCTAATATATATTTGCTGAATGCTGTTACTTACAATTACTATTTGGGGTCAGACTAGATAGCCCATGAGACTCTAGAAGTCTGCAAAGTCTTTTCAATGTTCCTTACTAATCAACCCTATGTTCCATAAACATATGATGTAAACAAATTCTTTATCTAATAACGGTCGAACTGTACCCAAGCTATCTTGCCTTGTACTTTTTGAACTATCAACAAATTTTTTCAAGGGAAACTGCTGACACAAGAGAAGGAGGGGGGAATTATTTTGCATACTGTCATTATACTGTATAAAGGTTTTCTGTAGTCATGATTCGGGGTTCTGACTCTTTGGAAGATATTCCAGTCAGGCCCACCGGTGTAATAAAACTTACTTTCCAATCCGTGGGTCTGCTGTTCCATGATTTCTGCATCAATTCTATGATGACACCAAAATGGACTAGTTTAAACTCATAAGAGAGAAAGTGCCACAATTGAGGTCCACAAAAGAGGCTTTGTTTTTTGTTGCTTACCTCGCCACATAGATTGTCATGATAGTGACACATACAGATGGGCTCTTAAATAGTAGATCTATTTAGTATAAATATCCACAGCTTGGATGGTTATGATTTTGAACTATGCTTCCCAGAACTCCCCAGCCAGCATGGCCATTGGCTACATTGGCTGGAAGACTCTTGAGAGTTGTACACCAAGAAGTAACTTTTCTAAGCTCTGTAAATATCTCACCTTTCTTCCAAACTTCTCCCCACTCTTATTATCACAGTCCCATGGGGTAGGATGAACTGAAGTAATGAGTGGCCAAAATCTGTCCAGTCCATGGCATGGCTCCACGGTCCTAGTCCAACACTTTAACTCCTATGTTCTATTTACTCTTACATTAAAATCACATATCCATAATATTTTGCAGCTGTTTGGTGCAAACTGGGATTTGAAGACTCTAAGCCTTATTACACCACACTGTTTAGCACTATTGTTCCACTTTAACTGTTTTGACTGCCTCATGTGGAATTCTGGGGTTTGTAGTTTAGTGAAGACTAAGAGATCTCTGGCTAAGAATGTAAAATGCCCCTGCCTAAACTGCAAATCCCAGGATTCCATAGGAGGTAGCCATAGCAGTTAAAGTGGAATAACAGTGCCATAACAGTGCATTGTGTTACCCCCATGACTAACTCTGTCCTAATGAACTTGTGGCAGAAACATGGTTTGACTGAGAGACTTTCTGCCATTATCACTTCTTTTAAAATTCAACTTCTTCAAAAACACAAAAAATTGTGGAGGTGGCTAGAAAGGCAACTGAAATGTGAGACTGCCCTGTTCTTTCAGATTATTTATTGCCTCATTGTGTGTGCTTCCAGATAGGTAGTTCACAACACTCAGGGCCATCCCAAGGGATTTTTCTGTCTCAGATAAAACTGTATATAGCAGTGCTACTGGAAGTGGTGGTCCATGGACCAGAGCCAGTCCATGAGCCATAAGCTGCTGGTCCCTGAAGAGTTGGTGGGGCAGGAACCAGTTGTAGCCGGTGGTCACAAATATGGTATGAGTCCTTGGCATATTGGGGGGAAACTACCCACTTCAGATACTTTAGAACTGGTATATAGCACCCCTGCCTCCTATAATGCCATCCTGTTTTGGCACCTGAGACAGAAAGCCACACAAGTGGTTTTCCCTAGTGGGAAAATGCAACAATAATTAAATAACTGTTTGCTGCTGTTCTTTCATGACACAGCAAATCATCTGCCTGAGGCAGCTGCTTTATTCTGCCTAACACTAGGGCTGGCCCAGCTAACACTTCTAATGAAAAAGCAACATGCAGTTATTCTATGTCCCCTCCACACAGAGATTTTTGTGTGGTAAGAAAAAAGAAAAATGAAGTGGTTGGAAAACATGGGAATTTTACAAGTGGAAGAATTTGTCACCTGAACCCCTCCTAAGTGTCTGTTTTTTCAGGCAGGGTAACTATAGAATCAAAGGTTTGGTGGAAAGCATTCTATAGGTCAAATCTATCTAAAAGCATGAAATGGGAATGAGATACTAGAACAGACGATATCATTTCAGATGTTGATGAGGTGAATAACATTTTTTAAAATCGTCTCCCATGTAAAAGCTTCATGTAGAGCAGGAATGGGCATCATGCAGCCCTAGGATGTGGTTGGACTGCAAGTCCAAACAATTTTAACCAGCATACAATCTATTATATATATATATAATTTTCTTGGGTATGTTGCCTTTCCCAGTGTGCTGATTGGCTGCTCAGGAAACACACACAACCAATCACCATGCACATGCAAATTCCCTCTCCACCTCACAATGCACTCCTGCCACTCAGTCTGTGGCCCAGATTCCTACCATTCAATCTGTGCCCCAGACTGGGACCCAGGCAATCAACTGGCAGTGACAAGATGACACTGCTGCCACTGCTACAGGACCCAGGCAGCCAACTGGTGGTGGTGGCAGCAGCAGGGCAACAGAGCGAGTCACCCTCAGCAATTCCAGGAAAAGTGTGGAATGCTGAGAAGGGGGAGAGGAATTTAAATCCACCGGCCTACCTTACAGGGTTGTTGTGAAGTCTACTAGGTGTTTTGGGGGGAGTTTTTTGGTCCAGCTAGTGGTGAGGAATGTTAGGAGCTGTAGTCCAACCAGAAAAGGATGGTGGCATGGCTCCCATCCTGCTTTAGATCAACAGGGTGGTGTTAACCAGTGGCCTTCCAGGTGTTTTTCCTTTTCTACTTCCACCAGCTCCAGTCAGAATGACCAGTGCTTAGATGATGGGAATTGTAGTCCAACAATATGGGGCAGCAGTTTCTCCATTCCTGCTTTAGAAATCTTCTATGGATGATGATGATGATGATACTAGCAGTGGGCACAGATTTCTATGAAGAGTTCAGACCCTGCCCAAGCTTAATATGGGAACTTTGAAAAACATTGTCTTATATTCTAACACAACCTTCCCCAACCTGGTGCCCTCCCATTATTCTCATCCAACATGGTCAAGGCTGCTCTAATTCATTAGCTCTCCTTCTTGCTCCAGCATGGCCACAATCAGAAGCAGGCCTGCAAGGGCAAAAATATTCAAAGGCCTGCTTTTACTTAAATATTATTTTTTATTTTTTGGTCTAGCTGGTCCTTTTATTTATACAGATGTAAAAGACAGGCCAAATTCTACTTGCTTCCTGTCTGCCTTCACAGTTCCACAATTCTCCTGCCCATTCAATGCAAAAACACAGGTCAGTGACTAACAATCCCTTCTGTTTGTTTGATTTTTTAAAAGACATTTTATTTTCTGATGGCAAATGGTTTTAAGCAAACAAATGATTATTAATCAACAGGTACTTTTTACAGACACTTTTTATTTGTTAAAGTTATTTAATAATTAATATTAACTTAAACACTATATACATATGCATACCTATATGTGTGGGGAGTTTTCACATCAGCTGCATTTGGGCAATCTTATTTTAGCTAAATATGCCAAAATATGAATGAGACTTTTGCTCTTCCCTCCTCCAAATTCGCAATTAACATAGGAAGTCTCTAATTAGCAATACAGTTGTCCCTTCACATTTGCTGGGGTTTGGTTCCAGGACCCCCCGTGAATACCCAAATCCGTGAATACTCAAGTCCCATTATATGCAGTGGTATAGCAAAATGGTGTCCCTGATATAAGATGGCAAAATCAAGGTTTGCTTTTTGGATTATTATGTTTTTAAGAATATTTTCAAGCTGTGAATACTTAAAACCGTGAATGCCAGATCCGTGAATGTGGAGGGACAACTGTAGTTTCCTGTTTCATACAAACCAGGAATCTGGTTACCAGCTTCACAACAAGCCAATATATTAAACCGACTTCAAATTTGAGTCTAATATCCTGGTTTATTGCAAAGCTGTTGACCACAGTTTCTGACAAAATGGGGTTTTATAGCTAATTAGAGATTTCCTGGCTTAACATCTCTTGACACCCTTATTCTCCTCCAGAAAAATCCCAGAACTACATCTTACTTACTATGCTTTAAATGAACAAGAAACATTAATAGATTATGTTTTTGCCCACGGCTGGCTATCACTTCAGTCTCAATGTTTTGAAGCAGTAGAAAAGATTGGACCAAGCAGGGTGCTGCTTGTTAACTGGATGCTTGACAAGTGGCACCTGCTGAAATTCCCCTTTTTAATAACCATTGGAGTTATGGGAGCTATCTCCAATTTTCACTCTGGCAACCCTAGCCGCATGGCACTTTCCTGCCTGAGGTGAAAGATAAAATGGCACCTTCCATTTAACTTACAGAAACCAACCTGGTAGGTGAATCTGAGAGCCTATCTAGACTAAATGGTTTACTAAGAGTGGGTACATATTTTCGCTCATTTGCAGCAAAGTTATTTTGTCTTCATGGTTGTGCGCATATTCACATCCATTTGCATTTATTCTAATTGATTGTCCAAACACGCTCATAAAGAGCAATGGAGCAAAAAGGCACAGCAATGTGAATTTTGATGTTCACACATCTGAAAATGTATGCATTTTCCAGAAAATTTCAGGGAAAACTGTGACTCTTCTTACTGTATGGTTTGTGGAATTTTGGGCCACCTTCCTTCCGAATACTGCAAATCTCGTTCGGATCTTGTTGGGACAGATCGTATTCTCTGCGAATTCCACGAGGAGTATTTTCGCCATCTAGACAACTCCTTATTTCCACATAGTTGACATGAGAGCAAACTCCACCACAGCTAGAGACATGAAGATAACTTGAGGTGTTCAGGGCAGACTGAACAGTTCATATAGCTCTGTTCTCTTACCACCATCACTCATTCCCCAGCATCTTTGACCTGAAGTGACCTCCTCATTCTGCCTAATGATAGGGCCAGCCTTTGCACTAGGCTCTAATTATCAGGTGTTGAAAATAAAAGACAAGGGAAGACCATTCCTTTCCGAGTTTTCAAAACAAAAGAGCTACATGTGTCCTTGTCTACACAGGACAGTCCTCTATCTGAGGGTGCTCTTGTTTGAATCGCTGGCCACTCCATATCTGGTTTAAAGACAAAGAACCATCAGAAAGGAGATCAGCCTGGGGCCTTGAAGTTATTCCTTTGATGCTGAGCCCCTGGACAGCAGACTGAACTGGCCCTCAGCTCAACTGGTCACAATTTTCTCCACTATGCAGAGCTGTCTTACATATGTATTTAAATTATTTCCAAGTTTGTATCTATACAGGACATATAAATTGGCATATATGGTATAAGTTTTATGCAATCTGGTTTTGGGCACTGTGTAAGCAGCCTCCTGCCACCATCAATCCCATTCTTACCTTTCCCCAGAACAATTACTAGATTGAGAAGTCTCACTTAGAACACAGCTGATTTTGCATTTCTTTCTCTGTGATATTAGGGTCCATTTTTTTTGGAAAGCAGAGTCCCCCCGCCCTGCTGCCCAATATCCCTTTTCTGGGTTGGGACCTGGCACCTATAGTGGGTCTTTTTTTTGTTTCCTGACAACAAAGCCAGCTGCCTCTTTTCAGCACCTTACATCAAACAGTAGACCGCAACAGTGCAAATCCCAGACCTGTCTCTCCCTGGCTTTTGTTAACATGAATAGGCGGCCTTGTCTGCCTCAAAGAGGGACAGAGACATAAGCAATTAACAAAGATGGCCTTCTCCAGTTTCCTCAGTAAAAATATTGAAGCAAGAAAGAGACATATTCCTCGCCTCCTTGCGTTTCTCTCAAAATGGTTTCATTCCAGGTGGAAACAAAATCTACAAGAATGAAGGTTAAAAGCCTTCAAAAGGGGAGGGGGTAAATGTAATGCTTTCTTTTGAAGCACCTGTATAGGTACAAAAACTTGGACAGTCTACACAAAGAAGTTTGTGAAAAGAATTTTCTAACAGCCAAGGGCAAGGCAGGGCCATGTTTCCGTGGGTCGTCTCCTTAGTTACAGTGAGCAGATTCACAGAGGTGGAGAGGACCCTTATTGAACCCTTATCCAAAGGCATAACGCTGTCCACCCACCTTCTTGGCCTTTGCTGCCTGAAAAAAGAACAAGAAGGCACTCACCACAATTCAAAATTCCACATACGAAGCCAACTGGATTGGCAACAGACCAACATCCTTCACTACGACTGAGAGCAGCAGGCTAGTTGTTCTAGAAGAGCAAGCCGAGCTACATGTTCTATTAGGGATACTATACCTCCTTTTCCAGGGCATGTTCTCTTTTTCAGAGCTGAAATTTCTGTCCGGGTGGATTTTTAAAAACATGTCTGGGTTTTCTTACAAGGTTTGGACTGGAGGAAGAGTTGCATGCTGTCTTGGATCCCCTGCTTGGAGAAAGGTGGGATATGAATAAAATAAAATAAATAGAACTCTGAGGAAGAGAGGTATGCCAGGTTAAAGCAGGGCAAGGGAAACCACCAAAGCAGCCATACTCAGCCCTGTGGGGGTTACCGAGTCACTCAATGGCTTCCAGCTGGGGCAGGGCTGTCGTTACACAAATTGTGTGGGGTCCATGAAGAACCCACTCGTGTCCAGATATTATTATGGGAAATTTTGATTAGCACAATATGGCAGTGAGTGGCCAGGTATCTACAAGACCTTTTTGACCTATTTATACTGGAGCTAATTGATGAGAGTCACAGCCAGGAAATAAAATAAAATGGTTTTTACTGAAAAATAATCTCGGATACATTCACACCAATGCTCAGGCTTCAAGCAATCACACAAAGCTATCGAAAAAAGTAGGAAGTATTGGGATAGAGGAATAGAGTTCGGGATGATGGGCTATATTATACCTGTCTGAAGAACAGAGATCTGTGTAGCAGAAGATACTCAGATGGCGCTCTGAGGGTCATACAGCAGATGGACAGAGTGATGGGATGCATGTAGCTGTGAACACTTTGACTATGTTTTGGGGCAATATTTATACCCAATATTTGCCCCTAAGGTCACCTATCGCCACCACTTATGACTCCTCAAATGCTTTAATCAGTGCTGTATATGCACAATCCTAAATATGCACTGGACTGACTATGTGATGAATGTTGCTGTCCTTGAGCAAGCAGGGATCACCAGCATTGAGGCCATGATATTGAGAACACAGCTGCGCCAGGCAGGGCACATTTCTAGGATGGAGGACCATCGCCTCCCAAAAACAGTACTCTTTGGTGAACTCGCCATGGGTCAGCGTAAGAGGGGCACTCCAAAAAAGCGATACAAGGACTCCCTGAAACAACATCTCAGGCTCGGCCAAATTGATCACCAACAATGGTCCGCCCTAGCTTCACATTGGGAGGCATGGAGACACACCTTCCACAATGCTGCAGCCTTATTTGAGAACTCATGCCGAACAAGTCTTGAAGAGAAACGACAACACAGAAAGAATCACAACCCAGAAACATCATCCAAGGAGACCTTCTTCTGTGCTTTCTGCAACTGGACTTGTTTATCTCAGATTGGCCTTTTTAGTCATCAGCGTGCTTGCAGAAAGCACAGGACAACTCCTTCCTGAATCTTTGTTTGCAAAGAAAAGCCAGAGAGAGAGGGATGTTATGAGTGGAATACAATGTTAGATGGAGTTTCCCACAGTTAGACCATGGAAGCTCCAGCTATGTCAACAATCGCAAATAGCTGAGACAATAGACTGATGGGCATCTCTAGGACTGTTCAAGGAATTTGGGGGCCCCCTGCAATGCTTTATTTTGGGGGCCCCATATGTTTATCTCAGGTCAGTGTAACCTAACTCAACCTAAGCTATCCACAGTACAGGATATTCAGATTATTACTAATAATGTTTGCAGGAGGAGGGTTACTACGGGGCCCCCACAATCATGGGGCCCCTTGCGGATGCTGATGCCGCCAGTGCCTTAAACCGGCCCTGGGCATCTCTTTTCCTATTCCCTTTCTCTATTCCCTTCTCCTTGCTCTTGGCTTTTTGGTATTTCTAGTGGCATTTATACAAGCTCAACACATGTACAAACATCTTTGCAGTGAGCAGAGGGTGTTTATGCTATCTGGGTAATGATCGACATGGGTGCTCAATTTTTTAAAACTTTAATATATATACATATGAAAGCAAAAGAACATAAAAACCAAGAATAAATCAGGAAAGGAAAATAAGGAATTGTTACTATTCATATTATATGGTAGATGTAACAGAATGCTCACTCTTTAAAGCCACATTAGGTACAAAAATCATACTTTTTCTTTCTCTGGTGTCATTTGTTCAGAGATTTGTCTGTCTCCTTGCTTGGAGACCTGGAAAAGCACAGCTATTATCTGTGATATCACCTGGTGCTCTCAATCTGGCAACCCTAAGGAATGTCTTTGCAAGTGAATGTATGAGGCATTCTCTGGCCACTGCTCTGACTAACATTGCCTCATTGCCATTCCTGTGCAAAAACGTTCAAGCCAGGGCCAGCCCAACATCCTTCAATCCATGAGGTGGAAAATCCAAACAGAGTTCCCTCCCTGGGGCATGACGGAGGGACCATTCTAGTACGAAATTACATTGCCAATGCTACATTTGATCATGTATCAGAAAATGGCTGGTATGGAACTCAGTGGGGCTTACCTGTGAGCAATACAGTAAAATCACACAAGAAAAATTGGGGGCAAAGCTACTGATGGGTGGATCCGGAATGAGAGGTGGGTAGAGTTAACAGCTTTTCAAGATCACTGTGCCACTTCCCCTCACATTTTATGAAGTTTCATCTTTCTCTGTTTTGGCTGTCCTATCTCCCTCTCCCTGTTTCTTCTCTTTTCCTCCCCATTTCTCCCTCTCTCAGTTTTTCTATACCACCACCTCTCTCTATCTTCTTCTGCCTCTTCAGTGTTGTTGTTGTTGTGTGCCTTCAAGTCATTTCTGACTTATAGCAGCCCTCAAGCTATCCCTAGCATGGGGTTTGTTTGTAAAATTTTTTGAGAGAGGGCTTCCCATTGTCTTCCTCTGAGGCTAAGAGAGTGTGACTTGTCCGACGTCACTATCACGCTACACTGTTATAGCACTATTATTCCACTTTAACTGCTATGACTGCCTCCTGTGGAATCCTGAGATTTGCAGTTTAGGGTGAGGCATTTAGTATTCTCAGCCAGAGCACTTAGGCCTCATTAAACTACAAACCCCAGAATTCCACAGGAGGCAGCCATAGAAGTTAAAGTGGAATACTAGAATCATAGAATTGGAAGTGACTACAAGGGCCATCTAGTCCAACTCCCTGCCATGCAGGAATATACAATCAAATCATTCCTGACAGATGGCCATCCAGCCTCTGTTTAAAGACCTTCAAAGAAGGAGACTCCACCATACTCCAAGGCAGTGCGATCCTGCTACTTCCACACGATTAACCAGGTAATCCCCATTGGTTAGGATCAGATCTAAAATAGTTGATCTCCTTGTTGCCTCTTCTACCTTCTGGACAATGAAACTGTCTGCAAGGCTAGAGAGGAATTTGTTGGATCTTAAATTCTTGGCAGAGTTGGACTTCCAACAAATATCAGGATAGTTGAAATCCCCCATTACTACTACATCTCTCCTTTCTGAATTTGCAGTCATCTGTTCAAGGAAGGCATCATCCAAGTCCTCGGTTTGGCTTGGAGGTCTGTGGTAGACCTCACAACAACATCCCTGCTGCTTCTCTCTAAATTTTTACCCAGATGCTCTCAACCTGGCTCCCAGGATTTAAATAATGGATCTGTTCACAGGTGTACACTTCCTTAACCTATACTGCTACTCCACCACCCTTCCTGTTTGGTCTATTTTTCTGAAATAGGTTATATCCCTCTATTCACATATATTAGCACTCAGTCCTGGTGTTTTAGTTGTCCCCAAGCTAAACAATGTAGTGTGGTTTTGTAACCGGTGGGGTTCTGTGGCTGAGTGACGATTTGAACCCAGGTCTCCCAGAGTCCTAGTCCAGCACTCAATGCCATTACAGCACACTGGCTCTCACCAGTCCAGACTACATGGAATTAAAGTGAGAGCCACAGTTTTTTTCCACCCCATAAGTACAGGATTGTATTATACATTATTTGCTGAATACAAATGGCAAACAAAATATGTCATCTGAAATGTATGCTTCCAACTGTAAAGTATAGGAGCAGCCCTAGATGTTCCCCACACTGCCAAGTTTGCTACTTTTAGGGAGTGTCCACTCCCTGCTCCACCATGAAAACCCACTGGGTGACCTGGAGCAAGTCATACACTCTCAGAAAACCCTGTGATAGATTCACCTTTGCAGGACTGTTTAAGGAATTTCCCCCCACCCTGCAATGCTTTATTTGGGGGCGGGGGCACATGTTTATCTCAGGTCCGTGTAACCTAACCTAACCTATTCATAGTACAGGATATTCAGATTATTAGTAATAATGTTTTTGCAGGAGGAGGGTCATTATCCCACACACAGTGATAGACCCCTCTGCAGCTGCAGGTGTTGCAGGGCCTTTAACCAGCCCTGCGCCTGAGGGTCACCATAGGTCAGAAGAGACTTGAAGGGACACAACCACCACCACCAGTCATAAGCATCCACATAATGTTGTCATCAAATTGTTGTCGGTCTGATTCCCACCACCACCCGCAGAGAGTCCTCCATTTTTTTCCTCAGAGATAATCTGACATTTGAAAAAGAACTGGAGCACTAGTAACCATTTCCTGGAGGTGTAGACAGTTCTCAGAGCTACAATTTCATGGCTGGTACTTTTAAAAAATGCAGTGGTAACTGCCACTTGGTTGGCACACCTCTAATTTTACCTGTTTATTATATTTGTTACTGGTCTTTTATAGTTAACTTTTTTGGCTGCATTAATACAATTAAAATATGTGCACAATAGTGTTTAAATGTAAGAGTGCTACAGCACTGGTTTAAAAATAAAAACAATTGTAAATATATTTTGTCTTTCTGCTCACTACTATTTTAGTAACATGTTTTCTTTCATCTAAAAATGTCTTTGTCATACCTCCAACATTTCACAGATGAAAACCAGGACACATGGCAAAAGTTATTAATGAGGAAGAAGACTCAAGCTAGGAGAGGGTACAGCAGTTTGCTTTTGCTGAGCCTACTGGGAAGCACAAAATTTCGCCACCTCCTCTCCAGCTGAGTTAAGCTGAGTGCAAACTGTTTTACAGTGATTGAAGTAAGCTGAGGATAAAGGGGGAGAGTCAGAGGAGGAGAGAGAAACTGGGACATTTTAAAAGCAGCTGAAAAACTCAGAGGACAGAAGATTTGTCCCTTCCAAATTGTAATAGTTGGATAGTATGCAGCCCCAAAAAAGTTCTAATAAAAAAATGTAACATTTTATAGCATTTAAACAAAAATTGAGATGAAAAGCAGATAAACAGTACAGTACAAGTATTACCCAGGAGTAAAATTTGGTTCCAGGCTCAGGTGGGCCCTTTTCCAAGTCTGCTCGCTTCTCCTACACCTGACCTGATGGATTGTAATGTGTGAAACAGTGATGCATGATAATTCAGTCAAAGCAAAGCGACTGAGTAAATGAATTAAGATAACTACTCTTGATTATAAAAAATAAAATAGGCTACAGAGATGCAGTATATACGCAAAAACACCAATAAAATGATATCAATATGGAATCAGTATACTGCCTGCTTATGTCTTTTTTAAAAATCTGATGAAGTATAATTATGTTCATCTTCAAATGTGTGATAGTATAGCAAGGTGGTGCATGAAACTGTTGCAAAGGAAAAAAAATTGTAGGAAATCAGAAATAATAATTAAATAGTTAAAACCAACTAAGTTATCAAGTAAGTTGGAAATTTTTCAGTGAAAAGGGGCAAAATCCTGTATGGTTTTTATGTATGCATAAGCATCATAGTTATATGCACTGAATTCCAATGCACCCCCCCCCATCCCCACTTACCGGGTTGAAGCTGCTGTGATCAACAGCGGTCTGTTCCCCTGTTGCTTGGGAAGCAGATAGCTACCATTTCCATCCTTTCTTGTGAGTGATCCCATTGTGGCAGGTCCCTATCACAATTCCCTTTAGTGCCAGAGATCATTCATAGGGTGTGGGCAACAGCTAATTGCTTCCTGGGTAGCAGGGAAACAGTCTTGTGTTGATTGCAGTAGCTGCTGCCAGGTAAATGGAGATTGGGGGACCTTCATGGTCCCTACATAGCCCACTTCTTCCTTTTTGTTAGTTTGTTAGGGTTGGGGAATTACAAGGTTTAGATCACAGGATCAAAACCACCTCTCAGGTGGCTTCCTGTGTTCTACACTTGAGTGTTGCTGGAATCCAACTGAGAACTAATAAGCTAAAGAAAGTGGTTGAAGGAAAGGAAGTCAAATTATAAGGAAGGGAGAAACTGTTTTTGGTGGGGTGGAAGAGGAATGGAGTTTCCAAAAATCACACTGCTGTACCCTTTCCCATGCTCAAAACAGGGACGGGCATTGTTGCTGTTGTGGGCCTTCATATCATTTTTGACTCATAGCAATCCTAAAGTGAACCTATCATGGGATTTTATCTATTGGGAATTATGAGAGATTGTAGTGGATATCTCAAGCATATGATGCGCTAGGCAGAAGTTTGAACAGCTCACCACCCTACTACACACACACACACACACACACACACACCATGATCTAGCAGAGAAAGAAATCAAACTTAGTCTTCTTCATAAGGTATATAAAAGTAGTTTTACTCACAAATACTTGTGAATAATCAGCTAATCAACACAGGTTCATCTTCTTGATGAAGGTAAGAAAAGAAAGAGTTCTACATAGTATCAGGAAAGTTGGAGCATCTCACCCAGAGAGAGCTCTTATCATTCATGCTTCATGGAGGATGGGCAGGGAGAGAGGTGTGAGAGCAGATGATCTCCCAGAGAAAAAAAGAAAGCCTATGTGATGCAGAAAGAGAGTGGATGTGAACAAACAAACAAACAGGAAGTTACCATAAACATGCTGTGCAGAAACTCCTAGAGAATGGTATGCGATCTAACTATCAGTGAGTATAGGCGTGCAAAGGTTGCTAACTCCAATAAGATTTGTTCAGAAAGGATTTGCCATTGCCTTTCTCTGAGGCTGAGAAATTGTGACTTGCCCAAGGTCACCCAATGGATTGCCATGGCTGAGTAGGTGATTCAAGCCCTTGTCTCCTGGGGTTTTAGGAGATTGTCAGACTAGCCCCTTAAAATATTCTTTTGCCAGCATTAAAAAATCAATTTTTATGCCGGCAAAAGAATGCCCCCCACTGCGCTTACCTTCCTTTCCCAGCAAAGGTTTCCCCAGCAATTAAGAGGAAGTGAACAGAGCCCCATTCACTTCCTTGTTCGAAATCCCATGAGATTTCATCGTGCGGGAAATTCAAAAATAAAAACAAAAATAAGACATAAAAAGTTACACCAAACACACTTTAGAAGTCCCAAATAAGCCGGGGAGGGTCATAAAAAGAGCAAAACTTACCTGGATGTCCTGATCTCACCTGGAAGTGTTTGCGCCGGACCAGCCATTCATGCTGCATTAATGTGAGTTAAATGGCTCGAGATTTCACACGCCAGCAATGCTGGCACCAAAACAGAACTCGGGGAATCTATTGGTGGCTCAGCCCATCAATGAAATGTGGCACCAGAATAACAACAGTGGAATACAAAAGGATAACATCATGTGATAGTGGCATCCTTTTGCATTGTTATCATGCCACATTTGCTGCATCTGATAATCTCCCATGTCCAGCACTCAAACAACTACACTACTCCGGCTCTTTTGGGAGTTGGAAGAGAGTAAAATAATGGGTAGCATTTTCCAGTTTCATTCAGATAACATGTTTAGTACAGGCATTTAATACACAGCTGTGCTGGGCAGGGCACGTTTCTAGGATGGAGGACCATCGCCTCCCAAAAATAGTATTCTACGGTGAACTCGCCATGGGTCAGCGTAAGAGGGGCGCTCCAAAAAAGCGATACAAGGACTCCCTGAAACAACATCTCAGGCTCGGCCAAATTGATCACCAACAATGGTCCACCCTAGCCTCACATTGGGAGGCATGGAGACGCACTATCCACAATGCTGCAGCCTTATTTGAGAACTCACACCGAACAAGTCTTGAAGAGAAACGACAATGCAGAAAGAATCACAACCCAGAAACATCACCCAAGGAGACCCTTCTGCTGTGCTTTCTGCAACTGGACTTGTTTATCTCGGATTGGCCTTTTTAGTCATCAGCGTGCTTGCAGAAAGCGCGGGATGAGTCCTTCCTGAATATTCGTTTGCGAAGAAAAGCCAGAGAGAGAGAGAGAGACATGGCATGCTGACAAAAAAAATAATAGTTAATTCCCCCCCCCTTTCTAATATAAATTCAATTGAATTAATCTTTTAAGCTTATTGGAGCTAAGTAAACACACCAGCCTGTTCCTACTATGTTTCCTATCTCTAGGAGGAATATGTCAAATTTTCAACTTTTAACTTGGTGTTGGGGTGGGCTATGTGTACTGTGAGGACTTCCAATGAAGCTTATTGGCAAGAAAGCCTGACAGAGCCAAAAATCTGAAAAGGAGTGGAGCAAAGAAATAGGTAATAATGGCACAGAGAAGGAACAGAAATGTCATGAACTGCTGGATGGGGAGACTTTAACAAGAAACTATACCTAGATAGTGCAAGTTGGAAAGTTACTTTCATTCAATACAAAGTTTCATTCAATTACTGATTGCATTTTTTTCAACAAGTAACCAGTTGCCATTGCAACAATGTAAACAAGTAATTTGTTCTATTATTTGTTGCACTACCAATTCCTTCGCAATTATTTTCTGTTACCTTTTTGAGGGTGAAAAACCCTTAAGATTGATAAGAGAATGGCATAAAGCATGAAAAAGTCCTGTGAAAGTGCCTAAAAATATATCTTTTAAAAGTAACCCTTGAAAGTTATTAGAAACTAGAACCTTTTGATCTGTGCTTTTGCTGCATCCTCATTGCCCCCCCTCATTACTTCATGCTTTCAAGTTCTTGTGAGAGGAAGTGAGCTACAGTAGGACCTCCATATCCACTGATTCATTATCCACTGATTCAGTTATCCATGGGAGACAAAACAGCACACCTACCATTGAGTCTTCCTAGAAAATGTGTCCTCTCTAGCCATTTTCTAGGTCCTCCAAGGCAACTCTATGGTATTTTAAACAGGAAGTCCCATTATTTTCAATGGGTTTCGCTATTATCCACGGTTTTTGGCATCTGCCCACCCCGAACCAATTCCCAGTGGATACGGTGGTCCTACTGTACTCCCCTTAAGGAGAAAAGAAGTGAAAGTTGTAGGGGAGGGAAGGCTAGGACAGGCTTTAGTAAAGTACAGGAAACTAAAAAGAGAAAGAAAGTGTGAGAGAGAGAGAGAATTCTTCAGACATATTTACCAGTCCTGAACTGTGAGTGTGTTGTTTTCAGGATTTTGGGGAGCGTAGGATGCCCAGTTCTGTGCCCAACATGAACCATCTGTTCTGGGACAGTTATTATTATGTTGAATTTTTTCCTATTGTGGTAGATGGGATTTCTTCATCTTAATTAACTACTTGCCTAGAATTCCCATCTCCTAACTCTAATTTTCTCTTGGAGTTCAACCTGCCATTTAACCTCTACTGACTCACCAACCTGAAGAAGGAAGCCTTAATTTCCTATTACCTTAATTTCATTATGCTGTTGTGTGCCTCCAAGTCATTTGTGACATATGGCAACCCTAAACCTGTCATGAGGTTTTCTTGGTAAGATTTGTTCAGAGGGGGTTTGCTATTGCCATCCTCTGAGGCTGAGAGAATGTGACTTGCCCAAGGTTACCCATTGGGTTGCCATGGCTGAGCAGGGATTCAAACCCTGGTCTTCTGGAAGCCCAGGCAAACACTCAAACCATTATACCACACTGGCTCTCTAACTTCATTTTTAACAGGAATATAATTTTCTTGGAAGGCCTTTCCCAGCTGAATGTGGCAAATGTATCAGGACAGGAGGTGGCAATATCTGTTGATGTATGTTCTGCTTTAAAAATAAAATAAAATAAACCCAGGTGACATATTGCCAAGCCCATGGTGTTTCAGTCTATTTCTTTTCCTTTTTGCAGGATCCTGAAGTTTTTGTGTTCCTACTTGAAAGGCAAGGCCTTTAAAAAACAAAACAAAACCACAAATACTACTGTTGGATTTGTTGAGGCTGGACACACATCTAATGGCCCAACCCATGTGACAAGTATATATGGAACCAAAATGTGCCACCTATTGATTTTTTTTAAAAGTAAAGCCAGTGTTTGAGTGGGAAAGCAACAAGAAGTAGTAAAACAAGCAACGGAAGTCAAATTAAATGTGCAATATAAGTCAGCACAAATCACCAGTCTATATCCATCATGACTTCCATTTCTGGCTGACAGCTCCAAATGTCATAGAATCATAGAACTGGAAGAGACCACAAGGCCCATTCAGTCCAACCCCCTGCCACGCAGGAATAAACCACCAAAGCATTCCTGACAGATGACCATCCAGCCTCTGCTTTAAAACCTCCAAAGAAGGAGACTCCACCACACTCCGAGGCAGTGCATTCCACTGCTGAATAGCTCAGGATGTTATTCCTAAAGTTTAGATGGAATCTCTTTTCCTGTAGTTTGAGTCCATTGCTCCGTGTCCTAGTCTTTGGAACCACAGAAAACAAGCTTGCTCTATCCTCAGTATGATATCCCTTCAAATATTTAAACATGGCTATCATGTCCCCTCTTAACCTTCTCTTCTCCAAGCTAAACATACTGAACTCCCTGAGTCGCTCCTCATAGGCCATGGCTTCCAGACCTCCCACCATTTTGATTGTCCTCCTCTGGATACGTTCCATCTTGTCCGCATCCTTCTTGAATTGTGGTGCCCAGAAATGGACACAGTATTCCAGGTGAAGTCTGACTAAAGCAGAATAGAGGGGCACTATTACTTACCTTGATCTAGACACTATATTCCTATTGATGCAGCCTAGAATCGCATTGGCTTTTTTAGCTGCTTCATCACACTGCTGACTCATGTTCAGTTTGTGGTCCACTAAATCTCCTAGATCCCTTTCGCATGTACTGCCATCAAGCCAGGTATCACCCATTCTATATGTGTGCTTTTCATTTTTACTGTCCAAGTGTAGTATCCTAAATTTCTCCCTGTTGTAATCCATTTTGTTAGCTTTGGCCCAGCTCTCCAGTCTATCCAGGTCATTTTGAATTTTGATCTTGTCCTCTAGGGTATTAGCTACCCCTCCTAAGTTGGTGTCATCTGCAAACTTGATCATTATGTCCTCTATACCCTCATCCAAGTCATTGATAAAGATGTTGAATAGCACTGGGCCCAGGACAGAACCCTGTGGCACCCCACTTTTCTCCAGGGTGAAGAGGAGCCATTAGTGACTACCCTTTGAATTCTGCCCATCAAGTCATACCTAATTGTTGAAGTGTATGTATCCTAGGCTGGCTTTGTATGGATCACAAAATGCCACAACATTGCTATTATGCACTCTAGCAGTAACACTAGAGCATAAATTATTATTTACTTAAAGACAGATGATGGGCTTTCTTTAAAAAATGGGAATTAGAGCAATTTTTACCCTTTCCTGCTCAGCCCACACAACCATGCCATGCTCACTGGTGTGAATGGAACATTATTTCCCACTATTTTTATTGGTATTACAGCTTCTAGCAGTACTGTTCATTGTCTTTTCCACAAGTGGAATTGCAATTGAATTTTCACACTGTTGCACTGTGCCTTCTTGCTGTATTCCAAAGATAGCAAGAAGGCACCAATGCCTCCAGTACTCTAGAAATTCATTTCAGTACATTGGAAAAGACACAGACAAGTACTGCTAGAAGCTGCAGTTCCACTAGAGACAGTGGAAAGAAAGACAGCTCTGAACTCTGAAACAAGAGATGTCTTTGTAAGAGATGAAAGATATGCTGCAGCTAGAAATATTTCAAAGGTCCTGTTTTGTATTTGGACATACAGTAAGACCCCCATATCCACTGATTCATTTTTCAATTATCCAAGGGACACAAAACAGCACACCTAGCATAGTCTTCCTAGAAAATGTGTCCTCTCTAGGCATTTTCTAGGTCCTCCAAGGCAACTCTATGGTATTTTAAACCAGAAGTCCCACTATTTTCAATGGTATTCAATATTATCCACTGTTTTAGGTATCCATAGCCCCCCCCCAGAACCAATCCCCAGCAGATAAGGGGTCCTACTGTACTGGCACATTCCAGGAGTCTCACATGCACCAGTCTTTTCAGATTTAATGCCTTTCAGATGTGCTGAATTGCAGACCCATCATCCCCAGCCAGGATGCTAGCCAATACATCCGGAGGACACCAGGTTGGGAGAGGCAGGCATACACTGAATTAAATAAAACATTTCCTATAATAAAGTCATGGCTGGCGTCCTCTATCTTATAACAGCCTATCCACTTAGTGGATCCCATCTCCTCTTATTACGCTTAGAAAACACAGGGGGTTTTTTTGCTGCTAGGTCCCATGTGCTTAACTATTTTGCTCTGTATTTCCTACTCATCTATCTCTCCAATACTATACATTTCAAAATTTCAAAACTCCATATTACCAGCATTTTTGCTGAAGCCTATTGTACAAACAATGGGACTGTTCAGCCAGACCTAAGATAAGGCAATAGCATCATTCTGCATGCTGCCAGATTAGTGTATGAGTTGTGCTGATACACTGGCCATAGCCCAACAAAGTTAGGTAAGCTGTAAATCAATGGGTATAAACATATGTGTTGGCATGCAGCCTTTGCATGAAAACCAGTACTCTACCAAGAAAATAGTTACTATTTTTGGAATGTATACCTTCATCAAGGGAAAAAAAGTATGAAACTCACCTCTGCCTAATAGGAGGGCTAGTTGTGGTGGTGGTGGTGGTGTGTGTGTGTAAGAAGGAATATACAGTATACCAAAGTTCTCAGTGCAGTGATCATAATCTGTTTTTTAAAATGTATTAAAAACATGTAAAAACACAATGAATGACTTAAAAAGCAGCATATAAAATCAGATAAAAGGTTACAAAGGGCCAGCATTTTGTAGTGGTTTGAGCTTTGGACCTGGGCCAGGGCTTGGCTATGAAAAGCCACTGGGTGACCTTGGGCAAGTCACACACTCTCAGCCTCAGAGGAAAACAATGGCAACATTGTCTGAACAAATCTTGCCAACAAAACCCTACGATAGGGTCACCTTAGGATCGCCAAAAGTCAGAAATGACTCGAAGGCACAGAAGAACAACAAAGAGATTACAAGCAGATGAGAAGTATGAGCATTTGATACTGAATAATTTCAAGAGCCAGAATTATAGCTATGGTATTTCCCTTCATCCTTATTTGGGAAGGATCTGTGAGCTCTATGGCAGAGCATGTGTCTTGAACAGAAAAAAGTCTATGTATGTTCAATGCCCTGCAACCTCCAACTAAGGGTCCTAAGTGGCAGAGAAAAGCCTCTGATTTGAGCTGCCAATGCCTGACTGACTCAATAGCTGAATAGCTCAGTACAAGGTTGTTGTTATTTGCTGTCAGCTCAACTTCAATTTAGGGCAGCCCTATGAATGAAAGACCTACAAGATCCCTGGTTATCTACTGCCCTGCTTAGGTCTTGAAAACTAAGGGCCATTATTTCCTTGATTGAATCAATCCATTGCAATATGATCTTCCTCTGTTCTTAATGCCTTCTGCCTTACCAAATGTTATCGCCTTTTCCAATGAGTCACGTTATCCCATGATATGTCCAAATACAGCAGCCTCAGTATAAGCTATTTTACCCTATTGAGCTATGTGAGGCCAGTGTAGTCTAGTGGTTTGAGCATTGGACTACAGCTCTGGAGATCAGGGTTCAAATCTCTGCTAGGCCATGGAAACCCACTAGGTGACATTGGGCAAGTCACACTCTCACAGCCTCTGAGGAAGGCAAAGGCATCCCCCCTCTGAACAAATCTTGCCAAGAAAATCCCATGATGCGACCATCTTAGGATCGCCATAGGTTGGAAGTGACTTGAAGGAACACAACTACAACAACCTATTGAGCCACCTTATTAACTAGAGTTTAGCAACAGAAGTCTCTAGGTTCGGCACAGAGCTCAGAGAAGTTACTTTTGGGGCTACAACTCCATCCCTTAACCAACATCCCTTAGCATCCCTTAACCCACATGGCCTATGAGAGATACTAGGTGCTAAAAATAACTTTTCCACCTGTTATGCCATGTAGATCCAGATGCACTGGTATATTTGCAGGTGACCTGTACTAGATTTGCAAGGATTTCTGATTCCTTTTTTAAAAAGACCTATTTATATCTTGACTTTATTTATATCTTGCCTTTCTTCACAAAAGTCCCAGCAACAGTAGCAGTGCTGGTCAAGAAAATTCAGTGCCTGTGGCAAAGCAGCAAATTGTGTTCTCTCTGGTCTCAGAGACAGGGACCCTAGTGCCCTAAGCCAGGCAGGTTATTTCACAGCCAGAGGCAAAAAATCTCAGAGAAGATCTTGCTACATCTCCCACTTCCTGGTAGTAATAATACAATAATAATAAATTAAGCAACTTGGATGGGAGACTGTCAATGAATATCAAGTCCTGTAGGCAACATTTCAGAGGAAGGAACTGGCAAAACCACCTCTGAGTATTCCTTTCCTAAGGGCTTGCCTACACTGGCAAAAAAAACCCCAGTACTCATCTTGTATTCTCTGTTCAGTTGCCACATGCCATTCCTGAAGATTTGCATTCTCATTGGGAGGTTTTCAGGAAAACCCAGATCTAAGGAATTTGTGGTTTGCTCCACAGTTCAGGAGAAACCCCAGATTATTGGCAGTGTGGTGGCCACAGATTGGCTTTGGTATGAAGCCAGGTGCGGGGCTTCCAGTGGATGAGAGCAAATCCATTCTGCCAGCATGTAGGCTTGGCTTTTAATTTTTCCCCCCTATTGTGTGGATATCTGTACGAGCGTATCTTTGCTTATTCAGTAATACAGTAATCTGGGACAATGTATATTCGCACACATGAGCAAACAAGGGGAAATGGAGCACATCTTGGCATGTGGCCAGAATAATGCAACATACAGGACACCTGATCAGCGTAGGACCACCAGTGAGTTACAGTGTGACAGGATATACTTTGATCTCCCACTGGACAAGGCCCAGAGAGTATGGCGTTTAGGGGGTTGCTGCGGATCAAAAAATAACCACCGCAGCTACAAGGTGGGTTCGGGGTTTCTCGCCAGTGTAGACAAGCCCTAAAAAAACCTTATGAAATTGATGGGGTCTCCATAAGTTGACAAATGACTTGAAAGCACATACACACACTCACAAGCAATTTAACCATTTGCTACCCTTTAAGTTGTCTGAGGCAGCCACTTCACTCTGCCTAATAAGAGGGTTGGCACAGGACATCAAAACAAAAAGTTATCTCCTTCCGCCTCAACTTTAAATGGAGTGGCTGAAATTTTAAAAAAGGCAGGAGAATAATGTTTTTGGAGTGAAAGACATGTATGTTCAGTTTTGATATCGAAAGCATATTCTTGATCTGAGTAATATATTTATAGGCATTTTGATCCCAGCCTTCTCTCTCACACACGCACATACACACACACAACATGCCTGCCTAGACATAAAATGCTCTCATCCATAAATGCTATTGCAATGTTGTGTCTTTGTTTTTATTGTGATTGCATTGTCTTTTATTGTGTCGTGACTTTTTAAATTATACTGCATGCCTCCTGGAGATGTTTATTTTTGAGACATCTAATTTTAAAAAAAAATTCCTAGAAAACCCAGTTCTGCACCCTGAGAGTGGTTTGCTCTAACCACTAGCCACCACTCCCTTTAGGATTACTGGCTCTCCCAGCTACACCCTGCTCCATTTCACTTGGAATCTCCCCCTTCCTTTGTCCTTAGAACAAACAGAAACCCATCATTTGGACAAAGAATGTGAAATAGTGGGTCAAATCATATGTTATAAAGGTCTTATTGAGGGGAGGGGGTGGTAGATGAATGAACCAATCAAGAACAATCCTGAAGTGGGAGGGATAGAAAATTGCAGGGGGTGGGTGGTTTGTCCCACATTTGGTAAATATTAGTGCCCTAATCCACCAGTGCGTAGCCATTTGAACTATTCTTTTATTGTTCATTTTTGCCTTTCCTTTTTCTTTATAAAAAAGAACCTTTTCCAAATTAATAAAATGAATGAAAGGAATGAATGTGCTTGAAGGGATATGTTTGTGAGTGCTTTGAAGTCTTCCCTTTGCCCTCTTCGATGGATGGATGGATAAATGAATGGGTAAATGAGGAAAGCAGAGGAACAGAGGGGCAAAGTAAATTAAAAATAACGGATGGCCTGCTTGTAACATCTGTGGAGCAAGAGAGTGAAACCTGATGACTGTCACAGCCTTGAGTAATTCACAGGACCTAGATTCTAGGCCTAGAAAAAAAGAATGACAATAAGCCAGACAGGATCCTGCTGAAGTTGATTACTAGTTCCCGGTTCCTCATTTGAGCTGAAGGGAACAGTCCCCCAGATAGATGATGCAAGCTAACATAACACTTATTTGGGGATGAAAGGACATATAGGGCATATAAATTTTAAATCACCTTTCCCCAACCTGGTGCCCTCCAGAGACATTGAATCCCTATTACCCTCAGTCATGCTGCTGGAGGATGATGGGAGGTGTGGTCCATCATTGATGGAGAGTGTTGTTTTAAGGAAGGCTGCTTTAAATCCTTATTTGGTTTAGTGAATGAGCTCCATTTCAAACTTTCAATTTATAGGCCCTCATCCAGCCCACTATGGCACCCAGACATGGGTCCAGCACCTGCACAGCCCCTGCTGTCTCTGATGATAAGGAGAAATAGAGTTGAGAGTCATCAGCATATTAGATCAAGCAGGGGTTGGAACTGTGCAGCCTGAAGGCTGCATGTGACCTGGTAAATCCCCCAGTACACCCCTGCAAGCCTTCTTACCCTTTGGCTTAAACATGACCAATTGCAACCAGGCGCATGATTGGCTATTTAAAGGCAATCCTGCCTTGTGGGCTGTTTTAGGCTTGAAATTGCCTTCTTCAGAAACTGGAAATAACCTTCTAGTCACTTTTATTTTTTAAGATAAGGTCAGGTTCTGTCTACTCATCCTTGAGGGGTGAAAATGTGGAAGCAGACCTTGAGATTTCTGCAGCTGCCCATCCCTGAAACAGTGGGACTGTCCTTTGATGGATCTCCTGACAGAGATCAGTCCTCTCTACAGTAGGAGACATGAACAACCTGGCACCACACCTTTAGCTCTACTTTCTTTCTAGAAAAAAGGACAGGGAATGGTTGTCTGTCCCTGGGATATTCTAACATTTTACTTCACCAAAGTGGGCCATCACTGAAGAGAAAAAAGTGAGGAATATTCAATCTCTGAAGTGCTGTGTGTGTGTGTGTGTGTGTGTGTGTGTGTGCATGCACACATAATTACATGTGTGTACAGTGTGGGCAGGGCATGTTTCTAGGATGGAGGACCATCGCCTCCCAAAAATAGTACTCTATGGTGAACTCACCACGGGTCAGCTTAAGAGGGGTGCTCCAAAAAAGCGATACAAGGACTCCCTGAAACAACATCTCAGGCTCAGCCAAATTGATCACCAACAACGGTCTGCCCTGGCCTCACATCGGGAGGAATGGAGACACACTATCCACAATGCTGCAGCCTTATTTGAGAACTCACGCCGAACAAGTCTTGAAGAGAAACGACAACGCAGAAAGAATCACAACCCAGAAACATCACTCAAGGAGACCTTCTGCTGTGCTTTCTGCAACCGGACTTGTTTATCTCGGATTGGCCTTTTTAGTCATCAGTGCGCTTGCAGAAAGCACGGGATGAGTCCTTCCTGAATCTTTGTTTGTGAAGAAAAGCCAGAGAGAGACAGTTTGGAAATAAGGCCCATCTCTTATATGCTACCCTTTATCTCTAGATCCATTTGCCTTGATTCATGTGAACATTGACATGATTTATGGTTTATAGCATACCTTCCCCACCTCACCCTTATTCCACTACATACCATGCAACAGTTGATAATACCACCTTTTCTCAAAAACCAGGCTCACCATTCACAGGATACAACAAACTATTTCTGGTTTCATCATCTTGTTTTATCTATAGCCTGTGACTATACTGAGGAACAAACTTTGGACATCAAAGCCTCAAAGTACCAGACTAAAAGCAACCTAATGGCTTGTTGTAAATAATTCTGTTTTCTTAAGGCAAGGAAGAAGAGCCCAAAGGAGAAGAGGAAGGGGCAATAGTTTTGGATTAATTTGTTTTCACAGTTCCAATTGAAATAAATTGAACTCAAATTAAGTCATAGCTAACTTGTTCCACTGATTTTGGTGGAAATTAAGTGCAACTTGGTTTCTAAATTCTAACCAATGCAAGGGAAAAGATTTATTAGTGATCAGAAGATTAGAGACTGTAGAAAATAAGAGGCATGTACGTAATATATGGAACATTACCATGCTATGTACCCACTAGCTTCCCACCTGATCTTCCTATATATTTGTAGAATGAATAAATATTACAAAAAATACTTTATCCTTAACTTAAAGACACAAAACTTGATTTTCCTGTCATTTCAAAAAGGGCAGAGCATGACAGGAGGAAAACTGTATAATGGCAATGGAACAAGGGTAGGACTCTTTAGTTTTGCTTTCTTCCACATTCAAATTTTTCAAAACCTCAAGTTCTTTCCATCTCACCTATGAATCAATTTGCAAATGTTGGTAAATTCTTCAAAACAAACTGAAATTGTCCCACATTTGTCTGAACCAAATTCAACAGCTGTTGTTATTTTTGGCACAGGGAGCATCACATTGCACCTGTTTTCTACATAGGTGTTAAAGATGAGGAACTTCTTGGGGAGGGGAAGGAATGGCCACCCTAATTCAACACTCCACACATGGCTGAATACACTGAGATTCAAACATAAACTCTGAAAAGATGAGCATTCAAAATCCTAGGCCTGGATAAATGAATCCATCAGTTTTAATTCCCTTCCCCAAAATCTCAGTTATGCTACAATAACTGTTATAAAAAATGAACTGAAGTTAAAGTCTTACCCATCCCCAGGGCTTTGTGCAGAGAAGCAAACTGCTCCCTGATAAAGATGGGAAGTGATCACAGAAGGGCAGTACTCTTTGCTTCTAAGTTAGAAAGGAAAAACAGTGAAAGCAAATGACTGACACATATCTGGCTTTGCCTGGAGAGAAAGGTGATGCATACATAGAAGCTATCTGATTTCTCAGAACTTGGAAAGGGAGAGTTATAATTCAGAAAAGTAACTTTTGCTCTACGTGGTCAAGACTGCAATTCTGCCCTGTTGCCACGTTTTTAGCTCTTGCCAGTTGTTGTTTCAATCCAGTTTGCTTTTCGACTCTTCTTTGATAGTTGGGGGTTGATGATGAGCCTGCTCCCATTTCAAGCTGTCTGTCCTGAAAGAGGTGTGGATTTCTGCCTGACCTGGCTTTACCTGCCACTGCCAAATTATTTAACAGCTGACATATGATAGGAGGAAAACAGAGAGGTGGGAGGAGTGCAAGGCACAGAATCCAGATGGGGTTGCGGGGAGATATGCAGGAGGATTTATAAGGCTTGCATTTGGCTGTATGGACTATGGACAAAACAATCTGGGACCCCAAAGCCTGTTTTCCTGTTGCAAAGAAACCATTTTGGAAGAATAGAAGAAAACTCTAAGAAAAACATCAGTTCGCTATACTGCAGCAATAGAAAATACCAGTCTAATGTTTCTGCTTAAAGATAGAAATATATTGCCAAACAGGAACACAGATTTGCACAAAATTTCATACATTCAATATCATACTATAGTGGAGAAGACTGTGCCTAGTGGCCCATCTGCATTGCACAGTTATAATGCTATGATTCCACTTTAACTGTCATTGTCACATCCTGTAGAATCCTGGGCTTTATTGTGTGATGAAGGACTAGAGCTCTCTGGATTAGAATTCTAAGTACTTTGCCCTAAACTACAAATCCCAGGATTTCATAGGCTGGAACCATGGCAGTTAAAGTAGCACTTTCATGGTGCTATAACTGTGCGGTGTGAAAGCATGACCTGTTTGGCTGCCTGCCTGCTCTGCTTGCTGTCTGAGTGCTGATTATAGAATGGGCTCCTTTTTGCTCTCCTTATCCTTCAAGTGGATTTGGACTGGACAGTGTTGAAATAGAGGACATTTTCTACAGAGGAATATCATCTGAAAATGTTTGAAATGAAGACACCTTCAAATAGGGGACTCTTCTGTAGAAGAGGATTCATGGTCACCACAGTCAAGTCTAAGGAACAGACCATCTTGCAGAGCTGTTTTAAGGATTAATGAGACAATGCTAATTATGAACACTTGAAACTCACCATATCAATGGTATGTGTCATTAATTTATTAGCCAAGGGGCTAAAAATAAAACAAAAAGTATTACAATGTGGCTATCATTACTGTAATTGCACTAGCAGCATTGTAATTAATCTGTACTGTATACCATAAAGCAATGTGTGAAGCATGAAGCAGATTCCAGAGGCAGACTCATTTATTTGTGTCAATAAATGACACCTCTCCCCACCTCCCTCTCTTTGGAAAATGTGTAGGAAAAGACAACTGAAATGATCAAGGGCTTTTCTTGCTTCCCAAAATGCAGAGGGCACATTTCTGGAATGCGTGGAAGATGAGAAAGAGTGTTACCATACCCTTGTTGGTTTAGGACAGATTTCCCCAAGCTGGTGCCTTCCAAATGTGTTAGACTGCAACTCGCAGCTAAGCAAGGAAAAGAGGTAAACATAACATATAAATACTGTAAGTGAAAGACCATTATAATTATGACTCCAATACATAGCTGTCTTTGTCTTGTGTATACACACACACACACACACATGCACACACACAAACGTGTGATATCAAAATAGGACAAAAGTTGGAAAATTAGAATGAAATTAATCCTATAAAATCACATTGCAATAATAAATGTGTAAAAGGCAGAACATAATACTTAAAAGTAGAACAGGAGACAAACAGTTTGTATTCAGGTAATTATCTGGTTCCTATAGTATCTTCTTCAGATGTAAATTGGTAACAGTTCAGACTTTATGGTTCCAGACCCATATCAGATTTTACATACCCATTCATGCACTTTCAGTTCCTTTAAAAACTTTATCTTCATGGTTCCAGACTACACAGCTTCATCACATTTTATTCATGTACTTTAAACTCTTAAAAAGTTTAGGCCCCATGACTCAGTCATCCAACTGAAGATAGGTGGATTTGGATGGAAAAGTTACTTTTGGTGATTATAACTCCTAGAAACCCTCCCAACCAACACAGCTACTATGCTGGCTGGGGGATTCTGGGAGCTGTAGTCCTAAAAGTAACTTTTCTAAGCCTTGGACAGACTTCTCCAAACTGGTGGTACTGGCCATGCTGGCAGGGAATGATGGGAGTTGCAATCACACACTCCTGAAGGGAACCAGATTGGAGAAGGCCAGTGTAGTAAGTTACTTTGTTGTTTCTTTCTTCTGCTAATTGAGTTGTCCTCCCCACATGCAATCAATCACAAGCATGCCTGAGGACATAAATCCCATTACTAGAGTCACATGTGATGAAATTTCTTCAGTATATATTTCTTTTTGTTTAATGGACTGTGGAAACACAGCTTCCTGGAGGTTTGTTTGAAACCAACTGCAGTTGCCACCTGGGAAATGACCTTAAAAAGACATTCCAGCGGGGAAGTTGTGTGTTAGTTTAAGACAAGCTTATGCCACAATAAATTAGTCAGTCTTTCAGTTGCCACAGGACTTATTATTCTCAGAAACAGTTCTTGGTTTTAATCTTATAAACATGTTAATTTAAAACATAGAGTGAGCCCTTTTAGTCAGAGAACAGTTGCTGAACTGGTTTAGGATAGTCATGAGAGATGCTATTTGTCCCACTGTTGGTGTACCTTCACTGGTTGTCTGTCTCTCTGGCTTTTCTTCACAAACGAAGATTCAGGAAGGACTCAGCCCACACTTTCTGCAAGCGCACTGACTAAAAAGGCCATTCTGAGATAAACAAGTCTGGTTGCAGAAAGCACAGCGGAAGGTCTCCTTGGGTGATGTTTCCGGGTTGTGATTCTTTCTGCATTGTCGTTTCTCTTCAAGACTTGTTCGGCGTGAGTTCTCAAATAAGGCTGCAGCATTGTGGATAGTGCGTCTCCATGTCTCTGTGGTAAAATATATCCAGATGAAGACAACTAACACTCTGTGAACGCTGCTAATGGATATGGAAAAATTCTGTTTATTAGCAATTTAAATATTCAGGTATACAGTGCTATTTTATAGTTGTTGCTGAGGAACGTAACTGAACTTTAAACATCTGTGGTGTCCAACAGCCTGAGAAATTCCACTTGGAAGACCCTGATCCATATCCCTCACGCCTATTTAAAGACCTGTGTGCCCTGGGAGGAAGGCGAAAGAGGAGACAAGGCCAGGAGAAAATATGTGCCTGCTGTGGATGAAGATTTTTTTAAAGGCCAAGAGAATTCAGGTTGGGATAGGCCTCTTAGGGCAATCTACAAGATATTTCACTGCCTGAGACAGATCAGCAAATGGTCTGCCTCCCCCAACTCAAGGAGCATAGTCCTTAAAGCCACACAATTATATTGGCATGTGAACACTGAAAATGCCCACAAACCGCCTCTCCCCATCTCTGGCAGTGAAAATATAACAACCACCAATTTACGTAGTAACTACCATTTTGCTGCCCTTTTGTGATACCCAACATCTATTACCTGAGGTAGTTGCCTGTCTATACCTCACGGGTGGGCCACAATGGCCCTGAAAATGTTTTTGGACTGCAACTCCCATAATCCCTCACCATTGGCTATGCTTATAGAGTTTATTGGGAATTCTAGGCCAAAAACATCGGGAGAGCCATAGCGTCTCACTCTTGCTGTGCTGAACAGTAGGACCTACCCTGATCCCTCCCTTCCAAACCCAAACAGAGGACAAGACCAGAGATCTGGGACCTCACACCATTACTCCTCAAAAAGTAGACTCATAGAATCATAGAATTGTAGAGTTGGAAGAGACCACGAGGGCCATCCAGTCCAACCCCCTGCCATGCAGGAAATCACCATCAAAGCATCCCCAACAGATGGCCATCCAGACTCTGTTTGAAGACCTCCAAGAAAGGAGACCCCACTACGCTCCGAGGGAGTGTGTTCCACTGCCAAACAGCTCTTACTGTCAAAAAGTTCCTCCTAATGTTGAGGTGGAAATCTCTGTTCCTGGAGCTTGCATCCATTGCTCCGTGTTCCAGTCTCTGGAGCAGCAGAAAACAAGCCTGCTCCATCCTCAACATGACACCCCTTCAAATACTTAAACAGGGCAATCATATCGCCTCTTAACTGTCTTTTTTCCAGGCTAAACATATTCTCTTGTTCTATTGTTTTGGTGGTTTTGTGCTGCTACCTTTTATTTGAATATTCTAAGTTAGGAACTGCCATGGGTGTATTAGCAGAAAGGCAGTTTACTAGCCTCCCTCAACCTGATCCCTTCCAGATGCATTGGACCACCACTCCAATCATTGCTGGTAGAATTGGCCACTGAGGATGATGGGAATTGTCAAGGAAAACATCTGGAGGGCATCAGATTGGGAAAGGCAGCTACAGTATGTAAATGCAGTAAAATGAATTAATTAAGCAAGCAAGTAAGCTTGGACCACCACACACAAAAAATAACAGACTACATGCAGGTTGCCTTCTGTTGTCCATACATGCTCAGAGGGTTATAACCTCCAGTGGTTGCAGGGTGGGGGTGGGGGCAGTATTCTAAAAGTAGGTCATCTCCTGAGTCCCTGTTCCTAATTCTGCAGCCTTGAATTTAATAAAGGGACTATGGATTAGGAGCTAGGAACTGAATTTAGTCTTGTGTGACCCGGGAACCTTCAGTCATGGTTGCTGCCACAGCAGAACTTTTTAGAAATCTAAAAGGAATTATTGAATGTTATGAAATATATAGCTTCTTTTCTTTTAAGAGGAATTTGTGGATCCTGAACTGTACAGCACTCCTGCCCCCCCCAACTTTAGGGTTATATTACATTGTCAGGGCTTTTCCACATAAAAGTGAAAGCTTTTTATATTACTGAGGAATGTTATTCAATTTGAGGCCACATTTGTGCTCTTTCTGTGATCTTGCATCCCTCTAACAGTGCTAGTAAAAAGCTTGCTGTGGAGATATTCACACTGCTGTTCTCAACTTCTTTTTAATTTTGCTTTTCTAAATGGTGCTAGATGAGAACTCCAGTGCTGGCTTAAGCACAGCGGGAAAGTGCATGGCTTGAAAGGAATAAAAAAGGAATCAAAATGTTCCTAGAATGACAAGGCAGGTGGAGGCAAGGTAAGAAGGAGGGGAAGCCTTGCTTTTTTTAATTGTTTTTAACCCAGCATTACGTTATAAACAGCAATCACACTGGGGAAGCTAATTTCCTAGTCCCAAGGTAGGAAACCTATAGCCTAGTTGGACTACAACTCTCATCAACCTAACTACTGGCTATCCTGGTGGGAGCTGATAGAAACTCAAGTCCAATAACCTCTGGTGGACCAGTTTCCCCAATCCTGCCTGTATCAGAAGGAAGAAACTTCCTATACTATAGATCAGCCTCTTTCTATGTTTTAACCTTGGAGGAAACTTTGAAATAATTTTCAGAAAATTATTGACCAGTATCCTCTATAAGCTACTTAGGTTTAAACTAAGGGGTTATCTAAATGGTGAAAATACTCCTCACAGATGTGAGGAGAATATGACCTGTCTTAATGGGATCCCACATCATTTTGCCATATTTGGAAGGAGGGGGGGGAAATGTCAAAAACCCCAAAGGAAAAGCCTCTGAGGATGCACATCTCCGCTCACTGGGATAAGCAACATGAATTGATTCACTTCCCCATATGAGAGGAAGCGCAAAGCTGATTGGTTGGATGAGCGCAAGGGGTGGGGCTTACTAACAAGGCAAGCGCCCAGAGCCGCTATGTTGGATTTTCACCTTAGCGAGTGAGCGCTAAGGCGATAAAATGACCTCTGCAGGACAGGCTACACCTAATGAAATTACCACTTCTAAACAACTATTAAAGGTACAGGAGCCCTGGCCTCTTTTTTATGTGGTCATCCTCCCATCCCCTCCTGAGTCCCTACTATCTCCAATAAGAGATTAAAGTGGACATAGGCTCTGTGCAATAGATAACAGTTGGCACAACCAGATTGCATATAATATTCAAGGGATATATTAAGTGGATGAAGAATGCTGTTCTCTCGTTATTAAACTACTATATTTTGTGGAAAGAAGCACTTTCTTGGGAATGGGAATGCTACTGTGAGGGAACTTACCCCATATATCTGCAATTAGTCTATAACCCATGTGCATTTACTGAGTGAGAAACTAGTGGTGCAATCCTATGCAGAACTATCCAGACACATGCCCACCAAGTTCAATGGGACTTAGAGAAAAAATGAGTACAAGATTGCAGCCAGTGTATTAATAAAATATTATTTATCAACCCTGTGGGACAATCCATATCCCCAATTAAAGGTGTTATATCTGAAGTAAAAGTTTCTAAATGTATAAATAGCAGCATCTAATAGAGTGTGCCCATCGCCTTGGGAGGGAGTCCTTGTAGGCTAGGAGGTGATGCAGAAATACTTTAAATAAAGATAAATAAATAAAACATGGAGTAGCCAGACAGTGTGAATGTAAACCCTTTCTCCTCTTTTGCAGCCCTGAAGAAAATCAGAGTAAAAATTATTTTTACTCTGGTCCCATTTGTGCTAATGGGAAATTTCCACCAGCACCTTCAAAATAAATACTTGCTTCCAAAGAGAGACTCCTCCTCCTCTGAGACCACAGCAGGAGAGTAAAGGGCTAAATCCACCTTCTATAACTATCCTTTTGATCTGTTAATTCTCAAACACCCCCCCCCACTTGCTTTCAAAACATACAGACAAGCAAACTATACTTCAGCTTTTAGATATCCTGGGTAGTTTTGTCCTGAGACTTTGAGAAAGAGGTGGTTGCTGTTGTGTGCCTTCAAGTCATTTTTGACTTATGGTGACTCTAAGGGGGTCTTTTACTGGGTTTTCTTGGCAAGATTTGTTCAGAGCAGATTTGCCTTCCTCTAAGCCAGAGAGAGTACAACTTAGCCAAGGTCACCCAGTGGTTTTCATTACCGAGGGGGGATTTGAACTGTGCTCTCCCAACAGGGCGGCATTAAGATTTTCATAAGCCCTCGGCACTTGTTTTTGTGGTTAAAAATATAAAATATATTTATTTTGAAATTTTGTTTTCCTTCCCAATGCCTATAATTTTTTTTTTGTTAATCTTGTTTTCATAGGCCCTAGGCATTGTGCCTAAAGGATAAGGTGGCCCTGCCTCCCAGTATCCTAGTCCAACTCTCACATCACTACACTGCACTGACTCTAAGGACTTTAAGCCTCACCACACTCTGAAGAAAACCAGCAAAGAGCAGGAATGTTCCGTCTTCCATGCTGCCTTACTGCAACCATGTCTTTTTGCTAACCAGAAAAACCTGTTAACAAAAAGACACAGTTTTCCCTCAGTCCCCCACAGGACCAGAACAAAAGAACGTCGGAAGGATGACGACGTCATGTGGTAAGGCAGCACAGAAAACAAAACATTCCTGCTCCCTTGCCACTTTTCTAAGAACTTTATCAGACCAGGTAAGTATGGTGTCATAAGGATGGCTAATGATCATAAAAGGGGACACATACCGGATGACATTGTCCTTTTGTAATCATGTATTGTAAAAAGCCCATTCCTTTTTATTGATGGGCCAAGCTGTCAATTGATCCCCTGTGGTCTTTGTTGCCGGCATTTGAATCCTCGCGCCTTTGTGCTCAAGTGAATACAGCATCAAGGACAGAACATTTCTGGGTGAGATCGCAACAGCCAGGTAGGCGATGCTTCTTTTATGATTCCCCCCCCCAGTGTACTTGGGACTTTTAAAGTGTGTTTTTGTGTTTTGCTGTACTTTTTATGTGTTTATTTTGCTTTTATTTTTGATTTTCCCATGTTAGCGTCTTCTCACGAGAATTGGTGAAATTTTGAACGTGAACGGAGTTCCATTCACTCTCCGTTAGTGCCTGGGCTGCCTGCAAATGCTGCTAAAGGTAGGTCTGATCAAGGCGGTTCTTTTACTGGCATAAAAATGCTTCAAAAGATGCTGGCAAAAGAACTTTTATGGAGGGTGGTCTGATAAAGTCCCAAGAGAAAGTTAGGTATCAAAATAAATGGCACTATGAGAGGACATGACCTCTAGAGGGCAGAAAAGAACTAGAGGATGAAAAAAAGGGGTACCTGTACATGGATAGTCTGCCTGCCTGCTTAAGTAGGTTACATCACAATTTGTACCAACTCCTTCCAATGTGTTAAAGGCCAGCAGACCTCCTCAGCCTGGTGCTCTCCCATCAATCCCCAACCAGCAGAGGCAATTCTGCATGATGGAGACACCGCTTGCAATTTTGCTTGAGAAGTGAACAATTGTCTTCTTAGTTGTGTGTGTGGGGGGGATGCTTTGTCTCCCCCTCCTCTGCCTCAACCAGATGTGTGCCTGCATTATTGTCCAGTTATCCAAATGTGAGACAGGTGATGCTTTTGTGAGAGGGGATCTTGCTACTAAGTTTCAGGTTCACGCCTACATTCATCCCAACTAACTGGATCCAAAAAAAGGTGTGGGGTGGAGAAAAAAAGACTGGACAGCTAGAACTAGGTAGAAAAATAATTTGGTTCATCAGGAGTTCTAAAATACAGAACAGTGCTTTCTAGGAAGAGATTAAAATAGAAATGATGGGAGCTAGGATGACCAACATCGCCTACCTGGCTGTTGCTATCTCACCCAGAAGTGTTCTGTCCTTGATGCTGTATTCACTTGAGCACAATGGCGCGAGGATTCAAATGCTGGCAACAAAGCACCACAGGGGATCAATTGACGGCTTGGCCCATCAATAAAAAGGAATGAGCTTTTTACAATACATGATTACAAAAGGACAACGTCATCTGGTATGTGTGCCCTTTTATTTTTGTAAACCGTTTAAATTTGTAAACCGTTTCTTTCCACACCCCTACCTTTATTTGTGGAAGGAAGTAAGCTTGTAGATTTATCATATTTTGGAATTATTTTAAGTGCTTAAATTTGAAACATAATCTGAAACAATTCAGATTATTCTTTACATTGGAGTAATTCAGTTCACAGGGAAATTCATGCAACTTTCTAGCTTGCACAGAACTCTTTTGTTGACAGCCTGAAGAAGAGCCCTGTACAATTCAAAAGCTCCACATTTTTGCTTACCTGCAAAATGCAATTCTATTTCTGAATCAATCTGCAGCAGCTGATCTGAAGCAGTCTGAGAGCCAGTAGTGCATAGTAAAAAAATGTGTACACACACACACACAAATTTTTCTTTTCCAGGCAATGGTCTCCCTCTGAGATTCCTCCCTTTGCCAGGCTGCTCCTCAGCCATAGATTCTGCTTTTCTCAAGGAAGCAGAGGGATATGTTGTCCCTGTTTGAGCAAGGCCCCCTCAGAACAGAGGGTAGTTTGACCAGGGCCCCCCTCAGCGCTGGCCATTCTGGCTGGGGAATTCTGATTCTTGCAACCATGGGAAAAGCTCACATCACATGAGCCATCAAGCCATCCTTCCTCAGCCTGGCACCCTCCAGCTGTGTTGGATTACATCCTCCATAATTGCCTATGGATTAAGGGAGCTGTACTCTGGACAGCATCATACTGGGGAAAGGTTTCCCTAAGATGAAATGGTGTTATGAACGAACTTGTTGTACCAGTCTTTTGCCTTGCTTCTTCCCAGTGGCTACTAGATTTAGTTCCCCCATGCTGCTGTGTGAAATTTGGAGAGATCTCGCTTTAATGGAAGCCCTCTGATGGGCCCCCTTTTTTCTCCTTGGAGGTGTCAATCATCTGCCCAACAAGAAGGGTTTGAAACAGTTGCTGGAATGGTAGGATTCTCCCCCACTCTGCCTTTTAATGGGCGGAAATTACACTCTGGGCAGTAAAAGCCAGATGCAGCAGATGTGAGGAACCAAGACTTGTATTGCTGGGGATGGGTGGGAAGAATGAACAAAAAATAGACTGCTGCTGATGTTATGTGCTTAGTGCTGGGGCTTTGTTAGGAGACATCTCCCTCACAGTGAGATGTGTAAAACTAAGACAGGCTCCTGTCAAATACAGAATCCAAGATCACCAAAATCTTTGCAAACTAGCCTCTGTCTGGATAACATATTCAGGGGTAGCCACACTGGTCATGCAATAGAATACAACAAACTCCAAAATCCACAAAAGGTGGATAAAGGCGATACCTTTATTGGTATACATCATGCAAACTTTCAAAGCTGTGCTGGTTTCTTCATCAGGCAAAGATATTAAAAATCTTACAGGGGAAGAAAAGTGACAATGTTAGAGTCACAGGCCTACATTTTATCTTAGATGTTCTTCTGTTGTCAGTTAAGATGGTCTAGAGGGATATCAGTGCAGGCAGATGACACTCCCCTTCTTGGCCATGTGGGGACCAAGGACAAAGGGCAATAAAAGACAGATAATAAAATTTCAACCCCATTAGCAACAGAAAAGTAACTTCTCTTCAGATCCAGGTTATTCCTGTCCTGTGCAAAGCTAACTGCCCCTTTCTTAGGCAGAGAACATTGAATTTCCCAAGAAATCCTGTGCTGTTACATCTGTAGATGCTATATAGGTAAAACTTGCCAATTGTAGTCCAAATGAAAGAGTTTTACCTTTCTTGAAGGTAAAAGCCTCAAACAGTTAAGTCCCAGTCCATTAGCTTCCTCTTCTTAAAGTTTCCCCTTTTCCTTTAAAGTATCACTCTGTCTGACTAGTGATTAAATAATAATAGAAACTATTTAATAAACTTATTGGACTCTAAAATTTGATTCGTAAATTATCATTCTAGCTAGGGCTCTTTGATTTCCCCCTGTACCTTTGGGATGAATAAAGAGGATAGTTTCTGACTGTGTATAACAGCTTGGTCCCCTTCAGATGGGCTGCAATGTTGTTGTTGATGATGTTGTTGTGTGCCTACGGAAATCTCCTCACACCTCTTCCTGTCCAACCTTATGAGGTTGTTGCAACCCCATCAATTTCTATCTCTCTGCAATTAAAACAATCAGTTGAGTTTCAGTTTCCTTTGTCCATTCCAGTGGTTCTTAACCTGTGGTCCGGCGACCCCCAGGAGTCCATGATGTCCTCACAGGAGGTCCATGAAGGCTTGAAGGCTACTTGGCTCACCTCCTCCCTGCAGTGGAGCAGCCAACGTGACAGGAGCCAAGGCAAAGCCTGGTTGGATGGCTGGGCCTGTGCATTGCCGTTAGATCCACTCCAGCCACAAACTTCCAGGAAGAAGCAGAAGAAAAGTCTTCCCTCCCCCTCTAGTGCCTCTGAGGGAAGGTTTAATGGAAGGTGTAATTATATCATCATCATCATCATCAGGTATTATGATTATTATTGTTGTTATTGTTGAATTGTTGTTATTGTTATTATTGAGCCTCTGTTCTGTTCTGTGGAAGAATCATTCAAGCTTTGTTATTGATAAATTCACTCCTCCAAGGCACAGAGTAGAGTATAAATATTAGAGCCCTAACAATAGTAAGGTGTGTCAGAGTCGAGGTGCCACAGTGGATGGAACCAGCCACTCTCTTTCTCAGGGCAGCCCAGATATGAACCTCCTGTGCCACCCTCAGGCTCCTGTTTGAGTATCTTCACTGCTCTTTGAGGCTTGGTAACTATCACCCTATCTTCCCGGACCTCTCTCCCTCTATCCAATCTTTCTGCCTTACTCTACTATAGCCTTGTATGGCTTTTAAGAACATGTGTTGTGTATGTTAGTTTACTTTTTATATTATTCCAATAAAATATTTTGTTTTACTTTAACTGGAGTGCTCTCTACCAGTTAGTGCTGGTGTACATAGGTGAAAAGATCCCCAAAGTTACCCCCTTCTTGCAGGCCTCCTGTTTGAGCGAATAATTCCCCCAACTAGATTTTGGCATCACAGGCAGGACACTAACATACACCCCACCTCTTAGGGTAACAGGACTACAACTCTGGAGACCAGGGTTCAAATCCCCACTCAGCCATGGAAATCCACTGGGTAACCTTGGACAAGCCATACTCTCTCAGCCTCAGAGGAAGGCAATAGCAAATCTCCTCTGACAAATCTTGCCAAGAAAACCCCATGATAGGTTCACCTTAGGGTCACCATAAGTTGGAAATGAATGCACACCACCATCACCACAACAACAAAATAGAGCAGTCTGTCCTGTATAAAATAGAATGCCTAGCTACCTTAGCAGAGAATGACAAATCTCCACCCACTTTCTGAAGGGAAAAATTCTGCTTTCACAAATAGCCACATTTCCCCAGCTGGTTGTGGCCTTTTCACAACAGACCAGGAAGTCTCCATGGCAACCTCACCCACAAGAGCCTTCAGAGCAAAGTATGAATGAGTGTGGTCAGCAGTATGGGTCCAGATGTTCACTGGACATTGAAAAAGGACAGGTTGCTTACCTGTAACCATAGATCTTCGAGTGGTCTTCTGTGAATTCACACAGTTGGGTTACTTCTGCGCAGGTGCAGGAGTAACCCAACTGTCTGATTCACAGAGACCACGAAGAAGATCTACTTTTTGCATTACAGTACAGCTTACCAAATGCTCCAGCAGTTCAGAAACCTAGTTATTTCCAAGCTCTAAAAGAAACAGCTGGAGTGATGTGTGTGTGTGATAGGAGTGGGTCTTTTTGCCTCAAGTAGTGTAACAGCTTGCATCAGCCTTACTAAGAACAAAAAATAAAGATTGTAGGTTGTCATGCTGGACTGTGCGTGGGGCAGAATCCAAAAATAAGGGTAATGACCTGTATTGCAGGTGTGGGCAGTGTGTGGGCCTCCAGATGTTGTTAGGCTGCAACTCGATCATCCCTAGCATAGCCAATGATGAGGGATAATGGGTTTTGCAGTCCAGCAACCTCTGGAGGGCCACACATTCACCACCCCTATTTTATTAGCCCCAATTAAAGAGTTTCAAAGAAGCAAACTTTTAAGTTTATCAGAACTGTTCATCACCGGATGAAGAATTTTAATGAACTTGAATCTCGCTTTCCTATTTGTGATCTTTTAGTTTCCTACTGTCAAAATAGACAGGCAATGACAGAAGAAACTACACCCGGCAGAATGTTCCCTTCTGTTGAACACCTAAAGCTACAGTCATTCTCTCAGTGTACAGAAATAGCAACCCTCCACTATCACAATGGCAGAATCCCTATGTCAACACACTTTTACTCTCCCACCTGGTAGGGATGCATTTGAGGTTGAATTTCAATACTAGGATTAACATCAGAATAGGAACTGATGATAAAGATCTTGCAGTTGGCCTCATCCTCTACCCTTTGGGCCCCAGAGGGATTTGGGAAGTTGGCAATACTTCTCCTTGGTCAGGAATATGTCCAGGAGAAAAGGATTAACAGAACCAAGTATAAAACGTGTGTGGAGAGGGAAGTTATTCCCAAAGCCACTCCTCCTGGATAAGATCATAGTGAGGCATGAATGCCACCATCCAAGTCTCCAGGCATTCTGAGAGACCAGAATAGTAGCATCTCTGGGACAGAAGTGTGATCCTGGGATATTAAACAAGGTTGGCATGTACAACAGTGGATTAATGAAAAAGAAAACTTAGGGAGAATAGTTGTTCGCCTGCCTTCCTTCCTTCCTTCCTTCCTTCCTTCCTTCCTCCCTTCCTTCTTGGATCTTTAACAGCAGCATGTAAGTTAGCGGTTCAACAGGTTCCAACGTTCAAACACATAGGGGATGGAGAGGGAGATTTCTGCTATTGTTAAAGGCACACAAACTCTGAAGGGGAACCAAAAGAAAAAAGACAGATATCCTGGTTATGGGGGAAAAAAAAGAGGACAGAAATGGTGATGGATTCATGGAAGTGCAAGCTTCTAGATTTGAGGGTATTGGGATCTTGTTAACTACCCTAGGATGCTGGGTGCTGACTCTGTGGTTTCCAGGTTTTCATACAGCAAAATCAATGGGTTGTGGCCAGATGGGAGGTGGGAAACATTGTGGCAGTTCCCTCACTTCCTCTAAAGGGCACCCGGGCACAAGCTACTGTACATGGATATTTGTTTCCCTCAGTCTGCTAAAAGTAAATGCTGTCTACCCTATGGGTTTTCATTTTGTTTGTGGCCATTGCCCCCTGGTGTACACAGTGGGAACTACACAATATTTTGTAACCACAGGCCCCAGAATTCTTCTTCCTAGCACTGCTTCATGAGCCTGCCTGCATGGTGTAGCAGTTAGAGTGTTGGTCTGCCTCTGGAGACCAGAGTTTGAATCCCTGCTCAGCCATGGAAACTCACTGGTTGACTTTGGGCAAGTCACACTCTCTCAGCCTCAGAGCAAGGCAAAGGCAACCCCCCTGAACAAATCTTGCCAAGAAAATCCCATGATTCGCCTTAGGATTGGCATAAGTCAGAAATGACTTGAAGGCACACAACAACAACAACCTCCTGTTCTTGTATAAGCTGTGGACCCAAATGTCCTCCCTCAACCAAAAGCTTCCTCCTCCTCCACCAACACTGAAACATACGGGTGCCCTGCTGAGTGATCAACATCTTTGGGCTGTCAGACATTAGCTACCCATCCTCAGTCTGACGTTCTTTTCTACTCTGGGCTTTTCCCATTTCAAAGCCAAGGAGTAGGTAAACTCTAAACCTACCCCGCTCCTCGCCCAAGCTGGTCTCTCAAGTTCCAAGACTGACTATTCTTAGCCACCTAGAGACACAGCCTGTTTACATTGGAGACACAAGTTTGGCCTCAGCTGACAGAAAGCCACGTGTGATACCCAAAGTTAGCAGAAGGCATGGGGTGAGGCGTGTGACATCCCTGAACTGCCACCGCTGCCTACTGTGACCCTGCTTTCATAAGGCTTCCCACCTCCTGTCTTATTCATTCATCAGCCAGGGCCAACATTACTTCTAGCATAACATTCAGCTCTCCCAATCTGGTAGGGATACCCCCAATTAATTGTCCATCATCCCTCTTTTTTTCAGCTGCTTTTAAAATGTGTTTCTCTCCCCATCTGACTTCCTCCTCCTGTCCTTAGCCTGCTGCAGTTACTGAGGACTAATTTTGAACTGCAAAAGTAGTTTGCACTCAATTAATTTAGGAAGGGGGGGGAGGAAGGGGCAGGATCTTGCCCTTCCCAGTTGACTCCGGCAAAAGCAAACTGATGCGGCCTCCCCTAGCTTGTCTGTTCTTCCTCATTAATAAGCGTTCCCATCTTGGCCACACTCTGATGTTGCTTGGCTGCCTGTGCCCCAATGTTTGTCTTTGAAACATTGGAGGGTATGCTCTAGTACAATGTATAACACTGATAGGGCTGGCCAGCCCTACCTACCAAAGTGAGGCAGTCACCTCAGGTGGCAGATGCTGGGAGGGGGCATGAAGCTACCAGAGGAGAGAGTTGTGTGTCATGTAACCTGCCCTGTCCCTCAACCCCAAGCTAGCATTCAGATGCGTAGTAAGGAAGAAAGATTTAGTCAGAATGGGAGGGGACATCATTTTGCCTAAGGCTGCCCCAGTCAATAGTTTGGAACCTTATCACACCTGGGAGACCTCCCTGCATTAAACCCCAACCTTTAACAAGGGACCTTTAAAAAAATATATATTTTATCCTTTTTCTTTCTTTCTCTTTCTTTCTTTTCCATTCACTCTGTGACTTTTTGCTGCTTCTATCCTTATTCAGTCTTACTAGAACTCATACTTGATTTCTGAGATACATCCAATGGTGGCTATTTGGGAATATCTTGTGGTTCACCTTAGGTCAGCGTGTGATCTCTCAGGTGAAGATGAACACTGCACAGTAACACATCTATTATATAGTACCTCATACAGAATACTGTTTACTATGCCTTAGTAAACATGTACCACCACCATCACTCAAACTGGTACAGATTGACCCCTGTATCCATGGGGGATATGTTCCAAGACACCCCTCCGTGGATACCTAGAACTATGGATAATAGGGAACCCTATTATTTTCAATGAGATGAATGCCGGAAGTTGACCATAGAATCACACTGGCAGACCCAGAAATGCTTAGAGAGAAGATGTTTCTTTAGATGTGGATAAGTGAAGCTGTGGATACCGAATCCATGGTTGACCTGTATTCCCATTTAACACATAACTCTGGCTTGAAAAAGTGATTAGGAGGAAATGTGTACAGTTGGAGTATGTTTTACTGGTTAATTAAGAAGTATTCAATGACCTTGCATCTGTGCCCCAGAGTAGGGTATATTGGGATGTACTGGTACATCTCAGTGAAATTTGCAGTAGATCTGTAAAAGTTTCTGATTTCCCTTAGTCTAACTAATTGAGTAAAATGAAAAATTGTCCCTCTCCCAGTAATTGTTGTGGTTGGTCTTGTGCTAATCACGTATCTTGTAGCCACAATGTTCCTCATTCATAAAACTGGAATTGGTTGCTGTTAACCAGGGTTGTTTCTAGATGGACACCAATTACTTGTAACACTACCATTCAAAAGGCTTCATACTGCTATTCAGTCTGATTGTCCTTAATGGACAAGTAGGAACAGGTGTGTTACAAATGGAAGTTAACAATGCCTGGACTGCTGGTAACAATCCATGAATGAGGCAGGGCAGTTGCACAAGTAAAATCTTGTCTAGAAGCATCCTTCCCTGCTCGAGGATTTAATGCAGGATAACATCTTGCCAATATCAAGAGCTGGCCCAAAATATTTTGCTGCCAGAGTCTGAGCAGCAAATGGCATCCTCTCCACTGCCAATGTTGGGGTGCATATTATCTGAGGCTATTCAAGTTACTTTGGCACTTAAGACAGAAAACCTCACAAGCAGCTCTTCCACTTCCTGGCAGCAAAAAAGAAAATCGTAATAAATTAAATGATTAACAGTTTGGCATGACTTTTCCTGACAGTCAATATCTGCTGTCAGAGATGGCATTCTCACTGTGCCTAATGGTAGGGCTGGTCCTGCCAATACCCTGGATCATGTAGTTTATTTCCACAAAGAGAAATAAATCTCACTCTCAGAGATTTGACTTCTCATGCCATCCTAAGCACTGTATTTTTTTTAAAAGCATCCCTCTCTTCTAAAGTCTTGGTTGTCCAGCCAATTTTTTTTAATGGTTGGCCAAGCCTTTCTGGAATCCAGGCTATTCTGACAGGCTATATTTAAACCTTGCCACCTCAGCAGGGCATAGGGGATGACTGGGCCTCCAAGACTGGGATGCAACAGAGCTTACACCCTGAGAAAAGGGAAAGGAGATGGCAGATGGAGGAGGTACAAGGAATAGGAGGTCATTGCAGGTTGCTCCTGAGCTAACCAAATGCCTTGTCACTTAATCCACAATCACCCACCCACCCCAGGCTTTTGTTGACATACAATGAGCAGAGTAGATATTGGAAACATAATTTTTGTGACTACTAGAATTTCTTATCAAGCCTTACTGAGGGATTCAGAGAATTATAGTCCAAAACTGTAATTTTTCAAGCTTCGGGACAAAATTCCCAGTGTGGAAGGAATAGGGGAGGGGGAGTAACCTTAGCATTAATCTTCTGCTTAATTTTCAATAAATAACAAGTCTCTTGTACTTTATTATAGATAAAACTAACAAGATGAGAATACTTTTTCCTCACAACACTATACAAGATGGCAGCCAGAAAGCTCTTATATAAGGTGAGAGAAAAAGAGACCACCCACTTTGAAAAGAAGCGTAGGCAGTGTTCTGTAAACGATCCATCTTATGCACAGTTAAAGATCCAGAATCTGGTAGTCCATAGCCACTTGATTTACCAAACTTACCCAAACCTCACCAGACATTGTAAAATAGGTCCAGCGTCATTGCATGCTTTTTTGTTATTCCTACTTTTTGTTCAGTTAAAGATAAGGCCAAGGACTTCAGTTTCAGGTGAAGGAATTCAGAGGCAGCCTCTTAATATTAACTATACAATAATAAAACAATTCCCCACCATCACTTCTAAGTGGCAAAGGTGGTGCAACACTTTGGCTTTGTTCTGGAAGGGCCAATGCAAGACAGTCCCACCTCTAGTGGAGAGCATGTTCATTATTATTTTGATTTGGGATTCCACAGAGAGGAAGCAACAAAGTGGCTAGCATATGAAGAAACCACAAGACGATCAATCATCTTCTAATAAAGCAACTGGGAGACATTTCAGAGGGTAGGTGAGTAAATGGTAGCCATGCTCACAAGACCAGAGATTCATTTGGTGTGTTTCCTTGAAATGGATGGCTCTTGGTGGAAGCAGGAAGTCTTTCTATATCCCCAATATGGGGCAAGAGCATCATCTGGAGAACATTGTAGACACTGTGTCACTGAGATGCCTGATGATAGCAGAGAGGCAGACAAATGGGGTGGGAAGGATCCACTTGATGTCTCCTGTCTTCTGAGTTTCCAAGATATGGTAGGGCAGATTCCATGCATGGAGAAGATCAGAAGGCATCTAGTAAATGGGAGGTACAGAAGCTCCTGTATGGAAATATTACTAAGTAGTGTGCTATAAAATGGAGCAGTTGCACTGTAGCTACAGATCACTTTTAACTAATTCAGTTTTAACTTTTTACCCTTGGATAACCACAGTAGTTGTTATTCACAAGTGTTTTAGTTACTACATTTGTTGTTATTGTGTGCCTTCAAGTCTTTCCAACTCATGGCGACCCTAAGACGCTGAAAGAGTGTGACTTGCCCAAGATCACCCAGGGTTCTAACATACCTAAGCACAATAACACTGTAGGCTATTTACTCTGGAGCATTCCTATACCCTACCCTTGTCTACAATTAAGTGGAAGTAAATTCCACTGGGTTCCTTAGGACTTAATTTCAGGAAGTGTAGGTAACATTGCAATTTCAGTGATATCATGTAGGGCAAAAAATATCTACTTAAATGTAGAAAACTAGCACATGATTGTTGGAAGATTCAAGTCTATAACACTTCTTCCATACATGCCAACTTGTGGTGTAATGGTTAGAGTGCTAGATCAGGATTTCGCAGATTCAAGTTCAAATCCCCAAATGAGCTATGAAACTTGATAGATGACTTTCTGTGAGCGTCTCATTCATTCATTCATTCATTCTTCCTCTCTCTCTCTTTTTCTGCTTAACCTGCCTCACAGGGTTGTTATGAGGATAAAGCAGCAAGGATGACTGCCATGTACTCTGCCGTGAGTTCATTAGAGAAAAGGCAGGATATCAATGTGACAAATAAGTAAGCAGGAAAAATGTATGTATAAGACTTCAATATTGTAGTTCCCCACCTGCAGTATGAATGGTACAGTTCAGGAAACAGAATTGTTCCACATGATAATGCCAAATATAAACACCATGAGTCAGGCATTCCCCTATGCAGTAAGCTTTGTAGCAGCTTTCATATGGATCCTACTTCTCTGAATCTGCACATGTTATAACTTTTTCTTCTCAACTGTATCTTTTTATTAAACAATTACTAATGGGTCTGCAACCACTGAGTAGTAATTGCAATAAAATTGCTGCATAGGTGAATACCAACTGAAACATAGCCAGTGTGAGAGGAGTTATCAACTACAGTACAGTATTTTGTATGTGTGTTCAAATAATGTCACAATTACTAAAATCTCATACATAGCAAAATTACATGCTATCTGAAATGCTTAAGTTACAGCTAGCGTACAAGGCCATGGCTGGGAATAAAAGTAGCTGCCACCTCTCTCACTGACCAAGACTCTTTCTCTTTAAATCCTTAGTGATTGCATTTCTGCAAATCATGCAGCTATAGAGTTCCTTGTTTGTTAAAGGCACAGAGTCATCACATACAAGATGGTGATCCCAGTCATTCTAGTAATAATTCTTCTACTACACTCAGTTTTGCTAGGCTAATAGCTGCACTTAGGGGTAGGAGCTCTTGGGTCCTCCAGATGTTATTGGACTACAACTCCCACCAGCTTGAGCCAACATGACCAATGGCCAGGGAATATGGTAGCTATAGTGCAACAACATATAGTATGTAAACTACTTCATTAACCTTTTTTTTAAAGCTATGGAGTGGGATAAAAATGCTACAAATACAGATATAATGAAATACTGTAACACCTGGAGCACCAGAGATTTCCCAGCCATAATGTACAAAAAGTAGATGGACAGAAGCTATTCTGTCCCCCTCATGTAATACTAGATTTTACAGTTGTCCAATAAAACTAACTGGGAGAACATTCAGGGTGGCTAGGAAGAACCTTTTCTTCATGCAGCACATAATTTATTTGTGGGAGTTTGCTACCACAAGATGTGGTGATGGAGCCACTTGTTTTAAAAGAGGATTTGACACATTCAAAGACTAAAGCAGAAATGGACAATGTGTGCCACTCCAGAGAATGTTGTATTGCAACTCCCATCAGTCCTAACCAGTATAGCCACTGGTGAGGAATGATGGGAGCTGTAATCTACCAAAACAAGAAGATCCACCCATTTCCCATACTTGTGGTAAAGAACAGATCCATCAATGAATCTCCTGAAAGTTCATTTTACACAATTATTAATGTATAGAAACCCTGTTCTTTTTTGCACCTGGCTGCCCTGTGCTTCATATCCTGCAACCCAAACAGCACCTACTACTCTGTAGTTTGCAGTGTAATTAACACCCACATAAAACCTACACAATTACCTCATAATTAAAATTTCTCCTGGAAAAAAATGGGGAGGAACAAATAGCATCAATTTTACTGTACCTACCCTAGCAGTTAGTTTTAATATACTACTTTCTCAGGTTCCCTTCATTTCTTTACAGACATCCATGACCCCATTGCTCACACATGTTGCTCACTCAGTAGTTCATATTCACTTACGCACACTCTGTATTTTGCAGCTGAATGAAGCCAAAGCAGCTATAGATTTATTCTTCATTTGCATGTTATTTTTTCTCCACATTCTCTATACTGCACAGTGCTTAAAATTAGCTGGGGGAAAGTGCTGATTGGATGTAAACTTCTCCCTCACTCTACCCAGCACTTAAGACCAATAAAAGAAAAATACATATTAAGACAAATAACGTGGCTGGGAGAGCAGGGATCAGGCATTCTTTCTCTTCCCTAGTTTCCCATCTTCTTTCTGGATTGATGGATATTTGCTGAGTTAAGACTTCTGAAAAGAATGACTTAACTTTCCTTGCCTGAACAAATATCTCAGTCCCAGGGGATGACTTCAAAAGCAACGTATCTTTTTCACAGCAGAGATTTTTACCCTCTGGGTGATGAAGGATGTTTTCAGGCTCTAGATTGGCACAAGGATGAAATGAACTTGGTGTGAAGTACAGTCAGCCTCCCACATTTGCAGGTTTAACTTTTGCGGATTTGATTATTCACGGATTATTTGCTGCTACCTCTGCTGCTGCCCTACACCATTTTCAGTAGGGACTGCAAGCCTCGTGAGACTGAAAGCCTGTCTATACGAGCCCCCAAACCCCCAGAGTGACCTTTAGTAAGGACAAGTCACAGCAGCTGAGACTTGTCTTAATGGTCTTACAGCCCCCATACACTTTGCATGCCCTCTGTTCAAGATGGTGGCTGCAAGTGAATTACTTGCATTTTTAAATCTGCTGCTGCCATTTTTTTAAAAAAAACTATTTCCATGGTGTGCATAAGCAATATTTCATCATTTAAAAAAAGAAAAAAGAGAAAAAAACAACACCCTGTTTTATCGCCTTAGCGATCACTCGCTAAGGCTAAAATCCAATATGGTGGCAGTGGGCGCTTGCCGTGTTAGCAAGCCCTGGCCCCTGTGCTCATCTAGCCAATCAGGTTTGTGCTTCCTCTCATATGGGAAAGCGATTCATATCGAATCGCTTGTCCCAATGAGCGGAAATGCGCACCCCCCTCGCTGTTTTTTAAAAACTCTGGGAAAAGCCGCAAAGGCTTTTCCTGCTGAGTTTTTGCCAACTTTTGCCCCCCTACTTCACAATATGGCGAAACAACTCAGATTGCCATTAGGACAGGTTGTCCTCTCCTCACATTCCATGAGGAGTTTTTTTGCCATTTAGACAACCCCTGAGAGAGACTGCAAACGTGATGCGAGGCTTGTAAGTCCCTTATAAAAATGGCATTGGGCAGCAGTGGGGGCAGCAGTAAGCCCCGCCAGTCACCTACTTTGCCTTGTGAAGGAACCCCGCTGCCTTGAAGGTATCCGCAGTGGGTTGAATCCATGGATTTTACTTGGTGCGTGTGTTAAGTATGGTTTTGGGGGGCCTAGAGATATTTGTGGTTTTTTCACATTCGCGGGGATCCTGTGCCCCTAACCTCAGCAAATGTGGAGGGCTGACTGTACTTCTGTAGCTGCTTGGACTGTGTCGGCAGAAGGCTCTGCAATGTTTGACTGAATTTCAAAATGGTTACACTGAAACAGAAGGTGATTAGGATGAAAGAGAATTGTACTGGACCAAGGAGAACTGTGTTGGCTTGGGTTGTGTTACAGAGCAATCTCATTGGGTTGTGCAAAAACAGCTCAAGACATTTTAGTGCTACAAGTAGAAAAATCCAAATGGTCCTTTATCTTTCTTCCTTAGCATGGTGGTGAACATATAAAAACCAGATAAATAACTGATTGGCTGCTGCCAGATACTAGGGAAGGCCCAAGACTCGTTGCTGTCTGTGGTGAAACAACAAATGGTGCCCCACACCAAGTTAAGACACATGGTATCTGTGGCCTGTCAAGTCATTTTGGCACCTGAGGCAGAAAATTGAACAAGTGCCTCTTTCCCTTCCTGGCAGTAAATATACAAAAATAAATAACAATATGTTTGCCCTTGCATGACACCTCAAATCAGCTGTCTGAGGCAGCTGCCTCACTCCGCCTATGGCAAAGCCAGTAATGAATAGTATCCTCACATTTGTTAACTGATCCAGGCTGCCTCACCCTGCCTAATGGTAGGGCCAGCCCTGAATTGTATCCTTAGATTTGTAATGTGATCCAGGATGCCACCCTGCTTAATGGTAGGTAGGGCTTAGATGTTTGACTTGAGATTTGGGGGAGGGGGGCTGCACTGAATTGGCCTCCAGGGAGGACGAAAATGGTTTTAGGGAGGAATTTTGTGTTAAGTCTGTGAAACAGCCCATCAAAAACCAAAAACTTAAAAAAGAAATGTTACATAAGCACTACAGTTCATTGCAGCCTGCAAAATTAATACATGTTCTGTGAATTCCTAGCAAAATGGAGACCTGTTGTTTGTTTTCATGACCTGGAGCAAGCAGGTCCCAGATGATGGGAGACAGAGGTGGGTTGCTGCTTTGCAGCAGTTTGCCTTGTTTTAGAGATACATTTACAGTTTCTCCTAAGTGTGATGACAGTGTTCCCTGTGATACCCTGATTTTGAAGCAGTTGGCTGGTTATGTACCCTTATTTATCCCCACTCTTTCTATTTGGAGCATGATTGCTCTGGGTATGTTCCACTGCGCGCTCCAGGAGATGTAACCTAAGAACACATTGCTGTGACTTCATGAAGGCATCTTCATGCCAAGGGCTCTTTTGAGTCATAGGAGGAAGATGGGTAACTGGCCAGAGTAGGGAATAAAAAAGGCAGAGAGGAGGTCCTTTTTCTGGACTGCTGCACCCTAAATCAATCAAAGAAGGAACAGAGCAATACAGTGTGTGGGTGTGCACATATATTTCTGTGGAACTGTCTCCTTGAAATGCAGTCCACATGACTCCTTTCCTCCCTCCCCCCTGCTTCGGTGACAACCCACTGTGACTTGCCCCCATCCCAAATTTAGATGTGTCTGTCTCTCTCCAGCCCCCTCTCCAAAACTGGTGTGAAATGTTCTCTCTGAACCTGTTACTCTCTCTGGGTTTTTAAGCTCAACTAGAGAGCAGTTTTTGGCTAATTGTCTTATTATGCAGCAGCAGAGTCTTTCAATTAAAGACACTGAGGTGCAGGGAAGTTCAGGTCAGGGTGTAGAGGGATGGTTTTTGGGATGAATGGATCTAGTGGTCACACTTGGGTCACAAGACGTTTGTTGGGCACTTCTGAGTTGCCCATGGGCACCATCCCATCAAGCAATTCTGAATTGGGCACAGAAAGCATTGCGTCCTTCTGCTGGTGTTTCTCCCTGAGGTGAGCCTTTTCCCGGATGGCAGCTGGGGATGGGGATGGTGGCGGGGTGTATGGACAGGTAGTGATATGGATGTATTGGCCTTGTTCTTCACACTCTGTCTCACGGTGATAGAAGTAGCTGAAGTTGGAGACAATGACAGGCACTGGCAGGGAGATGGTGAGTACTCCAGCAATGGCACACAAAGAACCCACAATTTTGCCACCTATTGTCTCCGGGTACATGTCACCATAACCCACAGTCGTCATAGTGACCACAGCCCACCAGAAAGCCGCAGGGATGCTGGTGAAGTTTGTGTCATCGTGGTCAGCTTCAGCAAAGTAGACGGCGCTCGAGAAGAGGATGACGCCAATGAAGAGGAAGAAGATGAGCAAGCCGAGCTCCCTCATGCTGGCCTTGAGTGTCTGCCCCAAGATCTGCAGGCCCTTGGAGTGCCTGGAAAGCTTGAAGATTCGGAAGACCCTCACCAGACGGATGACCCTGAGGATTGCCAAAGACATGGCAGGCTGGCCTACACCACGCTGGCGTGCAAACTCGGTGCCAAGGGCTACAAAGTATGGGATTATCGCCACAAAATCAATCATGTTCATGATGTTCTTGAAAAAGGCTGGCTTGCTTGGACAGGCCATGAACCGCACAAGGAGCTCAAAGGAGAACCAGCAGATGCACATGGTCTCTACAATGAAGAAGGGATCTTCATGAGACTTTGGTGGTAGGGTGTGAGGGATGCTGTTGTTCAAACGGTGATGAACAGGCTGTGGAAAGCAGGGGGGGAAAGGAGGAGGGAAGAAAGAGAGAGAAAGACTGTTGGCATGACTGTTTTAAACTGAAACTTAAAAGAGTACCAGAACGAGCCATTAGAAACAGCTGGTAGAAGTGAATTAAACTCTGTTCCCTAAGATGCCAGTACCCACCTATTCATCTAGGTTTCTGCCATCCCTTCATTCTAAGGACAATTGCATTTACTCTTCATGCTATGATAAGATCAACCAGAGCTTTGCAATGTTACTTTTTTGGACAACAACTTCCAGCATTCCCCAGAAATTCTAGTAACTATGTATTAAAATCCCCCCCAAGCTCTAAGGACAATGCGAACTTCCTTTCTTTGCATCTCCCAGTAAACACCTGATAATAATGAATTAGTCAATAGTCCACTTCACAGTTGTAGCACTTGTGGGTGAACCTCCATTTGTGATGCCCAACTAGGGGTGGGAGAAAGAAAAGTATGGGGCAGTGTAGACCATCAAGATACCATTGTTCAGATATGCTACTACAGCTGTCCCTCCGTATCCACGGATTTGGTATCCACGGATTTAAGTATTCATGGCTTGAAAATATTCTTTAAAAAATAATAATCCAAAAAGCAAACCTTAATTTTGCCATCTTATATAAGGGACACCATTTTGCTATGCCATTGCATATAATGGGACTTGAGAATTCACGGATTTTGGTATCCATGGGGGGTTCTGGAACCAAACCCCAGCGAATATGAAGGGACAACTGTACTCCCTACTGTTCAATCTTCTCTTCTTCCCAACTCTCAGAATCTACTTTTCTTCAAACTCAATGTGATTCTCCAGATCTACACAGTCACCAAACTGATAAACCTTCACTTCTTCCACACTTCCCCTTGTAGTTGCACAATTTTTGCATCAGAGAGATGGCTGAGCTTCTTTCGCAATGCACCTTCTGTTCCCTGCACATGTTCCCTTTATGGCTATTCAGTGATCAAATGAGGATGCAGATGACTGTGGATTACAAGCATTGCTTTCTGGTCACTGTGTGGTACTCCTACTTGAAAAGATCACAGGAAAGTGAGATGAGAAACACAACATCCTTTTTCTTTGAATTTCTCCTCTACCACAAAGTTATCAAATGGCTTTGGGCAAGTCACATTCTTTCAGCCTCAACTTTATCTGAACTGGGGGAGTGGGGAGGGTTAGAAAAAAGCTGACCTACCTTACAGGATTCTTGTAAGAACTACAAATAAATAATGTATTTGAAGCACTTTGCTTGAAAGTGCTATATGAATTGTCTATATAAATAAAATTACTTTTCTGCTTGCTTGTCTATTACTTCATCATATGAAAGAGCTTTGATGGATTATCACCAAATTTGGAAAATATGTTTCAGATGGTCTGACTGCAAATATGAGCTATGTGGATTGCACAAAGTTCAATCATTTATTTTTTAATTGGATTTTCACTTTATTTGGAGGGTTTGTTTGGGATGGTCTGGCTTAGAATATATTCTCTGTCATGCACAACAAATTCACTTTGGCGGGCCCTGAAGGAGACACCCCAATTATTTTTTCATTCACCTAGAGTGGTGTGGCACATTATTACAAGCATTTTGATGAGCTGAGATTCAGGCGATTATCAGATGGGGACAAAAAAAAGTGTTCCCGTCCCACAATCTCCTTTCCCGCACCTCTTCTTTCCCTGTAACAGGAAAAAAAAAACCTTTTCAGACCTAAACTTAATAGCGCGTCCATTCTTCCCAGGACATGAACAGAGCTCTAACAGAGCTCCTTTCATTTCCTGGATGGTAATCCCGGGAAATTGCAAAACCATCCAGGCTGGGGGCGATCTGGGGATGATGAGGGGGAAATCTGGGGACGATCTGGGCATGATCTGGGCATGATCTGGGGACGATCTGGGCATGATCTGGGGATGACAGGGGTGATCTTAGAGGGCGATCTGGGGGTGACGGGGTGATCTGGGAGGGTGATCTGGGTGCGATCTGGGGATGAGGAGGAGGGTGATCTGCAGACAATGTGGGGAAGACGGGGGCGATCTGGGAGGACAATCTGGGGATAGTGGGGGAGCGATCTAGGCATGATCTGGGGACAACCTAGGGATGATCGGGGGGATGGTCTGGGGACAATCTGGGGATGATGGGGGGCGATCAGGGGGAACAATCTGGGGATGATTGGGGGGAGATCTGGGGATGATCTGGGCAGCAATCTGGTGATCCCTCACACCCCCAGATCACCCCCCAGATCACTGCCCAGATCACCCCAAAGTGTTCCACACAGACCTCCTACTAATGCTGGCATCGCAGCAGCATAACAGGGCACCTTTTCAGACGCTTGTGATTCTGTTATAGAAATGAAACAGGCAATCTATTGATGGCTTAGCCTGTCAATAAAAAGAACCGCTGGCTGAACGGAAGCAGCACAGGAGCATAGCGACGTCGTCTGAAAATCAAATCCTTCAGCGATCTCCTGGAATCTCTATAATGCTATATTTATGTCATCCAATAACCTCCTCAGACAACTACCTTTTTTGAAGTGTTGCCATAATGTTTATCTCTGCTTGTCTGTTAATCTCATTACATGTAGAAGCATACCTCAGTTAACAAACTCTTTGACAAAGAAACTGCTTTTTCCAAAGTCTTTTTATGGGAGCCCAGCCCAGCCCCTCTCCCTTTTCTTGTCTTATGTCTGGCTGGGAGATTTATTTATTTATTTATTTGTGTATTTATTTTTGCAGCATTGGCTTTGGGAGGAGAAGGAAGGAGGGCTGGCGAAAGACAGACTTTCAGTGTTGGTTTGTAGCAGTGTGTCTGCAGTAAACAATCAAATAAAGCTTGACCTGTGAGAGAATGGGATTCAACTCTAGGTGATCCTGTGTGTGTGTGTGTGTGTGTGTGTGTGTGTGTGTGGTTATGTACAACAGGTAAATTAAACAGCTGCCTCCAGAATTCCTAAAGAGCAAAACAGAAAGAAAAAGGGAAAGCAGATTAGCTTGTCTCATCAGCTACCCTGGCTTGCTGACAAAGAATAGATCTTATAAGTTGCACCACCAAAATGGAAATCATAAGAAAAGTGGAGGCTGTTGAAAGAAAAAAAAACATGATCCTGGGATACATTTTGAAAGCAGCTTTCAAATGGTTTATAGAAGATTCAAAATGTTTTCGTTTCCTTCTGCAAGGCTTATCTGAGTTGGTTGTTTTATTTCACAAGTGCATAATGTTAGTTTCGAATCAAAAGTTTGCTGAAACTTCTTTTTTGTGGTATAGGAATCTATCTCTCTTCTTCCGATGTTATCTCTACCTCTGGTACCAAAGTTTCTGTTAAAAGAGTAAAGCCCAGGAACTCATCTACTTCATTAACTGAGGTATACCTGTAAATGATTATAAGGATTTTCACAACTATTTAAAGGAGGTGTTTGTGATGTTCTGATTTAACATATAAGCTATGTGTTGTACATGAAATTCACTTTGGAGGAGCCCGGGGGGGGGGACCCCAATTATTCATCTATAGGATAGGTCTACTCTCTGAAGGACAACTGAGGCTGATGTGCAACAGGAGGAATGTCTGAGCACCCAAAAAGATATGCACTCATGCTCCACTGAACTTGAAACTGAACAATCCCTAAGGAAAGGTATGAATAATGCTGGATACTACAGCCAGTATTTAAACAACAACAACAACATTTTTACATCTAATGCCTCTGATGGGTTTCTGAGTAGCATTTAGTTGAATTCAGCTAAACAGATAACATTCTGCTTTGAATGGATTGTATTTTTTTAAAAGCTGTGAAGAGCTTTGCAATTGAAACATAGTAGAAAAATAATGATTGGTAAGTAAAATTAAAATGTACTTTGCAATCAGTTATTTAAGATGTTTTCTCCCTATCATGTTTGTAAGTGACAAAAGCATCAGTGCCAAGCAGGAGTGCACAAATCAGCCCAGTTTGCTTTTGAATCCATTCGTGTTGGAAAAAGCTTTCTAATCAAGCATTCCCCCTTCAACCAAACATACCCTTTAATCTAATCCAACAAATGTGGGTTTGGGGCTCCAGTATCAATCTTCCAGTGTTTTCTCTGAGACCAGTGGTTGCTGCTGATTCATCAAGCCTTCAAAGATTCCCTGCATTCCTACTTTAGGCTGTTGCTAATCCCAGCCTAGTTCTCAACATGGAGAAACTAAAAGGCAGCAATTATAAAATTTGGGCTTCGAATATTTGACGTGTACTTAAATACAATGGGCCTGTTCAATGTGAAAAAGCAGAGACCTACAGAGCCAGGAGACTCTCAGAAACAATTTGATACAAATGATGAAAATGCAAAAGGTTATATGGGCCTGGCAGTAGATACCAGCCTAATTGATAACATTTGGAATTTAAGCAACGTAATAGCAATATGGGACAAATTAAAGGGATTATATGATTCTCCAAGCAGAAGTACCAGACTTCACTAGTTGTGCAGCTTGTAAATACAAAATTAAAGAGCCCTCAATTTTTGAATGAACGTATTAATACATTGATGTTTATACTGGCTGATCTTCAGACTCCTGGAGAATCTGTCCCAGAATTTTGGAAGCATGAACTGTTTATTGTTAGTCTTCCAAAACATTGCTCTCAGATAATTAATGTTTTGCAAATGAAATGAAAGGAAATACAGTGGGCCCTCCTGATCCAATGACTCTGGATCCATAATTTTGAGCAACCACAGATTGTCACATCCTATACTTAAAATGGTGGCAATGTGAATATGCCTTGAAGTGTCTGCATGCACATCACTGCCAATGAATAATATGAGACATGAACATCCACATTTTTTTGTCATTTGTGGGGGGTCCTGGAACTGAATCCCCATGGATCCAGAAGGCCCACTGTATAAGTCTTGAAACAGCAATTGCTGAAATATTAAAACATCAATAGAGGCAGAGCCTTATGTAGAGCCATTATGAAATAAGATCTCAGACTGCAGTGGAACTAACCCACCTAGTTGAAAAGAACTTGCATGCTAATGACTCCACAACCTCCAGAGCAATAGGGAGATTTAGCATCACAAAGGCTAAGAGCCAGCAAAAGAGGCCATGTTCCAAGCAAGCAGCCAAAAATAACCATAAGAAGATGGACTTTAGCTCCAAGAGAAGATCAAATCCAAAACTTGATGTTGGTCTGGTCAATGAAAAACTACTCCAGATTTCTGAGAATCACAGTCTGAACACAATTGTTATTGATAGCAGGGCAACAAGTAATTATTTTAACCAGGAGTTTTTCACAGACCTTGACACAAATGTAAAATTCCATTTTTTTCCTTGCAAAAGACAAAAAGATACAGAACTTTATCAGATGCAGCAAACATGGCATCATAAGGATGCTTAACGATCGCGAAAGGGTATGCATACCAGACAATGTCATCCTTTCACAATCATATCTTGTTAAAAAGCCATCCTATTTTATTGATGGGCCAAGCTGTCACTAGATCTCCTGTTCTGCTTTGTTGCTGGCACTGCTGCTGTTTGAATTCTCATGTCATTGTACTCATGTGAATGCTACATTAATGACAGTATACTTCTGGGTGAGATCATAACAGCCAGATAGGGAGTGCTCTTTTTATGATCCCCCCCCCCATGTACTTGGGATTTTTAAAGTGTGTTTTTGTGCTCTGCTGTACTTTTTGTGTCTTGATTTTGCTTTTATTTTTGAATTTGCTGTGCTAGCCTCTTCTCATGAGAATCAGTGAGATTTGGAACCCGAAAGTAAATGGAGCTCCGGTTGTGCTCCATTTATGCTGGGGAAGCCTCATTGATGCTCCTAAAGGTAGGTCTGGTAGGGGGTGTTCTTTTGTCAGCATAAAAACACCACAATTTATGCTGGCAAAAGTACATTAATAGGGTATGGTCTGATAAAGTTCTAAGGCAGAAAGAAAAGGCACAGTTGTTCTGAAAATAGGACTTCGTATCAACAGAATAGGGACTTTACAAGTTCCTGGTGCCTTCCATGTGCCAAATCCAAAAGCCTTACTCTTCAGTGTTCACACAACAATTACCAGAGGTAATCAGGGCCTGTTCAGGAAGAACTGTTTTGGTTTTCATGGGAGTTGTTTAATATTTAAAGGAATTTTGAAGAATGACTGTTATGAACTGGATGTTGACATTCTTATTGTAAAGAATGTGACTTGATGCAACCATAAAGACTGTTTAAATTTGTGGCACTGTAGACTGGGCCATTGCAATATAGAATACATTAAGCAATTTGCCAGTCAGAAATTTGGAAAAGACTTCAGTTTCAAAGAATGTTCTAACAATGAAAGATGTGCAATGGGAACCAGGACTCCACATTTGCCAATCACTGAAAGACAATCCACAAACCACTGGGGGGGGGGGCATTCACACTAGAGAAATAATCCAGGCTGAAACTGAATTATTTGCATAGCTCCTTCCTATGGAATCTGGGGAATTGTAGTTTGCTGAGGCACCAGCATTCTTTGGCAGAGAAAGCTAAAGACCTTGTAAAATTACAAATCCCAGAGCATGGAGAGCTCTTTCATCTTCCAGGTGTCTTGCATCCTACTGGCACTTACAGAGCACCTGAGCCACAAGATGCTGCTAATGCAGAGGTGACCAGGAACCAGACAGCAGCCAGAGGCCAGGTGAGAAGATCCCAGTACTCCAACAGTGAGCCATCTGACAGATTTTCTTAGCCACAGAGGAAAGACTTTCACAACCCTCTAACTAGCAAAACATGAAGGGGTTACCAGAGTCAGATACTGAGAAATGGGTGCAAGCTGCTAGTGAAGAGATGCAATCATTATATAAAAATGAAATATAGACTTTATCAGAATTATCAAAAGAAAAAAATGCAATTGGCTATAGATGGGTCTTTACCACAAAGCAGGATGCAGAAGGGGAGATTCAAAGATATAAAGCAAGGCTTGTAGCTAAGGGCTATAGTAAAAATTATGGTGGAAACCTTTGCTCCAGTAGTCACACGCACAATTAGAACTCTCCTAAGTATTGCTGCATCAAAGTGAATGCATATTCAACATCTAAATGTTAAAACAACCATCTTGTATGCTGATCTAGCTGAGAAACTTTACATGGACCAGTGTCCAGGATTTCACATTCCAGGGAAGGAACATCTTGTGTGTAAATTCAGCTTTTATGGTTTGAAGCAGGCTACCAGAGCATGGAGTGAGAAGCTGAACCAACTTCTTATCAAAGAAGGATTCACTACAGGAACTGTTGACAAATGTGTGTACAAAAGGTTCAGAGATAATAAATACAGTTTCCCCCCCCCCCCACATTCGTGGCTTTCACTTTCGCTGTTTCGACTATTCACAGTTTGCTCAGGAAGCACCTCATTGAAATCAGCTTTTCTCCCTCACACACAAGGAAGAGGAGCCAATTTAAATGGAGTGCTCCCTGAGCAAACTGCTCCACCTAACTCCCTGCTCTCCTGGGACTTGGCTACATTTGGGGTGGGGAGCCAAGCCCCAGGAAAGTGGGGAGTTCAGGGCAAAGGTGCTTTTCAGCCACCCACCCCCTCACCCTTCCCAAAGCGGCAATTGCACTTTTCCAGCCTTATTGCAGCTTTGGGAGGGTGGGGGTGGCTGAAAAGCCTCACGGTCACCCTCCCTCCACCCCCGCCCCGGCTTCCCTGAAGTGGGAGACATCTCACACGTTCTTGGAGTACAAATAGAAAGGAACAGAGATGGAAGTTTCTTTCTTAACCAAAAGCAGAAGATCTTCTGGAATGCTTTGGTGTAAAAGATGCTAAAGTCATGCCAACCTCAATGGAACTGGGTTTTTAAAGAAATACTGAAAAATCTGAACCTTTAAGAAATGCTGAGAAGTACAGTACAGGACTGCAGCTGGCAAAATTCTACATACTGATAGTTTCACTAGGCCTGACATTGCAAATGCAGTTGGAATTTTATGCAAAATGGTTAACTCTACTTCTGAAAAAGATTTCATTGCAGTGAAAGAGTGGCTAGATATTTAAAAAACCAAGTAGATTGCAAACGGCTGCTACTGCTACTACTACTATCTTTTATTTCTATAGTGTCATCAATGTACGGTACATGGTGCTTTACACCAACCCTAGTTGATATGCAGACTGGCCTGGAGTTTTGGCAAACAGAAAGTCATCAACGGGACCCTGATTTTCTTTGTTGGGGAAGCCATAAACTGGTCAAGTAAGAAAAAGTCTGTGATTGCTGATTCCTCCATAGGAACAGAATGTGTGTCTGCAAAAGCAGCCTGTGTTGAAATAAAGTGGCTGCATAGCTTACTTTCAAACTTTGGGATTACAGAACCAAAGCCAATTATTTTGTTGCAAAACAATCAAATTTGCATCGGGATTTCTGAGCATAAAAAGCCACTCAAAAACAATATTGGCATAGCCTTCTACAAAGTGTTAGTTGAGCTAAAGTACTGCAGCACGTAAGTTATGATTGCTGACATCCTCACCAAACCTCTCCCAAAAGACCGCGTCCAGAGACTGCAAGAAGGGATGTGAGTCGTTGATTGGAGTGAAAGAGAATGAGAAGGGGAACTGTTGGAAAATGCCTCCCAAGCAAGCATTCTTTGTAACCCCCTCCACCCATTTGCTATAAGAGCAATGGGTCTTTGGACAGTAGAGGTTTCCTGCATGCCTCTACCCTATATGTGCTCTCTCTAAAACTTTCCCCATTTACTTACTCACCCATTGTGGGGATGTATCTAAGAGACCACACCATGTGACCAAAAAAAATTCCAGGTGTGTTTGCAAGCACAAAAAACCCTCCTCCCTCAAGATGGTGAATGTAGACTCTGCTGAGTTGCTTCTGTTCTTGAAACTTTCCTGTAGTTTGCCAGGGCTTAGGCATTGCATGTATATCGACTTTATCAGATGTGGGGGAATGCAGCCCCCCCCCAAAAAGTGTCCCAAATCATGTCATAAGGATGGGGCGATAACAGAATGGGTGACATTATCAGATGCCCGCATCCTCAGCCATTTCTGGGGTGTAGCGCTGATGTAGACGAGGCTTCACTTTTTTATTGACAGGCTAAGCCATCAATAAAAAGGGACACCTTATTTACGCCCATGCTATGCCCCTGGGATGGCTGAACTATGACACTGTTTGATAATTTCACCCATTTCTGTTACTGTTGCGTTCTTCTGACGTGGTTTTTGACACATCTGATAAAACCCTATATATTTGAAAGTACCTTTAAATGTAATTAGTAAAGTTATGAAACCTGAATTCAGTCTGCTTGTCTTGCTTTGTTAAAATTAGTCTCAGAGAGACCCAAGAGATTTATTGCTTCCATTGGTGAACCCTTCTAAAGGAGGCTGAGTCTTAATTAAACCAATCTTCATCTTTCCCAGAAAAGGGGCTAACACCCTGGGAATCTATTTCTAATCCAACACATAGAATTTTTGAATAGTTAATTCTTATAAAAGAACCAGTGTGGCGTAGTGGTTTGAGTGTTGGATTATAACTCTGGAGACCAGGGCTTGAATCCCTGCTCAGCCATGAAAACCCACTGGGTGACCTTGGGCAAGTCACACATTCTCAGCCTCAGAAAACCCATAGCATTGCCATAAGTCGGAAATGACTTGAAGGCATACAACAACAAAACTCTTATATAAAAAAGAACCAAACAAAATTTGTAATCATTTGCTTCACCAAATTCAGTATACAGAGCTATTCCTAGTAAAGGGATTATTATGTTGTATCTGCCTGCCTTGTAGCTGGTAAAGATGAGGAAAGAAACAGAAGCAACCATAATTTAGTAGCACAAACATGGACAACTATATAGAATTTAAAACCCAAACTTTTCAAATCTAAGCACTCAAACTCTTCTGCCTGGATGGATAAATCTGACAATTTAGCTAGCTTTCTTTCACATTCAAGTTATAAAAATCTCAAGTTCTTTTCATTGACTTTATGAAGTCCGTTGTGACTTTTGGAAAATTCTTTTTTTTAAACTGAAGTTTTCATCTATTCCATGCTGTTGTTTTGTGCCTTCATTTCCAGCCCCAAGATGAATGTATCATGGGACTTTCTTGACAAGATTTGTTGAGAGAGGGTTTGTCATTGCCTTCCTCTGAGGCTGAGAGACCATGACTTGCTCAATGTCACCCAGTGGGTTTCCATGACTGAGGACAGATTTGAACCCTAGTCTCCAGAGTCCTACTCCAACACTCAGACCACTACAGCACACTGGCTATATGTATTCCTGCATGTGTGCTTGCCTGTGTGTGCTATCAAGTCACTTGTTGATTTATGGTTACCCCATGAATTTTCTTCATCCCTACTACTAAACAATTTAGGTTTACTGTTCTTGCTGGCTTTGGACCCATCATTGTGAATAAGAAATAAGGGCATCAAATCTATGACCGAAAAGGCAGAAATTACCTTTTCAGTGGGATCAAACTGTTGGGACTTGGAGGAAAGATGACCTTCATAGACACCATATTTGGGGTACCCTTTTAAAAAAAAATCAAACCACTTCTTCAAAGATAGTGGTACAAAGAATTCTCTGCATGTGTGTGTTAAATTTTAAAGCTTCAAACATGATTTCAAACAGGCAGTTAGTTGCAGTTAGAGGTCCACCTCCACCACCCCCCATAGTTTGTGTTATAGCTAAACAAATTTAAAAGCAACTTTTAACACCCATTTATCAAAAATTCCAGTTACTTTTTAGTTTCTTAAATACAACAACATCTGATTGCTACAAACTAGTGGTCTGGTACAATGAATATTCTCCTTCCACCTATCTTGGCATTGCCCCAAACCCATCATGGATCATGAGGCCCAAGCTCAAGGCACAGTAGGAATCAGCAATGCGATAGTCGCTCTCCACCATTTGGTAACACCACAGTTGCGTAACTATATAAGTAAACTGGAAGTTATAGTTACACTGCAATATGAGTGGTAAGTGACCACTCTGATGTAATGTAATCATACCTTTGTTATAGGGAAAAAAGAATCAGTTAAAGGTAACATGTTATCATTGTAACTAGTAACTTTCAGGCTCTGATTACAAGAGAGATGCATACCTAGTATGACCTGAGGAGAGCAGGAAGGGGAGGAAGGGATATTGTGGGGGGAGTTATGGTGTCAGTTGAGGCTTTGGGGCAGGAGAGAGGATAATCTCAAGATCTGTACATTGCAGATTTATTTCAAAAGAGGAGCTGGTGGAAGTTGGACTGTGGGTAGCAGTGGGAGAAGGAAGGACAGCAGGTTAGCCTAGATATTCTCAGGAGGAATCAAATCAAAGTTGTTTCTAAAGCCTGGAGAAAAGCCGAATGTCAAGGTCAAATGTCCCTTCCAGCTCTGTCCTCTGATCAGCTCTAATTTCCTGGCTCGCTAATTTTGACTCTTGTTCTTCATGTAAGCAGGACTCATTTGCTTTGCAAGCAAGTGCAGTGCAGGGTGAGTTAGAGAGGGATTTCTCTCTCAGATCTGTTCAGACTGAGAATAGCCCCTGGAATGGATCACTCTGCCTGATGTCCATGTGTAGAATATGCTAAGGATTCAAGATTGTAGTGTGGGCTTTATTTTTCCATTGGGGGAGAAGAGACAAAGATGGAACAGGGAGGAGGCTTGGGACTAAGCTTTGGAGAAACTTTATAATGTCAGGCTGAAGTCATCCATAACTGTGCAGTGAAAGAATGATGCTCTGGGACACACACACAGCCTTCCCAATAATTTTGCTCAAACATAATTTACACTCATATCCCACACTTCACAGTAAAGTCAGAAAGAAAAAATTGGCAGAGGTTGCTTAGATCCCAGGTGAGTAACCCAAGGCACTTTCAATATTTGGAGCGTAGCTCCCATCACAGACCATAGAATCAGGGTTGAAAGGGACCACAAGGGCCTTCTAGTCCAACCACTGTGATTATTGGCCATGTTAGCTGGAACTGATGAAAGATGGAGACCAACAACATCTGAAGGACCATAAGTTTCCCACTGCTGGTGGTCAGTAAAGAATGCTGAAGATCAGTTGTGCCCCACATTTCCCCTCAGTCTCCATACCCTCCCTTCTTCCTAGTTTCCTAGCAATGTGGCCAGTAGAAATGCCATTTCAGTAACTCATAAAAAGTAGTGGGACAATTTGCATTAATATTGGGAAGATAAAGTTAAGAATGAACTGTAAGAAAACAGATCTTGGAAAGTTATTTATAAGATGATTAGATATAAAGGCACACTGGACTCATCTGTAACTGTGTGATCCTCCTACCATTCAGTAATAGATGGATTTAACATATTATGATGTTCATTCTCTATACAATAACTTTCTAAGGTGTGGGTTTGGGAAAACAGGCTGACACAAAGGAGGTTTCTGGGAGGAGGGGAAGCTGACAAACTCAGTTCAATTTTGTGCCAACCCAGGGCCTGAAAATATCTTTCATCATCTACAGATAAAACAAAATTGGCCCCAAGTTACATATTCTCATTAGGAGTAGTGAACTTTAAAAGCAAATCAATTTAAAATACTCTATTTTCCATATACAAAATAGTTGTGTAAACTAAGCTGAAGGCTTAACTTATTGAGATATTAGGAATTTTAGGACTGAAAGAATATTTCTAATGTGGTGGCAGAATTACTATTTGGGGAGATGTGCCCCATTCACCTTCCTATAGTTAGACTCTTATTGCATTTCTTCTCTGCACACTCCAGCCTGGTGGATCTGGGATACAAACAGGGCTTCTTTGTACCTGTGATGCAGTGGTGTAGTGTTAAAAGGCAGAGGGCCTTCTCAGCAGCTGTTCCCATTAGAACTCCTTCCCTGGGGAGGCTAGAATGGCTACCTCTTTGCTCTTCTTCTGACAGCAAGTGAAATTTTTCCCATTAGGTTTTTTAGAACTGACTGTGATGGCCTTTTAGTGCTGTGCTGTTTTGCTGATGTTTTATATTATTTCTTCTAATTGAATTTTAAATTGTTTTAACTCTTGGTTGTTGGGTGCCTTCAAGTTGTTTCTGACTTATGGCGACCCTATGGTGACCCTATCAAGGGATTATTTTGGCAAGATTTGTTCAGAGGGTTTTGTTTGTGCTTTCCTCTGAGTCTGAAAAAGTATGACTTGTCCATGGTCACCCAGGGGGTTTCCATGGCCAAGTGGGGAGTCAAACCCTGGCCTTCAGAGTCCTAGTCCAATGCTCAAGCCAATATACTACACTGGCACTTTATTTTTAAAGAACTTGTATATGTAATTTTTATTGGTGTTTTATTATGGTTTTAATCTGTATTGGTTTTAATAATTTGTAAGCTACCTTGAGTTCCATAACTGGGGAAAAGGCAAGATGTAAAAGTTATTATTGGTAGTAGTAGTACTGAAGTGCAGGCCCTTACCAGGACAGTCTCTATCAGAACAGCCCCACAGAGAGTCCAAAGGTGGAGGTTGGCTTTGTTGATTTAAAACAATTTCTAACAGCTTATAGTAATAGAGATACGGGAAGTCTATTTTAAGGGAGGGAGGGAGGGGGATGTTCTATGTCTTTGTATGTGTCTTGTACGTTTGATGTATGTGTCTATACGTATGTTTGAACATTATTTTGAATAAAAAAATTATATTAAAAAACAATTTCTAACAGCTTGGCAACTACTAGAAACAAGCCTTTGTAAATCCACCTCTAATTACAGGGATAGCTCATAACAATACATCATTGTTGGAAAAATCTATTTCCTTTTCAGTTACTGTGGAGATTGCAGCTAAACTCAGAAAGAGCAAAGGTGTGGTGGGAGGTGGCAGATGATACCATTGACCTTACTTATGAAAAAGTCTTGGAGCATCATTCCTGAGAGCCCTGGCTTCACTACAATGCTGATGCGGCGTGGAGATCATACTGAAGACTGTTTCCAGAGAAATGCTGTGCCTTGTCTGCAGCCTCTGATTTGCTCTAGGTATCCCACCCATGCTCCAGGGAGCTCAGAGCAGAATCCACTAAGCTGTCAAACTGTCTCCCATCCAGCTATTGGACAGCACCAATTTACTTCATTTGAGAAATGGAACAACATCAATCACCTTGAGACTATTGTCTGTCATGCCGATGTATACAGTAATAGCAAAGTCAAGCTCAAGTGTGGATCCTTATGTAGCCAACATAGTGTCATATAAAAGTATTAGCAGGCTTGGCAGAACCTTAATGTTGACAGGAATAAGGGAAAAAAAAACTTTATTAAAAAATGAAACACCAACTGAGGAAACCAACTCCCCCAAAGAACTAAATGAGGATTTGCTGATGGTTAGATGGCAAACAGAAGTAGACTTGCAAAAAGGGAACAGAATAGACCAGTGGCTCTTAACCCTTTCTTTACCAGGGACTCCCTTTAAATATCTTAACTCCAAGACTTAATGCAAGATTTAAAACAACAATAACAATAATACAATTACACCATCCATTAAACCCTCCCTCAGAGGCACTGGAGTGGGACAGAAGACTTTTCTCCTGCTTCTTCCTGCAAGTTTGTGGCTGGAGTAGATTGAATGGCAATGCGCAGGCTCAGCCAGCCAGCCAGCCTTTGCCTTGGTTCCTGTCACATTGCCACTCTACTGCAAGCAGCAGGTGGGCTGAACAGCCTTCAAGCCTTCGCAGACCCCCCGTGAGGACGTCACAGCCTCCTGGGGGTCCCTGGACCACAGGTTAGGAAACACTGGAATAGACTGAAAGAATATGGCTGGCTTAACCCAAGCAATATTTTATTGTAGTTCACAGTGTTCTGCATACTGGCTTAAATTTCTTACAGCCCCTGAGGGCCTATTCAGTGCTTAGCACACTCTTAAAGATACATGCTGTAGTATAGTATGCAGTTTGATCCTGAGAAATTACACCTGCACTCTGGTCCCCTGCATACATACAGAATCCTTACATCTCTTCGCCCTGTCATTGTTTTGGAGCATAGTTGACAGCATGGACAGAAAGGATCAAAGACTACTGGCTGATGCAAAGAGCCTATATAGAAGCAAATTGGCAGCTGAGTTTCCCTTCAGCAGTGGAGATGGGGCATTGTCCTCAACTGTACCTGAAGGCACCAGTTAAGTTTGGGGCCTGTAGAGTAGGCATGACATGTACATGTTGCCTGGCAACAAAGGGGAATGGTTAAAAATGTGCTACTGCCCCAGTAGTTTCTGTCTGAAGCAGTTGCCTTACTTTGCCTAATGGTAGGATCAGCCCTAGTTATAGATGCAAGCAGGCTGGCTGGCTGGCTTAGTGCTAGTCTGGAGCTTTCACAGCTCATATCACCTTCTGTGGCTCCACAGAAAATCAATACTGTGACACTAGTATTGTGCCCACATTTTTCTAACATTGTGGTTGGGTGAAACAGGACTGAGGCTGCATTTCAAAAGTAAATCTGAAAGTCTGCTGCAGAGCATTTGCAGGGCGGTCTGTATGTACACAAATGTCTTTTAAACTGGATGGGTTCTAACTTGAATTATACTGTAGTGTATGGATTTGTCGTTCAGTTTTATAAGTATTCACCCTCAACCTCTTGAAGGCACAAGCATAAAGCTTAAATAAAATAAATAATCCTTCTAAGTCCTCATGTGGAGGATCAAATCCTAGTAGCATTATGAAGTTGTGCAGACATGCTGATCCTAGTGATTAGCAGTGAGACAGGCTATAGTCAAGTAAAGTATGATTACACCAGCTTCACTCCTCATTAATCATAAGGCATACACAGCTATATTAAGTGTAGCTCAGGGCCATAACTTAGTAGTGGAGCACCTACTTTGCCTGCAAAAGGTCCCAGATTCTGTCCCTGACATCTTCAGGTAGAGCTGGGAAAGATTCCTGTTTGAAAACCCCGGAGAACCATTGCTGGTCAGAGGAGATCAGCCTTCTACAACTTAGTGCCCTCCAGATGTTTTGGGCCCCCGTTAGCTAACACTGGAGAGGGACAATGGAAGGCAATGTTCAAGACACTTGGATGATACCAGGTAGAGATTGGCTGATGTAATATTACTTAGTTAGATGGATCAGGCTCTGACTACGAACAAGGCAACTTCTTGTGTTCTGAACCAAAATGCAGAGATACATATTTCTGCATAATGTATCAGCCACTGTACTCTGGAGTAGCTTGCAATCTCTGTATGTCCACTACCAACAGCTAATATATTTCAATGAAAGTACACTTCTTCGTGTACAGAGTTTCTATAGAGGACTAGATTGCTGTCTAAGACCCATTAATCACAACCTTGCTAGACCCCATCTAGTCCAACATTCTGTTTTCATGTCGGCCAACCCAATGCTTCAGGGAAGCCCACAAGTAGGCCGGTAGCACCTTCATACTCATGTTTTCTAGCAACTGGTACTGACAGTGTCTCAGTTACTGGAGGAAGCCACGTACCCTTGATGACTAGTAGCCCTTGATAGCCTTATCTTCTGTGAGTATGTCTAATTCCCTTTCCAAATTGTCTTAAGTTAGTGGCTTCTGCTACATCTTATGGAAGTGATTTCTATACATAACATTTGAGGAAAAGCTCTTGGGAAGGTGCAAACATATGGGTAAAAGCAGACAAAACATTTACATTAAACACAGAGAATACATTAAAGAGGCACAAAGTTTGGAGTACAAATCTCCCCCCAGTAGTAAGTAATCAGTGGTTTATGTCAAACATTTGCCCACAACATGCTGTTCTCCTCTTGTGTGAGGGAAGCAAATGGGAAAAATCGGCATTCTTTCCATAGTGGTAAAAATATAACAAGATACAACAGGAGGTCTCTCCCCCTTTTTTGCAGGAGGTCTCTCCCCCTTTTTTGCTATTTGCCCCCCCAATTCTGCTGTCTCTGTGGCCACTTCCAGAGGTTGGAAATAGCTTGGAGGACTTGGCCTGCCACAATCCCCAAGCCAATGTAGCCATCACTGGCAGGGAGTTCTGGGGGATGTAGTCCAGAAAAGTAACTTTTCCAGGCTCTGCACACAAATCAAGACAAATAATATCCAAGACCATTTTGGCACCTGAGAGAAAAAATCCCCAAAGGACCTTCCCAATACCATTTGTCTGGCAATAAAAAAGACAACAACAGTTCTATCTTAAATGCTGCTGCTTCATGACAGTCCAAATCAGCTACTAGAAGCAGTCACTTCACCCTGCTTAATAGGAGAGCTAGCCCAGAGTTATGTTCTGAGTGTGGAACTTTCACTTGAGACACCTGAAGGGAAAAGTTTTGGTACAGCAATAATCATGGCTCGTTTTAACCCCGCAGGCTGAAATCAGGCCATTGCATAAAACAGCTTTGCTGAATATAGATCCAGGTTCCAAGTAATTAGGCTTTGGTGTTGATGGCCTTCTAGACAGACGTGACCAAAATAAGATGACAGACTCCACACAGAGATGTCAACTTCTCAATTTCTGAAAGGATAGGGCAGGAGAGAACTTAAGACACTGAAAGGAATATCTTGTGAATGACCTGTATAATGCAGGGTCAGCTGGATGGTGTGGGGAAAAGCAGCCACCACATGCAGGCTGTTCTCCCCTGGACCCCCACAGAGGAAGGAGTTCCATCAGTGGCCCCAAAAGGAACATAGAATATCTTTTATTAAATGTATTGGGGGGTCATGAAACTCCACATTAAACTTCATTAACACTCATTACACTTCATTTCCTCCCTAGAGCTCCACAGATTTTAGCCAACCTGTTTCCTTAGGCTTGTCTACACAAGCCCCCCCCCGCCCCGAAATGTAGTGTCCTGCAGAAAAAGCAAGTTGCAGCAGCTATGACTTGTCTTAATGGTGTTTTTTTTGCTCAGCAGCCCCTGTAAACTTCTCATGTTAGATGACAGCTCTGGTGCAGGGGCAGCAAGATGGCAATGGTGTGTAGGGGAGAAACAGGGAAGGGAGAGGAGGGTGAGCAAGCCCTCCTCCCTTCCTTTACTCTCTGCAGCAGTGGGACAATGGCGGCTGCAGCACAGAGGGGGGCACTGGGGAAAAGGGAAGCGGATGACAGCTGCCCTCCTACCTTCCCTGATCCCCGTGCAGTGGTGGCCAGGGTGGGTGGGTGGTAATGACAATCACCCACTTCCCTTTCCCATCCCCAATTGCTCTGAAAAAATGGAGGCAGCAGGCACTTGCTCTGTAACTCAGCCCCTCCTCCTGTACTCATCTGGCCAATCAGGTTTGTACTTCCACTTCTATGAGGAAGCGAGATGTGTTGAATAGCTTGTCCTAACGAGCAGAAATGCACATCCTCACGTTTTTTTAAAAAAAAGATGGGAAAAGCCACAAATGCTTTTCTCCTGTACTTTTTGCTCTTTTTGGCCCCCCTCCTTCACAATACAACAAGACAATGAAGGATCCCATTAAGACAGCTCATTTTCTGAGCGAATTATGTGAGGGGCATTTTCACCATGTGGACAACCCCCTTAAAAGTGGGTTCAGCAGGCAACACCAATACCAAATATAAAACTAGCAGACTTGAAGAAGTTCACCTTTGAGATCACAAATAGGTACATACAGGTGTACACACACAGAGAGAGAAAAAGCTTTGCTGATAGCTTTTAAAGTTTTACTGCAATTTTGACCTATAAAGAGCAGATGAATCATAAAAGAAGAGGACAAGATTGTGCATAAAATGTACATATGCAAATTTATATCTACTGTATAGCTGCAAATTTAAAATTAAGGACCTAAATCCAATTGTTGGTTGCAATCAGAGAAGAGCCAATGAAACAGTGGCTGAATGGTAAGTCAGCACTTATTTAATTGCATTGGTTCAATGGTCTACTCTAGTTACACCTAACAGTTCAGTTTAGGTCAATGACTACAATTTAAATAAAAATGCAAGACTCTTCAGTCTCACCATAGTGGGGAGAACTGGTGATCAGATGACCTGTTTCCCTGCTTAATCCATGACAAAGTTGCTCAGTGCAGATGGGCAGCTTGAAGGTGCCTATTCACCCTTCTTAGACCTCTTTATCTTAAAACTGGATTTGGACAAAACAGCCCTTCAGACACAAAGGCCTGTCCTCTGTAAAGTAAAATGTATGGTAACTCCAGCCCATTTGAGTCTTGATCTTCTTCTCCATCAGGTCATGTAAAAACTCTGATTCTTCTTCCACAGGTTAGCCCTTAAACCTGGGGCCAAATCCGCACTACACAAATAATCCAGTTTCAAACTAGATCATTTGCCATGGCTCCTTCCTATTGAATTCTGGGGTTTGTAATTTTACAAGGTATTTAACTTTCTCTGCTAAAGAGTGCTGGTGTCTCACCAAACTACAAATCCCAGGATTCCATAGGAAGGGGCCATGACTGGATTATTTGTTTAGGTAATTTGTGGATTTGGCCCCAGCTGCTGTCTTGTCCTGGGATTCTGCAGTTTATCCACCTCCAGCTCATACCTCCTCTCCTCATCATGGAGCTCTCCATGGTAGGTTTGGCCTTACCCATTAGACATAGTGAGGCAGTTTCCTCAGGCAACAGATGTTGGCAAGCAGGAGCAAGCTACTGGAGAAGAGAGTTGTGGGACAGTCTGCTCCCTTTCCCCTAGGCTAGCCTACTGCCTTCACATGCAGTGGAGGATGTTAACCCACTACCAGTGTTGGAGAAAGATTCAGCTGTCAGCCCGCTTGGCTTCTGAACATGGAACTGGAAAGGGATGCTGCCTTGTCCTTTGCCCCAGGCAGCAAAATGTCCCGAGACTGGCCTGTAATAGTGTCTTTTCTTTCCCTGTTGTCAGCCAACTAAAATTCTTTAAACTGCAGACACCAGAATCAATCCTAGGACCTTCTGTATGCCAAGCATATGTGCTATCAAAGGGGCTCTGCCCCCTTTCAGCATGAGTGGTAGCGGGGATCAGGTTTCTAATACCAGATGTGCACAGATGCAGATTAAGGGCATCTTTCAATACTATGTCTGTCCACTTCCTTGAAATTTAGATTTTCTAAAAATGCCTAAGAGCAGCATGTAGTTGTGGAATCTCTTAGATTATTCCCACATGTGATCGTTAAATTGGTTTTTGTATTTTCCACACGTAATATGAATTCAGAGGCTGGCAATGTTACTTTTTCAACTGAAATTCTGCTTTTTTTAAAGGAATAAGTTTTCTAAGCTCTGCTTGGATTCAACTCATATTCACATCAACTATAAAAAGCATTAAAACATGCTCTGTCTTTGAACTTCTATGCCATACTAAAACATGCCCACACATAAATGAAAAGCATGAAAAACTCAAAGATACTTTTTAGTGTCATGTATAAAAATGTCTTCATTCTGGTCGTTCTTTTTATTCTTTCTGTGAAAGGTGTCTAGAGTTGCTTTCCTGTTATAAATAAAACTGGGGGTTTTCTGAGTCACCCTGTCTTTCAGATTTGGACCCAGAGGTAACACTTGCCAGAGGAAACTGGTGCCTTCCATGTCAGTAGGGCAGCAAATCCATTCCAGGTTTTAAACCAAAGGGGCTATCCAAGGTGCTGAACTTATTTTGCAGATGGCATTCAGCACCTTGGATAAATTTTTTAAAAGATTAATAGCTACAAGCCAGGGTGGCTGATATGTGCCACTGACATGGAAGGCATCAACCACCAGGTCATGGCACCAAATGTGAAATGCACATGGAAGTTGTGAGAGAGCCAGCATAGTGTATCAGTGAGATTCCCAGGCTTGGCTTTGAGAGAACCAAGTTCAACTCCCCCTTGGCCATAAAAATGAGTGATGTTTCATGAGCCTTGTCTATGTTATTGATTTGCTGTGATTACAAAATGGGAAAGAAGAGAGCCATGTATGCCACTTTGAACTGAATAGAAAGACAGGAAATAAATGTAATAAATAAATAAGTTGTGGATAATGTAGGATGAGACATCCTTCAGGTTGCATTCCTTTATAAATTTACTCAGACATAAGCTTCATTGAACACAATAGGATGACATGGCTTGGGTCTAGACTATTTGAAAAACCATATCTCCCGAATTACCTTGCCTGTGCTCTAAGATCTGCAGGAGAAGGCTTTATCTCTGTCCCACTACCATCTCAGGCTCATCTGGTGAAGACACGAGAGAAAGCCTTCTCGGTGGCTGCTCCAAAGTCATGGAACTCCCTTCACCGCAAGGTCCAGTTGGCCTCCTCCCTGTTGTCTTTCCACCGGCAGGTAAAGACCTTTTTATTTAAGGAAGTATTTGGTTTTTGTGTGTTGCAGCAGATAAAGCTTTTTATGGGGATTGTAGTGTTTTTATTTAGTATGTTTTCACACATCTTTTAATGCTGTTTTTAGCTTGTTTTTAATGCTTTTAACTTGTTTTAATGTTTTTAACTTGTATTTTTTAAAATAGAAATTAGTTTAATTGTTTTTGTATTACCAGTTTTTAAACTGCATTGTGCTTTTAAAATGTTGCATGCCACCTTGGATCCCATGCAGGGAGAAAGGTGGGATATAAATCAAATCAATCAATCAATCAATCAATCAATCAAATAAGACTTACTTCAATGTAGACATGCATAGCTTCACAGCACACAAATAGCTTTCTAGTATCTGTAAAATGTGTCAACTCAATTTGCACAATTCAGCCAGTAGGAAGGCATTTGAGATTGTTACAATGCAACTGCTACAGCTTTCCTCTCATTTATAATGTAGCTGAAAAAAGTTGGCAATGACATGTTTGGTTAGTGCATGCATGGGGACCTGCAATCTCTATAGCAGGAGTGGTCAACATGTGGCCCTCCAGATGTGGTTGGACTGCAATGTCTAGAGATCCTAGAGAACAGAGGCAATGATGAGGAATGCTAGGAGTTGCTGTTCAAAACCATCTGGAGGGCTGCATGTTGACCAGCCCTTTTCTGTACATTGCATAGAAATGTCCCCAAGCATTGCTTTGCCAGAGGTTAGCCCTCATGAAGTAACTAAGCTATTTTTAAGCATTCTTTTGTTATTAAGGTGCTTTGAGTGGGGTACACATATACATGTGTGTGTGAGCCTTCAAGTTTCCTGTTGACTTACAGATACTCCATTAATTTCATAGGGTTTTCTTAGACAAGGAATACTCAGAAGTGGTGTTGTCAGTTCCTTCCTCTGAATTATAGCCTACAGGATCTGGTATTCATTGGCGGTCTCCCATCCAAGTACTAACCAAGATTAGCTTCCAAGATCAGGTGCCTTTAAGATATTTATACACAACCATTAATAAATGCAGACTTTATAAGCTGAGTGTTTATACAGATTAAAGCAACCAACAACATAAGAAAGATTCAAATATTGAGAGAAAAAGCAGGGAAGAAGAGGGAGAAAGTGAAAATGTATACTCCATTGTATACCATAGAACAGGAGTGGGAAATTGAGGGGAGGGAGTTCACTAATTTTAACCTCCTGAGCCCCATAGGCTACACCCCCATCCAAGCACACCAGAAGTAGTAAATGCATCACTTCTGGACATCATTTTGGCTTGTGTACTGTAAGTGAGTTTGGGGGCATTTTTATATATTTTGTGGTGTTTTGATGCAGATTTCTGGCAAAAACTGTCCAAACATCATGACAATTCTTATCTTAAAACCTTTGGGGCTAGGGGAGCTTTAGGGGCCTTCAGAGGGCTTTAGGGGCCACAAAGCAGCCCATACTTTCCCACCTCTGGTATAGAATAAGAATATGCCACATCTAAGGTAGCTGTCAGAGAGACACATTGTCCTGGTTCAGACATTTCAGTGGGGCTGGGGAACCTGTGCTCCTCCAGGTGTTCCTAGATTGCAACTACCATCATTCTGGGTCTGCCTTTGCTATTGGCCAGTCTAGCTGGGACTATAAGAACTGTAGTTCCAGCAACATCTGGAAGGCCACTGGTTGCCCAGCTCTGCATTTCTGTGTCAGCTTATCATAGTTTACTGTCTTGATATTGTTAAAACTGAACCAGGTCAGAGTCAATGAAATGCCCAATTTTCTGTGTGGTTTTTCTTTAGAAAAAAATCAAAAGTGGTAGGATGGTGGGAGAATTCAATTAAAATGTCAATAGAGAGGAAATAAGACAGAGCTGGAGTTTGCAGAGGAGCTGCGAACTGAAGACAGAATAATTCCTATCCACCTGCTAGAACAACTAGCATGACATTCTTTGATTTCTTAGATTTTCCTTTGTATTCATGAGACTTGGAAATACAGTAGGACCCCCATATCTGCAGGGGATTGGTTCCAGGCCTCCCCACGGATAATGAAATCCGCAGATAATAGTAAATGCCCCGTTGCCCTTCCCACCATGGGAGTGATCTTGTGGGGCGATCTGGGGGGTGGGTGGGGAAAGGGAGGCGAGAACTACTCCTCCCCTCCCGCCCCCATCCAACCCCCCTGTTGTTGCCATCTGAGGATAATTGAATCAGCAGATGCGGGGGTGCTACTGTATGCCTTTTAACACAAATATGGAGATGATCAGAGTCTTGCTTAAAGGGTTAGATTTAAATCAGAGTGTTTCTCTCTTGGAAAAAGATTTACCAAAAGATTCTATCTCCTTCCTAAGTGAAGAGAAATTCTTACTTCCACTGAAAAGACTCAAACCCGCCCCCAAAATATCAGACTGTCAGTCTCATCTATAATCAGTAGTCAAACCACTGCTTAAAAGCAAGGGTGTTGTGTAAGTAAAAGAATCTTTAATTGATATCCCACCCAAAGCTTGGAAAATTTACTTGTTTTAGATTACAGCTCCCAGGATCCCCAACCAGCATGGCCAGAGCCTGGGTGCACCATGTAGGTAATGAAGAAAACTGAAAATCAAGAGGGAGGGAGTTAAAACACCAGAGGAGAGGCAGAGGAAAGAAGAGGGCAAAACATGATTATAAACAGGAAACGGGGGGGGGGAGAGAATAAGAGATGGAGACAGAGCTCCAAGGCAAGAGCTCTCACCATTGGGCTCTCCAGATATTTTGGATTCCAGTTCCCATCAAGCCCAACCAGGTGAGCCCATGGTAAGATGTTATAACAGTTGTGATATAGAACATTTGGAGAGCACCTGGTTGCCTACTCTTGCCCTAGGAAAAGTAGGGATTGGTGGAATTCGGGAGGAAACTGAAGAATAGAGGATACAGTGAAACGAAGTTAGGAAAAACCTCTCACAGGGCCTAGGAACAGAGGAATACTGTATGTGTAGGTAAGCTAAGAAAAGGAGTATGAGAAGCAAGGATACTCAGGACTAAGAAAGCAAGGGAGGAGGATTCTTTCAGTATGATCCTACTCAGATCTACGCAGAAGTCACTTCCACTTAATTCAATTGGACTTAGTATGTTTAGGACTGCAGCTTTAGACTGCATTTTCATACAAATGTATACAAACACACCTACTGAATTCACTCAGACTTAATTTCTGAAAAGACAATGCAGGCTGCTCTATACCAAATCAAATTCTTGGTCCATCCATCCCATTAGTGCCAACACTGACTGATAAGAGCAACCCAGGGTTTCAGAAAGGAATTATTCCAGCCCTAACTGCTGAGAATCAGACCTGGGATCTTCTGCATTCAAAAGGCAGGCAAGGGTTAGAAAAGCAGCCAGAGCTACTGAGCTAGCTAATAGTGAATATACAGTACTGTACTGTAGATACAAAAAGAATTTGGATAAATGGGACAGGAATCTGGTAAAACCCGGCTAACCAGTTCATAGGGCAACCCAGTGCCAGGGAAAGGACAACATTTCTTAATCAACCAAATAAGTGACAAGATATGCACATCACTCCTACTAGCATTCACATCCCACACAGCCTTTTCTACAGTACACATGGCATGTGGAACTTTTCCAGCCCAAGTATTACTGCTGGGGCTTGTAGAAAATGCAACACCAGCACACGGGGTGTTTTCCCACCCCCACCCCCCGGCCTTGTGCAAAAAGACAATTCATGAATTACAACTCTGGACCTTCTCTCGCCATGCACCCCGACTTTCTCCCTGGTTCAAACTTTTTGGTGCTTCATTTACACACAAATGCAACACACATACAAACACTTTTCATGTTGAGCCTAGTTAGGAATGGTTGGAGATAGATGACCAAGCACTAAAGCCACTTCATACACACAAAATCAGATTTTCTTCTCGTTCAGATGAGATGTATCTCCTCACCTGGAGTCCCAGGGAAGTCCTGTATAGCAATTCCCTGAGATGTCAGTCAGCACCTTGAGACCTGGGGGTTGTGCACACAGTGACAATACCCCTCACAGAATTCGCTAAGAAAATGAGCTGTCTTAATGGGATCCTGCATTATCTTGTCATATTGTGAAGGAGGGGACAAAAAAGAGCAAAAAGTATGCGAGAAAAGCATTTGTGGCTTTTCCCTGACTTAAAAAAACAAACTCCAGTGATATGTGCATTTTCGCTCATTAAGACAAGCGATTCGACATGAATTGCTTCCCCATGCAGGACACAGTGCAAACCTGATTGGCTAGATGAGGGGCTGGGTAACAGGGTAAGTGCCCTCTGCTGCCATGTTGGCTTTTTCGCTTTAGCGAGTGATCGCTAAGGCGATAAAATGAAGGTTTGTGCTATCTTTTTCTCTCTCTTTCTTTTTGGGAAAGGTGGAATATCGCTTGTGCGCACCATAAAAATAACGTGTTTTTTTTTTAAAAAAAGTTCAGTGGCAGCAGATTTAAAAACACAAGTAATCCACTTGCAGCCAGTCTCAGCTACAGGCATGCAAAGTTTATGGGGGCTGTAAAACCATTAAGACAGGTCCCCGTTGCTGCCACTTGCTACTACTATGGAGCAGTCCTCCCCCGACCTTCATGTAGATAAGCCCCTGGTAACTCTAGGACCCATGAGACTTTTTTCTGCCTCCTTCAATGCTTTTGTGTAAGTGTGAGTGTTAGAAGAAATGTAAAACACCAAGCTGAGTTCAAAAATCCCATAATTGGAATCCAAAACCAGTTATGCAAAACTGGGCTTGTTTATCCAAAATCCAAGGAAAGAGCTTAGCTTTGCAAAATGTAATCGGAGCGCAGAGTCAGGACAGAACTGTTTTCATGGATGTTCATAAGGTGCTTGATTGCATGCCTGTACTGAAATAGGGACAGCGGGGGGGGAGCTCCATGTGACATAGACACCATGGGTAGCACATGATGGGGAGGGGCAATGGGGGCTCTCCATGGCAATATGCCCCACAGGGATTCCCTTCTTGGCCTCCTAAGCCAGGTTCTTCTAGCTTTGAAAGCCAGAGACATTACATCAATTTTCCCCTCTCCTCTTTGCCCATGCCCCTGCTGCTCTCAGGATCCCTCCATGGTGAACACAGCACTGAGAGCGTTAATCCTGCCCACATGCTTATGCCCTGGCCCAGCTGAGCAGCAGTTTAGTGCCAGTCACCAAGCAGGAAAGCAGGCGCCAGAGAAATCTTGCTAGGAAGCCAATTAGGAGTACCTGGGCTATCTTGGAGAGGACTAGGATTTGCAAAGCTTTGAGTTGTCCTCAGGAAGAATGCATGCATGGAAGTTAAATAGGACACAGCTGGCAAGGGAACTCCTGGCACCAGACTTGCCTGGTGCCTTCCAGCTAACAAAGATGGGACCGGACCATAGGGAGACTACTAGGTTTGGGAAGGCTGAACATACACCCACGCCACACAGAGGAAAGTTAGTAGAAATGGGTTAATGGGTGTAGTTAATTATTAACAAATTTTAGAAATCTAATTCAATTAGATTTGGTTAGAAGAGGAAAAAAGAACTATGACATTCGTGTTAAAGCTAAAAGCCTGCACTAAAAGCCTTATCAGAATGAAGCTGAAAAATATCTACGATTCTACTCTTCATACCCTAACCCTTGTCCTTTGGTTTTTACTCCACATGGCATTCAAATGTTCCTACAACTTTTGGAAGTCCTCCAGATTTTATAGGTGCAAAGAAAGGTCTGGCTTCAGGAATATGGATTCTTTACTGAGTTTAGAAATCAAGTGGAAGAAGGTGAGGGAACAGTTACTGAGATTGCTATAACCCTAAAAGCCCTTAACACAGTTCATCACAGGAACTACTTTTGATTAAGTGGCTAGAATCTTGTGACCTAAATGGTGTAATTTATTTGGAAATTACACCATTTAGGTCACAAGATGCCAATGGGCTAACAAAATTTTAACAAAATCCTTTTTCAAAAATTTAAGCAAACTAGAATTTGAATAAAGAACCAACTGGGAAACATAACTTTCTTTTGAGTGGTGAGTGCAGTTTCACCTTTTATTAATTAATAATATTATTTAATTCTGTAAGTTAATATTGAATTTCAACATCAATCAATCAATTGATTTGTTTAAAAAAATACACCCCCCCATTTTGTTAGAACATAACTTAGTTCATAATCTTTTTTTAATAGTTTGTCCTTGTCACTGAACACACACACTTCTCTCAACCTTTGATCCTCTCCAGCCAATCAACTTGGCAGGTTCACTGTTACTATGTTTTGTAACAGAAATGAATGTAAAATAAATACTATTTTTCATGTAATTAACAACATAGGACTTTGTTTCTGGTTCCCTGGACTGGCCCAAGACATTTTGCTATCTGAGGTAAAGGACACAATAGTGTCTTTATTGGTTCCACATGTAGGAAGCTGGCTGAACTGACAGAGGAATCTTAATTCAAATCTGAGGTAATATCCACCAGCATAATTGAGGTGTCAGGCTATTTAAGGGGTTCAGGACAGATTGTGGGTTCAATGGGGAGAGGCAGCTGTGTAGTCCAGCAATAACGACCAGAAGGCTGATACTGCTGAACCCCAGCATCTGCCACCTGAGGCAATTTCTTGACTTTTAGAGGTAAGTCCAGCAGATGCTGACATCTCCCAAGCACAAGAAACACAGACCAGTGTCATTCGTCATCACTAAACAGAATGTTATGTTCTGAAACAAGCTGTCTTCTGTCTGTTCATGTGAAGGAACTCATATAAATATTACAAAAACTGGATTTACTGGAAGCATGCGAAGCTTCCAGTAATTACATAACAAATTGTGTGCAAGGTGACAAGAAGAAAAGGAGGATGGAAATAAAACTTTAAAGTACCCATTAAAATCTCATGAAATGGCCACTACTGTGAAAGATCTTTCCTTTGTCACTATGGTGCCATACACCACTCAAGTCCACATTAATCATGAGTGAAGAGTCTCACTCCTCTGATTTTACCCCCTGAAAATTAATTTAAACCATACATTTAATTTAAATTCCCAAGGAAAACATTCTATCCAGTTAGACAAGATTAAAGGATCTAGGTGATAAGAATCATGTGGAGGATAGTGCTGGAAAAGTAGGAGTGGAGGGAATATTTAATCTTCTCCCTGCCAGAATATTAGGGAACTGCATGGGATTATACCCCAGTGATTCAAGATTTGGGCATATCACACAAATGATTCAGACAATGGAAATGGCATTATAATTTGTGGCTACTGAACAAGTGTGCAGTTTGAGGGTGTAGACTGGGACAAGGCAGAAGTATCATTTCACAGCCTTGAAATTTAAAGCACGGATTCCTGCAATAGTTTTCCTCACTGCTCCATGACTGTTCCTAGTTTCTTTTCAGTAGAGAAACATGTCCAGCTAGAACAGGGGATGGGTCAAAGATTAATCCCAAAGTGACTAGCATTAGTATCAGAGCAAGTTAGTGCTGATCCTTCCTATTTTCTGCACATACTTTAGCCTATGGATAATTGTTGTGTGGAGCCAGTTTTGCTTCCTTTTTTGAAATGGGTTCAGGTTGCTGTTTCAAAAACAGAATGCTAAGGATCTGAAAGCACAGTATGCAGGGTTGTGGGATGACCTTTGCTGATGGGGCATATCTCCATATTGCAACTTCACAGACCATGTTTACTTTCTGAAATTTTCATCTAACAATGGTATTAAATCATCCTAATAGGGATGTGGATCTCCTAGAGTAGCTGTGCCTGACCTGATGTCCTCCAGATGTGTTTGACTACAACCTCCCCATGTGCTGGATCACACTCCCCAATTAGCATGATGGTTGAGATGATGGGCACTATGATCCAACATATCTGGAACTGGGAGAGTTTGTGTTGAGGAAACACATCGTAGAATTTGAAAAGGATGGAGAAAAGAATTCTGAGGTTCTCTCCAAAAGTTGTACTAATTTGACTCATCAATAGTAAATTTCAATTGTCCATTGTTTGTTCCAGCATTAAAACACTGAAATGACCTGTATCCATTCTATTTTCCCTGTCATTCACTGGTGCTCATGTGCAAAGCAGACTCAGGTAGAAAGCTTTCAAAAGGACAGCTGAAAATTCAATCTATCTTGAAAATTAACATGGTAAGATATTGATGCCAATGTAGAGCCTTAATGACCATTTTCAGCTAAGGACTTGCCCATATCTTATCATTCATAACAAGGAGATATTTTGGGCCTCAGCTTTCCAGGTGGAGGCAATGGGATGATTGGGAAACAAATAAAAAGAGTTTTATAAAACGAAATTTGAAATGTATCTTTGACATTTTGCATACATCAGATTCAAAATTTGGCATCCATTGATCCCCCCTTCCTCCAAAATTGTGAATTTCAGTGGAGAAACTCTGTTTTTGTTGGTGATTTTAGCAGAAGTTGAATGTCATACCCCAGTATTGAAATGCTGATGATAAAACCTACATTTCTGTGATGAAGGCAAGGATGTGTTCAGATCAATATTAGAATGCTGTTACATTTTGAAGCTTTCTGTGTTCTATACTCTAATACAGTGGTTCCCAAATTTTGGCTTTTCAGGTGTTTTGGACTCCAATTCCCAGAGCCTCAGCCAGCTTGGCCCACAGTCAGGAATTCTGGGAGCTGAAGTTTGAAACACCTGGAGAACCAAAGTTTGGGGACCACTGTTCTAACATGATCATTTTGAAGGAGAAGAAACAGAATACGTTTTGAATTACCAAAATGGTTTTATGGCAACAGTGCTAAGAAAATGGAGAAAAGGCAAAGGGAAAAGGTATCAGTATGGTGCTCATTACTTACTGGTAATGATATGTCTCTGTCATCCCGGAATTCAGGCAGGGTCTCCAGGCAGAAGATCACAATGGAGATGAGGATGACCATCACAGAAATTATTGCAATGATACGGGCGGCTTGGGAAGTTTCTGGATGTTCAAAAAGCAGCCACACTTGTTTGAGGAATGCCCTGTCTGGCATGGGCTGCTCTTCTTCCTTAATGAAACCCTCATCATCACGGAACTTGGAGAGAGCTTCATCCCCCAGCTGGTAGAACTTGAGTTCCTCCAGGAAAACATCAATGGGGATATTGGCTGGCCGTCGGAGCCGCCCTCCAGACTGGTAATAATACAAGATGGAGTCGAAGCAGGGCCGGTTGCGGTCAAAGAAGTACTCATTGCGCAGGGGGTCATAGTAGCGCAAGCGCCGCCGTGGATCACCCAGGAGTGTGTCGGGGAACTGGTGCAAGGTCTTCACTTGAGTCTCAAAGCGTAGGCCTGAAACATTGATCACGACCCGCTCACAGCAGTCCTTATGAGGATGCCCCCCACAAGGGACAACGGGCTCGCTGTCGCCTGCTGGCAAAGGCAGTAGCTTCTCCATGGCAGGATGGGCAGCTAGAGGCATTCCGGGATGAAGTAAGGAGCCATGATTCAAACTTCACCACAATGCTGAGGCCTTGTCTCCCTCCAGAGAAGGAGATCTGTCCTTGAATCCTCTGGGAAGCAATTCTGTGCTGTACACACTTTCCAATATCGGTTCACTTATGCTGTTATCTGTATCTTAGTTGACATCTTCGCTCTCTTCCTGCCCTGCTACCCCACTAGCTCCACTTCCTTCCCCCCACTAATTTGCTCCTTACTTCAATCATAGCTGACCTACCTTCTAGCCTGTTTCCCTCCTCCTCCTCCTCCTCTGCTCCTTATCCCTTCTCTACTTCACACCATCTCCTTTAATTCTTGTCATTAATGTGTTTTGCTAAACCCCGCACATAGCCCTTATTCTGTGCCCCTTACTCCACTGAACTGCAAGTTTGCTTTGATGTTTCCAAAGGGGGTAGACCCCACAACCTAGCCCCCACCTCCTACCAACACCAACTGCCCTTCTCTATGTCCCCTTTCTGAGAACACCCCTGCCTTCCAGTGCCAGCGTCCAAGGTTTCTGCTGTAAACACTTTCCCCAGACCTAGAGGTATCAGGTTGCCCCAGGACGGTACAGACTCTTGGCCCCCTTGCCAACATCCCAGCACCACCCCCATCCCCATGCCTAAAAGCAATCCCAGCAGTACTCTGATCAGAGGAAGGGAGAGCTAAAAATAGCTGGAATGGTGGTGACATGGGGCAAGGGAACAGGAGGGGGTGGGATAGGCAGGGCACCTTCAGGATGGTAGAAAGGGCTGCCAGCAAGAACTCTTTTGCTCTCTAGAAAGAAAGTGATGCTTGAGCCAGGACGCCTGGGTCTCTGCGAAGACAGCGGGGGTCCCATGAGTACCATGAGGAGTGGTACAGACTGGGAGCAAGCACTCAAGGACCATACTGAACCCTGGATTAGAGACACAAAGATGCCACATTAGACCATATTGGAACAGCAGGCATCTCTTAACACCTAATTAGTCCTTTCTTAGCTGTCAATATTTACACTCAAAGGTGGACAGGAAAGGGCAGACACATAAACACATGGCTCCCTTGTATTAAGTAGAGCTTTGGAAAAGTTAATTTTTTGGACCATAGTCTTCTAGAATGTTCCAGCTGGCATGACCATTATAGTGGTTAGGGGATTCTGGGAATTATGGTTGAAAAAGTAACTTTTCCAAGCTCTGCTATTAAGATTAAATGGCTCAATTTCTTTATGCTCTTCCCTACGGCCTGTCTTCAGTGCTGTGACTGTTCTTCATGGTCCTTTCTTTCAGCAGTGTTGTTCAGCAACACTGTATGTCTTGCCATCAGTGAGGAAGACTGCAACCAGGTGCTCTCCTCACTACATTGTCCTGGTACTACTGCTGATGAGCAAATTCAAGGCTCTCCCATTTTATGTTTTTTTATTTTTAAACTGGACTTGAACTGGACAGCTGACAAAAAGAGAATACTGGTAGACAAAGGAAGCGTATAAAGGACTTTCCCCTGACAATCCTTCATATAAAGGACTGACCTCTGTAAAGTAGGGATTTTTATCAGATAGACTAAATATGGCATCATAACGATGCCACATAAACGCAAAAGGGCACACAGATCAGGCAATGTCGCCCTTTCATGTTTATGTCTTGTCAAAATCATGTACTTTTTAATTGATGGCTTAAGCTGTCAATAGATCCCCTGTGCCACTTTTGTGCCAGCATTGCTGGCGTGCGAAAGATCAGGCCATTTAACTCTTGTGGCGGACTGGCCAGAACATCTCTGAGTGAGATCACAACATCCAGGTAAGTGACAAACTTTTTATGACCCTCCCTGGGTTACTTGGAACTTTTTTTTAATGTGTTTAGGTACTTAGTGTAACTTTTAGATTTTTTTTTTTTTTTTTTACTTTTGAATTTCATTGTGTCAATTTTGAACAAGAAAGTGAACAGGCCTCTGTTTACTTCCTCTTTATTGATGGAGCTGCCTTTGTTGGGAGAGGAGGTAAGTGTGGGGAGAATGTTCTTTTGCTGGCATAAAAATAGATTTTTTTATGCCGGCAAAAGAACGTTTTAAAGGGGCCTGTCTGATAAAGTCCTAGGACACAGGGCCACCCTACACACAATTTTCTCTTTAGATAGTTGACTGGCTTCACGTGAAAGACAGATGGAAATGCACTTGTTTCCACATGTTCTTGTATTTCATTTCTTAGATAATTTATCTTCCTATTGTTAGGTTTGTGATTATTGTTGCTGGTATATAAGCTTTAATTTGTTTTGTGTTGCTTTTTGCTCCTTATACGACAGTTACAAAGTTGACTCTTTCTAAGGCGTTCCTGTCCTTTTGGCTCATGGTGGGTTTTTCTTTCTTTGTTTATTTAGTTTTCTTTTTATGATTGTGAGCCTGCAAGCAAGGATCTGTTCATTTTGTTCACATGTGATGCCTCCTATGTTTTTGCTGCTTTTACTAATAATGCTGATGCATACTCCAAGCTTCTGCTCCTCATGCTAGTCCAATTACCAACTTAAAATGTTTTCATTGTCAGGAAAAACAACTAGGAGGAGTGGCACAAGGCTTGCCAGTTCTCGGGGCCTGGTCCTGAGTCTCCAGATTTTTGTGAGACTTCTCCAAGTGGGTGGTGAGGGTGAAAATGTTCCAATTGGGGTGGGGGGGCGCAGCCCTGGGCAAAGGGAAAGCGCTGTGTGCAAAGGTATAGCTCAAACAGTAGAGCACCAGCTTGCTACAATTTGCAAGGCTTCATTGATTTGTTGATGCAACGCTGTCAGAAAGGTCTATGTATTTACATAGCTTCCTTCTTCCTTTCCAGCTGTTGTGATGCCAGGACTCACCCTCTGCTCTGCCTCCACTTTCTCTCTAAGTAAATCAGAAGTAACAATCCTCTCATTTCACCTTGATCTGAGAACAGCCCATAGAGCTGAGATTTCTGTCTTAATTTCCAAGCAGGGTGTCTCTCCTCTGTGTGTGTGTGTGTGTTCATCCCTAGGTCTCAGGTTTTGGCCCAGAAAACTCAGGGCCTGCCATGATCCTAAATAGTCAACTCTAAATGGCACCACATTGGGCCCCACCATCTGCTGCCTGAGGCAATAGGCCCATTCTGCTTAAAGGTACAGCTAATCAGAGATGGGAAAGTTATTTAAAAAAAGGTAGTAAAAGTTGCAGCTCCAAGACTATGCCACAAAACTGTTAGTTATTGGTTTCTTTACTTTTGTGTTCTCTCAGCAAGTAACTAAATTTATTATTTTAGTTACTTAAAAAAAAACATTGAATGTTACAAGCTGCTGGCCCTATAGTACAAGACACACACTCTTCTCAACCATCTCAGAATTGCCTCATTGCCCACAACAAAGGGCAAGGAAGAAGCATGAAGCACACCAAAAGCCATCACTGTAACCATGTGACATTTATTCTTCCTCCCCCATGCAGTGAAGCCATAGAGCCTTAACTGTAAAATGAACTAAAAAGTTAGGTATACAGTAGGACCCCTGTATCCACAGGAGATTGGTTCCAGGGCCCCCCGTGGATACCAAAAACTGCAGATAACAGTGAACACCATTGAAAATAAAGGGACTTCTGGTTTGAAATACCATAGAGTTGCCTTGGAGGTCCTAGAAAACATCTAGAGAGGATGCCTGTCTAGGCATTTTCTAGGAAGACTCTATGGTAGGTGTGCTGTTTTATGTCCTGTGGATAACTGAATCAGTGGATAATGAATCAGTGGACACAGGGGTCTTACTGTACTACAAATGGAATGAAGTTATCATTTGTTAAGTTACAAGTGTAATGTAATATAATTATACCTTCATTACTGCAAAAGGAATCAATTACAGGTAACTAGTGGTTTGTAAGTAGTTATTTCCAAGCACTGGACCCAGTCCTGACAAACAAACAACCTAGGCCAGTAGTGAATAGTGCAGTTGAGTAATCTTTAGATTCAACGGCTTAGCAATCTTGTGCGTGTTTGTCTACGTGCTTTCGAGTCACCTGTCAACTTACGGCAACCGCATTAATTTCAGAGGGTTTTTAAAGACAAGGAATACTCAGAGATGGTTTTGCCAGTTCCTTCCTCTTAAATATAGCCTACCACACCTGATATTCATTGGTGGTCTCCCCTCCAAGTACTAACCAGAGATGACCCTGCTTACCTTCCAAGATCAGATGGGATCTAGTGCCTTATGTCCACCTCATTTCTCTTTAGATGGCAACGTGTTTTACTCCCTTAAGTTGACCTAGTATAACTGGGACCCTTCATTCTATTGAATAGAGCCCTTGATGTCTACCTCAAAGCCAAGGTCTCATGACACTAAAGCAGATAATCCTGCTGACAACTCATAGCCCCTTGCTTTTATGTTATGTGAGTCTTTGTTAGCTACATTGACTAGTTTTTTTAAAAACAGAAAAGCTGAATAAAAGTGACATATGAACCTAAAACAGAATGCATATTTCTTGTAGAGTCTTTGGGAATAAGTTCTCAGGGGCATGACCAGTTCACATGGATCTGGGCCCAGACTTTTCAGGCCTCAGTAGGCACTGGGAACACATCCTAAATAGAGGTACCAATGCCCTGTGTTACGGTGCATTGCAAGAGAAGATAGCCAGAGCCATGCAAACTGTCTTTAAGGAAAACATAGTTATTGTTACTGACCTTCTATCGGTCTTTCCCAAACTAATACCTTCCAGATGTGCTAGACTAGAATCTCCCTATGTCCCCAGCTAGCATAGCCAATTGGTTTGAGAAAAGTTCTCCTTGACAGAAGATCCTGATAAACATCCAAGGAAGCCCAGAATTTCCCATTCCACTTCTAATGAAAAAAATAGCAGGGGCCTAATCCGTTGTGTACCTATCATAATAGTTATTCCAGCATTCTTTCTATTTGTTATCTTGGGGGAAAAATGAGATGTATTATAGGAGGTAGAAGAAAAGGTTACATGAGATCAAACCTGTAATCAGAATTGTTGTAAAGGGAAGGGCCTAAAGGGGAAGCCATGATAATGGACATGTGTCATTGTATCACACCCTCCAACTATCCTGATTTAGCAGGGGCAATCCCAATTAATCTGCTGTTGTCCCAGTGTCTTTCTCCTCTTCCCACGTTTTCCCTTAGTCCTCAGCTTGCTTCAATTGCTGCAAATTGAGTTCAAAATGCAAAACTAGTTTGCACTCAGTTAACTCAGCAATGGGAAGAGGAGCAGAGTCTTCCCCTTCCCTATAGACTCAAGGCAAAAGCAGGCTGCTGCAGCCTCTCCTATCTTGTGTGTTCTTTCTCATTAATAAGTTTTGCCATCTTGACCACTCTCTGATGTTGCTTGGACACATGTGTCCTGGCATTCACCTGTAAAACGTTGTATGTTAAAGCAAAATAGTACAACCAAATACATATAGGTTACTATGTTCAAACTGAAATGATTTAATTTAATGGTTTAATTAAGCAAATCAATCTCAATAAATCTTTGTCTCCTCATGTACTTTCATCCTACTGTCTTTGCACTCCTGAAAAGCAGGAGTAGTGTTACAACTTATTCCCATTTCCCTTTATCTCAGAAGGTAAAAGGATTAGAAATGTTTTTTTGTGGCCATACACACATGTATGCATAATCATTAAAGTGTTGGACTGGGACTCAAGAGATCTAGGTTCTAGTGCATGAAAATCCACAAGCACCTCTCCCCATTCCTGGCAGTAAAACAGAAGACTAAGGGTGCATCTGTACTGTAGAAATAATGCAGTTTGACACTACTTTAACTGCCATGGCTCCATCCTACAGAATCCTGGGATTTGCAGTTTTGTGAGGCACCAGCACTCTGGCAGCTAAGGACCTTGTAAAACTACACATCCCAGGATTCCATCAGATGGAGCTACAGCACTTAAAGTGGTTTCAAACTGCATTATTTCTACAGTGTAGATGTACCTCGAATAACAATTTACCACCCTTTCATGATATCCCAGATCTAGTGGTCAAAGAGGCCTAATGCTATGCCCAGCTCTGCCCTCAGTCTTACTCCCTTGTAGTGTGGTGGAGTCTCCTTCTTTGGAGGTTTTAAGCAGAGGCTGGATGACCATCTGTCAGGAATGCTTTGATCATGTATTCCTGCATGGCAGGGGGTTGGACTGGATGACCCTTGTGGTCTCTTCCAACTGTATGATTCTACTGTGTTAATTTTAAATGGTATGGTATACTGAGCTTTAATTAAAGATCTTCAACCAGTTATAACAAAACTTTGAGTCCACTCGAGGCAAAATTGATCTTGCAAAGGAGTATTGCTGTTTAAATTGCTAGCATGATATAGGAACCTGTCAAAGAAGAGGAAAGAAATAGCCTGCTTCTGCTTGATTATTTTCCTTCTTTTCTGACTTGCCCTAAGCTAATCTGTTACAAAAAACAGTAAAAACTTGAAAGCTTAATTAGTCCTTCATTAAACTGGCCAATGAAAACAGAGTTAATTATTGACCCTATTGCTCTAAGATATGCCATCACTCCTTCTCCTCTGAAAAAAACGAACAAAGAAGGGGTGTGCTTCTCCACATTCCCTCTCCACTACACCAATGGCACTTGCATGGATAGTTTGCTACAGCTTTCAGTTCCTTCTGGTCATTTGTATCTTTCTCTCCATCCTGCAAAAGAGCCTTTCCAATGCAATTATACACACAATTGCAACACAATTCTTTCTTCGAAAATTTTTACAAATGTGCAAAAGCAACGTTTGTACATTAGCAAAACACCATCGCTGGGGGGGAAAACCCTCACAAAAAGGAACCCTGATGCAGTGATGCCTACAGTCACATCAAAATAAGCTGTTTTACCTTGTCTTTATCAATGTATGCATATATATTATTGACATGTAGCAGTAGGTAGAGGGCACAAAAGGCATAAGAAAAAAGCTGTGGCATTTTCCATATGAGTGGAAATGGCCATGATCACCTGTGACCCTTTCATGGTACACAGTTACTGTATTGTCCTATAATTCCATTTTAACCATGGTTCCATCCTATGGAATCCTGGGATTTGCAGTTTAGGGAGGGGCATTTAGAATTCTTAGCCAGAAAGCTCTAGTCACTTACCAAACTACAAACCCCAGGATTCCATATGATGCAATTATATTTGTATAGTGTGATAGGACCCATGGACTCAGCTCTATATGTGAAAGTGAAGGTTGCATTTGATTACTAGCAGGAGTACATTTTAATCAGCTTAGGCTAGTTCACTAATGCAACACTTTATCTGAAGAAAGCAGACCTTGCCTCAGTTACAGATGAACTATATAGCTATCACACCTATCAGCCATGTTGGCTGGTGCTGATGGAAGTAGGAGTCTGGCAACATCTGGAGGGCCACAGATTCTCTATCACCCTAGATTGCTCAATCAGTCAGTCGCTAGCTCCTTCCAACATTGTGTGGAGTCTATTTGCCTTTTGCTCTCACACCTAGCATGGGAGGTCTTCCTGGCTTTGCTGCTTTTGCTTCTTAATATAACTTGTGGAATGGCAGAGCAGTTTATTAATTATACTGTACTTGTTGTGGTTGTGAGCACACTACTCCTCACCTTCAGATTCTTTTGAACTGGATCATATACATAGCATTCTTGTATTCTGCGGGGAGCCAAAACTGTGGTTGTTAGATACTGTCAATCCTTAACATTCCACTGTTTTGCTACTGGCAATGTACTCAGAGTGGTAAACTGCTCTGCCAATGCTTACCTACACACACACACACACACACACACACACACACATGAGCCGGGTGGGTGAGGGGTTGCTAGAGACCATTGTTTAACTCCAGTTTGTTTCTTCTATTGGCTGTTCCTCTCTACCTAAAAAGCAAGGAGAAAAGATTTACCATAACCCTTGGAGTCTTGAAAAGTACATTACTGCTTTAAATATTATTGTTTTCCCCTCTTCACCCTCCCTAAGGAAATTTTCTTTGGATGGCTGTTTCTCAAATATTCGCTGTTTGACAGTGCCATCTGCTGCTAGGTACTTGAGTTAAAGAATATTTGTAGGCTGTTCTGTGGTGCTAAAGGCTACTGTAACCTGGAAGATAAACTGGTGCTGTTTATCTTTTGACCCTGACTTTTGGGTCAGGGGTGGGCGACTCTGAACCTCCAGATTCTGTTAGACTGCAGGTCCCAGCAGCCCTGGTCAGCAAAGACAGTGGTGAGGGATCATGAGAGTTACAGTCCATAAACTTTTCTAGGCCCACTTATTTTGGAAACTTACAAGGTGGCCACTGGCTTCTTGTCCCATTGTAAGGTGATCTGTTCCTTATTGTTTGGGGCTCCCATCTCCGTTTCCTAATCTAGATTTGCATATGTGTCCGCATTTGGTATACACTACATAGAAACCTAGTATCTTGTGTAGTGATTGCAATGCTGATTATTTATGGTTTATGGAGTCTGTGAGCTACATTTTCTGTACTATAATGGAACATGGAAGGTTACTTATCTTGGCACAATGGATAGGACACCAATAGAATAACACACCTGCCCCTGGGAACCTCTGGCATGAAGATTCCCACCCTACACACCCTTAAGCAATTGTTTGCAACACCTTCTGATTGTCGTCATAACACACAAAGTAGTTCTGTGTAAGCATATTTAGGAGCAAGGTGGTAAAAGGGCAACTTGAAGGCTTAATACAGTCAGCCCATCATATCCATTATATGCAATGGCATAGCAAATTCATGTCCCTTATATAAGATGGCAAAATCAAGGTTTGCTGTTAGGATTATTATTTTTTTAAGAATATTTTCAAGCCGTGAATACTCAAATCCATGAATGTCAGATCCGTGAATGTGGAGAGACAACTGTATATGCTTTTCTTTTTTTAAAAAATACTGTTCGACAGCAGAAACTGCTGACAATAAAAACATGAGTAATTCACCCGCGCGTGCCATCTTGATTCGCAGGCATGCCCATTTGAACAACAAACGCGGATAGCTTCGCATGCCTGCGAGCTTGCCAAAAAATTGTGGAGACAATGAAAGCTGCTGTGAATTGGTGTTAGTGAGCATCAATCCACATTTTATAGCTTTGTATAGACAAGCCCATAGATATTCCTTGCAGTAAGCATTTATGGAAAGTTTCCTGTTCAGGCTGATATCGTTTTGGCTTTCTTTTCCATCAAAGCTGCCCATGAAGTGACATCATAGACCAGCCCTCATGAAGCCAATGTGTACAAAGTACTGGAATCAAGCGGTAAAGTCCACCCTGGGCTCTGCCATTTCAGGATGGAGGTGGAGGAAGAATATGTATGTTTGAATGTGCTAGCTTTTTTTAAAAAAAGACCTCTCCGCACATATACGACTACTGTATCAGTGGGGGTGGGAGAGTTCAGGGCCATCAAGTATGCAGGAAGTTTTTTCTTCTAGTACAGTACTGTAGTTCTTAACCTGGGGTCCATGGACCCCCCAGGGATCCATGATGTCCTCACAGGGGGTCTGTGAAGGCTTGAAAGTTGCTTGGCCCACCTCTTGCCTGCAGGGGAGTGGCCACTTGACAGGAGCCAAGGCAAAGGCTGGCTTAGCTTGCACATTGCCATTCAATCTGCTCCCGCCACAAACTTGCAGGAAGAAGCAGGAGAAAAGTTTTCCCTCCCCCTGCAGGGCCTCTGAGGGAATGTTTAATGGGTGGAGTAATTATATTATTATTATTATTATTATTATTATTATTATGTTTATTATTATTTATTAATATAATTAGGTATTATTGTTGTTGCTGTTGTTTTAAATCTTGAGTTAAGTCTTGGGGGACTGCAGCAACAAAAGATTTTTTATTAATATTTAATTGTTTTATAATAAAAATAAAGATATTGAAAGAGGGTTCCTAGTTTTTTTTTAAAAAGGCTAACACCACTGTTCTAGTAGAAAAGCCATCCAACCAGAAGACCTCCCAGATTTTTTTTGTTTGCGGTTTCTTTTTTTATTAGTATTTTATTTATTGTTTTATAATAAAAATAAAACAAAAATAAAAAAAAAGATATTTAAAGAGGGTTCCTGGTTTAAAAAAAAAAGGTTAAGACCACTGTTCTAGTAGAAAAGCCATCCAACCAGAAGACCTCCCAGATTCTTTTTTGTTTGCTGTTTCTTTTTTTAATAATATTTTATTGTTTTATAATAAAAATAAAACAAAAATAAAAAATAAAAAAGATATTTAAAGAGGGTTCCTTTTTTTAAAGAAAAAAGGTTAAGACCACTGTTCTAGTAGAAAAGCCATCCAACCACAAGACCTCCCAGATTTTTTTGTTTCCTGTTTTTTTTAAATTAATATTTTATTGTTTTATAATAAAAATAAAACAAAAATAAAAAAATAAAAATATATTTAAAGAGGGTTCCTAGTTTAAAGAAAAAAAGGTTAAAACCATTGTTCTAGTAAAAAAAGCCATCCAACCACAAGATCTCCCACGTCAATTAAAATAAATAAATAAGGTAAACAAATTGGATTATGGTATTATATAGATTATACAACAAGTATATAGCTCCTCTGTTAGATAATGCAGGAAAATATTATAAATATGGTGAGGCTATTAAGACTAGCTTGGAAAAAGTGATAAGTAAGATCGCTGATATGAAAGGAAACTTGTATTATTAACTTAAACCATATAATAACTGAATGTTATCTTTTATTTGGTAACGAAAGTCAATTGTGTTATGTAAACTGACCCAAACACTGATGAGTTAGAAGTTGATTTATATTGTTTTGAATTATATGTATGATATGAAAATGTTATAAATATAATAATAAATAAAATAAAATAAAATAAATAAATTCCCGCCGCCCTCTGACAGGAACTATATTCCCAGCACGGCTGGGAATTCCCAGTGTAAACTGACCGAAACACTGATGAGTCAGAAGTTGATTTATATTGTTTTGAATTATATGTATGATATGAAAATTTTATAAATATAATAATAAATAAAATCTTTTATTTGGTAACGAAAGTCAATTGTGTTATGTAAACTGACCCAAACACTGATGAGTTAGAAGTTGATTTATATTGTTTTGAATTATATGTATGATATGAAAATTTTGTAAATATAATAATAAAATAAATAAATAAATAAATTCCCGCCTTCCTCTGTCAGGGACTATATTCCCAGCAGGGCTGCTTCTCTCAAACGAAGCAACGCTCTCGCGGAGGGATAAACCAATGACAGCGAAATGAGTGCCGTCGCGTAAGGATCCAGGCACGGTAACGAAGCTCCTCCCGAGCATGCGCAGAGGCATTCGCCGACTAGGCCCAGCCTGAGGCGGCGGGAGGCGCCGAGCGGAGGAAGGAGAGAGCGCGGCCCAGAAGCCCAGCGAGGGAGAGCCCAGGGTGTGTGTGTTGTGAGGGGGTCGCCCTTGTTTGAAGGGTGTGTGTGTGTGAGGGGTGTTGTGTTTTTCTGAAAAGAAAAAAAATAAGTTTCCTTCCTTCTTTTTCGCTCGCATGTGTTTGGAGGGAGGGGCTTGGAAATAGCGGGTATGGGGGGCTTGGTGTGCTTGAGGGGGGTTTAAAGCAGTGATTTGGGTTGAAAGGCCCCCAAAAGTTATCCATAGGAAAAGGAGGGGGAGAGTGTGTGTGTGTGTGGGAAGCCTAAGATTGCAAGTAAAGGCCTATTAGGGAGAAGGGAGGGGGCGTGAGATACCCAAGAGGCTGCTGGGATACTAATAAAAATATTAATTACATGCAGTATTTTCTTACAGCAACCTTGCAAGGTAGGCTTACAGCAACCTTGCAAGGTAATCATTAACGTCCATGTTGCAGGTGGGGATCGGAAACTGGAGATTATCACACTACGGAGTTATAGCGCTTTTATTCCACTTTAACTGCTGTGGCTGCCTCCTCTCTCTCTCTCAGGCTTTTCTTTGCAAACGAAGATTCAGGAAGGACTCGTCCCACACTTTCTGCAAGCGCGTTGATGACTAAAAAGGCCAATCCGAGATAAACAAGTCCAGTTGCAGAAAGCGCAGCAGAAGGTCTCCTTGGGTGATGTTTCCGGGTTGTGGTTCTTTCTGCGTTGTTGTTTCTCTTCAAGACTTGTTCGGCGTGAGTTCTCAAATAAGGCTGCAGCATTGTGGATAGTGCGTCTCCATGCCTCCCGATGTGAGGCCAGGGCAGACCATTGTTGGTGATCAATGGAATCCTGGGAGTTGTAGTTTAAGGAAGGGGCATTTAACATTCTCAGCCAGAGAGCTCTTAGGCCTCACTAAACTACAAACCCCAGAATTCCACAAGAGGCAGCCATAGCAATTAAAGTGGAATAATAGTGCTATAACAGTATAGTGTCATAAAGTCCTGAATAAGAGAGACCGTGTGCCTGGTTTGCCTTACCCTACCTATAGTGCAACCGCATCTACCTTTGGAGCTTACAATCCTAAGGTGACAGAATAGACTATGTACCATTTTAAGGCAGCACAGTTGGATTGGGCAGGCTGGGAGAATCACAATTTATAAATGTTATGAAAAAAGGGAGTGAAACATTGGAAAAATCAGGAAGAATCAGAAGAAATGGATAGTTGGAAATTCATCGTTATAGATAGGATGAATTTAGACAAATTAACAGCTTGGATTAATTAATAAAAGCAACAGATCAAGTAGAAAGAGACTGGACCCCCGTTCTGTTGTATTGGAATTTAGATTTTTTAAAAAGCGTGAAATAACAGTTAATTAGGTTGTTGAAATGGACTAAAAATGGATGGAGTAAAGGTATGGGAACCACAATAAGTTTGAGAGCATAAATACAAAATGGTAAATGGATAAGAGATATAAATTTATATTGATACAAAGTAATCAATATAATGTAAAGTCAATGTAAATACAATACACATCAGTAACAGTAACAAGTTAGGAAGTGCAAATACTGTATATCTTTTTTATGTTATGATTTCTTATATATAGACAAGATTTATGAGAATGTTTTGTAATATATAAAAGTTGATTTTTCTTATTTGGGAAGATGTAGTATGTTAATGGATTTATATGCAACAAATTTTTGTATGGATTTCTAAGCATATTGTTGATATATTTATTTGTTTGTTTATGGGGGGGGGGAGAAGAAAGAAAAAGGGAATGAGAGCCAAGCTAGCTCTGTAGACAGTAGGACTGGAACTCTTTTTTGCCAGGGTTACTGCTCCCTGTACTTTCCTGCCCAGCAAGTAATTTTGTACATGAGAGAACATGGTAATTCTCCACTCACCACCTGAAATGCTACACTTCTGTTGGCACCTGAAGGTTCTGTCACCTGCTGCATGTATAGAAGCCTCTGTTAATAATCATTGTGGTTGTAGTTGGGCTGGAATTGGCGAGGTCCAAGGTCAGATCCCCACTGAACCATGAAACTCACTGGGTGAACTTACACTAGTCACATGCGCTTTCTCTCAGCCTGACCTACCTCATAGATGTGTTGTAAATATAAAGTGGAGAGGAGGAGAGCCATGTATACTGACTTGAACTCACTAAGGGAAAGGCAAGACATAAATGTAGCAATTAAATAGCAGAGGTAGGATTCACATTGGAGAGTTCTTGGTTCAAAGTTCAGGATTTTACAACATGACCTTTATCTGGTCAGCAGGGAGGGAAAGAGAATTCTCTGGACTCCACAGTCTTTACAAAGATAGCATTTTTGCATCACTTTAGCCTTGCTGCAAAAATAAAAAAAAAATTCAACTTACTTCAAGCATTTGCAATTTTGCAAGTGCTCACCATAGTACAGTGTGCATCTTAATGGGGGAAACTTTGTAACATAGGTAAGTTGTGCAAATAAATCTGTTGCTGAAGAAAATGCATGTTAAAATATGCACAAATTTCAGAGTGGGAAGACAGACAGTCTCACAACCCTGTACAAAATAAGGACAAAAAGACAATGCAGATAGAGTTTGGAGAAATTCAACAAAATAATTACTTGCCATACACTACTGCTCAGAAGTAGTCGCTATAAGTTCAGTTTTATGTGCTGCCCGTATGTATAGGATTACAGTCTTTATGCTATATCTGCTACTAGAATGATATAGTATAGGCAAAAGCATGTATGCAGAAAGAGAAAGGTGAGTCATGTCTTAGGAGAGCCAGGGATATTAGATTGAACAGAATGAGATTTACTTCTGAGTAACATGCAGTGGATTGCACTGTAAGTCGAGCACCTACCCTGCTACAGTTGGAATTGACTTTTTGACCAAAAAATTGCTTATAATCTTTCTGGCTTTGCAAGTTAAGAATGTTTTATGTCTGTATGTATAGTAGTAATACTTTTTCTGTCTCCTTGTCCTGTTCTCCATTATCTATTGCTTCAGATTTCTCAACATGACACAGTTCCTACCCCCAAATTTGTTGGCACTATTTGCCCCCCGTGATCCTATACCCTACCTGCCTCCTTTGGAGAAACTACCCCATGAGAAGCACCACAATCAACCATACAGTGGCATTGCTCCCTACATCCGTGAATTTGAGGTAGGTACTTCAGTTCTGGCCTGGTTATCTCAGATTTGAATGATTGCTTGGGCATTCCCTGGTGTCTTTGTCTGTTGCATCATCTGCTTTCTCAATACTTTGTCTGTCTCCTTCATTAACTCTTGAGAGTCCTTTATTAAAAATGAACTTTCCTTTCAGGACCCACGTGATGCTCCTCCACCTACTCGTGCTGAGACACGAGAGGAACGAATGGAACGAAAGGTATGTATAGTGCACAGCAGTGTGTGGACTACAGCAGTGTTAGCTCTGATCCAAAACTCCTAGATTGCCTTTGAGAGCACTATGGATTGTATCTTTAATTATGTGTTAGTAGCCTTTAAAAAAAGAAAAGAAGCTGATGTAGTTGCTTCCTCTAGGGTTCAAGAAGATGGATTTCTGTAGTTCAGAGGTGCACAGGGTTTGGGGTTTTTTTGTTTGTTTTTTGTTTTTGGTATCCAAAGGAGGAGTTGATTCAATTCTCCAAGTGCTTCCCTTTCTTTGCTGGAAGGGAGTGGAGAGTCTTGCTTCTATCTCCTCTTCTAGGGTAGTAAGAGCAATCTGTATGAGAATAACTTGGAGAGGAGGTACAAAAAAGGCTCTCCATTCCTTCTTTCAGTGATCCTGATGCAGGTCATTCTGCCTGCACTGCTTGCAACAATACACAGAGAGAACTCTCTGCAAAAATGAGAGAGCGATTTGGTGGGGATGTGGTCAAGGTACCTGTGGGGAGGCACAGTTTTGAAAGCTTAAGGAGCTACAGCAGTGCACCTCTGCTTTAGACTAAAAAGAAGGTAGATTTACTGACTTTTCTCTGGCCCCTTTACTTACAGAGGCGAGAGAAGATTGAGCGCCGACAGCAGGAGGTTGAGAGTGAGCTGAAGATGTGTAAGTTAGAGAGAATGGCAAGTTGTGGAAAGGAATAGTTAATCACATATTCTCTCCCCCTCCCCCCCCCCCGCTTTATTTACTCTCAGTGGTTTTAATGTTTCTGGTACCTTATTTTTCTAATCAGGGGACCCTCACAATGATCCCAACGCTCAAGGAGATGCCTTTAAAACACTTTTTGTGGCCAGAGTTGTAAGTAACGATCTTCCCTTTTCTTCTTGCTGATGCTTTATTTAACTTCTGTTGCTATTCACCTTACCTTTAATAAAAAATGCTGGAATACAGATGGAAACAAAAGCTTCTTCAGTGTTCCAGGAGGAGTGATGTCTTCATATTTTCCCTCTGGTATGCTTTCTGTTTTCTCATATGGATTCCAATTTATCCTGCAGAACTATGACACAACTGAATCCAAGCTGAGAAGGGAGTTTGAAGTCTATGGCCCTATCAAAAGAGTAAGTAGAGTTATTATTTTGGATCAAACATCCACACCATAGCAATTTTTCCTGTTCTTCATGCATTTCTTGAATACAGTCCTCACCACATTCCATGGCAATAGTTTTTGCATACCAGGATTGTGCTGAAGGGAAAAATGTGACTGGTACTGTTTAACCCTACTTCCTGTTTAATTTCACTGAGAACTCACTACTCACAGATCTTGACTACATCACATTCCTGTTTAGCTTTTCTAAGAGAAGGATGCAGTAACATGCAGTGGACTTTCTTTCTTTCTTTCTTTCTTTTTTTCTTTCTTTTTAGTCGCTTCTTTTTCTTTCCTGTATGGTCGTTTTCTGGTTAATGCCACTGTTTTACATTTAAATATCCCTGATTAGAAATACAGTCGTTCCCCCCACATTCGCAGGGGTTAGGGGCGCAAGACCCTCGTGAATGTGAAAAAAACGCAAATAAAAATACACCTCCTGCCCACCCACACCCCCCCCCCCGCTCTTCCAAAGTGGTGATGGGGCTTTTCAACCCCATTTGCCGCTTTGGGAAGCACGGGGGGTGGTGGTGGCTGGCAAGCCTCCCGCTCGCCTGGCCAGCCACTCCTCCTTCCTTCCTGAAGCGCGATGGGGCTGGCTGGATGGGGGGCAAGGCTTGCCAGCCACGCTTCCTGAAGCCACAATGGGGCTGAAGAGCCCCATTTTCAAGCCCCATCGTGGCTTTGGGAAGGGCGAAGGGGTGGCTGGCTGTACGGGGGGAGGCTTGCCAGCCACCACACCCCATCTTCCCAAAGTGGCGATGGGGTTTGAAAAGCCCCATCCCCGCTTTGGGAAGGGTAGTGGTGGTGGCTGAAAAGCGCCTTTGCCCCTAACTCCCTGCTCTCCCAGAGCTTGGCTCTCCACCCCAAATGGAGCCAAGCCCCAGGAGAATGGGGAGTTGGGTGAGGTTTGCTTGGGGAGCGCTCCATTTAAATTGGTTCCCCTCCCTTGTGTGCAAGGGAGAGAAGCTGATTTAAATGGGGTGCTGAGCAAACTGCGAATAATAGAAACTGTGAAAGTGAAAGCCACGAATGTGGAGGGGCAACTGTACTGTACATATTCAAAGACCTATTTGTAGTTTTATACATTTTCTTGTAAACAGAATTGCTTAAAGCTTCTACTTTTCCACTACCTACCTTCCCACTCACTCATTTTTTGTAAGCACATTACATTGATACTCTTGAGGGGGGCAAGTGAGGGTGTAAGAACCAAATTTAGGTGGGTGGAGTCTACTCCACCTCCAAACTCATTGCACAGTATCTCTTTCCCTTGTAAGAGTTTGTAAAGCCAAGAGATTTTTTAAAGAACTTTCACTTCCAACACAATCTTTTTTAGAATTCCTTCGTAGGAAATTGCGAGGGAGAGGAACTCTTCCTATATCACCTAGATCACTGAGGTATTGTTTTATGAAATTGTCCTTCCAGATATAACGTTGTGAGTAAGCTTAGCCAAGGAGCTACAAAGTGGGGGAGGACACTGCTTACTCTCTCTTTGCACGGATAGTCTCTTAAGTGATAAGATCCTCTGAGACAGTACTGTCTTTGGACTCAAAGCAAGTGTATATGTCGCCTGAGGGGTATGGAATTTGAGATGGCCTTATCTCCAACATTGCCAATTGTTTTTCAGATTTACATGGTGTATAATAAACACTCCGGCAAGCCACGTGGCTACGCCTTCATTGAATATGAACATGAACGTGACATGCACTGTAAGTACAATCTTTTTCTGGGAAGATTTTATGTCTAATTTGTGTGTGTGTGTGTGTTTTAAATTAAATTCTTATTATAAAAGCATGTGTCTTGTTAAAAGTTTCTTAACTTTTTAAAGCCCCTGAGCTATTCAAGGGCTTAGGCTCCCCCTTACAGGTAAGTACAGAGTAGGGGGAGCCTGGTTTGGTTTGATGAGCACCCAAGTTCCGTTAATCTGGCCCTGATCGGTTTCCAAAGGAACCTTTCCAGTCAAAAAAATAGAACCCAGAGGGGAAGAAGCTTTTACCCCCTTCTCTATGCAGATTTTGTAATTCAGATTTTGTAAGTAGGATTTGTTGTTGGGGTTCTTAGTTTGCTCTAGATAGGATATATTTTTGGGGAGAGCCACTTCTTTTTCTTTGTCTTACTGTAAAAGAGCAAATTAACGTAGCTGGGGTGCTACAACTGTAAAATGTGTGCTAAAGTAGCAGGCAACAGTTCAATTCTCCTCTGTAACCCTACCTTGTATTTGGGAGGGCAAAACCCTGTAGGCTGAGGGTGGGAAACTAGTTGTGCCAATATATTTTTGGGGAGGTTAGAGTTGCTGCTTCCTTCATGGGACATTACAGCATTATAAGGGCTGCCCTGTACTCTGAACTGTTGCCCATCTCCTTTCTGTTAATTTGTTTTAAGAGGGAGACTGAATGCTGTGAAGAAGTTCTTCTTCTAAAGCAATTGTAACTTTGACCTGAAGCTGTGTTTTGAAAAGATGCTATTGTCGAGAGGCGTGTTGTGAGCGGGGTGTATTAATTCTGTGTTCTTATTGTCACTGCAGCCACCTTTCTGATGGCTATTGCCACTGCTGGCTTGCAGCTGATCCTTATGCTTCCCCTTTACAACATCTCATTGTATGGTTGGTATAAGGGTTTGTATAATTGGTAAGAAACCTCAGTACCCAACACTCTTCTATACACAAGCCAGGTCAAAGACAGATGCTAGGAAACATGGTATAGTTAGAGGTGGAGGGAAGGATGGGTGGTGGGAAGCTATTTCTCTTCTGACTTCTGTGCTACTCTCTTGCTGTATGGAAGGAGAAAGAGAAATAAGTTGTTCATTCCATATTGTTGGCCCTATATCTTGCAGTGTGAATTTAACGGGGAGGGAGGGAAGAATAGGTCAGCCCTCTCCAGTAGGGCTCAAATATCCTGAGTGAACCCTCCCTCTCCAAGCCACACATGTGCCATTTATCGTTTCTGCAATCTGTGGGACCAGGTTAGAGATTATCAGGCAATGCAAACAAGTAGAGTTAAGAATAATTTCCCCCCTCCCTGCTTCAAATGAAATTAGTGTGAATGAATGGGAGCATTTTTCAGACTAGCTAGAATAAAGTTAATGCTATATCTTTATCATTAACACAAATTCAAATACATCACAGTTTTGGGGGTCATCTGCTTAAACACTTCATGAGAATGCAAATGTTTAATTAGCAATCATTTAGGATGCTCATTTAATTGTTTAGGCATGATAAGGTCTGATGCTAATCAAAAACTCCTAAAATATTCTTGCAAACATAGTTTAGAGTTGTTACCGTCCTGGGCTGATGCACTTTTCAAAACGTAGAGGAGAAACCCTAGAATAAACCATCTCAACCACTCCAGTTTCCATAAAAACAAGTTGCCTAAAGCATATTACAGTAGTACTGCAACTTAAGGCAGCCAGTGTGTTGTAGTGGTTTGAACACTGAACTGTGACTCTTGATGACCAGGATTTGAATCCCCACTTGGCCATGGAGACCTTGGGCAAGTTATTCTCTTAGCCTCAGATGAAAGCAAAAGCAAACCCTCTCTGAACAAATTTTGCCAAGAAAACCCCATGATAAGTTCACCTTAGGGTCATCATAAGTTGGAAATGAGTGGAAGGCATACAACAGCAACTGCAACTTAGCTGTTCCCTGGTCTTCTCTGGTCAGTAACAGTTGCCTTAAAATGTGTTTCCAGTACAGAAGGGATAGAGTCATTCACATATTTGCCATAGGGCTCACCTGTGCTTTTAGCTGTACCTGCACACGTGACTTTTTAATTACCCTTCTGGCCTCAGAGACAGGCTGGTTTTTCGATTATTAAAGAGTTGTGCATGTAGCCTTGATATCTCTGGCTTCTTGAAAACAAGATGATATTCTGAAAACTTTACATTTAACTATATCCTTGCTGTTCTTGGAACACATACCCAAACTAGTTTTACAGGGGTGGTAGTGAAGGAAATAACTGGCAGCAGCTTTTGTACAAAGTGGAATAGTATTGGTGAGTTTAAGGAATGGATCAGCCATCCTTTTAGGAATTACTTGGCCCATGAGCCTGTCTTTCTTAAAACAATTAACAAAATTGTGGTTTGAGGAATGGAACATTCTTATCCATTACTGGGACAGCTGAGTCAAGGACAGTCAGTGTAAACACATTCCATTTTGCCCTTTGGTTTCTGTACCAGGAAGTTCTTTATCTCTAGGTACAGAAATGTGTTGGTTAAAAATATTTTACCAGGAGCCGTTGCACCCTATCTCTGATCAGACTTGAGGATGAGTGTTCTCTGGTAAATACCCCTAAAACTGCACAAGCCCTGAGTGGCTGATGTGTGTTTCTTAGGAGGGAGTACATACTTTTGTCTGTGCCCTTGGACTTTCTCTTGGTAGGAAGCAGGACTGAGGATATTTGAGCTCTGCTTTTAGTTAGGAAGCTGATGGGAAGTTAAGTTTGGATAATTAACTGGACTTGGGGTACAAAGCTTAGATAGATGGAGTGTTTTGGTTACACACCAGGCATGCTTGCCAAGGCCAAAATGGACCTTCAAGTGGAACACGATTGGGATTTCTGTCTCAGCAGAGGTTCTAAATCGTTGGTCCCCTAATGTGGGTTTTAAAACACACACTACTGTTGCTGGGTTCCTAATTACTGTTAGAGAGGATAGTTCAGATACATTACACATTCCTTACTGTTCTTTCTTGTTATCTTCTTTTCTGCCTGGCTCCTTTAGCTTAGTTCTTTCAATTGCCTAGTATTTGGAGCTGTAAACCCTGCCTGATGCAGGCTGTAGCTAGGAATTCTAAGAGGGAGGGTTGCTAAAATGCAGAGATTTGCCACCCTTTAGTAGGTAGTGAGAAGAACACGTTATATCAGAGGACTTGACACATTGGGTTTGGGGATTTTAAAATTAACTTATGAGTTCAGATGGAGCCATTCTGAAAGGGTTTTTGTTTAGCTTGTCTTCTGTTGCAAGGCAAGATCTAGAGTGCCATCTAGCCTTTTATTGCTGCTTTTGACAAACTGTGAAGGCTGATGTGCATCTCCTCTCCACCTTGGCTTTGCTGTGAGGCACTGTTGGCTGGATTGGTAAGCTAATTCAAAAACAACACACACACCTTTGCCCTTGAAGCTTAAGTGTTGACTTCTGAATCCAAGGGAAGTAGTTATAAATCCTGTCCTTGGATTTTCTTTTTTGGTAGCATACAGGAAAGAACAGAGCATCTGTGACTTTAGTATTGGAGCTGAGAACAGCCTTATGTGGGTTATAACAAGCTTTCACTTTTGGCTCCTTGAAGGACTTGGTAATTACTAAAAGTCCTTCCTTGGCCTTCTAATTTTCTGACTTCTGCAATCCAGACCAGAATATTAGTTATGCTAAATTCTGGTAAGTAAGTAGGTGTTATTTACAAAGAGACACGTGTTCATTTTTTACATAGCTGTCTTGCCACATTCTTGCATATTTATCTGTTCTCATAAATGTCCCCACTCAATAAAAGTTATGAAAGAAGTACAACCAAAATGTTTCTGCTCCTTGCTAATTAAGTGTAAGAATATGGAAATGATAATTATAGGAAAATCTCATGAGATTTTGGAATTTTATAAAGAAATGCATTATCTCATCCACTGGCAGTCAGGGTTGGTGGCTTCTCCTAGAAAGGAGAAGCATTTGCAGGTCCAGTGTAGTATTGGAAAACTTTGAATTGGAAACTTAAGAAGAATCATTTGTGGGGAATTGGAAAGGGTGTGTATAAGCCACTTTTCAGTCCCAAGTGTAATACATCATAATTGCTGTAGGTGAGTTTCCCCATCATGTAGGCAGTATTGTTCACATTCTTTAAAAGCTCTTGATGTCCCCTAGAAAAGTGGTAGGGCCATTATGCTTAAATTGTAAATTGTCCCCAAAAGATTAGGTGCAGTTCAAAGAGTGGTCTCAGGTAAGCAATCTCTGACCTGCCCCACCAAGGACTGAATCTCTTCATTGGAAAAAGCCCAGCTTCGTCTCCTTACAACGATAAAACAGTCGTGAATATGTTGGGCAGGGACTCTGCCCCTTCCTGACTTTGGTCCAGTGACAGCCCTGTCTGGAAATGAGCCATGAGACTTAATTTGGGAGGCTCTGTTTGTAAGAGATGGTGGTCTTTCTTCATGCCATGACACCCAGACTGACTGGCTGCTGGTTCTCAGCATGATGGTTGGCTTCAAGGCCCAGGATGACAACTTGGACAAAATTTGACTTGATGATCTTTGTTAATTCCCCTGTTCCAAAATGCCCTTTAGCAGCTGATGAATCTCCACTGTGGTGTTTTTTTTTTTTTTTGTTTTGTTTTAACAATGGAGGTGGAGATTGGAGAATGTTGGAGAGTGCATCTTCCATCAGAGAAACTGATTTCTGGACTTTTAAAAATCCAAACCTTTCCTGAATAAATCAGAATGGATGGAAATATTTTTGCATGGTTACAAGTTAAAGCTGGAACTTTTTTCCCCCATGAAACATTTTGCTTGAGATGGATAGCTTCTGATTTTTTTCCCTGGAGTAATAATATTTTCCCCCCACAGCGTATGTATGATGAAGATGTTTGCCAGTTTTCTGCCACAACTCTTAGTAGCATATAAAACATAGAATGTGGTAAAAAGAAGAAAGTTCTGACATTTTTGTTTGCATACACCTGTGGAAGAGAGAAGTTCTCTCCTGTCTTTTTTCCATGTATTTACATGGGGAGAATGGTTTTATCCTTTTCCTCTAATATGTAGTTTAATCATGTGGTTGACTTTGTGAACCTTTTCTGTTTTTGTGCTTTTCCACAAAAACAAGTACTTCCCTTCATTTTTCCTCTAAAAAAACAACTGAACACACATTGTGGGTTTTTTTCACCTAGCCCAATACATTTAATTAGTAGTTTGATTTTCTTTGCTTTTTTAAACACATACTTCCCCTCCCACAAAAAATATAAGATACACTAAGATTTAAAAACAAGTATCAACTATAAACTACACATGTAACCTGTTTTACATTATTAACTGCAAGTAGAATCACCCCTCAACGGGCACTCATTTTATTTTCATAAATGCCTCATTAAAGATGAGCAGTCACTTTGGTCATTTTTTAGGACACAGTTTGGTAACTAACATGCAGTTTGGCTACCTGCATTTGGAGGTGAGCATGTTCTTAAAAGGAAATCATTTGTGAAATTGATGGGTTGAAGTTCTAGTAGGGCAGCCTTCCACCACCTAGTGTCCTCTAGATGTTTTAGACTATAGCTCACATTATTCCTGATAACTAGCCCTGCTGGTTGGGGCTAATAGGACTTGCAGCCCCAAATATCTGGAAGGCACCAGGTTGTAGGGGAGCTGTAATAAATAATAATAATAATGTCTGTCTGTGGAGGCCTCCTGCCAAACTTGTATTAATTGCCACATATGAGTGGCTTTTGTAGATTTGAGGGGTGGTGGTGTGGAACCACAATTAGAACATAAACTGTATTCATCCTCTCAATTTAGATTTAACGTAGTGTGGGGAGTGGGATGAGGATGGAGGGCTGGGAATGGGCTGGCAGGGTGGGGGTTTGAGTGTCCGACTTCTGCTGCTGAGACAGGTAAGGCAGGGAAGGTCGGCTCAGCAGCTAAAATGCAAAAACCAAAATACCGCCCCAGCCGGGGGCACCCGGGCAGGGGGGAGCTGCGCCTCGGGCCCCAGCGCTAGCAGCCCGATGCAGTGAGTTTGAGGAGTTAAAAGTTGCATTGGTTTTGTAAGTAGTTTCTCCAGGTAAATGCTTTTATTTCCTTTTTACATGTTAGCTGTGCTCGCCCCACCCCTCCCTTAGCAAGTGGCTTGAGAACATTCCTTTTCCCTGAAAATCATCCTAGATATTTGCAGTGGGATAACAGCAGCAAGGCTGGGAGTGGGCTGGGACTGTTGTGGGAGGGTGCCAGCCAGTTCCCTCAGTGTTGTTTACCTTTTTTGTGCGTACTATCCTGTGTCTTCTCTGCCAAGTCTTCCACTCTTTCTATAACAGGAAAATGATCTGTCTACTTCTCCTTTCCTCCCTCCCCCGTTTCCTTAATTTTTTTAAAAATTATTTATTTATTTATTGTGGTAGGCACTCTTGCTTTGGGTGGGTTTTTGGCATGGCCAATCTTGGGACTGGCTGGTTGAGGGTGTGTTCCTGAAGGAACAGCAGAGCCTAGCCCACTCTGAAGTGAGCTTTGGGCAGGTAGGTGGAGGGCCTGCTTATTTGTACCCAGCCCTTTTCCTTCTGGGCAAGTGATGTATGCAGCGTGAGTGTCTTGAGTACTCAATAACCTTCCTTTTTTTGCAGCGGAGGCCAGGGGACTGCATTACGGGCTGGAGCTGGGGTTGCTCCACAGCTCAAGGGATTTGTGGTTTGGGTGGCAGCTGAGGCCAAGCGCAGCCCATGAGGTCTGCTTATCAATCGCATGCATCCTTTTCCACAAGCGTGTGGATTTTCTTTCCAGCTGCTTAAACCATGGCAAGCACTTTACGTTCTGGTTTTCTGCCAGAGACCTTGAGGCTATGCTTCCCAGGCAGATGTGGAGCAATCCCTTGCCCAAGGGGTGGTGGAGCCATAGGAGCCACCTCTATTCAGATTCCTTTGTGTGTGGTATGTGTCTTTGGGGGAGGGTGGGCTTGTTTATGGGCACTATGGATAATGGCAATCCCATTTGCCGTTCCCTTTCCCTTGGATACCCCTCCTAATCTGTTGCAGCGGCATACAAGCACGCCGATGGGAAAAAAATTGATGGCAGGCGAGTGCTAGTGGACGTAGAAAGAGGCCGGACGGTGAAGGGATGGCGCCCACGCAGACTTGGTAAGTGTGTGCAAAAGGGCTATTATTGAACATGTGGCATGCTGCTGGTTCTTTTGCCCCACCTAAGTGATGCAATAGCAACAGTTTCTTTTCCAAGACTCCTCAAAACAACAGTGCTTCTGGACTACTGTGTTCTGTTCTGGCTGACACAGGAGGGTGTTGTAATTTAATTGAAGATTTAATAAAAGAAGATAAAAAGGCTAGAAGAGAAGCTGAATGAATGCAGTACATTTGGTGTTAGAAGAAAATTGAAGGATGAAGTGATAGGCTTTTCAAGATTAAGGGAGCCCTGGTGGCTCAGTGGTTAAATGCTAGTACTGCAGCCACAATGTTGTGAGTTTTATCCTGCAGGGCTCCAAGGCTGACTCAGCCTTTCATTGTTCTGTAAGTTGGTAAAATGAATACCCAGCTTGTGGGGGTAATTAGCTAATACATTGTAAACTGCTTAAAGAGTGCCTAGTGTTATAAAGTGGTGTAGAAGTGTAAGTGTTGTTGCTAACGATTTGTAAGCCACTCTGAGAGGCTTTGTGGCTGAAGAGTGGGGTATAAATACTCAAAAATAATAAATAAATCTAAATATGAAGAGGCAAAGCAAGAGACTATTCACTGTACGACTTATCTAAAGGAAGATAGACTTGAGTGAAAACATTTTTCTTTAAAGAAAACCTACTTTTGTGTAAGCTGTTTGACAGAGTAAGGTGGTAAAGATTTTTTTTGCTTAATGTTTTCTGTATGTGCTTTTGGACTAGGCAAGGAAATACTTGTAAACTCCAGAGCAGCCTTTCTCAATGTTTTTACCCTGGAGGAACCCTTGAAATAATTGTCAGGTCTCAAAGAACCCCTGTATAAAAATGGTTACATCTGTACCTCAAAAATGTGCCCTCCCAATCATGGCCTCTTGCTAAACTCTAGGGTTCCAGGGAACCCCAGTTGAAAAACCTTTCTATGATTCTGGACAGTAAGAGCTGTTTTGACAGTGACACCACGCCTTAGAGTGTGGTGGGATCTCCTTTGGAGGTTTTTAAACACAGGCTGGATGGCCGTCTGTCGGGCATGCTTTGATTGTGTATTCCTGCATGGTGCGGATGTGGTCTCTTCCAATTCTATAATTCCATGACTATTACATAAGGAATACATTTTTCTCAGCCAGATTGTACAATTTTAACTGATGGAGGTGATCCTCTCCACATCTCCTGGCATCCCTCTCTGTTTGGAAGGATTTGTTGAGCTCGCTTTTTCTATCAAACTACTTGGCAGAAGAAACAGTTTTCACCGCATTTGTGACTCAGATGCTTGGAGATGTGGGCTTTTAAGATTCTGTTATTTCTCCTTGGCTTTATACAAGTTCTGTTCACAACATATCTCACATAAATTGAAGAGCATGCCGTAGGTAATACTATGCTTCTGCATCTGATAGCACTGAACCAACAAGAGAAGGTGGTTGAAAAGAGCCAACTCTTCCTTACTTCTCTTTTGCAGGTGGTGGTCTCGGTGGCACCCGGCGGGGTGGGGCTGATGTCAATATCAGACACTCAGGTCGAGATGATACTTCCCGATATGATGAACGGTGAGTTGAGCTGTGTGGGGGCATTTATGAGTATTTATAAATGGCTTATATCTCAAGATTTCAAAGTGGCATACAACAGGATAAGAACCATTGGACTATATCTCAATGGCAGACAGATAAATATTCCACACAGTGGGTATCACCACACTAACTGCCCTGTTCCGGAACACAGTGAAACAGACCTTGGGAGATGTGGCACCACCAGAAGGAACAGGTCCAAAAAGGGAGACGGAAGTCTCCCTGTATAATCATATACTACATTGGTGAGGGTTATATTTCTTCACAGCAACCTTCAGTATAGCCTGGTAGCAAATAGGCAGCTAGCACAATTTCTTCAGCAGTGTTTTATGTACTACCGACCCAGAATCCTAGCCAAAGCAATATGCCCCAGCTCAAGCCTCTAGACCAGCATTAAGGGTAGCCCCACATAGTGTTAAGATTACCAGGCCCTGGGGCACCATGGCCAAGCTGTTTCACTTCAAGAACAGCCACAACTGGCATATCAGCTGAAACTGAAGGGCTCTACAGGCCATTGGGAACACTTGGACCTCCAGTGATAAAGATGGATCCAAGAGAATCCCCAGTCTTAATCCTTTGCAGGGTGTGTAACCACATCCAGAACAGGTGGCTTACCTATCACCCAGGCCTAGGAACCACTCCTCTATGAGGCTTTGAAGATTCACACTTATTTTCATCCTAAGCCTAGCACTGCATCCAGGAACTTGGCCCAGGACTGCAAAGGTGCACCTGAGTAAAGGCAAATGGTTCTTCTGACAACACTCCTGAGATGCCATTCCCATTCAAAATTTTACTTTGCTTCACATGTTAGCTAGATTGCACAGCGGGCTAATAGTCAAAGTAAATATTTTGACGTTTAAAATCAGAAGTTTCTCAATTGCAGCAGGACCTCTCTTAATATATATCAATTCTATGGATTAAATACATTTTTACATACTTCATACTTTGCCTATAAAAGTCTACTAAAGACATAAAGAGGCAGTCAGATTCACATGAAATAGGATGGAATGTTCCCACATTTCATGTTGTTTTTTCTTTTGAAACCTTTTTTATTTTAAGAGAAACTGCTCCTCATTTCAGCTATGAAACCCTAGTTCATGGCTTGTGGTAGCTGTTCAGACTGGTAGCATTTCATTTTGTGTGCCATATGCTCATCTATGTGCTGTTCTGTGGGAAACCTGTTGGCCACAATTTTGCCACTTACTTAAACTGGATTTAAACCAGTTCATTCTTGTAAAGCCCTGAAAGTCAGAGAACTGAAAATGTTCAGTTGTGAAAGATTTTTTAAATTTTTGTAGGCTTTCTGTGAGAGGTCATGATGTGTTATAGCTAGTCTGCAACACATGATGTGGCTATTTCTGTATAGGTGCTATGTTAATGTATTGGCTTGCTTTATACAATGTGGCTGCAAGGTTTGTGGTAAACAAAATCTGTCGTTAATGAAATATGTTTTGGCTTTTCTACTGGGTCACACAGGGACCGTGACCGTGAACGGGAGCGTGATCGCCGAGACCGCAGCCGAGACAGGGACAAGGAGCGGGAACGCCGTCGTAGCCGATCCCGCGAACGCCGACGGCGAACACGAAGCCGAGAGAAAGATGAACGGAAACGCAGCAGGGAGCGCAGCAAGGATAAAGACCGGGAGCGCAAGCGCCGTAGCCGTTCCAGGGACCGCAAGCGGGATCGGGACCGTGACAGAGACAAGAAGGAAGAGCTGCCAGAAGTGGCTGAGGCTCAGCCTGATGAAGCCACCCTTGGCGAGATGGGCATAGATGGGCTGGAGGTGAAGCCTGAAGGGGAAGAGAAGGGCAGAGACAGGGATCGGGAGAGGGACAGGGATAGAGAGAGGGATCGGCGGCGCAGTCATCGTGACAAAGACAGAGACAGGGATCGTGACAGAGAGCGTCGTCGTGATAGGGACAGAGATAGGGATCGGGACCGGGAGCACAAGCGCGACAGGGGTGAGCGGGGTGGAGAGAAACGGGAGGACAGGGGGCAGGACAATGGCATGGGAGAGGCCCTGGAGGAAACCAGCCAGGATATGTTCCTAGACCAAGAATCCATGCAGTCAGCTGATGGTTATATGTCCACTGAGAATGGATACATGATGGAGCCCCCAATGGAATGATGAATGGAGATGCTTCTTTGCCCCCATACAACCCAGCAAGGTGAGGGTTTACCTCCCAAGCTGCCTAGCCAATGAGGCCCCATCAACCAGTTGAAATAACTGATTTTAATTGGCTTTATTTAGAAGGGTAAGTCTGTTTCAGTTCTGCGTGTCCAACCCCATCTCTTCTTAACATGTAACCTTCTGCCAGTCCCTTGTGTATTTGGATATTTTTTCTTTAAACAGGAATAAAATGTTAATGTTTTCTCCTTTATGTGAAGTATGTCTCGGACTGACATATTTGAAGATGAGCTTTGGTGAGATATACAAAGAAGATTTTAGCTACTTGTCAGAGAAATTACGTATTGCTGGAACACATACTGATCATGGGAAAGTCTTTGAGTATTTTGAAGGGAGGGGGAAAGTAACAAAGGTTGGAAGTAAATAGAAAAACAATGTGTACTGCAGTTTTAAGATGGTTCTAAAACTAGGTTTGGAGGAATTATTTCATTTCAAAGAAAAGCATACCTTGGAACTGAGGAAAAAATAAACAATATTCATTTAGGTACCTTAGAAGAGTTGCTGTAAGTTGAAACTGATTTGATGGCAGTTAAGAACACAAAAAGATCAGGTTAGATGAGTTGAATTTGACCTGAAATATTAGAGTGAGTGATGTATCCGAAAGTAGATGTTAGGTGGGGTTACAGTTAATTAAGGTGGGCAGAAGAGATACTGGTTGAGGAGAACCTGTACAGTCTTCAAGGCTCTATATGCTATTGTAAAAGAAACAAGTTCAGTACATAGCTAATACGAATCCTACATCAAGAAATGGCTGACTTCTACAGCTTGTAGAAATTGAAATCGTTCCTAAAATTTACTTTGCCTAATCCTGCACTTTAAAACAAAGCTATTTTGCATGATTTTTTCCAATTCTGTTAGTCAAGGATGCAGACAAAGAGTTACATACAACATACCAACATGGTTAACTTTCATTCTGGCTAATATGAAAGCAGAGGTGGGAAATGGAATATTGTGCTCAATACCACTTTCTGAGCTCTTGTGAAACCAGTGTATACAAAACCTTTTTAGCATTGGTAGCTCAAAGCTAAGGCCAAGGTTTTGTTATAAGTGAGGACTGAAGGACCGCAAGATTGAGGGAGTGTTTACAAAGAAAAAGACAAAATGCATTAGAGGCAAATGTGTTTGCTCTTCTGAAGGTGAGATCTTGTAGAATGGTTGGTCTGATACTATCATTAGTATCTCATTACCTTGTTTTGTAGTGATACTTAACTGGAGACGCTCTTAACTGCATCTCTTTCTCCCCTTACCTAAGCTAAAGACATTTTCATGGTTAATTGTCCTGTTTTTTATGCATGTATGTGCGTGGAGGGATATAACACCACCTCCGGTGTGGCTTAATTTAATAAAAGAGCAGGTTGTTGCAAGCAAAATTGGCAAGAAAGCAAGAGAGATAACATTAAATTGGTACAAAGCTGGTGTGGTAGAGTGGATTGAGTAAGTATGCCTTGGAACAGGGGCAGAGTGTGTGGGGGAGGTGTGTGGAGGTTATAAGCTTGGGAAAGGGAATGGTTTTACCTAGAAACCCCATTTGCTGGTCTGTGCCAGTTTTTTCCTCTGCTGTTTCCTTACAATAGCCTTGTGAGCTAGATGAAATTGAGACTGATGAGCTGAATGATGTTTTGAATCTAGTTTGAATCCAACTCTGTGATTCTAGTTCTCTATTCCTAGTCTGGCACTGTGCAGCCATTGCACCACACTGGCACTTCTAGTTTGAATACCCCAGTTTTCATTTTATTGATGCACCGCATAAGTATAAGCAAAGGTAACCAGTTCCTCATAAAACAAAATTCAAATGGGGTGATACCTTTAGGTTAACCAAATAGAACACAAAAATACATGCAAACTTTTGAGATCTCCCATTTCTGATAAACATTTTATACTTGTGCTTACAGAAGCCTCAAGATGATCTGTTAGGCAAGCACAGTATGTATTTGCCAGTTGCTACATGTATTGCTTTGCATACAGCTGTAAAAACATTTCAGTACTTGTGTAATTAAACCCCAAATAATGAAAAGACACCTAATCACTTGCTGACAGGGCCTGAGAGAAGCTTGATGTCTGTGCTAAGCTCCCAGCATGAGCTTCTTGAAATATCTCAAATACAACTGGGGTCTTTCCCCTCTCCTGGTCTTTGAAGTCTGTTGTAAAAACGTGCATACCAAGACACCAAATCTTATGCTAAAAAGGTAGGCTGGGGTTGAGTCTTCTGTAGTACCTCACAGGGTCCAAACAGTGGGGAAAATAAGGAGCCCATGACTTTAGTAATAACCAGATAGGAAAGCAGGATGGATGGTTTCTACTTATACAAGGACCAGGGGAGGGGGCAAGAGAGAGTTGCTCCAGGTCTTGCTAAAGGAGGGGAGGGGAGGGGAGTGAGACTCTGTCACCTGTTAGGTACTCCAGTGATGCTATCTGTCAGTGTCAAAAACATTGGCTAAGGGCCTGCCATGATGCATATGGATAAGGTTAGGTAGGAAGGAGAACAACGGATTGCCCTCCATTTTTGTTAAGTGCCTTCAAAGCAGACTTCAACTTGTGATTAACACTAGCCTGAGGTTTTCTTGACAAGGTTGATTTAGAGATTTGTCATTGCCTGTCTCAGAGAGAGAGTGGCTTGCCCAGTGGTTTTCCATGACGGTGAGGATGTGGACCCTGGTCTCTTGGAGTCTAGTCAAGCCATCACACCAACACTCAAACCATCACACCATGCTGGTTCCTATTTCTATTTAAATAATAGCAAATATTTCTAAATTTGGATCTAGATGTACAAATTAGTGTGAGGGCATTTTATGTCAGTCTGCACCCTCTTCCCCCCCCCTCTTGTGAAGTGTCTTCTTCCTCCAGTGATCGGCCATCCAGCAAAGACCAGACCTGTCCTTTACAATCCAAACTTGGGTAGGGGCAGCAGCAGCAGCAGCTGGCTCTGATGTAAGGAGGACAGTGATTCTGCTCTTGATTCTAGTGTGAACTCCAGAGTGCTGAAGCATAATCCCCAAGCACCTCACAGTTCAGATCAAAACCTGAAACCCTGAGGCCCCATTCCTGTAACATTTATTGTTCATCCGCTTCTGTTTTCAGCGTCAGGGATGCCATTCACAGAGGCACCCTAAGCCTCAAGGGTTGAGTAATAAACAGATTTAGTAATAACCAGGGTTTAGTAATAACCTTTAAAGCCTTTGGAGGGTTTGGGTTTTCTAACCCTCTCCCCCACTTAGTTACGTTTTAATACAACCTGTAGGTTTGGTGACTTGAAGATGAAATCATTTCCCTTTTCCTGTGGCTTTCTTGTAACATCTTTCCCTGAGGAAGGGCCCTGATGGTCTCGAAAACTTGTGCAGATTCTGGTGCGCTTTTTTGGGGGGGGGGGTTAGGTATGGATCTAAGAATTTGTTTTCACACGGCTGACATCCACGCACATCCCCCGGTGTTTTGCATGCCTGGCGTTTGGGTGGGTTTCCTTTCGCACCACGCACGAGAGGGGCAGACCCTCCCTTAAACCTGGCACGGGAGGGAGGCTGGGCACCGAAGACACGTGCCCAGCGAGACACGCGCATCAGCAGCCGGGGCCGGGCCGCGCGTCGAGTTGCCAATCCGGTACACGATCGTCTTCTCCCTCCCTCCCTCTCCTCGGCTTTGACGTGAGAGAGGCGGCGGTGGGGCTCGGCCGTGAAGATGGCAGCGCTGGCGGAGCCTTTGGGGCTGGAGAGGGGTAAGCACACCGGCAGCAGAGGCGGGGAGGAAGAGGAGAAGGAGACACGGCCCCCCTCCTGGGGGCGGGGAGGCAGGATTTCTCCCCAGATGCGCCGAGCAGGAGAGAGCAAGAGGGGCACCTGGCTTCCCCCATAGATCGAGGAGGAGGATCGGCGAGGCGAACCGGGGTCGATCCGGACTGCAGAAGAGAAAGGCGCCCCCCGCCCATAACTTAGGCAGCGAAGGGGTCTAGTGGGGGGCCGTGGGGAGCCGTGGGGAGGGGAGGCGGTCAGTCAATGGAAGAGATGAGCTAAGATCCCATCGTGTGAATGAAAACACGCGGGGAAAGCCAGCGATTTTTTGTTCCCTCCCTCGTTGGATCTGTAGTTCCCTGCAAAAGATGGAGGTGGCGGCTGGCTCCTTCCCTTCCTAGCCATGGCTCCTGGGAAGGAGAAACGAGCTGCTCCCGGGAAAGAGGGGAAAGAAAACGCCACCGATCTCCTCTGCTCTCTTTATTTCTGTCCGGGATGCCTCTAGAATAGAGAAGGGAGAAGAAATCGGGGGACTGGAGAAAGGGGGCGAAGCGATGCATGTGTTTCCTCGCCTTCTTTTGCTCTCTTGGTTTCCCCAAATCTGTGCTCTCTCTGCTGTCTTCCTCCTCCTCCTCCTCCTCCTCCTCCTCTTCCTCTTCTCCTTTACAGATGTGGCCCGGGCGGTGGAGCTGCTGGAGCGGCTGCAACGTAGCGGGGAGGTGCCCCCCCAGAAACTGCAAGCCCTTCAGAGGGTGCTACAGAGCAAATTCTGCTCGGCCATACGGGAGGTGAGAGAGAGGGCCCTTCACCCCAGGGGCCCAGCTAGCAAAGAGGGGAGGTAAAAGCCAAGGCACTGCCCCCCCCCGTTTAATTCTGTCCCCGCCCCCCGCCAAATGAAATTTCCCTCCAGTCCCCAAGTTTCTAGCATTGCAGAGAGTGAGATGCTGGAAATTGTTTGCACCTAGAACTCCGATATTTGCTTGTGGTCATATTCCCTTGGCCACTTTGCCTGCCCCCTTTTCTTTGAATTCCTAAACTGTTTATCTAAATGTAGAACTGAACTGTTTCCTTCCTGCAATACTAGAAATTTGGAGGCGGAAAGAAAATTTCAGTTCTGGGGGCCAGAATCCTTATTTAGAGGTCAATGACTTTATTTTGCTCCCACCCCTGTTTCACCCTGATCCTGTCTGTCTTTTTCTCCATGTCTTCTCAAACTGCCTTCTGTCTCCAGTTCTCTTAATCTGCTCTGTGCCCTCCTTTGGTCTCCATTCTCCTGCTTTGATGTCCACATACTGTACCTCTTTATCACACAACTCCTTCAACCCCATGTAATATGTACACCAACTCCACATGTGGTCCCACACTTGCCAAGAGCAACTGTCTTTTATGCCTTTCCTGTGTTCTGCATCTCCATCTCATAAGAACTCGGTCAGGGCAGGCCCTGTCATTAGACTAAGTGAGGCAGCTACCTCAGACAGCAAATTCTGGAGGTCATGAAAGAGAAGCACAACTTGTTAGTGATTTACAATGCTCTGGCAACTGGTGGCTCCTATGTCACAGGCTAGTGATTCTGGTCCAGGTTTTAGTGTGAACTGTAGCAGAGCTACCCAAAGTCCTGAACCTATGGGGGATTCAGTACCTTGGACAACTCTTAGCATTTGGAGTAAAACCTGGCATGGATTCACAATCCCACTGATATGGAAGCTACCTGCCACTATTGTTACTTTGTTATTTCTGTGTTTCTATTGCCTGCCAAGGGATGTTTATGGGATTTCTCACCTCATCTGCTAAACTAACTAGCCTTGTTTTAGTGGATTCTGTACCATGGTGGAAGTGGGCAGGAAGGTGACACTATTTGCTCTTCTACCTCCAACATCAAAGTGTTTTGGTCCAGCTCAGAGTTTGGTTCATTTCTTCCTTATCTTCTGTGATTACTATTTCCCAGCTCTGTGGCCCCTGCATGCCCTTTTATCTCCTGTTAAACCCATTGTGCCTCCCCAACCTAAACAATATTCCCTTCAAAGACACTTGTAGCCTTCTGTGTACCTCGTGATGTCACCTGTGGATTCTGTAGACAATCTACCTGACCTCTCATGTCCTTTTGGGGTAGGTCTATGAGCAGCTGTATGACACACTGGATATCTCAGGGAGTCCGGAAATTCGAGCACACGCCACAGCTAAGGTAACCAAATAACTCTGTTGCTATCCTTCCTGTGGTGTAGGTTGTTGTTTACTACTACTACTACTACTACTTATTATTATTATTATTATATCCCACAATTTCCCTAGTTTGGAACTCAAGGCAGCTTTCAACAGTTAACTCAAACATGGCAAACTAATCTTTTATATGACAATGGTGGCAAGAATTACATATGTGAAAAAATGGAAGGATGAAAAGATACCAGAAATAATAGACTGGATCCTGAAATTATATGAACTTATACAAATGGGTAGACTTACTTGTCTAATAAGAAATCAAATGTTAGACAAATACAAGAAAGAGTGGAAAGATTTGTTACCGTATTTTAAAACCATCTGGGGTGATGCTGCGAATACTGGAATAAAATAATCTCTTTAAGAATCCTGAATATATGAATTAGAAAAATCAGAATCTTAATCTGGTTCAAAATATATACAGTAGAAACGGCAAATTGTAGAATAGATAAAAGGGTCCAAAAAACAACATACATACAGGTGTCCCTTCACATTTGTGTGTTTCACATTCGTGGTTTTGCATATTTGTGATTTGTAGTTGCTGCTAAACTAGCTCAAATTCCAAGACCCCACCCTCCCCCCCTTTCCTCCTGTCCTGCCAACAACACAACTCCATCTTGCTTTCTTACCTTGCACCAAAGCAGCACTGCCCATTTAAAACAGTAAGGTCGCTCCTTTCCCAAACCACTCACATCCCCCATGCACAAATCATGTCTTTCACCCACACTCACCCCCCCCAAGCTCTCCCTCCCTCTATCCTGGCAACAAAACACTCCATCTTGCCTTCTTACCTTGCACCAAAACAGCACTGCCCGTTACTTTAAACCTTATTGTTTTAAATGGGGAGTGCTGTTTTGGTGCAAGATAAGAAAGCAAGCTGGAGTTGTGTTGTTGGCAAGGCAGAGGGAGGGAGAGCTGGCAGGGAGGCGAGTGTGGGTGAGGGGCATGGTTTGTGTGTTGGGGGCAGGTGTTGCTACCATGGTGGCAGGTACTGGCAGTCCTGTTGGTGGGAAAGAAGTCTACAATACTATAGTATAGTATGCATGTTGGGGGGGGGTTTAACTTATTTGTGTTTTTTTCACTTTTGTGGTGGTACTCCACCCCAACCCCTGTGAATGTGAAGGGACAACTATAATCCACTTAGGACAGAAACTAGGAAGGTTTTTTTTTTTTTAGTATGTATGTATGTATATATAGTTATCTATATTTGGTTTAGGGATGATTATGTTAGAATCAATTTAGTTTTTTATTATTTGTTTCTTCTTATTTTTTAATGTCTTAGATATGTCCTATGTTTTATGTATTTTCTCTATGTGTGTGTGTGTGTGTGTGTGTGTGTATATATATGCATATGTGTGTGTGTGTGTGTGTGTGTATAAAACATTTATTTTCCCCCTTTTAGTTTTCTTTCTTATTATATGTATTTTATGTCTTTACAAGAATTATCCCCAGACTACAAATCCCAGGTTTCCATAGAATGCAACCATGGCAGTTAAAGTGGAGTCATAGCATTACAATTGAGTACAGTTGTCCCTCTGTATCTACGGATTTGGTATCCACGGATTTAAGTATTCATGGCTTGAAAATATTCTTAAAAAACAATAAAAAAAAGCAAACCTTGATTTTCGCTTTGGGGATGGAGCAGGTTTGTTTTCTGCTGCTCCAGAGACTGGAGCACGGAGCAATGGATCCAAGCTCCAGGAACAGAGATTCCACCTCAACATTAGGAGGAACTTTTTGACAGTCAGAGCTGTTTGGCCGTGGAACACACTCCCTCAGAGCGTGGTGGGGTCTCCTTCCTTGGAGGTCTTTAAACAGAGGCTGGATTGCCATCTGTCGGGGATGCTTTGATCACGATTTCCTGCATGGCAGGGGGTTGGACTGGATGGCCCTCGTGGTCTCTTCCAACTCTACAATTCTATGATTCTATGATTCTAATTAATAAACAGATTTTTTAAAAAAAATTAAAACATTAACAAATGTTACAACACAATTAAACCATCATAAAATTAAAACTAGTTAAAACAAATTAAACAACAATAGCAACAAACATGTTTATACAAGGCTTGTTTTCCCCTCACAAATAAATTCTCCAAAGCCTATTGGAATAAAAAGGTATTTGCCTGCTTGAGGAAGATAGTAAGGAGGGTGCCAATCTAGCTTCTCTGGGAAAGGATTTCAAAAACCTGGGAGCAGCCACTGAGCAGGCCTTCTCCTGTGTTCCCATGAGTTTGCCATTCTCTGTTGGTGTTGTTGTCTTCTTCTTCTTCCTCTTCCTCTTCTTCTCAACATCTGTCTTCTCATGCTTTGAACTTCTAGACACCAGGGCCGGCCCTACCATTAGGGAGAGTGAGGAAGCAAATCATGGCAACAGTGCCAGCCTCTCACCCCACAGGAAACAAATCCTGAGAACAAACTGGGGGCAACCTCTCCGCTATTTCTTATGAACTCTCTAGCAGTTACCCTCTTTTGGAGGATGGAGCTGTGTATAAACACACACACACACAATCACATTTTGGCACCTTAAAAGATTTAAAAAAATTATTTGGGACAGCTCCCGCTAAATAAAATGCCTTAGCAATAGCAGCACTAGGGGGTGCAGAAAGGCCGAACCACACTAGGTGACACCATCAGAGGAAGGGGAGACACCAGCCTTAGTAATGCCACAGTGTCTTAGGCTTTAAGATGTCACAACACTTTTTGCTGCTCACAGTCAAAATTCAGAGCAGTGTACACCACACAACTTGTCCTGAGGCCTCTAAAACTCGTCCATTTCCTCAAAAATAGTGGATAATGCTATTCCCTCACTAGTAGTAAAATAAGATTGAGCTGCCTTTTCAATCAGCTTCTGTCTATGGCCTTGGGAAGGGTTGTCATAGCTATCTATCTATCTATCTATCTAGGGTTGCCAGAATAAAAACTAGAGTGGGCTCCTGTGCCTTTAATGGTTGTGTAGACAAGAGGATTTCAGCAGGTGCTGCTTGGTGTATGCTGAATTTTCCTCTTCTACACAGTCATTAAAGAAACAGGAGCCCTCTCCAATTTCTCTTTACTCTGTCCACTTTATATGTAGCCCACCCTTGCTCCTGGTCTGGGTATGAGGTACAGGGCATGAGGTATGCTTCAGGCAGCATAAGGCTAGCCTTATAGGTTGTCCTAGTAAATTTCTTAGTGGAGGTGTTATGTACCTGAAATGAAATGGCTGGTTGATGGGTTTGTTTGTTTTTTCATGTGGTGATGCAACACGTTTGGCACACATTCTCAAAAGAAGTACATCTGGAATTATAATACTTTTGCTGCCACATTAAGATTTCTTAACTACCATTAAGAATGGTGCCAACATGACAGTCTGTTTGCTGCCATGTTAGGTTGCTGCCATGTTTCTTTCCTTGCCAAGGCATCTGAAATGGTTTTCTTGCCTCTGCATGGCTTTAAACAGCTTGATTTACCTCATGTTTGGTCTCCTCATTACTGATGTTGTATATAAATATTGGATTTATATTGGCATGATTAATTTATTTGTGCTTTTGTAGACTGAACATCTTGGAATCTGTTTGTTGAATCTGTTCTTAAATCATTTGGAATTGGAAACTTGAGGCCCATTCACATTAAACAGTTACTGTATAGCGCTATGGTTCTACTTTAATTGCAGTGGTTCCATCACATGGAATCCTGGGACTGATAGTCTGGTGAAGCACTAGAACTCTCTGGCTGAGAATTCTAAGTGCCCCTTCCTAAACTACCAGTCCCAGGATTCCATAGGATATAACATGGCAGTTAAAGTGAAACATAGCACTATAATTTCATAGTGTGAATGGACTCCTGGTGATATATTGCAAATTACCTTAAAAATTACCACATGTAGCTCCTGATCTGCCTTCTGCTTCCTTTTGGCCTAAAGCATATTAAGAAAAGACAGCCTTTGAAGAGAAATGTTATTTAAAACCCACTTGAAAGTCCGCACTGACAAGAGTCAAACAAAATGCGTTCAAGTGTTTGTGTGTGTCCAGAGCTATGGGGCCACCATAGAGAAGGCCCGTGTCTCTTGTGTTAGTGGCCCAATAAATCTTACCATCAGGTAACACAAGAGCTGATCCTCTAAAGGTGATCATAATGTATATATCTGCAACCCACTAAATATAGGCATGCACAAGGCTTGGTTGGAGCGGCGTTATCTGTAGTGAAGCCTTGAAAGCCATTGCCTTATAGACCTCAGCAAATGGCCAATGATTAAATATTTCTGGGGTTTATTGTCTTTCATGCTTTCCATGCTGCCTGCAATAAGCCTGGTTTCACAGCTGTAATGAAAGAGATATCTAGCAGTGAATTGAACATCAGCCTTGGTGCCCTCTCCTATTATTTATTTATTTATTTATTTCATTTGTATGCTGCCTTTCTCCCAAAATGGGACCCAAAGTAGTTTCTATAAAACAACAGATTAAAAGTACAATATATCCAATTAAAATATTTTAAAATCAGATTAAAACGTAAAATCTAAAACATACGAAATAAGACAAGCCATGATGCTTATATGTTAAAAGCCTGCTTGAAAAGAAGAATCTTGGCCTGCTGGTGAAAAGAAATCAGGGAGGGGGCCAAGCTAGCCTCCCATGGAAGGGTGTTCCAGAGGGTGGGAGCACCCACTGAGAAGGCTCTCTCTCAAGTCCTCACCAAGTGAGCTTGTCATGGTGGTGGGACTGAGAGAAAGCCTCCTCCTGAACACCTTAGCGCTCTGGCAGGATTGTATCGGGAGATTCAGTCTTTCAAATAGTCTGGAATCAAGCCATTACTGCCTTATGAATTAAAAAAAAATAAGAAAATAAATTTGGCACAGTAGCTTGAGTGTTGGACTACGACTCTGGAGACCAGAGTTCGAATCCCTGCTTGACCATGAAAGCTACATCTCCCTAGATGTACCTCTTGTCTCTCTTTTAATCCTTTAGATGCACCATGAAGTGTAAACCACAGCAAAGGAACAAATGGAGGTGATGCTTTAACACAGGGTGGGAATTCTACGGCCTTACAAGTGGTGTTGGATTGCAGGTCCCAGCATTCCTCAACTTTGGCTATTTTGGTTAGGGCTGGTGGGACTTGCAGTTCAACAAAATGGGAGGCTGCATGATTCCTACACCTGCTTTAAGATCTTCTGAGGAGGCTCTTCTCTAAGTACTCCTTGGTTGATTTGTGTGACAGCAAGGAGAAAAGCCTTCTCTGTTGTGGCCCCCCTGGTGTGAATCACCCATGGAGGTGTGACTGGCACTGACATTGTATTCTTCTTGGTGCCAGCTCAAATCCTATCAGCTCACCTAGGTTTTTTAAAGCTTGCTTTATTTTAAGCCAATTGATGTGATGGCCATTTAATGTGTTGCTTGCATTTTGTCACTGCTACAGTTGAAGTTGTTGTTCTGTTTTTATTGTATATCACAATCTTTTGATTATATTTTAGCCCTTCTCGTTTCATTTTGATTTGTTTCTCATTTTATTATTTACATATTACAAATACTTTTATATTACCCTTCTTTTTTTATGACACTAGGCAGAGGTAAGCTATATTTTGGATTACTATTTTTAAAATGTGTACTATCCAAGAGGAATAGCAGTTTAAAATTATTTCTAATAAATAAATAATCAGCATTCTTGTTTTCATGAAAGTTAAAAAAACAATACAATATTAAAACAAGAATACTGCTTACCATATTTATTTATTAAAAATAGTTTAAGTCTGCCCTTCCTCTTAAAATACCAAGATGGCACACAAAATGTTATTTTAAAAATTCTGATACAGTATATATCTTGTGTACTATCTTGGGATCATAAAAAGAAGGTCAGTATAATAGTAATTTTAACAAATAAATAATAAAATAAAAAGTAAAATGAAAGGAGAATTGTTGGGATTGACACATAGTGAAGATATAGCCTTCCTCTATAATGTTGGCATTAAAAGCATGCTTGTGTACCATAACTGTTGTAAATGCTGGCTTAGAATACCCTCCTTTCTCTTCCCCTATCCAGGCGACAGTGGCTGCTTTTGCAGCAAGTGAGGGTCATGCACACCCTCGGGTGGTGGAGCTGCCCAAGACGGATGAAGGCCTGGGCTTCAACATTATGGGGGGCAAGGAGCAGAACTCTCCCATCTACATTTCCCGCATCATCCCCGGGGGTGTAGCTGACCGTCACGGTGGGCTCAAGCGTGGAGATCAGTTGCTGTCCGTCAATGGCGTGGTTGGTATTTAGTGGGGCGGATACCATGGGGTGCTTTGTGGTGGGTGTGTATGAGATAGAAGGGCAGGGATGGAGTTTCCCTATGACTCAATTTGACTGAGGATTTGCCATTGGATCAATTTGCCATTGGACACAATGTTTGGCCATTTCCTGATTCCCACCTGGATTCACAGCCATCCCCACCTTTCAGCGATGGCTCCTCTGTTGCAGATTGTCAAGCAAGACAGATTTAAGGGGTCCCCTCAGCTAGAGCTTGGAAACATTACTAAAACTCTCAGAATACTCTACCCTACCCAAATGGTTACTGGCTATGCATGGTTGCCAATTCTGGAAGTTATAGACCCAAAAAGTAACTTTTCCAAGCTATGGCTCCAGCAAAGTATATCCTGGCATTCTCCCTAGTAACTGTGGGCAGTCTCTGAAGTCAGTGACAAGCAGCCATGCTCCAATTTGCATTGGGTAGCTGAGTTTGATGAAGCAGCCATTTTATTTTCTCACAGTGTCCTTGACATAACGTTGTTGTGGGGCACTGTGGGCATGAAGGGAGGCATCTTTTTCCTTTCTCACAAGGCTTCAGAGCGATGCTCTGTTGAACACTTCGTGGGAATGATGGATTCTCTAGGCCTGATCGCAGACTGAAAACTGGCGATGGCTCCTGTTCCTGTAGTGGTTGTGTAGAAGAGGAAATTTCAGCAGGTATTGCTTGCCACATAAACAAGTAACAAGCAACACTTGCTGAAATTCCTTCTTCTACACAATCAACTCTTTCCGGTTTTTGTCCTGCAGCCCTGCAACTACAATGCTGAAGGAAGTGCATCCAGAGCAAGAGCTGATAGTAGACATTCTCATGGCTTGTGCGTCTTGACAAGGATGTCACATGCTTATGCTGGACCCTGCAACTCAAATGATAGGCTTGGTGAATTATTTAGGCAACAGATGGGCAAAGTGCACCCCTCCTGAGGGTGCTGACTGCAATTTCTATCAACCGTAGCTATTGGTGAAGAATCCTGGAAGCTGAAATCTAGCAATTTCTGGAGGCTCACACTTTCTCATCCCCTGATTTTGGAGCACCTGTTTTTCTATTCCCTGAGTGGTTGGCCATATGGACTTCTACATAAGTTAGAGTTGCTTATAAGTGTGTGTGTGTGTGTGTGTGTGTGTGTATTAAGTAGCAGGTGAAAATATGTTTAACGATGGTTAATAATATGGATGGGATTGTATAGTGAGAGGGGCATATAATTTATTTTTTAAAATAAGAAGAGATCAATTGTGTGAATTGTAACAGAGATCAGTCCAAATATTATGGAAAGCAGGAATGCTGGACCTTTGGCCCTCAGGGTATTTTGGCCTACCACTCCCAGAATTCCTTATTATTGGCCATGCAGATGGGAATTCAGGCCCAAACAACTAAAGGTTTCCCACATATGATAGGAAGATGGCAGTCAGGGTCATCATCTTAAAGTTGTGATATCACTCGGGGAATTATGCAAATATTAACAGGAATGCCAGTTCTCTGAGAACCAGTCCTCCTGTGGCTTCCATCTCAACAGGGTAGTGACTTTCTTCAGTTGTTGGTCCAAACTTAAAAGGAGCTATGCAAGGTGTAGAACCCTGTCCCCAAAATAGGTTCAGCATCGTGGATTGCTTCTTTAAAGTTCAGACTAAAACCCCAGAGTTTTATGTTCTTGTTTGGGGTTGTCATTGTCATCTTCACACACACACACCACTTTCCCCCCAGTCCTGAGACTCAAAGAAGCTTACAAAACTGAAAAGTTCACATCACACACTGTCCAACTGTCCCAATTTGCCAGCGACAGTCCTGATGAATCTTTTAATTCAACCTTTTCAGTTGCCCTAGTTTTGCTCTCAACATTCCCCTTTCCCACTTTGTCCTCAGCTTGCTTCAGCTGCTGCAAGCTAAATTCAAAGTGCAAAAGGAGTTTGCACTTAGTTAACTCAGGCCCCATCTATACAAGGGGGGAAATACGATCTCCTCTAAAGAAACAGCAATTTGCAGCACTGGGACCTGTCTTAATGGTCAATAGAGCCCCCTAAACTTCTCATGCCCCCTAGCCAGGATGGTGGCCATGAGTGAATTACTCATGCTTTTAAATCTGCCGCCACCAATTTTTTTTAAAAAAAAACAGTTTACGCTGGTGCACACATGCAATAATTTGTATTTACAAAAGAAAGAAAAGAAGATAGGAGAGTAAGATCACCATTTTATTGCCTTACCGACCTCTCGCATAGCCGAAAATCCAACATGGTGGCAACAGGCACTTTCCCTGTTTGTTTGCCCCGCCCCAATGCTTGTCCAGCCAATCAGCTTATGCTGCCTCGTTGCAGCAATGCGAATGCGACTGTCCTAATGATTGCACATTCGCATGCTCTACGGAGCTTTTTAAAAACAGAGAAAACCTCCGGAGGCTTCCCTTTGGAGCTTTACGGTGGATTTGGCTGCCCCCCTCCTGAATGAGATGTATTGATGCAAATGTCCGTTTAGACAGATCACCTTCCATGCAATTGCCATTTGGATTATTTTCGAACTGCTGCAGCCTCTCCTAGCTTGTATCTTCTTTTGCCAATTTGAGACCACACACTGATTTTGCTTGGCCACATGTGCCCTGATTTTCATCTGTGAAATGTTGGAGAATATAATATCATTAAAACATATAAAGTTAAAATGTAATAAAACTATAAGTCGAATTTGAAGCAATTTAAAGACATACCCATTAAAAAACTACAATTCATAGTATAGATTTACTTTTCCAGTGACACAGAAACCACTAGCAATCTATGCTTGTAGCCAAATCTGTACCACCCCTATAAAAGAATGGAGGCATCAGCAAGTTTGGGAGAAACCCAAGGCTTGTAGATTTTTTTTAAAAAAAGCACTTTAAAAGCTCACTAAGGACGGAGCATCCTTAGCAGCCATTGAATACTAGAAGGAATTGATTGAGTGGTATGTGTAGTGGGGGGAGGCAGAATAGAAAGGAATATGTTGTTAGAGGGCAAGGCTGCCCAGCTGAATAGGACCCCTCCACACTGAAATGTTTTGTTGTGGGTCATAGTTGTATAAATAGGTTATTAAAGCTTGTGTGTCTGTGTGCTTGAGACTATTTTTCACTGACCCAAGCAGTGATGATGGTGCATGTAGGGTAGATTTAGGGGCCTAGCAGCAGAAACTGTGTTTCCATTGTGACCATGTTGCATTTTCTTCTTTTCTTTTGCAGAGTGTGGAGGGAGAGCAACACGAACGGGCAGTGGAGCTTCTGAAAGCCGCACAGGGCACCGTGAAGCTGGTTGTGCGCTATACGCCCAAAGTACTTGAAGAGATGGAGGCACGCTTTGAGAAGATGCGGACAGCGCGACGCCGGCAGCAGCACAACAGCTACTCGTAAGAGAAAACTGCAAAATGGGGGTTCTGAATAATGGCTTTCCGGGCATGGGAAGCGGGAGTGGGGTGCCGTTATCTTCCTAAGAGGATAGAAAGAGTTGGTAGTTCTCATATATATTTATAATCTCCGTGCTGTTGAAACCACCAGTTCCTACTATCTACTTGGAAATGATATTATGCTGTCCCTGGGGATGGGGACAGTATGCTGGGGAATTAGCAGCAGAAGGTAGCTCGGCTTTTGATGCTTAGAGCTATCTGCTGAAAATGTAATGCTGAGTATGATTCCCTTTAATCCAGCAGGGTAGTTTTAAAAGTTTGTGGGGGGGGGGCAGGAAAATGTTTGCAGGATGTCTTTGTTCTTATATTGCCCCCAAGATCCACCAGTGAGGGCTTGGTACAGAGACATAAACCAGGGCAGTGGCGACTGGTGGTTCCCTTGTCAGTGAGAATAATCAGTAGGAATCTGTTCTGGATTTTAGTCTGAACTTTAAAGGAGCTGTCCAAGGTGCCGGAACTATTGGGGGCTCCTATAGCTCCTTTAAGTTCAAACTATAATTGAGAGGGGATTCACTACCCCACTGACACAGAAGACACCAGCTGCCACACCCTCAGGGTACATCAGTGTGTTTGATTTGGGTATAGAGCTGCTCTTGCTGGCCCTGCCCACAACATCCTCCCTCCACATCAAGTCTCCCTGCATTGAACAGGAAGGCCTAGAGCAGGGGTGGGCAACTGTGGGAAGCTATGGACCACATTAGCCCCCTACGAGACCTTAAGGCGATGCACACCCCCACCACAAAGCCCCTCTCAATATTTTTGCCCTCAAATGACCCCAATGCCCTCTAGGGGCTGTGGGGGCATTTTGCCAAGAGGTTTTTTTTTTTTATCCCTCTCCATCATTTTAGGCCCGTGAGAGGCCTCTTTTCAAAACAGGAAGTGACCGGAAGTCACTTCTGGTTTACTTCCAGTTTTTAAAAATGCCTTTTCTGTGCTTAAAATGGCCTGGGGTGGCCTCCAAAACATGGTTAAAATGCCCCTATGCCCCCTGTGCATTTGAAGGCCAAAAATTTGACACACACACCGGTGACTCAGGACCACAAAGGTGGTCCAGGGGTGGACAGTGACTCACAGTCTGTACTTTGCCCACCTCTCATCTAAAGGGAGGGATTCTACTCACATTCCCTTAAGTGAATGTAGAAATCTCCACACAGTTAATATTTCCTAGCTCATCAAGGTTCCCCACGGCATTCAGCATGGTGGTGGCTTCTACTCATGTGCCAGTGAGCATGAGCTGAAGTAGCCTTCCCATCTTTTCCATCAATACAGCCAGCATGGTCAGTGGTCACGGATGATAAACAGTGAAATCCAACAACATTTAGAGGGCCACAGGTTTCCCCACATATCCTGCCCTGAAGAAAAAACAATCATACTTGAGCTGTATCAGATTCCAGAGTGAGAAGCCTTCCCCTCCAGTGGGTGCTGTTTTTCAATATAAAAAGAGGGAGGGGGCTTATCTGGAATGGGGCTGCAGGATGGGTAATGGGTTAAAGCCCTCTTACTCCTCAAGCCAGGGCTCCAGTCAAGATCAGGGCCCCTGTACCTCATATTAACATCTTAAAGAGCTATTCACATTAATTAATGATTACATGAGTGGTGTTACTACATCCAGTTTGGCCCTAAGCCGGGTCACTAACCATCTATCTAGTTTTGGGGGGCAGAGTTGAAGGAACCCCACTATAACAGTTGCTTATACCTCAATAGGCAGTAAAACACATCTACAGTCACTTCTCAGCCCCACCATTGCATTTTAAATACAATTTTTTTAACCTCCCCACCATCACATATTCCTGACAAATATAGAAAAGGAGAATGATGTAATAACCATTTCCCCTCTGAATACATTTTGGTACTGTTTCAACAGAGAGCATCCTTCAAACCAGCTTTTGATAATCTGCCCTGAAATTGACACACTTATAATAACAATATTTACTTCTTACCCACCTCTTTCAATGGACTGAGGAGGGGAACAATAGATTAAAATATAACAGATAGATACCAGCTAAAAACACAGAATACCAATTAAAATATATAACCAGTTAAAAGACCATAGCATCAGTTAAAAGAGCATACATATTAAAACAATCAATTCATAATTTAAAAACTCATAATTTAAAAACCATTTAGATAGGCCTACCAGAAGATATTAGTCTTTAGTGCTGTTTTAAACTCAAACAGCATACCCTTAGGAGCATTGGTGGTATAGAACACGCACAAATGAATGAACACAAAGACAGCTCTGTTTCATGGAAGTCTATTAAGTTTTCAAACTCCAGACCAGAGCTTCCAGAACATGACTTTTAAGAAGTGCAGCTTCCACATTTTCCCAGCCAGCATGGCCTCTGGGAGGTTCTCGAAGTTGTATTTCATACATACACCCCCCAAAAATGTTCTAAGGTTTGGTCCAAATACCACTTGGAGTGGAAGAGGATTTATGTTGTTGCTCATTGTTCTCATAGTTGGTGTTTCCTCTCTCTCTCTCTGTCATTTCCATAGATCCCTGGAGTCACGAGGATAATTTGCATCATCATTATCTGGTTGCTTGGGCCCTGGCCTGTGACTTTTCCTGCCCCACCCTTTCGTACCCTCCCAAGATGGTTTTATCTGTATAGCAGGAGACATATTTATCTGCCTTCCCCCCTTTGTTGGGAGGTGGGCTTATATGTACAGTATTTATTCTCCACATTCCTCTTATTTAAAGATGTTCTCTGTGTGTGAGTGAGTGTTTATCTGTGCAATTCCATAACCTTTGTGAAACTAGGAAAGATATTAAACTACAAAGAGGGTACTGTTTTTGCCTATGAAACACTGGGCTATCAAAAGAAGAAAATGGGAGCTATTCCTGCAATAAGCCCTACTCCTTCAGAAGTGGGTTTTATCACTGTTGTGAGTGAAAGTACCCACTCTAATGGCTCTTCTTCTCCATGTGAGGTTGCTGTACCTTTAGCCCAGGGAAGGACCATCATATTAAGTAAACATTCCTGATGAAAAGAAGCCAATGTGGTGTAATAATGGGGAAGGTGTTGGATTTGGACCTAGGTTCAAATCTCATCAGTGGACCATATTACTACTTCTCAACCTGACCTTGATTCCCATTTGGGAGAAAAGCAGGATATAAATCAAATAAATAAAAATAAATAACCTACCTCACAGGGTTGTTGTGAGGATAAAATAGTGTAAGCCTGCTGTGTGGTGCCCTGAGTTCTATGGAGGAAGGCTGGGATACTGTGCAATTTATACTGTGAAAGGGCTCCTGGTCTGGGGAAGCTACCCACCCCCTCTGAAGATTGCATGATAATCTAGAGACACTGAAAACGGCTACTTTTTGGATTATAATTTCCAGCAGCCCTAAACATCATAAGTCTGCTGGCTGGGGATTCTGGAAGTTGTAGTCCAAAGGTAACATTTTTCCAAGTTCTGGTTTACTCTGTTAGGGGCCAAAGACAAATGTTGCAATAGCCTTTCCCGTTAATCTCTCTTTTTATCATCCTCTTATCACCCTCGTTTGCTTCCTCCCAGACAGCTGCCAGAGGAGGGCCAGCCTTGTTTTGCCAGAGAGCTGAACCAGAGCTTGACAGTAATTTGTTTAAAATATGAATTTGGTACCCCGCTTTAATTTGTTACATTTTGAAGAGGCTTTTTTTCATAAAATTCATTTGGAAATCTGGAAAGGGGCTGGAAAGGTCCATTTTTAGTCCTTTTAGTTGTTTGTTTGAAAATTACAGTGATTCTATTGCTAACATATTATTGACAATTAATTTAACAAAGTAATTTTATAATTTTCACTGACACAATGAATATTGAGAAATTAAATTTCCAAATTAATAGTAGTGAATTAGCTTTCACAGCAGTGGTTCCTAGGTCTGGTCTGAACAGCTCACTCGCAGAACGGGCTTTTGCAGTTAGACAGAGGACTGTAGGCTGCTTGTACTGTTTTCCCCTTTTAGTTTCATCAGAGTTACAGGTACAAATAAAACTGGAGAGAAATCTTTGATACATGTTTATCTTCCTACCAGCAGGTGTAGCTGTAACTGTACTGTGCAGAATCCCAGATTCCTGAAAAAGTCAATTTTGGGTGCACTTTGGGGAGAAACTGGGGACCCAGTTTGATAGCAACCTTGGAAAGCTACTTTGAAAATATCATATCCCTACTTAACTTGGTGACTTTCTGAGTATGATAAAGAGACCCAGCAGTGAGCTCCAAACTGCAAATTGATGTGTTTAGCCTTGCAACGTGTATGAATCCATTCGTGTTAAATAGACACCATACTGATTGATGTCAGGTACTGATCACCAAAGCCAGATGCTGAACTCAGCATGGGCCAGCTGTTCACATGCAAATGTGAATGCTAAAGAAATCCCAAGCTTCTATTTGAAATGCCAAGGCAAGCAGTACAGGGAGGGATGCTGAGAGTTACAGTCCATAAAAGTACTTTCTCTACCACTGCTCCTACTCAGTGATGAGGAGCTGTGGAGAGCCAGCTTGGTGTTTAAGCGTTGTACCACAATTGTTGACCAGGGTTTGAAACCCCACTTGGCCATTGGAACCCACTACATGACTTGGGCAAGTCACACTCAGCCTCAGAGGAAAGCAAAGGCAAACCTCCTCTGAACAAATTGTGCCAAGAAAACCCCATGATAGGTTCACCTTAGGGTCACCATAAGTTGGGAACAACTTGAAGGTGAACAACAACAACAGAAGAACCGTACTTCTGCAAGACCTGGAGGGCCACATGTTCTCTAATCTGGAACTAAAAGGATCGGATAGCATCTGAATTCCTCGACAATCAGCCAGTCAAAGCAGACAACACTGGGCTAGATGGCCAAATAGTATGCCAGTTTTCTAACTTGAAAGTCACATAATACATACATGTGTGTATGTATCTCTTTTGTATATATATAAAAACTGTTCAGCCCTTATGTTTCATGTAATTCCAGAAAATCTACCATATGCTATAGTAAAAGTGGGCAGGATGTAGTTTGGGATGTGCTAGCATACTCTAGATGATCCATAATAAATCAAGGGTTTCTCATTCCCAATTGCTTTACAATATCACCCAATATCTGCTGCATTATAAATTGGCTTGCAGAGATCAAACATTAGACCTGCTGGATATTTTTTTTTTAATTACAGTTGGCTTGGTCTTCTAGAAATTAGGCCTGAAAATTCCCAAGAGCCAAAGCTTCTCCATCACTAGAAATAAAGTGTGGGGGTGAAAGTAGATATGAAACAGCCCTAGTAGTTCTAGATCTACCCTGGGTTTCATCCAGAATTTTAAAGACTCAATAAAAGATGCTGAACCTATTTGGGGGATAAGTTTTAGTACCTTGGATAGATCCTGTATAGTCTGGACTAAAACCCAGAATGGATTCACTGCTCTACTGACACAGAAAGCACCAGGGCCACTCCTCTCCAGCAGTTCTCCTCCCCACATTCCCTGCCCCTTTGAGTTGCTACTTTGCACTTTGGCTTAGGCTGGGTAGAGTAATATGTGAGTTCTAGTGTAAAAATAAATTCTGAGGCTTCAAGTCTACCCACCTTGTGTTAAAATATAGATCCATAAGACTTCACGGTGAAGCAACACCATATTCCAATAAATCCAGCAGTATTTATGATAGGAAGAGCAGTTGTTCAATACACTAAATAAATAAATAAATAAAAACCATAAATCTTGTACTGAATATCGGAATTGAATAAAATATCGGAAAAGGAGCATCAGTGTTTTCTTACATCGTATAAAGACGGATTGATTGGAATAGGGTGCCCTGTACGGACAACTCTTTGGGTTCATACTTTACATACAGTAGCTTAAATTGAACAATGAGGATGGCTCTGTTCTTTTCTCTGAGAATGTACTTGACTTTAAATTTTTCTTCACAGAAATTAGTGCCATCCCTATGCTTTCGTTGTCTGGACTGAGGGACATTACAGATACACACAGTTTTTGTTTTGTTTCTTTAACATACTAACCCATGTTGGCAGAAGGGACTAAACAGGATCAGAGCAGGGCTGGCCTAGGACATTTTGCTTCGTAAAGCATTCCACATCCAAAAACTGGTTAGACTGGGTGTTGAATCTTACCTGAACTCTGGCAATGAGATAGGGTCCTTTACTATACCTGAGGGCAACAGATAACAGGGCAGTCCATTGGACAAAAATAGCTTTGTCCCTCTAAAATGAGGAATGACCTGGAAACTCAGAAGAAATGGTTCACAGGTTGCCATTGCTTCCTTCCCACCACTATCTGCCTCACTCTACCTAATGGTAGAACTGGCTCTGGATCAAAGTAGGTAGGGATGGGGGAAGGAGTTTTCATCTGCTGCTGTGGTCCTGAAGAAGACCATTCTTTTGGAGCTAAGATTTGCTTTGGGGAGTAGTCAATTGGGAGCACCATACGCTCTCCCCAGAAAATACTTGCCTTAGGATTTTTCTCAGGAAAGTAGCTGCTGTTACCCATTATGGATCAGTCTACAGCCAATTTGATAAAATTTGTAGATTTTAAAAGCAGAGCCTGAAAATGTTACTTTGGAGAGAGCCAGTGTGCTGTAGTGAATTGAATTTTGGACTACAACTCAGGAGACTAGAGTTTGAATCCCTGCTCAGCCATGGAAACCCACTGGGTGACCTTAGGCAAGTCACTCTCTCTCAGCCTTAGAGGAAGGCAAAGGCAAAACCCCTCTGAACAAATCTTGCCAAGAAAGCCCAGTGATGGATTTGCCTTAAAGCGGCCTTAGGGCGACCCATAAGACTTGAAGGCACACAACAATATAATAGCCCCCAGAATTCTCAGACTTGAGTGTTCTGGAAACTTTAGTTCAAATATGTAACTTTCCCTAGCTTTGTTTAAAACCTGCATGTCAGTACAAAGATGCTTCTAACTAGTTGGGCTCCAAGAGGGGTCTTGAACTTACCTGTTTAAGGTTTTGTTTTGTTTTTTTAAAGAATGAATGAGGGAAGATCCAGGCCATGTTGGTGAATGCTCACAGTCTCTACAGTGTTAAAGTAAGAAATATTTAACAGGAAAGGAGTTGTTTACAAAGCCTTGCTTTTAGAGTCCTCTCTCCCCAATGCCTCAAATGTCCCAATGTGTTTTCCTGCCTCCATTGAATCCTTGGCTCCTGTCTCATACTTGCAGGTTGTTTGGATGCTTGCCCTTCAAAAGTGGCTTGCCTGGGGATAGCAATGTGTCAAAAAGTAACCCCAGACCCCCTTGGGCATGTGGTTCTTTGTATTTTCAAAATGGGTTGGGATGCTGTTTAAGGCAGGCCTGGAAAACATACACCCACAAGATGTTAATGAATTGCAAATCCCATCAGGCCTACCAAGCATAATCCAGAGGAGGAATCATGAGAACACTTTTTTCAACCTTACATCTTGAGTGACAGTGGACTTCGGTTTCTATCCACCCCAGCCAGCATGTGTGGTAGTTGGGGAGGATGGGAACTGAGGTCCAAACATTGTGGAGAAAGGCTGATTTAGAGGGACAAAATAAATAGTGTTTCTCTTGTTACCTCAGATGATAATTTGATGATGATGAGCTCACATAATTGCTTTGACTTAAGTGAGATGCAGCAGAGGTCAGCATTATTTGAGCCTCTTCATGTTTTGGACAACAACTCCCATGGTCCCTTACTACTGGTCATGCTGGCTGCAGCTTCTGGAAGCTCAAGTCCGAAAACCTGTGACATCCAAAGGTTTGTTATGTCTGAGATGCAATGTCTTTTATGTGGCCCATTCAAAACACACAGCCTTTACCTCAATCCTTGTAGGTTGGATAAGGGCTCAATAGAGAGCATGCTGTCTTCCTGAAACAAATATCAACCTTCATTAAAGAGAGTTACCTTCCTTTCCCATAACCCATCTTGCAGTAAGCTTTTTGCCAGCTATCTGGCTTCACGGATGGCACCCAGTCACACTACTAGCAGCTCTCAGGTCTCAACTTGGTCAATGCCAGGGAACGGAGACTACTGGGCGGATTCTGTGTAAGCTGTTCTGGGCTTGGTGAAAAAGAGTGTGTTAATAGAAGTGTAATAAATACATCAATAAACCACTAAAACACAGTGTTTGAGGAGCCTTGCTTGAGATACTGTATTATCATTGTGAAGTCAAAGGCTTTCACAGCCAGCATCCATAGATTTTCCTTTGTTTTTTTTCGGGCTGTGAGGCCATGTTCTGGAATAGTTTCTTTCTGACGTTTTGCCTGCATCTGTGGCTAGCATCCTCAGAGAAATGCCAGCCACAGATGCAGGCAAAACATCAGAAAGAAACTATTCTAGAACACAGCCTCACAGCCCGAAAAAAAACAAAGGAAAATCTATGTATTGTATTACCATTGCTTTGGCATTATTTATTTATTTATTTATTTATACCCCGCTCTTCAGCCACAAGGCTATCAGAGCTGCTTACAAATTGTTTTAAGCAATAGCAATTTACACATCTACACTGCATTAAACAGTTTCCAATGTGTGTTAGCTAATTGTCCCCACAAGCTGGGTACTCATTTTACTGACCTACGAAAGGATGGAAGGCTGAGTGAACCTTGGAGCCCACTGGAATCGAACTTGCAACGTGGTGACTTGCAGTACTGGCGTTTAACCACTGCGCCATAAGAAAGACATATTTCTGTCCCTTTCTTAAAACTACAATAAGACCCCTTACCTGTGGGTTCACTTTCCGTGGTTTCAGCTACCTTCAGTCGCTGCTACCAGAAGTGTTTGGGGGCATCTCTTGGTCCTCCAGCATGAATATGTGGTAGATCTAGGGCTGGAAGTTGACCTCATGCCCTCCTCTTCTTACGTGAACATCTTTTGAGGAAGCAACGGGAGGAAACTTGGGACCAGATCAGTTTCCCACCCTCCACAGGGCAGCAGATGAGCAGGGGGGACTTTAAAATATAGCCCCCTTTAAAATTTAGTTGTCCCATCATATTCACTGGTGTTTCATTCCAGGACCCACCCACCCACCCCCGTGGATACCAAAATCTGTGAATACTCACATCCCATTATATGCAATGGCATAGCAAAATGGTTTCCCCTTATATAAGATGGCAAAATCAAGGTTTGCTTTTTGGATTATTGTTTTTTAAAGAATATTTTCAAGCCGTGAATACGTAAATCCACGGATACCAAATCCGTGAATACAGAGGGACAGCTGTAATGGGTTCACTACTATCCACAGTTTCAAGCATCCATGGAGAGTCTTGCAACATATCCCCAACAGATAAGGGAGGGGGGCCTTACTATAGTTTTGGGGACTAAGCAGGTGTTTGAACCATCAAATGAAGAAGGATGATGAGCAATCAAATGAAGAAAGATAGCAGGGTGGGTGAAGTGCAGCCCCACAAATGTTGCTTAGTTGCAGCTCCCAGCAGCCCTTGCCTGTATAGCCAATGGTAAGGAATGCTGGGAGGTATAGTTGGGCAACCTCTTGAGAGCCACACTTGGTCCATCACTGGGGTAAATGTATGTATCAATTCTCCTTGAAGGGATGGGTTAGAGTAGGTGGGGAGGATGTGTCCCTCTACTGTTGGATTACAGTTCCCATCAGTTTAACCAACATAGCCAATGGCTTGGGATCATGGAACCTGCAATCCAACAATAGCTGAAGGTCCACCCTTTCTTTCCCCATTCCCATGTTAAATCAACAACCTTTCTTTCCTTAGTCAAATGTACTATAGTGCTTTATCATATGCAAATATACCCTTTGTCATGGAACAAATGTCAAAAGAGTTGCTGAAAGATAAGCCTGTCAGCTGTGATCATAACATTCAGTATCAGAATGCTGGGGAGCATGAATATGAAGGTGATGTTGGGCTAAACATCTTGATTGTGGGTGTGCCATTTGTGATGGATCCCTTCTCCAGGCTGGCCCTGCAGTTCCAACCACTTGGGCTTCTGTAATGCACCTTGCCCCCTCAAGATCCCTCCCTGGGTTGAGTACTTGTTCCTCAAGGTGATCCTATTATTATTATTATTATTATTATTATTTCTTATCCATCTCTCCCCAAGGTTCAAGGCAGGGTACAATATGTATTCAAATACAATATATAACATAAAATCATCAAAACCCACAGGTAAAAACACATAAGATTAAAATAAACATTACATTAAAATCATCTGTACAAATTTAAAATGCATAGATTAAAATCAACTGAGTAGGCCTGCCAGAAGAGATAGGTCTTTAGTAATGTTTTAAATTCCGACAGTGTGTTTAGCTGTCAAATCTCATCTTGCAGGTCATTCCACAGTCTGTGGGCAGCTGATGAAAAGGGTCTTCTGGGTGACAGTTGCCAGCCTAGTCTGGTTGGTTGCAGTAAATGTCCCCCAGAGGACCTGAGTGTATGGGGCAGACTGTATGAGCCAGCGGAGTGGTTTTAATATTGGCGTAATATGCTCACTCCTGGATGTACCTGTAACCAATTTGGCTGCCTTATTTTGAACTAATTGGAGTTTCCGAACTTGGTACAGAGGTAGCCCAATGTATAATGCATTGCAGAAGTCCAGCCTTGAGGTTACCAGCACGTGTACGGCAATCTTTAGGTCTTCCAATTCTAGGAAGGAGCATAGTTGGCCTATCAGCTGAAGTTGATAATAAGCTAATATTCCCTATATGGACCAGTGGATGTGTTGTTCAGTGGTTCACCGTGGTAAGTGTAACCAGACTCTATCAAAACTTAACAGGAATAGCCAGACACAATTGTAAAAAAGAATAAACAAGTAGTTTATTATACACACTTAGATCACACATTTACCCCTGAACTATTTAATCATCCACAGTTCCTCAACACCTTATTCACTTCTTCCCCTGGCTGACTGTCCTACCTCTATTACAGCATTTTCCTGTCCCTAGGCCACCTTTCCCCTATCTGCCTTGTCAGAGACAAGCCCCAGTTTTGTATCTTTTCTCTCTTGTAGGCCCTGCTTCACAGTATTCCCTGAGCTGTGATTGTCTGGCACCAACCAGTCAATGCTTTGATTGTGTATTGGATTGGACTAATAGCCCTTGTGGTCTCTTCTAACTCTATGATTCTATGAACCAGGCTTGCCCCCACTCCTCCCTTCACACTATTGTCCATCTAGTTAGCCACCTTCGGAACAGAACGCTGGACTAGATATGCCTTTGATCTGATCCTATTGGCTAACTAATACAAGTAGATGGTTAAATTGCTTGAAGTAGTACTAACCCAAACTGGGGAAAGTTTTGTTTTTAGACGACAACTTTATTGGACTACAATTGGCCATACTGGCTGTGGGAATTCTGGGATTTCAGTTGAAAAATAACTTAGAATCATAATATCTTAGAGTAGGAAGGAGCCACCTAGTCCAAAACCGTGCCATGCAGGAATACACAACTACATCACACCTGAAAGATTCCCATCCCACATTTATTTAAAGACCTACAAAGGAGGAGGTCTTCCACCACCCTCCCAACCAGTCTATTCCACTATCAAACAGCTCTTATAGTCAAGAAGCTCTTCCTAACCTTTAGGTGGAGTGAGGAGATTATCACACGGTACCCTAGAAACTGGGACTGTCCCAGTCTGGGCGTGAATGGAGCTGTTGCAAAGGTCCTTTCACGTCCTGGAAAGTAAATCCCACCCGTTCTTGCAAGAGAACAATCACGCAGGTATTTTAAAAATAAAAAGAAAAATACAAGAAAAAAAGTGACAGCAAGCACAAAAACACACTCTACACTTACAAAGAAACCTGGGGAGCAGGGGGGGAAAGGGTGACACTTACCTGGCTGTCCCAATTGTACCCAGAAGTCTTCAGCACGGACCTCCCACCTCCCACGTGTTGCTGGCATCGCGCCAGCAGAATGGGTCGTCTGTTCACTCGCCTGTCATTCCATTATTATAACAGAACAGGCTTCTTATTGACAGCTTAAGCCATGAGTAAGAGGGAGCAGGGGAGGAACAGGAGCAGAACGGGAACATCACAGAACAGGGACAACATCATGTGAAAAGGGCACCTGATAGCGATCTCCTGTTATCCCTGTCCTGGGATGTTTTGACCATGTGATAATCTCCTGAGTCTCTCTCTCTCTCTCTCTCTTTTTGTAATTTGACTCCATTGGTTCTTGTTCTAGCTTCTAGAGCAGCAGGAGGAAAGCTCTTGTAGTGATTACAGTTAGTCTTTCCTGGTTCCACGCAGCACTCCATCTGACATAGCTTTCTAGATCAAGAGGTAGAACTTTAAGGCTGACAGAACAAAATGCCTCCCTTTGCACCCACTCAGGTCTCCTTCTGTCTAGAGGCTTGTCTATACAGTGAAAATACTCCTCATAGAATTTGAGGAGAATACCTTTTGTCCCAATAGGATCCCGCATCATTTCACCATATTCGGAAGGAGGGGGGGGGGACAAACTCCAAATACTTTGTGGGGAAAGCCTTTGCGGCTTTTCCTGTATTTAAAAAAAAAAAAGCTCTGAAGGAAATGAGCATTTCCGCTCATTGGGACAACTGATTCACTTTGCTGCGTATTCCTGATAAGAGCCGAAGTGGAAAGCTGATTGGTTGGATGTGCACAGAGGGTGGAGCTTGCTGGAAAGGCAAGCACCTGGAACTGCCATGTTGGATTCGTGTGCTGAGGCAACAAAACAGCCTTTCCCCCCTGTTTATTTAAGCGAAAGATTGCACTTTCTGCACCTTGGATTAGCTTTTTAAAATATACTGTTCAGCAGCAGCAACTGGTGATAATAAAAACACAATTCCCTCATGCCCATCATCTTGATTCACGGGCATGCCTGTTTGAATATCAAACATGTGTGGCTTTGCATGCCTGCAATCTTGAAAAAAAATGTGGGGACATATGAAAGCTGTTGCAAATTGGCGTTAGTGCGCATCAATCCACATTTTATTGCCTCATAGAGACAAGCCCCTTGAGTTTTCTAAGCATGTATGAACATACATACATACAAGGACAATTTCATGTCAAGTAGGGTGTTGCTTTAAGGAGTAGGGTGTTGCTTTAAACAATGTAGGCATAAAATCAAATGTTTCCCCAACAATAAGGCTTTTCGTAAAGTTTTGTCCAACCAGTTCTGTCAGAAGCATGGCTGGTTTGGCCAACTATATCCTGGTGTATCTTCTTTCATTATGAAAAATGGCCCAAGGTGATAGAGGCAGGATCCTATGAATGTTGCATATTTTCAACAAGGAGGGAGGAGGGGGGGAAACTGAGTGTATTTGCAGTAAAATTATATTTTAGTCCTACCCTTCAGCCTTCAAAAATATCTACAATAATAAAATATAGTAAAGAAAACATAAAATCACAACAGCATGGCATGGCATGGCATTGGATATTAATTTTAAACATGCAGTTAGAACAATTTCAAACAATTGTTAACAGCAACATATGAAAATTAAGAGCAATTTCCAAAGCCAAAACATGTCAAAATCCATATTCTAAAGGCCTGAAAGTTGGTTAGCCCCCCCTTGGATGGTATCACCAATGAAAAGGCCCTGTTTTTGGCAGATCTTAATTGTGCTTCCACAACTCATAGCATCATTTCACTCTTCTCATAGAGTCTTACAATCATAGAGCTGGAAGGGGCCTCTAACCCACTGCTCAATGCAGGATTGCCAGCTAAAGCATCTCCAATAAGTAGCTGTCCAGCCTCTTTTTTAAGACATCCAGAGAAGGCGACCCACCCCAACACCTCTTTAGGTAATTGGTTCTATTGCCAAACCATTCTTACTATCAAGAAGTTCCTTCTAATGTTGAAATGAAATTTACTCTCTTGTAACTTCATACCATTAGATCTAGACCTACCCTCCAGGAGAGGAGAAAACAGGTCTGTAGGCTCCTCTCTGTGACAGCCCTTGAGATATTTTAAGACTGCAATCATGTCACCCCTCCGTCTTCTCTTCACCAAGCTGAATATGCCCAGCTCCTTCAACCTTTCCTCTTACGTTTTGTTCTCCATACGTCTTATCATCCTTGTTGCCATTTGAACCTGCTCCAACTATATCCTTCTTAAAATGTGCCACCCAGTAAGAAGTTAAAGGACCAGCATAACTAGACTTATTTTTCTTTGCATGAGCAATCACTGGAATTGTAAGGCATCTCTGCACTGTACTATTTATAAATCCACAGAGAAGAAGTAGAAACAAATGGGCACCCCAAAAAGAAAATATCCCTCTCCCCAAGACCAAACTTGGGGCCAGCCCTTCAGAACTGCACTGGTACAAAACTTCAGATCTGTCTCTCAGCTGCTAATTCTATACATTTGCTTCTTTCCTTTCCAAACTCTAATGGACACCTCACTCATAAAGACAGAGAGGAATTCCCACCTACCAGGAGCTCATCCCTAAGTGGTCAGATACCATTGATGAAACATCAAGCAATTATCTTGGCGTATTCAACAATCCACGATCCAATTCAGCCAGTTACTGAAACAGTTTGTCTGGAATTAATCAAATAATGGCAACCTAAACTTTCTGGACAATTTTACTACAACAAAGCTGAAATTTTGCAAGATTATACATAAACAAGGTAATCTCAGAGTGCTTTGCTTTGATCTCACAAGTCTAGCTATAGGGTAAGTTCATTTTCCTTGGTTTCATTTAGTTTCTTTCTCTGAATGCTATAAAATTGACCAGAACAAAGAAAAGAAGGGAGATCAGTCTTCAACTTCTCAGCCAGGTTTAAAGGCCTGTTTTAGAGTATTTTTATGATTACATTTCAAAAAGCAGCAGCAGCAACATATGTTATGCATGCCAAAGGCACAACTCTTTGCTCAGATTTTAAAACCAAAAGGTGGGAGGATCAGATCTGTGTTGACAAGCTTGCTACTGTTATCATTAGGCACGAAAGAGTTATAATGACTCTTTTGGTAACACATAATAATTACAGCAGGATTGTCAACATAGATCAGTACCTTTCTGGTTTTGCTTCAGTTAAGCAAAGATATGCAGGTATATTCCTTTGGTGTGTAGGCCAATGAATCATTGGGATCCCCTGATTTGGTTGTTAATACTGGCTGTTTACAATGCAACCCCTACATATGTTGATCCAAAATTGAATTCTATGGGACATACTGCCAGGAAATTGAATTTAGGAGTGCAGCTCAGTAAAGAAGTGATACATTTGGAATTGCAGCTGCTTGTTACAATGGTCTTCATAGCTAAAACTCCAAAGAAGTTCCAAACATTCAGGAACTTCTTTTAATCCATATCAATAAACCAGGTGAAACATTCTTCATTGCCACTAGGTGCATTAGTCATTTGTAAGACTAATGCGACTTAATTCCAAAACAAACCACACTCAAAATAGTTGAGGAGATGAGGAATCTAATGTTATGTGTTATAGAGTTATACTGTAGGAAGTAACATTCCCAAGCTTTGCTCCTCGGGAATGATGAATTACATTTTGGCCTGAATTCTATTGTTAAACCTGACTAGACTAGGGGCTTGTCTATATGAGGCTATAAAATGTGGATTGATGCACACTAATGCCAATTCACAGCAGCTTGAAGAGAAACGACAACGCAGAAAGAATCACAATCTGGAAACATCACCTAGGAGACCTTCTGCTGAGCTTTCTGCAACCGGACTTGTTTATCTCGGATTGGCCTTTTTAGTCATCAGCACACTTGCAGAAAGCGCGGGATGAGTCCTTCCTCATCTTGGTTTGCAAAGAAAAGCAGAGAGAGAGAGTGATTTGTCTCCATGATTTTTTGGCAAGATCGCAGGCATGCGAAGCTATCCATGGTTGTTCTTCAAATGGGCATGCCTGCAAATCAAGATGATGGTTGTGAGTGAATTACTTGTGTTTTTATTCCTACCAGTTGCCACCACTGGGCAATTAAAAAAAAAAAGCATATCCAAGGTGTGGAAGTATGATATTCTGCTTAAATAAACAGAAGAAAAGAAGAAAAAGCTGTTTCATTGCCTCAGCAGACAATTGCTAAGGCGAAAATCCAACATGGTGGTTCGGGGCAAATGCCTTGCCAGCAAGCCCCACCCCTTGCGCATGTCCAACCAATCAGCTTTCCACTTCTGCTGTTATGAAGAATGTGCAGCAAAGCAAATCGGTTGTCCCAACAAGTGGGAATGTGCACTTCCTTTGGAGTTTTTTTTTAATGCAAAAGCTTTTCCTGTGGAATATTTGGCATTTTTGGCTCCCCTCCTTTCGAATATGGCAGATTGATTTGGGATCCCATTTAGACAAATTGTATTTTCCTCAGATTCTATGAGGAGTATTTTGACCATGTAGACAAGGCCTAGAACCATGGAATCAATCAGATTTACCTTTTTGTTATAGGTCCTCATACTTTCTTCTTCTTGCTATTACTACCATTCTCACCATTTTTGCCATCAGAATCATAACTGTTACTAGTATCATTAATTATGCTAAAAGTTGCTAGTTGGTGTACATAAATTAGAAAAAGCACATTCCCCATTCTCAGCAGAGTAGGAACCAGCCTTATGTTGACCCTCAGCATAGCACCCTCTGGCAGCCCTCTTCCTTTGGCCTTCCTGGCACTCTTACCCAGCCGCAGCTTCCATTCACATTGGGCAACAGCTATTTTAAATTTCCCACAATGCTTCAGCACAATTCTGGGCCAGGGATAGTGTGAGAAATTAAAATGGCAGCTGCCTGGTACAAATGTTTTAAAGGGAGGCCTTACCAGGTTGCTATGGCTGCAATGGCTGCCAGAGTATGCCATGAGGTAACATTGACCTGGTTTTCAAATTCACAGTCTAAAGCAGGGAGGGGTGTGCGTGAAGAGAACCTGGGGCCCTCTAAATGTTACTGGAATACAACTCTCATTATAACCCCAAACCATTGGCCACAGTGGCTGGGGCTGACGAGAGTTAGGGTCCATCAACAGCAAGAGGGTCACACATTCCCTACTCCTATAGATCTGACACCCAAGGGAGAAAAAGAAAAGATAATATAACAGAAGGTAGATCAACTTGGGTAATCATAGCTGACTAGGGTGGGCAACTGCAGAGAATCCAGGGGTTATACTCATCACATTTTCACAAACTCTGGTGTCTCTGAGGGCTCCACATGCTTCTTCCTATTTCCCAAGATGGCTATTTATTTATTAATAAAACAAGGTGTGGGGAGACTCTGCAATTTGCTTTATAGGTGAATTGCACCCCATGGTGGCTTCCAGAAGCATGACTCTCCATTTCTGTCAAGGTTTTTTTTAAAAAAAATATTTTTTATTAACATTTCCTCATTAAAACAATTAAAAACAAACATCATACATACATGATCTGCTTATCTGGATATATAAACAAATATCCAAAAGAATAAATAAATAAATAAAAACGTTTCTTCTTTCATTCTTCTTTTGCATACGCTCAATCATACTACATGAACTTCCTTCTGACTGCACATGATATATAGCTCTTCTATAAATTATTTCTTATTGACTTAACATTTACCCTAGTAACTGTTTTGTTTCACTATTCTAATGTTTTATTCTCTATTTCCTTTTCTATTTTTCTCTCCCTCTGTACTGATTATTTGTCCAAATGCTTTATCTCTGTTTTTACTCACTTTCAGTTTCTTGAAGGTGTTTTAATTTATTGACTATTCGTTCTTTTTTATTTTGTTTGAGATTTGTTTGTTGTTGTTGTTATGTGGTTTAATTTCCTGTAGTGACAATTTACTTGAAAATTGCAGCAAAATTTTCCCACCTTTGTTCTAAATATTCAGACAATTTATTCCAAATTTGTTGGTTTTTGTCGATATACTTATCCTTTAATAATAAAGTCAAGCGGTCTGCTCCTGCCATTTCATGTGTTTTTATCAGCCACTGATCTATTGTCGGTATGTTTGGATTCTTCCACATTGAAGCATATGTCACTCTTGCTGCATTTCTGTCAAGGTTTTTTAAAAAATATTCTGCCTTTCTTGAAAGCCATGGGGAGATGTCAAGGGGCCCAAGGGGTCTTGGGAGGACAATGCAAAAGGCCCCCAGGGGCCATGTGTAGCATAAAATTACAGTGCTTGAAACAGACCAATGAAACAGACCAATGAAAAGCATCTTTTGGAATAAGATGAGGGAGTATAACATATGGACTATGCCCTCTGCAAACCCATGTGTCTTGGATCCAAACTGTCTTCCTTCTCCTTCTCCTCTAATTTACCAGCCACTCCCCATGGCTGTCAAACAAGGCAGCAAGAAGAGACAGGTGGCCTTTGGGCTCAGCAGTTTTCAGGTTCCAAATTGGCCTTTAATTGTAGGTTCCCAGGGCATCCTACAACTCCTGTGCACCCCACCCCACTCCACCCTGCTCCCCACACTAGTGGAAAAAGCAGGCAGGCCCCAGCTTGCTCAATGGAATCTGTGCCATTGAAAAAAAACAACAGACACACATACACACAAAAACGTAGAGAACCCACCCATCCACATGCCCAGTGCCACACTCCCTTGCCAGGCCTTCTTGTACAGTAGGCCTCTCTCCCTCCCTAGACCAACAGATGGGGGACGTAATGGCTCTGTTTTGGCCTGTGTTTACTACCTACCTCTTCTCTTGCCCCAGAAAAGGGGGGGACCCACCTGCCCAGTGGGTGTGTGAGTCACCCCACTACCCTTCCCAAATCAGTTTGACTGGTCGTTAGGTTGCCCTATAGAGATTCCCCTGCTAGAAGGGGTACGGATAAGAAAGAGTTGCAAGCTAGCAATGCCTAATTTTCTTGAGTCTAGCAGGGAGACAGGGAAATCCTCTGTTTGTTTGTTTGTGTTTGTTTGTTTGTTTTTAACTGAAAAAGTTACAGTTGTCCCTTCATATTCACTGGGATTTGGTTTCAGGAGCCCCCCCCCCTCATGGATACCAAAATCTGTGAATACTCAAGTCCCATTATATACAATGGCATAGCAAAATGGTGTTCCTTATATAAGATGGCAAAATCAAGGTTTGCTTTTTGGATTATTATTTTTTAAAGAATATTTTCAAGCTGTGAATACTTAAATCCGTGGATACCAAAATTCGTGGATGCAGAGGGACAACTGTACATTGCAAATATTTCACCAGGTATGTGGCTGTGTTCAGTCTGTTGCAGCCAAAACAAGAGCATCTTGTGGCATGTTAAAGACTAAGGCTTATTTGGCATGAACCTTTGTGGACTGCAGCCAAGTAATATCTGATAAAGTGGACTACAGTCCACAAATGCTTACACCAAATAAGATTTGGTAGTCTTACAACAATTTTGTATTTGGCTTGGCAATATGCAAAGGCAATGGAGTAGTATGATCGCCTGTATCTCTTGGCAAGACAAGACAGACTCTTGGCTTTCCTACAGGATGCATGCACCCCATGCTAAGCAAACAGCTATTTATATATGCTTACTGTTGTGACAAGAGCAATAGGAACAGGCAGTGTGATTTAATAATTTGAGACGGTTTGGAAACCTGCAGCCCATGGGCCACATGCTGCCCCCAGCCTAATTTCATGGAGCCCCCTACCAGCTGAATTTAATGTGAAATGGCAGAAAGAGAAAACATGCTACATACTCTTGCAGTACTGCAAACTCCACCTACTTTTAGCTCTGTCCACTGTTGGATCTGGCTTCACCCACCATCAGCTCTGAACCACCTCTGCCCCTCTCCTCCTGCTGATTTTTTACCATAGACTAAGTTTCCTAAGGATTGTCTATACATCATCATCATCATGACTGTTTATTGTGCTAGCCAAAGCCAAGGAAATTAAAATACTCAAAACATTTAAGATAGAAAGTACAAAAGTATAAAAGCACAAAAGACACCAACAATTTTTCATGCCATGATCAAAGTTATTACCAAGCTGGTATAAAGAGCAAAAACCTGAATTTCTAGATTATCAACATGAAAATCAATTTATCTACTTTGACTCTCCATGACAATTTGTTGCAATTTTATCTAACTCTCGCTTTGAGATCTTTTTTTGCAGCTAGGCCAAAAAGGACCACCTTATGTGTTACATAATCATTGGCATCACTCAATAGAAATTGAACCAAATCTACTAACTAGATAATTCCCACTACCAATTGTCAACAAGGGTGTCAAAAGTGAAAATACAGTGAAAATACTCCTCATAGAATTCAAGGAGAATATGATTTGTCTAAATGCCAACCCACATCAATTCGGAAGGAGGGGGACCAAATCCACCAAAACCTTTGTGGCTTTTCCTGAAGTTTTTAAAAAGCTCAGTGGGGAATGCACATTTCTGCTTGTTGGGACAAGCTGATTCACATTCATTTGCATGCCCGATAAGAGTGGAAGTGGAGAGCTGATTGGTTGGACAATGCACAGGGGGCAGAGCTTGCTAACAAGACAAGCACCTGGAACCGCCATGTTGGATTTTTGCCTTAGCAATCGTATGCTGAGGTGATGAAGCAGCCTTTAAAAAAAATTATTTCGATGGAGTATTGCACTTTCACAACTTAAATATGCTTTTTAAAAAAAAAAAAAAACAATACTGTTTGGTGGCAGCAACTGGTAAAAATAAAATAAAAAAAACACGAGTAATTCACTTCCCCCCCCCCTTGATTTACAGGCACACCCATTGGGACAGCAAAAGTGGATAGCTTCACATGGCTAAGATTTTGCCAAATAAAGTTAAATCAAAACTGCTTCAAATTGGCATTAGTGCATATCAATCCTCATTTCCCCCCTTGTATAAACAACACCCTAGTTTAGGAGTGGGCCCAAGAACTGCCAACTTCAAGTACCCAATCAGCTATGAAGCTAACCGGATTACCTTTGCCCAGTCACTTGCTGTCAGTCTGGCCAATCTTGCAGAGTTGTTATGATGGTAAAATTGGGGGGGGGGAGGATGGGGTAGGAAGTCAGCTATATATGAATTCTCTAGTGGGGGGAGGTGGACTATAGCATAATAAGAGAATGTGGTGTAGTGTTTTGAGTGCCAGACTAGGATTTTGAGACATGAGGTTCAAATCTCTGCTCACCCACAGAAATCTGCTGGGTGACCTTAGCTAAGTCACACCCTCTCAGCCTAAGAGGAAGGCAATGGCAAAACTCTGGATTAGTCTTGCCAAGAAAACCCTACAATAGGTCACCATAAGTGAGAGTTGATTCAAGGGCATGTTATGTACTTCCTTGCCGAGGAAGTTCAGAGGAGGAAGCAGAGAATGCAGACAAACCAGATAGAGAAAGCCTGGTTTATCTTGAAGACATTGCCCTGGCTCCCTCTGAGAGGACAGCTGAAGCAGATAGAGAAAACATACCTCACCCTGAAGAACAGTTTGCCAGCCAGTGATAGATGATCCAGACGACATGCCACCTTCCTTCTCTGAATGCAGGAGAGAGAAACACCATACCCAGCATTGTTTAAATACTAAACACTGACCTGATTACTTGTTAATGAGGCCCACCTGGTCTTGAGAATCTGGCTATAAAACTTTCAGCAGTTTCCCTTTGAGCCTCAGCGCTGACAACTGCTTATCTTAGCTGTTGCACTTTCAGTGTTCCTGCTTTGCCTTGGCTTTGGACTGACTTCATCCTATGGACTGCTGCATTAACCCATTGCTGACCATGGACCTGGACCTTGGACCTGACTCTATTGATCTCTGGACTAGCTATGGCCTTCCCTGGCATCTGGTACAGACAATTAGTGACAATCTAGGACTCCACTCCTTGTTCTGTTGACCCTGCACCCTTACCCTGCTGCTCCTCAGGCATGTGTTTAGGGCAGGGCACATAACAACAAGTATAACAAACAGCTACCTCCCATGCATACTGGATAAGCAGGGACCCATTGATAGGATGCCACAGCCTGCTCAAGGGTCTTCTCTATCAGGGCCAGCCCTGGGCAGAGTGCAGTGATCACAGATGCTGAGAGGTGGCAGCAAGTTGTTGGAGGAGAGAGCTGTGTTCCACAGAGTTGCTCCACACACAATGAGTTACTCTTCTGCTTTTGGATGCAATTAACGATGCTCTCCCATTGCCAGTGTTGAAGAACTTTTCAGCAGGCAATCCAATCAGCTTTTGCACATGGAATGTGAGAGGGTGCTATCTTGTCCTTCACTTCAGACAGCTAAATGTCTTGGGCCAGCCCTACCTGCTATATAAGGGTGCTTTACAACCTACCTACTCTCTCTCTCTCTCTCTCTCTCTCTCTCTCTCTCTCTCTCTCTCCTAGGATTCATAATAATGGAGACTTTGCCTCACTTCCATCGCACCAAACTTCCTCTGCACACCCATTCAAGATAAAGTAGCTGAAATGTCTCTTCCACTATGTTCCCTCACCAGCCCGCTCCAAGCCTAAGCAGGCCTACTTCCTTATCACCCATTGGTTGCATTGGATCTTGTAACAACCCCACCCCACCCGCAGTCTTTTTTTAAACATTCCTTCAGCCAGTCTTTCCTGGAACAAAAAACACCTCCTCCTGAACTCACAGTGAAATTCTCTTGGTACTCAGTCTCTCTCTCTTTTTTTAAGACAGTTGCTGGCTAACTCCAGCCTTGGGCATTTTGAGTGTGTGCGTGTGTGCATTTGAGTTGACTCAGCGTCATCTTTGCTTAACCTCTATTCATTTATCTGTCAGTTCCTTCTCCAGTCTCTGTACACGCATCTCTCTTTCTCTCTCCTCCTGGGCTATCATTTGCTTACAGTTTGGGCTCAGTTTTATCATTCTTGAGCGTTTAATTTTTACTCAATGAATCAATCAAAATAAATAATACAGTATGTCAGCACAAGTGATATTTTATTTTCCTTAAGGTTTGTTTCTCCTCCATACCCTCCCACTCTGTAAATCCACAGATGGGATTGTGCCCAAGGTGCCATAGAAGTAGAATTTGACAAGAGCTCAGGCAGATGCAAAATGGTATATTCCATCCCAAGCATGCACAGTTGTACATAGTGGGGGTAAAAGGGGGGGGGCGACAGACATTTTCTGTGCTTCTGGTCCTCATACCCTGGATTCTCCATCTACCTTTCTTTACAACCATAGTAGCACATGCCCATGAATATTTCATAGATGAAAACTGGGATACACGTGAACAAGCAACTTCAGAGTGTGGTCAAGATGGCAAAGGTTATTAATGAAAGAAAATTGTAAAATTACTAATTTAAAAGCTGGAAGTATGAAATAGAAACAAAGTTATTTAACTAAGTTTAGTAAAAACTGTCCTTATTAAGAGCCAGTGAAAGTCAGAATAGTTGCAGGAAGTCAGTATACAGAACATACAAACTGCCTAATATAGAATAACAATGAAAAGAGGGGATATTGATATGACAATTGTAGAGAAGAGTATTGACTCTTGACAAAAAATGGGGTAAAGGGGTATCCTGACAACTTTTCTTTATTATTATAATGATACTTTACTACAATAAGCAGCAGTGTAATCTTTTTTTATTCGTGTGTGTGTGTAGAGCACACAACCTAGGAGAGGCCACAGCAGTTTGCTTTTGCCTGGGTCTACTGGGAATGGCAAGATCCCACCCCTTCCTCTCCTCTCCCTCACTGTGTTAACTGAACGTAAACTACTTTTCAACTTGGAACTCATGCCATGTCTACATGAAGGGGAAAAAATTGACTGCTCTACAGTAATACCAAGTTGCAGCAACTGTGACCTGTCTTAATGGTTTTACAGCCCCCATAAACCCCACATGTCTGTAGCTGAGACAGTGGCTGTGAGTGGATTACTTGTTCTTAAATCTGCCACCACCAACCTTTTTTTAAAAAAACTATTTTTATAGTGCGCACAAGTGATTTCACCTTTCCCCAAAAAGAAAGAGGAAATAGCACAAACCTCCGTTTTATCGCCTTAGCAATCACTCACTAAAGTGAAAATCCAACATGGCAGCAGCAGGCACTTGCCCTGTAAATCAGTCCCACCCCCTGTGCTTGTCCAGCCAATCAGGTTTGCACTGTGTCCTGCACAGGGAAGCGATTCATGTCAAATCGATTGTCTTAATGAGCAAACATGCACATATCTCTGGAGTTTTTTTTAAAAGTCGGGAATTCTGGCTCAGTTACACGGCAGTTTTTATTGCGATAGTTTGTGCATTAGCGCATTTTCGTACCAGTGCCGCATAGTTTACATGATTTAGTGCGAAATTGGTAGATCCGGTGAGTTTTTGGCTTTGTAGTTCACACAGACAAAGGTGGGGGGCATGGCCTCCCAAGCACATCTGGGGGGAGATAAGATGCTGGGAGGGAGGGAGGGAGGGAGGGAGGGAAAGAGAGAGAGAGAGAGAGCACTGGCACCTTTCCTCCCCTCTTCTTCCAAAGGCAAGAAGGGCAGGGAAGGAGGGAGGCTGGGTGGCCATGCCTGCTGTTACCCAGCCAGGGAGAGCAGCCACTGCTGAGACAGTCATCCCACCCCCTCCCCATCCCTCCACCCTCCTCCTTTTGCCAGAGCGGAGTAAATCAAGCAAAGGAAGGGGAAGCTTTGCTAGGGGAGAGGCTGGGCTCAGAGGAGTCTCTGACAGAGTGCTTCAGCTGGGTGAGGGGTGAGTTGGGTCATTTGGTCAGTCACCCCCTGACTGCACAGCAACATTGCCTCATTCATTTGTGAGGAGCCGGTTGCTGCCTTGACACGAGGTGGCTGAGCTCCCTTCTCCAGCCAATGGAGGGGACTGCTGGCTGGATCTTTTCATTTGAGGCTCCTTGCATCTCTTGAAAGTCCGCCCCCTCCACAGTCAGTCCAACCAATCATGGCTCAGCTCTGCTGTGGCTGTTTCAGGAAGATTGCTGGTAGTTCCCACAGCCTTTTGCGCATCGGTAGTTCACACAACCGACTGTGCACATTTTCTCGAACTTTATCAAAAAAGTTGGGAAAAGTTCTGAAAGCCTTTATTACACTACTTTTGGGGTTTTGAGCCCCCCTCCTTCTGAATGAGGCGACTTTTTTGCGCAACGTGTGGGAACTATTAGGAGTCTTGGCAAATTCTTCCCAAATTTATTTTGCTATGTAATCAACTCCGGGAAAAGCCACGAAGGCTTTTCTCACATACTTTTTCCTCTTTTTACCCCCGCTTCACAATACAATGAGACAATGCAAGATTTCCTTAAGCCAGCTCATTTTCTGAGCGAATTCTGTGGGGTATTTTCACCATGTGGACAACCCCTTAGTTTCCAGAAATGATGTAAACTGAGAATAAAGGGGGAAAGAGAGAGGAGAAGAGAGAAACTGGGACATTTTAAAAACAGCTGAAAAAGTGAGACAACAGAGGATTGATTAATCAGAACTACCCCTGTTAGATCAGGGCAGTTGGAGGGTGCGGTAGAACAATGGAAGATTCTGAAGTGCAGGAAATTCATCATGAAAGTCCCTATAAAGTTTGGAAAAGTTACCTTTTGGGGCTACAATGTCCAGGATCTCAAAACAGGAAAAAAACAAAAACCTTTTCCAAGTACAGTAGTGGTCTATTATAGCTATTCCCCCAGTGAGATTCCAAAACTACAGATAGCCATGCTGATCAATATCAGTTAAATCAGCTCCACCTGGAGTAAAGGCAATGGAGCAAAGCTGAGTGGCATCTATGTTGTTGACATTCTAGTGCCAAGTAAAAATGCAGTTGTTCACAAAACCCTTTGAGGGTCTAACTGGTTTTATAAAGATCCACACATATATGTGGTTTTCATTTGTTTTAAAGTCTTTAAACTGGTTTTAAGCTGTCTTCTTTTAACTCATTAATTTTTTAAACACACTTTTAACTTTTTAAATTCATTCTTAAAATGTTTTACTTTTTAAAAATCATAGCTACCTTGAGTTCCAATTTTGGAAGAAGGGTGGGATATAAATACAACAACTTTTGCTGTTTACATTGTTTGAAACTGATTATGTCAATTTTATTGTACGTTGTCCTAAGATCTTTAAAAAGAGGGCAGGCTATAAACAAACTAACAAATCTATTTTATTGCCCCTTTCAAGACCTAAAATACTTAGTATCACCTACAGAGGAATATCTCAACAATATTTTGTTGATGGGAAAATCAGTTTTCCTCCTCATCTGTTGTGAAAATTGCAGGTAAAGGAGAGGGAAATGGGAAGGTTGAGGACGGTGGCTGTGAGGTCATTGCTTCTGATTATCCAAAAGTGCCAACACTTTGTCCTAGGTAGCCCTGGCTCCACTACCACTGTGTCACCATTTCTCCCTTTATAATAGTATGATAACAAAACCCTTCAAGATACTGGACCTCCCCAAATCCCAGACATTTTGTATTGGAAAGGCATACTGCATTGGAAACATAACAGCTACCAGTGCAACTGGTACAATAGCAACACAGAATTCTCCAAGTATTGGGCCCCAAACAAGAATGGGAGGTGGCTATATTCTGAATCAGTTGATGTTTCTCAACCATTTTGAAAAGAAGACTCACATGGAGCACATCACTTTCTGGATACCAGTAGTGCATGCATAACTGAGGCCAGGTCCATCTCCTCAAGATAAATGCAAGCAATGGTCCCCAAACTGAGTTTGATAGCTAAGAATTCCATTCTGCATTCCTGGGTAGCAGGAGGTACAGAGAAGCAGGCATTTGAAATGATGTTTGCAGGCACTGGGAATCTATACCCTTTAGCATTGCCTCTACACTGATATCTTTTTCCCAACAGACTCCCCTGACTACCAGCCCATACTAGACAAGATATACCCCACTCTCTCTCTACACAGAAGCAGCTGAATTTTGTTTCAACACTGGCAATGAGACAGTGGACATTATCAGATGAGCACCTAAAAATGCTTTAATTCCATGAATGAGGATAGCAGAAACATCGTGGCATTTATAACACTTATTACTGCACATCAGTGTAATCATGTGAAAGAACCACCACGGAATTATCGCACGACAGTCACTAGCACTTTAAGAACGCAAGTTTACTTCTGCGATGTAGCATGGGTGAGATTTTGGCGATTCTCGCGAGAAGATGCGAGTACATTTAAAACACCAAAAACACCTTAATTAACAAAGTAAATTAACACAGAAGCACTGATACAAGCATAAAAATGTTGAAACTAAATGGGACAGTTCATAAAAAGAGCATTCCATGTTTTGTTTTTACGTTCCCACCTGGATGTTTTCTCACTGAGGACCACCCATTTCATGCTGCAATCTCACAATTACAACAGGATGTGATTTTGTGTGCCACCAATACTGCAAAAAAGCACTATTGAAGATCTATTGATGGCTTGAATATTGATGGCCTATGAATTAGAAACAATACTTTTTTTGCAGCTGGAGCACGGAGTAACTACGCGAAGATGACATTGTGTGATAGTACCTGTTTGCACTAGCAAGATGTCATAATCCCACAATTTTTGCCACATCTGATAATGTCCAGTGTCTTTCACAGCTCCTGAAGACAGCAACCTAATTTTGAGTGCAGAAGAGGTTGCATTGGCATATACAGCTCTATCCTCCAACAGAGAGGAAGGACTAGGTGGGTCAGGAAGAATGGTTGTTAGGCAGCTACTATTGCCAGACCCCCTCACCAGCATCTGCTGCATGAAGCAGTAACTTCAAACTGCCTAATGGTAAAGCCAGCCCTGCTGCCTATCTGATTTTCACCCTCCAAAGTAAGTAGTATATCCATGTCACAGTCCCATCTCATGATACGCTTCCTGTTTCCCGAAGCTGAACTCCAGAACTCAAAAGAGGTTTCAGTGCATTATCCTGGTTCATGCTAAGAGCCAGAGGGAGCCATTGTTTTGATGCTCAGTGCCCTCCTTCCCCTTTAGACCCACACCAGCAGGTCTCCAATGTCACATGACCTAGTGGTCTGGATGAAAAACCAAGGTCTCTCTATGAAATTGTTAGTGACCATCATCTAAAATCAGCCTATGGCTGCTGCTATGGAAACTGGGTGTGGAATAAAAGGAGCTTGTAAAAATAACCACACACACATATACTGTATACCAAATAGTTTTTTTTTTTAAAGCAGGGTCTAGAAAAAAACTGTTTGAGATGAGGGAGTGATCAGGACTTTGAAGCACAGCTTGGAAAAGTTACTTTTTCAGACTATAGCTCTCAGAATCCTCCAGAGGCTGACATAACTGGTGATCTTTCTGACTGGGGGGTTCTGGGAATTTAATCCAGAAAAGTAACAGTTACCAATGTGTTCAGCAAAAGGGGCATTCATTCAGTTATTTTGGAGGAGGGAAGGGCAAGAACTAAGATAGGGCCTAAATACCCTAAAGGCACCCGATCCTGTCTTATCTTGGAAGCTAAGCAGGGTCAGCCCTGATAAGTACTTAGATGTAGGCTATCTTTCAGAGGAAGGACTGGCAAAACTACCTCTGAGTATTCCTTGTCTCAGAAAATTCTATGAAATTCATGGTGTTGACAGGTGACTTGAAGGCACACACACACACTAAGAAATTCCAGTGGTGAGGTCAAGATTCATAGCAAGGATTATAGAAAATGGTCTTACACCAGGTGAGATGATTTTTCCATTTTGGTCAACATAGTCTACTCTGACCTGTCCAGGAAGTAGAGAGGTCTTTCCCATCTGCTCCATCAAATTTTTAAAGTGGAGATTATGGGGTTTGTATTTATGTGTTGAAACCACATCTGTGGTGCTGTGTATATACTCCCTCTCCCAAAAGGCCACCCTTCTTAGACACATTTAACTGGAAAGGAACAGTGCTTTTAAGGAAACTTTGTCATTCTTTCCCCATCATTAAGGACCAAATTACACATTAAACAGCAACATAGTCACTTATCTCTCTCTCTTTAATTTCCCCCTTCAAAGAACAGTGATATATCTCTGTGTGCATATCACCTCCCCACCCCCTGCCCCATTCATATTTAATTCTACCCTCCTGCAGGAGATAGGAATGTATTCATATACAGTTGTCCCTTCGTAGCCATGGATTTGGTATCCACGGATTTAAGTATTCATGGCTTGAAAATATTCTTAAAAAAATAATAATCCAAAAAGCAAACCTTGATTTTGCCATCTTATATAAAGGACACCATTTTGCTATGCCATTGCATATAATGGGACTTGAGTATTCACAGATTTTGGTATCCATGGGGGTTCTGGAACCAACCCCCAGTGAATATGAAGGGACAACTGTATCTCTGTTATTGCAAATGTAGTTTGGCCCTGACACAACTTACAGCAATGACAATGATAGCTGTTGTTGCAAGAAAGATCTGCATCCTCTAGATGTTGTTGGCTGTCAACCCCCATCATTCCTGACTACTGGCCATGCTGGCTGGTGCTGATGGGATTTGCAGTCCAGCAATGTTTAGAAGGCCACAAGTTTCCCACTCCTGGCTTAGATTCTTTTAATACCCACACAGACTCAAACACTCTGCCCAAGTTTAGATAAGATAACAAATAATGATGCTATGATCAGCAATTGACAAAGCCAGAACCCAAAGAGGGCAGAGTTATAAATCTTACTCTCATCTTTGTTCAGCATCCAATGGGGAATGTATCTGCACCCAGGTACTATAGCTCAGTTAACAAAGTAGATGGGTTCCTGGACTTTACTTAATAACAGAAACTTTGGTACCTGAGGCAGAAATAATATGGAAAGAAGAGGGATATGTTCCTACATCTCAAAAAAGAAGAGCAGTCCAACATGTTTCAGCAAACATTTTATTCAGAACTAACAGTACGCCCATGTGAAATGAAACCACCAGATCAAGTAATCCTTGCAAAAACATTTTGAATCCTCTAGAGACCACTTGAAAGCTTCTTCCCAAATGCATCCTGTTTTTTCTTTCTTTCAACAGCCTCCACTTTTCTTATGATTTCCATTTTGGTGGCAAAACGTATAGATCTATCATTTATGCTTTTTCAATGTGCCAAGGCAGCTTGCTGAGGCAGGCTGATCTGCTCTCCCCTTTTCTATTTTGCTCTTCACACATGCTCAGTAAGTGATTCCGTTTATCTTGCCTGCTGTACGTAAGCACACACAGCTACAATAGGATCACCTAGAGTAGAATTCCCATTATTTCCAAGGTCAGGTTTTATTGCATTGTTTACTGCAGGCATGCAGCTGCAACCCATCACTAAAAAGTCTGTCTTTCTCCTGCCCGCCTTCACCATCCTCTGAATGCCAGTTCTGCAAAAAGCAAACAAAAACTTCCAGCTCTAGACAGAAGACAACAAAACAGGGGTAGGGGGGCTGGGGTAAAAAGTTTGCAAAAAGGAGCTTCTTTATCAAAGGTTTTGTTAATGGAGGTATGCCTGTTCTGTATCTACCTTTCACAGTTTGTACAATGTTGCCTAAATCGGCTTCATAGTGGGGTGGCAGAGGAAAATGCCTATAATGTGGGTCAGGGCTAATAAAGGGTGTGTGGCCTGAGGGAAAGGGGGTATGGCCTGGATAGAGCCCAGAGGTCTCAACTGGGAGACCTGGATGTCAATATTTAGCCATGGGTCAGAATTTCCCCACTCTTGGCAGCAAAGAAAATCTTACCTTTTTATGAGCTACCCAACTCCATATTGGTGCATTGCTTTTCTCTCTTCAAAATGTATATTTATGATCAAGTGCATATGTTTCAGTCGTACGTCAGAACAAAATTCTTCAGGATCTCTCTCTCTCATGCAATATGGGATTGGATTTAAACATATCCCACACCAAAAGTTAACCCACTGAAATCAATGTGGATTAGGTTAGTAGTGACTAACTTAAGTCCTATTGATTTCAATTGGAGTACCGGTACTCAAAGCATGACAGTTTCTGGATCCAATTTTAACTTCTTATGGTTTTCAATAGGGACTGCAAACAGGTGGTGAGGCTTGCAAGTCCCTAATCAAAATGGTGTAGGGCAGCAGTGGGCCAGCCACCTGCTTCTGCCTTGTGAAGGAACCCAACTGCCTTGAAGGCATCTGCGGTGGGTTGAAACCATGGATCCTTGTGTGTTAAATATGACTGGGGGGAGGCTAGAGATATTTGCAGTTTCCCCACTTTGATGGGGCTCCTGCACCCCTAACCCAGCAAATGTGGAAGGTCAATTGTACTACCTTGCTGCATCTATGCAGCTCACATGAATGCATGCATTTCCATAGTTCTTCCACAGCTCAGGAACTGCATAAAGGGTCTCATTTTCTTTCTGCCATTGCACTATCACAAGCCTGCATTCTCTAAATTACCAAAACAGGCATTTTCCTAGGATTTTCTATTTCTCTCATGCATACTCTGATATATTTTCCAGTTTTAACTGCCTGTGCCTGTTGTTTAATGCATTTGTCTGAGAGTAAAGGGTGACTGAATTTTGCCAGCACTCTCCATTATAATTGGAATATTGCCCTTGCTTCCTCATGCTGTTATGCCTTCAGGTTGTTAGAGATGGTGCATTTTGTAGGTCCTTCCCAAACAATACTTTTAATGCACTGCACTGCCACTCAGTTATCTTCCTTTAAGCAGTCCATTTTCCTCAAGGGAAACTATGCTTTACTAGCACTAAAAACACTGTATTTGTTGCTAAGAAAACATGACAGCTAGAATGAGACTTGTGACACCTTAAAGACTTATATGTTTATTAAAGCTTTTGAGGACTGCAACCTACCAGATCCTTTGCAATTAAGAGCTGGAACGGCACAAGCACCTATTGGCTAGTGCCAGTGTATGGCCATGTTTATAGTACAGAATACTAAACATTTTTTTAAAAAGACTGAATGCTTCCTAGTTGTATCATGGATTCACGAGACAATTCACTAAACCCTTTAAAAACAAAAGGAAACATGGAAAAAACTAGGACATTTATCTCTCCTCATGTCACACTGTCCTGGCAGCTCATGGACTGTTTTCCCACTCCTTTTCCACTTTAAAGGATTTCTTTTTTAAAAGACAGATGTTTCCACATTTTCCTTTCCTCTCCAGCAAAGATGTGCACACCTACCCCATTTTAAACAAAAGCACCAGAAATGTTTACCCTCTGTTCCTCCATTGCTTTTACACTGGAACAGAATATACTGTCACTCTGTTGATTCAAAGCTAGCATTTATACAGCACTGAGAATAAAATGTGCTACCACCACCACCCCAATGCCATCTGGAAAGGCCCTCCTTGATACATGGCTTGCTACTGTCTCCCTTTGGATCCTCTTCTGTGTTGCATTGATTCGCAGTTCTTTGCCATCCTGCATTGATTTTTATTTTTACTTCTTGCACAGTCTCCTACTGCAGTTCTTCATATATTTCTGTATCTTTGCTGGATTTCCTAAGCTGGCCGATTTCATCCATGGTGCCAGCAAATGAACACCTTACCTTGCAGGGCATTGTTTCATGTTCTCTCTCCCTTGCACAGAGGAGTTTTCATTGGCTATTGCACAAATGTTTCCTGAAGGCGATGAATACATCTCCCTAGGCTAGTTGACTGACACTTTTTTTTAATGGACGGATGCATTTTTTTTTACATTGACTCGTGCGAATTGGTGCATTTCTCAGGAGCACGTGGTTGGATGTGCCACCCTCCCCCCCCCATTCCCCTTTTCAGGCTCTCTTGAGGTACACGCATCGCTTTCCCCCCTTGAGTCAAACCGAGCTGGTGCATCTCCATGGAGTGGGTGGCTTGATTAATTTCTCCCGATGTCGCATGGACTGGTGCATTTCCTTAGATTGCTTCCCTCCTCTTTCACAGCCCCGTGGACCAATGCTTTCGTGGGGAGTTGTGCATTTAAGGAGGGGGTGGAGGGGGAGAGGTCGCTTGGTCCTGGGTGCTTTCCCCCAGATTGCTGCAATTGTCTCTGGCCCCGTCCAGGCGTATCTCCAGGTGGTCCAGGCATGCCTAGCTGGATGGAGATCCCCTCTCAACGGCATGGATCTGAGCATCTCCCTGCCTCCCTTTCCGCCTTGCACGCATTTGGTGCATTTTTCCACCCTTGGTGCAACGTCTCCTTCTTTTCACCGGACAGTTGCGTTTCCTCCGATTGTTTAACAGGGAGTGGGATGTTGCCCCGGGACGTTGCACGGATTTCGTGCTTTCTCTCTCTTTGGCTCCTGCTCCCCCCCCCCTCCTCACCCCGTTTTTACCTGCGATGCATCTGGGTTTTTCCCCCTCCTCCTCCTCCTCCTCCTCTTCCTCCCCCCTCCTTTTTTCCGAAAGGACCACCGAATGACATCATCCTAAAACTCAGCCCCACCCCCCGGCTTCCCCAATTGGCTTCCCACGGCCCCCCCTCCGCCCACCAGCCTCCCCATTCATTGGCTTGGCCGCCTTGCCACTCGGAGCCCTCCTGCCCCTCCCTTCCCCACGCGGGGGCGGTGCCTCAGGGGTTGTCCCGGCCCTTGGCCAGCGCTCACTGGGCAGGGGGCTTGTCAGTCAGGGTTCCCTTAAAGGGGCAGGCGCGCCCAAAGCTTTGCGCGGAGCGAAGGGGTGGGATCGGGCTCCTCCTCGCGCTCTGTGGCTCTGCCTGGGCGGGCTGGAGGGGGTGCCAGGCGGTGGCCGACCGACCGGCCGGCCGGGAGGGAGGGAGGGAGGGATGCCGGGGCTGCGGGGCAGCGGGGACCCCCTGGGGGGCAGGAGTCGTCCCTGAAGGCCAAGGGAGGGGGCCAGACCTCCGCCGCCGGGGCTCCCTCCTGCCGCCCGCCCGCCCGCCTGGGCACCTCCAGCAGCAGAGCCGCCGCCGCCGCCTCGCCTCCCCCGCCTGCTGCAAACCAGGTAAGGACGGGGTCCCCCCTCCTCACCGTGCCCTGGCCGATCTCCCTCGTTCCTGCCCCATGGCCACCTCTCTCCCTCTGGAGGCTTCGCGCCGCCTTCCAAACCATGAACAGGAGCATCGCCGGGCAGTGGTTCTCCTCTTCTTCCTCCCTCCCTCCCTCCCATGGCACCTCTGGGTCTCCCGACCCCGGCGACGGCACCCATCCCGCGGCCACCCCTCTTGCCCCGGCTGAGCCCCCAGCCCTTCCCCGCGCACTCTGCAGCCGGCCTGGTCCCGAACTGCCCTCACCCCCCCCCGGCCGCCCCATCGCACCCACAACCTCCCCTCGGCCCCCCAGCCCTCCTGGTGGTGCCCCAGAGCGCCCGCCCGCCCACCCCTCAGCCCCCTCCCCCGGGAGCTCCTTCTTCCTTCCCCTCTCCCCGCCTCATCCCACCCAGGACCCTTCCCACGAGATTTCGCCCTCCGTGTTCTTCTCCCCCCCTCCCCGCATCCGCCGTCACAACCCCGGCAGCCACGCAGTCTGCTGCCACCCACCCAGCCAGCCAGCCAACCGACTAAGCAGGCAGGCATCCTCTGCCCGACTTCCCCGACTCCAGGCTTGCGATGTGCCCCCAGCTTCCCTTCCTTCTTCTCCTGGAACCTTCTAAACCTCCTCCATCCATCCATCCATCCGTCCACCCATCCCCAACCCACCCAGCGAGCCCCCTCCCACCCGCACCTCCTCAGCCCACCCGTGCCCTTCCAGGCTCCGGAGCGACGGCTGACCTGCCCAGACTCCGATGCCCAGGTGGCAATTCACACGTTCCTCTCCACTGAGGAGTGCGCGGAGGCGGAGGCAGCGGAGGAAGGAGGGAGGGAGGGGAGGCAATCGCTGTCTCCTGCCGCCAGCCCTGAGCAGCCTTTGGGAAACCCAGATCTCTCTTGCACCCCACACATTTGCCTGGTGTCAGCAATTCTCCCAGGGTCCTGGGCACAAGCCGGTTGCATGCAGCACCCCCTTCCCATTTCTATTTCCGTGTATCCCAGACCCACCCCACAAACCCTTTGGAACGGCCTTCCACTCTGCCCCCTGTCAAAATCACCATATCCTTTGCTGGCCAGTTTCCCTTTTCCCCACCTGACCCCCTCCTCCTTCCCCTGCCTTGCCTGGGCTCCACTCAGCTGTCCCCGGTTCCCCTTTGAGCCTGGCTTGCACCCACTGGAGGCAAACCCAGTCAACCTGCCCTCATCTGCTCCACTGTATAGTTTTTGGTAGTGTATTTACCACCATTCCTCCCCCCAGTAGCTCAGAATGCACACTCCTTTCCGATTTCACCCCATCTGTGCCCTCAAAGTCCCCGCTCCCCATGCAAAACACTCCACATTCTGTTGAATTCTCCACATTGCCTCTCTAACTCCATCCTGTATCTCCTTACTCCAGTCACCATTTGGTTGCAGCAGCCCTCATAGTATCTCTAGGCATCCTCCTTACTCTTTCTTCTAGGGGGTTTTCTCCTAGTCCCCTGCTTCACCCCACACTCCACCCGGAAACATGTGTCACCCACCGTCTGATTTTATACATGCATCCCAGTTTCCCTTCACTGTCCCAAATCTGCAATTCCATCCCTCTTGCCCTTTACCCATTCATCCACTCATGGCTGGCCCAAGATGTTTGGCTGCCTAAGGCAGGACAGCAAATAGTATGCATCCCCAACCACACAAATTAAGAGTCATGGTACTGAAAGCCAACCTGGTTATTTTGGTTTGTGAGACAGACAATCCCACAAGCACCTCTTCTCTTCCTCAAGCAATAAAAATATGATAATAAATAGGTGACCGTTTGCTGACTACTCTGCAATGGGCTGCCTAAGGCAGCTGTCTCACTGTGCCTCATGATAAAGCCTGCCCCGAGTCCATGGTTGTATCCCATGCCACTCACATGCAAAAGATCCTGTGCACCTAGACTTCTAATCTGTGCCTTTCCACCCCATCTCTTTTCTAACAGCCATTTGCTCTGGCTTAGCATGGTTTTCCCCTCCACAACAATTATTCTTGCCTCTGTGCACCTCCATTTGTACATTTGTACATTCAGCTCATGTTTTTTAGTCTGCCTGTATTTTCCATCTCCCAAACACTTGCATTACATGTGCCCCTCTCTCACACTCATGCTGGAATATGTATTTAAAAATCTCCTCCTTGCCCCTCCAAGCTGGCATCTGCTATCCCAGTCACCCTGTCATCTGTTTCTGCAAAATATTAGGCCATCGTTTTATTGGACTGTGACATATGGAAAAGACAGTGCATGGGGTGCGTTTATTCCCTGGTAGCACTAGATATTAGAGAGTTGTGTCAGCACTCCAAACTGTTGGATTGTAGATGTCATCCTTTCACCAAAAAGAGGAAGAGGTTATATATATATATATATATATATAGAGAGAGAGAGAGAGAGAGAGAGATGAAAAGCTGGGGTCTTCTGGCATTTTAGGACTATTCCTCTCATTTTCATGCAGCCATTGTGTTAAAATAATATAGAGATTGTATATTGGAGAAGTCAACAGTAGATTTACAAGTGGGGTGGGAAACCTGTGGTTGTCCAGATGTTAAGACTCCAGGTTCTATTGTCCCATGCAAGCCTGACCATTGGTGAGGAATTCGGGGGGTAGCAGTCCATCAACACCTGGAGGCCCACAGGTTCCCCACCTCTAGTTTACAGTCTGCATATTTTCCATCTCCATAAGTCCGAGTTTATCAGTCATCCATAGCTAACTTTGGTAAACCTATATTTATAGCTAAGGTGTAGGTGTTTAAAAACAAGATGTGTGTGTGGGAGATAGTCTGGTCAGGCACATGGAGGCAGACTCAAGCATGCTATGTGCACTGTTGCTGTTTCACAGCTCTGCTCATACAAGCTGGTAATGTGAAACACATTTGCACAAGAAATTTAAAGTGATGTATTTATCACTGCTGCAGATGAGAGAAGATATATGCACAAATTTATGCTTATAAAGTGCTGTTTGCATATGCATTGTGATACAGTCACATTGCACAAGTTTTGGGGTGCACACGTGTGAACTTTAGTCTTTCACACTCTTACAAATGCATATCATATAGCCACACATTAGTATGAACAACATCTGCATTGTTTGTGCAGAAATTCTGAAATATACCAAAGTGTAATCTGTTTGAATTAATATGTGAGTTGCAAGCATCTTCTTTTTTTTTGCTCAAATGTATACCAGAATATGCTTGTTGCAAATGTATATTATGTGGAACAAAGTATCCACATTTTATATGAGATGCATGGAATTGATGTAGCAAGATGAACTTACTATGTGACTTTGTATAGATTGGTGTATCCAAATAATTCCACGTGCCTCATGGTAGTTATAAGGAGTCTGTGATTAGAAGACATATGTGATTCCACATGCACCAACACATGTTCTCATAGTTATATTTGTTTATTTGCATAACTCAGTGTAAGTGTGTGACCTAAAGTATCCTTTAACTGGATTGGCAGATACAAACAGGATCAGAGCACCAGAGATGGCATTTATGCTATATATTTGCATAACTCAGTGTAAGTGTGTGACCTAAAGTATCCTTTAACTGGATTGGCAGATACAAACAGGATCAGAGCACCAGAGATGGCATTTATGCTATATATGCTATTTTTTTTCCTCATGCACACCTGCATAACTTTGGTCATTGTATATACTCAAATAAGCATGAACATTGCCAATAGGTTCAGCAGGTGCTTCCTGTAACTTTCCATGTGGCTGTGGTGTGAATCTATCCTGAGCTATGCTTTGAAAGATGTTGATGGGCATGTAAGCATGTCGGCAATATTGCACACACAGAAATTATGAGTACCATCACACATGTCCCAACATTACTTGTGTGCAAAGGCATTCACAGGCTACATATGAGTGTGTAATCATCAAAATTGTTTGAAGCATTGCTGAAATTCTACAGTCTGTGCCAACGGTATGCTCATTCTTCACTCAGAATATACTAATGTTATACACTGATAAACTAAGTAAGGATAACATTGGCTAATTTTACTTGTTTTCACGATTTTGCTTGTGTAGGAAAGGAGTCTTTAAATAACCTAGAATGTTAACAGTAAGGCGGGGATGACAAGAAGAAAGGGAGGGTGTTGTTATTGGATATGGGAGGGTAGCTTTTCCTCACTTGCTTTCCAAGCCTTCATTAGACTAGTCTTGAGGGATAGAAACTTGCTAGCTTAAAATAAGAAAGGAAAGAAACAGACATGAAAGGTGCTCAGATGTCTATGTTTGTGCCTAAAGATGATTCTGAGCTTGTCTGGTATTTCTACATAATATTATAAAAACCCTTTGGTACAGGCATGTGCTTTTGGTTCTAGGGCATTCAGACACAGCTCTGTTGCTCACTCTGTCTGCAGGCATGTGCAAGGAAAGAGGAGATGAACATTCCAGCTCTGGTCTCTTTTTTCACAACAGCTTCAGTATCCATAGCCCTATGCATGAGTTCTTCAAGATCTCTCTACTTGTGTGTCAGAAGGTGTGTACGTTCATGTGGCAGATTTTACTTTCTGCTATTTTGTTGTATATAAAAAAGAGCAGAGCAATGTATCATTGGTTTTCTATGGTTCTACAAGTCTAAAGGCTTCATGAATACCTCTGCTATATTTTAGACTTAGTTCTCTGGCTTGGTGCTACATGAGGTTGATGTTTTTTGAATTTATAAGAATGATGGTACATTTGTGGGCCTACATAACCTTGAATATGCACTGCCCAATTTGCAAGTGTGTCCAGCATTTCACAATTCTCTCTGTTGGGACCTTGGCCACCTGTGATTAGGTATGTGGGAGAAAGGATTAAAGCTGGGGTGGGAGATGAGACACCAAGAATTGTATATACCATCTTTAGATACCACCATGTCATGCTGAACACATTTCATCTCTTCCAGTTTTGGAAACTAAGCCAACTCAGGCCTGATTAGTGCTTGGATGGAAGATTGTTGGGGAATACTAGGAATCACAAGGCAGGGCTAGGGAAGATTCTTGCCTGAAACTTTGGGCAGCTAGTCAGTTGATAATACTGGATTAGATGGACAATAGTCTGACTCAGTATAAGGCAACTCCTATGTTCCCATGTGTGTTGATATGTGTGGCTTTATGTTTTTGGCTATGCAGCACAAAGTGGGCAAGCTGCAGCCCAAGGGCTGAATACTCTCTTAGCTTATTTTTAGAAGCCCTGTATGTAAATGATCAGCTCAGGCCCCTGCAAAAGCACTCTGCCCCTTCCCCAGCACCCTGCTAGGTAGGGATATACCATTTTTAGCAGAAACAGAAAAAGGAAAGGGACAGGCTCACCTGATTTTGGTTCTGGTCCTGTCCACAGCTGGTTTCACCCTTGTCCACTGCTGACAGGTGGGCTTTGAAAGATTACCTCAAGGAAACAAAATCTTTGACACAGGAATAGCTTCTCACCTTGAAATAGGGCTTCATCCAGACCAGGATTCTTCAGGCCTGAGCTTCAGTGTTCTTCATTGATAACACTTCAGCCTCCGACTGATTGAGAGCTCATCTTTTATCTACTCAATTGCATTTCTATCTTTCAAGCTCAACTGGCATCTTTTCCAGACTCTTGTATAGGAATATTTTAATACATCTGGTTATTTTTTTTTTTATTCCAGGAAATCCAAAGGTCTCCAAGTAGAGATGTAATATTTGTAGCAACACCAGAACGAAGTGCTTGTTAAGCGGCAGCCCTACAAGATATGAGCTCTGACATTTTTTGTGTGTAGCTGGGGTTTAGTACTGGGAGCCAAAGTTTGTTCCTGTACCTTCAGGGTGGCCCAGGGTGGTCAGAGGATAGTCCAGGGGTCACATGCAGACCCCAGAGACTGTTTTTGTGGTCCTAGACCTCTCCAGAGTCTCTGAACTGATTTCTCTGGACAAATCTAATTCATTGTCTAAATAAGTAGCAGGGCTTCAACTGCATTGTTTGAACATCAAATAATACCCACTTTCCAAAAACAGAAGAGAACTTCCAGCCATGTCGGGGTTTTTTGGCAATCTTTGTAGCCCCTTAATGATCCTAGAAACAGGAAGTTAGCTCCCAAACCCAACATAGTTGTCTATCTCTGCTCTAGGTGTATTATACAGATATCATCTTTCCCTCATCACAGATGAGCCTTTGGGTACCTGGTATTTAGGGAAAGATCTTGTAGGTCGTGAAATACAGCTCCTAGACAGGCTTGATTCTCTGGTACCTTCTTTGAAAAATTTAAAAACTTTTTCTGTGCCTGCAGTAGTCATGTTGCAAAGAAGATGAACTTAAATCCTTCTCTGACATGGCAGCGATGTCATACTAGTTTGTACTGTATGTTTCTATTCAATTTGAATTTCCATGGCTTGGATCCAGCTTTAGTTGAGTGCAACTGCCCTAATAGAATAAGACTTCTCCATCCCTTCTATGTTATGACATCTCCGCAACACAACATCCCCTCTGTTCCACAATATTACAAACAGTTAGAGGGCCTCGTGCTGCAGGGGGGATAGAAAGGATCATCCCTTGCACCACAGCCTGCCCCATTCAGCAGGGAACAAGGGGGGCAGAAAAGTTTGCTTCCAACAGCCCAGTTTTACACTCCGAAGTCTGGACCCAACCACTGTCTGGAAGGAGCATTTATTAGGAAACTATGAGTTTTAGAGTATGGCTTTAAACTCTAGGGAAATGTGCTTGCTTTAAACATTAGTAAGAAGTGTTCTAATGCTAAAGGGAATTCAGTAATGGAATAGGGCATTTCTAGAGGTTGTGGAATACCCATGGGCCTTGTATTTGGATGTTTGCGTGGATCTTGTTATATATTAGGGGTAAGGAACCTCTGACCCTCCAAATTTTTTGGACAACTCCCATGATACCCTACCATTAGTAAATCTGGATAGGTCTGATAGCAGTTATAGGCCAAAACATCTAGAGGGCCACAGGTTCCTTCCCTTTGAAATGTATAAATTGCAGCATACCTACAGTATATCTATGTACAACATAATTTGAAAATCCTGTCTTTCCATATCCCCCAAACATTCAAGGCAGTTTACAATAATCATATCATGATTCATGAAACTAAAAACTAAAATCTATTTAAACAATTACAACGAAGTAATCAAGCCAACTGAAAACCGAGGAAAATGAATGGCATTTAAACTTACCCATCTCTTAAGTTTACAAAACTGGTGCAAAGCTGGGGTGCTATCTTAGATTTTTCCCCCTGTACTCCTAACTTCTGAATGTCAGGACATTCAGACCAGGCTTCATCAGATATCTGTTTGGTTTATATTAATATGTGGAGGGAATGTGAATCATAGAGTTGGAAGGGACCATGAGTCCAGTCCCTTGCCATGCAGGAATCCACAGTTAAATCACTCCTGAAAGATGGCCATCCACCCTTTAAAAAAAAAAAAAACACCTCCAAAGAAGGAGAGTCCACTAACTACTGAGGTGGCTTATTCCACTGTCAAACAGTTCTTACCATCAAGAAGAATCTCTCTCTCTTTCCTTTCTCTCTCTCTAAATCTCTCTTTTGTAATTTGAATTCATGAGTTTATATCCTGGTCTCTGGAGCAGCAGAAAACAAGCCTGTGCCATCTTCCACATGATATCCCCTCGGATATTTAAAGATGGCTATCACATCACATCTCAATCTTTTTTCCAAGCTAAACACATCCAGATCCCTAAGCTATTCATGATAGGGCTTGTTCTCCAGACCTTTTACCATCTTGGTCACCTTCTTCTGAACGTGTTGCCAATATCCATCTTAAACGGTGGCGCCCAGAACTGGACAGAGTATTCCAGGTGAAGTTTGATGAAAGCAGAAGAGAGAAGGACTAGTACCGTACTTCCCTTGGTTGCAACACTATACTCTTGTTGATGCAACTAAGAATTGCACTGGGTCTTTTGACCACCACATCTAATGCTTAACTTGGGGTCTACAAAGACCCCTAGATTCTTTCCACGTGTACTGTCAAGCCAGATGTTATCCATGCTATATATATGTATTTTCCCCTTCCTAAATGTAATACCTTACATGTAATTCTAAAAATATTTGTAAATGTTTTGTTAAAACCTATTTTGTCAGTTTTGGCCCAGTTCTCATCTGTTAGGTTCATTTTGAATCCTGATTTGGGGATATTTGCTATCCATCCTGGCAGGAAGAATGTTATCAAGAAAATTAGTGGCCTGAGCCAGTGTTTGTGAGACTAAATAAGTGAAGAGGTTGTCTGCATTTGAAAATAAGAATGAGATAGAATTTTACATTACATTAGCATAACATGAATGAGGTGCTTGCTGGTAGACCCTGGTTTGTTCCTTTCTTATTAGCTCAAACTATAGTTTCTTCTTGGTTTATTAATTGTGGCCTGCAAAAGGGAGCAAAAATTCAGGACTCCTAGACAAAATGCTGAACAGGCCTGGGGAACTGTAAGTTTCCAAATGTTCTTGGACTGCAAGTCCTAACAGCCCTAGCCAGCAAAACCAATCAGTGCTGATGGACTGTGGGAGTTGCAGTCCAAGAATATCTGGAGGATTACATGTTCCCCATACTGTGGCAAATAAATCGTTCCTGCTCATGCTAGCAGGAGGAACCAAGTAGAAATGAATGGACTATGCATCAGCATGCAGCCTACTCCCAGTAAGCAAAAATCCTGGCTCGTTTTTCTGTAGAAATGCAACCGCTAATCAATATGGCTATTGAAGAATGCATGCCAGTTTACTGCCAGACCAGATTTAAGATTTTGATGTTAACTATAAGGCCTTGAATTACTTGAGATCAGTCCACCTGAGAGAGCAATACATATTTTACCTATCTTCATCCACACCCTTCATTTCTGCACACCGCCCTCTGGTTGTGCCACATCTGGCTTGGTGATACCCACATCTGGCTTGGCAGTATCCTACAGTCTGGAATATTTCCCCCTCAGAAACAGAGTATACACTGATCCTGGGCATGTTTACACTGCAGAAACATAGCAATTTGACACTACTTTATCCACCATAGTTCTAGCCTATGGGATCCTGGTATTTGTAGTTTGGTAAGGAACCATAGTTCTCTGATAGAAAATGCTAAATAGCTCACAAAACTACAAATAGCAGGATTCCATAGGATAGAAGTATAGTGGATAAAGTGGTGTCAAATTGCTGTATTTCTGTAGTGTAGACAGGCCCTCTGTTATAGCTTAGGCACATATCAAAAACTATTTGACTTGATGTTTGATAATGAGCAATTACCTATCATTTCATTTTTAGCTTATGGCTGCTAATTATATTTCCAGTTGTTTTGGTCATTGCTATGTTTTATATTTATATTTTTTTAACTCATAGAATTGTAGAGTTGGAAGAGACCACGAGGGCCATCCAGTCCAACTCCCTGCCACGCAGGAAATCTTGATCAAAGCATCCCCAACAGATGGCAATCCAGCCTCTGTTTAAAGACCTCCAAGGAAGGAAACCCCACCACGCTCCGAGGGAGTGCGTTCCCTGCCGAACAGCTCTTACTGTCAAAAAGTTCCTCCTAGTGTTGAGGTGGAATCTCTGTTCCTGGAGCTTGCATCCATTGCTCCGTGTTCCAGTCTCTGGAGCAGCAGAAAACAAGCCTGCTCCATCCTCAGCGTGACACCCTTTCAAATACTTAAACAGGGCTATCATATCGCCTCTTAGCCGTCTTTTTTCCAGGCTAAACATACCCAGCTCCCTAAGTCTCTCCTCATAAGGCATCATTTCCAGACCTTTCACCATTTTAGTTGCCCTTCTCTGGACATGCTCCAATTTGTCAATATCCTTTCTGAATTGTGGTGCCCAGAACTGGACACAGTATTCTAGGTGAGGTCTGACCAACTGTTGCACATCACATTGACCTGTAGTACATGACTGTTAGAATACAGTACAAATACTTTTAAACAAAGACTTCCCCAACAGGACTGACTGTACCATCCAACAGAGTGAGACAGCAACCTCAGGTAGCAAATGCTAGGGGGCAACAATGGCAGCTCACCAATCATTCCTCCCAAGCTTCTCAACTATTCTCCTCTCAGTGTGTGTCAAAGGGCCTATTCCTGCAGCCCCTACTGCTATTAGGTTCAGTGGAGGACATTTCCCACTTAGCAGAGTTTGAAGTAAGATTCAGCTTCCAGTGGAGTTCATTTCAGTGTAGATAATGAAGGAGGGAAGCCATCTTGTCTGTTACCCCAGGAAGCAAAATGCCTTAGGTAGGCCATGATGCCCTTGTTGCCTTCAGAACCACTTGAAACAAGAGTAATGGGGTCATGAGCTAGCTCCATGTTGACTTAGGCTGTCATACTCTGGGACCACAGGTATTCTCTACCTTCTTCTCTGCCATTTTCTCTGTTCCCCTCTGGGTTGACAATTGAGGCTTTTACCTGAAGGCCTTCTGTTGTTGGGCATGGTCAACAATATAGAATGGGTTGTAAAGCAAGGAACACATCAAAAAACTGATTGCCTGAAATGCAGAGCACCCTCAAAACTGGGCCTGAAATAAAGAAACAACTATTCTTCTGCAATAGCTGCTTAATTTTTGTGTGTGTTTTTAAAAAATATTTATTTATTTATTTATTCATACCCCGCTCTTCAGCCTCAAGGCTATCAGAGCAGCTTACAAATTGTTTTAAGCAATAACAATTTTTGTACACATCTACACTGCATTAAGCACCTTCCAATGTGTGTTAGCTAATTGCCCCCACAAACCGGGTCTCTGATATACAGTACTCTAAAGAAGCTGAAAAATCAGAGATGTCTACAGCAAAGCTTGGGGTCAGCATCTGTGGCTGTGAGACAGGTCTAGGCAGCTCTGTTCCTATACTGGGAGCGCGTTGAAAAAATATAGGGTTCTTAGTAGACCACAAGTTAAACATGAGATCTGGCAGCTAAAACAAAACCCAAAACCCAGTGCAATTCTTGGCTGCATCAACAGGAGTATAGTGTCCAAACTGAGGGAAGTAATGGTCCCACTCTATTCTGCTTTGGTCAAACCTCAGCCTGGAATACTATTTCCTGTGATGTTCATTATTTATTTATTTATTTCATTATCTACCTAACTGGAATTGCTGCCTGTCTACAAAGAACTGTGTGTCTTTTGCTTAATGTTACCTAGCATATCCACCACTGAGGCAAAAGAGACATGTCTCAAAATGCTCAAAAGATGGTTGTGTTGTTAGTAGAAAAGCCATGTTTCAGTCTCAGTATTCTTAAGGCCTTCTTCAGTGTCCTGTTTAGAATCAAACTTCAGAAATTTCATTTTTCCAGTAAATGGTTTGAGAGTTCTTGGTTCAGAAATGTCAGGGTTTTCTACTAAATAAAATAACCACCTTTTAAACACCTTCTTCTTATTATCCCATCACCATCACCATCACCATCACCATCATCATTTTTTTATATAGCACCATCACTGTACATGGTGCTTTACAAGTAAAAGAACAACAAAACAGTTCCTGCCCTCAGGCTTACAATCTAATAAATGGAAAAGGAGATGGCAATGTGAGAGCCAGAGACACCTTGAGACATGCCTCTTGTTTCTTCTGTGGATTCCAATGGATACTCCCCGGTTTCTGCTTCTTTTGAGTAAAAATTAAAAAAAGAATTCCCCAGTTGGGAATGCAAGGGTGAAGAATTGTAGATATGATATGGCTGCCTTGGCCCAGGTATAAGCTTGTGGAAGAAACAAAGTGTTGAGGAAGGACTGGAGTATGGAGCTTCTTTCAGTAGAGCTGCCAAAATGAAAACTGGAGAGAGCTCATGTACCTCTAATGGGTTGTGCAGAAGAGGGGATTTCATCAGGTGTTGCTTGTCACACAACAAGATAACAAGCAACACCTGCTGAAGCCCCCCCATCTCTCCATAACCATTAAAGGTAAAAGAGCTGTTTCCATTTTTCACCCTGGTATATAGGCCACCACCTGACAGAAGATAAAGAAACAGGAGCAATGGTATCTGCTGATTCCAGTACCTGTGGAATAGTGACTCCTTTCTGGGTTTTAGTCCATAATTTAGCAAAGCTATCCAAGGTGCTAAACCTATTTTGGGGATAAGGCTCAGCACTTTGGCTATCTCTGTAAATGTTTAGACTAAACCTCAGAGTCAATTTGCTGACCCACTGGCATAGGAGTTGCCAACAGCCACTGGGCAGGAGTGATGAGACAATAGAGAGGCAGCAATGCAGTTAGGGAGAATGTATAAACTGACTGAACAGGGCAATATTTTAGGAAGCAGGCTGGCCTCAAGGTGAGGCTATAATTCCCCTGCCCCTGAAAGAACTGCAGCCATTCACATCAAATTAGATTCTCTAACCTTAAATCTAGTTATTAGTCCCCATTGAAATAAACCTATTGAATCAATGGAAGTTACATAAATGCTAATGTACAAAGCTCCCATGTATTCAATGGATGTACTCTAGTTGGGGCTAACAGTTGGATCTAAGCCTCTGTCTCAAGTGCAAATGAACAATAAAGGGGAAGGAAAAGTAGGACATCAAGTATGTGGTAGCTACAAATTCTTTATCAAAGAGGACAACTCCATCTGAAGGGTCGTCAGAGATGGGCACTTCCAGAGCAATGGACTCAAACTACAGGAAAAGAGATTCCACCTAAACATTAGGAAGAACTTTCTGACAGTAAGAGCTGTTTGGAAGTGAAATGCACTGCCTCAGAATGTGGTGGAGTCTCCTTCTTTGGAGATTTTTAAACAGAGGCTGGATGGCCATTTGTCAGGAATGCTTTGATTGTGTATTCCTGCATGGCAGGGGGTTGGAGTGGATGGCCCTTGTGGTTTTTTCCAACTCTATGATTCTATGATTCTCTACTATATTGATGGAGAATAGTTGGTAGGTGTAATGAGGTTTATGAGAGCTAGAGGTCATATCATGCCATATTCTACAGACATCCTTTCTCCCTCCCTGTTGTAGATTGCATTTTACAAAGAACAGGTATGACAGGTTCCTACCCAAAGGGGAGCCAACTTGCACTGTACAAAATTACACAAACTTGAGATGTGTAGGATCTAGGTTAAGATATGCTGCTCTTTGAAATTGCCCCTCATTTTCATGGGTGTGTGTGTTTTTGTCTCCTACGAAGAATAGCGAAAGTAGAGACTTTCTGTCTTCTTCAATCGGTAGCTGGAGATCCCTGTGATTTTCACTGAACTCTTTTATCACTTTAACTGTTCCCTGTTTTTGCTTCCTCTTCTCACTTGCAATAACGAATGTAGTTCCCCCTCCCTACCCAGGTGAGGACTGTGCAGTTTCAGTGTTCTGTACAGCACTTACCGCTTAAAGCAAAATTAACACCAAATCAAGCAGAGTGTGAAACAGCAATGTAATTCTTACATAATTCATAACATGGTGCAAATGTTACAAGCCTATAGAATTTTGGACACACCAATACCATCGCCCTTTCCTCATTTTCTTTGACCTTCCACACTGCAAGGAAAGTCAATGTTGTTACTTCTGTTATGTATGAGAAATGTCTTGAACGTTTGAAAAATAAATTTAGACCAGGCCAACAACTATCATGTCAGAATGCACAGAGAAGCTATTGAAATCCACAAACACCTGGACAACTTCAACAGGAAAGAAGAAACCTTAAAAGTAAACAAAATCTGGCTCCCAGTTTTGAAACACAATAGAATCAAAACTCAACACTTACAAAAGAATTCCACCCAGGGACAGGGAGATTCCCAGAAGATAATGGCCCATCAACCAACCATTAGCCAAACAGACACTAACAAGCCTTGCATTTCTATACCCAGAAACTAGCCATTCAATTAAACAAATTTACATATCCTCCCCAACAGGGGTTCACAGCATATAAACTCCACACACACACTGACCCAACCATTCTCTGAAGATGCCAGCCACAGATGCAGGCGAAACGTCAGAAAGAAACTATTCCAGAACACAGCCTCACAGCCCGGAAAAACCCCAAGGAAAATCTATGGATGCCAGCCGTGAAAGCCTTCGACTTCACATTTGAAAAAGAGCTACACAAATGCTAAGGGCTATACTAGGTTTGCAGTTTGGAATGTTGACTGGCTGGAATGTTGATATCTTTTATAACTGAGCAACAGTCTGAATCCAGACCCTGCTGTTCTGTGATCCTGAGGTCACACCAACTGAGAGTAAGATAGGGAGCAGCATAGCATATCTATATCTATATATATAATTCTCTTGGGTATGTTGCCTTTCCCAATGTGCTGATTGGCTGCTCAGGAAACACACCCAACCAATAACCACCCACATGCAAATTCCCTCTCCACCTTATAATCTACTCCTTCCACTCAGTCTGTTGCTCAGATTCCTGCCACACAATCTGTAGCCCAGATTGGGACCCAGACAATCAACTGGAGGTGGCGAGAGGCTGCCTGCAATCAGACCTGTCAACTAGCCGGTGGTGGGACGCCACTGCTGCTGCTGTGATGAGACCCAGGCAGTCAACTGGCGGCAGCAGCAGGATGCCACTACTGCCACTGTGACGGAACCTAAATAGTCCACTGGCGGCGGCAGGCTGCCTGCGACAGCACCCAGGCAGTCAACTGTCAGCGGCCACAGCAGTGGCAGGGCAACAGAGCATGTCACCCTCAGCAATTCCGAGAAAAGTGTGTAATGCTGAGAAGGGAGGGGGAGGAATTTAAAAATCCACCGGCCTACCTTACAGGGTTGTCATGAGGTCTACTGGGCATTTTGGGGGGAGTTTTTCAATGGCATATCTTATGCTGGATACAGCTAATATATTTATATTGCCTGTTATGTTCTTCTTGAACTACTTCTGCAAGGAGGACAAGGGCCAGGCAGTGTTTCTGCACAGAAGTCATTCTGAATTGGCTACTGAAACTATACAGAATACAGAGCTTGGAAATGTTACTTTTGGGCCTAAATTTTCCACAGTCCCCAGCCCTCATGGCCATGATGTTACTATAGGGCAGGGCTGTGTAGTCTGAAGCCCTCCAGATAATGATGAACAACTATTCCCATGATCCCCCCCACTTCATGGTCAAGGTTAGCTGAAGCTGATCAGATTTGGAGGTCCCCCAGTTGCCCAGTCTTGATCTAGGGAGCAAATTGTCCCAATATGGGGTGGGAAATAAAGGATTAAGGTGGGGTTGGCTTTTGGCAGCCCCACTTCCCCAACCGGCTCAGCTTCATGCCTGTTGCATGATTTATGCTTGCTTTCCCTGTCCGCCCACAGAGTTTATCTCAAGCTTTCTCTCTTCCTTCAAGTCTTCTTCCTCCCCAGCCTGTCCAGCATTTTTATGCTATGGCTTGAGGTGGTGGCAAGAATGTCATATTTACTACAATAACATCTCTGATCCCATTATATCCATTTGTAATAAATTAGTAGAAATATGTATGTCAACTTGTCAGCTAATTTCAAGACTCATGGCTCTGGGCCTCTCTTCTTCCTCCCACACATGAGGGCAGTGCTTCTGTGTTAAGAGAGCACAGCGCTTGTGAGTTCATCCTACAGGTTGCCACATCTAACTTGCTTGAAACTCTGGTGGGTTTGGACTCACTGTTTCAGTCCTCTGCCTTTAGGCTATTCTGCTATTCCAACAAAACTCTGGAATCGGATTTACCACATGGAGCACAGAGACTCAGCCTTTCAACATCAGAGGAATATAGCTCTTACATCTGCTCTGACTAGTTCTCTGTCTAGACCAGACTCAGATTGGTAGTGTCTTTTCGGAATCTCAGACAGAAATTTTTCCCTTCAGCTGCTATCTGATCCTTTTAAATGGAGATGCTGGGGGCTGAACTTGGGACCTAATGTAGTGAAAGCAGGTGCTTCATTGGTGAAATGCAGTCACTCCATTCCTGGACTAATACTTCTTCAAACCAACATATTCTGCTTTCTCCTATCTTTGATTCCCCTTCCCAATTCTGTGACATTCAAGGTGCTCTTCTTTCCTTCACAGACTTTGAAAAAGTTCCTTTTTTGGAATGCCACTCTCAGAATCTCTGGGCCAATATGGCCAAGTTCCTAAATGAAGTTCTTTTCATTGATATATTATTATGTGTTGTTAATTAGATTTTATGTTTTCACTGAATTTTTAAAATTTGATGTTATCATTTTTGGATACCTTGTGTGCCATTCTTTGGGAGAAAGGCATGGTATAAATGTCATTTTGCCACCTTGGAAAACATATCTAATAAATATAACAAATAAATCTCTCTTTTTCTGTAGGATCCAGGGCTAAACTTTTCTTCCTTCCTGAGGAGGCCTCCAGGTGCCCCTCCCCATCCCTCTTGGCATGATGATGTGCGAAGTTATGCCAACCATCAATGAGGACAACCGCCGTGGCTCGGCCTACGGAGCCGACGATGCCAACTTTGAGCAGCTTATGGTCAACATGCTGAATGAGCGTGAACGGCTACTGGAGACACTGCGCGACACACAGGAAAGCTTGGCCACTTCACAGCTGCGCCTGCGTGAACTGGGCCATGAGAAAGAGTCCCTGCAGCGCCAGCTCAACATTGCCCTGCCACAGGTCAGGAGCAGGGAAGAGGGGGAGGCATGGGAGGTCACATGGCTAGTTGGGAGAACTGTGCTGATGAGCTAGAAAAGCATGGTTGCCTGCGAAGTCCTGCTATGCGGATTGGTCATGCTGCATGTATGTCTTCACAAAGGAAATCTCTTCTCTTCTGGAGTAGCCAGTGGTGCAGTGGCCAAATTTGAAGTATAGGCACTTGTTTCAACAGTCTCCCATAGCTATGATCCTAAGGAGAGTCCAGAAATGGCATTTGGATCCATATCAGCAAACTAGTTTTGGAAGTTTTCCTCTCCACTGTAAAGTCAATGGACCTTGGACATTCAAGGCCAAGCCACCTCAGAACACTTTCCATTACAATAGGGATAGTTAACTACAGACAAGATCCTGTTTAGAACATAAAGCTCTGCTCACATACTTAAGCTGGTGATCCAGGAAGGGCAAAAGCTATTCTTTCTTCCCTGGCTGCTCAGTGGCAGCTGTATGGCTGCCAGGTGCAACTTCACATCCTGAACACTAAGGGCTGCACTAAAGTGCTATCCAGCTGCTGATGCACAGCTGGGGGGGGCGAGGATCAGCCTCCCCCAACAAGGACAAAGGTTTCTCCTTTTGTGGCTGCACAATGGCATCTGGATGGGGCAAGGTTCCATGATTTTACAAGGCAAATCAGGGAGGTGGAGCTGCTCCTGGGAGCCATCTGATGGCCATTGTGAAGCTGGCACAAAACGCTGTGCAAGGAGGTACAGAGTACCTCCTTGCACAGCGCATAGTTCACACACACCCAATACTTAAGTTTATGCTAGCATAAGGTTATGCTAGCATAACCAGAATTTATAAGTCACCAACAGAATTCTAGCCAACTATACATTGTTGCTTGGAAAAATCCGTTTTCACCCCCAACTACTGTGAAGATTGCAGGTTAACTCAGAAGCAATAGGGAAGCCTGGGGGGAGGGGGGTAGATGACATAATTGTCCCAGCTAATCAAAATGTCCCAGCAGGTTGACCCTGTAAGGGCAGGTTCCTCTACAACACTGGCTGTAACATATCCAAGAAAACCCTATGACCATGTTGTTCCTTGAATGGTGTAGAGCAGTGTTTGAAATACAGGAGGCATAGGCTCTTCATTTGTCTCTGGTGATTCCATAAACAACAGTTTTTAAGGGTTATGTACATGGAGTGGGGGAGGATCAGTGAATGAAACCTATCAGTGTGGGAAACAAAGCACAGAGTATATGGGTTTCATTATGGGACCAACCCAGAACTTGGGAATGTTATTTGTCTGGACTACAATTGCCAGAATTTCCCCCCAGCCAGCATGAGGAGAATGTATCTAAACTGCCCAGTTATGGCAGTTTGATACATTTTGACTGTCATGGCTCCATACTATCGATTCATGAGATATGTAGTTTGGTGAGGTGGTTGGGATTTCCTTCTACAGAGCTCTAGTTGCTGTAGTTCAGGAGAGTGGACTAGGGCTCTCTAGTGTAGAATTCTAAGTCCCTCTCCAGACTACATATCCTAGAAATGGAGCCATGACAGGTAAAGTGGCTTCAAACAGCTTTAACTGTGTACTGTAGATACTTCCATATAGTATAGCCTTTGTATTGGAAAGGGGATATCCTGGCATTAGGAGGCTACTGGGAAATTTTTCCTTGTTCAGATGGATTTAAACTCTCTAAAATCTTGCTGTTCTGTACATGGAGAGTATGGGTTGTACGGTGTTTCAAATGCTGTTCGACTCTCAACTCTCATTAGACCCAACTAGCATGGCCAATGAGAGGGATAATGAGAGTTGGTGTCAGTTAACAACATCAGGAAGGCCATGTATGTTCCACCTCAGGTGCTTATCATTTTATTCTGGGAATTAACCTAAAATGCAACTTGATTAATTTTGCATTACCATTGTGACTCTAAACCAGTTGCGGGAGGCTAGGGAGGTGTGTTAGCTGCCCAGGAGGGCTGTACCCTCTTACTGCACCCCCTGCAAAAAAAAAATTGCCCTCAGTTGCCCCCAAATGTCTTTTAGGGAGTGTGGGGAACATTCTTACCATATTTTCTGGTCTCCCTGTGCCATTTTAGACATTGGGGGGGGGCTTTTTTTTAACGATAGGAAGTGAATAGAAGTCGCTTATTTTTTAAAAAAGGCCTTTCCTAGTCCTAAGATGGCCCAGAAACATGTAGTAGTGGCCCCCATGCTCCCTGGAGGGCATTTGGGGGCAAAAAATATGTTTTGATTTTTTTTTAAAAAATGATTTGTTGGGAGGGCTGTGACCATCAAAAATGGCTCTGCAAGCCCCATGTAGCCACATGGGGCTTCCAGAGCCATTTTTGATGGTCACATTAAATATGGTTTAATGTTGGACCATATTTTGTCCACCCCTGAACTGTAGATAAGATAGAACCAGACTGTCTCAGTGGCTCTTTGAGTGTAGTTCTTGCTAGATGTGTGTGCACATGCACGTGTGTGCTTTCAAGTTGCCTGTTGATTTATGGCAACCCCATAAATTTTCCATAGGGTTTTCTTAGGCAAGAAATACTCAGAGGTGGTTTTGCTACTTCCTTCCTCTGAAATATACCCTAGATATCCTCCTACAGTTCACTGCCCCATAGTCATAAATGTGAGACTACTAACTGATAGTTCACAAGTAGTAGCTTTTATTTTTACTGTCATTTAGACAATTGCCACCTTGTATAAATAGAGGCAGGCTATAGATGTAGGAAGTAGGATTGTGTGAAGACTTACAGGTGCTGGGATGCTATCTGAGAGGTAGCTCCTTATTTCAAGGTGCTAAGGGAAACTGACTGAAAAGGCCATGGGAATATCATGTTGTGATTATCACTGTCCAGTGAGTTGGCTGAAGGAGATGGGGATTGGAAGAAAGCAGGGGCTGAACTGCAGTAAAATTCTTTGCTTATATGGATGATAGATATTGAAAAATATAAAGGTGGTACCACCATTCTCTTACTGGACACAGTACACAGTATCCTTCTATTGTCTTTTGCTAACAAACAAGAGCCAGTATTCTCCATCAGCTACTTAGTTAAGTATACTTAAGTAAGTAACTTCTCATGGCCCTCCCCATCAAACATGATGGAAGCATCATTCACCTGCATCCCGGATGCTGACAGAATGGACATCTGTCTCCTCATGCAGCTGATGCTTGGTAGAACAGGTTGTAGGGAGGACTTACAATTGTGGCAACTGTTCTGTATTCATGATCACTGCTTGATTAGTCAAGTATACAGTGGACCCTCCTGATTCATGGGCCTCCAGATCTGCAGCTATGGATTGTCACAGCATATACCGTATTTATTATGGCAGCAGCACGAATACATCCATGATGAAGCATCTTCACCTGCGTCACCACCATTTAATAATATGGAATGCGATCATCCACATTTTTTTGTCATGTTCGGGTGTGTGTGTCACAGAACCAAACCCCCATGGATCTGGAGGGCCCGCTATACTTAACTAGCTCATGTAGAATACTGGCTGAGGTTGCACAGAACAAGTATTAAGAAAAAGAAAACTTTCATAGTGTGAGCTGTGGGGTATTGTTTTGACCCCAGTGAGAATTTCTGTGTAGTGTGTCATGTCCAACAGAGTGCTAGTGTGTACAAAATCAAGTATGTTCCATTCTAAGAAGTAAAATAAAATCAGATTAAAATACAATAAAATGTACATTCATTGTACTACATGACATTAATAACTGGCCCCAGTTCATTTGAGATTAAGTCCACCCTCAAGAAGATATTTCAGTTTCCTCTCTGCTGACAACTGAAGTATGTAACTTTAGCTTTGGTGCAGGTTTTGTAAGACACCAGTTCCCATCATCCTTGTCATTGGCCATTCTGGCTAAGTAGAATGAATGAGCTCAATCTTTTAGGAGGCATGGGAATTTAAGATCCTATAGAAGAAGCCAGCATGGTTTAGTGGTTTAATGTTGGACGTAACTCTGGAGGCCAGGGTTCAAATCCCCTCTTGACCATGGAAACCTACTGGGTGACCTTAGACAAGGCACACTCTCTCAGCCTCAGAGGAAGGCAAAGGCAACTCCCCTCTGAACAAATCTTGCTAACAAAATCCCATGATAGGTTCACCTTAGGGTCGCCATAAGTCAGAAACGACTTGAAGACACACAGCAAAAATGACAGAGATTGAACACCATTCCAACATCCCTTCAGAGTGCCTTTCTTTGGACTGTACCACTAGTGGGGACACCACCAGCAGCCCTCTTACACCTGTGGACCTTTCCAAACACATTGTAGGGTGAGACCTCTTAATATATAGACTAGCACATATATACTCTATACACCTTTGCAATCCAGACAGGGTAGGGTGGCTTTGCTTTTTGGTTGAGATACAAACATTTTATCAGCTAACAATGCTTTAAATTAGGTTTAGGAGACATTAGGTCTTCCAAATGTTTTGGATTACAACTCTCTCAATCCCTTGCCATTGACCATTTCATCTAAGGCACTTGGGCAATGAAGTCCAAAATATCTAGAAATCCGAAAGTTTGCAACACTTTCTTTCAGTGATTGATTCCCCTGATGCACATTAGTCTGATACAGTAGGACCCCCATATCCACTGGAGATTGGTTCTGGGAGGCTCCATGGATACTGAAAACCGTGGATAATAGCGAACACCATTGAAAATAATGGGACTTCTGGTTTAAAACACCATAGAGTTGTCTTGGAGGACCTAGAAAATGGCTAGAGGGGACACATTTTCTAAGAAGACTATTGTAGGTGTGCTATTTTATGTTCTGTGGATAATTGTATCAGTGGATAATGAATCAGTGGATATGGGGGTCCTACTGTACTCTACTGTTTTTTTAAAAAGCAAAGAAGAGTCCATGTATTCATGACCATCTCAGGGGATTCTTCCAAGTATTTGAGCTACGGTACCTTCCTAGGAAGGGTTAAGATGGCTCCTTCTTTGCCATTCTTCCATTGGCAAGTGTTTTCATTTTTCTGTTCCCACAGACTTTTAAAAATGGACTGCAAAAGCTTTTAATGATGTGTTGTTTGGTTAATTTTTAACCTTTATAATGGATTTATTTTAAATGGTTTTAATTCTATGGATAGTTTATTTGTTCTTTAGTAATAACTTCTACTTTTTAAATTTATATATTTGTAAGTGTTTTTAACTGTATTTTTTCTAATATTTGTAAGCCACCTTGAATCTCGGTATTGGGAATAAGATGGGGTATAAATGAATTAATAATAATAATAATAATCTTAAAGAAATACACATTTAAGAGACAAACAGGCTTTTTCCTAGTTGCTGCAGAGTGATCTGCTGTGTGGCAGGATTAGAACCAGGCAGTCTTACACTTTGAGGCAAAACTGGGCAACTGTGGCCCTCCACAGGTTTTGCAAGTACATCTGCCATAATGCTTCATCATTGGCTGGCTGGGCTGATGGGAGTTGTAGAGCAGAAAAATTTGGAGGGCCACTATTGCCTGTTCCCTGCTGTAAGGAGGATTCTCCCTTTCTATATAAAAATTGGTGAGCATCCCTGCTCAAGCATGTACACACAAACACTATAGAAACCAAGGACTGTTGTCTGAAGTTGTTAACATCAAGTTACTAGCAAGTGGAATAGTTGTTCCTATTCCTGTTTAAGACTAGAGACTGGATGTGGAATGAAGTTATAAAAATCATGGGTAGATTAGAAAAGTAAATATGATTTCAGTTTGCTTTGTCACTCTAGCACTAGACATGAAGACAGAGATGGCCAGCACTAAAATAACCATAGAAATACATTCAGCTAGGATTGGATGTTCATTTCAAATGCCATCAGAACTTTGAGGATTAAGCAGATAGGGAATGAAAGTTCTTATTAACTACAAAATCCATGAAAAGCTGCATAACTGCAACTGTGCTGTGGACCATAACGTCCAGGGGCTCTATTAGAATTCTGAAAGCATCAGGTTGTCTTCCCGCACCCCACACCTTGCTTCAAAGTAAGTCCTAACCTAAACAGAAAATATCTTAATAATACATTCATGTTTGGGGGTGGGCTTTTTTTTTAAAAAAAAAAGAGAATGGGCCAGAGAAAATAACATCTGGATACCTAAGTTGGTAGGACCTAGGGTGGTTATGGTGTACCTTTGCAATTTATGGCAACCCCAAGGCAAACATATAATTGGGTTTTCTTGACAAGATTTATTTAGACGGAGTTTCCCATTGCCTTCCTCTGAGGCTGAGAAAGTGCAGCTTTCCCACGGTCACCCAGTGGTTTCCATAGCCGAGTGGGGATTCAAACCTTGGTTTCCCTGCGCCCTAGTTCAGCACTCAAACCACTATACCACACTGGCTTTCACTAGGCTGCTTCCAGACAAACTTCTTATCAAAGCATTACTCTGCCTCATTCATGGAACGTTATAGTAAGATCCAGAAAACACTGTTGTGTTTCCAAGTCCTTGCCTTGTTTTCTTGGCAGAAAAAAAGGTCTGACAAGGGCAGCTATGAAGGAGCTAGACAAGATCCTGAGGAGTAATGATATATCATAGAATACCAAAGTCAGAATCATCCATACCTTAGAATTTAAAATGTTTATTTATGGTTATGAAAGCTGGACAGTGAAGAAAGCTGAAAAAAAAAGAGAATCAGCTCATCTGAAATGTGCTGGAGGAGTTTGATGGTTATCTTAGACTGCCAAAAAGACAAATAAATGGGTCCAAGAGAAAATCAGGTCTGAATTCTCACCAGAAATAACTATAAACTGACGCTATCATACTTTGGACCCATCATAAGATGATATAACTTATTGGAATAGACAGCCATGCTCAGTAAAGATGAAGGCAGAAAGAGGAAGACCATATTACAGAAGGAATGATTTAATCAAGGAAGCCACAACCTTGAGTTTGCAAGATCAGGTCTATCATTCATAGCATTTCCACAAGTCAAAGACGGATGGACAACACATAACAGTAACCAGGAGGAAAAGATGGAATTGCTGTGCAGTGTCATTTGATTGGTAATACTAGGAGACCTCTGTCTGGAGGCATCCTTTCTCATCAATTAAAAAATAAATAAACAGGAGCAGCAGGGGGAAAACATGGGAAGGTTCAAATGGAAGACCTCATCTGGGTTACAGGAAACTTGCACAAATGATGCAGGCTAGCTGTATCATAAAAGCCTCATATGGAAGTAATCTGCAACTCAAAGTTTGTAGGCTTTAAAAGAAACATATTCCAATAATTATCAAAGCATAGAATTCAAAACATACAAATATAAAATATTTAGTTTTCCATATTTTCTGGATTGACATATTTGGATAGGAGTGTTAGGCATCTATAAATGATATTTGGCCTTACTCTGTGTGCAGACTAGGATTTCTCTGTAGTACAAATAAAAGGATTGAATACAATAAACTACCTTCATGCCAGTGTATTTTCAAGAAGTGGTAGATTGGGGCAGGAAGAATGGTTACAGTTGTAGTAACTTTGTGGGCACAAAAGATTCTCTTTATATTTTTGCAGTTCTTAGAAAATCTTAGACTAAGGTAGAGATTATGTGTTCCTGCAGATGTTGTTGGACTGCAGCTCCCATGATACCTAATTATTGGTGGCTAGGGCTGATATGAATTACACTCCAACAAGATCTACAGAGCCACACAATCCCCATCCCTGCTTTAGATGCTTTCTAAACAAATAGGATGCTAACTTTACTCTGGAAATCAGCTAATTTTGCATCCTTCTAGGTGATGGTTTCTGCATTATGGTAATATTGCACACTTATCAGAATTGAATAGAAAGGAAAGCCAAAATAACGCACAATGATCCCCGTGAACTTGAGATACGACTAGGTAGTAACAGCATGAAATTCAGCTGTAACAAGCATGAAGTGTCACAGGCAGCACATAACCAATTATGAGGGATAAGTGGCTGAGCAACAGCAGAAGGAGTGGAAATCTGTAATAATTGGTTATATGAACTGAATTTAAGTCAATGTAATGCAGGATTGCAAAGGACCTTGGTCAGGTTTAGGAATGTTGTTTTCTAAAATGAAGTGAGAAAATCAGGGAGACAGCTGAAGTGTAACAATGGAACATAAAGCTATCAGTAGCCATTAGATATGATGGCTAAGTATCACCTCCGGTATGAGAGGCAGGATCCCTCTCAATACCAGGTGCTGAGGAAGATGAGCGGGAGGATGCTATTAGGCTCATGTTGTGCTTGGTGGTCTCCCATAGGTATCTGATTGGCTGATGTAGGACTAGATAGATCTTTGGTCTAATCGAACATGGCTCATCTTCTATTTTTAAACCTTATACTCTAGGGAAGAACATTTTAGTGCCCCCTCCCCCCATATAATGGTTTGTTGCAGAATCTGCACAGTTACACCTACAATATAGACATTCTACAACATTGTCACCTAGACGGTTGTAAGCAGTGGCACCAAATTTCAGACACCTGCCATGTATCGCCTCCACCCCTCCAAAAACAATCTGGGACAAAAAAATGTAGAAGAAATATTTGTTTGGGTTTATTTTATCCAATGTTATTTTATTTTTATTCCACCATGTGCTTTCTGCGTCTTTGTGTGTGGATGGAACACTCTTGATTCTTCACACACATACCATCTATTGGACACAGGGCATTTTTATAGCTTGCAGTACCCTGCAGTTCTCACTGGGATTAGGAAATACCCTATAATTCACATAATACAAGGTTTTGTTTTATTTCATGCCAAGGGTAGGAAGGTTAAAAAAATTGTTCCAGCTACTTATGAATTGAAAGAATGAATGTCAATTCCCAACAGAACAAGGGGCAGTTTCTAGATACAAGTCTAAATCCATTTGCTAGTACCAGTCAGAGTAGACTAATTGAACCAGTTGCTGAATGGTAAATCAGTACATACGTAAAACTCATTGGTTCAGTGGGTTTAGGCTAAAATGAGTTACCATGCCTTGAAATAATTTAGCCATGAAAATGAGGGGGGAAGAGGCAATGATTTAGTCTTAGTAGTGTCAGCCCTCAGTGTAGGATGGTAAAAGATGTTTGGAAGTTGTTTACCAGTGCCTTCTGTGCAGAATTTACAAGTGTTAGCTATGGTGCCACTGCCATTGTTTCTTAGAGATCCTCCATCAGTCACACCCACACCCACTGCTGCTGATGCCCAGTAGCTGTTTGGTACCTTTAGCAAAAGCTTGCCAAATGTGGGAAATTGTACTACTGCTGCTATTAGCATAGCCTCTTGCCTTACAGGAGCACACAGTCCTACCATCACAGAAACATAGTGTGGCTTTTGAATGCCTTTTACCCAGTGAGGTATTCAAGTCTTTTACTTCAAGTCCAGGTTTCAAGTCGAGTCTCAAGTCCTTGCAAGTTACTTTCAAGCCAAGTCTCAAGTTGGGGAGCCAACTTTAACAGAAAAAGGGAGGTGGTGGTGGTGTGTGTGGGAGGGTGCAGTTTCAATAACTACAACATCAAGAAGTGCACAAGGTTAGGTTAAAAAAAAATTAAATTATCAGCAAATGAATTAGGCAATGGGGTTGAGGTCTGCTTGGCAGTCTGTCCCCACTGGACATTGGAGGAGCCTTCTAAATCTTTTGAAAAGATTTAGAAGGATCCTTCCTCTTCAAGCCCATTGCCTAACGCATTTGCTGGTGCCATTTCCATCATGTGACTGGTGGGCAAAAAGCAGTGAGATAATGGAAGCATTATTCAAAAGAGGAAAACTGTTTTCTGTTCTGTAATGTTTCTGGATGAATGTGTTACGTTACTGAACCAAGGCCAACAAATCGGTTGCTAAAAATATACAAGTTGCAAGTCAAGTTGAGTTGGTGTGTCATTTATTGTGGAGTTGAGTCCAAGTCAGGTCATTGAAGTGATTTGAGTCTGAGTTAGTCGATTTGAGTCTACATCACTGCTTTTACTATGAAAACCCTGTGATGAGAAAATCCAAAAGAAATGAGATAACTCCAGAAAAAGAGACTCTGGTCAGAAGGTACTCGACAAGCTGGTGGGGAAGAGCAAAAGATGAGTAGGTTAATGATGGCTAATGATGCAACTGGATTCATGCCCAAAAGACATTCAACTTTTGATGTGTTCAGAGGTGAAAGGAAAGTCTGAAGCTGTATAACACATAACATGACTCAATCAAGGAAGCCATGACCCAGAGTTTGTAAGACCTAAGCAGGGCTCTTGATAACAGGGTGACTTGGAGGTCTCTCATTCATAGGATCACCATAAGTCAAAGTTAACTTGACTGCGATTAACAACAACAAGTGTCAGCCCTGGCACAAATAATAAGTGTCATTGAAGTGCCTGGAAATTGTGATCACAAGAACCATCAGATTAAACATATAAGAATGGGAGTTTGCCCAGGGCTTGTCTACATGTGGGGTTCCAAATGGAGTTCTGTCTGCATGTCCCTGCATTCCCCCTCAAAGTCCTGCACATTATTCTTCTCCACAGGGACATGGAGTACCTTGTCTTCACTGTCCCTGAGGAGTTTTGTCCACCACCACCACCACCACTGACCATGATTTAAAGCTCAAGAGGCAGTTCCCAGCCACCAAAGGGAGAGGTTTTCTCCCTTCCCCAGACTCAGCAGCGCTACCTCTGCCTGCTCTCCCGTTGCATGAAGAGGCACTTGAAGAAAGCAACAGAAGCAGTTGAAGGAAGTGACAGGAGAGCAGGTGGAAGCAGTGCTGCTGAGCCAGGGGAAGGGAGAAAACCTTTCCCTTCAGCTGGGAACTGCCTCCTGAACTTTAAAATGGTTGCAGTGGTGGCGACAGCTGCGGTAGCAGACAAAAATGTTGAGAAAACCCCGAATCCTACAAACTCTGCATCAAGGTAAAATACCCCCAAATGCCACGAATCTAGGCCATGCAATGTGTGGCTTTAGCTGCAGATTCAGGGGAATTCGCATGGGGATTCAGTTTTTTTTAAATAGTGTAGACAAGCCCCCAGAGTGTCCAACTCTCACTTAAACTCAAAAGGCAACATTTATCAAAATTTAGAGAACTGATTAAAAGAAAGACAGAAGTTCAATTAGGAGGTCCCTGCCCCTTCAGGAAAGTTGAAGGCCATTTAAAAGCACTGTAATAGAGCTTCAAAATATGTGCTTAGATGAGGAAAGGTACAAGCCAACCATGCAGGTGCCAATGTGGTTAAAGAGCAGAGTCAAGGAAGCTAAAAAACATGATAGCAATCATGCTCAGGGAAAACTAATTGTGCATATTTGTGGCAGAAACCTGCTATGTACAGCACTGATCGGCTAATGCCTGTGACATCACCAATGTTTCTCACCCAGGCAGTTTTTCAACCTTTAATTTTTTTTTTAAAGAAGGCAATAACCAAATTGGATAAACTTGCAAGCTGTGTGTTTAAAATAAGCAAACAACCCACCTGAAGTATGTGGGAAAGTGTAAGACAGATGACTAAATCAGCATATGAATTGCTGGTAAATACATCTGCCCAATGAATTGCAAAGTCATTGAGGTGGGAGAGTGGGAACTGCGCTTAGCCTGAAGAAGAGGACAGAGAACTTTGTTTTAAGTGACATATGCATACACACTTAAGATCTTCAGCAGTGCAAGCAAAAAGCTGCCAAGTGGGTTTGTACAATCAGTATTCAGGAGATCTCTGAGGAAAAAGTTGGAGGTGCTTAAAAAGCATATACAAGTGGGCCCTTCCGATTCATGGGGATTTGGTTCTCGGATCCTACACAGATACCAAAAGCCACAAGTGATCGTGCCCTGTATTATTAAATGGTGGCAACATGAATGCTCACGTTCCAATGTATCTGTGTTCACATCATTGCCATTTAATAATATGGGGCATGACAATCCATGGTTGGTTGAATTTACGGATCTGGAGCCCACTGTTTTGTAAAACCTGGATGGTGATATTGTTGTTAGGCCAGTATGGTGGATGAGGTAGCCTACTGGGTTCCTTTCAATCCTGATTTTATTAAAGCAACCCAAGAAGAGATAATTGTCTGGCTGATGAAAAGGGTGACTTGGAGGTCTTTCATTCATAGGATGTCCATAAGTCGAAGTCGACTTGATGGCAGTTAACAACAACAGTGCCAGCATTTCTGCTATGGTGTGATGGCAAGGTAGACTAGCACACTAAGCCAAGTGTTTGTTTCTGTGGAATACCGTCCAACTGTCCTGAGTTGATGGGGACAGTCCTGATTAATTTTCTGTTATCCCACTTCTTCACTTGCTTTTAAAATGTCGCTGTTATTGTCTCTTTCTCCCACTTCCTCCTTTGTCCTCAGCTTGCTTCATTTGCTCCTGAGTTCAGTTTGCAAAAGTAGTTTGTGCTTATTTAACTCATCGGCGGGGAGAGGAGACAAGGGAGTATGATCTAGCCCTTCCCAACAGGCTCAGGTAAAAGCAAACTGCTGCAGCACATCCTGGCTTGTGTTTTCTTCTTCATTAATAACTTTGGCCATCTTGACCACACTCTGATGTTGCTTGGCCACATGTGTCAGGTTTTCACTTGTTAAATGTTGGAAGGTATGGTATTGGGGTGTTGGTGCTATAAAAGTGTTAATTGTTGACTGCTCTGGTCTATTGACTTTCAGCCTGGTGGATTATATCATTAGCGCTGCAATAATTCTCTCAATTGGGATAGAGTAGGGGTCAGCAATTGTGGTTGGTGTGGAGCTGGTTTTCTTTTCAAATGTCACAGGACCCTGTGATGGCTGCATGGTTGTCAAAATCTCCACCCCCACCTCACTGCACTCCAATGATGTTGTTGTTGTGTGCCTTCAAGACGTTTCTGACTTATGGTGACCCTAAGGTGAGCCCTGTCACAGGGTTTTCTTGGCAAGATTTGTTCAGAGGGGATTTGCCTTTGCCTTCTTCTGAGGCTGAGAGAGTGTGACTTGCCCAAGGTCACCCCATGTGGGTTTCCTTGGCTAAGTGGGAATTTGAACCCTGGTCTCCAGAGTTGTAGTCCAATGCTCAAACCATTACACCACACACGCCGGCTCTCCAATGACATACCTTTCAACATTTCACAGATGAAAACCAGGACACAAGTGGCCAAGTAACATCAGAGTATAGTCAAGATGGCAAAAAGTATTAAGAAGAACAAAAAAAGCTAGGAGAGACTACAGCAGTTGCTCTTGCCTGAACCTACGGGGAAGGGCAAGCTTCTACCAGCTCTTCTGTCCCCCTGCCCTAGTTAATTGAATGCAACCTACTGTAGCACTTTAACTCAGTTTCCAACATTGAGGTAAGCTGAGGACAATGCGGGGAGGGAATGGGAGGAGGCAAGTGAAATTGGGACATTTTAAAAACAACTGAAAAACAGGGGTGGGCAAAGTGTGCCCTGTAGGTTTTAAAATACCGCAAGGTTCAAATTTTCTCCCTAGTTCCCCCCCGCCCGCCCGCCAATATGTGTTGATCACAAAATGCCCCCAGAAGCCTTGTGATGGATAATTTCAACGTGTTTCCCCCGCAACTCCTGGCCATTTTTGGCCGAAGAGGATGGAAACTCACTGGGTGACCTTGGGCACGTTACAACAGCAAGGAGCCCTTTTAAAAACAGGAAGTGAATTGGAAGTGACTTCTGGGTTACTTCATGTTGTAAAAAGTATCTCTCTCCTGGCCCTAAAGCAGCCCAGGTGGGACAAAAAAATGTGGTGAAAAATGCCCCTCTGTCACCTGAAGGGTGTTTTGGGGAGCATTTGAAGGACAAAAAATATTTTTGGGCAGAGGGTACAACTCTCCAAGGAATCCTGGGGGACCAGTGCAGGCTCCCTAACCCTCAAAAGTTACACATGTGATACACACACACACCACTCCCAGTTTTAACTAGGGCTGAACTGAGATGCACTGAAGCCATATGCAATAACATAACCAAAATTAGAATGATAATCTCTGTTTAAATAATTTTTAATAATGTTTTAGAGACCTTTGATATCAAGCCAATGCTAACAAAGTTGAAATTTAATGTTTTTGCTTTCTGTTACTTTGAGGCTGAAATTATTAAAAAATGAAATATTGAAAGATCTAATCCTGAATCTTCTTCCATGTCATGCCTGTTTTGGCCTAGACACTGAAAACAAACAAACAATAACAACAACAGTAACAACAAACAGAAAAAGAGATTGAGAGGGACAGGGAAGAATGTGCTGTTTTTGGAGGTTGAGATTAAAAATGGGATCTGAAAAGTGTGAAGACCACATTGCTAAACAGAACTTTAGAATGTTACTTTTATGGACAAAAGTTACCAGACTCATATGGCCTCTGGCTATGCTACCTAGGGGATTCTGGGAGTTGTAGTTTAAAAAAAGTAATTTTCCCAGGCTCTGTATTAGGAAGGCTCCCAAGCTTGAGCCGTATGGATGTATCCATCTAGTGGCTGAACAGTATGATGTCTCAAATGAAAATCAAACTAGAATCAAAAGTTAGGGGCCCATCTACAGGAGTGGAAAAAATCCAAAGTACCTTGTAGTATTCAACTTGTCTAAATGTTTTTTCTGGTCTCGGGTGCCCCCTGATGATGGCCACGAGTGATTGGCTGTGTGTGTGGTTTTTTTTAAGTCATCCCAAGGTGTGCTGGTGCGATAAAGCGATTTTCCAATTTAATAGGAAAGCAAAACAGAAAATATTCATCTTGTTTTATCACTTTAGTGAGTGATCGCTAAGATGGAAATCCAACATGGCGGCAGCAGGCGCTTGGCCTCCTAGCAAGCCCCGCCCCCTGGCTCTCGCCTGGCCTATCAGCTTTGTGCTTCCCTTTTAATTTTTTGTTGTTCGATAGTCCAAATAAGCAAGAATGCACACACCCATTACGGTTTTTGAAAAAGTACAGGAAAATCTGTGAAGGCTTTTATCCTGTTGTTTTTGCCATTTTGGCCCCCCCCTCCTTCTGAATAGTGTGGATTGGTGCTGGATCCCATTTAAACAGGTAGGATTCCCAGCAAATTCCATGAGCGGTATTTTCACTGTTTCGATGGGCCCTAGGTTTGTGGGATACTATTAAAGAATATGGCATTTCTCCTTTCCCTGTTATTTTAAATGCATGGAACCTAGTGCTTCAAGATGACAAAGCACAAACCTGCAATCATTCTTTTCAAGCCTGTATTTTTAGATATGCAGGTCTCCAAATGAGCTGTTCTTGCTATAATTTCAGGATACACAACTTGCCACTGTGGTCAAGACTATTTCTTATCTATTGGTCCATTTTAGAAATCACATTCAAACCACAGCTCACCGATCAAAACTCTGGACTTCACATGTTTCCTTCTCCTCCCCTTGCATAACATACTTTTGATTTCCACTCTTCCTTCCTGGTTCTTGGGAGATTTTCAGACACGGAAAAATCGTCCCTTGCCGCGCGAGCAGCCTCCCGAAACTGCTGCGCGGCAAGGGTCTTTTTCGGACCGCGCTGTGCCTGTTGCGAAGCCGTCCGTGTCACTTCCGTGAAGCTTGGGACGGCTCCGCGTCATATTTCAAGCACGGAGGCTGCCCGTGATTGAAATATGACGCGGAGCCGTCCCAAGCTTCACGGAAGTGACACGGACGGCTTCGCAACAGGCACAGCGCGGTCCGAAAAAGACCCTTGCCGCGCAGCAGTTTCGGGAGGCTGCTCGCGCGGCAAGGGACGATTTTTCCGTGTCTGAAAATCTCCATAATATCTGTAGTTTGTTATATATCCCAAGCAGGCAAACTATGATTGCCATGGTTTACAGTAGCTTCCTGTTCTGATTTGTATGAATTACTATGGCTTGTAATAGCTATCTTGTGCCTGATTTGGATGCTGTAATAGACTGTGGATGAACCAAGAAGTGAGTGTGGGATGTTTAGCCTGCAAGCATCTGAACCAATTCATTCTTAGTTAATACGTCTGCAGGTCATTTGCAGTCCATTAGAATTTGCTCACTAAGACATTGGCTGGCTTCAGCTTGTGGCTTATTGAATTCTAACTTCTTGCTATATCTGAATGTGTCCCTGCCAGTTAGAAGGCACAGCTGGCACAGGAACAACATAAGCCATGATTCATTGTTATATCCAAATCCCATTTAAACCATGAATTATTGTTACATCCAGAAGAACTGTGGCTTGCCACTACAGTTGTCCCTTCACATTTGCTGGGGTTAGGGGTGGAGCACCACTGTGAAAGTGAAAAAAACGCGAATAAGTTAAGCCCCACCCCCAACATACGTACTACACTACAGTATTGTAGACTCCTCTCCCACCAACAGAACTGCCAATATCTGCCATTGCAGTAGCAACACCCGCCCCCGGGCACACAAACCATGCCCTTCACCCACACTCGCCTCCCTGCGAGCTCTCCCCATCACTCTGCCCTGCCAACAACACAACTCCAGCTTGCTTTCTTACCTTGCACAAAAACAGTGCTGCCTGTTTAAAACAGTAAGGTCACTCCTTTCCCAGATTGAAGCTAAAAGTTGCAACTGTAGCAACACCCCCCCACCCCCTGGATGCACAAATCACGACCCTCATCCACATTTGTCTCCCCCCAGCTCTCCCTCTCTTTGCCCTGCCAACAACACAACTTTCCTGAGTGTTTTAAATGGGCACTGCTGTTTTGCTGCTAGGTAAGAAAGCTAGCTGGAGTGTTTTGTTGCCAGGACAGGAGGAGAGGGGAGGAGAAGGAGGAGGGTGGGGTCTTGGAGTTTGAGCTAGTTGAACAGCAGCTACAAACTGTAAATACGCAAAACTGCGAATGTAAAATATGCGAATGTGAAGGGACAACTGTAATTTGTTTTTTCATCAGCCAACCCTGAGGCAGAAACTGAGAATAGGGATAACAGAAAACAAAGTTAGAAATGGAAGGAAATAAACCATGCTTTGTTTTGCCATCTATGGGAAAATGCATGGCTAAAGCAACAAACCAGTATGTGATTTAGTGTGATGTGCAAACATGGTCAATAAGTATTTGCTTCTGAAAACAGAAAGCCTTATAGGCTGCATCTGAACTGCAGAAATAATTCAGTTTGACACCCCTTTAACTGCCATAGTGGAATGCTATGGAATCTTGGGATTTGTAGTTTGTTTTGGCACCACAGCTCTCTGACAGGGAAGGCTAAATATCTCACAAAACTACAAATCCCAGAATTTCATTGCATTGAGCCATGACAGTTAAAGCAGTGTCAAACTGGATTATTTTTACAGTGCAGATGCAACCAAAGTCTTAAGAGTCAGCAACTGGTCAAAATCTAGACTTTTCCATGCCAGCCTGAAAGGTGGGGTGTGTGCAGTATCTTTGGCAATGGGACACAGCAGCAGACTGTTGTGACTAGAAGATGAGGCATTGTGCTATTACCCTCTGCTTTCTCTGAAACAACAGATAGATGAGCAGGGGCTATTCCTCTGGGGACTCAGAATATTCAGCAGTGTCTCTTACAATATCCTCTCTGTTTGTCATAACAAAGCCTAAACCAGGAGTAGGCAAAGTATGGCCCATGAGAAGTCAAGAAAGCACAATGACCCAGGTGGTCACTGTTAGATCTGCACTGCCATTTGCAGCACAGAAGAGCCATGCTGGCAGCTTCAGGGTTGCTGAAGATGGGAAGGGAAGTCATCTTAATGTCACCTCCTCCTAGAGACTATGACTGGCATTGCTGCTTTTGCACTACCATTTGTGGTGTGCAATCAGCAGTAATGATTGGCTTGTGGCGGGAAGATTACACAGTGGTGGAAAGCATGGGTGCTGTACAACATGCCTCCAGGGGCTACATGCTGGCCAGGGGTTGTGCATACCTGCCTTGGCCCACCAGGAGGAGCTGATTAAATAAAACAGAGGCACTCCCGAGCCTGCTAAATAACCATCTAGTTCCATGAACAGGGAGAATGCTGTACTGTAGTGCATCTTAAGCAATCTGCTATGGCAGAGTGCCAGCTTTTGTTTTCCAGTGTGACAGGAACTGGTACCATATTTGTGCCATATTGTTATCGCAATTACATAGTTTTCCGGAAACTTGCCATGCACTAGCAGCTGATGGTTTACAGACCAGCACTGGTCTGGGGGCCACCACTTTCAATAACACCACTGTAGTACACAGTCCAGAAGGGGCATCCAAGGATTCCCTTGTCTTGTCCTGGAGCCAGCATGCCAGATAAGTCCCTGTTAATTTTAGAAACAAGACACAAGCCAAGTATCTAGCTCAAACTTGATAAGGCTGCCCTAAAATTTGGCCATAGAGATATCACTGCAAACCTCTGTTGCCAAAGTAATTTCAGTCCCACAGCCTGCACACCAGACTTCCTTAGGCCTATCTTTCCTTTAGCTCTTCCTGGCTTAGGTGAAGTCAATGAGTTAGAAATGGGCCCAAATTAATCCAGCCACTTGGATTTTGGAGCAGTGTTACTCTTAGGAGATTTTCAGACATGCCAAAATCGCTGCTTGCCGCGCGAGCAGCCTCCCGAAACTGCTGCGCGGCAAGGGTCTTCTTCGGACGACGCTGTGCCTCTGGCGAAACCGTCCGTGTCACTTCCGTGAAGCTTGGGACGGCTCCGCGCCATATTTCAAGCACGGGCAGATGAGAGCTCATCTAAATGGTGCAAATAATCTTCATAGAATGCGCATGGAAGGTGATCTGTCCATACGGATATTTGCAACAATGTGTCTCATTCAGAAGGGGGGCAGCATTAGGACAGTCGCATTCGCATTGATGCGACGAGGCAGCATAAGCTGATTGGCCAGATGAGCATGGTGGGGGGCTTGCAAACCAGGCAAGTACCTGCTGCCACCATGTTGGATTTTCAGCTAAGCAAGAGTTCAGTAAGGTGAGAAAACGGTGATCTTTTCCTTTCTTTTCTCTCTCTTTTTTTTTTTTATTTTGTAAATATGAAGTATCGCTTGTGTGCACCATGGTAAATGGTTTTAAATTTTTTGGGCAGATTTTAAAACTTGAATAAATCATTCACAGCCGCCATCTTGGCTAGTGGGTGTGCAAAGTTTAGGGGGGGCTGTAAAACCATTAGGACAGGTCACAGCACTGCGAATTGCTATTTCTTAGGAGCAATCTGGTTTTTCCCTCTCTTGTATAGACGAGGCCTGAGAGTACTGCAGTTATAGCTCAGTAAAAGAAAGTTATAACTGTTAATATAACATATATCAGATACAGCTCTCTGTGTATGTTCTAAAAAAAATGTTCTTTCCGGTGCAATCTTTTTTTTTGTTGTTCAATATAAGAGAACTATACAGTATTCCTACTATATTACCACATATATTCCAGTAAAATAATTTTCATGTAAAGCTTTGAATGTGTTTGAATATAACTTTTAAACCAAATGTGCTAAATCCAATAACATTATCTAGAGTGCTGGAATTTTTCTCCAGAAAATTTTCTAGTTCTACTTTTTTCACCCTGCACAGAGATAGGGAATATGTGGCCCTCCTGATGTTGCTGGACTGCAGCTCCCATGATTCCATACCGCTGCCTATGTTGATGATAGGATTTTTTGTCCACCAACATGTTTCTTATTCCTGTGGTAATACAAGGGAGAAAGAGAGAAATTCTAAGTCTCCTCCACTGCCTTTCCACACAACAATGACCTGTCTTCTCCACTAGGAATTTGCTGCACTTACAAAGGAGCTCAACTTGTGCCGGGAACAACTGTCAGAGCGTGAAGAAGAGATCTCAGAGCTGAAGGCAGAACGAAACAATACACGGGTGAGTGAGGGAACGGATGTGGACGGCTGGCTCACAACTTTGTCTTGAAATCCAGAACTTGCCAGATACTGGGATTTTGCATGTTGCAGTTGTAGTTGCTGCTGCTGTTATATTTATTTATACAAACTTATATAAAAAGGTGGGAGCCTTTTTCCTAGTTTGGGACTCATAGCAGCTTACAACAGATTAAAAAACACATAAATGTTGTCTGTACGGCAAAAATTCTCCTCATAGAATTCAAGGAGAATAAGATTTGTCTAAATGGGATCCTGCATCAATCTGCCGCATTCAGAAGGAGGTGGGGGCAAAAACACCAAAAACTACATGGGAGAAGCCTTCATGGCTTTTCCTGTGTTTTTTTTTTTAAAACCCTGAAGGAAATGCACATTCCCGCTTGTTGGGACAAATGATTCGCTTTGCTGTGCATTTCTAATAAGTGGAAAGTTGATTGGTCGGATGTGTGCAGGAACAGAGCTTGCTGGCAAGGCAAGTCCCTGGAACCGCCATGTTGGATTTTTGCCATAGCGATCGTGCGCTGAGGTGACTAAACAGCCTTTTCTCTCTCTTTTTTCCTGTTTATTTAAGCAGAAGATTGCACTTCCGCACCTTGGGTATGCTTAAAAAAATACTGTTTGGCGACAGCAACTAGTAGGAATAAAAACACGAGTAATTCACTTGCACCTGCCATCTCGATTCACAGGCATGCCCATTTGAACAACAAATGTGGATAGCTTTGCATGCCTGCGATCTTACCAAAAAATCATGGAGACAAATGAAAGCTGCTGTGAATTGACGTTGGTGCTCATCAATCCACATTTTATAACTTCGTGTAGACAAGCCCTTGGTGTCTTCCACAGAAATTGGATAACCTCACCCCATCATCCTCAGCCAACAAGGCAAATCACCATGTTGGCTGGGGATGAAGTGGTTTGTAGTTCTCCACAGCTAGATATGAAGGTTACAAATGGCTGTTGCAACTGACCTGAGTCCTGTGAGGTTTTGCAGCATTGGTGTGGGAAGACAAGAGGGGAGAGTGTTTGTATCCTGTGATTTTGGCTGATGTTCAACATGAATTGGGGTTGACTGGGGGTAAGCAGAGCTGAGAAAAGTTTTGGGGTTTTTTGAACCACCATTCTCATGATCCCGCATAAAAACAGCAATGCTAGCTGAGAGATTCTTGGAGATTCAGTCCCCCTCACCCCAAAAGCCTTTCCAAACTCTTGGGTCTAATCCACACTACACAAATAATTCCGTTTGAAACTGGATTATTTGCTGTGGCTCCTTCCTATTGAATCTTGGAATTTGTAGTTTTACAAGGTCTTTAGCCTTTTCTGCCAAAGAGTACTGGTGCCTCACCAAACTACAAATGCTAGGATTCCATAGGAGGGAGCCATGGTGAATAATGCAGTTTCAAACTGGATTATTTATGTAGTGTGGATGCACCCTTGATAGAAGGATGGCAACATCACCTTCTCAGCTGTTGGTATAATCAAAGAATGATTAAAACGTGACTTGACACCTCTGGTTGTGATGAGAAGTGGAATGCAGCAGGGCTACCAATCACATCAACCAGGCCATTTCATATAACTCGCTTCTTCAAGACGAAGTAGGCAGATTGAACAGAGTGGGATCACTCAGACAATCACAGCCAACCTCCCCGCAACCTATATGCTCTCTCTTTTTTTGGCAGCAAAACTGCAAAGTTTACTCAAGGACCCAGTTGCAGAAGAAAGGTGAAAAGACGTTAAGAGGCTGGAAGCTGCCTCATCAAAAGTGTGTGTGTGTGGGGGGGCTTCCATTCCCAGAAAGCTATTAACAAAACCTGAAAGATACTTTACAACTGCTGTACTTCAACCTGGTTCTCTCCAGATGACTGATGGACAACATCATTATTTTGCTCTGTGACCATAAATAAAATGATGTTGATGATGACTACATCAACCATCATCCTCTGCATACCAAATTGTACTGGTTGGGGATGATGAAAGTTGTCATCCAACTCATCTGGAGAGCTGTAGAAGGCTGGTGTGTTGCATTTTGTTAGTAGTGCATTATTTTACTGTTCATTGTGAGGAGCTATTTTGGATCTTTGTTCCATTTTTCCTGTTAGCGTAAGAACATTCCTTCCCTCCGGGCCTGTCTAAATGGTGAAAGTAATACAAATGGCATACCAACGGAACGCGATCCATTCATACAGACGTTCGCACAAATATGTATTGTTAGGAAGGGGAGCAGCAAAATCCACCACAAAGTTTGTGTGCTTCGTCCAGATTTTTTAAAAAGCTCAGTACGACATACAAATGTACGATCATTTGGCAGCACAATCTGATTGGCTGGGCGAGCAGGGGGCGGGGCTAGTAAAGAGGGAAAGTGCCTGCTGCCACCATGTTGGATTTTCAGCTAAACAAGAGTCCGGAAAGTCGGATCAAACGGCAAGCTTATACTCTCTTTCTTTTTTAAAAAATACTAACTATCGCATGTGCGCACCATGGGAAACTAAAAAAAAAAAAAATGGCGGCGGCAGATTTAAAATTGCGAGTAAATAACTCACGGCTGCCATCTCGGCTGGGGGGGTCATGCAGAGTTTAGGGGGGCTCTTTTGACCATGAAGACAGGTTGCATCATTGTGAAAGCCTGCCTTTTCGGACATGTTCATATCCCCGCCCCCCCCCCATATAGACAGGACCTCCTTCCATTGTTTTTGCTAGAAGACTTCATAGGCATATCTGCGGTGGCCTTCAGTCTACAGCTTTCCAGATGTTGAATAACAAACCCCAGCCGGCATGGGTAGTGGTCTGGGATGATGGGAGCTGTAGTCTGACATTTGGGCAGCCACCCTTTCCTCAGTCATGTGGTAAACTCTTGTCACTTCACATGAGAGCAAAGCTGCTTTTCTGTCATGACTGCTCAAGAATATTGTCCCCTCACTTCATCCCAAATTTAATTTTCTCTTTGGGGTAGGTGGCCCTTTGGAAAAAGGGAAGAGAAGGGGCATGTCTGAGAAGCAAAGCAGTGTTTCAGTAGTGTTCTGGTGTGGTGGAAATATGGGTATCTGATATCATTCCTCTCTAGCTATGTGCAGCCATGTTATTATTTGGTCAATTTCTGAGCTACCTTCTCTGTTTATCTCTCCCAGCTGCTGCTAGAACACCTGGAATGCCTTGTCTCACGACATGAACGCTCCCTCCGCATGACGGTGGTGAAACGTCAAGCCCAGTCACCGGCTGGTGTTTCCAGTGAGGTGGAGGTGCTGAAAGCCCTCAAGTCTCTCTTTGAACATCACAAGGCCCTGGATGAGAAGGTGAAGGCAGGGCAAATTGTTGACAAGCCAAAAGGTGGGCTAGAGTGGAAATTTGGCCAAGATGCCAAAGCTCAAGGAGAAACTTCACTTAGAACAATGCTGAAGTTCTGAGTGCATCTACTCTGCCATTATCTCAAATTTTGCTTGCTAGGGGAAAGTGCAACAGATTTCTTTTTTGGGTAAAAGTCTGGGTTGTTCCCCGAGGTACAATAGTGATATGGATGGAGAATTAGCAAGCTACATATAGGAAGTGGTGGGGATGTGGAGCTAAGGGAAGTGGGGAAAATGTGATTGTTTCTCTACTGTTTGGCTAATGCAAATTAATACCTCTTTGTCCAAACATGGCAGGTTCGAGAACGGCTGCGTGTAGCATTAGAGCGAGTTGCAGTACTGGAGGAAGAGCTAGAGATGTCCAATCAGGAGGTATGACAAAGGCTTTTCTCCCACATGCAGTGCTAGTAATAGATCTAGAAGAATGACAGAATTATACATTTTGCCATGCAAACATGTGACCTGAGAGTGTTCCTGTATGCAAGACTCCAACAGAGATTTACAACAGTTTATAGCTTGAAACAAAAAATGGGATCATGGGATTGTGGGTTTAATCGTCTTTCATGGTCCAAAATGCCCCCAAGATTGAGGAGAAAGTTGATCTACAGGACCAGTGTTGAATAATGACAAAAGTCTGCTGGTGGGTCACCTTAGTAAAACCATTAGAAATAATTGGGGCTTGCCTCACAGAATTGTGTGAAGGATTTCAGTAAAGTAGATGTTCTCTAGCCTGGGTATGCCCCCTCTATGGTGCACCCCTGCAGCCCTTTGCTCACTCCATGCCTGTAAGCATGGGGGTTGCATCATAGAAGTGTGGAATGGCCAATCCTATAATAGTGTCTCTTGGACTATTCTCCCCACTCTCAAACAGCAGCAAATGAAAATCTATGCATGAGTTAAGAAGGTCTGCCACCTAGTGTCTGAAAATGTTACAGCGGGCTTCAAAAATGTGAAAAATTAAATTTATCAAAATAAATTACAGTCAGCCCTCCATATCTATGGGTTCCGCACCTACAGATTCAATGAACCACGGCTCAAAAATATTCAGAAAAAATACTAAAAAGTAGATCTTGCTGTTTGCCATTTTATGTAAGGGATGTCATTTTACTACATCATTGTATATAATGGGACTTGAGCATCCACAGATTTTGGTACCCACATGGGGTTTTGGAACTAAATCTCAGCAGATACCGAAGGCCCACTGTCGTATGTGTACTCATATGGTTTCTTTGTTATGCATGCTAAATTTGAGGTGTCTAAATGTTATGCTCTTAGACCTATGGCTGTGACATACAGACACAACCTCTTTTACCTTGTTTAAAATCCTTTTTATCTTATCTGCAGGCTCCATAAACAAGCTTAGTAATTACCAATTCTAAACTACCAAAAACATAGGAGGAAATCCTGTGTTAAATGACTGCTAAATAAGCCCTATTAGTGGGCAATCACATTGGGGCCACATGCCAGCAATGGGGTCATCCCACCTACTGCTGGTATGTAGGCCTTAAAATGCTTACCTGGTCCTGTCATAGAATCAGCAACAATAGCAAAAGGAAATTCACCAAAGCCTTTTATGACATAAAAACAACTCATTATCCCAAATGCCTTTCAAAATAGCAAGCTATGCCATCTGACTCCCATTCATGACACAGCCAGGCAGGTTTTCTATGAAAAAGGGTTTAAGAGTTTGTGTGCCATTCCTGAGAAGGCCCCATAACTATCCATCAGACAAAGGGGAGAAGATTTACATGGAGGGCATCAGAAGATTATCAATGTATGTGTCACTGTCAGCCTTTTTGAAGGATGTTTGGCATCTACTCTCTGGTCTTGTCTTCCTGTGGTGTCCCATTGGGGGCAGCAGTGGCAGGTCAGCTGATAGGAGTATGGAGGCCTGAAGAGTAAACCTCTTCGCTCCAACCACCTTGTGCACCCAAGAGCAGAGCTTTTGCATTACTAGTCCAAATGGCCAACCTTGTGCACCCAAGAGCAAAGCTTTTGCATTACTAGTCCAAATCTGTCCATTTAAGTCTAAGAGCTTATCTACACTGGCCAAATAAAACAACCTCAATGTGAGCTGTCCAGATGATGTACTGCTCAAATCTGGGTCTTCTCAGTGTCTTTAATCCACACCCAAAAAAGTTGGGATTTACTTTGGATATCCATGTGTGTGGACTGTGCTTGCTCCATAGTGACATTGGTGTGGGGCCAGGGAGAGGAGTTTTCTGGTGGGCAGGTGGAAGAGATTGGGAAGAGGCTCCCTAGGCCAGGTTATCAGCTGACCTTTCCCACCAGGAAATGCTCCTTTCCCTGTTTCAGTTTCAGTTTTTAGCGGTTCTCTTTTTCTTTTTCTTTTTCGCATATGTGTCAGTTGTTCGGAGAAATGCATACCGGCATACCCATACCATTCTGTATATAATTCCACTTTGACAACCCTCTGATCCATGGGAAAAGACATACGTACATTCACATGAATTGCGGGAGGGGGGAAATGGAGTGGCCATGGTCACATGGCCACACATACTGCGAATTATTGGACCAGGGTGAGTTCAAAAGGGAGAACTGTGTGTGTGGACAGTGTTCCTGAACTCACCTCGGTATGTGTGGTGATCGAGTAGACAAGCCTGTGGTTGCTGTGGACCAGGATACCCTGAAGGTAAGCTGGATTTTCCTGTCGCTGTAGATGAGTCCTAAGTCTAACTTCTGTCAAGTTAATTCTGGGTCCAACATGTTGTCATTTGTTGAAACCTAGTAGCCAGGATTTAATATGAGTGATATATTTCCTGAACAGAAGGCACTCCATGTTATGGCTGAAAGCACGTATTCTTGTCCCAGAGTCATATGCCACCTGTTTCTCCTTAATTAATTTTAATTTCATTTTAAACATGTGTGCATGTCCTTCTTCTTCTCCTCCACCCTCTTGTCTGCAGTCTCTCTCCCTTCGTGAGCAGCTTGCCCGACGCCGATCTGGTCTAGATGATCCCAGCAAAGATGGAGACACCCAGATTTGTGTAAGTGATGTGGGAACAGAAATTTGGGAGCAGGGGAGGAGGGGAAGAGGGAAGAAGGTGGGGGCAGGGGGTTGAGAAGGTTATTGAAGACATGGAAGCACACATTCAAGGTGATCCTGTACAGGAGGAGAGACCACTTTTGACTTTCATATTTTGGGTTGTGGAAATACCTTCTTTGCCCAAGCAGTTATTTTTGCATTATGAATGGCCTCAGCTCTACTGGGCTTCTCCTTTTCTATTTTGGATTTAGAATTTCCCCTTGCTCCTTGCTCTCTTCTTCCTTCTTGTTCAGCTAGTCGCCACTTCCATTTATCGCAAATACTTTCCTCCCTCCCTCCTTCCTTCTGAATGGACTTCAGTGTTTCATTCTTTCCCTTTTTCTTTGACCATATATGCTTTTTGAGCTTTCCACTACCTCTGCAAAACCCACTTTAGCCTGCCAACTTTGTGATTCAGGAAGTCTTCCAGGCCATCAAGTTTACAAGCTAGAGCTGTGTCAAGCTCTGTTGTGTCTTGGAGGGAAACCAGACTTGGCAGGTGGGGTTGTTGTGCTCTAGGAAAATGTTTGTACACAGGACATGGCACTTTCTTTCTGGCAATCCAAATGCACTTCTTGTCTTGATCAGTTTGGCATCATTTCCTAACATTGACCATCGTTTATTTCATGCTGTGATAAACCTGACAATTTAAAATAAAGCAGGTTGATGGTTTGGCATTACAGTAGTTTATGCATTTTCTCTAGCTGCATTCAGGATGTGCGGTGATAACATGGCTATAAGGCATCTTTAACAATTTACCAATACTTTACCAATTCTCTTCCTTTTTCTCCCCCAGTTGGCATTGCCTAACAAGAGCAAACTGCTGTTTATTCTGTCAGGGCACAATATGCTAACATAATGACATGGCAGACCCCAGCATTAAACCACCTGAGCTCACCACATCTGCAACACCTGTCCCCATAGACTTAATACAATTAAAACAGGAAAAGCAATGGAAAGCAGCAGAAGAAATTAGCTTTCCAGACCAATTCATTTGGTGTCAGTTCTGCATCCAGAAAATCAAGACTTAAACATTGACATAGGGTCCTTGTGGTAGGATGGAAGTGAAGACTAGCATGGAGCTGTCCAAAATTATTAACGTTAAATGTAGCACTGAATGGTAATGGTGGGATAGGAAGTCAATGTCATGTAGCCTTTCCAATCTCACCATTACTTACTGCCCCTCACAAAGTATTTTGATTAGATCATCCATGGAACTCTGAATCCAAGTCATATTGATCTAGTAGCAAAAATAAGAGTAATTGTGGCAGTAAAGCTTTCTATTGGCACATCCAGACTGATTATGGGTTCATCCAAACTGATTAAAAAGACCAGAAGGTCCAGAGTTTGTTTCTGTTCTTTCCAATTTTATTTTGGAGATCCATACACATTTTGTTTAACCCAGAATATTTTCTGTCAGCCCCCAGTATGATCAGAGACTCTTTATACCAGCTCCCCAAGTTGGTTAACCCAACACAAAATCAGAAAGAACAGAAAGAAAATTTAAGCCTTTTCAACCAGTCTGGATGCATCCTATATCAGGGTGTTCAGCTATATTTACTCCCCATGTTTACTTCTTCCTTCCATTGGTTGGTAGCTTCTCCTGTCCTTTTCTCAAGAACACTGTCCCCTTTCCATAAGCTAGAAGCAGGAGGTTGAGGAGAGGGGAGAGGAAGGGCTTGCATTGAGTAAGGGTGCAGCAACCAGGTTAGACTTATGGTTGGGGCTATTGTGAGGCATAAGTCACTGAACAGTTTGGATTGTCAATAGCAGGACCTTATCTATGCACATTTGGATCACAGTTACAGAAGGAAGCTGGATTGTGTAGCAGGTAAACCTGGGAACAATTTTTACCAAGCTCTGAACAACAACAAAGATAGGATTGGATTAAGATGCAGAAGAGAACTATGCTAAACTGAGTCTCAGGTTCTGAATCCGACGAAGAGAAACACACAATCAAATTGATTTGAAGAACACCCCAAATACACAATTCTAGCATGTACTGTCTGGCTGCTACAATTACCCTGAGTAAGGAATAAATAAAGGAAAACACAACATATAACTCCAGTGACCTCACATAGTTCCCCCCCCCCGCCCCCCAAGAAACACTGGGACTTTCTGTGAGGTTGGAAACTAAAGTTGCTAATTAACAAACTACAGCCCAGTGTAAGGGCTCCTCTAGATCGGGCAAATGTGTTGGGAGCTTGCAATATTTGTTGCTGTAGTTGCCAGGATTTTTAAACTATCCAAACAACTTTTCTGTTGTCCCAGATTATTTTCTGGCCATTCCCAGCAACAGCTGCAACATTTTGTTCCCACCCTTTCCCCCCAGCTCTGAAACTTATTGGAACAATATGTTCCCTTCTCTTATCCCCATTTTAAATAGTAGATGTGTAAATAGCTATTGCTTAAAATAATTTGTAAGCCGCTCTGATAGCCTTGTGGCTGAAGAGCGGGGTATAAATAACTAAATTATATACAGTATATATATATATATATATATATATATACACATACATACAATTATGTTGCTCTAGTGCATTAGTAAAGTAGCACTTTTGCATTATAACTCTGTGACTCTAAAAAATGTTTTAAATAATTCATAGAAGAGAAAATTTGCCCTTGAAATCATAGGACCACCTCAGCAAGCCATGCCCCAGGTTTTTTTGTTTTTGTACACCCTCTGGAAGAGTCTCAGTGCAGATTCAAGAAATGGCTATAAACAGTCCAGCCACAAAAATGAAACAAGAGGACCTGGAAGTGACAACCAGCAAAACCCCAGGAGAAATACTGCAGCAACTCATTTTTCCCCCAACCAGTTTGAAAGGGCTCGGAGGGACATGTGTTAGGAAGGGCAAAAAATAATTCCTTTTCCCTCCATTGATTGTTCAGGCAAATGGATCTGGCTCCCTTGACTTGGGGCGCGGTGGTCGGGAATCTGAACTAGAAGAGGTCTTGGAACGTCAACGAGGAGAGCTGTCCCAGCTGAAAGAGCGACTTACCATGCTCTGTCGGCAGATGGCAGAACTGGAAGAAGAATTGGCCACAGCCCAGCGGGATCTCATCAAATCTGAAGAGATCAATGCCAAGTTGCAAAGAGACCTCAAGGAGGTAAATAGCAATGCTTGATCCCTTCCTCTTCACTTCAGATAGTAACGATAGGGAACCTCTTTCAGCCTGAGGTCTGACTTCAGTTTCAGAGGGATCCTCAAGGCTGAATTCTGGCAGTTGAGAGGGTCCAAAGGCAAAAAAAGTGAGAGCAGAGACACCAACATGTTTCAGCTTAAAGTTCTTACTGTCAGGAACTAAGGCTTAGGAGAGGCATTTTAAGCTTGTTGAATGAGGGAGGGGAAACATACAAAAGCTAGATCCTTGCAAAAATCCCCATCCTTACTAACCTCTGATGGCAGAATTACTGGGAGAAGAGTCTTGGCGAGAGACCTTATTTGATGGATTGGCTCACATAGCAGAAGAGTGTTGTGATATCAAAAAGGCAAATGTAACATTAGAAATTACCAAGATGGGATTGAAAATACGACAGCAAGTAATATTGCCATGTCACTTTGTAAACCAGTGTGGCATCCACATGTGGTGCACTGTCTGTTTTTGAACATGTCAAAAGGAATATTCTGGAGTTGTTAAAACACATAGGCAAAAGAAACCAACCAAAATGATTAAGTGTAGCAGAAGAATTTTTGAGGAAAGGTTTAAGACAGGGAGAGTCACTGGTCTGCCCAGATCTAGCACCTCCACAAAGCAATTATATGTGGCTTTGGGCAACTATAATCATGAAGTCTTTAAAAAATTGCCCACAGAGAACCCCATAAGAAACAGGAAAGAAAGTTTTCAAGTTATAAGTAACAGAGAGAGTTATACTTAAATACAAAATCCATAGAAGGCATAATTATTTAACCCATTTCATAGCTGCTTTTCAATAATATAGTCTTCTCAAGTTGGCTTACTGCTTAAGTCAATACAACAGACTTGTTTGTAAAATGTAAAACAATGTTACAGTTCTATAAAAAAAAACAAAATAAGCTTTCCAAATATCCATAAGCAGTGAATAATATAAACATTTTCAGTTAGTTAAAAGTTATGGAGAATAGATTAATTTTAAAAACTCTCTTAAAACTGTCACAGACGATCCCAGCTAGGAACAATTCCATAGGGAAGGGTCTACCAATGAGACAAAATGTTGCCTCCATTTTACCTGAGCTTCTGTGGGAAGTCCTTTCTGATAAATGGGAAAAGTTTTGTCATGGAGCTTGACTACTTGAGTTTATGCAGCAAAATACAATCTTGGACTGCAAATCAGTGCCTATAGATCAGAATGGCCCCTGAAGACATAATGTTTGGCCTTCCTTAGCTTCAGAGATCAGGGCTTTTTCATGTAGAGAACAAATACAGGGAGAGTTTTGGAGAGCAACTGTTGTCTCTCAAAAATATTAAAACCACAGTTTAAGGTGGGGGGTGGCTTGCACTAAAATGTGTGGCAGGAAGGTCAGGAAAACAAAATAATGTGGCAATTGCTGCTCTTTAAAAAGGGTCCCCTTCCCTGCCACACCTACACACACTAATCCACGTGGGTTCTGAGGTGAATGTAAGAAAACTTCTTTTCTTCCACAGCTGACAGCTGTAAGACCGTTGTGAGAGAAAACTGAAACCTCTGTGTGATAGTCTTCTTGTGTTTCAAGATAATGGGCAAAAAGGCAGTGTTTGTGTCCCCTCCCCAATGTCACTTTCCTGTTATTCCCTTCCCTTGTGTGGTGGGTGTGACAGGCATTAGCCCAGCGGGAAGACATGGAGGAACGGATCACCACTCTGGAGAAACGCTACCTGAGCGCTCAGAGGGAGGCAACCTCTCTACATGACGTCAATGACAAACTGGAGAATGAATTGGCCAGTAAGGAATCCCTGTACAGACAAGTGAGTTCCTCCTTCTTGTTGGTCTGTTTTCTCCTGATCAGTGAATCATGGCTATTCCCAGTACCTTCCTGCTACTGGCTGTCTTAGCATCCTCCCTCTACTTTTCCTGTGCATGTAGGTGGTTGTGTTGCCCTGGCTTTTCTCTGCACAGCCCCTGAACTGCTAGTAGGTGAATGGCTAGTAGGTAAACTGCTAGTAGGTAAATCCAGATGATTGCATTTTTCCACTGGGGAAAACACCTGGCACATCTGATAGAGTGAACTATAGTCCATGACAACTCATGCTGTAATGAATTTGGTAGTCATTAATGAACATGTTAGTCATTAATAGTCCACAGGACTCCTTGTTCTAGTTCTCCAATGGCTCTAATCTTCCAGTTATGTACTGGCTCTTCCTACAGTTTCTTTCTCTAGTTCCAATATATGGACTTGGGAGAGTTTACTTCCTGGATGTTATAGCACAGTGATTCTTAACCTTTTCTTTACCAGTGACCCTCTTCAAATATCTTTTGTTACCATAGATCCCCAAGACTCAAGATTTAAAACCATACTACTAATACTACTACTACTGATGATGATAATAATAATACTTGAACATTGGACAATTAATTGTTACACCATCCATTAAACCTTCCCCTAGAGGTGTCGGAGGGGGAGGGAGACTTTTCCCCTGCTATTTCCCACCAGTTTGCAGCTGGAGTTGATTGAACAGACATGCCCAGCCAGCCAGCCTTTGCCTTGGCTTCTGTCACATGGCCACTCTGCTGCGGGGAGGAGGTGGGTAGAGCAGCCTTCAAGTCTTCGTGGACCCCCTGTGAGGAAATCATGGCCCCCTGGGGGTCCACAAGCCTCAGGTTAAGAACCACTGTTCTAACATGCCTTACATATCCCCATAATGTTTCTATGCTCTCTTCCTACAGTCTCCTGTCCATCACTGATTATTTGTTTGGAGTCACTGCTTGGGGCTCTGTTCCTTGGCCAGGCCCTTTAATGTTATTATTTCCTCCATACAGAGTGAGGAAAAGAACAGGCAGCTACAAGACTGGTTGGAAGATGCCAAGCAGAAACTTCAGCAGACCCTACAGAAAGCTGAGACCTTACCTGAGATAGAGGCTCAGTTAGCTCAACGTGTGGCTGCCCTCAACAAGGTACTGAGCAAAGTAGAGAAGAGATTGAGTGTGCCTTACAGGGAGCAGAGGGAGTGGCCAGTGGGACACATCAGCTGGAGTCAGAGAATGGAATAAAGTGCATGTTTGTCACAAGTTTATTAAAGAAAAGGAAAAGTCACAGCTTGACCTTCTTGTTCACTTTTTATAGGCAGAGGAGCGCCATGGGAATTTTGAAGAGCGCTTGCGTCAACTTGAGGCCCAGCTGGAAGAGAAAAACCAAGAGCTGCAGCGAGTAAGGCATTTTGGAAAATGGGGGAGGTGTTTGATGGGTAGTTGGCCCACCAGGAACTTGGGGAATAAAGGCCATAACTCAGTGGTGGGGCACATATTCTCTATTAGTATTAATATTACTGTTACTGTTGTCATTTATCATTATTGTCAACACCGTTAACTTTTATACTTGCCTTTCCCAAAACTGGGATTCAAGGCAGCTTACAAATTAAAACAAATACAGGGAGATTTAACTCTGGAGAAAAAAAGGCAGCCCTGAAGACTACAGTCAGCCCTCCGTATCCACAGATTCTGTATCTGTGGTCTTAACTATTCACGGCTTGAAAATATCCCCCCCCCCAAGTAATAATAATCCAAAAAGCAAACCTTGATTTTGCCATTTTATATAAAAGACACTATTTTACTATGCCATTGTATATAATAAGACTTGAACATCCAAGCATTTTGGTATCCGTGAGGGGGGGTGGTTCCTGGAACCAAACCCAGGAGATACCAAGGACCCACTGTATTATTGAGATTAAAGGCTTTCAGGCTGGAGAAGGGATCTGGATCTGGGAGACCAGAGGATCTTAAGAGAGAAGAGAATGGAAATGGGGGAGGGGGGCATCTGTTACAGACGGGAGAGTAAAAAAAACACTCAGGATTTATATGGATCATGGGTCTAAGACAAAGGATACTATCACACCAGCCTTGTCTTGTGGCGATCACGTTATTAAAGGAAACGGGAACATACTGATTGTAAAATGTTTATTATCACAACTCTCTTCATTCACACTACTCTGCTCCTTTGGCAACTCCCTGGTGCAATAGGTCCGTTTGCTTCAGTTCCGGGATGACTGCAGTCACATGGTGTGAGGGGGCCTGATTCTCCTTCTCCCCACCTCTCCCCCTCCCTCTCGCTATTCCAAAGCAGTGCAGTCAGATGGAACTAGGCTTTACTCTTTCATCCTCCCTTGTGAGTGGTGGAGTGATTGACTCTCAACCCGTGGTTGTAGAACCTGACTGCATTCTGAACTGGGCCTCTGTCAGCTCCTGCAAATGGCACCTGACAGAGGACAATGAATCCCTGCTGTCTCTGATCAGAGATCAGAGGTAACATAAGCATTCTCTTATAAGCATAGGGGAATCTCTGCTCTTCTCCAATTTCTGACCAAAGATAGCTGGTGGGATTTCAGGGAGAAGAGGGGCTTTGTGGAGAGGGAGGGGCCACTGGGAAGCCTCTGGTGGGTGAGATTAGGCCTATGATCTATTTCTAGACATTTCCCTCCTCTGGTACCATCAAAATCAAACTAGATGGACTTCACTAGGAGCTTCCTATGTCTGTATTTCACAGGGACTTTGTGGGTGCAAAGACAATAAAGTACTATAAAAATGAATGGGGAAAGAGCAGAGCACTTGGTGTGAGCTAGAGGGGACAGACGGAACTGGAATCAGTGGTGAAGGTTTCTAGGAGGGGAGTGGGAATGAGAGTGGCAGGGTTTTGTTTTGTTTTTATGGTGGTTGTCCTGTAGCCCTTACTGACTTCTGCTCTCTCTTTGTTGGGAAAACAGGCGCGCCAAAGGGAAAAAATGAATGATGAGCACAATAAGCGGCTCTCAGAAACGGTAGATAAGCTGCTGTCTGAATCCAATGAGCGACTCCAGTTGCACCTCAAGGAGCGAATGGGAGCCTTGGAGGAAAAGGTATGCATGTCTGTGGATTTGTGTGTGGTAAGTATGTCATGGGATATGGTAACAAGTCAGGCTTTGGAGAAGAGAGATTTTTAGAGCAACTCTGGAAGAAGCTATTAGGGCTCAGCAGGGTGAAGCCCAGCAATCAGTTAGTCACTGCTCTGTGATTCTTGAGGGAGCTTTGGCTGCTGGAAGAAAATCAGCCTGTGCTTTATAGATTATGACAAAGCCTTTGGTTGTGTAGCTCATGAAAAGCTATGGATCACTCTTAAAGAAATGAGTGTGCTACCACATTTATTTATCCTGATGTGTAATCATACTCAGGACAAGAGGTTACCATCAGGACAGAATATGGAGAAACAGAATGGTTTCCAGTTGGCAAGGGAGTCAGGCAAGTCTGCATTTTATCACCCTATCTGTTTAACTTGTACACTGAACATACCATGTGTTAAACAGGATTAGACTCAAAGGAGGCATGAATATTGGAGAAAGGAACATCAGCAATTTAAGATATGCAGATGACACCATACTAATAGCAGAAAATAGCAAAGACTTGGAACAATTACTGAAGAAAGTCAAGGAAGAAAGTGCAAAGGCAGGTTTACAGCTGAACATTAAGAAACTACAGATGATTTATATGACTTTAAAGCAGGAAATGAAGACATTGAAATAGTGAAAGATTTTCCATACTTTGGCTCAGTCATTTATCAGTGGAGACTGGAGCCAAGAAACTAGAAGAAGACTAGGACTGGGAAGGGCAGCTGTGACAGAACTAGACAAGATCCTGAAGTGAAAAGATATATCATGTAATACTAAAGTTAGGATGGTCTATGCCATTGTATTTCTAGTTTCTATGTATTGTTGTGAAAGCTGGACAGTAAAGAAAGCTGATATGAAGAAAATCAGCTCATTTGAAGTGTGGTGCTGGAGAACAGTTCTAGGGAGACCATGGATTGCTAAAAACACAACAGTGGGCCATAAAGCAAATCAAGCCTGAACTCTCCCTAGAAGCCAAGACGACTAAACTGAGACTGTTGTATTTTGGCCATATCATGAGAAGACGTGACTCACTAGAAAAGACCATAAAAGGCAGTAGGAAAAGAGGAAGACCACATTCCAGATGGATAGATTCAATCAAGGAAGCCACTATCCCAAATTTGCAAGATCTGAGCAGGGCTGTTGATGATAGGGTGAATTGGAGGTCTCTCATTCACAGAGTTGCTGTAAATCGGAGTTGACTTTACGGCAGTTTAAGCCAAGAAAGCTGGCTTAACATTGCATAATTGCACATGTAGAACTACTACACTACGCTCAGCCATGCAGAATTGCAGCCTCTGTTTGTTAAGGAACGGGGAAGGAAATGGGGGCCTAAGGGAGGAAGAGGTTGAGGAGCTTCCTTCAGGAGCCCCTTCTTGATGCTCTTGCACTTACTAAAACTTTCCTTCTTCTTTTCCCCCTTCAAGAATACCCTGAGTGAGGAAATTGCCAACATGAAGAAGGTTCAGGATGAACTACTGGCAAATAAGGTGAGGCCTTGATTACAACAGGCAGAGAGGGTGAGATTTGCTGAGTCCAGAAATAGGGAGGGCATTCTGAATTTCGGATGGACATGGAGAAAGGTAGGCTTAAGGGAAGAACAAGGAACACTTCTAGAAGGAGCTGAAGGGTGTGATGGAGGGCTCTGAAGTCAGCATGTCCTTTTTTTATGCCTGCCCCTGCAGGAGCAGCTGCTAGCTGAGATTGAGAGGATGCAAATGGAGATAGACCAGTTACGTGGGCGTCCTGTCTCTACCTACTCCCGGTAAGAACCAATTCAGTCCCTCCTCATTGTTTTTTTCCCCTGTGGTGGGTGGGAGGTGTTAGTCATGAACAGAAGTAAATAGGTTTTCTTCCTAGGGGACCTTTGTCATGCATCTCCCCATCCCTTAATCTCTGTGAGGTTCCAGTCCTACCCTTATTGCAGTGGGAATGTCCATATGTCCTGTGATTCCAAGTAAATCTACTTTATTGTCCCCAATATGTTGAGCACCTTGAAGAGTCCTTCAATAGGAGAAGGGTGTCCTTGGTCAGGACCTGGTGGGAAAGGGCTCTTTGATCTGTGTGGAGGAGACTGTCCTCTCCTCTTCCACATCATCCTTGCTCACAGTTTTGTTTTTCCTGCTCCACGGAGGTCTCTGCCGGGCAGCGCGCTGGAGCTACGTTACTCCCAGGCGCCCACGCTGCCCGTGGGGGCCCACGTGGACCATTACAGCAGTGCTGGTGTGACAAGACGTTCAAAGAAGGGCCGCTGGACCGTCAAGGATGAAGCCACCAAGGTATGGGATTGCTGTGCTGGATCTGATATGGGATCAGAAGGAAAGACCCCCGAGAGGGGGGATTAGCACTGAAAAGAAAAGGAAGAGTTGGAGTTCTAAGATTATACTGGCAAAGTCAAACACAGCCTTCTACAACCTAGTGCCCTCCAAATATTTTGCCCTGCAACTCTTGTCAGCTGAATGGCCATTACTTAATGATATGGCCAATATTTAAAACTAGCCTTTTTAATGTAGCCTTTGGGGCCTGATATTGTTACACATGCAAGGTTTTAAGAGAGCCAATGTGGTGTGGTGGTTTGAGCACTGGACTACATACATGACCAGGGTTCGAATCCCTGCTTGGCCATGGAAACCTACTGAGTCACCTTGGCCAAGTCATACTCTCTCAGCCGTAGAGGAAGGCAAAGGCAACCTACCTCTGAATAAATCTTTCCACGAAAACCCCGCCTTAAGGTTGCCATAGCTCAGAAACGAAGGCATATGACAACAGCGTTTTAACTGTTTTATTCTTTTCTTGGATATTTAGTTAATATGGTTTTTGTTCTATTTAAATTATTCTACTCTTTTTATCTGGAGATGTTTTAAATTATTTTGATTATATTCTGCTCTGAGATCTCACAACAGAGAGCAGGTGAGGAATATTTTAATCAAAAATAAATAGATGAATGAATAAATGGTGAGGGATCATGGGAAGTGACATCCAAAAGATCTAGAGGGCACCAAGCTGGTGAAGCCTAGTCTAGTGCCAGCATCATTTGATTAGAAAAAAGTCTAGAGATTGAACTAGGTGTTATAATGTGTGGCTGCTACTATAATCAGCAGGCCTACATTTCAGTTTCTATGGCAATGTCTAGCAATAGAGAACACTGAATGTGACATTGTCACGCACTTGAGTTTTTTCTGCCCCCACAAGTCACAGCCGATAGAATAAAGCACAAGTGGGAAAGTCTGGCTGTGATGACATAATCTAATGCATGTTGTACTACTAGACATCATGGAGAATGTCTGTAGAGAACTTGATGCAAGGTAGTGACCACATTCCGCTCTAATGTCCAGTTCTGGCCTATATGCTTGTTCTTTTTTCTTTTCCACGTCTGTTTTTAATAACAACAAAAATCCAAGAGCAGCTTACAAAACCTATAATACAACCATAAAATAATGACTTGGGCAAGGAGTAAAAGATAATGGAAAAACAATATAAAATAATCACAGTAATAAAAAACAAACACTTTAAAATAGCAGCCATGTTAAAAGGAAAGCACAGCACATTAAATATATGTATAAAAATCATTCTTAGATAAGAACGGTTTTAATAAATGGCTGAAAACAAAAAATGAAGGGATTTGATAGATCTTAGTGGAAGGTTTCAGTGAAACCACTGAAAAGATATAGCTGGGAAATGAAAAATCTCAGGTTCAAGAAAGCATCAAAATGTCTTTTGGAGTATATGAAAACAGAAGATTCTTGCTCTGGAAAATCCCAATAGCTAGTTGGGTGTCCAAACATGACAGAAGGTTTAGCTATATTTTATATTTTGTATTGCATCAGTGTTACATTGCCTTGATGCAAGGCAGGATGCAAATGTTCTTAGATAAAACAAAAATAATGCAACTTTCTGGTTGTATAAGCATGGAACAAAATTTTCCAATTTGTTTTTTAAATTCTGTGTAAAGTTATTTTAATTGATCTGTTATATTTTATAATTATTATTTGTTTTCTTCATTTTACTGTTAGCCTTCTTGGTTTCTAGTCTTTGGGGGAAAGGTGGATTAAAAGACTAATAAACATTTGCTATAGATAGGGACCCCACAACAGGAGAGGTTCAAGCCCTCTCAAGACTAAGTTAGTCTAGTCTGAGCACACACCCCCCACAAATGATCAGCCAAAATTAGCCCACCAAGTTCTCTGTGTAGTTGAGTCCCTTCAGGAATTATCATTCAGAACTATATCAAATGATCAAGCACACACATATGTAAGACAGGTATTGTAGCTTCCCTTGAATAAGGCTGCATGTCATCTATCCTAGGCATGCTTACTTGTGAGTAAGCCACACTGAACATATGAAGGGGATTTGTAAGTACACATTGTGCTTGTAAAAGAGTTCATAGTTAAGAATTTTTTTAAATTTTATTTACTCAGTTGGTAAAATTTCCATTTTTATATTTTGCCATTGCTTTCACTGTAGTCAGATTGTTACCTGCTTCAATTGGAGGAGGAGGATTTTAATGCAATGCATTCTGTGTTTTCATCGTCTTGTATAAAAAAATTCCTGCAAGTAGGCAAAACTAATAATGACCTACTTGCCATTGTTAACCCTCCCACCTTAAAAACAGTTATGGGGTCCATGGCTATAGAAGAGGAGCAGTTGTAGTCTGAAGGGCAGCAGATTTGGAAAAGTTGCCCTAAAGGATAGGGGTACTTCCACACCAGCCTTTTCCCCCCAGTAAGGAAGGGATATGAAGCTGAAAGGGGTATTGGAAATGGAAAGCAAAGCAGATTGCAATGGGGAACAGCAAGTGTCAAATGCTGTGATAATCAGTGAGTGCTACATACATCAGCAGTGTCCCTAGACCAAAGTCTGGAAAAATTATTCCTTTGGACAACATCTCCCAGAATCCTCTAGCCAACGTGACCGGTAGCCATGCCGTCTGGGGTATTCTTATACTGTAGTCCAAAAAAAGTGGACTTTTCCAAGTTCTGCCACAGACATTCAGGAGCAGAGACTGAATGAGGAGAAGGTTAGAGCCGACTCCCTAGGCTAAGTTGAGGTTTTGGATCTCAGCTGAGGCACAAGAAAGATTGTTCCTTGCAGCGGGTGAATAGAATGTAATAATGGCTGATCCCTTTCCCTTCTTCTTCCTTCTTTGCACTCAAAATACTAATAATTACCATTTTTTCCTTCCTTTCTTTCTTACCCCAATTTCTGCTGGACACCAACCTGGTGAGTGTCTCTGTTGAAGTCAGTTTTATAGGAGTGCCCTTCCTTTACTGCAGAGCAATACCAGGGGTTAGAGATGGGATCAGGAGAGGCAAATGCTGTTCCCCTCTTGGCAGGCATGTAGCTCTGGGGAGGGCTGGAGTGAGTACATTTGCTCCCTCAAATAAGAATTCTGTACCCCCCAAAAAAGTGCCTTCAGTCCCTGTTGCATTAACTTAAGATTTCAGTAGAGCATTTAGAAGTACAATTTAGGCACCCAAAGAAAAAGGGCAGAGAAATTTACCAAGGGAATGCAAACTAAGCAAATATGTATCTCACTCTCTGCAATGCTAGAAATTTGGGGACTAAAGAAAAAAAAATCATTTTGGGTGGCCAGAATTCTTATTTGGAAATGCCCTCATTGTGTTCTCCCCCCCCCCATAGATGCACCTCCCCCTTCAGTTTCAACAGGCACCATCTTTTCAGAGGGCTTGTCTCTAGAGCAAAAGCTTTCTCTTGTCTGGTAACTAACCAAACATGTAATGACCAGGGGAGGCAATGGTATCACACTTCCACTACCTCTTAATTTTCCTCTGTTCCCCGACAGGTGGCGTCCCCCACTCAGGAGTGGGAGAGGGCTCAGCAGGCAGCTGCTGGAGCTCCCTTTGAAGGTGGGTTAGACGGCTCAGACGAAGATGAGCGTGACCCCTTGTTCAGCTCAGCCGACCTGCTTTCTCCCAGTGGGCAGGCTGATGTGCAGACCTTGGCTATAATGCTACAGGAACAGCTGGAAGCCATCAACAAAGAAATCAAGTGAGTTGCCCTAGGCAGACCTGCTACAGTTCCACACAAGTGCTTTTGTACTTGCTTTAGAGTTTCCTCAGAAAACATTGTAGAGCGTCAAGGCTTTTCCCCAATACAGTGCTCTCTCATTGCCATAGCCTACATGCACATGTTGCCCATGCAAGCTCACCTTATGTTTTCCTCCTGTCTTGTTCATTGCTATACAAAGTTTAAGGTGGGAATGAGGAGAATACCAATGAGGTAGAAGGGACTGTGCCATATGAGACTGTAGGTGAGGGATGCCATTTTCATGTTCCCCTCCATGTGAAACTTCCCATAAGTACTGTGCTAACTTATGTTCAGGAATACTCAAAGTGGCTATCTTAACATATTCAAAACAACAAAGGGACAGTACTAAAACATCAGAAAACATTATTGAAAAGTAGTAGATGGGTGTCCATTTAAAACTCATTGAAGTAAACATCTTTTCAACAGATATCATAAATCACGTGAAAGTTCCCACATGCTGAGAGCTCTCTAAAAATTGTAGTACTGTAGAACTTAAGTTCTGATGGCTTCAATATTTGTTTAAAAAAAGATACTCTAGTCCTTGTGATTATGGAGATATGTGAAAAAATATCCAGGGCCAAGGACTGACACATGCATGTGCACTTTTCATGTGAGCTGTATTTCCATTAAGTGGATAATTTCTTTGGAAAGTTTTGGTGTGCTGGAGTCTTGCTCCCTTTCTTTTATTTTGTACTGTTTTGATGAAAACGAAGCTTCTGTTTAGGGACACATGGAAATTTAAACAAACTAGAGTACTGTTTTACTGATATTTGGGGGTAGGAAGAATACACAATGGATACAGAAGCCCTGTCTATTCTTAGATACAAGGATTCATCTAGACAGGTTGTACTTTGGTCCCATTGAAATCATTAGGACTCAAATTATGATTAACTTTTGATGTTTATTTCACTGTTGCCTGAGGGCAGCTAACTTAATATGGATCCAACCCAGAAGTCTTAATTTTGGTTAAGATGCACTTTTATTAAGATCAGCCCTACTTAGGTTACAAGTACAGTGCATTTTTTTCTGTCCTTTCTGATCAGTATATAGAGCTCTATTTACATGCTCAGTTGTATCTGGGTTTTCATATATTTTGTATACCTCTACATAAGCCAGTAAGTGCTTGATTTTCTATTTGAAATTTAATTTGGTAAGAAATGTGTTTCTAATCCTCATGACTGCAAATTTATTTGAGAACCAGAATTGTGAAAGCAGAAAAAATTAAACAAAGATTTTTTTCAGTTCTAATTCATTTACTGACAGAAGAGTCTTCTGAATGTGAGATTTGACAAAGGGAAGGTAAAGAGAACTAGGCATTTTCTTGATGATCTCCAGTTTCTCATATATTTTTCCCCCTTGCTATCTTTGCAAGATTGATCCAGGAGGAAAAAGAATCCACGGAACAGCGAGCAGAGGAAATAGAAAGCCGAGTGACTAGTGCCAGCTTGGACGGATCCCTTGGTCGCTACCGCTCAGGCGCTTCCATTCCTCCCTCTGTCACCAGCTCCACTCTGGCCAGCCCTTCTCCCCCCAGCAGTGGCCATTCTACTCCCCGCTTGGCGCCCCACAGCCCTGCTCGTGATGGAGAAAAAATGGTGTGTATTGACAGGGGCTGGGCAGGGAACACAGTGTGCTTTCCCCGCAGTAGAGCCTTCATGCTAAAGAGCTGCCGGGGGAGGGAGGGGGCTTGAAAAATTCCCCCACAGGAATCTTGATTTTGCTGTCTTTTTAAACTAACAAACAAACACAAATGTCCTAGGCTAAGTCCACTGGTCAGTCTAACTCAGAATTGTATACTCTAGCCTTCCCCAACCAGGCACTCTCCAGCCATGTTGGACTGCAGCTTTCACAATGGGGTGGAGGGGTTGCAGTCCAACATATCTGCAAGGTACCTGGTTTGGGAAGGCCGGTGTACTTTTAGTTAGTCGTAGCCCTTCAAGAGCTTGGGTAGAGATCCTTCCCAGCTCTTCCACCTGAAATCCTTTAACTAGACGTGGCAGGGAAATTAACTTCCATGCTCAAGAGAATTGTACCACTGAATACCAGGTATTGAAGTGTTAGTGATGGAGAGACACTGGCCTAGCTTCTTGTGGGCTTCATGGGAGCATTTGGGCATTTGCTTTAGGAAGCAGAAGTCTTGCCTAGATGGATCCTTGATCTGATCCAACAGAACAGCGCTGGTGTTCAATGTCTTGTGTTCTTACATTAGTTTGTTTGGGTCCATCCATTCTTGAATTGTCCTGATTGTTCTAGTATTTGTGTGTTTTGTACACATTATAGGTGAGGTGCCTTTTCACATTAATCTCTTCTTACTCAGAGAATGTATTGAACAGGAGTTTATCTTGTTGCCTTTGCTGAAAAGTAGAATCAGACCCCCATTCTGAGGCATTCCACCTGGAGATCTCTCATTACATCCAAGATGTATCTTCTTCCCCACCCCTAAATCTAACTGCCTAAGACTGTAATGGGCAGCAGGTTTCCCCTGCAGAAGCAAAGCTGTTGGCTTTCTTACAACAGTACATCCAACCTGAAGTGCCTGTCCTGTCCAGAAATTCTTTCTAAGGCAAATGCCTTTCTCAAGTCAAGACACCCAATACCCAAAGCCAGGCAAAGGAGGCGGGGGCCGAGGGTTGGACCAGGGCAGAAAATCTCACAAGTGTCTCTCCCCATTCCTGGGAGTGAAAATACAGTAATAATAAACTTAACAATTGATATCTTTTTGCCCTTTCATGAGATGACAAATCAGCTGCCTAACAGGTAGGACCAACACTATCAGCCTGATGTACTGATTGATCTTGTCACCTTCTGACAGTGCCACGTAAGTCACTGTATTGTTTTGTCCTCCCAGCAGAACCATGTTGCCAAGGAAGAAGGGAGAGGGTCTGAAGAAAAGGCCCTGGCACTCTGTGAGCCCCCTGCTCCTTCCACCCCTCGCACAATGCGTCTAGAACGCATGACCCAGGCCTTAGCCCTGCAGGCTGGAAGTCTGGAAGATGGAAGGGACCTGAGGACCAGGTAGGTTGCATGGGAGTAACAGGACAATGCAGATGTCATTGGGCCTTGTAGGTAGATGATGGACAACTGGAGTACAGCCTAAATAGTAATATTTTCATTCATATTTTTAGCAGTCAGTAGTACCACCAGTTTATTTATTATTTTCAAACGTTCTGATATGGTAGACAAAGTGCTTCTGAGTGTACCTTTTTTTCTGAAGGGAATAAAGTTTATATAGGCCCAATGCAACCAGGTCCGTGAACATGTGCAGAATATCTGCCTTTCCTGAATAGAGCCAGATTCCTTTGACATGACAATCCACTTTTGGTTACTCTCCTCCAGCTTTCTTAGTTTCAGAAGACAAATTCAGTTTCTCTTCCCTCTGTCCATAAAATCCTCTTCATTGTTACTCTCAGGTCCTGTCTGTATGAGGGCGTGGGGGGAGGGAATACAATCTCCAAAGAAACAGCCATTCACAGTGCTGCAACCTGTCAGAGGAGATTTTCACACTACACTGTTATAGTGCTATTATTCCACTTTAACTGCTATGTCTGCCTCCTGTAGAATTCTGGGGTTTGTAGTTTAGTGAGGCCTAAGAGCTCTCTGGCTGAGAGTTGTAAGTGCCCCTCCCTAAACTGCAAATCCTAGGATTCCACAGGAGGCAGCCATAGCAAATAATGTGGAATAGTAACACTATAACAGTGTGGTGTGAAAATCTCCTTAATGGTCAAAAGAACCTCTCTAAACTTCGCATGACCCCTAGCCAAGATGGGGGCCGCAAGCGAGTAATTTACTCGCGCTTTTAAATCTGCCTCCACCAATTTTTTTTAAACAGTTTACCATGGGGCACACATGCGATATTTCATATTTACAAAGGGGGGGAGAGTAAAAGATCATAGTTTTATCTCTTTACCAATCTCTCGCTTAACCAAAAATCCAACATGGCAGCAGCAGGCTCTTTCCCTGTTTGCTAGCCCCACCCCCATGCCCATCCAGCTAATCAGATTATGCTACCTAGTTACAGCAACGTAAATGCGACTGTCTTAACGATCACACATTCTCATGCCCTATGAAGCGTTTTTAAAACTCCGAGAAAAGCTCCAAAGGCTTCCCTGAAGGAGTTTAAGGTAGATTTGGTTGCCCCCCTTCTGAATGAGATGTTTTGATGCGAATATCCATTTGGACAGATCGCCTTCCATGCGATTGCCATTTGGATTATTTTCACCATTTGGACAGGCCCTTAAATTAATCTTGGCAGACCTACATCAAATCACTCCAAACTTCCAGTCAATCTCAATCTACCTTTTGCCCTCACCTGCAGTTTAACATATGGACAAAGATATTGGGGTGGGGGGCAACTGGAAGGTACAGAGGCCAGTTTTTGCTCCCACACCTGCTACAATAGGACATACCTGCCTGAAAATAAAAAAATCATTGACAGCCAATTTTTGTGGGTTGGGGGGGGGGACTGGTGGGGTGCAGTTTTAGCTCTGCACCACTCCTGGAAACTTCCAAGAGTCACACTTTGTAGTTTAGGGGCTGATTTCATTTCCCCCCAAAATGTGTGTTTGTAGATAGGTTCAACAGGGATCTACAGCTCACAAAAATGCCCATGGAGCCACTTGTAGCCCATTGGACAGTTTTTCCATCTGAACTAAAGAGTTGTGATGAAGGCCTTGAGGAAAAGGTGGATTTCGAGAGAACAAAAATGAAAGTGGCCATTAAAGTAGAGAACTTTATTGCTGCTGCTGTTGTTGAAACTCAAAGAAGTCAAGCAAAGAAGCAAAATGAACAAACAAATATGCAGTACACTGCAAATATACAATACAGTGGATTCTTAATATCCACTGTGGTTTGGCTCCAGGACCTCCTATGGATACCAAAATCCATGGATGCTCAAGTCCAATTATATTCAGTAATGTAGTAAATGGTGTCCCTTATATAAAATGACAAAATCAAGGTTTGTTTTTTGGATATATGTATATATATATATATATATGAAATATTTTCAAGCCATGGATGGTTGAATCTGTGGATATGGAGGGCCAACTGTATCATTATGCAGAAAAATTGACATATTCCATAATCCAGCCAAAAAGTATTCCATCATATTCAACTTGTGTTGGGAATAGCTAAAGGCAACAAAGTCAACAGATATCTGTCCATTCCAATAAGAAGTTACCAGCTTTTCTGAAAGCACTGGACAACATTTGATTGTCTATTCCATAATAATTTAAAGACTGTGATTATATGCATGAGCATCCTCTCCCATAATTTTTCGACTATTCACACATTAACCAATAGCAAACACTTGGCAATCAGCTTATAAGATATGGTGAACTTTTGTACTAGGATTACATAGGGCAGGGGTGGGAACACATGACCCTCCAGATCTTGGTGGACTACAACTCCGAGCATCCCCATCATTGGTGGTGCTGAGGCTTCTGGGCTGTGGAATCCAACAACAGCTAGAGGCTGTGTGATTCTCAACCCTGCTCTAAGGTGATGTTGAGCATGGCTTGGAGTGATTAATCTAGTTGGTGGCATGGGCAAGAAAGGCCTCGTTTCAGAATTGGAGAGGAATCTTCTTGTGAGAGAGAACCTGACATTAACAAAATATATTTTTCTTGTTTAATTTTCCCTCTACCTTTGATTCCTTTCATTGTAACAGTCTGGGAGCAGATGGCACCAACAGCAGCCAGGATTCCTTACACAAATCCACCAAGAAGAAGAGCATCAAGTCCTCCATTGGACGCCTCTTTGGCAAGAAGGAGAAAGGGAGGCTGGGACAGTTGGGCCGTGAGTCCCCCTCGCTTGGTATGCTTTGCCCACCCGCAGCTTCAGCTCTGCTGCTTCTTCCTTCATCACAGGCTCTGCTCCCTGTCCTTTCCTTTTAAAAATTATTATGCTACAGACCCTTGTAGATTCCAGCTGTTCTGCCGTCTAGTAAACTTCCACCATTTCAACCCTTGGCTCCTTTCCCTCACCCCAAACTCACACACCAAGAATTCTGCATCTCCACAGTCTCTAGTTGTGGTGTCTCTGTGGTCTCATTAGAATCCTCTTAAGTTTCTAGTCCTCAAAATTTTGGCTGGCCTCCCAAATTCATCAGCTTTCCATGTACTGGATGGCTCCAGTTACAGATGCTGTTCTGTAGATCTCTGTCAAACACACACATATATAACACATGTAACTGGTCTTCTCAAAATTCTGTACTTATTGCAGGAGATGGTTTCTGGGAGTAGGTGAAAGAGGGTGCTGCTGCTATGGCAGGGCTGTTGGAGAGATGGGGTTGGCTTTTTTACTCTCTAAAAACTCTGACAGTATACAAAGAATATCATTTCCATACAGCCTCTTTCCTTTGGCACGTAAGATATGCAAAGGACTCCAAGATTACTTGAAGTTGGAGAACCAGGTACCCACTGGCCCAGAGAGCCACAGGTTAGGAGAGACCACCAATACATCGCTCACCTAGGAACCCCTAAAATCTTGAATCCAATGAAAGCACAAATGTCCAAGAGTTTTATGTGCCTTGTAAGTCCTCTTACCTCTCTGCCCCTCAATCCTTCTGCTATGCTGGAACTCGCAGAAACATTAATCCTATGCAGACGGTTCCGTAGCATGATTAGATCTTGAAAGGGAGTATGAATGAGGAAGCAGCATTGACTCGGTTAGCTTTGCCTCCTCCAACCATGTCCTTGCTTTTGTCACTCCACAGTCCTCCATGGGTTGGAAGATAACCTTTGTTGTAGGGAGTCTTCTCTACTTGGGTAGACTGCCTGTATCATTTTCACTGTGCAAGGAGCTTGCTGCATCAAGCTGAGAAGTCTCACTATGGCAACAATTAATTACCTAATAAAGAGAGGTGAGTAACCTTGGGCCCTGTTGATATTTGGACTTCATCTCCCAGAAGTCCTAGCCACTGGGAAGCAATTATGGGAGCAGAAGTCCAAAACATCTGGAGGGCCCAAAGTTCACTGACCCTGTTCTAATACATGGAAAAATTCAGGGATGGGCACCAGTAAGTTCATCCCTTCTCTCTCTCTCTCTCTCTCTCTCTCTCTCTCTCTCTCTCTCTCTCTGTGTGTGTGTGTGTGTGTGTTCATGTTCTAATGTCATGGTAGGAAAGGACTGGCTGCATAGGATCTGGTCTTGATGGTTAAGAAGATCAAAAAACCTAATGCCATGTCTCTCTTCGTTTGTCTTTCTCTTTGTGCAACCTGCCCATCTTCCTGAATAGCTGGGACACCATCAGATGAGATGTCACCTGCAGACCCTCTGGGTCTTTCTAAGCTGTCTGGACCTGTGGACAAGGACCGTAGGAATAAAAAGAAGTAAGAAAGGGTGGTGGAGATATTGTACATGTGGAGAGTTGCAGCTGAGTTGATAATATGAAAGGCTGGCAGGGTGAAGAGACTACCTGGACCCTGAATGACTTGGGTACAAATCCCAGTATAGCTTATAAACTTACAAGGCAGCACTTGAGTAAATGACATGCATTTATAGTGCGGTACTGCCAGCCTCAGTTTTCCCAGATGCAAAATGGGAATAATGTTATCTAGTTCCTTGGGGTTGCTTTGCAGACGAACATTATGATAAAGGTGATAAATGTCACATTTTCAAAACAGACTTCTTCAGTCTAGAATCTACATTGTCTGGGAATGATGATAGTTATAGTCCAACACATCTTGAGGACACCAAATTGGGGAAGGCAGTTTTACAGTTCCTCTTTGCTAACGAGGAGGCACGTAACAAATGTGACAGTATTTGTAAGCAACAGGGTGGAAGGTGGAAAAGTATAGGTTCAGAAGGACAGGCGATAGAGGAAATGTACTTAGATATTAGATTCAAATATAAATATAACATTATAGGAATAGCAGTTGAAAGCTAATAAAGTGAAATTATTTACTTTTAAAAGTCTAATAAAACAAGAGTTAACCAAACACTTAGAACAATGGTATATTTGACTATAACCTTATAGCTGATAAGTTGGAATCTAAGCATCCTTTGTTAGTGTTAGTTGTTTAGTTGTTTAGTTTTGTTTAGTTATAGGAGTTAGAGTAGTTTGGGAGAGTTAGATTAGGTGTGGGAGTTGTGTTTACTTTAATTTTTATGTCTATGTTATATTTGTATTGTTTCTCTCCTTGTGTATGTTTTTTTAGGTTGTAAAATTAAATGTGTATTTTTTTTTTCAAGAAAAGTATAGGATCAGATGAAAGCAAGGCTTCTAATTTTCAGGTCTCCTTATTTCTTCTTTCCATTTCTGTCTCCTTCCAGGCATGAGCTTCTAGAAGAAGCTTGCCGACAAGGCTTGCCTTTCGCAGCCTGGGATGGGCCCACTGTTGTCTCGTGGCTGGAGGTAATGAGGGTGGAAAGAATTTCAGGCTTCTGTGAGTGATGTTAAAATGATTTCCAGAAGAATAGCCATATTGGTCTGTTGGACCAAAAGTAAGACTCTTGTGGCATTTTTTAAAAGGACAAACTTGTTATGACATAAGCTTTTGAAAGCTTGTTCCATAAGAAATTTGTTAGTCTTGAAGGTACTATGGGAAACATGATTATTTTTGTTAAAAGGAGGAGCAAAGAGGATGAGGCTGATAAGAAAATGTCTGCCAAAGGGCAAGAGGTAGAAAAGGGCAAATCTTTGAAAAGACAAATCAGAATTTTCTAGTCAGTCTGGCCAGTAGCAACCCCCCCCCGCCCCAAATAAGCTCTAGAAAATGGGCCCAACCCTTCCTCAGCAGAACATTTTGGGCAACGGGTCAGGGCTGTCCACTCATGACATGGCAATGACCCCTGTTTGCTGTTGAATTCTACAAGGCAAGACAACAAATAAAGCTTTGAAGTGGAGCAAGTTTTGTCATGGCTAAAGCAGAGGAGAGGGTTAACCTCTCTACCCTCAAACCATGGTCTGAATTTCTTGCCCCCCTTTCCAGATGATACTAAATTTTTTAATAAAGTGCCTGTCTACACACCAGTGAATGCCCCGTCACAAAATCTGTCCTGATGAGGCCACACAACTTGAAATGGCTTGAGGGGGGCAAAAACATGGTGAAAATGCCCCCATAACCTCAGAGGGGAGGGGCTTGGGAATCACATGTGACCCATAGACTCCACCTTGCCCACTCCAGACTAGAATGACAACAATCCCCCAAATTACAATTTTTGAAAGAATAAACAGGAGACATGGTGTCCCCAACCCATTGGATATCCTGGAAAGGATTTAAAGTAGGGGAGATTTTTACCCTGTTGCACCTGTTGGCAGTCCAGATCAGAACCCCTGCACTTCCTATTTACTCTTTAAAAAGGCACTCATACCATTTCTAGTTTGGCCTTCAGGAAGACCTTTATTGGTTTTTGTTTCTGCCTCCATAAAAAAAAGAAAAAAAATACTGTATCAGTCTGGTTTCAAAGTCAAATATATCCCAAAAAAGCTATACAGATAAAACTCCTGGGGATAGGAGTTAAGCATGACAACATTTTCAAGTTAAAAAAAAAAGTACAGTATTTATTGAGGACATTGAGGTCCCATCTATTCTGGGGGGGGGAAACAGATTGCTCCAGTGTAGTAGCAATTCACAGCAGCTGCGACCTATCTTAAGTTTTATAGCACCCATAAACTTCACATGACCCCTAGCCAATATGGCGGCCATGAGGGAATTACTTGCCATTTTAAATCTGCTGCTGCTGAATTTTTTAAAAAAAACATTTACTATGGTGCGCACAAGCGATATCTCGCCTTTACAAAAGAGAAAAGAGAGGGAAAGATCACTGTTTTTATCACCTTACTGGTCTCTTGCTTAGCTGAAAATCCAACATGGCGGCAGCAGGCACTTTCCCTGTTTGCAGGCCCCGCCCCCATGTTCGTCTGGCCAATCAGCTTGCACTGCCTCGTCGCAGCAATGCGAATGCGACTGTCTTAACAATCAGACATTTGCGTCCCCTACGGAGCTTTTTAAAAACTCCAAGAAAAGCCCTGAAGGCTTCCCTGGTGGAGTTTACAGTGGATTTGGCTGCCCCCCTTCCGAATAAGATGTATCAGTGTGGATGTTCATATAGACAGATCGTCTTCCATGCAAATTCTATTACGATTATTTTCACCATTTAGACAGGACCTGACTGTGATCAGCAATACCACACAAGGTAAAGCAGAACTACTTCTGATGAGGGTATGTGAGTCAGACTAAATTGAATGATAACTAGGTTCCAATAGCATATCCTTCCCTCACTTGGGTGTTACAATATAGCTGATGGGGGATTGTGGAAGTTGTAGTAGAACACACTTGGTTAGGGGCAGCTGGGCTGTGGCACCCCATTTCCCTCAGAGCTGCCCAAGCACAGTATCTGTTCACCGCAGGTTTTCTTCTCATTTATTCTGACAGCTATGGGTTGGCATGCCAGCCTGGTATGTAGCTGCCTGCCGTGCCAACGTCAAGAGTGGTGCCATTATGGCCAACCTGTCGGATACAGAAATCCAGCGGGAAATTGGCATCAGCAACCCTTTGCACCGGCTCAAGCTCCGCCTCGCCATCCAGGAGATGGTGTCACTCACCAGTCCCTCAGCCCCTGCTACATCCCGTACGGTAAGTGAGCAGTTGGGTTCTGTTTCTTGCATTGTCTCCTGCTGAAGGAGTCAAGTCCTGCAGAAAATCTGGAATGGCTTCCTCCACACATTCATAATGATGGCCAGCTTTCTTTCTTTTCCCCTCCATTTTCTGTCTTTCTAGTCTACTGGAAATGTGTGGATGACACATGAAGAGATGGAATCTCTCACAGCCACAACAAAGCCGGTATGTGGAGCTGCTGTGTGCTGTGACCCCCATGCCTCTGGAGTTCCCTGTTGTGGCTGTTTTCAGGATCTTCTCTTGCAAAAAATTGCCTGAGTATATGAGGTTGTGTGGTTGTACCTGCAGGTGTATGTGTATGAGAGGCTGGAATGTATCTGTATCCTGTTTTACCAGATTAGCCCCTTTCCTACACAAAGGGGTGCTCTCTTTCTTATTGTTTTTGATTTTTCAAGGAATGGGGGTCCACTCTTGCTTGATGCGGATAAGCATGTATCAAGGGTGCTTAGTAATGGCTCTCTGGCTTATTTCTTTTGGTGAAGGAAGAAAATGATTAGCTGTAGTATAGTCCAATCCTTGGGAAAGTTACTTTTTTGGACTACTGTTTCAAGAATCCTCCAACCAGTACTGTCTATCCTGGCTGGAGTTAGAGGGGAGTTGCAGTAAGTAAATTTTCCAAGCTGTGCTGCCACCTGTGTGGTTACCAGATCAAACATCTATAATTGAGGGATGTTAACCCAGCTTTTCTCTAACAGACATGTTGGACTGTAGCTCCCTCCACTGTGGATTCTTGGAGTTGTTGTCTACAACATCCAGAGGGCACTGGGTCAAAGAGGGCTGCTCTAACCTTCTACAAGTGTTCTTTTGAACACAAATACAATCCTCTATACAGCCAGGGACCCTGATAAAGTAGGGTTCCTCACTGTATGGTGGGTTCTGCCTGCATTCAAATGGAGATGAGTAGAAGTCCTGTTCTTGTTACTTAATACAAAGTAGACAACATGGTTGGGACAGCGGGGCAGGACTTGCATGCAGAACTTCCACTCCACCCCCCTAGCCCTCATAAGTCCCTTTTGGGCAAAGAAACAAATAGTTCGGCCAGACAGGGCAAATGTGTTGGGACATTGAGGTATTTGTTTCTGTAGTTCTCTGGGTTTTTAACTAATATTATGTTTAAGTGTTGATGTGTTGTTCCCCGCCTCAATCCACAGGGAGAGGTGGGTAAGAAATAATAATAATAATAATAATAATAATAATAGGATTATTGTTAATATTAATATTAATATATCTAAATGATGTTCCTTTCAAGCACCAGAAACAACATTTTATTCCCATCCACAAATTGGGTTCATTTTAATTCTAAGACATATTGGAACAATATTTTCCTTACCTTCCTTAATTAGGACTTTTTCGGACGTCTCAAATACACCGCAAGCAGCCTCGTCGCGTTGCAAGGCTGCTGTGCTGCAGGGCATCGCTTTCGGCTGACGCTCTCCCCTGCCGGTACTGTTGCGGTACCGCGGGGACATTTGAGCGTTATATTTCGCTGATTTTTAATCACAATCAACTTTCGTGCTTAAAAAACGGCAAAATATAACGCTCAAATGTCCCTGCGGTACCGCAACAGTACCAGCAGGGGAGAGCGTCATCCAAAAGCGACGCCCTGCAGCGCAGCAGCCTCGCAATGTGACGAGGCTGCTTGTGGTGTATTTGAGACGTCCGAAAAAGTCCTTAAAGTGCTATAGTGTATCAGTGAAATAGCACATTTACAATATAGCTCTTTTTTTAGAAATGAAGAGGGGAAAAAATGCCCTTCAAACCATAGAACCATCTCAGCAACCCATACTCCAATTTACCAAACCAAATACAAACAAACTCAAAACTCACCTAGAAGAGCCCTAGTGCGGACCCAAGAAATCACTATAAGCAGCTTCCCAAAACAATGGAACAAATGCATGCAGAGGTGACAACAACTGGTAAAACCTAAGGAGCTGTATCAAAAGAAGTCATGCTTCTTTGTACCAATCTGGAAGAACCCAAGCAGCATGATTTATCTCTCTTTATGGGAGCTGTGGAGGTTCTGGATGCAGTTAAAGGTATTTTTGAGTCAGAAATAAGTGGCAGTGGTCTATGGTGCTTTCTATCCTGAAAGTAAGGCATGCCTTAAGTAGTTCAGTATCCTAGATGTATCTGCAAACCTTCCCTTATTTTTTCCTTCTGTAATCCTTGTTTCCTTTGGGATGTTCTGAACTACTGCTGATTCTTCAGAAGTGAGGCAGCATGAAGCTTGGTCTTCACAAGTAGGAAAGTGAGGAAGTGAGGAACTCCACATTGCAGGATGCCATGTTTACTTGTCATCCATGTAAAATAAGCCATGATAGCTATCAAAGATTAGTACCTCAGGGAGAAAATTTTTAGTCCAGCTCTCTCCCTCTTGTATTAGATTTATACTTGCAGGGATTTTGGGGTTTTTCCCCCCTCCCCACAGAGAGAGCACCTCAAAATGTGATCCACTCATTGTCCAAAACAATACAATCCATTCCCTTGTTCCTCCCCCCGCCCCGCCCCAGCAGACTGATCATTCTATGGCAGGGAAATGTTAATAATGTTGATTAATTACTACTTCTGTTATTCACATCATCTCTTAGCATAAGACAGGTGGGATCAGGTTGATGGGTGTTGGAGTTCAATAACATCAGGAGGGACACAGGCTCCTAAGTCTGCTTTTAAGATGAGTTATAAATCCATTAAAGTGATAGAGGCTCTTCCCTTTTACTCTGTGTATGTGTGTGTCTGTAAATAAATTGTGTCTAATCCTGCCTTAATAATTCCTTTCTGCTTTCCTTCTTGCTTCTCATTTAACCTCTACCCAGGAGACAAAAGAAATCAGCTGGGAGCAGGTAGGGGAGGGATTCGCTTGCTGACCCTCTCTTTACTTGCATGCCTCTGTGTGTGTGTGAGAGAGAGAGAGATTGAGAGATAGAGAGAGAGAGAGAGAGAGAGAACGTGTGTGAGTTTGGGAAATGTATTTTTTGGATTATGATTCCCAGTGGTCATGGTGGCTGGGGACTTTTGGTGTCATACCCCCCAAAAGTGAATTTTCCAAGCTCTGGAATAGAAAAAGAGAAAATGTGTTATCATTATTATTATGATTTCTGCAAAAGGTAGGAATGGCACAAGGAGAATCTGCAATACACTGCGTGAATGGAAAGTTTTCCCGCCACCCAACTGTATAGATTGTCTCGTTTCATTCCACAACCAGCAAGTCCACTGACATGAATGGGAGTCTCTCCTTAACTCTAAATGATCCCCTGTTGTATGGATGGTTTGAGGATGTTCTGTGTGACAATTTTTTGAAAAGAATTATTAGCATGTGTACCTGTGATATTCTATGACATTAATCTGAGATGACAGTTTTAGAAAAGGAAATCTATAAATCTCTTTGCATCTTTGTCTTTCTTGTATCACTTTCATTGTATCATAGGCATCTTGTCTGTTCATTCTTCCGGGTTTCTAGGTGGCCACCTAGGACTGACAGGGATGGGATGTTGAATGAGGGCTGATTTGCATGTCAATCTAAAGAGGTGAAAAACGGATGCAATGGATGTGTGCTCTACTTTTGGTAAAGGGCAAGGAAGACGCTTGCCTGTCTTCCCTGTGCTGTGATGCATAAGTCCCAAATACAGATGGACCTTGTGTAACTTGTCATGGCATAAGATGCACACATTTTCCTTTTCACCACATTACACTATATGCAGGGGGAATGTAAATGAGAACCAACATAGTTTGCAATGGTTAGGATGTTGATTTGGAAGTTGGGAGATCTAGGTTCACATCTCCAATGTGAGTCATGAAACTCACTGGCGTTGCCCTGCTAATTACTCTTCTCAACCTAGCTAATTTAACTTGGCATGTTAATTTAATTTATATCCAATATTTTCCACCAATGTGGGACCCAGAGCAGCTTACATTGTAGGTTGAAACAGAATACAACTAAAACACTGTATAGTACAAATGTTTTTAAAACCATTAAATAAACAATTCTATTTAAAATTTACTTACATACATACATACATACAACACCTACACATTACTACAGACACAATTTAAACATGACAAATATTCTACATTATTTGACTTTGCCCTCTTTTGACCAAAATCATTATTGTATAATATTTTAAACTTCCTTGGTATTACATACAGTCTTTAAAATCTTACCCTCACAGTTATAATATCTCTAGGTATCTTCTGTCACAAAATCTTCAAACATATTTATGTCTTCCTTCTTATTAATGTAGTCTAAAAAGCATTTCCATTCTTTAGTGAAATTTTCTATAGGTTCCTCCTTTATCAGTATTGAAAGTTTATCCATCTCTGCTATCTTGAGTACTGTACTTTCAAAATCCAACTTTCTTTAGTCGGTATCTCTGTAGTTTTCCATTTTTGTGCATAGAGCACCCTAGCAGCAATTATCATAGAGTGTAACATTTTATAGTTTTGAGATGGTTATATTGTGTTGTTATGTAAGATTTGTGAAAACCAATTAAAATTATTTTTTAAAAAATAAAATTTAATCTAAAAAATGTTTAAAACATAATGAAAATAAAAGTGCATCATGCCCCCATTTAAAGGCCCCTCTAACATAACCAATAAATGGCTTGTCTAAATAAAAAGGTGGGGGGTGGGAGAGGGAGGGGGTAACCGGGTACATAGTTTGTATTGTTTTTATTTGTTAAATGTTAAGTGTTAGTTTCTCATCTCCATGCTCACTCCATTTAGAAGCATGCTCACTCCATTTAGAAGATGTATATGTGTCTTGTCTATTTTAAAAAGATGTCACTGAATAAAGAAATATTTACATGGGATAAATAAAAAAGTCTTTCCCAGCAAAAAGAGAGCAAAGAGGACACCAATCTGAGCCTCCCTTGGGAGAGAATTCCATAGCATGGCGCAGCTACTGAGAAGGCTCTCTTTGTCCTCTCCAATATGTGGTTCTGATGATGATGGAATTGAGAGTGAGTCCTCTGCTGAAGATCTTAAAATTTGTCTAGGTTGTGGTATCCCTCACACAGTTGCTGTGAGGATAAAATGGGGACAAGTGCAGCCATGTATGCTGCCTGGAGCTATTTGAAGGAAAGATAGGACATAAATGTAACAAATAACATAGGAACATGCTAGTCATTCTGGCATCTGCTTTTCTCACTGCACTGTAATTCCTAATGGTGATGTGAAATAGGTGGGCTGTTCACCAAGTGAGTTCTATAGCTGAGTGGAGATCTGATGCCAATGTTAATTAGTTCAAATTCCAAGAATTAATTGGAGCAAGGGAGAGAAGACAATGTAAAGCAAGTACTAAAATGTACTTACAAAAAACCTATAGTGAAAGGTGAATGTCCAGAAATGGTCCACCCAAGGCCAGGGAATGGTAAGAGTCTGATGTTGCTTCTATATATGTGAATGTATGTTGCTCCCTCTCACATGCTGGGTCTTCTTTTCTCTCTTTCTACAGATCCTAGCATATGGTGATATGAACCATGAGTGGGTAGGAAATGATTGGTTGCCCAGCTTGGGCTTGCCTCAATACCGCAGCTATTTCATGGAGTCGCTAGTGGACGCCCGGATGCTGGACCACCTGAACAAGAAGGAACTGCGAGGCCAGCTCAAGATGGTCGACAGTTTCCACAGGTGAGAGGGACAGAGTGAACTGAGCTGTCTGGACTTTAGGCATTCATCTATATCACAAACATAACTTACAGTGCAATTCTACGCAGGTTTGCTCAAAAGTAAGTCCTGCCATGTTTATGGGGCTTACTCCCAGGTATGTATGCAAAGGATTATTGTATATAAAGATGCCAAAGCTTGGAAACATTACAAGTATACCTCACTTAATAAAGTAGATGTTTTCCTTTAACAGAAAATTTGGTACCAGAGGCAGAAAGCACATGGAAAGAATAGGAATAGGTTCCTATGCCACAAAAAAAGAAAATCAGTTGAACATGTTTCAGTAATTTTTTTGTCCCAAGCTAATAATATGCACATGTGAAGTGAAACAACCAGGTCTGGTAAGCCTTGCGTAAGTAAACAAAAACACTTTCAGCCTTATAGAGACCACTTGAAGGCTGCATCCAATATGCATTCAGGGATGACTATTCTCACCAGCCTCAACTCTTCCTATGATTTTCATTTTGGTAGCCAAACATATAGATCTGAGCTTGCTTTTTTTTTTAACATGTGGGCAAGTTAATCTGTTTTGCAGTTCACACATACTAAGGGATTCTGGAGGCAGTTGCTGTTCACCATGCCTGTTGCAGGCAAGTACACACAGCTACAGCAAAATCCCATTCGTTTTCATCTCACATTTTATTGCACCATTTACAACAGATACCGCTGCTGCTACCTACCACTGAAGATCTGTGTTTCACCAGCCTTCCCTCACCATATTCCACTCTGGCAAAACAAAAACAAAAACTTCTGGCTAAACAGAGAACAACTTCCATCTAGACAGAGAGCTAGGAAGCAAAAGAGAGGTTTGGACAGGCATAAAAAGACTTTGTAAAAAAAGGAATTTCACTGTCAGAGGCTTTGTTAACTGAGGTATGCCTGTATTTGAGAGGGCATCACAACTCCCAGAATCCCCCAACAAGTATGTAAGTAAGTAAGTAAAGATAGATCAGTGGCACTTCAGAGCAGAGCTCTGAAAATTTACTTCTTTGATCTACAACTCCATTAACCAGCATAGCCATAATTTCAGATTTTGCTTTTAATGGATTTATGTTTCCCAGCTCCACGTTTAGAAGGCAATGCAGATGACCTCACTTGCTTGAAAATGTGGTGAGCCAACCCTACCATATGGGGAGCATATTTGAGTGCTCCCCATGCCCACGCCATTGAATGGAACCCTGGACTTGTATCACAAGTGCTGCCTGAAAGGCCCTCCATACTGAGCATTCTAATCAGTGCTGGGTGTGGAAGCCTCCATTTTGATTTCCCACAGTGCCCCAGAGCTGCATTCTTGTCAGATAAATTGGGAAATTTAGACAGTAAATCTCAATACTCAGGGGTTTCTGAGTATTGATCAGACTGCTACAGCCACATAAACCCTCTGAGAGCTACCGTCATAGGTGGGGGTCCTCTAGAAGGGTGTTTATCAAGGTTCCCCTTAAACTGAGAGCAAGCCCCGTCTTAACCATCAACATTTTTTCAGATTTAACTTGTGCTTCTTCTAGGGTGAGCCTCCATTATGGGATCATGTGCCTGAAACGTCTTAACTATGACCGGAAGGAATTGGAAAGAAGACGGGAAGAAAGTCAGAACCAAATCAAAGGTAGACAAGCTTACAAACAGCTGGTTATTTTAATTAATTAATTAAATCATTTTCCCAATAACTAGAGTATAACTATGCTATATTAATCTTGTAACATAACCAGGGATAACATCATTTTGTGGTATAACTGTAAAAAGGGATAGCTTTGTTTTGCTTTGTAACTATAACAGCTTCATTACTTTCATAGTTCTGAAGGGGTGTGGAGGAGGAATATCACATAGTTTAAATGTGGCTTTGTGCTGCTGCCTTGCACTCCATTTTGAATGTTGAGGTGACAGTAAAGGGGATGGGAGGGAAGTGTGTAGCATTTTTTAAAGAAAGAAACAGGAAAGTAAAGTTACTTTTAGAAATTGTATTTATAATGGTAACTAACTACTTTTGAGGGCTTTGGACCTATAATTCTAACTATTTATTTTCTAAAAGTAGCTCTCCAGGCTCTGGTGCAGATGGGAAACAAGGCCTAGAGCTAGTGACTTCTACAAAATTGTGTATTGGGAAAGCCAATAGGAACATCAGTGACACTGCTGACTCTGTCTTCTCTTCTTCTCTCTCCCATCTCCCTCTAGATGTGATGGTTTGGTCCAATGAGCGTGTAATGTGCTGGGTACAAATGATTGGGCTGAAAGAGTTTGCCAACAACCTGGTTGAGAGTGGTGTGCATGGGGCCCTTCTTGCCCTGGACGACACCTTTGATTGCAACGATTTGGCCCTGCTGCTACAGATCCCTACCCAAAACACACAGGTCAGGAGGAAGCATGGGATGAGAAGGCTGGGTGAAAGAGGGGAGAGAACCCAAAGGCCTATTGAGTAGGGCAGAGTGAAATGAGCTCAGGGCTTCCCAGTGAAAGGAAGGAGGGAATCCTTAAGCCTTCACCACACCACTCCTCTTTTAGAGACTAATGCCTTTTAGTCCAGAGCTTAAAAACATCATATTTTTGGACTAAAACTCCCAGAACTTTGCTTTGCTTTAATAAGGCAAACAGATTCACCTCACTTATACAGGTGTCACATTTCCAGAAGTTTTGAAGCCATGGAAAAATTGGGGGGGTTGGTTCATTTTTTTTCCAGAAAAAAGAGATTTTTTCTTTTAAAAGTTTTTAAATCCACTATTAGCACCCTTTAGAAATGTAAAGTTACTTTTGTTTCTTTAGGAACATAAAATATATTATGTATGATTTTGTTTGGCATAAGATTATCCTGTTAGGGATATTAACATTATTGTTTATTCAGACAATAGTTACAAATTTAATTTAATTTTTTAAAATTTTAATTAATTTTTATTTTATATTTTTTGTTATAATTGGAGCTATACGGTCCTAATGCTGGGAAACATCTGAACTCTAAACAACCTCTTTGGCTCTGCCAGTTAATTAGGAACAGGCAAAAAACCCCAATAAAACAGAATAAACCATCAATATTAGTAAAATGAAGAAAATTATTTTGTCACTTCCAGTCCTCCATAGTGTCAAGCAGAAGCAAATTCCATAGAAAGAACTCATAAAAGGAAACTAAACCCAGGAATGGCAATAGTTTGATACTGTACAACATAGTCTTACATGAAAATCTTCCTGTTAACATAATTTTTAGATAATTTGGGGGGAGCAGATATGTAAGCACTTTGTCTTAAACATTTTATTAAATTGTTCTGAAAGAATATGTTCTATAATCTCCCCCCATTTCCAATTTTTCAAAATTTTCCAGTGAAAATGCTTTAGGGGGAAACAATAGTGGGAAAGCATTTTTCCCCACTGACTTTTTTTAACCCTGGGATTTCACCTTTTTAATAATTTAAGATGAACACACATTAATAATCCCTCTTCACCAATCCTCTGGAGTCCTATGGCCCCTGTTCACCTTGTTCTGACTGTTCCCCAGATCCCTTATTGCTTTTCCCTTTAAAGTGAAGAGGGTAAAATTGAGGCTGTACCTTGTGGGAGCCCCTGGGGACAGTTAAGAGATGAGAATTAAAGAAGTGGGGAGGAGGGAGACCAAACAAACTTGCCTCATTTCTATTTAGGCTCGCCAGATGTTGGAAAAAGAATTTGGGAACCTCATCACCATGGGAACAGACAGGCGACTAGATGAGGTGAGTTTCTCCTCTTTCCAGAATCCTCTACTTTGTGAGGTGTTTTGTTTTGTTTTGTTTTAAAATGCCCTGTGCCCATCCCATGCTGTTTTGTGTTCTTCCTCTCAGGACAGTGCCAAGACCTTTAGTCGTTCCCCATCTTGGCGGAAGATGTTCCGGGAAAAGGACCTCCGCGGTGTCAGCCCTGACTCAGCTGAGATGCTGCCAGCCAATTTCCGCACAGCCTCTGTGGCCTCCATTACCTCACCCGGGGTGCAGCTTCGTAAGATGCAGCCAGAGGGTATGTGAGGCACTGTTGTTGCAAGTCCTTACTAGTGCACATACGCTTGTGTTAGTGGTGCTGAGCTTTGACCTGGAGCACTAAATGGAATATTTAATGGGGGTGGGGAGAGGACTTGAGTTCCTGCTATTTATTTACCTTGTTTGATTAAAATGTCTTTGTTACCATTTGATATAAATACTCTCATTGCCTGATACAAATAAAGCTTGACAGAGCAGTATGGAAATGAGAGGCTTCCTGGTGTCAGGAGCAGAACTTGGAAAAATAACTTTTTTGGAGTACAACTGGCCATTTTGACTTCAGACTCTGGGAGCCATTGTCCAAAAAAGTAACTTCTTCCCTGCTTTAGTCAAGAATGTGTTTTGGTTGTGGTAGCTCTGCATTCCCGCCAACTCTTCAGGCTGGCAGGAAAGTAGAAGGTCTTTGAGTGTGTGCAAAATGGCTTTTTAAACTATCCAATTACTATAGCATATGTTCAAGCAAGCAGCCTTATGCCTTGTAAATGTAACCACTATTTGCTATCTGGAAAGGAAAAGCTATATTGGCCCGGGTAATGAAGGCCATGGCTGTTGGGAAGTACCATTATGGAAAATTTCCAGTAGGATAGGATGGTGTGGGAGAAGGAGAAAAGATGTGCAGGGTGGCGATGTTTCATTGTTCCAACACATCTTGCCACAACGGTTAAAAGCTGCCCATTGAGCTACACAAGTAAGTGAGTGATAATTCATAGTACTGGAAACCACAGTTTATATCCACTATGCCTTGTAGCTGGTGGGAGATTCAAAACAGGTAACAGGAAGTACTTCTTCACACAACACATAGTTAAACTATGGAATTCCCTGCTAAAAGATGCGGAGATAGCAACTAACTTGAATAGCAGGGCATTGGACAAATTAATGGAGGCAGGAGTATCAGTGCCTGTTAGTCTTGATGGATATATACTAATTCCTCCAGTGCTAGAAATAATATGCCTTTACATATCAGTAGCTGAAGAGCTGAAGATGGAGGATGGGGTTGTGCTCTGCGGGTGGACTTCGCATTGGTGACTGGTTGACCACAATGAGAATAGAAAGCTGGACTAGAGAGGCCTTTGGATTGATCCAGCAGGGAGTTTCTTGCTTTAGTCCAATTGTTTGAAAACTCTGAAGGATGAGAGCTTTATAATCTATTTGTTTCTTCTTCCTTTCCTCTCCCCTTCTTCTTTTTCCAGGGAACTCATTAGGTAGCCAACGGGCAGACAGTATGTCAGTGCGAACGTACTCCTGTTAATGCCAAGACCATGGAGGTGAGTATATGCTAATAGTTGTTTAACATTATAATGTTTATTTTTAACCACTGCTTTAGCACTACCAAGGACACAAGACACTGTGTAAAGATAAAAAAAACTGTCTCAGAAATTATGTGAACAATGTTCTCATCACCATTACAAAGTGATAAAGGGGTTAGAGTGTTCTCTATTATAGTCAAACTAAATGTACACTAGCAATAGGAGATTCCCAACTCCATATTATAATTGTGATGATTCTAATTTGTTTAGCTTTTAATTGTAATATTTTTACAGTTGTTGCATTTTATGCTTTTGTGAGCTTCCTTGGGTCCCATTCTGGCAGAAAGGCGGCATATAAATTAAATAAATAAATTATTTTAATGTGGGAGGGGGGATTTGCAGAGAAGAATCAACAGACAGGATGCTTAACTCTCCCGTCATCACCAATTATCCCCTGTAATCTACCTCACCCCCTGCATAATTTTAAAAAATTGCTCTGAAAGAGGAAGTGATCCTGGTTGTGGGGGAAATAGCTTCTTTGAGGGAGGTGGTAAGTGAGAGGAACAATAAAAAACAAACAAGCACTTAGCACCCCTGCAGAGATTTTTGTGGGAAAGCAACTTTTTCCATACTGAAATGGTTTATTCAGACACACAGACACGTGTCTTGAGTGCACAACATGCTTTTCTTTTCCATCTCTCTTTTCCTATACAGATACTGTCCTGGGCGTGTCGGGCCACCCTGCCTTGGACAGGAGGACTCCCCACAGCCGCTGCTGCTGTCTCTCTTTCCTCATCATGTGCTCCAATCTGGGCTGTGGGGAGGAGCTGCTGCCGCCGCCGCCGCCACCGCCACCGCTGCTGCTGCTGCTGCCGCCACCACTGCTGCTGCTGTTGTAGAGAAGGAATAGGGAGTACATGGGGATGCTAAAGAGAGAGAGAGAAAGAAAGAGAGCTCCTCCCCAGCCCTCCTCCTAGCAACAGTGGCTTGTGGTCACTGGGGAACTCAAGGGACTCAAGCTAAGGAAGAAGGAACCCTCACCAAGTCTTCAGGGGAAGTGGGCCTTCAACTTTGGTGTCTATGTATCATCGTTGTTCTGGGCAGGGGCATAAGAATGTGAATGAAGCTATACACCCATCCACATACCTTACCCTCCACCCCAGCCCATTGCAGCCTGCCCTTTCCACCTTTTCTCTCTGCCCCTTATGGGCCTGAGGGTTGGGTGAGAGGTGGGCCTCTCTCCTCACTTTCCTGTTGACGCGGTCTAACTGGCTCGTCTGTCTTGACAACCTGTTTCCTTTCCTTGCCCTCCCATGAGCACCAAGTGTTCTGTTGGCTCCTCTTCGCCTTCCTCTTTTGCGTTGCTGCTACAAAGGTGTACCCTGTTTCACCTCATGATTGCCAGAAGGAGGTTCACTGCTTAAAGCCCAGTTATTTCTGCCTCCATCTCTCTCTCTCTTTCTCTCTCTTTCTTCCTGCCCCCTTCCAGTGCCTCTTCTTCTCAAAAAAATGTGGGGGGAGGAAGGGGAGCAGTTGGAGTGGGACAGGTTTTTCTCCTTCTACTCCTAATTCCCAATCCATGATAGGGAATGAGAAGAGAAATGCTGAATAAAGAGCCATGCCCGACCCTGTCAGTGACTTGCCACCTGGAACTAAACTCCAGAGAGTTCTGAGTTGGGGAGTACTGTCTACACAGCTGCTGCCTTGACTCAGAAGCAGCTGCATTTTGGCACAAATAAGGAATCCTTTTTTTAAAAAAAACAGCCTCCATTGTCTTCTCTCCACCCACCATCCATTTCAGGCTCCCTTTTTCTCCAAGGAGAAGAGCCTGGGCTTATGACATGGGAAGGTGGCAGGAGAAAGAGGAGGGCCCTGGGGAGACTCTCCCAACCTCTTAAGTCCTGATGTGAAGCTAGTAGTATGTCCAGTGAACAAATGATAAATCTGGTTCTGTGACAGGGCGAAAATGTATCCTGGTGGAGTGTGAAATCTTTTATTTATTTATTTTTTCTCTCCCACTAAGGGGAGCAGGGAATGGGGATTTCAGGTCTGAGACACTCAAACTGGAAGGGGGAGATCTCAACCTGGAACGGGCAATAGAACTCTGGACTTTTACAATATGGCACACAGACCCCTCCTCGCCCTCTAAGACTACTGTAATATAAGAGTTGTATTTTCTGTGTATATCTGTGCTGTGGAATCTCGTGTAAATTGAATTTCTTTTTCGACCGCTGTTACAAGTTCTCTGTTAATTTAATAATGTGTCCTGTTTCCCCACCCCCACCCCCCCTCTCCCCTGCACGCCCATAATTTTCATTTGATGTTTATATTTTCTGCCTTCTTTTTTTTTAATTTTAATGTATTTTTTTTTCCTGGGGAGGGTGTGCGGGGGTGAGGGGCAAACCAAAGGGGGTTGTTTTGCATGAAAGGGGGGAGGGGGGAGGAAAAAATCAATCTTGACAAAAAAAAAATACTTTCTATCAGGGAGATTGTGAGGGGCAAGCAGGAAGCTGAGGTGTAGGAGGAGAAAGCTCCTGGTTACCTCAGTTCCAGTTTGCCTCAAGGTGAGGGGGAAAAGGGATGGGAAAAAGCAGAGCGAGTGATAGGAACTGTTGGGGATAAAAAAGAAAAGAAAAAAGTTTGAAAACATTTTCTAGAATCTGCAGACTTTTGTTTAATTCAACAGCAAGCACTGAACAAAATGGAATCTAGCCTGTTCTCTCTCTTCCTATCAGACAACACCCATCTTTAGCTTTCTCTGTCAGCGTTCCACAACTCCAGTTTGTGGGACTGAGGTCTGAGGGAAATCAAAATGCCAAGTAAGGTCTGCTCCTCCTGGAACACACCCCAGACATCACTCATTTTTGTGCATAACCAATGTTGTGCTGGCCTTGCCATTTTGCCAATATAACCCTGACATTTGGTCCAACGCTGCCAGTGTGGGGGATATTGTTTAAAGCTCCCCAACTAGCATGACCTAACTGTGTGACTTGCACTGCAAACAAAGGAGCCCAAGGTGGAACTTTGAAACTGTAATTGGTTCACTTCTTATTCATTCCCATTTGTTCCTATGTGTGTTGCCAGATGAGACTTCCACTGTGCAGTCACCTTGCCTTGTGCATGGAATTTTACAAAGGATCCAGAAAACAGTGTCTTTCACTTGCAGTCCTTCTGCTATGCTCTACCATGGTTTCTTCCATCTCTCTCTCTTTTTTTTTCTTTATACAACAGGGAGTTAAAGATGACATAGCTGCACAGTGAATTTTGTTTGTTAGTGCTAGGAGCCCTCTGCCTTGAAAGCCTGTCATGTGAACAGGTTATACAGCCTGGGACACAACAGTGTGTGCAAAACTTTCCTCTCATCCCATGACACTGGGTTTGACCTCTCTGATCTCCCTGAATCATCCTCTTTTGTTTTGTCTCCTCTTAATTAACATCTGCTGTTCACCCCTATTTAAAAAATTTAAAATTATGGCCTTAGGAGCAGGGGCCTGGACTCTACGGTCAAGTAGGGATACAATGCATCACTAATTTTATTTTTGAAGCAAGCACCAAGTAATTTTAGCAATTTTCTACCCACTGTTGAAAAAGAATTTGAAAACCACAGAGTTTTTAAAGCCTATTTGCAATTCAGGACTTATTCCTCATCAAATTTGCAGGAAACAGCCATCCTGCACAGAAAATAGTATTTCTGCAGGGAAGTATTATTTTATGTGCAGGAAAACCTTTTTCCTATGCAGAAAATGCTGTTTTCTGTGCAAAACAACCATGTGCAAATTTTGCTTAAAATAAGTCCTGAACTGTGAAGATTCTCATCACTCCAGGATTCTTCTTGTCAGGTTTTCTTGATAATTGAAAAACATTTTTAAAAATAATTTTACACACACAAAATCATTTTACACACAATCAAGTTACACTCATATGACTGATCGACAGAGACTGTCTGAAATATAGAAGCCTTTCTTCTACAAATCCTCCTTCTATCCTAATAAGAATGGATATTTTGATAGCTCTGTGATAACTAAGCCTGTATGTACCCAATCAACAGTAAGTCAGAAGAATCCTATTTTAAACATGAGAAAAGTAATTTTGCAGCCAAAGCCACCCAGTTGTTTTGGAGTTAACTTCAACTGTCATGTGCCACTCTGTATAAACATCACCTGCTAAGAACCTACACACCTATCAATGTGAACTGGCACAGCTACAAGGGAGAATGAGCTCACTTTCTGAGCAAAGACCTCTAACTTGAATTTATCAAACAGAATTCATTCTCTGTTGCTTTTTCAGTCCTTCACTTCTGCTTTAACTACAGCAGTAATGTACTTCACCTCTGTAACGTTTGCATTGCCACCACTAAGGGGAGTAAACTACTGTCATGCTTTTTCTCCATTATCACCACCTCAGGAAGAATTGTGGTTATCCAATATTCTGTCTTACTTGAGGAAAGGCATATGCTCCACTTAAAAATAAAATTAGCCTAAATCCGACTGCAGATTCCTACTAGAGTAGACCAATTGAATCAATCAGACGTATGTGTTACATTTTCACTCAGCAATTGATCCAGTGGATCTACTCTAGTTGGAATTAGCAATTGGTTTTAAAACATTATATGACTAATCTGGGCCAGCCCTACCATTAGACACAGTGAAGCGGCCACTTCAGGTGGCAGATACTGATAGATACAGAATAGTACTGAGCTGTTGGAGGGAGCCCTGGTGGCGCAGTGGTTAAATGCCAGTACTGCAAGCCACCACATTGCAAGTTTGATTCCAGCGGGCTCCAATGTTCACTCATCCTTTCGTAGGTCAGTAAAATGAGTATCCGGCTTGTGGGGGCAATTAGCTAACACACATTGGAAGCTGCTTAATGCAGTGTAGATGTGTACATTGTTATTGCTTAAAAACAGTTTGTAAGCCGCTCTGATAGCCTTGTAGCTGAAGAGCGGGGTATAAATAAATAAATGTGTGTATAATCATGCCACTCAGCTGGCCTATTGCTCCCTCAATTAGTTGCCCTCAGGCAGGTTGAAAGATGTTGGCCCATTGCAAGCGCTGAAGAAAGATTCAGCTGACACCCCATCCATTAAATGTCATTAAATGCCAAAATCAGGATCATCCATGCCACAGTATTTCCAATTTCTATGTATGTTTGTAAAAGTTGGACAGCAAAGAAAGTTTACAGGAGGAGTATCAACTCATTTGAAATGAGCTGAGATTCCACAGACTGCCAAAAAGACAAATAACTATGCCCTAGAGTAAATCAAGCCCAAGTTCTCCTTAGAAGCTTAAACTGAGGTTTGTGTACTTTGAACACATCATGATACAGCATGACTCCTTGGAAAAGATAATGCTCAGTAAAGTGGAAGGCAGTAGGAAAAGAGGAAGACTGCATTTTACAGGTGGATTGACCCAGTTAAGGACGTCACATTGCTGAGTTTGCAAGACTTGAGCAGTGCTATTAATAACAGCATGTCTTGGAAGTCTCTCATTCATAGGGTTGCCATAAGTTGAAGCCAGCATGACTGCAATTAACAAAACATCATCATCATCATCATCAAAACCATGCAGGAGAAATGCATGGTCCTTCATCATAGACAGCAAAATGTCTTGGGCCATTTCTGTGACTAACTTAAATCCCATTGATTTCAGTGGGATAGTATGATTAAGTCTGGACTGAACCCATCCTTTTTGACTGGGGGCAGTTAGTTAGGGCAGTAATTATTACTCTACCACTTAAATCATTTGTCTTGTCTCCTTCAAAGAGTACACTGCTGCCAAATCTTCCAGTACTAATGTATTGTCAAACTAGGGCTTGCCCCTATAATTAGGAAGAGTAAAGTGGTTGCCATAGGCAATAGGTGCTGGCAGGCAGCAACAAGGTGTTAGGAGAGTGAGCTGTGTGCCACATAGCCTGCCCCACGTTCCTTGAACAGGCCTGAGGCCTTCAAGTATGGTGGAGGAGGCTGTCCTATTGCCAGTGCTGAAGAAAGTTTCACTTGCTAGTCCTGTCAGTTTTTGTACAAAGAGCAAGAGGGGAGGCCATAATGTCCTTCAGCTCAAGTGTCAAAGTAACTTGGTCCAGGTCTGGCCAAACTACAGCTGGTTAACCACACGTGGGTGAGCAGTATGAACACATCCAGCAAGAGACCCATAGACTCTCTATCAAATTTAAGAGAGAACCGTCTTGAAATCTCCTGTGTCATATTGTGAAGGGACCAAAAAAAAAAATGGGGCAGGAGTGTGGCTATTCTTTCTTCAGTTTGTTGGCAGGTCTGCAGAAAGGCAGGAAGAAGATGACTATGTGGGAGAGGGAGTGTTTGAGCAAGATGAGTTAATTACTTTTCTAATACCTGCAGAAATGCCTTCATAAATAGAGTTTGAAAACATTAGCTTTTCCTGAAGTGTGGGAAATGCAATCCTTATTGAGGCAGGGTTTCTTAGAAATGCCAATCATCTTAACCACCCTAAGTGGAGGAGCTACCTCCTTTCCCACCTCCATCCTGCCTCAGTACAATCAAGATAGGGCTTCGCTTCACTCTGGCCTTGTGAGCCATTTCTGAGGAGATTTGTGAAGAGATTTTTCTCTTTTAAGAGAAATCTGTTTCCCAACTTGCCAGCCTAATGGATAGTTTGTTCTGGGATGGATCACATAAAAAACTACCTCAAAAATGCTCCCCCCCCCCACCAAATCATGGCCTCTTGCTGAACTCTAGGGTTTCAGGGAACCCCAGTTGAAAACCCTTTCTATGATTCTGGACAGTAAGAGCCCTGATCTCTCCTCTGATGAAGAGTCTGGGGGTGACTGGACAATGGCTGAGACACAATCTGGCCAGGCCCTTGGGGGAACCGATCTACCTCACTGTGGGCTCAGATCTGGACCAAATTTACGCCACAGAGGTGACGGAGGTGTGTGACAAGAAGGATCAGGCACATATTCTGGATGGTGCAGCTTCAGTTGTGCAGATGATTGTTGGTGATCTGGTCACTTCCTTGCTGCCCTTCATTATTAAAGGAGAAGCCTCTCACAATGGCAGTCTTTTGGGGTGCGAAAAGTTTAGGCACCAAAAGCAATGCAGACCTGACAAGAAGTTGGCTGGACAGCTGAAGCCCTTTAGAGGCCAAAATCACACAAAACAGGCATGGAAACAGCACTCTTCTGATTCTTCCGCTGTTTCTAAGGAGAGGGAGGGGGAGCATGCTGGAGAAACTTTAGTCCACAAGACTAAAAAGAAAAGAAGCCATCTTTCCCTTGTCTCTTCTATGTGGGACTCTGAGTCTTCAGTCTCTCCAGTAGGTTCAGATAAAGAAGAGGGAGAATGGTCCCCAGATGAGGGGGAATTTTCTGCAGAGCAAGTAGCATCTTTTAATCAAATGAGTTCCCCATCCTTCTCAGGAAAACTCTGAATTTGACTTCTAAGAGCCAGGTGTCTGCTGGTATGGCTGAAAGGGTAGCAGAAATCAGATCTAAGGTTAAGCAGGAGTCTTGTATTATACATTTTCCAGCTGTTTTTGCTTCTGTTATGGAAGCGGAATGGTCTCAGCCATGTGTGGCTAGGGGGACCCCTGCCTATACTAAACATCTCTATTCTTTATCTCAGGAGGTCATGGAGAAACTGAAATTACCCCTCATTGATGACCCTGTGGCAGGGTTGGTTCTGGGAACTCTTTTCCCTAAAGATGCAGATTATACGCCCCCCAAATCCTGAAGATAAGAGGTTGGAGACTTTCCTGAACAGGTCTCATGAGGCGAATGCTCTGGCTATCAGAGCTGCTTCAGTTACTTCATTATTTGCCAGACCTGCTATTAGGTGGAATAAGGACCTGCTGCCACTGATCCCCAGAGAGGAAACTAAACTCAAGCAGGGAGTTAATAAGTTGGTAAAGGCTTTGGCCTCAATGGTTGATGTCAGTCTGGATTCGGTTCAACTTACTTCCAGGGCTATGGTGACTGAGGTCACTGCCAGGTGTCAATTATGACTAAAAAATTGGAATGTGGACACCAAATCTAAGGCAAATTTGGCTTTCTGGTCTTTTAAGGGAGCTAAATTGTTTGGGGATGCTGTAGATGATGTCTTGGTGGGAACCAAAAATAAAAAGCAAGCTCTACCATCATTAGCTAAGAAGGAAGAGAATAAGCCATTTTGTTCAGCAACACAGTCATTTTGCCCCTTTTGAACCCAGTTCAGACAGTGGGAGTTCAGATTTTACAGATCTAACTGGAATTCTCCCAGGCCTCAGGCTAGACAGCAACAATCCTTAGGGTTAAAAAAGGGTTCCTCTGCCTTTGCCAGCAAGCAGAGTGAGAAATCAAGCCAGGCCTTCTGACTTGTGGCTGTTCCTGGTGGGGGCTCATCTCCAGCTTTTCACACATCACTGAAATCTGACATCTCCTGAGATGCCTGGGGGTGCAGGACTGTGAAGGAGGGTTAAACAATAGACTTCATTCAAATTCTTCTGTTTTTCTTTGTTCAGTCTTGCATACCCAGGTTGCTCGAAGGTCTCCAGAAGATGCTTCATGCCATAGGCAATCTGGTGCAAATAAAGGTGATAGAGCTGGTGCCTTTTCATCAGAAGTTTTGGGGGTCTTAGTGCTCTTCTTGATTCCAAAGAAAAACAGGGTCTGGAGAGCTATGCTGAACCTTTGCAGGGTCAATCAATTCGTGCTTAAGCAGAAGTTCTGCACGGAGACCCATTGGTTGAGGCTGGAAGGGATGTGAGAATGGCAACTATCAGTGTCCCTCCCCTTCCAGGAAGTGTGTTTGCACATCCTCGCTCACCCTGTTCATAGGAAGTACATCACATTTGCTTACATGGAGGATCACTCTGGCCTTTGGTCTCTCAGCTTCTTCTCAAGAGTCTGCAAAGGTGTTAGAGATTCTAGTGGCTCATCTGAGGTTGGGGGAGTGTATGTTCACCATATCTCGAGGATCTGCTGGTTCATTCACTGTCCCTGAACAAGGGCTGGGAGGATGTGCAAGACACCATAGATTGTCTGGAGTTTCATGTCTGGAGAAGAGCCACCTGGATATGATTCAGAGGATCCAGAACTTGGAAGTCATCATAGGGATAATGCTGCACAAGGTGTTTCTGCCGGTAGATGCAGTCCCTTGTAAGGGTAGTGTTGAATCAATCGGTGTCAGAGCTGATGGTGTTAGCCAGGTTGTTAGGACTGATAGTGGTGTGCCTCGACTCAGTCCCTTGGGCCAGGTTCCATCTGAGGGAGCTGCAATTGGTTCTCTTGCCCTTTCAGGACAAATTCTCCCAACAGTGAGGTTGTCTCTAGGTTGGTGTACTAAGGGTGGGTATGTCCAGCAGAGAGTCAAAGAGAGTAGCAACCACCAATGCCAGTCTGTGAGGATGGGAAATGCACTGCAATGGGCAGATGGCATAGGGTCTGTGGTCAACTAGTGAAAGGATACACAGTATCAACTGGCTGGAGCTATGGGTGGTGCATCTGGTGCTACTCAGTTTGCAGGTGGAAGTTCAGGGCAAGAATATTGGTCTGGACAGATGACATGTCTACCAAAACCCACATAAACAGTCAAGGAGGGGACACGATCGTGGTCCCTGATACAAGAGGTGACATTCCTGTTGCAATGGGAGGGAGTCTCATCTTCAGTCTATGAGAGGAGAGTATATCAAAGGGCAGCTGAATCACCAGGCTGATTGGTTGAGCAGGAAGTGTGTGGATCAGGGATAGTGGGTCCTGGACTTGCTGGTCCTTCACAAACTCCCTCAATTCATATTGAAGTTTTGGACAGAGGGAGCATTAGCCTCAAATGCTCAGACAACCACTTGGCCAAGGGTGTTGTGCTATACCATTCCTGCGGTGATGCTTCTGTCCAAAGTGCTGCAGAAAATAGTGGGGGAGAGGTTATTTTGATAGCACCCAAGAGGTGTCATTGGCCATGGTTTTCAGAAATAATCAGGAAGCAGGATCAGGAGAGTTGGCCTCTACCAATTTGGCTGGACCTGATACATCAAAAAGATCTTCTGCATCCTGATCCAGGCTGGTTGCCATTACACACCTGGAGGTTGAGCAGGAAAGGTTAGTGGCTGCGGGGTATGATGAGGATATTTATTCAGACCACTCTCTCAGTTAGAAGACCTTCCACTAAGCATCTGTATGAGTCTACCTGGAGGGCTTTTTGTAGATGGTGCAGACGTAAAGGACTGTGTGCTCAGTCAGCTTCAGCAGAGTCTGTTTTGACCTTCGTGCAGGCAGGATTGAATAAGGGTCTCAGTACCAACACTCTCAGGAGACATGTGTCTGCCTAGGGTTCCATCTTAAAAGGGAAGCAGGGAAACACCACTCACATCCCATCCTCATGTGCAGATGTTTTTGTGTTTTTTTGAAGGGACTGTCCTTGCTTTGTCTGGGGTAATCTATCATATTCCTTCCTGTAATCTGCATGTGGTATTGCAAGCTTTGTTGAAGGCTCCTTTTGAACCTCTGAGATCGATGGACTTGAAATTCCTTAAATTGAAAGTTTTGTTTTTGGTTGCTCATATTACACCTGCTCACAGAGTATCTGAGTTGTCAATTCGTAAGGAGTTGTGTGTTTTTCATAAGGATTCAGTTTTCTGATTAGATCCCTCTTTTATTCCTAAGGTGAATTCAGCATTGCATCAATCTCAGGAGATTGTTCTGCCTTCTTTTTGCCTGGATCCAAAAGCACCACAGGAGAGAGTAGCACAGATGGAATGTGTGTAGAGCTGTTAAATTCTACTTAGAGAGAGAGAGAGGAATAGACTTTCATAAACCTGAATTCTTGTCGGTCTCTTTTCAAGAGAATATTAAAGGTCAGCAGGTGCCCTCTTCCACCTTGCCTCGTTGGTTAAGGCTTTGAATTGTATTGGCCTATGTTCATAGTTCCATGGCAGTTCCAGAGAGGATTCAGGAACATTCCTCTCATAGTACCACCACATCTGCAGTTCTGAGTCTCTCTCTCTCTCTCTCTCTCTCTCTCTCTCTCTCTGGCTTTTCTTCGCAAATGAAGATTCGGGAAGGACTCATCCCATGCTTACTGCAAGCGCGCTGATGACTAAAAAGGCCAATCCAAGATAAACAAGTCCAATTGCAGAAAGCACAGCAGAAGGTCTCCTTGGGTGATGTTTCCGGGTTGTGATTCTTTCTGTGTTGTCATATCTCTTCAAGACTCGTTCAGCGTGAGTTCTCAAATAAGGCTGCAGCATTGTGAATAGTGCATCTCCATGCCTCCTGATGTGAGGCCAGGGCGGACCATTGTTGATGATCAATTTGGCCAAGCCTGAGATGTTGTTTCAGGGAGTCCTTGTATCGCTTTTTTGGAGCGCCCCTCTTACGCTGACCCGTGGTGAGTTCACCGTAGAGTAGTATTTTTGGGAGGCGATGGTCCTCCATCCTAGAAACGTGCCCTGCCCAGCGCAGCTGTGTTCTCAATATCATGGCCTCAATGCTGGTGATCCCTGCTTGCTCAAGGACAGCAACATTCGTCACATAGTCAGTCCAGTGTATATTTAGGATTGTGCATAGACAGCGCTGATGAAAGCGTTTGAGGAGTCGTAAGTGGTGGCGATAGGTGACCCATGTTTCAGACCCGTAAAGGAGAATAGACAGTACAATGACTCTATACACATTGATTTTTGTGCTTCGCCTCAGGTGTTTATTATTCAAGACTCTGAATCATTGGTGGAGATTTGCAGAGTGGCCACTTGGGCATCCCTGTCATCCTTTGTCAGGTGTTATAAGATTGAAAAATTCACTTCAGAAACATGTCTTTTGGAAGGTGGGTTCTGCAGCAGGTTGCGTCTTTGTAGTTTGATTTTTGTTGCTGCCCATTGGGTGTGGTGACCGCTTGTATAGGCCCCAACATAAGGATTGCCTTCCCACACTGCAGGAAAATGGAACATTGGTATTTACCATGAAGGTTCCTTTTCTGCAGTCATGGGGAGGGAATCCTTCCTCTCCTGCTTAGTGGATTTTTTGTTGGTCGCAGCCACTGCCAGTTTGTTTGATATCTGATCAGAGCTTGTTATTCCACCACTAAGGGTAGAGGCTAGATCTCCCACTTAGGGTGGTTAAGATGGTGGACATTTCTAAGAAGTCCTGCCTCAGACGTGCGTGGAGCTAGACCCAGCCTAATGTTTCCCTTCCCGCTACTGCAGAAAAAGAACTTTCACAGAAAGTACCAATGTTCTGATTTCTGCCAACACATTTAACATTTTTTAAAAGTCAACTCATCTACATTCATCTGCTGAGAGAAATGTATAAAATTATTAATGCATTAGATTTAATTTTAAATCAATTTAAATTACTAAAAATAACTCCAAATGTCAGCCCCACGAATTATCACCAAAGTTTAAAAAATACAAAACATGAATTTCATCAATTAAAAGAGGTCGCACTACATGACCTTATGGAGGCTCATCCAGTTCTGTGACTACTAAACAAAATAAAGATCATTGTATTTTAACTATTAAAATATAACATCATAAAATCATGGTTGAAAAATTTAACAAATTAAGGGGTGGAACATTCATTTTTACAAATAGCTTCCAGGCTCTGTTCATACAACACTGGCCTTCCCAATTCCTCACTGTGTCATAGCAAAAGCTTTTCAGAAAGCAGCAGTCATGTCAGAAGAATTTTTTTAATTGTTATTCTGCATGAAAACAAGACAAAGCCATGGCTATAAATTAAGAATAAAAAAGGCAGCGGGGAAGGGAGTGTGGGATGAATATTTTTTTACTTGAACCAAAGAAGGAGAGTCCCAAAACATGAGGGCATGAGAAATGAAAAGGTAAAGCTTTGTATCTTATTCCAGACTTTGTTCTCACAGGGTTTGCTCCTTCAAGTAATAGGAGCCCTCACCATCCCCTTGTCATATGGACTAAAGACTCTAGGAAATCAGGGTTCAAATCCCTACTTGGCCATGGAAACCACTGGGTAACCTTGGGCAAGTCACCCTCTTTCAGCCTCAGAGGAAGGCAATAGCAAACCCCCTCTGAAAAATCTTGCCAAGAAAATCCCATGAAAGGTCACCAGAAGCTGGAAATGACTTAGGGGCACATAACAATAACAACCTGAGATTTTGACCACTGACCAAAGTATATTCCTCTATCCGTTGCTAAAAGAAAAATTATCCATACCCAGGTTCTACTTCCATTTCAGCTTCCTCTGCATAACAAGGGTAGCAGTAGTTTTCAATTAGATTTAACATTGTAAGGCATCATTCTAGGCAGGAGGAAAGTTCCTTATGATATTCAGTGCCTAGCTAGGAGGACAGGACAGTGCTTTGATATTTTTGTTACTCAGAGGAACATCAGATGCAATATGACATGTACAGAGGAGGGAAAGCACTTGCAGAATGGAGAAAGGAAACATGGTTATCCAAGTATTGTTGGATTGCAGTTTTCATCTGCTTTAGTCTACATGGCAATGGTAAGTGAAAGTGGAAGAGTTGAAGAGTATATTATTACAATGGTGGACTCAATTTTTTGTTAATTTCCTTGTCATATATGTAACCATCCATTTCTCTGAAAGCGTCATAGTCTTAACAACATCTGGAGTGCCCCAGATTCCTCATTCCTCTCATACCATTATAACACCAGCTTTTAAGTTTGTGGCATAGGGTGTATTGCTTGAGACTATGACAGTGGCAGATGTTTTAGTTGTGGTGGCTTATTAGAACAGGATTGTGGTGGTAATTGTTCTTTGAGGATATGGTGATCTCTGACTGACTGTCTGGAAGCTTTATAAAGAGCTCAATGCCCAGAATTCCTTGGGGGGAAATGACTTCAATCACATTGGGGTTGAAGCAGTTTTAGGTTTGTAGTGCAACCTAAAAGCTTGTTCATCCAGGCATATGTATCACTTGATGATAGCAGTTATCAAGAGTGAGCTCCTGTGTATGAATGATCATGGATCAAACACCACAGATCAAACTATCCTAACGTGTAAAACTCAAATGAAGTCAGTTCAGAATTCAGCAGCAAGTCACCAAGAGATGTAAAATCATATGGTACGAATTATTTCATAGAGTGCTCAAGTTTTGTTGGGTTATAACTCCCATAGATGGGATGAAAGCACTTACACATATCTAATCTAGAAAACATGATGTGCTGTTTTTTTATTTAAAATATTCCGAAGGGGTTATAGGCCAAGCGATATCTACGGATCTGATAGGTGTGAGCAGTAGACTATCCCTCAGGAGCAAGCCACAAGTGTGATTAAGCTTGTAGTAATTCAGAGGCTGGGAAAACATAAAGCATAGAAGTGTTAGGTAAGGGCTATGGTATCCCTTGCCCCAAGGTGAATTAGTTCAGTAAAATGTGGGGTTTTCCTTGCCTAACAGGTCCTGGCCTGCATAGAATGGCCTTCCTACTAAACTATAAGAACCAAAAACACAAGACTGACTTCTGTGATTCTTCCTATCAATGGAGGGGTTTTCCATTAAAGGAAAAGTAGCTGCTGGAAGCTGAAATCCTAAGCATGTGAAGGAGAGAGATGGGCTGTTTAACGCTTTCCCTTCTTGCTGTCTATCTACTCAAAAATCACTTCCCCACCCAGGCTTTTTTCTTACCAGCTGTGAAAGATACAGGCAGACTTGGAAAAATTACTTCTTCTTTCTTTTTTCTTTTTTTACTACCATAATCCTTAGCTCATGGGTTCTGTGAGTTTTTGTCTAAAGAATTAACTTTTCCAAGCTTATGGTAGGGGAACCCTTGTCCCAAGAAGGTGAGAAAAGCACAATTGGGGAGCAAATCTTGAGTGTACAAGGGTTGTTATAAAACTATTGGGAAGAAGAATCATGGAACTGCCCATCTGGTGCAGTTTGGCCCTAAAGGTCAAGGGCCGCTGTCTCTTTCCTCTTAAGATTTGTTGTCTCCAGCAGGGGGTGCTTCAGTGTTCTTGCTGCTCAAAAATGGTGGCAATTGTCCTGAAAGAGAAAAAGAAGAAAAGCATTAATTGTCTGAAGATTTCCGTTTCCCATTGAATTATTATTTTTACATGAGGAATGTAATTCCTCACTAAGTTTCTTCTCAAACATAGCAATGACTAATTTCAGCAACTGAAGGCTATTCATAGTTCAGGAGTCATCTATGCAAAATTCACATGTGGCTATTTTGTGCAGAAAACAGCATTTTCAGCACCCACCCATCCCCCAGCATTTTCTGCATAGAAAATAATATTTCAACACAGAAATATCAATCCCTGCACAGAACAATGCTGTTTTCTGTACAAAACAACCACATGCAAATTTTGCACAGAATAATAGGACTTTATGACACTACTGTACACTGTTATAGGACTTTATCAAATGCCCTAAAAAAAAAGACCCCGCAGAGGTTGGGAAGAGGATGTCACTGTCCCACTTCCGGCAGTGGATATTGCACACCTCATCCTCCTCCTGTCCTTCCTCCATGCTGGAGCAACAGAAAAGGCACCACTTTTTATTGACGGAAACTTCAGTCAATGAAAAGCACTGCCTTTTTCATCCCTCCAGCATGAAGGAAGCATGGAGGAAGCATGGAGGAAGGATGGGAGGAGGACAGGGCATGTGATATCAATCACTGGAAGCAAGACAGTGGTGTCCTCCTCCCGAACTCCATGGGAGTTTTTTAGAGCGTCTGATAAAGTCCATAGTGCTATTATTCCACTTTAGCGGCTGTGGCTGCCTCCTGAGGAATTCTGGGGTTTGTAGTTTAGTGAAGCCTAAAAGCTCTCTGTCTGAGAGTTCTAACTGCCCCTCCCAAAACTGCAAGTCCCAGGATTCCACAGGAGGCAGCCATAGCAGTGTAGAATAATAACAGTGTAGTGTGATAATAAGTCTCTAAATAAGAAGATTATTGCCAGTCCAGGATTCTTCTCATCACAGTTTCTCAACACTCAAAAACCATGTTTCTTGACAATTTTGTGAATATTTTTGAATATTCTTTCCATCCCTAGTTTACATACTGTCCAACATTTCGCAGGTGAAAACAGGGACGTGTGTGGCCAAGCAAGATGAGAGTGTGGTCAGGATGGCAAAAGATATTAACGAGGAAGAACACACAAGCTAGGAGAGGCTGCAGCAGTTTGCTTTTGTGTGAGTCTACTGGGAAGGTCAATATTCCACCCCTTCCTGTCCTCTCCCTATTGATGAGTTAAACGAATACAAACTAATTTTTCACTTTGAACTCAGTTTGCAGCAAATGAAGTAAGCTGGGGACAAAAGGGGAAAGTAGGAGGAAGAGAGAAAGGTTGGAACATTTTAAAAGCAACTGAAAAAGTAGGATAACAGAGGATTAACTGAGACTCTCTCTGACAAATTGGGAGAGTTGAAGAATATGTTATTATAATGGTTGACTCAATATTTTGTTAATTTCATGTCATATATGTAACCATCCATTTCTATGAAAGTGTCATAGTGACACATGTGAAATTCCTAGACATTCTCCCCTCCAAGCATCTGCCACCCCTAAAGATGGATGTTTTGAGAAATCTTCATATTATTTCCATTTTAGAGATTGAGAAAATCCATGGCTGGGAAATGATGAATTTATCCAACTTTACCTAGAGTGTTCCTGGCTGAAATGTGAGTATAACTGAGTATAAGGCTGAAGTCCAAAAATTAAATTTTTGGATCTCTGCTGGATCTTGACTATCCTCCCTCCAAGATGTAGGACTAGGAAGAGGTAGAATTTGGAGTCCAGGCTCTCCCTCTCCCTAGGATTAGACAACGAAAGTATGTGGAGGCAGTACTTACTGAAATAAGGCTCCTGATAATTCATCTACGATGCTCCCTGTAGAATAACAAAAAATTAGAACAAATCAGATTTTTGTTATTTCTAGGGCATTTGCTCTCTGCTTGTTCTGCACTGACATCTGATCTTCCTAAGCTTTCGATGCTCTGTTTTTGCTAATTTAAACCCTCCTAAAGGCTGGAAAAGGCTGGCTGAGAAATTGGTGGAACTGTAGTCAAAGATTCATAGAAAGATTCAAAGATTCGTAGAAAAGTGCAACAAGGGCCACCTAGTCCAACCCCCTACTGTGCAGAAATACACAACTACAGCACTCCTGAAAGATGTCCATCCAACCTCTGTTTAAAGACTTCCAAAGATGGAGTCTACCACACACACCCAAGGCAATCTATTGCACTGTCGAACAGCTCTTACAGTTAAAAAAAAATCTTCCTATTGCTTATGTGGAATTTCTTCTCTTGTAATTTTAATCCATTGGTTCATGTTCTAGTGTGTGGAACAGCAGAAAACAAGCTCGCTCCACCTTCTACACAACATCCCTTCAGATATTAAAGACGGCTAACATGTCACCTCTCAGTCTTTTCTCGTCCAAGGAAAACATGCCAAAGTCATTCCTCATATGGCTTGGTTTCCAGACCTTTGATCATCTTAGTCACCCTTTTCTGGACACATTTCAGCTTGTTGTTATCCTTCTTGAATTGTGGTGCCCAGAAATGGACAAAGTTTTCCAAGTAAGGTTTGACCAAAGCAGTCCAAAAAATAAAGTTTCCAAGAACTGGACATACCACCACCACCCCTCATTTAAGCAATAAAGAATGTCATGGTTGGTATTTTTCCCCTCTCTTCTCACAATCACTGTGGGTAGGGGAAGTAGGAAGAGGCATACCCTCGAACATTTTTTATGAAAACTGGGACACAAATGGCCAAGCAACATCAGAGTGTGGTCAAGATGACAAAAAGTATTAATGAGGAAGAACACATAAACTAGGAGATGCTGCAGCAGTTTGCTTTTGCCTGAGTCTACAGGGACAGGCAAGATTCATTCCCCTCCTCTCCTCCCCACTGCTGAGTTAATTGAATGCAAACTGCTCTTGCACTTTGAACTCAAGTTTTTAGTGATTGAAGTAAACCAGGACGAAGGGGAAAAGTGAGAGAAGGAGAGAGAAACTGGGACATTTTAAAAGCAGCTGAAAAAATGGGAGGATGGATAATTAATCAGAATTGTTTCTACCAAATCTGGACAATTGGAGAGTATGCAGAAAGTTGGTGAGGCAGCCATGGTCCAAAGAAAGCTGGAGGGCTTTTCATAGATGTGAACTTCCCTCCACTCCCCCCAGCCATAATCCTAGTCTGAAATTCAGTCTCCTAAACCAAGGGTGGGCAACTACAGCTCTGGAGATGATGCTAGACTGCAACTCCCATCAACCCTAGTTAGAATAGCTAGTGGCAAGGGATGTTGGGACTGCAGTCTAATGAACATCTGAAGGGCAACTGCTTCAAACCATGAAGGGCTAATCTACTCACCTGGTGTGCAGGCTGTCTCACACACAGGGCAAATGTAACAGAAATGACAATACTGCAAGAAGAGAAACAAAGCAATGAGGTTTAAAGTGAGATACCAAGGAGACACTGCTCTGGTTAATAAGATTTTTTTAAAAGCCAGTCTATCAAGTTTTTGTAGCAGGGAGGGAAGGGAAGTGTAGAGGGGGAACTTGCAAGACCAACCTGACAGCTTGCACAGTGTTCACTGCTGTCTCCTTCTTTACAGGGACATTTGTCACACTCATCACAATGCTGAAAAGAAAAAGAGAAGCAGGAAAATGACAGGATATCTTAGCAGGGGGATAAGTGGAGAGTGTGTATGTGTGGCTTCAAATTGCCTGTCAACTTATGGCAACCCCATGAATTTCATAGGGGTTTCTTTAGGCAAGAAATAGTCAGAGGTGTTTGCCAATTCCTTCCTCTGAAATGTAGCCTACAGCACCTGGTATTCGTTGGTGTTTCCCATCCAAGTACTAACCATGCTGACCCTGCATAGCTTCCAAAAATCAGACAGGATCTGTTGCCTTTCGGGTATATAGACATAAAGGGAACAGAGAAACAAGATTTTTGTCTCATGCATGCCACAACCAAATCACACTGCACAATAGGAATGCCCAAAGCTGCCTTATACTGAGCCAAGCCGTTAGTCCCTGTAGCTCAACCCAGCCTTCTTCAACCTGGCTCTGTCCAGATGTGTTGGACTAGAACTCATCATTTTCACCCAGCATGACTATTTGCCATGGAGTTGTGGTCTAAAACATCTGGAAGGTACCGGATGGAGGTAGGTTAGTCTACACTAAGTGGTTGTGACACCTTGGTGTTTCTGACAGATGGGATGTTTCCCATCTCTTCCTAGTGGGGATGCAAAGGACTGAAACTTGGGACCATCTGCATGCAACGTATGTGCTTGTTATTGAATTATGGCCCTTCTCAGATACTATGTGGTCCCTGGGCATGACCTAAGCCATTCTTTCCGCCACCATCTTGCAAATGCCCAGCAGAATCCCTCTGAGGAGTTTAGTGTAACTCATTCTGTCCCATGGTTGCCAGGCTGTAACCCAGCGATTCCCCCTGTCCCTTTCAAAATTCTGGATTGCCAGATTACAACTCCTCCTCTAAATTTAAAGACAAAGTGGCTATTCTTTTCCTGCCCATTTCTACTGCCGTTCTTTTGTTTTGCTTCTTCTGTACTGGCTGTAGCACAGGAGGCTGCAACCACAGCCCTCCAAATATTATTAGTTGATAACTCACAGTAGGCTTAGCCAATATTGAGGGATTAAGGGAGAGGGGTGTGTGTATGTGTGTGTACATGAGGTACTTCAAGCCACCTATCGACTGATGGCAACCTCATGAATTACATAGGGTTTTCTTAGCCAAGTAATACTCAGAGGTGGTTTTGCCAGTTCCTTCCTCTGAAATACAGCCTATATCACCTGGTATTTCTTGGTGGTCTCCCATCCAAGTAGTAACCAGGTCAGACCCTGCTTAGCTTCCACGATCAGACAGGATCTGGTGCCTTTAGGGTATTTAGGCCATTAAGGGAGATGGAAAGCAAAAAACATCTAGAGGGTCATAGTTTCCCTCCCCTCTTGTAACATGGAAGACTCCCAGAAGGTGGAAGTTTTCACAGTTTGTTGGGAAGGAGCATGTCATGGCAGGATTAAACAACAGAACTATCCAAAAAGATAGACAAGAATGCCTTTCTCCAGCAAGAACAGTGCAGTTCCATGATTATTTGGTTCCCCAGATGGACTGGGCTACAATTCCAATAATCCCTGATAATTAGATGGACTTGTTGGGCTTTGTAGGACTGAGAATTCAACATCATCTGAGGACCCAATGTTGAAAGTTACTCATATTTAGGTACAGCCAAATCCAGCGCAACCAAATTACTCAACTATATAATTATATGATAACTATCCACAGATAGGTTGCAAACACCTCTTTTAGCCGTTATTGTAACAGGTTCAGGAGGAATCTCCAGGCTGGCAACTCTAACTGCAGGAGAAGGTGCAGCTCCCATTACTTACCCAACACACCTTCACCAGCCTTCTCTCCCATCTATCTCTGTTTGCACAGTTAAGAGATTGTTGGTGTTGTGTGCCTTCAAGTCATTTCTGACTTATGGTAACCCGAAAGCAAACCTATCATGGGGGTTTCTTGGCAAGATTTGTTCGGGGGGGGGTGCCTTGCCTTTGCCTTCCTCTGAGGCTGAGAGAATGTGACTTGTCCAAGGTCACCCAAGGTCACCCGGTGGGTCTCCACGGCAAAGTGGGGATTCAAACCCTGGTCTCCAGAGTCTTGTTATACTGGAGCTAACATTTTAAATATTGCTTTTAGCTTGTTTTTATCCTGTGTTTTTACCTTTATTCTGTATCCCCTTTTTACCTGTGCTGGTCTATGACCGTAATAAAGATTCTATTCTACTCTATGTAAGATGTAAGATTTTCATAAATTTTGAAACCATGGTGAAAACTGTTTTTTCCTCCCCCCGCTCAAGAAAAAAGTAATGTTTGGAAAAATTGGGGGGGTTGCAATACTAACCCACTCCCCCCCTTTACAGATTGAAAGCTATTTTGTTACTTTCGGAACATAAAATGAGTACCCAGCTTGTGGGGGGCAATTAGCTAACACACACTGGAAACTGTTTAATGCAGTGTTGATGTGTAAATAGCTATTGCTTAAAAATAATTTGTAAGCCGCTCTGATAGCCTTGTGGCTGAAGAGCGGGGTATAAATAAATAAATAAATAAATAAATAAAATAAAAATAAAAATTCTTTATAAATAACTTTGCTTGACATAAAATTATCACGTTTGATGCATTAAAAATGTAGTTTATTCAGAATATCATTTCAAATTGAATTTACTTTTAAAAAATGTTACAAATGGACTGACAAGATCCAGAACTGTAAGGAAAAACCTGAACTATAAGGTACCTTTTTGGTCTTGCAGTTTGAGGAGCAGCCAAAAAAAATATCAGTTTTTTAAAAAAGAAGAAAACATTAACATTTGTAAAACAGGGGAAATGAGTGTCAAGCATAACACACTTATTTCCATTAAAAGAACTGAGAAAAGAAAACCAAGACCAGGAATTGTAATGATCTGATACTGTACATAGTCTTAGGCAGCTGATATACTGCAGAGATAATGCAGTTGGACATGGCTTTAACTGCCGTGGCTCAATGCTATGAAATTCTGGGATCTGTAGTTTTGTGAGACATTTAGCCTTCTCTGTCAGAGAGCTCTGATGCCACAACAAACTACAAATCCCAGGATTCCATAGGATGGAGCCATGATAGTTAAAGTGGTGTCAAACGGCATTATTTCTGCAGTCTGTCAGCAGCCCTGGATAAAATCTTCCTTTTACACAATTTTTAGGAATGATTTTGGGGCAATACCTGGTTAGTGCTTGGATGGGAGACCTCCAGTGAGTACAGTGGGCTCACCATATCAGTGGGCTAGCCATCTGCAGACTGGAGCATCAGCAAATGGTCATGCCCCATATTATTCAGTGGTGGTATGTGCACACGGGCACATCAGTGCATGGCCATGTACACTCACCACCATTGATTAATATGGGGTTTGAGCATCCATGTTTTTTGCCATCCATGGGGTGGGGGGAGAACCGAACACTCGCAGATGAGAAGGGCCCACTGTACCAGATGCTGTAGGCTACAGTTCGGAGCAAGGAACTGGCAAACACCTTTGAGTACTCCTTACCTAAGAAAACCCTATAAAATTCATGAGGTCACCTGTCAATGGGTGACTTGAAGGCACATACACACACAAATGTGAACATTTTGTCTTAAACATTTTATTCATCATTCTGAAAGAAAAGATTCATAATCCACTTCTTCCCCCAGGGAAAAAGGCTTCAAAAAAACAGGGAAAAGGTTTTCCCTCAGCCCCCCCCCCTTTTTTTCCCTTCAGGCTTCAACCATCTCTATTTCCAGACCACCCTGCTCATGCCTTGAGATTTTCAAAGGCGATCCTTCTCCAAAGTCTACCACTGACAGTACTGAAATATGTGCTTCTAAAAATGTATTTTCTGTATTGAGGGCCCAATTTGGAATGCTGCTTGGAATACTGCTCCAGAATTCATTCCATATATATGTATATGGAAGCCTGGAGAAATCATGATCACTGGACTCAGGGCATTAGGTTGATTTTTGGAGTAGATACTAGCTGTGTAATTCTGGGCACTGTAATTCAAAAAATAAATTTTCTAAAGCTCATCTAGGAGTTTTAACTTTTCCAAGCTCTGCATTATGGTCTCACCAACTGCTCAAGAATTTCAAAGCCTGATACCTATCCTGTTACCTTGGAACCTCTAAAGAAATATGTCCCGTCTTCGGAGTGTCCTTTAAAGAGACAATGCACTGTGAAAATTTTCCCTCTCCTTTCAAACTCCTCCTTTCCTTTAGAAAGAGCTGACAAACATGAGATAGCCTTGAGCAAGTCACACACTCTCAGCTTCAAGAAGAAGGCAATAGCAAATCTCTGAATAAGTCTTGCCAAGATAATCCCGTGAGAAAGTCACCATTTATGTCAGAGTCAGCTTGAATGCACATAACAACTACAACAAATATATGAAGCTGCCTCATACTGAGGTAGTTGTATTGTTCTATTTAACACGGTATTCTCTGCTCTGGTTTGCAGTAGCTCTCTGGGGTCTCATGTAGGAATCTGGGGTAATGAGTCCTTTCCATCACTTGTAACTTGAACCTTTTGAAGTGCAGACATGAGGGACTCAACTAGAATCATGTACACTTCTGTTCATCTTGAAAGAAAAAGAACAAATTCTAGAGAGGGAGATGTGTACTTTGCTCCTATCAGGCAAAAAAAAAAAAGGTTCTATGGGGTTTTCAACATTGGGAGTATCTCTACCCTACCAAAATATGTCTATTCAATACCATTTGGGAGTTATGATTTCTTGCAAAGAACTGCATTAGGACAGTGCTGATAATTCCCTAATTCAGGTAAGGGCAAAGTGTGACTCTCCAGATGTCAGTGGACTGTGACTCTCATCAGCCCTAGCCAGCAGAGCCAGAGTTGAGAAATGCTAGAAGTCATGGCCTAACAATATCTGGAGGGCTGCAATTTGCCTTCTCCTATCCTATACAGCGAAAATACTCCTCATAGAATTCAAGGAGAATACCTTTTGTCTAAACGGGAGCCTGCATCATTTTGCCATATTTGGAAGGGGGGACTCCAAATACTTGGTGGAAAAAGACTTTGCAACCTTCCCTGACTTCTTTTTTACATTCTGAAAGAAATGTGCATTCCCAATCATTGGAACAACTGATTTCCTCTGCTGCACTTTCCCGATAAGAGCGGAAATGGAAAGCTGATTGGTCAGATATGTGCAGGGGTGGAGCTTGCTGGCAAGGCAAGTGCCCGTAACCGCCATATTGGATTTTCATCATAGCGATCATGCGCTAAGGTGACAAAACAGCCTTTATCTTGTTTTGTTTTGTTTTTTTAAGTGGAAGATTGCACTTCCGCACCTTGGATTTGCTTTTTTTTAAAAAAAAAACAACAACAACATTCTTCCGCAGTGGCAACTGGTAACATTAGCAATGTGATTAATTCACTTGTGCCCACCATCTTGATTTGCAGGCATGCACATTTGAACAACAAACATGTATGGCTTTGCATGCCTGCGATCTTGAAAAAAAACATGGAGACAAATGAAAGCTGCTGCAAATTGGCGTTAGTGCAGATTTTATTGCCCCATGCAGACAAGCCCCTTATCTAAAGGATTCCTAGCCAGTCCACTGCATATCCTCCAACATTTCACATATGAAAATCAGGACACATGTGGCCAAACAACAACAGAGTGTGGTCAAGATGGTAAAAGTTATTAATGAAGATGGACAGACAAGCTAGGACAGGCTGCAACAGTTTGTTTTTGCTTGAGTCTACAAGGAAAGGATAAACCCAGCCCCTTCCTCTCCGCTCCCCTCGAAATGATACAAACTACTTTTGCAAGTTGAACTCAGTTTGCAGCACCTAAAGTAAGCTGAACACAAACTGGAAAAGAGAGAGAAGGAGAGAAACTGACATTTTAAAAGCAGCTGAAAAAATGGGATGACAGAGGATTAATTGGCACTGTTCCTGTCAGATCAGGACAATTGGAGGGTATGTCTTCTGTGTCCCATTAATCAGGGCAGTATATTTTTTGAGGATGTGGAACAGGGACCTCTCTGCTGTTATGGAATAATTTCCATAACTGGGAGCATTCCAAGATCTCACAGTGTTTTTATGTTCACTTAAAAACAGCACTAGGTGAAGGGGAAGACTTCTCTTCTTCTCATAGAAAACAACACTAGTCATATGTTTCTTTTCAGCTAATCTCTTTATTTATTGCTTGATAACAGTGTCACATCCTTGTTTTGTTTGTTTACTGTTTAATTATTTTATTGATGTATGTATACATTTTGGAAAACCAAAACAAAAACAAAAAACCAGTAGGGCATCCAAATGAGATTGCTGCCTGCCTGTTTTCCCTAGTAGAAAAAGTAGCAGGTTCAGATGTGGGGACAAGTAGCATAAGGCAGAGGTGGTTAAATGTTCTCTTCGCCAACAGAGCTTGGAAACAATAGATTTTTGGACTACAACTCAGAATCCCCCAACATAATAACTTGTTTGGATTAGATATCCCAGAATCCTCCAACCAACATGGCCATTATCCATAGTGGTCAGGGGATTCTAGAAGCTGTAGTCCAAAAAAAGGAACTTTTCCAGGCTCTGCTTACCTAGCACCACTGATCCGATCCAATGTATTTCCATCCAGGCTGTTTTTAAATAAACATCAAAACACTGGGATATCTGATCACAGATCTCTTTCATGGTATTTTAGCCCTGACTTTTTATATAAGCTAGGACAAAAAGGAGAGGAACATGGTTGAAAAGAACACGGGGGAAACCTGGTGAGAAAGCCCACATTGAGCATGTGCAAATTGCAGTAAATTGTGCAGAATAAAGCAGGCTTTCACCAAAGACATAACTACAAATGAAGATAGAAATACTGTAGATGGAAGCTAGACACACAAAAGCACACTTCCCCTTTCTGCTTCATGAACCCAGGTAAAAGGAGGTGAGGGAACGATGTACTATAAAAGGTTTTCAGAGCAGCTAGCTATTCATCTCATCAAAGATGAGGAAGAGAAAGAAAACTTTGCCTTGCTCTGGAGAGAGCAGTGAGAAGATATCATGCTGTGGATTATTCTATGTCTGAGCTTTGACATGACTGTGATAAATATGTGAAGCATGCAGGAAGGGACCCTCATTTTTAATATTTATTTCACCAAAGTCCACAGTACAGTACTAAGCAAGTATGCATGCAGACTTGAAATGTATTCCTTCATTACCTTGCAGAAGGCACAGTAGTGGCAAACAGAGCCTGCCTCATACTCATCATCTTCATCGTCATCGTCATCTTCTTCTTCTTCAATGGAAAAGAGAGGCACAGATACAGCTATCCAGTCCCACTTAATTTATCTTTGTGGGAAAGGGGGGAGGTCCAGAGGTCCACTGGATTCCCAGTGGGCACTGGGTCCTAGTGGGCTGGTGCTTGCGAGAAAGGAGCTGGGATTCCTGAGCTTTCCAAAGAAGGGAAGGGAGGATAATTTATTTGGAGGGAGTCAGGAGCCATGCAAGTTGGGAGACAGTAGGAACTGAATTTTGGAGCCAGGGTTGTTTAAATGTGGGGAACTGAAGCCATTGGAGACCACAGTGGCTCAGAGCACTGGAGGGTGGGATAGAAAGCTTGTTTCCTGGCTTGTCCAGGCTCATCAGTTCTCCTAACAAAAAGAAATATGGATCTATCACATCCCCCATCCCAGCCACTGAATTTTTGCTCACCTTCTTGTCCTTCATGGTGTTTCTTGACCTTTTCATGGCCTTCGTGTTTGTGATGCTTGTCTTTGTGTCCTTGATGCTCATCCTCATCGTCTTCCTTAGAAGCACTTTCATCAGACTCTTCTTCATTATCACCAGGGTGGTGGTGGTGGTGATGGTGCTCTGTTTCCTCCTCCTCCTCCTCATCATCATCATCATGGTGATGATGGCCACCATGATGATGGTGCCCATGGGACTCCTCCTCCTCGTCATCATCGTCATCATCATGGTGATGATGGTGATGTCTGGTGTGCTCTTCTTCATCACTGTTATCATCATCGTCATCATCTTCATCATCATCATCATCATCGTGGTAATGGTCACCATGATGGTAATGATGGTGGTGATCGCCATGATGCTCATGATGGTGGTGATTTTCATCTTCATCCTCCTCCTCATCGTCATCATGGTGATGGTGGTGATGATTACCATGATGTTCGTTATGGGAATGGTGATGTTCATCCTCATCCTCCTCATCGTCATCATTATGATGGTGGTGGTGGTGGTGTTCACCATGATGGTCATGATGATGGTGGTGATGTTCATGCTCCTGCTCCTCATCATCATCATGGTGGTTGTGGTGGTCATCATGATGTCTGTGATGGTGGTGATGTTCATCCTCATCCTCACCATTATCATGATGGTGATGGTGGTGGCTGCCATGATGTTCATCATGATGATGATGTTCACCTTGGGCGGTGTCACTACCATCATCACCATGGTGATCACTGTGGTGGTGGTAGTGGTCGTGATGATGTTCCCCTTCATCTCCTTTGTGGGAATGATGGCCTTCTTGGTGTTGTCCAGCTTCATGATGATGAGTGACATGAGAGTGATGATGATGATCATCATCCTCATCATCGTCGCTGTGCTGATTGTGATGCCCATGGTAGTGGTGTTCCTTATGATGTTGGTGTTCATCTTCATGGCCATGGTGCTCTACTTTGCCATGGTCATGGTCATGGTGGTGGTGCTCCTTTTCCTGCCCCTGTACACTAGGGAACTGGAATGAGCAGAGGAGGACCAGAAGGAGGCCAAGCTTCCAAGCCTTCCAGGAAGCCATATGTACAGCTTCCACCTAGACGCTTGGTAGAGGTCCCAGTAGAGTCAACTCAGAAAGGAGCTCAAGGAGGAAGTCTCAATAGAGGCAACTAGGAAAGGCAGACAAGGAGAACTAAGGAGGTAGAAACACACCGTTCCCAGCTTGGGTTTTGTGTGAGCGACGTCTACAGCTGGCCTAGATTAGCCTTTCACCCCCCAGCCAATGACTGCCTGACCCAGCCTCCAAGACAGATGAGAAAACAAAGTCATGGCCCCTACCATGCCCTTATATGAGGTGACAGGGATGGTGGGGGTGGGGAAGCAGGGAAAGGGAGCTGAGCTGCTTGCCATACTGCCAGGCTATTATTAGCTCTTAGGAGCAACTGTACCTCACTCACTCTTTTAGTGACAGGGATGTCAGCATGGTTTCAGAACAGGGAGAAATCGGAGCCAGGACTCCTGGGTTCTTGGGAGAGAGTGGGCTGTGTGATTTAGTGCATTTGGGGGAACTAGAAGTTCAGTTTCTTGAGTGTCTGGGGGTTAGAGAAAGAGGCCTGTCCTTCTTGAGCAGAGAGTAAAGTTTACCAAGTGTAGGGTCCACTTATGGCAACCCCATGTATTTCATAGGTTTTCTTAGGCAAGGACTCCTCAGAGGTAGTTTTGCCAGTTCCTTCCTCTGAAATACAACCTACAGCAGCTTTTCTTTTTAGCTCAGCCGAAATACTAGGAAGCCATGCATGCATTAAAATAAATCATGATAGGTATCTCACTAAGATCTATTTTTAATTTTTGAGGGAAATGGTAATACTGTACTGCTAGTGCAAGTGAAGTTAGCAGGAGTGCCCATGATGAAAAACACAGCCCCTAGTTCTCATGGATAATATAAAAGAGGCAAAATGGATGAATAAAAAAGTATTGGGAAAGCCAGTGTGGTATAGCAGTTAAGGTGTTGGACTAGGACTTGGAAGATCTGGATTCTAGCCACTACTGTGCCATGTGAGCCAGTGTCTTTCTGCCTCTCACTTGCTCAGCATGGCCTACTTCAAAGTGTTGTTGGGAGGTTAAGGTAGGAAAACGAACACCATGTATACTTTCTTGAGCTCCTTGGAGCTAAGGTTGGGTATAACCCTAATAAATATGATGGTACATAGATATATATTTTAAGAAAATAACTGCAAAGGGTTTAAGAGAAATGAAGAGGTTGGAAGCTAAAGTGATGCACCTGAGTATTTAAAAAAAAAAAGCAGTGTAAGTTGTAGAGTACACATTTTGTGGCAGTGTCAGGAATGTGCTGATGGATCCCAGTAGCTGAAACCAAATCCATGGAGTTGGTTGAGATCTATAAATACCTGTGCAGCAGAAGCCTGAATGTTTCCTGCTGGTGTCCTGCTCTTTTTTAGATGGCAATGTATGACTAGAGCTTGTAAATTTTACTTTTTTCTACTACAACTCCTAGATTTCTCCATCAAGGCTGGTTTGGGAATTTTGAGTGTTATAGCACTGCTAGAACACTAATTTCTTTAAGACCTTTAAGACTAACTGCTTTTTATTTTAGCTTGAACTTTTGTGGATATAAACCCAATTCTTAAGATGCAAAAGGTCTCAGGTATAAAGCATATTTATACAGTTGTGGCAGTGGGGTAGAATGTAATAGGATCCAGAAATATGCAAATCATGTCCCTTGTCCTAAATTTTCAAGGTGATAAAGGTCTTTCAGATCTTTACAGTGGTCAGTTAGTGCTGGTGTATGAAAACAATAAATCTGCTTACCAAAAGTTAGCAGAAGCATCCAAAGAAAGGCAAATAAGGCATCATAAGGATACCTAATGATCACGAAAGGGCGCACGTAACATATGACGTCGCCCTTTCGCAATCGTGCCCTGTTTAAAAAACATACTTTTTTATTGACGGCTCAAACTGTGAATTGATTGCTGTGGAGCTTTGGTACCAGCATTGCCGGTGTTTGAAACTTTGTGCCATTGTACTTATGTGAATGCAGCATCAATGGCCAGTCTGGTGAGAACACTTCCGGGTGGGATCATGTCATCCAGGTAGGTGATGCACGTTTTATGACCTTCCCCAGTCTACTTGGGACTTTTTTAGTGTGTTTAAGTACTTGTTGTAACTTTTACTGTCTTGTTTTTGTTTTGAATTTTCCACGCTATATATGCTCACGAGAATGCATGAGGTTTCAAACCGCCGAAAAGCCTTTTGCCAGGATTAGAGGTAAGTGTGACATGGGGAGTTCTTTTGCCCGCATAAAAATGACAGTTATGCCAGCAAAAGAACGGGGTTTAGGGGGGTGATCTGATAAAGTCCTTAGGCAAAACATTTGTCTTTTCCTTACCCACTGGAGAGGTTGCCCCTTCAGAAATGGCACTTGTATCATCTAAAAACAAAGATAGATGTGTGTTTTTCCTCAGAAGCATTGTTTTTACCTACATGCAGATTTATCTCTCCCTACAGCTGGCAAAGGCTAGTGAACACAGAGAACAGAGCAGTCAGAGGTTTTGGACTTCAAGCACTTATCAGTCCCAGCCTGTCAGTAATGGGGAATGATTGTTTCTCTTGTTATGCTAGATTCCTCTTTAATGCAGGACTATATCAGTCCATCCCCCATTAACGTTCTTTTGCTGGCATATTTTAAAATGTTTTTATGCCAGCAAAAGACCCCCCACACCAGACCTACCTCCAGCTGCATCAATGAGGCTTCCCCAGCAGTAACGGAGCACAAATGGAGCTTCGTTTATTTCCAGGGTTGAGATCTTGCCAATTCTTGTGAGAAGACACTAGCATGGGAAATTTAAAAATAAAAGCCAAATAAACACATAAAAAGTACAGCAAAGCACAAAAACACTTAAAAGTCCCAAGTACATGGGGGGGGGTTTCATAAAAAGAGCATCCCCTACCCAGCTGTTGTGATCTCACCTGGAAGTATCTGCCCATTGATGCAGCATTCCCATGAGTACAGTGACGTGAGGATTCAAACGCCGGCAATGCTGGCAGCAAATTGCCATGAGAGATCAATTGATGGCTTGGCCCGTCAATAAAAAAAAACAGCTTGTGGACTTTACATGATCGTGAAAGGATGATGTTGTCTGGTATGTGCGCCCTTTCGTGATCATTAGGCATCCTTATGACACCATATTTGCCGCATCTGATAAAGCTCGTTGGCAAGTGTTCTATAATATTATTCTCCACCTCCAATCTGAACTGGGATAGACACATTCTACTTCATTCTGCCTCTGCCTGTTTAGCTTCAGCTTTAGATTTCTTTGACCATCTAAATCCACACTATACAAATAATCCAGTTTGAAACTGGATTATTTGCCATGGCTCCTTCCTATTGAATCTCAGGATTTGTAGTTTTACAAGGTCTTTAGCCTTCTCTGCCAAAGAGTGCTGGTGCCTCACCAAACCACAAATCCCAGGATTCTATAGGAATGAGTAGTGGCAAATAATCTAGTTTCAAATTGGATTATTTGTGTAGTGTGGATTCACAGCCACCCTCTGAATTTACAGTGAGCATCTGACACTTTTGCATGCCAAAAAAGTGTTTTCTTTCTGAAGACAACAGTGCATGTTCTTCTTGCTACCTCTGGTTTCTCACACTCATGTCTTTACAAAACCATGGGGTATTCTATTGCCCATCTCCTGGGTTCCAGTGCTTTGAAACACAGCTAAGCTTTATTTAAAAGCAGAATTGGGCAACCTCTAGTCCTAGGACTTCAGGAAGCCTTTGGCAGGATAGCTATAGGTCTGTAATAGTGAACATAGAATCATAGAGCTCAGCTAGACGGGAGAGTTAATTGTGGAAAATAGCACATTACCTCACTGTCGCAGCAGTGTTCATTTGTCCCCACGAATCATTCGCAAGATTGCTGGCATGGAAAGCTATCCAAGTTTGTAGTTCACAGGAAGCATGCCCACGAGAAAAGATGGTGGCTGTGAGTGAATTACCTGTCTTACTATCTCCTGAAAAGTTCCCTCCATTCCCCCCCCCATTTTTTTGCCATTAAATGACAGATGTGGAAGAGCGATCTTCTGCTTAATTTTTTTTTTTTTGCTATTGTTCTGCTGCTTGAAAATAACACTCAGTCATGTCCCTGAAAACAACAATGGCAGCTCCAGCCGCTTCATTGCCAGCAAGCCCACCCCTGTGCACATCCCACCAATCATGTTTTGACTTCCTGGATGTGCCCCAATTCGAATTGGTTGTTCAGATGGGCTGTTATGTGCATTTTCATGTACTTTAAAAAAAAATCACAAGAAACAGCAAAAGCTGTTATCACAAACTACTTGGAATTTTCAGCCCCCCTCCTTCTGAATATGATGAATCGCGGCAGAGGCTCATCTGGACAAATGGTATTCTGCCCACATTCCTTGAGGATTTTTTTGTTTTTGTTTTTGTCATCTAGATAACCCCATAGTTAGAAGAGGCCACAAGGGCCATCTAGTGCAACCCCCTGCCATTCAGGAATATACAACCAAAGCATGTGTACAGATCACCACATCTAGTTCTCCCAAGCAGAAAGTGCTTTTCCTTTCACAGCTAGATTTGTCCCCACTATCTGACCTGTCCATATGGAAATGCTTCTGCAAAGTTTTCTCATGTATTCTGCTTGGTGGGGATGGTCCTCTAATTGTCAGGCTGAGTTTCCAGTCCCTTGTTGGAAGGCATCCTCCATTGGAAGAGCTGTCACTCCAAGCCTGTTTTAAAGCTGAAGAATCCTATTAAGGGAAAGCCAAAAGGAGCCTTGAAGTTGCCCATCAGCAGTTAGCCTCAGTGCAGGGGAGCAAGCAGGCATAGAGGTCACCTGTGTCACATATCTCCCATATTGGTCATTGGTGGCAATACTGATGCAAGATTTCCAGCTTATCCATTCCCAACCAATTTAAGTGTTTATAAGAGAAGTCAGCTGAAAATGCTTAGTGATTCACAGTTATGATGCTAAAGAGGGATAGACAGCAGAGGCAACATGAAAAAGATGTCACAAATGGCTTAACTACTAGCTTTGATGTGAAAAGCTGCAGTAGCTAAAACCTATTCTACAAGCAATTCAAAGAAGCTCTAAGGAGAGAGCCCAGCAGTTAACCTCCAAACAAATGCTAGATCAGGAGGCTGACAAATTGTGCCAAGGTAAAATGTAGTTCAGCCAAGCTTATTGGACACAGAACAAACACTTGTCAGTGATCCCCTGACATAAATAAAAATGCATAGATGAAAGGTATAGTACAGATCAAAACACACAAGACACCACAAAGAGATAAAAAAGCTGGAGTAGGAAACTCCCTAGTCAGGAAAATCATCACAGCTATGTGGGCACCTGCCAGACAAGGCATAAAGCCAAGGTCCTCCTAACCAGGGCTCAAAGAAATATCTGTATTGTACATCTCCAAACCTTGCCTTGTGGGATACAAGCCAATGTTATAACAATTTCAGAGACTCCCAAAAGCAAGCCTTAAAACATATCGTTGTGTGTAGTCTTGGAGGGGATAGACTTTGGTGATATCAAACATCTATGTGGTGACTTGAAAAGAGACAAAATCAGAGTTTTCCTAAACTAGGAAGTCCCACAGGGCCAGGACTATTGGATCTGGTAAGAGACACTACAGTTGTTGTTATAATGTGTCTTGTTGTTGAGTTGGTTATGACTCATGGTGACCCCATCGTAGGAATTTCTTGGCAACATTTATTCAAGGAGTTTTGCTACTGCCTTCTTTGAAGGCTGAGAGAGTGTAACATGGCCAAGGTCACCCACTGGGTTTCCATGGCTGAGTGGGGATTTGAACTCTGGTCTCCCAGGGCTGTACTTTCATGAAAACATTTTAGGTTTGCAACTCTCCTTATTCTTGTGTTATGGTTAAATCTCTGTGTTTAAGTGTGTTTTATATATTTTATAGTAAAGAATATAACTGAAGGCCAGTCTAGACGAGGGAATAAAATATGAATTGGGGTGCAAAAATACCAGTTTGCAGCAGCTGACATCTGTCTCAATTATTTTTTGGCAAGCTCGCTGGTGTGCGAAGCTCTCTGTATTTCCTGTTCACACGGAAGCCAGCAAATGGAATGCCAGCAAATCAAGACGGTGGTTGCAAGTGAGTTACTCATGGTTTTGTACTCCCCAACTTGCCCCCACCAAACAGTTTTTTGGGGGAGAAAAGCTAAGTCCAAGGTGCAGAAGAGCAATCTTCTGCTTAAATAATAAAAAAAGGAAAGAAATCCTGTTTCATCGCCTCAGCATATGATGGCTACAGTGACAATCCAACATGATGGTTCTGTGATCTGCTGTCTTACCAAGCTCCACCCCCTGTGCACATGTAACCAATCATCTGTCCTCTTCAGCAATGCAATGCAATGCGATTCAGTTGTCCTAACAGGCAACGGTGTGCATTTCTGTTAGGTTTTTTTAAAAACTTGGGAAAAGTTCTGGAGGCTTCTGCCACGGACTTTCCCCTACTTTTGCTCCCCCTCCCTCCAAAAAGTACAGAACGCTGCGGGATCCCATTTGGACACGTGGGGTTCACCACAGATTCTAAGAGGGTTTTTTCCCCACCATCTGGACTGCCCTTGAGTGATCTCAAGAGTGGCTTCAATTCAATGAGAAAATGAACTCAATGAACTGGCCACAGATGTGTGTGTGTGGGGGGTATGAGTAAAATGAGAAGTTGTGTCTTAGTGTAGTGGCCCTGACAACTTTCAGCACCACCCCCAATGCTGTCATATTAGTCTGCAATATAGTTGAGAACAGAATAGTCATTAGACAGCCAGTATGGTTTATTGCCATAGTGGAATTTGGGAGATAGAAGTTCAAGCCTGGAGCCATGAAATTTACTCATTCTCTCATAACCTGATCTACTTCACAGGGATGTGGTTGGAGAGGCTTGTCCACTGCTATGGGGACACTGGAGGAAAGGAAGGATATAAATTTGGAAGGATAGAAGTCCAGTCAAATCCACACTACACAAATAATCCAGTTTGAAACCGGATTATTTGCCGGGCTGCCTTCCTATGTAATCCCGGGATTTGTAGTTTGGTGAGGCACCAACACCCTTTGGCAGATAAGACTAAAGACCTTGTAAAACTACAAATCCCAGGATTCCATAAGAAGGAGCCATGGTAAATTTACCAGTTTCAAACTGGATTATGTGTGTAGCATGGATTTGGCCTCACTAATAAATATACAAATTATCCCAGAGTAATTTGAATCCTTTGACCTCCCCAAAGTTTATGAGCCCTGTTTTAAAGCCTTTTTCAGACTTCCTCAATCTCTCTGGCAGATAACAGGTTGATCTGCCTCCAAGCCATTCCAACACCTTTTGAGAAACATTAGCAGAATTAGCAAAGTACCCCTGCTTTGAAAAGAGAGAGAACCTCCCCTAACTTACAAGTTCATCTTGGTTCACATTATAGTGCCAGGTTTTTAATACAACTGTAGACTGAGATACTGCTTAGCCTATTTATCCCCATTTCTTACTATTTATTCAAAGCTGGGTCTGCAAACTGAATGGAATACAAGGCTCTGTGAGGAGGAATGATGTGATGATTTGGCTGAAAAGGATTGGAGGAGTGAATTTGTGTGTGTGTGGGTAACCCCACACCACCAACATCCCAAACAATTCAAGCTCTTCCGCAGACATAACTGATCAAAATCTTATTCTAGATGAACTCTATTACTCTCAGAGGTGTTTATCCAGTCAAGCCAGTTCCTGAACTGGGTGTGGTGCTGCTGCCAGGGGGCTGGATCTTGAAGCTGTCTCTGTTGCATGATCACTTATTCTAGGCAAGAGAGGCACCGGAGAAAAAACCTGGAGACGCTGACTCCAGCCTGGCACTGGTTGTGCCCCCCTGGTCTACTCCATGGCCAGTTCCAACCAGAAAGACCAGGTATTGTGGCATTTAGACAGCCAGTGTTTTGCCGGTAATCAAAACTGTTTGCGTGGAACTTCCTGAGTGTTTCCCACCCCCACTATTCCTAACTCTCAATTTTTTCCCCAGGCATGGATCCCCAAACTCTTCAAGAAGAAAGTCTGCACAACATTTATAGAGCAACCTGGTGAACCAGGGTGAGTAAAATCTAATGCCCCCCCCCCCCCGTTTTTCACAAGATTCAGGTAGGCAAGAACTTCCAGGTCCTCACAAAGCGTGTGTTTTCCCATAACCTCATCCTCTTCCCTTGCCTTATTATCATAGAATCATAGAATTGTAGAGTTGGAAGAGATACCATCTCTCCCTGCAGCTATATAGATATAGATATAGATATAATTTACAAACTGCTCCATGTCAAGAGATTTCAGTGATTAATATTAAATGAAAACAATCAGATGCAATGAAAAATAAAGCAAAAACAGATATCTTAAGAAAGTGTGGCTGGAACTGATTGGTGGAATTGATCAACCTATTTTCATTTCCCCAGCACGGCTGAACTCTGGATAGTCTTTTGTGGGCACTAGTTCCCCTGTTTCTCTGTTTCTACATCCAACTGTCCCAATTTGGCAAGGACAGTCCTGATTAATCCTCTGTCCCACTTTTTTGAGAGCCAGCATTGTGTGGTGGTTTGAGTGTTGGACTATGACTCTGGGGACCAGAAGGCTTATCACACGAGGGAAGGGAAGCGGCAGTGCAGCCCGATGGTAGCACCTCCCGCCTTGCCTTACTGCATGACGTCAGCATTCAACATTCTAGGCCACTACATTCTAACTGGAAAAATCAGAAAAAAGACTAGCGTTTACCACCGTCTCCCATGGGACTGGAATGGAAGAACAGCTCTTGAACACTGATGTTGTGCGATAAGGCAAGATGGAAGGCGCTATGATTGGGCTGCACTTCTGCTTCCCTTCCCTTGTGCAATAAGCCTCCAGGCTTTGAATCCCCACTTGGCCATGGAAATACACTGGGTGACCTTGGGCAAATCATACTCTCTCAGCCTCAGAAGAAAGTAAAGGCAACTCCCCTCTGAACAAATCTTGCCAAGAAAACCTCATGATAGGTTTGCTTTAGGGTTTCCATAAGTTGGAAACAGCTTGAAAGTACACAACATCAGCTTCTTTTTAAATGTCCCAGTTCCAATCTCTTCCTCCCACTTTGCCCCTTTGTCTTCAACTTACTTCAGTTGCTGCAAACTGACTTCAAAGTGAAAAAGCAGTTTGTGATCAATTAATTCATCTGTGGGGGAGAGAGGATAGGAGGATGTAACATCTTGCTCTTCCCAGTAGGCTCATGCAAAAGCAAGTCACTGCAGCCTCTTCTAGCTTGTGTGTTCTTCCTCATTAATCACTTTTGCCATCTTGACCATATTCTGATGTTGCTTGGCTATACATGTCTCAATTTTCAATTTCCACGAAATGTTGGAGGGTGTGTTCATGTTATCTTCCGCACTCCCCTTAATTTCCATGTAAGTAGATTTCTGTGTGAAATGACTGGTCCCCAAACATTCAGCCCAGCAACTTCCTGGGCTGAGCAGCATGGGTAGTTTGTTCTAAAGTTCTGCTTCATCCACTTTCTGGAGCCACTATTTTGTGGTTGGTTCCAGTTGGTGGACCTCAAGACTGTGATAGTGAAAAAATAGGGCCTTAGGACATAATTATACGAGGCTGTAATCATGCAATTACAATGGGATGGTAGCACAAATGGGCTTCCATTATCACACAATGTCATTATCCTCTCGTGCTCAGTCCATGCTGCACCCATTCATCAGGCGCCACTTTTAATTAATGGCAAAAGCTGTCAATAGCCCTCAATATCGCTCTTTTCCCAGTACTGACAAGCATGCAGAATCACATCCCACTCTAATCACGTGATTACAGCATGAAAAGGCTGTCCTCTTTTCCCCCTCCCCTTTCCCATTGAGAACACATACTTCAACTTCCGGGTGAGAACGTGAAGAGGACCAACAGGACAATTTTAATGAACTATTGCCTTTCCTTGGTACATTTTAAAGTGTTTATTTGTGAAGTTCTTTCATTATGTATTTGTTTTTGGTGTGAGAATAGCCGAAATCTCGCCCATGCAAAATCAAGGAAGTAAGAGAAAAAAATTCTTAAAGGCACATGGGCCGGGCAGCAGGAAGCATTAATATTCTGTCATTAAAGGCAATGCAAAGGAGATTTTCACACGGGGCCAAAATGCCCCATTACTGCCCCGCTACCTCCTCTCCCGTTCCTGCCACGGAATAACGTAAATCTTTCACACACTTACCTTAATTCCGTGGCAGGAACGGGTTCCCCCTCCCCTCGCTGGCTGGCTGTAAATGCAGCCGTCATAAGGCTGCTTTTACAACAAGCCATCTGAAACGTTATCACATTATCACGTGATAACACCGGATGGTAAATTTAAAAAATAAAACTCCCCCAAACATAAAATCAGTTCACTAAGCACAAAAACACTCTTTAAATCACATAATCAAAACAGGGAGGGTAAAATAAAGGGTGCCACTTACCTGGATGTCCAGATCGTACCAGGAAGTGCTCGGAATGGACCTCCTCTCCACGGCTGTCATTTTGGAACAGGAACAGGGCTCCTGTTCGCACACCCGTGATTGCGTGATAGTGATGGAACGGGAGGTCTATTCACGATGAAAAATCGTGATTACATTGTTCTGGAACAGTCACGGGAGTAGGATGGATGCAGGACAGAACGGGGTCAACGTCGTCCGAAAGGGAAAACCTTTCCCGACCCTGTTCTGTTCCTGCCATGGGATATATAGCCCGTGTGAAAATCTCCAAAGATAAGTGTTACTATAGCATGAGCTGAAATCCAGTTCTTAAATCACTAGTGGTGGACATGTGATAATGTACTGTAATAATGCTACTATGTTTCTGCTTTCCTCAATAGTGGGATTACAGCATTTTTAGACACTAGTCTGATAAAATCCTTAGTGGGGCTTTCCAAGATCTACATGTTAAAATATGTCATGATGCATTAAGCCCCAGCACTTACAGCAACATCCTTCTTAAAAACTCTCCTCTGTGCTTCCACCCATTTTGTAATCCACCCAGCCAGTGCCAGTGTGGGAGTCCTCGCAGTAACCACAGCTCTGTCGCCACAGAAGATGCCTTTGGAGCAGCCATTGTTAGCAAATGGGACTCAGCCCAACACACCACAGAGGGGCCCACTGATGCCTATGGTGAGGTAGAGTTTGTAGGGGCTGGCCGCAGGCCTAGCAAGGTGAGTTTTGCCAAAAGTCAGAGCTAAGCTAATTGATTGGATGGAGAAGGGGAGTTTATGAGATTATGAGAAGGACTGTGATGCTTCAACAAAGCCAAGGCAACATTGTCAACTGGCTCTACAACAGTCTTTCCCAACAGGGTGCTCACCAGATATAGAATCATAGAATTGTAGAGTTGGAAGAGACCACAAGGGCCATCCAGTCCAACCCCCTGCCACACAGGAAATCATGATCAAAGCATCCCTGACAGAATAAAATCATAGAATAGAATCATCTCCTAAAGTTGCTTTTTGGACTACAGTTCCCAGGATGTCCCAGATAGCATAGCTAATGTCTGTGCTGGAGATATGTTGGGCTACAGCTCTCAACATCCCTAGTAGCCATGCGTCTGATGGGAGTTGTAGCCCAAAATATATTTGGGGAGGAGGAGGTTGGTATATAGTATAAGAAGGAAGGCACTGTATATTTTGGAGTGGCCTAGTGCTTGTATTCATGGGGAATCTGTGGGTGAAGATCTGAGGGTGCTCTTCTTAACCCTGTCCCCACCACCATTCATTCTCTCCACTGCAGTTCATTCGCCTGTCAGACACATCAGACCCTGCAGCTGCCTATGGCCTGGTAACACACCACTGGAAAATCCCACACCCCAACTTGGTGGTGTCTGTAGTGGGCGGTGAAGGTGAGGTGCGTGTAAGGGCCTGGCTTAAGGATGTGCTGAGAAAAGGACTGGTGAAGGCAGCTCAGAGCACAGGTAAAGCAAGATCCTTCAGTCTTGTTTTCATCCTAGGCCTCCACACTCTCAATGTGGGGATTTCTCATGGGATCAAAATATTATGTTTGTGCCAGGAAAATTGTGCTAGTAGGGACACTCACAGCTTGCACATCTGAACTGCTGTAAGGACTTTTGCACTTAATCCTATCCACTTTTTGTACTATCCAGCAGAGTGTAAAATCATATAAAGCAAGAATGAGCCCTCTAGATGTTGGAGGATCATAGTTCTCATCGTCCCTTACCTAGCTATGCTGGCTAGGACTGATGGGAATTGCAGACTAATAACATCTGGAGGAGCTCAGATTGACTGGAAATGTTAAAAGTTGTTATAAGATCAAGCTGGAGACCTTGATTTCTATTTGGAGTGATGTCCCAATTTTCATCTATGAAATGTTGGTGGGTGTGTTCATGTTATCTTCTTTACTCCCCTTGATTTCCATGCAAGTAGATTTCTATGTGAAATGATTGGTCCCCAAGCATTCAGTTGTGATGCTGAAAACAACTTCCTGGGCTGAGCAGCACAGACAGTTTGCTCCACAGTTCCACAGGAAAAGAATGTGACTTATTGTGGTGGTAGCAGAACCATTTAGGATGTGGGGATTTGATTTTGAAAGCAATAATTACTGAATCCTAGGATGAAGTGTGTTGGATTTAATCCGGAAATATTGTAGTTCAAACCTATGTACACTGCCCTGAGTAGATTTTCCATGGTTATTTTCTGGGCTGTCCTGAGTGTTCGGCATAATCAATGAATGCTTAGATGGAGGCATGGATGACTGTGTGTTTACACAAGTCAGAAATGAATTGAAGGCACACAATGATACATGATTTAATCCAGTTAGGAGCCTGACATTTCTTCTTGCAGTACTCTGGATTCCTTTTTTACAGGGTGTAGATAACAGGAGTAATTTACATGCAGATTGGCTTGATATATATTGGTTTATGAGGTTCTGTGCACACAAATTTAGAACTGCCCACCCAAATGATCATATCTTGGTTTATTGAGCTGAGATATGCATTACCTTTTGCCTACAAACTTAACCTGTTCACTCTCTTTTGCATGACAAAGCAATCAAGCAAACCAAGAAATCTACAATTAATCCTAGGGCTTGTCTATATGGTGAAAATAATCCTAATGGGATGTGAATAGAAGGCGATCTGTTCATATGGACATTCACATAAATACATGTCATTAATAAGCCTAGATAGAATACAGTAATTACAAGATAGCCAATGCTTTCCAGTACAAATATGTTTTCCTTCATATAACACAACTAGAGAGGATTAATGGACAGTGGCAATTCTCCTTCCATGAGAGTACAGCAATCTTCTCCCTTTCTCTAGAGCAGGGGTGGGCAACTGCATTGGGGCAGGGACCATTTTTTTACCACTACATCCCAGGTGGGCTGTAGCTGTGTGCTAAAAGTGACTGGAAGTGATATCACACCATGTCCAGATTCATAAAAAAAAAAAATAGGCTGTTTATTTGTGGTTTGGCAGTTGTGGGAGTAACAGGGAGTCAGATTTAATCCAACTGGCATGCTTCAATAGTTAGTTAGTTAGGAAAAAAAGCGATACAAAGACTCCCTGAAACAACATCTCAGGCTCGGCCAAATTGATCACCAGCAATGGTCCACCCTGGCTTCACATCCGGAGGCATGGAGACGCACTATCCACAATGCTGCAGCCTTATTTGAGAACTCACGACGAACAAGTCTTGAAGAGAAACGACAACGCAGAAAGAATCACAACTCAAAAACATCACCCAAGTAGACCTTCTGCTGTGCTTTTTGCAACCGGACTTGTTTATCTCGGATTGGCCTTTATAGTCATCAGCGCGCTTGCAGAAAGCACGGGATGAGTCCTTCCTGAATCTTCGTTTGCGAAGAAAAGTCAGAGAGAATAGTTAGGAGATTTTCATCTATTTGAGGATGATTTTTCATCTGATATTGACAAATCGGGAGTGGGCACCTGTCGGTTTTGGGGAGCAGCATTTAGTTCACGGGATATACTATCCCCCAGAATCACCAGACAGCTATGAAACATACTCCAGAGATGTATTTTTTAAAAGCTGCATTTACTGGATGGTAACCAAAAAGCATTTTATTGTGAACTTCTCGTTTCCACAATTCATTGTGCAGTAGCCACTGAGACAGATCAAAAATTGCTGGATCTTGGGCTAAATCCACTCCTTGGAGGTGTGCCATGTGGCCTTCTCTGTAGTTAAACTAAGGTCCAGAGATAGGGGACCTGTGAACAATATCTGTGATATTGGGATTTAGTTCTTCATTGATAAAAGATTTTATACAGCCCATTCAGTAAATATTTCCATGTTGGCTTACAACCATAAAACAAGAAAACAGCAACCACAGCAATAAAAAATGCAGCAATAACATTTTAAGATGACAGAAGAACAAAGAGCCTTGTGGCATCTTAAAGACTAATAAATTTTATTTGACATATGCCCTAATGGAATACAGCTCTCTTCATCAGATGCATGGATAAATATTGTGCATTCCTAGAAATTAAAACAGCAAATATGATAGAAATAGCACAAGCATCAGAGGTGCAGACTAAAAATCAGCCGCTCTCGATTCAATTCATGTTTTAAAAGAGCTAGATAATAAGAAAATAATAATAATAATAAAAAGAAGTCTGACAACAGTTTGTTTTGCAAGAGTGGTGGTTTGGTGTGAGGGCTTTCCCTTAATCCCACTGTTGTTGTTATATGCCTTCAAATCATTTCCAAATTATGGTAATCCTAAAGTGAACCTTTCTGAGGCTGAGAGTGTGTGACTTGTCCAAGGTGGGTTTCCATGGCCAAGTGGAAATTCGAACCCTGGTCTCCAGAGTCATGGTCCAAAGCTCAGCTAACTACACCATGCTCTCTCTAAGTTGTAGTTTTACTCTACCTGTTTTTTTTAAATCTTGTAAAAAGCCTTGAGTCCCAGTTTTGGAAGAAAGGTGGGACATAAAATAAATCAATTCAAAAATGCTGTTTTGTGTGTTGGGGGGTGACAGATAATTTTACAAGTTGAGACAGGTTTGTCTTGTGGAGGGTATGATGCTTTTAAAATAAAATTGCATGCAAGACTGAAAAGAAAGTTATAAATACTATGTATTTCTTTCCAGAAGAGCGGCTTTTGTCTTTTTGTCACTCTATTTATGAAGCTGTGTGCAAGCATGTGTGTGTGTATGAAGTGCCGTTTCCAGCTGTCTAAAAGCAACAGCTTCTAAAAAGCAGATTTCATGCTCTGCATGGGTGTGGATGATTTACACTGTAAAGCACCCACACCCATTCAGTGGGCCTGCAGTGTGCTTTTTAAAGCTTAGGGTAGAAGGAGGGGGAAGAATACACAGAGGGACATTTCTGGGCTTGTCCCTTTGTGTGTACTTTGTGAGGTAAGCAGTTTATGTATGGGTAACAGGGGAGCACTTTGTTCGATAGGTGTGTCTCAAAGTGAAATGATTGTCATTATTTTTTTTTAATTGCCATATCACAACCACAGACTAATTACTATAACAGGCCTCATAAAAAGAGGGTGCAATGAAGGTCCAGGAAGTAGTCCATTTTTTAAACAGTCAATGAATATGTTTTATTTTACTTCAGAATGTCCAAATTTTGTATGAGCATTCATACATTTTAAAAGATTGTAATATGCTAGCACGTGACTATAAGCATCCCCTACCTTTCTTTCTCTTACACAGGTGCCTGGATTATGACAGGTGGGCTCCACGCTGGCGTCGGCCGCCATGTTGGAGAAGCAGTGAGGGACCACACTACAGCCAGTACCAACCCTAGCACTCATGTGGTGGCAATGGGCATCGCTCCATGGGGCATCGTTGAACAGCGCCGTTGTCTTGTGAACCCCAAGGTATCAGGGAATAGGAGCAAAACAGTGAAAGGGGAATCTACTGGTGAAGGCAAAGCAGACACTCAGAGAGTAGGATGGCTGCTGAAATTTTAGCTGGATGTGAAAAAACTGGATCATTCTAGCCTTTCCTTTATTCACTTTTCCTTTTTCTTTCATCTTGAAGGGTTTGTTCCCAGCACGTTATCACCGGACAGTCCCTGTTAGCCCTTTCTGTCCTCTGGATGCCAACCACTCTGCTTTCTTCTTGGTGGACAATGGGACAGAGGGCAGGGCAGGTGGTGAGGCCTCTTTCCGTGCCCGCCTGGAGCGTTACATTGCCCAGCAGAAAGTAGGCGCTGGTGGTGAGAGACTTTTTCCATATGTATACTGTGATTATGTTCTCCTTTGCTACAAATCTTTCTGTGGATTGTATCCAGATAGGGATTTTATTGAACAGTCGCATTGCCTCATTCACAGATTTTTAAGTCCCATTTAGCTCAGTGGATCTATTCTAACACATCTAAAGCCAACCTATGTCTATCTCTAATTATAATTCATGCTTCTTACCCATTTCCCAAACTAGCACACCACAGGTAAATAAAAATGTACTTCTTTCTCTTTTAATGTGGACCACATCCCACTCCATCCTTACTACACACACACACACAAAACAGACCCTGTTATTGTTCCTGCTTTACCTATCCTTAATTGCACTCTATGTTATTACTGCCTGCCATGTTTATCGCAAACCTTAATGCACTCTGAGGAAAAGCAGCAAAGCATCTTTCCTACTACCTTTCCACATGGCATCGTTGTTTTTTCATTCTGGTCCTATAAGGGACTGAGGTAAAACTGTGACTTTTTACTAACATGAAAAACCCGTTTGCAAGAAGGCACAGTTTTAGCTTTGTCCCCCATAGAACCAGAATGAAAGGATACCAAAAGGATGCCAGTATCATGCAGGAAGGCAACAGGGAAGATGGAACATTCCTGCTGCTTTGCTGCTTTTCCTCAGAATGCGGTAAGGCAATTAGTTGTGGACTAGTTTAAGTCTCTTTCTCAGGTTAATTAACAGATCTTCGTAGAACTACAGAAGTGTATCATTAGATAAGACAAATTACTAGGCCTAGTGGTGAGAGTTTGTTGGGGTAGTGCCCTCTTAGAAATTGGATCTTTTCCCCATACCCATAAGTTAAGGAAGAGGCATAGTTCTCTCTGAAATGGAGGTGAATCTGTGTTCAGGCATTCAGACTTTAGCTTGTATGATCAGTCATTATAAATTTTAAAAATCTCCTACACATACAGTTTGATATTCCTTCTCCAAAATGCTTGGGACCTGAAGTGTTTTGAATTTCAGATTTTTTTTCAGATTTTGGAATATTTGCATATACTGTACATAATAAGAGATCTTGGAGGTTGGACCCATGCCTAAACATGAAATTAATTTTTGTTTCATATACACATAGCCTGAAGGTAATTTTGTACACAATATTTTTAATAATGTTGTGCATGAAACAAAGTTTGTGTACATTGAACCATCAGAAAGCAAAGGTGTCACTGTCTCAGCTGCCCATGTGGACAACTTTATGATTCTATTATATTTTCTATAATTTTGGATTTTGGAATATTTCAGGTTTTGGATTTCCCGATAAGGGATACACAACCTGTAGTACTGTCTGAACCATGTGAGGGAGAAGACTAGATTTAGACCGTCACTTCCTAAAACCTGCTTTGCTAGATGGAAGGGCTGTTTTAATACTGTGGAGAAACAGTCAATATCTGTTCCTCTACCTGATGTCTGAAATCGTACAGCCCAGACAATTTTACCACCTTAGTGAGAAATAGATTCAGATTTGCTGTCTCAAAGACTAAATTCTCCAGCCAGAATGGATTCTGGGAATTCTAATTCAAACAAGTAACTCTAATCCAAACAAGTGCATCCCCACTGTGTTGTTATAGCAGTTTGATACCACTTTAGCTGCCATGGTTTTATCATATAGAATCCTGTGATTTGGTGAGATACTCAGAATTATCTTAAGAGAATTCTAAACGGGAGTGGATTAGATCTTTTCAGCAGAGAATACTGACTACCTCACCTAACTACAAATCCCAAGATTCTGTATGGTGGACCCATGGCAGTTAAAGTACTATCAAACCACTATAATTGTGCAATGTGGATACACCCTGGACTTAATACCCAGAATTCTGTGGGCAAGTTCTGCTGCTACATTTTTATACTCCTGGCCAACTTTCCTAACAATGCATTTCCTTTCTGTTACCCAAAAATACTTGTTCCTTGTTGCTCCACATCAGTTTTCTAGTATTTTCCCTTTCTTAGACTTCTGGAGTCTCTGCTTCTTCACCTCATTTCCCCGTCTTAACCCCCACAGGTCATGGGAGTATTGAGATTCCTGTTTTGGTGCTGCTCATCAGTGGAGATTCATCCATGTTCAAGGTAATGGGTGGAGGATTTTTGTGAAGGTCATTGGAAGAGGTTGGAGCACAGACACAGAGCAAGTAACCGTGGGAATGAATAGATACAGATGGAAGGATTTGTGGGCACAGAAGAAGGAGCCCTGGAAGCAGAGGGAGAGGACGTGCATGTTTGTGGTCAACAGGGCAAACCCTACTGTAAGACAGCATAAGACATTTACCTCAGAAAACCAGCTTGGGGTGTCATGAAAGGGCGGCAATTTGTCTGTTGTTCAAGGTACAGCGCAACCTCTGTATCTGTGGGACCAGTACCCATTGATTCACTTACCCACATCTGAAAAAAATATGGTCTCTCTAGGGATCTTCTAGGTCCTCCAGCACCATTTTGTGGTGTGCTTCCTCCAGAAACTAACCATAGAGTCATGCTGGAGGACCTAGAAGATGCCTAGAGAGATGTTCTGTCTATGAATCTCTAGGTCCTCCAGCATGATTCTCTGGTATGTTTAGGCCAGAAGTCATTCGTTTTATAGGGTTCACTGTTATCCATGGTTTTATGGTATCCACAATAAGTCTAGGAATGTATCCCCCTGCAGATTCCATTTTTTACTGCCAGGAGCAAGAGAAGCATGTGCAGGATACCCTTCCATATGTACTTAAATTAAGTAGTTTTGAGTACTCTTCATCTTGACATAGGGGGGTTGTTCACTGCTTCTCATTCTCTGGTAGCAAAATGTCTTCGGCCAGTCTCAGTGGACAAGCATGAAAAGTCGGACATGTTGAGAAGGAGCTGTTGCTAAGTGCATTGTGGAGAAGGACCAGGGGCCCAGATGTGAGGCAGAGGCCTCAGGGAGAGACAGTTTAGTAGATTTCTATGGGGTTCATCTCCTCATACCAACTACTCCTGCCTTGCTGTCTTCCCTAGCGTGTATCTGAGGCTGTGCACGCCTCCATCCCCTGCCTGCTGTTGGCAGGAACTGGAGGAGCAGCAGATTGCTTGGCTGAGTTATTGGAAGAGACACAACCTGGAGAGCCCCTGAAGACAATGGCAATGAAGAAGATGCAGGGGAAGTTCCCTGACAATGAACTGGAGCACTTGGCAGAGGAGGTGAGATTTAGAAAACCTCCTCTCCACCACTGCCTGAGTTGTCCATCTCTTATTTCTCTGTCTCTGAAACTCTTGCAATTAATTCCAGTTTCTTCCTATTCCATCTGAATATCTGAAACTCTACTTCCATAACTCTGGATGTCTCACCAGTTCTCCCTTGGTTAATAAGAGGGCATGTGAGGATTTCTCTTTGGGGAGGAAAGTCTCCTCCACCTACCCCCCAAAGTGATTTCTAATTATCTCTCCATTCTTCACATCACCAGGTGGAACGTATTGGGGCTCTGAGGGAATTGGTGACTGTTTATTCAGACCAAGAAGGTTTGGAGGAGTTTGAGACCATTCTGCTCAAAGCCTTGGTGAAAGGTAGGTCTCCAGCTACAGTTGGAACCTGACTTCATATTTCTCCATCCCATCAATTTCTTCCCACTTTGGACATTTTTGCAATATAAAAATAGATTATCAAAAAAAATATCCCTGGGCTAAGCATGTGCTCAAAACCATCCTGTTCCTATTCTGAGCGGATGTCCTGGTGTGTGCCCCGCCCACCCACCCACCCAGATGGTGCACCAGCTATGTTTGGTAGACTGAGAGGTTCTAGTAAGAAAAGAAAGTTAATCCCTGCTTTTGAAACAATTTCTGTTTCAAATAAATACACTTAATCCCTCTCAATGATGATTTCTGCAATCTTGACTATATCTCTCAGCCTTGACCTCTGAACCTGGCCATATAATGTAGGAGTGGATAAGTGTGACCTTCTTCATGTTTTTGGCATACAATTAATGAATTACAGACATATCTTGCTAATAAGGGGTGGGGAGTTAGATTCCTGACCACCACTGTAAAGGGAATATCACTTTAAAATGAATCACAGTCTTCCCCCCACCCCACTTATCAGTGCATATTAAAGCTTAAGAACATATTTATACTATCATTTATTAAGTGCATAATAGTGCTAGGCCTTTAAAAAGATGTGAAAGTAAAAATAATAAATAAAAACATTTGCCAGATTATGACATGGAGAAACAAAGTGCACAAACTCTGTAAACAGACTGAGTGCTGTTAACAAATGGTTCTATACTGTATAACTGAAAAACATCATATTAGCAAAGCACTCTGAAGCAAAACACCTTAAAGTGAGGTATGCCTGTATTATGGGAGTTGTAGTCTAAAAACATGTAGAGGACCACACCTGCCCACCCCGATATAATGTAAGTTAGTTAAGGCTGCTGACACACTGCAGAAATATTGCAGTTTGACACTTTAACTGCCATGGCTCAATGCTGTGGAATTCTGGGATTTGTAGTTTTGTGAGATATTTAGCTTTTGCTGTGTGAGAGCTCTAGTGCCACAACAAACTACAAGTCTCAAGATTCCATAGCATTGAGTCATGGCAGTTAAAGTGGTGTCAAACTGCATTATTTCTGTAGTGCAGATGCAGTCTTATCTAGATGGTTCACAAGTACCTAGTTACCACAAACCTTTGTTGATGGGAAATTAGGAGTATGCAATAAGAATGCATGGAAGGAACTTTCAGAGATGATATAATTCAGGTTCCATCAGACACCTATTCCCACTTGACCTGCACCATTGTTTTCCAAATTAACATGGCCTTGATGAAGCCAATCCATGAAATTATTTACTGAAGTTAGATCAATGGTGTGGGGCAGATAGAAAACCAACAGGTATTTTAATTATAGCAACATATAGAATAGTAAAGATGAAAATGAGAAAATTTACCTAGAAAAGTTCTAACTCTGGACCGAGATGCTTTTCTATGGACTATGAAGAACTTGCCTTGAAGGTCAGGTGTGGCTCTGAATGTCACAGTCAAATCCAGCAAATATTGTTATCAAATGTTGGATAAGACAAAGTTGACACTCAAAGTGGGTTCTCAGAACAGGTGGGCACAGAGCAAAAAGAGCATTTCCAGTTTATACTTTCATTAAAAAACAACAACAACAATATAGTTTTCAGTACAGAAATGAAAGAACAAAAAACATAAAAAGAAACTTGTCATACAGTATTACAAAACACAACATATAAATATTATAGCAAGAATAGCCTCAATCTTTCTGTTAATATCAACTAGAGTAGCCTTCTTGAATCAATTAGATTTTCAGCAATTTACCCAATGGGTTTACTCTATGTGGGACTCGCTAACAAGAGAATAATCATAGTTTTATTGTATTAACACAAGTGAGGCCTACCCTAAAATGTTGTAGTGTAGAGTGTTCTCTATTCAGGATTCAATTCACTACATTCCATGTTCTCATCTGCCCCCACAAAAGTTAGCAGTCCATTGCCACTGAACATGCCAGTCTTTAATGGTCTTTATTAGGCTGTTTGGGGGACCATAGGTGGATTCTTCCCCTCAAGGCTTTTCCCTTGAAATTGTATTTTTCTACTTCTTCAAACCTTGAGGTTCTTCAAACCTGCTGATATTTCCAATTTGTATATGGGTGGTGCTGTTTTGGCTATTTGGCTACAAAAGTGGTGGCCCTCACAGCCTGAATCCTGGAAATAGAGACAATGAAATTACAGAGCTGGAATCCCCCATGTTTCATATACATTTTGACCAAATCTTTACTATTAAAGAATAAATGACATAAACATACAAATGATGGTAAGAGCTGTTCTGCAGTGGAACGCCTTGGAGTGTGGTGGAGTCTCCTTCTTTGGAGGTTTTTAAGCAGAGGCGGGATGGCCATCTGTCGGGAGTGCTTTGATTGTGTGTTCCTGCATGGCAGGGGTTTGGACTGGATGGTCCTCATGGTCTCTTCCAACTCCATGATTCTATAAAATTGCAATTTATCTCTTCTACCTCAAATTCTCTCTCTCATCTTTCTTTAACATTCTGGTTCTTCAGGTTAAATTTCTCTCTCATCGGGTTGGATAGGCTCTGTGGATCACCTCCCTGTACCCAAGCCCCCCTTAAACAGGGGGAAAACAAAAACTGAAGTGACCAAATGTTAAAAGCCAGCCCGAGTGTTAAGATCAGCTGCAGAGGGCTTTCTCTCAGTTCCACCACCTTCACAGGTGAGGTCGGTGAAGACTCGGGAGAGAATCTTCTCCATGGTTGCTTCCAGATTGTGGAACTCTCTTCCACAGGAAGTCCGGCTGGCCCCATCCCTGCTCTCTTTTCTTCAGCAGTTGAAGGCAATTTTATTTACGCAGGTGTTTGAGAAGTGAATTTTAATTGGTGTGCTGTTTTTTATTTTTTTAATGTTGTATTTTTATTTATTTTATGTTTTTAATTCATGTTGTGCTTTTAATTATATGAAATTAATTTAATGCTTTTTAATTTTTATAAATTGTGATTTTAGCTGTATTTTTTAAGTGTTGTAAGCCACCTTGAGTGCCTTCTTGGGAGAAAGGTAGGGTATAAATCAAATAAATAAATAAATAAATAAATAAAAAGGGTGCAGGGAATATAATTTGTTTAAAAGCTGAATCAACACCCCAATGGTACTTCATCTTTCCTCCACTATTCCCCGTCTCCCACTCGCATGGGTTATATGTGTATAGAATCATAGAATCTTACAGTTGGAAAGGACCAGAAGGGCCATCTAGTCCAATCCTCTACCATGGTTGGTGGGGAGGAACTCTAGGAAGGACCATAGATACAAAAGCAGCTTGGGTGCACTGCATGCTGACTGAGGGCTACATGAGTCATACCCCTGCTCTACTTTATTCGAGCAACAACCCTGACATTTCATTTTGAAACTAATTCTTACCATGCATTTGCAGAAGTCCTACCCTCCAAAAACATATCCTCCTTTGCATTGGTTTCATAACCCTTTGGGAGAATTTCTCCCCTGTTTTCAAGAGTCTGCCCAGAAGTATAATTACCGGGGGGGGGCAAAATGAGGGCATTGCCTTCTTTGATGAGAATTCTCCCCTGCCCGCATGGTAATTTCCCACCATCCCCTAATTTTCTGATATTGTAGTAACTTAAAACTTCATCTGGGCATTGAGAAAGAGTGTTTAGGCAACCAAAGAAAAGGAGCAGGCAAGATTACTAAGGGGATGCAAATACGGCAAATGATTTTCAATGTGAATGTTTTTGAGTGTCTCACTTTCAACAATGCTAGAAATTTGGGAACTGAAGGGAAATTGCATTGAGGAGGAAGAATTCTAACTTGGAGGAGTGATATCTGCTTTTCTTTGCGTGTCCAGGCAGGATGTGTCCCCCACTCTCCCATCCACAATGAAAGACAGACACAATATAAGTTCGAAAAAAACATATTGGCAATAATGGCCACAACTTTATTGATGACAGCTGCAGTTGGTTGGCTCAAGCACAGGGGTTCGGATCCAGACATCAACCAATCCACATACTGGTCAATGAGACCATTGTCAGCCTGCCTGCCAACTACCAACCACCTTGTTCTCCCCCTCCTACCACACAGAAGGAGAAATAAACGGGGGGGGGGATTCAGTAATCTCATGCTCTGAGCTGGCATGCCCTCCAGGCCAGTGCCCCCCACATCCTTATTCCCTGGAGTCTCCATGACCTTGACCTTGACCTTGGATTGGAATCCATGCCAACTCCCCCCCAAAGTTGTGACAATGAGTAAATACACATACATATGAATGCAGCCCTGGAAAAAAAATCATAACTGAGGGAGGGTGGGTGGGTGGGTTAGCTCTTTGAGAGCCACTGCCTCCTCTGGTGAGCCATCCAGGAATCTTTCTTTGTGCTCCATCCCATTTATAATGCTAGGAAGAATGGGGGCAAGTCAATGCTAATGGGATCTCTCTTCTTTTTCTCTCCTCCTGGCAGCTTGTAGGCGCTCAAGTGAGGCCAGTTCCTATTTGGATGAGCTGCGCTTGGCTGTTGCCTGGAACCGTGTGGACATTGCCAGCACTGAGCTGTTCCGTGGAGACATTCTCTGGGAGGTGGGTTAGCAGGGGATACATTCTTCCCCCTTCCCCAGTTTGGGACCAAGGGCAGTTTAAAACCAGGTTAGAACCCCGATAATAATAAAACAACAACAACAACAAGGATTAGCTGTTGTATTACAACGGTATAAAATAATTTTTAAAAACATAATAATACAAATAAAAGCATAGCGCATGCACCCATTAAAAACTCATCTACACAACCAGTTAATCACCTAATGCCTGTTTGAATGAAAATGTCTTTACCTTCTGTTGAAAGGAAAGCATAAAGGTGGTGTGGGGACAGGTAACAAAAACAACAGATATTTTAATTATAGCAACACATACAATGGTAATGATGAAAATGAGAGAATTCCACGGTCTGGCAGCAGCCCCCCAAAAGGCTGTTCACCTCATATGTCCTCACTAGATGGGCCTGTGACAATGGTGGGACCTAGAGAAAGCCACCCCCCAATGATCTTAAAACTCGAGAGATATAGTGCCCTTTCACACTATACAATTATAGCACTTTGATACCACTTTAACAGCCAAAGCTGCATCCTGTGGAATCTTGGGGTTTGTTGTTTGATGAAGCACTAAAGATCCCTGCCAGATAATTTTAAATATGTCACAAAACTGTAGATCTCAAGATTCTATAAGCAGGAGTAATAGGAGGTTAAGTGGAATCAAAATGCTATAACTGCATAATATGAAAGAGTTCTAAAGTTATTTCACAAGGGGTCAAGATAGATAGACAAGAGGGGAAGATGCTTTGGGTCTCTCACATGCTTTAACCCTATTACTACTGCCCTCTCCAAGGCAGTCTTGATTCTTCAGAGTGAGGCTTGTGAGGAAGATGGGCTCAAAGAGTGCTGAGTGCTTTGCAGCCCCATCATAAAAGCACTTTAATAGGAGATGGATATGGTGTGAAGGAGGGTTAGCTTGGAAATGATGTGGGGAGCAGAGTATGAAACGGGTAAAGCAGTGATTCCCAAACTTTGGCCCTTCAGGTGTTTTGGACTTCAGCTCCCAGAAGCCCTAGCTGACTTGGGCAATAGTCAGGAATTCTGGAAGCTGAAGTCTAAAACATCTGAAGCATCAAAGTCTGGGAACGACTGAGGTAAAGGGGTGAAGATTTGGGATGAAACAGGGAGAATCCTTTGTTTGGAAAACAGGAAATTCCTAAGGGGGGGTGGGACAATTTTTCAATGCAAATAAATCCCTTTCCAGAAAGCATGGTGACTGCTTTGTTGACTTTCAGAATACTGTAGCACTTTGACCATTACCAGAGCTTAGATACATGATTTGTGGAGACTACTGTTCCCAGAACCCCCCCAACCAGCACGGCCACTGATGTTCCCAAGCTCTAACCATGACAATCAGGTAGCTCCCATCAGTTATTCTCATGAAATGTATAACCAATCCTCCCCCACACCAACCACTGCATCCATCCATCTCTTTTTCCCATATCCCACCTTTTTCCCAAACATGGGTTCAAGGCTGTTCACAAAAGACAGATGATTACAATGAAAATACCTATAGTTAAAACATACAAAATTCAGATTAAAACATTCTTATTCTGTTATTTGCTCCAGCCTAGCCTGCTGGAAGACCCTATGCGTGATGCCTTGTTAGGGAACCGCCCTGCCTTAGTGCGTCTGTTTGTGGAGAATGGCTTGGATGTTGGACAGTTCCTGACATGGAAACAGCTGGAGTACCTGTACGCAGGTGCCTCTGAGGTCTCGCTGCTGCATCAGCTTCTGGAGCGACGCCATGGGATAGGCCCTGAGCCCTCTCCACCCCCTGAATATCTGCTGGTGGAACGATCTCTGCCCGATTGCCACTTGCCCCATGTAGCCCACATCCTGCATGAGCTGCTGGGGGACGTTTGCGGCCCCTTTTATGCTGGACTCCACCCTGATGGCCACAAAGGAACAGGGGTAAGTTGTGGTGGTACTCCAATTTGCATGGGCTGATTGGTCATCTTATGAGCACCATGAAAACTGCCAAAGTGCTTTTGGAGACAGGGAGAATGTGAAGAAAGTTTTGAGGGATGGCACTTTCTTTCATGTATTCATACCTCTCCCTTTTTCAGAAAAATCCAGAGCTTGCAAAACTTAGGCTTTGGGGACAACATATCCCAGAATACTCCAGGAAGCATGACTAGCAGCCATGCTGGCTAGGAAATTCTGGTGGTTTAAATCCAAAAAATATCTGCAAAATATTGACTGTTAGCTTCAGAATGCTCTTTTAGGCAATGTACACTATATTTCAAAGGAAGGAATTGGCAAAACCACCTCTGAGTATTCCTTGCCTAAGAAACCCCTATGAAAAATTCATGGGGTCACCATAAGTTGACAGGTGACTTGAAGGCACATAGACACACATATATTTTAATTAATCCTATTAACTGACCTAATTCATCTAGAAAGGTGTGGTATCAATTAATTTTACATCAGTCAATCAATTAAATGTTGTTGAGGCTAAATTTAGGTGGATATTTTTTGAACTAAGAGATTATAGATTTTGGATTGCTTTTGAACACTGGTTCCAGATCTAAGATAATTGTGTGGCTGATTGTATCTGTTTTTTTTTTTCCTTTTCTTTTCCAAGAGCAAGGGGGCAATACCCAATGGAGAGCCTGTGTACCTAAATGAACTTTCACCAAATCCTTGGACTGATCTGTTTATATGGGCTGTGCTGCTGAACCGTAGAGAGATGGCCATGTATTTCTGGGAAATGGTGTGTATGATGATGATGATGATGATGATGATGAGTATAGCACCACATTGATGTGCAAGGCATCCAATAGAACAACAAACAAAAAGTTAGATCCGCCCCCAAAGGAGCTTACAGTTTTTTTAAAAAATAGATTGTTTATGCATAGAAAAGGAGATTACAGATAAACTGGTTTTGAAGTTCTCTGCTACTCCAAAACCAGTATGCTTGGAAGTAACACTATGCAAGTAACAACTACCTGTAACATGTTTCTTTCTTATATAACTATGTTACTAGTGTGCCTCTTTTTAAAAAGAAATACTGTATAGCTTTACTGTAATAACTAACATTTCCTTGTCACTTTCACACTGGGATTTTGGAGGCATTGGGGGGGGCATTGGGGACCAGTCTGGGTAATCTTTATGTTACATTTTGAAAAAGAAAAATGAATGCATTAGTAAAAGCAACACATTACTAGTGAAGCACTAATAAAATAATAACTAATTAAATGGTGGACAACGTAACACTACTGAGTTATTTTTAAAATACAGTTGTCCCTTCATATTTGCTGGGGTTGGTTCCAGGACCCCCTGTGAATACCAAAATCCATGAATACTCAAGTCCCATTATATGCAATGGCATAGCAAAATGGTGTCCCTTATATAAGATGGCAAAATCAAGGTTTGCTTTTTGGATTATTATTTTTTAAAGAATATTTAAAGCCGTGAATACTTAAATCTGTGGATACCAAATATGTGGATACGGAGGGACAACTGTAGTTCCAAACTCTTCCTAGAAGTAGATCGCCTGCCTGATGCCCAATCAGGACAAAGAGGTTTACACCAGATTGAAACTATGCTATATACAGGTTGACCCCTTTATCCATAGGGGATATGTTCCAAGATACCCCTCCCCCCATGGATATCTGGAACCATGGATGATAGAGAACCCTGTTATATTCAATGAGATGAACACCAGAAGTTGACCATAGAATCACATTGGAGAACATATTTTTTGGATGTGGATAAGTTAAACCATGGATACTGATTCTGTGGATACGGGAGTTGGACTGTAATAGGTGAAAGATCTGTGATCTAATTACCTGCTTTAAAATGGGGGGGGGGTTGCAGCATGGGTTCAAATAGTGGCTCCTGAAGTGCAGTTCAGTTCCAGAATTTGGCACAGGAGAGAAATGAACCTTTTTTTTTCCCCTATCCTATCATTGGTGATCCATAATAGGAGCTCTCTACATCTGTTTTTACCTTTGAAGAAACACAGGAAACCCTGTCATGCATCTCTTGACATCTCACCTGGTTGCACCTTACTGGCAGAGTGTCTGGATTCTGCTCCCAATTGCTCTCAGCATCCAGTGATTGCTTTGCAGGCTTTGTCTGTATTCCCTGACACATTGCAGCAGAGTCTGCAGCAAAGTAAGGTCTCTTCTATACTACACAATTTAGCATTTTGATCCCACTTTAACTGCCATGGCTCTATCGTCTAGAATCCTGGGATTTGTAGTTTCATGAGGCATTTAGAATTCTCTGCCTGAAAGCTGTAGTGCCCTATCAAATTCCAGTATTCTGTAACATGCTACCAAGGCAATTAAAGTGGTATCAAAGTTTGTCATGCTGTATCTCATGTGCCCACCTGCTACACCTCAGATGGTTATGGGATACAGATCAGGGTCTCAGCTAAAGACCTGAATAAAGTGTGGGAAAGTGTTGTTTGTTTGTTTTTTATGCTTCAGCTCTGATTCTGGGGATCTGAAAGTTGTAGGCATTCTCAGAACTGTAGTCCAAAAAAGAGGAACTTTCTCGTGCACTTGACCTTGTAGAGGAAAAATAGAGGGCTTCCTAAATCTGAGTGAAACCAGCCAGAAAATTCAGCATAGCTGCATACTGTCAGGGAAAATAAGTGTTGTGATTAGAAATCTATGCCCCCCTTTGGGTAATTTTAATCACCAGGCAAACAAGACGCCAACTGGTCTAGTTGAGAGTAATAAATCTGTCTCTTGATTTTTGGTTTCTATTCTGTGTCCTTCCGGGTAAGGAGAACAGAAACGAAAGTAATGTAAGTTTTGTTTTTCCTCAAAAGGGTTAGGTGTCTTGAGAAGAAAAAATATATAAGCAGGGAGGGATTTTGGTACCAGGCGCTTTGAAATTCCATTTTCCCTCTGTTAGTCCTCAAGAAGCTTTGGAGCATACAGAAGCAGGGATGAATGCTTTCTGTACTTTGTTTTGACTTGTTATTCCTTATTTTTCTTTATAATAAAAGCTGTGAAAGGAATCTTAAGCTCTTATTGAAATCTTTACCAGAGGTATGCAAATTTTGCTCAAAGCCCACGTTTTTGCTGCAAACTCTGAAACAATTCTCACTGCTTGGCTGAGCAGAGTGGGAATGGACTTTGCATTTTCCTCAACAGATACATTGTCTGGTCTTGCAGTTTCTTGAGAATCAGATTTAATGACAGAACTTTCCCCACTCCTGCTTCAGCTGGCTGTGGAGTTTTTTTGACAGGTCCCCTTGCTTGTTCTCTGTCCCCACTGATGTTTTCCCTTTTCCTTCCATTACAGGCACCTGATGCAGTGGCTGGGGCGTTGGCAGCTGCTCGCATGCTTCGAGAGCTTTCGCACCTGGAGCCAGAGGCCGAGGAAGAAGCAGCCATGAAGGACCTGGCAATGCGCTTTGAGAATCTGGCCATAGGTGTGGGAGAAGGGGAGACAGGAAAAGAGAAAAGGGGGAAGGATTGATCAAGGAGGAAAGGAGAGACTCACTGTCTCCATGACTCTGAAGATAACAGTCTCTAGATCAGAGATTCTCAACCCTCTGGCCCTGTACCTATATCATTTCACAACTGAAAACTGGGGCACGTGGCCAAGCAACCTCAGAGTGTGGTCAAGATGGCAAAAATTATTGATGAAGAAAAATGCAGTGCTGGAGAAGCTGCTGCAGTTTGCTTTTGCCTGAGCCTACTGGGAAAGGCAAGATGTTGTTCTCTCCTCCCCCTTCCCCCATTCACTTAATTGAGTGCAAACTAATTTTTCACTTTGAACTCTATTTGCAGCAATTGAAGTAAGCTGAGGGCAAAGGGGAAAATTGGGAAGAGGAGAGAGAAACAGATATTTTAAAAGCAGCTGAAAAAGTGGGACAACAGAGGAGTAATTAAGATGGTCCCTGCCAAATTGGGACAGTCGAAGGGTATGTGACCCTCCAATTGTTCTAAACTTCAACTTCTAATAGCCCCAGCCAGCACAGCCAACACTGAGGTGTTCTGAAAATTGAAGTCCAAAATCTAGAGCAGTGGCTCTTAACCCTTTCTTTACCAGGGACCAGCTTGAAATATCTTTTGTTGCCATGGACCCCCAAGACTTAACTCAAGATTTAAAACTCTAACAACAACAACAATAATAATACATGATGATGATGATGATGATGATGATGATACCATTACACCATCCATTAACCCTTCCCTCAGAGGCACTGGAGGGGAGGGAAGATGTTTCTCCTGCTTTTTCCTGCAAATTTGTGGCTGGAGCAGATGGATCAGCAATGTGCAGGCCAAGCCAGCCAGACTTTGCCTTGACTTCTGTCACATGGTCTGAGCAGCCTTCAAGCCTTTGCAGACCCCCTGTGAGGACATTGTGGCTCCCTGGGGGTCTGCGGACCACAGGTTAAGAACCACTGATCTAAAGGATGAAAAGTTGAGAACCACTGGTCTAGAATCTCTTTGGTTCTGGTTCCAGGAAGGTTTGGTTTCTAAGTAAGTAAATATTTAGCTTTTGCTGTTTTTGAGACTAAACAAACGAGGGCTCCATAGCTTAGATAAAGCTCCCATCTCGACAATGACTCTTGTCAATAAGGATGTGGATTGTGGTTGTAACAGGAGGTTCTGGAAGTTTCTTGACAGTGCAAATACAATTGTCTCTCCTCCCTATTCTATCTCCACCCTCCAACTCCAGGAGTATTTGGTGAATGTTATCGCAATGGTGAGCCACGAGCCTATAAACTACTTGTCCGCCGTTCCCATCTTTGGGGTGGAGCCACTGTCCTCCAATTGGCTCATGAAGCTGATGCCCGCCTCTTTTTTGCTCATGATGGTGTTCAGGTAAGACCCTATGGAAGCTTACAGTATGATGCTGCTGAACTATTACATGGTTGGGTGCAGTATAGCCTAATTCTATCCTGAAGATGGTTCCTATTCCTTTAAAACAGTAGTGAGCAACTTCAAGGGTTGAGGGCTATTTTGGCCTTCTACAAGATGCTGGAGGGCTGAGCCCCCATTTTCTTCCTAGCATACCCACGAAATCCCTTTTTTCACAAAATGCCCAATAGTGCATGCACACACTGAGACGTGTGGGGGACACCATTAGTCATATCACATGTTTGGCCTTCTTGAACCTGATTCAAGCTCATACGGGTCTCTTTTCAAAAGTGAAAGTAACCAACCCCGGGCTGCAGAGACCCTTTGCAGTGGGCACAAAAACAGCTTGGGAGTAAATGTGACTCATAGGTTATACTTGCTGACTCCTGCATTAAGACCCATTAAACAGGCACAATTCAGCAAGAGTGGCACTGAAGCTATGATGGAGAAAGCTGCGTTTGTGTTGTTTGACCAGCAATACAATCTTGTATGTGTCCAGTCAAAAGTAAGCCCCACTGAGTTAAATGGAATTAGTCAGACATAGGTATATATAGCAGGAGTGGGACTCCAAATGCTCCTAAATGGCAGCTCCCAGCATTACTCACCATTTGCTATTCTGGCTAAGACTACACTGTTATAGGGCTATTATTCCACTTTAACTGCTCTGGCTGCCTCCTGTGAAATTCTGGGGTTTGTAGTTTAGTGAGGCCTAAGAGCTCTCTGGCTGAGAGTTCTAAATGCCCCTCCCTAAACTGCAAATCCCATGATTCCACAGGGGGCAGGCATAGCAGTTAAAGTGGAATAATAACACTATAAGAGTGTAGTGTGATAATAGTATCGCTAATGGGCTGCATGATTCCTACCCTGTTGTGTAGGACTGCAGCCTCATGCAGCCTGTGGGTTCCCCCATCTGGCCTGGAAACGTCTCTAGCTGTTGTTGTTGATTTTTAACACAAACAATCTACTTTCCAGTCAAAGTAATATGCATTCAAAAAATAAAGACACATAAAGAAGAAAAAGAGAAAAAAGGGGGTAGTGAAGAAGAGAAGGAGAAAAAGAAGACATATAACAAAGGCACAGTAAGGCTCTGATCCCCCTAATCCAGAGTGTAAAAAAGGAACTTTAAAAATATATATTATTCTACAATTACAGATCCAGCTAAATAATCCTACTAAAAGTACTAATAACCATAACCACAGTTTTTTACCTCATGGGATTTATTATTGCTCAAAAATATCCATCTTTCACTGTTATTTCTGATCAGTGATTGTAGCAGGTATTCAAAGGTATTTAAAGTTTAAATGCCCTGAACAGAATGGAGCTATGCCTTGCAGGCACAAAAGCAGTCACAGAAAAGCTATGCCATGGAACTGAGCACTGATTTTCAGGCAGCAAAACTACTGCATGTAGTGAAATACTTAAAAGAGCAAATTCGGTTTGGGGACAATTACCTTTATTAGGCCCACCAAAAGATTTTTGTATGCATAGTTAGGATTACTCATAGGTGGGGATAGTGGTTTCAAGCATTTTAGATATGAAAATGAATGCAGATGATTGGGGAGAGTGGGGAAAATGAATGCCCAACCCTGCTGATTGCTTCCTGTATTTTCCCCACAGTCCCTGCTTACCCAAAATTGGTGGGGAGAGATGGACCGAAGCACCTCTGTCTGGCAGCTGCTCCTGACTTTCTTCTGCCCCCCTCTCATTTTTACCAACCTCATCACATTCAGGTAGGTGCCACCGTTTGCTTCATCAGTGCTCAGGCACAACACTAGGGAATTGGGAACTAGGGGCACGCTTATTTATTTCTGACCATCAGCTTTGTTGTTGTTTGCTTTCAAGTAATTTCTTAGTTATAGCAACCTTAAGGAAAACTTCTCACAGGGCTTTCTTGACAAGATTTCCTCAGAGGAGGTTTCCCATTGCCTTCCTCTGAGGCTGAGAGTGTTTGATTTGCCAAAGACCATCCAGTAGATTTCCATGGCCAAGCAGAGATTTGAATCCAGGTTTACCAGGGGCTTGTCTATACAAGCCCATAAAAAATGGAGTCCCTCGCAGTAATGACATTTTGCAGCAGCTGTGACCTGTCCTAATGTTTTTTTTGCCCCCATAAGTTTCACATGCCTGCTAGTAAACATGGCAGCCGTGAGTGATTTGCTCACATTTGCACTTACCTCAATTTGCCACTGCCCTTATTTTTTTAAATGATGTCCAAGGTGCAATTGAGCAATTTTTCACTTGAACACAAAAGCAAAAAAAAACAAAACAAAAAAAAAAACCACCCAATTTTCTCGCCTTAGCACTTGCCCACTAAGGTGAAAATCCAACATGCCAGCAGCAGGCACCTGCCTTATTAGGAAGCCCTGCCCCCTGAGCTTGTCTGGTCAATCAGATTTGCACTTCCTCTCATTTGGGCAGGCAAATCAAATCGACTTGCTTGTCCTAACGAGCAAGACTGCACATCCCCCTCACTGTTTTTAAAAAAGATACAGGCAAGGCTGTGAAGGCTTTTCTTTTCTGGTGAGGTTTTTTGCCTTTTTTGCCTCCCTCCTTCACAATATGGCAAAATCACACAGAATGCCACAAGGACAGGTAAGATTCACCTCGCATTCTGTGCGTTTTTTCGCCATTTGGACAACCTCCAGGGTTGTATCCAGCACTCAAACCACTACACCATGCTGATCATAAGCATGCTGGATCAGAACTAGCTAAGGTTACTTCTCTTCAGAGGAAAGGATGAGAAGTTCCCTTTGTTCAGTAGCATCAGCTCTTGTCACAGTGGTACTTTCAGATGCTAGAACTGTTCTGCTAGAGAGGATTCTGTGATTTCACTTGCTGAGATACAAAGGTAGAGGTGGGTTCCATCCTCAAGTCATCAGCCCTGCCAGCCAGCTTTGGAAACTGCATCCAAAGATCAATCCTGAACCCTCTGGATGTACTGCACTACAATGACTTGGATGATGGAATTAGGGCCATCCTTATCAAATTTGCAGATGACATCAAATTAGGAGTAGCTAATACCCTAGAGGACAGGATCAAAATTCAAAATGACCTGGATAGACTGGAGAGCTGGGCCGAAGCTAACAAAATGAAATTCAATACGGAGAAATGTAAGGTACTGCACTTTAAACAGAGGCTGGATGGCCATCTGTCAGGGATGCTTTGATCGTGATTTCCTGCATGGCAGGGGGTTGGACTGGATGGCCCTCGTGGTCTCTTCCAACTCTACAATTCTATGATTCTATGATTCTAACTCCCATTACCCTTTAGCTACACTGGCTGATGATGCTGCCAGTTATAACCCAGTATTTCTGAAGATCCCCAGGTTATGGGAGGATGTGCTTTAAACCTTGGGCTGAAAGTTGGTCAGGATGAATACCCAAAAAAGGGAAATGGAGGTGGGAAGAAGGAATCTAGAGGTCCCTTTGAGACTGACTGAACACCCCAGTCCTAAACCTGTTTGCTCAAAATGTGAGTGTGACTTCACCCTTTGACAGGACCATGGATGACGACCTCCGGCTGGATCCCTCAGGCCCGACTGAACTGGACAGCCTTGACACAGATGTGAAATGTACCATCGGAGACATGTTGTCGGAGTAGGGAAAAATAGTCATACTTTGGGGATGATGGGGTGGGAGGAGGGAAGCAGAAGGGCTGTCCCAACTTGTAGGACTGTAGTCACAATCGGGCTTATAGGAAGAAAGATAAAACACTGGAAAACATAACAGTATTCTCAATTATTTGTTCCACCGGTTCATTCGTTTTATGTATGTATTTATTTATTTAATTCATATTCTGCCTTTCTCCCGGCACAGGCTTTAAGGTGGCTTACAACCATTTAAAAACACAGTGGAGCTTAAAAAAATTATCAGTACAAAAGTTAAAACACAATTAAACCACAGTTCTATTTTTAAAAGACAAGTTAAAAACAATTTTAAAACACATTTAAAATATAATAAAATAGGAACACAATACACACCTCATTAAAAGCTCCATCTGCTGCAACAGGCATGGATGTATGCACACATACACCCATATTTTCTCTTTCCTACACATTCTCTCTCTTCTCTCTCTCTGGGCTTATTTACATGGGCAATTTACCCTGTCTTGTCCCCATTTTGGAGCCCTGCAATCCAGATGACACAGGGCTTTTGCCCCATTCTGCCCCTGGGCAGTCCTCACAACCCCTGGGGCAAAGACGGGGGGAAGACGAGGGGAAGACAGCGTAGGATCTAATAAAATGTTTTAAGAAAATACCTGGGAGGAAACATTGTAGGCAAAATAAAACAGATTAGCCCCTGCATGACCTCAGGAGCCCATTCTGGTATGCTAGCCTGTCGCTGTAGCTGCCAGCTGCCTTGCTCTTCTGGACCCGGGAAGGGGGCCCACAGCATTTGACCAGGCTGGTCACATGTAAGGGGCCTTGCTCACATGCTGCCGGCCTTCTGCCTGGATACAGAGAGCGGAACGCAGGTTGGCATACCTGTCTGGACTCTGGCCTTTTTCATCCAGGATATGGAGGGGGGGGAATGGGCCAGATCCGTGGACAGGATATGCTGGCAGGGAGCCGGCATATCCTGGCCTGTGTAGATGAGCCCCCCCTCTCTCAGTCTCAGTCTCTCTCTCTCTCTCTCTCTCTCTCTCTCTTGCTCTCGCTCTCTCTCGCTCTCTCTCTCTCCCTCACACACACAAACACATACACACACACACACACACACACAGCAAAATCCTGCCATACCCCCAAGGGCGCCAATGTACTGGTAATGGCTGGGAAGGAGCCAGATTTGGGCCCTTGTCATCACTGGGATGATGCAGTTGGCATTCCTGCCTCCTCCTTCCCACAGCAGTCATCTCCAACTTCCTGGAACTGCTACACAAAAGGACAGGGGAGTGTTTTTTTGTGTGTTGAGGGAGAGGATCCTACAACATCAGGCAAGGAGTCCTTCAACAAGCAGAGCTTTTCTCTGACTAGAAGTCAGATCATGGATCAAATCAAATCATCAGGTTGATAGTTCCACAGGCCACAGAGAAGTACACAAGTTCCATGTGCAATCTGCAGGCCAACATAGCTTGCTCACAGGTTCCAGGTCCCTTCTGTGAAGATTCAGTTTTCACTGGTGCAGATACAAGGTTCTACCTAAACATTAGGAAGAACTTCCTGACAGTAAGAGCTGTTCAGAAGTGGAATACACTGACTTGTAGTGTGGTGGAGTCTCCTTCTTTGGAGGTTTTTAAACAGAGGCTGGATGGCCATCTGTGGGGAATGATTTGATTGCGTATTCCTGCATGGCAGGGGGCTGGACTGGATGGCCCTTGAGGTCTCTTCCAACTCTATGATTCTATGAGAACATACTTTTCTTCCCCATTTTCTCACCTATTAGTGCAATAAGTTGCTACAGTGCTCGGAGAAGGGGACCCTGCAGGAGCTCTGTAGAAGCCAGAGATGCCCTTCGCCACACAGCTGGCCTGCACAGTTTCTCCTGAGACTTCAGTCCAGGAAAAACAAAAACAAAATCACACTCACAAAGTAGTCACGATCCTTCTAGGGTCTGGCACCCATCACAGAAAAGAGAATAACTACAAATTAGTCCCAAGCAGCATTTCCTCGTGGTCCTTTGTGGTTTAATGAACCTGACCTTACAGCTTTTTTGTCCTGATGGATGAGAAGATGTATCATCAGAAATAAAGCTCAGAAGTATTATTTTGGTTGCCTATAATGCACAGAATGCCCCAACCAGTGTAGCCAGTGCCCACAGGGGATTTGGGGAGTTGTGGTCCTAAAAAGTAACTTGCTGTCCAAAAGAGTGGGCAGCTAATGCCCTGTGAAATTTTACAGAGGGGAGGAGTCAGTCGGTAAGAGTTCAGCTTCAGTGCTCTGTAGATCTCTTTGCATCTACAGGAGAGAGCATGTAAATGTGGTTATTTAGTCATAGGGATTTACACATATGCAGCAAATATATTGCATGAGTTAATTGATTAAAATTCATACTGGTGAATCAACAAGATTTCTTTTGTTGGGGAGGACACTCACACTCTCATCCTTTTTCACTCCTCCACTGTCCCAGCAATATGGAGCCTCCCTCCCCACCTTCCGCTCGCCGGTTCTGGTTACGACGCTGGCGTCAGTTCTGGGTGGCACCTGTGACAGCATTCCTGGGCAACGTGGTGATGTACCTGCTCTTCCTCTTCCTCTTCTCCTATGTCTTGCTCCTGGATTTTGACCCCCCGCCTCCCAAAGGACCATCCGGCACAGAAATTGCCTTGTACATCTGGGTCTTCACGCTGGTCTGTGAGGAGGTGCGCCAAGGCTGCTTTGTGGGTCCCCATCCTCTGCTGCAGCGAGTACGCCTTTACTTCCAGGACACTTGGAACCAACTGGATATCACGGCCCTCCTGCTCTTCATGATGGGACTGGTGTGCAGGTGGGAGCATCTTCTGGGCTGGGATGCTGAGGCAGAGGGAAGGCCTTGCAGAAGGAAGAATGTTTATTTATTTATTTTAAATAATTTTTATTAATCTCAATATATCTATATCACAAAACATTCAAAACAAAACAAAATAGAAAAAAACATTTCTACACACAATACAACACTAAATCTTACAATACAATATACAGTAGGACCACTGTATCTGCTGGGGATTGGTTCTCGGGGGGGCCGTGGATACTGAAAACTGCAGATAACAGTGAATGCCATTGAAAATAATAGGACTTCTGTTTTAAAATACCATAGAGATGCCTTGGAGGACCTAGAAAATGGCTAGAGAGGATGTATTTTCTAGGAATACTCTATGATAGGTGTGCTGTTTTGTGTCCCGCAGATAACTGAATCAGCAGATAATGAATCAGCAGCTACAGGGGTCCTACTGTATAATATACAATACAAAACTACATATAATACATTATATATCACAAAACACAAAATTTTCAATAGTAATTTTAAAATATGTGAATTGTTCAATGCTGATGTCATCATTTTTGAGCAACTATTAGTATTTTTATTACTTGCATTTGTTTTGTTGTTGTTGTGTGCCTTCAAAGTTGTTTCCAACTTTTGGAGACCCTAAGGCAAACCTATAATTGAGTTTTCTTGGCAAGATTTGTTCAGAGGGGGGGGTTGCCATTGCTCTCCTCTGAGGCTGAGAGAGTGTGACTTGTCCAAGGTCACCCAGTGGGTTTCTATGGTTGAGTGGGGATTCGAACCCTGGTCTCCAGAATCCTACTCCAACACTCAAATCACTACATCATGCTAGTTACTGGATATTTTTAGTCATTCTAAATGATTTTTTAAAAAAAATCTAATCATTTAATAAATTAATGATTATTAATCAACTTTACAAAACTATATAATGGTTTGAATTTAACTAACGCAGGTTCTTTAATGACCTAATATGTGTGCATTAGCATGAACACTAATGGTTCTGAACTTGGGCAAGATGGGGCCAGAAAAAGGAAGACTACATTTTTTTTCTCTGCCTCTCCTCTTCTCTTTTTCCCCACCCAGCAGCTACTAGAGAAGGGACAGATTGTTCTTACAGAGGCCTGAATGGATTGCTTGCAGAGAGCTACAGTCCACATGAGATCAAGCTGTGGGTCACATACAACCCTTAAGCCACAATTTGCATACCCAAAGCCAAGAAGAAGAAAAAATCTATATGAGCAGAAGAATGACACAGTATAGTTCTTGAGGAACCGTAACACATCAAACTCCAGCTGTGGGGGGAATCACTGGCTTGAATGTTACACTAAACAAAACAAAACAAACAAACAAAAAACTTCCATGTACCTAGGAAACTAGCAAGTCAGGGAGAAAGCTGGACTAGGTTTGAATCCTTCTCCCTCATATACTTGTTTTCTATATGCAGGGCGTTTTTGATGTAAGGGGACATTCCAACACAGAATCCTTTAGCCCATGTCTCAAGTAGTACAGTACCATTCAACAAAGTTTAGGAGATAGGAGGGTCCTGGCAAAGAGGTTGGCATTCAGACATGTTTGAGCCATAATCTCTTTCAATTTTTGCATAGTGTCACCTACTGGCCATTAAAAAGAATAACTGTTCCGTGTACTACAGTGGACTCCGGTGCTCTACCCACCAGCAACTTATAGCTGCCAAAAGCTCCTCCCACCACTGGAGCATAATGAAAGTTATGCCCTTAATTTTAAAGCACCTTGGCTATGCCTGTAAAGTTAGGGATTAATGACTCCAGATAAAAAGCAAATATCATAGTACTGTGCATAGAATAAGTGACTTTCTGCTGTGTCTTTCCCTATTATACGATTTCACAGGCTGTTCCCACAGTCATATGAATCTGGACGCACCATTCTCTGCTTAGATTTCATGGTCTTCACCCTTCGTCTCATCCACATCTTTGCTGTCAACAAACAGCTGGGGCCCAAGATGATTATTGTCGCCAGAATGGTGAGCAGACATATCTTTGATATATTTGGAATGGACATAAATTAGGGGAGGGTCTTTGATGTGAGAATCACAGGGCTATATGTTCGTTTAATGAAGGTACAAAGGCCCCTGGACTTAACTGTGAGTGTAATATGTATATTATAGTGAGTGTGCAAGGAATGAGAAAGTGAATGCTGAACATCTAAGAGAGGGGAAAATACATGACTGGACTACATATTCCTTTGAGGATATTGTTATAGTTTCTTCTTGCTGCTGGTATTATTGCAAACACTACTTCCCTCTAGTAAACTTTATCTTCATTTCATTCATCACCATAACCAATTTATTTGTTTTGATTCATAGGGCATACTCAAGTGTAAAGATAAGTCAAAAATTCTAGAGGATTCTGGCTTATCTTGAAAGAGCTGTGTGCTGATGTATGGGGTAGTTTTTCCTAGGGTTTTTTCTGGGCTGTGAGGCCGTGTTCTGGAAGAGTTTATTTCTGATGTTTCGCCTGCATCTGTGGCTGGCATCTTCAGAGAATGGTTGGGTAGGAGTCTGTGTGTGTGTGTGTGTGTGTATTATATACTGTGAACCCCTGTTGGGTAGAATATGTAAATTTGTGTATTTGAATGGCTAGTTTCTGGGTGGAGATATCCAAGGAGGATTAGTGTCATTCAAATACACAAATTTACATAACCTCTCCAAGAGGGGTTCACAGTATATAAAAAAAAAACCACACTCTTACCCAACCATTCTCTGAAGATGCCAGCCACAGATACAGGCAAAACATCAGAAAGAAACTCTTCCAGAACATAGCCTCACAGCCCGGAAAAACCCAAGGAAAGTGTATGGATGCCGGCCATGAAAGCCGTTGACTTTACATATGGGATAGTTTGTTTAGCATGTTATCCAAACCAGAGCTACTGGCTTCTTACTCCTGAACAAGCCAGAAATCATAAACTAGGAACCAACCACAGTTTTCAATTCTGATCTGTGAATGAAGCAATAAACCAGGATAGCTGATTCAAGCGACACATTAAGCAAACCATTGCTGCCTTTGGTGAGAGGGTATGGCAGTGGCTGGAGCAAAACAGGAGTGAATAGGCTAGGTGTGCTAGCATTCCATTCATTCATGATAACCCACCATTCTCTGGATTTTTGGCTTATCAATGCATGTGAATGGAGCCATGAATGAAGTAAATAATTTATATGAGTAACTAAAATTAATTCAAGGTAGCAGAATTTGTTTACCCATACACCCCTCTTTGTATGGAAGCAAATCAGGGAGAGTAAAGTGTTCTAATTTTTTTTTAAATTAACCTTTGCTCTACTTTAATCTTTCTACAGATGAAGGATGTCTTCCTTTTTCTCTTCTTCCTTGGGGTCTGGTTGGTGGCCTATGGGGTCACCACAGAGGGGTTACTCCTACCACATGACCGACGTCTCCCCTGGATATTCCGGCGTGTCTTTTACCGACCTTATTTGCAAATCTTTGGACAGATCCCACTCGATGAAATTGATGGTGGGTGTTTGAGGGTGATGGCAACTTCCATTCTCAATTTGCCTACACTTTGGTCTGTCCTGTTTTGAAAACAAATAGTGCAGCCTTATAAAATGAGGCCATTAAAGTTGCTAGTCTGCCAAAAAATTCTTACCAGTCTTCTGGGAACTGGCAGTGGAGGGATAAGAAGTTGTATTTCTAACTTGGCATGGAGGAGAGGGCTTCTCTTTTCTAGCAGTATATATGGTTTCTATTCAGGAAACAGTAGAGGGACAGATAGTTCTCTCTCTTCTCCTGAAAGGCCTAAGAAAATACAGGGATATTCAGAGAAAATACTTTCGTTCCATTTGGGGTGGGGAGAGGGTGAAAGATTTTTCCGCCATTTAGTCCCTAGGCCTCCTTCATATCTCTTCCTCTTCCACCAGCCAGGGTGATGAGGCTAGTGCTTAAATACAAAGGTGGGATAGTATTGCAATAGAAAAGACAGAGAAAAGGGCAACTAAAAAGGTCAAGGTGTTGGATGGTCTTCCCTTTGGGTGTTTGGGGGTCTTTTTAGTTGGGGAGATGGAAAATTATTATTGTTTGGAGGGACATGGTACAGGTTTATAGCACTATGGATAGTGTGAACCTCCATCTTGTTTTTTTCTTTTGCCTTCTAGCTGCGCTGATTGCGGCATCAAACTGCACCTATGACCCTGTGGCCATCTTGATGGAGAATGCAAAGCCCTGCACCAACACCTATGCCAACTGGCTGGTACTCATTCTCCTTGTGGTCTTCCTTCTCGTAGCCAACATACTGCTTCTCAATTTGCTCATCGCCATGTTCAGGTATCACTGTTGTTGAATTAGTGTTTTCAGAGTGAATATATAAGGTTGAAAAGTAAGTGAGTATGCTGCCCCACAGTGCATTCTATAAGGTTCATTAATATGAAATGTGCATTAAACAATAAACATAGGAAGGTGCCTTATACCACATCAGACCATTGGTACAGCTATCCCAGCACTGCATGCTCTGCAAAGGGCTCACCATAGTCTTATTTATTTATTTATTTATTTATACCCCACTTTTCTCCCATATGAGACCCAAAGATGTTTACACTGTATGTAAAAACAAAATAGCTAAAACAATCTATAATACAAAAAAATTAGAAGCATTAAACAACAGTCAAAAACATTAATTTAGACCAGTTAAAACATTAAAACCAATTTGATATTAAGAACTAGCATACCCTTTGCACTACCCCAACTAGTTAAAAGCTGAAGGCCTGCTTGAATAAGAAGGTTTTTGCTTGTCAATGAAAACAGAGCAGGGATGGGGCCAACCAACCCTCACTTGGCAGAGAGTTCCCTAGCCTGGGAGCAGCCACTGAGAAGGCTCTCTCCCTTGTCCTTACCAATCATACCTATGATGGTGGTGGAACTGCAAGAAGGCTCTCCCCTGAAGGTCTTAAAACTTAGGCAGGTTCATATAGGGAGATACAATCTTTCAGATTGTCTGGATCTAAGCCACGTAGTCACAAGCAGAAAAGATCTGTTGCCTGATCCTTTTAGTTGGAAATGCCAAGAATTGAACATGGGACATTTTGTACCCAGAATGTGGAGAATTGAAGGCTGATCAAGAAAGAGGTTGTAGGTTTTACATTCGCATTTTAGACAATTTTTTTTTTAAAAAAAACTGAGCTAAGCATGCCATGAGTCTGATAATACTTTGCATATGGCAATGGATGATTTGATCATGATCCTATATTTGGATTTAAAAAAAAAAAAGTGTAACAAACTTCTGCCTTGGATTAAGTCTGGGGAAAATCTTCCCCTCCCACCAGCATTTTGCAGCATTGACTGCCTTGTCCTTGTGTGCATCATAAAACACCACCAGTCTCAGAGCAGGGCTGTATACAGCCCTGGTTTGATGGGCTTTGTGTCAGACATTAAGCCGCTCCCCTACCCTGTTTAAAACAGGGCTGTGCACGGCCTTTATTGGACAGCCCTTCTCTCAATCACAAAGCTACCTCCACTCCTTCTTAGAGAAGATTACTACAGGACATGTAAAAGAATGGTGCTCTTTTTAAAAGGGAGTGGGTAAGAGGAAAGTGCTGAATGAACAAATGAACAGATAACAATGCAAAACCAGACTAAACCAGAGTGAACAACTCTTCTTTCTGTGCATAAACATTTCATCAGCCTTCAGTCTAGGTAATCAGACTTCAGTATGGAACCAAGACATGTGTTCCTTGAGGAACCAAGGTGTGGGGACGGGAAGGAAAGAGAAGTTGGTCTTCAAAAAAAGAAAGCCTCCACCAGTTTCTGCTTTTATGTAAATATTTTTTTCAGCCTTCCATTGTCTTATTCCACCCTCTTCCAACAGTTACACATTTTCCAAAGTGCAAGGCAACAGTGATATCTATTGGAAATCCCAGCGCTACAACCTGATCCTGGAGTACCACAGCCGCCCTGCACTGGCTCCGCCTTTCATCTTGATCAGCCATCTCCACCTTTTCTTCAAGCGCCATATCCGCAAGGTGCAGTCGGCCAAGGGACGTCACTTCTGTGAGTGCTGCAAGGAACAGAAAGTTATTGTTCAGAATGGTTTCCAGGGGGAGGGGGCAGCCATGTTTGTCTCTTCCAGAAAAAAACAACTAAACGGCAAAAATGCTCCTCACGGAATGTGAGGAGAATACAACCTGTCTTAATGGCATCCCGTATCGTATCACCATATTCGGAAGGAGGGGGGCTAAATACACCATATATGCCACTGGAAAAGCCTTTGCTGCTTTTCCCAGAGTGTTTAAAAAACAGCAGAGGGAATGTGCATCCCTGCTCAATGGGACAAATGACCAAATTGCTTCACTTTCAGGAAGGAGCAGAAGCTGAAAGCTGATTGGCCAGACAAGCAGAGAGAATCCCAGTTAATTCTCTAGTGCTTTTTATATGTCCCAGTTTTAATGTCCTCCTCACACTTTCCTGCTTCAATTGCTGCAAATTGGGAAAGTTGGAGTATATGCCCATTCTCCTGTGCCCACCACTATTTCTACCATTTTCTAGATTTCTGCCAAAAAGCATGGCATATGGATGGCCCTGGTTAAAAGAATTCAGCACATTAACTGTGCAAGCCTACGAATGCCTACATACTAAGCCCCACTGAGTTCAGTGGAGGTTATTCTCAAACAAGTGGGTATATGCATTGCAGCCTTAATCTTCTCTTCTTTTTCCTTCCAAGAGGCAGATATGCCCATTGACCTGTGGTCTTCTTTTCTGTCCCTTCTCCAACTTGACATTATAGGGACAGGCTTAATCTATGGGAGCAGAATCAGAGGCCAGTAACTCTCAAGTCTGGTACCTTAAATTTTGTGTATGTGTGTGCCCTGATGTGAATATTGAATATCTATCTTCAAGAGCAGCATGTTACAAATACCAACCTGGGCAGCAATGACATAAGGCTTCTTGAAGGCATCTGGATGGCCACTGTAGAAACTGAATGCTGGACTAAATAGCCCTTTAGCCTGACCCTACATGGTTCTTGTTATCTTCTTACATCCTGAACACATTTTCAGATAACAAATTTTTCAGAATGGTTAAATCTCAAGCAAATTGTAAATATATATATATATATATATATATATCTATAAATCTATAAATCTATACATTTATATTACTTCCCTCCTGAGTTTGTTTGATGCCATAACTGGTAATTGGGGAAATCAGCTCAGTATTTGCTCCAGACTCTATATTAGCTTTCATCAATCTGTTGCCCTTCAGGTGACCTGGGCTGCAACTCTCAGCTGCTCCTTATAAGTTGGCCAGAACGGATGGGAGTTGTAGTCTAACATGCCTGGAGGACACTATATTGGGGAAGGCCATTTAGGTCATTTATGAATGTGATGAAGTATTATTCCTAATTGATGTCCTTTTCATATGGTCTTTCTTGTTCTTCCTTTTGCCCTGTGTCCAACTGTGTTTGTTCTGAGGCAGTGCTGGAACTTTCAGAGGCCCAAGATGGACGGCTGCTCACTTGGGAGTCAGTGCAGAAAGAAAATTACTTAGTCACTCAGGCCCGGCAAAAACGTGATGAAGACACAGAGCGGCTTCGGCGAACCTCCCAAAAGTATGATTGGGGTGTGGAAGCCAGGAGTAGGATGGAAGGGAACTAAAGAGAAGGAGATGGACAGAGTGAAACCAAAGTAACAGATCAATCTGTTTCTGGTATTGTCAATCCTGGATGCTTTATACGTCCATTCCTTCCCATTCCTGCATTAATCTGTGAATTTTAAAAAAAAAGGAATATGCACAAAATTTTCCATTTGAATACAAATTTGTAATTTATTTTCTCACAAAATATCCATTTAAACATATTTTATCTCTAAGTAAAGGAGACTTGGTGGCGCAGTGGTTAAATACTGATAGTGCAGCCACAACATTGTGAGTTTGATCCTACAGGGTTCCAGGTTGACTCAGTCTTCCATCCCAGCTTGTTAGGGGCAATTAGCTAACACATTGTAAACCACTTAGCACTATAAAGTGGTATAGAAATGTAAGTGCTATTCCTATAGTGCTATTGCTATAACTATCCATGCCTTAATGGATTTGAGCCTAAAGTATCCTGTTACGTTCTGGATGCATAACCTATAGAGATACTCGTGGCTCTTTTGTATCCCTACGTAGCCCCTATTCATGATCCCTAATGAAGCAGCTGACTGATAACCCCACTGGAAATTGCTCATGGGAGTTGGTGGGAATGTCATTTAGCTGCTTCTCAATCAATCCCCCACTGATCGCAGTGGCTGCTACCCAGCAAGTGGGGATTTGAGGGATTGGGATGAGATTCACTGCAAAGCACCATAACTATGGTGCTTACACTTTCGTAACTCCCCAACAGGATTTTGGCCACATTTTTAAGGGTATTGAGGGATCTTTGAGCCAAGAGGCGAGTATAAAGTACAATCTAGGGCACCCTCATAAAGGTAGGAGGGTGCCTTCCAATGAAGTACAAGCCAAAGTGGAGAGAACTCTTTTTGTTACTAATCACTGCACACCTATCACCTTGCAGAGTTGACCAGGTTTTGAAGCAGCTTTCCGAGATCAAGGAATCGGAGCGACGTTTGAGGACACTTGAGACGCAGGTATGAGGGAGGGTTGTGATTGAGACATGCATGGAAGTGAGGCGCTTATTTAACTAGCAAAGGACATTTAGAGGGGAAAAAATAAACGTTATTATGGGAAGTATACCTGAAGATATTTAGATAAGCTTGGGATGCTATTGTCTAGTTACATGCTTGGGAGAGAGAGGAGTGGGAGGGAAAAAGACGTCCTTGAGATGATCAGGCCGCAGGAGATGGAGACAAAGAGGAGATGGAAGCACACAAGATAAGAGGAAATATCCAGGTGGTCCTAGGTATCTTCCTCTAGGAACAGAGGAACAGTGTAGGAACAGTGTAAGTGTTGTTGGATCTTTCCAGCCTGTGAACCATTTGTGATGAGATACGGAGGAAATCAGAGAGCAGATTGACAGTGTATAAAATGGCAGCACTCGGAAATGAGGAGAGACAGCCAAGTTGACTAAGAATCATAAAGAACATGAAGAGAAGTGGAACCATATTTATGTTCAGGGCCTAAGAGGATATATTTCCAATGTTTCCCCCATCCATCTCTCACTTTTCATCCTACTAACTTCCACTAGATGGAGTACTGCACCAGTGCCCTGTCTTGGATGGTTGATGTCTTGGCCCAGAGTGACATAGCAAAAGGGAGGCAGGCTCCTCCTGCTCGGAAGAAGGGTATGTAGATGGGTGGACATTACAAACATTGAGTATGTGTATCATGAGCACTAAAACACAATACTATCCATGTACACCACTCTGTGTGCATGTTAGCATGTATTGACAGGATATTTGTCCATTTATATATGAGTTTATTTGGACATTATGCAGCATTCTTCATAAGTTAATATTAGATATGGAGAAGACTGTAGTGCTAGAGACTTGGGTCTTCACACTGAAGTACTAAACTTGGGCTTTGGTAAAGGGGAAGATCACTACCTCATTTAGATGGGAGCCACCAGCCATCTCAATGGGATGCTGCTTTCAGGAGTACTGTAGTTGTGTATTCTTGCATGGTAGGTAGTGAGTCTGCTCCAGGTTTTAATCTAGATTAAAATCCCCCAAGCCTGGTACTTACAGTACAGTACCGTATATACTGTACTATTGGAGCCCTGGTGGCGCAGTAGTTAAATGCCGGTACTGCAGCCACAACATTGTGAGTTTGATCCTACAATCCTACAACCTACAATCCTACAACCCTCCAAGGTTGACTCAGTCTTCCTTCCTTCTGTAGGATCAGTAAAATGAGTACCCAGCTCATTGGGGGCAATTAGCTAGCACACTGTAAACCGCTTAGAGAGTGATTTGCAGTAATAAGCAATAAAGAAATATAAATGCTATTGCTATTGTGCAGCCACCTGCTGAACTAATCTTGGTTAACTCATTAGAGATGCAGTTCCTTCAGTGGGACATTCTGCCATCAGTTACACATTCACATGTTGGTCTCTTTCCTTGCAGATTGAACTTCTCCATGAAACTTCTGGAAGGACTAGCATTTACTCAATAAAGGTAAATTGCTCTGGCCACTTCCCACTTTCAAAATCCAAGGCATGTCTCGCTGTCAGAGGCCTGGGGAAACCAGGCTGCCAATGGCTTTGCCACAAGGGTGTATGAGGAAACTCGACATTCCATGCCACCTGTAGCAAACTAGCCACCAGATTCTGGGGGCTACATTGCCCCTGCCACAGAAAAACAGCTGCACCTCCCTGTGGCACCCACATCCCCACTGAATTTTTAAAACCCTTTTCAGAAAAAAAAAGTGAAATCAAAATGACCCACGTGCTTTAGCAGATGAGGGGGAACTTTCACCATGTTTTTGGACCCCTTTTGGCTGTTTTAGGACCAGGAGAGAAGGCCTTTTCTAATGAAGTCAACTTCTGGTTTACTTCCTGGTTTTTGAAAGGTTTCAAACAACCGGGGTGTGTGTGTGGGTGTGTGTGGGTGTGGGTGTGGCTGAACTGCTTCCACTCCCCCATGTACTTTTTTCTTTTTAAAATGGGGTATGCTGATGGTCTCATGGAGCCTCACAAACAGCCTTGGAGCTATATGAAGCCCACCCCTGATTAAAAACATTTAGAACCCCACCCTGCCACATCTCCATCTACACACTTGAGCTTCCACTTGAAAACGTACTATCTACAAACCAAAGATGGAGAAACTAAAGGACCATTCTGTGTATGCTGCTAATGGACTATTCTGGACTTCTTGTGTTTGGGAGGAAGAAGGGACCACACTAACAGACTGTGAAGATACTGCTGCTGCCTCCAGTTTCCACTCAACCACAAATCCCCTATCTCTCACTCTTAAAGTTTCCGTTTCTGCAATCAAAACAAAGAATGATCTACCTCTCAAGGTTACTGTGAGAATGAATGTGATATAGACAGTTAAAAACAAGAACTCTACATGACAATAATGCAGTCGGATGAATAATTATCCTCATCTACTGACTTTTAGTTAGATTTTCTTGGATAACGTAACATTTATCTTTATGTAATATCTATGAGAAAGAATGGCTATGATACTCTTCATGGAAATGGCTGGGAATGGAAGAGTACACACCCTTGTGCTCAGAAAAAACCCAGTTCATTCCTCGGTATCTCCTATTAAAATGATCATGTAGCAGATGAAGGAAAGTCAGAAAAGATTAATGCTGCTAAATCAGCCCCACTGGTGAACCACGTGTCTTTATGGAAAGCCCAAAATGTAACACAAAAACAACAGGACATCCATCCCAAACCCTGGCCAAGACCCTTGTGTTACTGTGAATCACAGCAAGCCAGCTTTCCCCAGCCCAACGTTCTCCAAATGTACTAGACTGCAAATTCTGGTATTAGGAGCTGCAGTCCAACACAACTGCAGAATAACAGATTAGGGAAAGCTGGAGTATACAATTACTGGGCTAAATGGATCAATAGTTTGACCTGCTATAAGGTGGCTTCCCATGTTGCTATGACAATCAGCACAAACACCCTTCACAACTCTCTCTGTCACAACTCTCTCTGTACACAGCCCAGGCTGCCATTCAAGCATGACTACCTGGCGTTTCATTCCTAATCCCAGTTTTCATCTCTGGCATCATAGCAGTCATGGGATCACTGCTGTGATAGGAAGATGTATTCAATGAGTGAATGGTTAACTGATTAGAGGGCATGTATAGAAGACCAGATTCAAGAGTGGGGTGGGCAGAACCCACTCATGGCTTACCTAATACTATTCTACTTGCTAATATTCTTTGAAAGGACCTTGGTTGGAGCTTGCAAAGCAGTTCTTTTGCTCTTGCAAAAATTTGCACAGTCCAAGATCATATAATCTGGACTGCAGTTACGTCTTGACTAGCAAGACTTTCTGATTATGCCCTTTGTTCTGTAAATTTAAAGCACAGTGGTGGACCACTGGGGTTCTAGTTCTGTTTTGATTCATTTTGAAGACCACACAACACTGAAAGTATCCCTTTTCTAGAGCAGAACCAGAGAGTATTCTGACAGGTTTGGAAGCATGACCATCATTTTGCACATAGTTAGGGATCCTTCATTCTCTGATAGGCCAGACACTTTAGATATGCTCAAAGCAACACAATTCTGGGCATGTTTTTTTTTTAATTACAAATACAGTGTATCTATCCTCAGTATCTCTAACCTGAGTATGTGCCTTAGAACTTTCAGAATGGTTTGAGACTTCTGGGTCAGTAGAACAGCCTAATTTTACCTCTCCTTTGGATTTCTTTAAAAAGAATCCAGACAATAAACAACTCTAGAATGAGACTCAGAGTCAAACACAAACAGCTGTTTTTTAAAAAAAATCATAAAAGCAGATACTGGCAGGGGGGGACTGGATCATGACGGTGGCTGTGATTGGAATTATTCTTCCATTGTGCTAAATCTCCATTCCGCCCCGTACCCCACCATGAAAGCTGCTATTAGTTCTGTTGGAGGAAAAAAACATTCATGATGCAAGTACAGTGGAGCTAGTAGCAGCTTGTGGAGAGGAAAAGAGAGACATAGATTGAGGGGAAAGTGTAGTAGGAAGGGGTTAGACACTACTCTCCCATTAGCCTCCCTGGCCCACTGTCACATTGGCTTAAAAGTCAGGCAATGAGATCATAACTCGTCTACATCACACCTGGCTTTGGCCCTGCAGTCAAAGTCTTCAGTCAGTCTTCTGGCAGCTTGATTCTATTGCAACCAGGATTACACACACACATTGCCTATAATTATGGGAATCTTGCCACTCCCAGGAGGATGAGGCAAAGGCAAACGACTGCAACCTCTGCTAAATTGTCTGTTCCTCCTCATTTATAATCTTTACCAACTTGATCATACTCCCATGTTGCTTGGCCACACATGTCCTGCTTTTCATCTGTGAAAAGTTGGATGGTATAGCTATGCAAATTCCATTGATTCAGTGGGTCTACTGTAGAAAATAGCAAATGGATTTAAGTTTGAATCTCACTCCAGTAGTTAAATCAAGACAAGAGATCAAGTTTGTTTTCTTCAAAAAAGAAACACGGCTTTCTTAGCCCAAGAATTACTACTTCTAGTTCTGGTCATGAACTATTATAGAACTGAAGAAATGGGGCCTGGTCTTGTGGAAACTATAGTAAATAACAGAAGGAAATAGTAGTGTTTTTGTTGAGTTTGATATTTTGAAAAGATTTAAATATGTTTGGTAACACTGAATTAAAGTGTTAAGAGGAAAAAGTATTCTGGAGTCCTGTCATTTTTTAAAACAAAAATTCTCAGTTAGCATCTATATATACAAAACTCTTGGGTATGTTGCCTTTCCTGGTGTGCTGATTGGCTGCTTAGAAAATACACCCAACCAATCACCACCCACATGCAAATTCCCGCTCCACCTCACAATCCACTCCTGCTACTCAATCTGTGGCCCAGATTGGGACCCAGGCAGTCAACTGGCAGAAGCGGCAGGACACAGCTGCTGTCGCTGCTACAACACCCAGACAGTCAACTGGCAGTGGTGGTGGTGACGGGCTGCCTGTGACAGGACCCAGGCAGTCAACTGGCGGCAGCTGCAGCAGGACAACAGAGCGACTCATCCTCAGCAATTCCAGGAAGAGTGTGGAACGCTAAAAAGGGGGAGGGGAAATTTAAAAATCAACTGGCCTACCTTACAGGGTTGTCATGAGGTCTACCAGGCATTTTGGGGGGAGTTTTTAAATGGCATATGTTACACCAGGTACAGCTCATCACTGTGAATTTCCCCCAGTTCTTAAAACTAGTCTTTAGCCAACAGAAAGGAAACAAAGTGGTTCTTAGTCTAAAGGTGGGATAAGATCCCTGAAAAGGAAGCAATGTGTTCCCCAATATTTCACTGCCCTACTGAGATGGAACACAAACACACTCCTCACTCAACTTGCTTTTTTGAAGAAAGTAAAGAAAGACAACTTAAAGGTGCATACACAAACTGCACAGTATTTTGACAAAGACAGAGATGGGAAATTAGTGGCACCCTCAGGCGATGATGATGAATTACCATTCCCACCATACTTCATGATTGGTACGCTGGTGGTTAGGACTGGTTGGAACTGAAGCCAAACAACAAACATGTTCACCATCCCTAAGTTTATGACAGTGTTTCTCAAATTTTGGTCCTTCTGATATTTTGGAATTCAGCTCCTGAAATCCCAGGCCATTCACCAAGCTGACAGGAGCTTTTGGGAACTAAAGTCTAGAACATCTAGAGGACCAGAGTTTGAGAACTGCTCATTTAAGGGGTTTCAAAGTTTTATTATCTAATTGCTGATTTATTATTGTTTTATTTGAGGCCCAATTTAAATTTTTTCACTACCCTGAAATCCTGATATACATACTGCAATGGTCTGTATATCTTTTTTTAAAAAATTATAAAGAAGTTAATATCAGCTATTTTAAGCCTAGACCAGTGGTTCTTAACCTGTGGTCTGTGGACCCCCAGGGGTCCGTGAGGCAAAAGCAGTGGAGCAGCCATGTGACAGGAGCCAAGACAAAGGCTGGCTGGCTGGCTTGGCCTACACATTGCCATTTATTGCATTTCAGCCACAATCTTGCAGGAAGAAGCAGGAGAAAAGTCTTCCCCCTCCAGTGCCTCTGAGGAAAGATTTAACGGATGGGGTAATTGTGTTGTTGTTGTTGTTGTTTTAAATCTTGAGTTAAGTCTTGGGGGTCCACAGGAACAAAATATATTTAAGGGGGGTCCTTGGTAAGAAAAGGTTAAGAACCACTGCCCTAGACCTTTTAGGTGATGCAGACTCCTAGGTGGCTGCCTATGGGGGGGGGCGGTAAAAAATTCCCTTGCCTTCACTGCAATAATATTACTGTTTCTATTTTAACAGACAGGAATAGCGTGGCCCTCCAGCTGTTGTTGAACTGCAAGTCCCAGCAGCCTTTGCCAGCACAGAGAGAGGTGAGAAATACTGGGAGATGCAGTCGAATAGCATCTGGAGACCTACGTGAATCTCTCCCTCCCCTCCACTCCTGAAAACCAGAACTGAGAATAAGCTATCAGAAGAATTCACAATACATCCCGCTTGTGGAGCAACAAAATGTTGTCTCTCCATGTGGTGATGAAAACAGCGAGATAGATGCAAAAGTTAGAGTGATATCTGCTAAATCACACTACACTGTTATAGTGCTATTATTCCGCTTTAACTGCTATGTCTGCCTCCTATGGAATTCTGGAGTTTGTAGTTTAAGCCCAAGAGCTCTCTGGTTGAGATTTCTAAATGCCCCTCCCTAAACTGCAAATCCCAAGATTCCACAGGAGGCAGCCATATCAGTTAAAGTGGAATAATAGTGCTATAACGGTGTAGTGCGATAAGGCCTTTGGAACGTTTTTGTAATACTTGGCCAAGGGCTGTTTTTTCTGGCCAAATTTAGGACGAATGAAAAACTGGTCCAAAATGTTGATTTAACTGCTACCACAACTTTTTCTTCAATCAAAGGTGTGTTTGAGGCGGGTTATTTTTTGGCTGGAAATCCAAACCAATTTTCCTCTCTCTCTCTGGCTTTTCTTCGCGAACGAAGATTCAGGAAGGACTCATCCCACGCTTTCTGCAAGCGCACTGATGACTAAAACGGCCAGTCTGAGATAAACAAGTCCGGTTGCAGAAAGCACAGCAGAAGGTCTCCTTGGGTGATGTTTCCGGGTTGTGATTCTTTCTGCGTTGTCGTTTCTCTTCAAGATTTGTTCAGCGTGACAATTTTACAGAATACTGAACTGCTCAACTCCACCGAGGCTGTGATTCTTGAGTACATTACACACTGACTTGGCTGGGAGTAAGACCTACAGAACTCAACCAGATTTAAGGCCAAATCCACACTACCCAAACAATCCAGTTTGAAATTTGATTATTTGCCATGGTTCCTTCTTATGGAATCCTGGGATTTGTAGTTTGGTGAGACACCAGCACTCTTTGGCAGAAAAGGCCACGAGGTTTTCCTTGGTTTTTTTCTGGGCTGTGAGGCCGTGTTCTGGAAGAGTTTACTTCTGATGTTTCGCCTGCATCTGTGGCTGGCATCCTCAGAGAATGGTTGGGGAGGTGTGTGTGTGGAGTATATATGCTGTGAACACCTGTTGGGAGGAATTTATATAAATTTCTGTAATTGAATGGTTAGTTTCTGGGTATAGAAATGCAAGGCTCATTAGTGTCTGTTTGGCTAATGGTTGGTTGATGGCCCATTATCTGCTGGAAATCCCCCTGTCCCTGGGTGAAATTATTTTGTAAGTGTTGAGTTTTGATTCTATTGTTTTTCAAAACTGGAAGCCAGATTTTGTTTACTTTTAAGGTTTCATCTTTCCTGTTGAAGTTGTCCAGGTGTTTGTGGATTTCAATAGTTTCCCTGTGCGTTCTGACATGATAGTTGTTGGCCTGGTCCAAAATTTCTGTGTTTTTTTAAATAACATTTTGTGTCCAGGTTGGTTTAGAACATGTTCTGCTACTGCTGATTTTTCTGGCTGGTCCAGTCTGCAGCCTAGAAAAAACCCCAGGAAAATCTATGGATGCCAGCAGTGAAAGCCTTTGACTTCACAAGGCCATGAGACCTTATAAAACTACAGATCCCAGGATTTCCATAGGAAGGAGCCAAGGCAAAAATGATACAGTTCCATTTGTGTAGTGTGGATTTGACTCTGAGCATAGGTTTGCATTGTTGGGCTGTGGTCCTAAGAGGGTCCCTGGTAAAGAAAAGGTTAAATAAGAGCTATTGAAGCAAAAATCACTTCCAGCATCACCATAGAGATATGAAAGAGTAGAGCTGCGCCCTCTAGCACCCATAGAGAAGCACAACAGCCAAGCGCCATTTCAGTTTGGCCCGAAGGGTCACGTGGTATCGCTGGTCGTTCTGTTTCTGAGCTTCGGACAAAGAGGCATCGTTCGCTCACGCCGGTATTTTGGCGCCTCCCGCTTCCGGTAGGCATGAAAAAGAGGTAACGCCCCCTTTTGGGGATTCATATTGAGGAAAGCGCTGGGGAAGGAAATGGGGGATTCTTCTTCTTAAAGTGGGGGGCGGGGCGGGAGAAGCCCCCCTCCCTTTGAACAAAAGGACCACTTCAGGAATTGAAATGTGATTAATTAATTTATTTATTTTACTGTTTGCCCAGCCTTATAGGTTGTGGGGTTTCAAAGGTACAGGTTCACCTTTATGTCATATGGATCCTTATGTAATTTTTAATTAAGAATTTTGGTCCTTCCCAATTATAGGAATAGAACATATTCCTAAAATTGTGGAACCTGAACAAGCACATCCCCCTTACTAATGATGTGCAGTATTTAATTTTAAATGTATTTAATTTTTAATTTAATTTAATTTTTAATTTATTTAAACACATGCCTCTTTCAAATGATGTGCAGTATTTAATTGGAATTCCTCAAATTTTTTATTATAGGTTTGCTCCTGACAAGGGGCCCCTGGTGCAGCTGGGTTTTCTCTCCTTAATGTCCTATCTAGTTCCTTTTATAAAGTATGAATTTATTTCAAACTGTTAATGGAAGAATGGATACTGAAGCTTTATGATATGTAGGAGATGGACAGAATGACAATGATGCTAGACGATAAGAAAACAACAAAAAGTATAGAGGATTGGCAGATTCTCACCCCATTGTGGAGAGAAAAATGGGGAGAAACAGCAACAAGGAGCTTTGAATAAAAATAACACCAAATGCTAATTGTAATAAAGGAAAAACAGAGGGAATTAAAGTCTAGAGAGAAGGGGGAGTATCATTATGTAGATATTAACACTTGATGGGAAGAAAGTAGGAAGTTTTTTTGTTGTTGATGTTTGTTTAGATGTTGACTTAGATGTGTATGTAAATATGGTGTCGTTTTTGTTAAACAGTTTGTTCTATTTTATGTAGTCTATGTAAAATGAATAAAAATAATAATAATAAAGTATAAATTTATTTCCGTATGCCCTTTCTAAGCATAGTAGCTTTCCCCAGTCAGCTTCCAGTCTCTGAAATGGAACTGCCTTCCCGCATACCACAAAATCCACCCAACTCCCACAAGTTCAGAGTCCATTCTTAGTCTTCTTGTTATGTATTGCCGTGGCAGCTTTGACTTACAGTGACCTTATGAATAGGCTGTTATTACCTGATGGGATATACTTTTCTTGTAGAAACGAAAAGCATCTAACGTCTGAAGATGGGATGGGGGTGGAATCGTGGAAACCCTTCCTGTGTACCAAATGAGGGGAAAAGAGGATTTGTGCAAAGGTCTGTGTATGATGCTATGCTGTTTCTAACAGAAATAATTCCTCCTCTAACCCCAGTTTATCCAGCACCATGCGGTGCCTTCTTATCAGCCAAGACAAGCGTCATGATCCAATTGTGTTGCCGGATGGTACAACTGTAATTCTGGGTAGGGGACCTGAGACACGTGTTGCTGATAAGAAATGTTCACGAACACAAGGTATGTAAGTAACTTGATGCTTGGGAGAAAAGAAATGCTGCTATTACAATAACAAGAATGGCTTCCAGTGGCCTCTTTGCATTTTATCTGGCCAAACTGTATCCCTGAATGTTTGGAGATGCTTTGCATTCTGTTTGCCAGATTCATACTCTGTGATGCTCTTTATGATCAGTCACTAGTTTCTAATTCTCAGGGTTGTGAAGAACTGCAGTCATCCATGAATATAGCTTCTTAAAATTTCATGTAGTGCAGTTTAGAAATGTTTTATTAAACATCATGGAGCAAGACGTGTGGCTCTTTCAAAATGCTTTTTTAAAAATCAATTGAAAAGTAATTCAATCAAACGGAATTCTGTGCCCTAAAACACCTCACTACATAAGATTGGTCAGCACTCAGTGTCCTGCCCTGATGGCACTAGTAGTTATTCTGACATCCTTGGAGGAAAAGCATGCTTCAAGTGAGGAAAAAAAATGCCTTTCCCTTTTAACCTTTTAATGACTGTTACTTATGCATGCCTTTCTAGTTACGCATTCTTCCTTTACCAAAATAATTCTAGTTTAGTGTTAAAGGCTTAGCAGCTTTCTCGGCCTGAATTTTACTTTGCATGTGGGATTTGAATTTCTTGTGTATAACAAGCCCTGTTCTCTCTTTCCATTCACTTGCAGTGGAATTGCTGGCAAATTATGCCTACCGATCTGTACGAGTCACACAGGTAAGATGAGGCAAATTCAGAATTTTCTGGTTCTGAACAAGTAATCCTATACAGTACTTCAGATGGGAACCTCTGGTCTAGGAGGGATAGAGAGCTTTCTCTGGTTGCTGGTGGGCCATCCTCAGTTTCAGGTGGGCAACTCTAGCTCTCCAGATATTACTGGTCTGTAACTCCTGCAATTCCTCACCATTGGCTGTCCGGGCTAGGGCTGATGGGAGATTGAGGCCAAAAAGATTTGGAAGACCACAGTTGTCCTCTGGGTCTCTGTGGGAGATGGCTTTTGGATGGTGCTTCTAATGTAACTGATGTGTTGGCAGCGAGGGGTTAACCCCACATCAGTGGAGGAAATACACCTGCGTTGTGGGGACAGCACAACACTCCAGGAGGGAGAGACTCTGTGCTTGGTGAATGGATTGTATCCTTACCGCATCCGTTTTGAGCAAGATTCCAGCCCCTCAAAGAAAAACTTGCTACACTTCTTCAGCCCCAAACACCCCCTGAAAGAAGAGAAGGAGGATGACAGGAAGGCCCAGACAGCCAAGCGGATCAAGCCTTCCTCCCCTTCTGAGGACGAGGAAGATGACGACAATGACCCCTGTGTGGCTGAGAAACTGAAGCAGCTGCAGGAGACGGCCGCTCGGGCAGAGCAGGCTCACTCCACACCTCAGCATCAGCCTGTCTCCAAGTTGGCTTCCCAGTCCTGTGACTCCTGGGAGGACCATGGCAAGCTCCTGGTCTTCACGAAGAAAGGAGTGGTGCCTAGCCCCAAAGTAAGACCTATGGCTGTTTTCTCTGGGGGCTTAGCTACCAAAGGGCAGTACTTGTTGCTTGAGGAGCATTTAAAACTAGGATTGGGAAACGATGCAAGTTTCCTGGTGTCCTGGACTTAATCTCCTGTCAATATTGGCCAGCATATGGTCAGTTGGGATGGGAGTTGTAGTTCAGTAACATCTTGATGATTTAAAGTAGTTTAAGGGATGGGAGAGAAGAGTGTCCAAAAAAGAGTGAGGAAGAAAAGTGATGAGAGAGAAATGGGATGGTTATACCCACTGCTGGCTTCTGTTGGGAGCTCAACAGATAAAGCATGTGGAAATGTTTTCCTTGGCAGAAAAAAGATTCCCCCTACCCCCTTGTAGATGAAGGAATGGGCCGGTGTGATTTCACTTGTTAGCAGTTTTGAGTGATTGGCAACACTGTTGTGAGAGGAGCAAAACCTGTGTCACTACGCCCCAACAGGAAAAAGCAGTCACAAGGAGGGTAAGCATGGAGCAGGTTTAGCTCTAGGTTGAATTATGCTGTTGCGTATGTATCCCTTGACTTCTTTCTGCTGTTAGAGGTAACCCCAGTCTCAGTTACTTTTGGGAATCATCACTGAATTCAGTCCAGAAGACACAGAATTAATGAGGCAACAATGTGAATTTTGGGAGGGTGGGAATTTCTGTACCTAAGAAACCAACCTCATCTTCCATGTGCATATTGTCCCTGTCTTCAGGATTTGCAGATGACACCCTCTTGGAAAGTGTCCTTTAAGACAAATGAATATCCTGACATACTGAAGCCATGCATAACTGACACAATCCTACTGCTACTGCTCAGATAGGGGTGGCTTCAGCATGATAGTATATTAATTCTATGGGGGAATTTCCCAAACTCTTGATTTGGGAATTTCCCAAACTCTTGATACAGGTTCTGCACTGCCAAGGGCATGCAGAAAATTGCTATTTGTGATTGTCCTACCTATACCCTTTCTTTACAGACTCACAAAGGCTCTTAGTAGGCATACCCAATGGACCTTTTTAGCTGGCATAAGTCACAGAGGATGGAAGTGATCTTTTAGGGGTCTAGTAAATCCAACAGAGTTAGAAGATAAGGCTTGATGCCAATTTAGATGAGGCCGCATAGTCTGATTCTTTGTTGCCTTTCTACCCAGGTAGCAGGCTTTGATCTGGATGGAACTATCATTACTACACAGTCTGGGAAAGTGTTTCCAACCAGCCCTGATGACTGGAGGTGAGCACGAGACTACATGCTAGAGAGTGAGATGGTGGGGGTGGTATAAACTGCTGGACTATCAGGTCTTGTAGAGATTCAAAAGACTTGGGTTCAAATCCCCACTCAACCATGAAGTATGTGCTGTCAATTGCTGTCTCAGCCTCACATACCTCACAGGTGTGTTGTATAGATATACAGTGGAGGGGTGTGAGGGAGAGACAACTGTGTATCATTCTAGGCTACTTGGAGAAAAGCTGGAGAGAGGTAATAAATAAAAATACTTAATATTCTAAGCCAGCCTTCTCCAACCTGATGCTTTCCAGATGTATTGGTCTACAGGTACTGTCATTCCCATGCAGTGTCATGTGGGCTGGGGAAGATGGTACTCCAGTTCATCTAGTGGGCACCAGGACAGGGCAGGTTGTTGTAAGGAAAGACGGTAATAATTACTTTTTATCTGAACTATTCAGCATGTCTCAGAAGGGAAGTTTGTACAGTAAACTCATTTTTACTTTTTTTTTGTTCTTAATTATTATTTCTTGAATTGTTAACATTTTATTTTGTTCATCATGAGAATCTGTTAGCCGCTAGAGAACATCTTTTTGATGGGAACCTATGTACATTCAGTCAGTTTAGAAAGCCAGTTGTATAGCCATTAGGATGACAGACTAGGATGCTGGAGGCCTGAAGTTGTCTCCATCCAGCCATGCAGCCCACTGTGTCACCTTGGGCCACTCATTTTTTTTCACCCTTGCCTGCCTCACAGGACTGTTGTAAAGTTAAAGTGATGAGAGGTGAACTCCATGTATTGCCCTGTGATCATGGGAGCAAGGGAGGGCTAAAAATGTGTGAATGAAAAATTAAAATGGTCGAGGTTGATCCTAGATAAACAAGAAGAAGTAAAATGGAATATGAAAACAAAGGCTGCTTTCATTGCAGAGTGAAACTGTGACTTGTGTGCCATTTCCCCAATGCATGCTTTTCCTAATATTAGTGATAGTATAGGGATCAAAAGTATGTAAGAATTGGCTTCAAACACTTTTTATTTTGCAGGATCCTGTACCCTGAGGTCCCCCGTAAGCTGAAGCAGCTTCAGAGTGAGGGTTATAAGGTACAGTCCTTTCACAGATAGATTTTCTGCAGTAGACCAGACCAGCATTCCCACTCTTTGCCTGTCTTCAGTGCTGTTTTCTTTCATGTCATCCAACCTCCAAATTTCTTCTCCTCTCTCTTCCCCACCACACGGGCAGCTTGTGATCTTCACCAACCAGCTGGGCATTAGCCGTGGTCGCCTCAGGCCTGAAGTTTTCAAAGCCAAAGTGGAAGCTGTGATTGAGCGGCTGGGGATTCCACTGCAGGTGAGTTGGCATTTGATAGGATGTATCTCCCAGAATGCTTTGCAAGGGAAGCAGCAGATTGAACAGCGGGAAATGCTGGCATCAGATACCTATGGCACAACCAGGGTGTGAAATAGCTACCACCCACTATAACCCCAGACATGACAAGCTAAATCAAATCTCCCAGGTACCCCCAAATGCCCTTTCGGGACTGTGGAGGCCAGTTTGGGCCCAGCAGAGGCCTTTTTCAAAATAGAAAGTGAACCAGAAGTGACTTCTGTGGTCATTAGGAGGCATCTGAGGGCAAACAATTGAAATTATTTTATTGGGGAGTGTGGCCCTCCAAGGCCTTCTGGGGAGCTAGTGTAGTCCCCTCGCAGCCAACAGTTGCCCATCCCTGTGCTGAAGCATCCCAGCCTCTCATTCACAAACTATGTTTATGTATCCACCTCCTGGTCACCATCAGGCATGGGGTGGGGCTCATTTCTTGGAAACAGATTTGCCTGTAAATAAATAAATAAATAAATAAATAACTCTTTGTGTATAATGGAAGCAAAGAGGGCAGACAGAGACTACTGTGTCACTTTCCCTGCAGGTCTTTGTGGCGACCAGTGCTGGTATTTACCGTAAACCTGTCCTTGGTATGTGGAAACATCTATGTGAGAAGGTACTTCTGGTTTGGGGGAGAAAAGAAGGGATGGGGGAAAGGGAGGTCTGTATCACCGCTTGTCTTGACTCTTCCCTTCTCTCCTCCCCCCCCCCACAAGGCAAATGGTGGCTTAGCAGTATCTTTGCAACAAAGTGTCTATGTGGGAGGTGAGTAACAGATGCTATTCAAAGTTTGTAATAAAAGTTTGGGCAGGCTTGTATGAAACCTACATTTGGACTCCGAGAATCCCCCAGCCAGAATGGCTATGCTAGCAGAGGATTCTGAGAGCTGTAGGCCAAAAGTATCTTTTCTAATCTTTGGCAATAATCTGCCACCAGATCATTTCTTTTCTAGCTTGTTGTAATGGAGGTTTGCATGTCCTTCCCCTGCCCCCTGCTCCATAGATGCTGCTGGACGTCCACCAAACTGGGCCCCTGGGCATAAGAAGAAGGATTTCTCTTGCAGTGATCGCCTGGTATGGAATAAATTTTACTGTTGTCTTGGCTTGTGTACAAGATAACGTGCTTGGTTTGTATTTGGCTTTGGAACACAGTAGCTTGGGGACCTCGGCTTTTTTTTTATTAAAATGAATTGCTATCCCCCACACCGCAGTGCAAAAGGTTGAACATTCTGCCAATAAAATCTTAGAAGACAGCAAGATTTAAGGAGAGTCGGGGGGGGGGGTTTCCACTTATCCTCATGTTTACCACCAATATGTGGACTTCCACAAATCTCTCTGCTGCTGCCAAATGTAAGGACCTTATCCTGTTCCACCACTATGGCCTCAAATCTGGGAACCATCTAAATGCCCTCATGGTTCTGATGCAAGACTTTGTTAATCTAATCTCCCCACCAAACACCACCACCCTTTATTAACTGCTGTCACTACATACACTGTGTATCGCTTTCCAATATTCCCTATTTAGTGTTCTTAGAGGCTCAAGTGTTTAATACAAAGTATTGATTTTGTAAACAGAAATTGAAGATAACATCACAGATTACTTATTAAATACACCCAAATCTGACTCACTAATTCTCATATCCCTGACTCTGACTGATCTCTATCTCTCACCTTGACTAACTCTCCTAACCTCTCTTAATTCTTATTCCCAACTGTCATACACTGTAACCTTTATAGAAATCCCAAACTCTCAGCTAATCACCAGTCACCCTCAACATTCCATACTTTTCACTTCCTACCTTATTACATCTACTACATGTTACCATACTTTACCATAATTTATCTATGGTGGACTCTCTTTGTTTGTTTCGGGAAGTGTTCCGACTCAACAAGGAGGGAGCTTGGACTGGTCAAATCCTACAGGTCGACCAGATGAAAGCTTTTGACAATGTAGATCATACATTCCTATGGGAAGCTCTCAAGTGGAAAGGGGTGCCAGAGAGATTTATTGCTTTAGTTAAATTGTTTTATAGGGATGCAGAGGTGGTTTTGCAAGTCAATGGTCATAGAGGAAAGAGGATTAAGTTAAATTCTGGGGTGAGGCAAGGTTGTCCCCTAAGCCCTCTTTTGTATGTTATTGCGTTGGATGCTATTCTGTGTAAGATTAGTTTGGACAAGAGCATCTCGGGGATCCAAATTCCGCGTCCGTTGGACAGTTCATGGTTGGTTCGATATGAGTCTGTTAAATTTGTTGCCCATGCTGATGATGTGTCCTTCTTGGTTAAGGACAGGATGGAAGTTAGAAAGATTAAAGATGCTTTTGAGGCCTACGGTCGAGTTTCTGGTGCTCGACTTAACATGGAAAAGAGTTTTTTGATCAGGATTTTTGCTGCAGAGGACAAGATGGCAGCTATTCCTCTAAAGGACGTAGTTGGAGAAAAGGAAAGGTGGCAAGCAGAGCAAGAGGCAAAGATGGATAGGGTGAAGATCCTGGGGCTGAATTTTGCGTTGGCTCCAGAGGGATGGAAAGAAAATTGGTATCGCTGGTTGGAAAAAGTGAAAGAGAGGGTGGCCCTCTGGCAGAGATGGAAGCTGACCATTTACCAGAGAGCCGCTTTTGTAAATACCTACCTGCTTCCCGTGGCAACCAACTTGGCGGCTGTTTTCCCACCTCCAGATTCAGTGATTAAAGAAGCTGATCGGGTTCTCTTCAAGTTCCTTTGGGGAATGGCCACGTTCCCCCTGGCAAGGGCAGTGGCTTATGGGCAGGTAGAACAAGGGGGCCTGGACTTCCCAGCCCTGGGACCTAAGTTCATCGCCATCTTTTCTGCTCAAAACTTTGGGAAAGTTTCTCTGTTACAAAAGGGTCAGATTCAACCTCAGGCTTGGCTAGTTTTGTTTTGTGAGTGCTGGATAGGGACTAGATGGGGAAAGACTTGGTGGGAGGAAGGCTCATTAAGTTTTAGGTTTTCTTTGCCTGAAAAATTGAAAGCACCAGATTATTTGAAAGACTTTGTTTTTTACATAAAGAAATATAAAATTCATGCTGAGGAGTTGAAGGGGGAAGACAGACCAGGTCAGAGCATCAAGAGGACTTTGTACAGGAAAATAGTGGAGGAGATTTATGTTAACCCGTTTTTGCAAAAGCGTCAGGCCAAACTAGATTTATCAGAATACCTAAATCACCAGACTAACCCAATTGAGTATTTCATGGACAAAAGGGTCCCCAAAAAGTTGTGGGACTTGAGGTGGAGGCTCTACCATCAGGTTCTTAATCTGAGGGGAAAGAGACCATGGACCGCAGAGGATGAGCAGACCTGTCCGCGTCTGAAATGTAAAAAGGCTGAGATTTTGAGTGGCGTGGCACAAAAGGAGACGATCAGACATTTTGTCCAGGACTGCCCGAGTGCCCGGGAAACATGGGAGGAGGTGGCCCGGGTCCTGGATTGGCCCGATTTGGCACAGCAGGCTTGGGAGACAGTGCTTTCAGGGACTGAGCCTCCAGAGGGTGTCAGGGGACCCAGAAAGTCAGTGGGCCAAAAGAGGAAGAGGAAGGAGTCTGGTTCTGTGGCTGAGAGTTTTTGGAAAGTACCCTGGTCCACGGTGCGCCTGGTAAACCTTTATGTGATGTTAGGGTTAGTTTTCCAGAGAAAAAAGGAGGTGAAAAGTCAAAATCTGCAGGATGTAAAAGGCACTGCCTATTATGTGAAGAATGTAATTGAAAATTTAGCTCTGAGTGAAAAAGAGAAATTGCCAAGCTATCGTTGGAAAAAGTTTTGGCCGTGGTTTAGTGAGACGACCCCAGCAATAACATAAAATGATATTTTAAATAAATATTTTATTAATTTTGTATTATTTTGTATTATTATTTTTAATTAATATTTTATTGGGTTTTTTTTCATTTCTAAGTAGGTATAATTATAATGTGTAAATATAATGTGATTATAGTGTGTTTAGATTAAAGGGAAAAATACATTAGTGTTAGGATAGATTTACTTTTGTATTAGTAAGAAAAGAGGAAAATAATTAGTATTGTTTTTGTATTATTGTTGTGGCCTTTTGCGGTCGGGTGTATTTTTTAGTAGAATGGTCTTACTCCAATAAAAAAATTCCCTAAAAAAAAAGAAAAAAAAATTCCCAAGTCTATAACATCACCAAGGGTAGCTATGAATTAGGACTTCCATCACCCTTGCCCTCCTATCACTATTTCTGTAGCTTCCCCGACAAGAAGACTCCAGGTCATTCTCTTGGCTTTGAACAGAAATATCTACACTTCTAGAAAATGGAGTGGTGGGGGTGGAGGATTATGCATATGAACAAAGAGAGATGCAAACTGCATGTACTTTGTTGTGGCCACAGAACACGTCTGTTCTGGGTGCCAGAGAACAAGCAGTTCTCATCTGTTCACATTTCTCTCTGGCTCCTTCCTCTCCTTCTGTCCATCTTTGCAGTTTGCTCTGAATGCTGGGCTACCCTTCCAAACCCCTGAAGAGTATTTTCTGGGCTGGAAAAAGGCATCATTTGTGCTTCCCAGTTTTGACCCGGTAAGTAATTTCTCAGACCTTAGTTCATGGCTTGGTCATTTCCCACCTTGATTATTGTAATCTTCTTTTGATTTTACAATTATATTGTATAGTTTTATTTTTTATTATTCCTTTCTTCCCTGTGTATGTGTGTATATATGCACTGGTTGCTCAGTGGTAGAATTCTCACCTGGTCAATGTATTTTAATCAATATGGATTTTAACTGATATTAGGTATGTGTAAATCTGTTGTTCCTCACCTTGATCCATGGGGAGAGAAGAGTAAGAAATAATGTCTTGTTATACACACACAAACACACACAACACACACTTTAGATTGTATGTCTTTGGCAGAACCCATTGGGGTTTTCATTTTACTTGTAATGTGCCATATATATTGATGGCGCTGTATAAATGTCAGTAATAATTATGGTCACTTCTTCAGCTGGACTCCTGTCCAGATGTGTCTAAGATATGTAACTTTTGAATAGTCAAAGCACTTCCTGTGCAACCCTGTAAAGTAAGTGACTATTATATTTGTTTGGTGATACATATACATCTAGAGATGGCACATTATTTGGATTATATCACCAAATTCTTGTTGCCTACAGTCTGTAACTATGTTGTTGTTGCTGCTGTATTAATAATACATTATGATCATAATCTCCTCACTTCAATCCAGCGGGCTCTGGATCCCAAGGCACGCCTGTATGATCCTCCGGAGGCTTGCCTGACTTCGTCCTCCCCAGAACTGGTTGTGGCTGTTGGCTTCCCTGCTGGTGAGTGACAGCCTAACTGTGCTCTTCTTCTAGCTTCATTCTAGCTTGTCATTTCCAAAACTCAGTGCTTGCCCTTTTCGGTCATGAGCAGCAAACTTAAAGTTAACTCTTCCTCCTGCCTCAGAATGCCAAAACCAAAACAAAAGCTGTGATCCTTCCCTGGAGTAAAGTTTCCACATGTATTTGATCCTGATTTCTGACCAGAGAGCAGCAGTTCAGCATAGCTCAGCTGGTACCATCAGAACCAGTTTGTGTTGGTTCAAGTCTTTCCTCCCTTAGCTCATGAAAAGGATGGGGAAATGAAACTTAGAATGAGGTAATGTAGTTAACTAAACTAGTTTATGAGCCACAGTATGGGGTTGTGGTTTGTGTTGGACTAGGACTCCCGGAGGCAACGGTTCAAATCCTCATTCAAACATGGCCACCCACTGGATGACCTTGAGCAAATCACGTTCTCTCAGCCTTCGAGGAAGACAATGGCAAACTTCTGCTGAATAAATCTTGCCAAGAAAATCATATGATAAGGTTGCCATAAGCTGGAGTTGACTTGAAGGCAACTAACAAGAAGAGAGGTTTCTAGTAGGACTCTGAAATAAGGTACCCTTTGTAAAAGTCAAGCCTTCTCTGGAAAGAGAGCCTGGAAAAGTTACTGATTTGGACAAGAAATCCCAGATTGCTTCAGTGCCAAGCTGTCTGAAGGATTGTAAGGGTTGTCATCCAAAGAGTAACTTTTCCAAGTTGTAAGAAAGATCCAGAGAAGCTGGAGTGAGCTGAACCTGTTTCTCTGTCTCCCTTCTGTAATGGGTATGGCAGTAATCACCAGCAGTCATGAGGCACAGAGGTAGGCAAGTCCAGGGGAAAAAAAGGAACCCGTGTAGCACTTGGGACGATACAAGGAACAGAGGGACAGCTTCAAAAAAATCTTGCATTCAAATCAAGAGTATCTGAAACATATGTACATTATTTGAATGAGGCTTAGGATGCTGCAACTTCAGCGCTTCTGTACCACCATTGTCCATCCACCTTCTAACAGCGATGTGCTCTTTTTCCCCATCCCATTCCAGCTGGCAAGTCAACCTTTTTGAAGAAACATTTGGTCTCTGTTGGTTATGCCTATGCCAACCGGGTAAGTTGGTAAACTTTTAATATATCCTTCCTCAAATTGGTCAGACTAAGGCTGGTATCCTGTGAAGGTATAAGTCAACCTTACACCTGCTTCTTTTTTTGGTCATTGTGGAGGTTGGTATTCCCTCCCTCCCTCCACAAAACCAAAACCTCCCCCTGGATTTACCATTGAAAGCCACTGCAGCCTTCCCCATGGTCATTCTGTGGATCAGAATGGAGAAGTGTCTGGCTGTGTCCCTGTTGCCAGGTGTGAAATAATTACATCATCTGCTGAGACCTCCAGAAGATTCTGGTGAATCTCTACGGTTGATATAAGCATTTCATGTCTGACTACAGGGTCATAGCTAGATGCTTGTCCCATCCCCCCACCTCTCCACCAACACAAAATGGCTGGGGGTGTGTGTGAACTGCAGCACCCCTACAAAACTGGTGATAAATAACCAGGTGTAGTGTAGTGAACCATACTGGATTCCAGCCACTTTCTCCCATTATTCCCAGTTAGTATGGGGGAAATGGGAAGCTTATTTCATTACACTTGGAGAGCACCAGATTCGAGAAGGCTACTGTAATGCAAGGGTGGGGAACATTTAACCACCCAGATGTATACAATACCCTTACCTTTGGCCATGCTGAATGGGATTGGAGTTGTAGGCCCCAAAATCTAGATTCAAAAGTTTCCTCACCTCTGTTCTAATGGTACTATTCTTGCAACCTATATTCCCAATCCACACAGGACACACTTGGTTCGTGGCAGAAGTGTGTGGCTGTGTGCCAGGCATCATTGCAAGCAGGAAAGAGTGTAGCAGTGGACAATACCAATCCTGACCTGGAATCAAGACATAGGTGAGGCTCCTCCTATCATCCGAGACAATCAGATTACTAGTCCTGGAGGATGCGCTTTCTATTCCAGGGAACGGGGGGGGTGGGGTCCAGTTCTCTGAAAAAACACCATCCCTTTTCTCCACCCAGATACATTGAGTGTGCCAAGGAGGTGGGTGTCCCCTGCCGCTGTTTCCTCTTTACTGCTTCATTGGAACAAGCCAAGCATAACAACAGGGTAAGTACCTTTTTAAAATGATAAAGTTTTGCAGTTTCCCTATACCAAAGGAGAAAACAGGGTCGCTTGGCTGGAATAATGTAACACCCCCCCAACACACACACTATTCTAATTTCACTTTGGTTCTGGAAAAATAAATGAAAATGCAAAATGATTTGTTTTTTCTTGTACTTTAGATGAGGCTTATAAACAAAACAGGAGGGTTACCTACTTTCCAGGCCACAGATGATGCATCTTTTTCTAAGCCAAATGTAGGCAAAGTGCAACCCTGGAGCCACATGCACAAAATATAGCATTAAAATGGCCAATTGCACTCTCAGAAGCCTTTGTGGGGTGGGTGGAGAGATTGGCCATTTAAAGGCTTTCTTTAAAAATCAGAAATAACCAGAAGGTCCAGGATCACGTGAACATTAGTGAAGGATGATGAGAGCTGTGTGTCAACATAATCTGGAGTTCCAGAGGTTTCCCTAGTTCTTCTCCAACTCAGTGGTCTGACTCCAAACTGTGGCAAAATGGGATGCCTCCACTAACGCACAAGGCATTGTATGACTGTGGCATTACCCCTTCTGTTGGAAAATTCCTTCTCCCTAAGACAGAGGTGGTGAACCAGGGGTATTCCAGATGTTGTTGGACTCCACTTCCCATCAACTCCTGCTAGTGGTCAGAAATGATGGCAGCAGAACAAGATCATACATTGAATTCCACAGATTCATTTATGTTGTATGACTTCCACCCCCTGTCTAAGAAACTAATGAGAGGATCCAATTTTCCAGCTAGAGAATTTGTGCCAAAGAGGAATCCTTCATGCCCTAGGTTTGTTTTTTTCTCTAAAGCTGCACGCAAAGCCAACATCGATAGCTCTTTGATTCTTTTTCAGTTTCGGGAGATGACTGAGAAGGGACATGTGCCTGTCAACGATATTGTTCTGAACACTTACAAGTGAGTTTCTGAATGTCCTACAGAGAGGAGGGTGGCTTGCAGTGAAATAGGAGATGTTGATTCTGGACAACCATCTTCTCTCTATGGGCCTTGAGATGTGCCCCCTGCATAATTTAGATAAGTTGTTCTGAAGTAAAGTGGCCAAGATGCAAATATTGCAAACTTTGCAGAATTGTTTACTGCAACAAATAAGTATCTCCTGTGCCCACAATCCAGCTTCACTTGAATAAAAATAATCATGTATACTAGGTTGCATTCTTATCCAACAAAGGAGAGAAATTTCTACTTCAAATTAGAGCTGATCTCTGTGATGAAACTTATACCTCCCCTTTCCTACTGGCCTTCAGTTCTACATTCTTTAATTTTATAACAGCAGCTTCCCTTACTTTATGAAAATCCATACCACATAACATTATGCAGTTCCACTACTTTTGGTCTGTAGAAGCTTGTCACTATCGAAACACCCCTTAACTGGCCATCTTTCTTTTTTGACAGAAGTAAGTATGTGGAGCCATCACTTGAAGAAGGTTTCTCTGAAATCCTCAAGATTCATTTTGTACCTCAGTTTGGGGACTCTCAAATGGAATCACTTTACCGTCAGTTTTCAGAAGGATGACAGCAAACTAACAGTGCATCAGCACCCTCGCCCTACTATACCATGTCTGATCAGGCCTCTTGGAAATGTACTGCCATTGCCACAGAAGGCATACATATGGAGTGTGTGAGCTCCCCCTGCTGGTCAGAGGGCAACCTTAGTGTCAGCCTGTTCTCAAACTGAAAAAAAAAGCATATGATGCTCCTTGTCTTTGCAAGAACTTTTAGAAGCAATGCAAAATAAAGTTTGGAATCCAAAAAGCTGCCCTTTTCTCCTCCATAAATTTTTAAAAGGACCCCTCTTGATACCTATCCCAGTTTTTCTTTTAGGGAGACAACTCTGGTCTAGACCATAGGCCTAGACTTACCAATACAGTGGTATGTCATTAGCAGTACATCGACAGACTTTCAGTTGTTCAGCAGCAGCAAATGCAGCCTTCCCACCATTATATTGGTATGAAGAAGGATTGAGGTCATATTCTGTTAAAGGACTATGGTATCTGCTTACTTCTGGTGCTAAGAATTTAGTGCCTGTGTTGTATCAAAGCTCTAGTGGATGGATTTCAGGATTCCAGTAAAAAAAACGAGAGAGAGAGATCCTGCAGGCCTGATGCCTACTTTTCCCCCAGGACTAGACTACCTAAAACATAAGAAAAGAAAACACTGATTGCAAGCTCTCCCAGCAAAGGAATCTCAGACTCTAATCCCCCACAAAAGTCAAAGTTATACAGCAAATAAGGGAAGGTTCCCAAGAGCAACATACTTGACTACACAGCGGTAATTCCCCAAAAGGTTTATTTTACAAAAAATAATAATAAAAGAACATCCATTCTCACACACGCAAACCCAGCCAGGTATCCAGAGGCTCTCAAGATGTGTCCATGGTCTCTCCCTCTGGAAAAACAAAGCAGAAATGAGGCTTCAAGAGGGAGGAACACCCCACCCCAAGACTGCAGAGATCTCCCTCATGAATTTTAAATAGTACCACTCAACCTTTCAGGTGGACAAAACTGCTGTGAAGACTGGATCACCATCCTGGCAAAGAGAGCAGCAGTAGGCTGCGCATTCACTTGTTAGCTAGTGTTCCCCCTTTATGTAATAATGTCCCTTATTCTGGGCTCTCAATTCATGTCTCAACCCCATTTTGTTAGGAAGCTCTCATGAAATCATCCTATCCAGAAGACAAGAAACATGCATTGCAGAGTGTGGCAACAAGTTCAGCTGAAGTTACCTATCATATTAAATAAGGCAACCATTTCTAGCTGTCATGAAGAAAAAGCTGTAAACAAAACAGGCAATTGCCATTAAGAACTGAAACTGATTTATTTGAAAGTGGGAATAAAACCAGTGAGGGTTCTAGTCCATCCCTTCTCCTTGCTACGCTACATCTATTGCTTCCCAACAGTCCTCAAGTTTTTGTTTTCCTTTACTAGGCCTATTACAGTTGTCCCTCCGTATCCACAGATTTAAGTATTCACAGCTTGAAAATATTCTTAAAAAATAATAATCCAAAAAGCAAACCTTGATTTTGCCATCTTATATCAGGGACACCATTTTGCTATGCCATTGCATATAATGGGACTTGAGTATTCACAGATTTTGGTATCCACGGGCGGGGGGGCGGGCAGCTGGAACCAAACCCCAGTGAATATGAAGGGACAACTGTATACAATTCCAAGATCTATAAAAAAGAAAACTCCTCCAGATTTGGAAAGAGGGCAAATAATATAGACACTATTTACCTCAAATGAAGGGAAGATTAGTGTATAATTTTAGCTCCTGTCTCCCCACCACCCCTGTGGTTCACGCTCATTAAATAAATACATAAATTTACCCAAACAGTTTAGGAGCATCTAAGGCACCCACACTTCCAGTTAAGACCTATCCTCCTGCAGTCACTGGATTATGAATGTGGTAACTAGTTCCTGCTGTGCATAGGATTTTTACATAATTTTGTTTAAAGATCTGAATGTCAGGGAAGCGGGCAAACACAAGTAGATTCAGATACAGCTACAGAACTGAGGCAGGACATTTAAATGTAGGCCTGCCATTTTTGGCAAAAGCCTCATGATGTGTGTTGAAGTTCTACCTGATAAACCACAAAGCATTCAGAAGATAACCTCAAAAACAAAACTTAAGAACTCAACCGTTGTGTTGGTGAAAAGCCATCCTGTGTGTTCTTGGCTAAAGCTGAGCCTTCCTTTTTGGCAAGTGCCTCCTGCATTCTTTGTTGGCAAAGGCTGACTTTGCATCAAAAGCAAAGGGATGGCCGGGCTGACCCCAGGGAGTGTTGAATCAATTATCCTTCCCCATGCCCTGTGGCCACACATTTACTCACTGAGTTCATTGAACATAAAGGCATCCTGGTATTCTTTCATGTACTGAGTGGAGCGTGACTCATCCAGGAACAGTGAGTACACACGCTTGATGTCATCCACTTGAACTTCAGTGCCCTGTGGATGAGAAGGGAGAGAGTTAGTGCTCTCTGCAGAAAAGGCACCAGCCAATGAAGGTCCTCACACTGTCTCTGGGATAATTCAAGGCAGAGAGCACTGGCTGAACTTAGACATCAGAACTGAATACTCCCAGCTTCCAAACATGCCCTGCTTTCTATCCCTCAGCTCCTCACCAAGAATGTAGAAATCCCTGGATTTGAAAGTCCTGCTACCTGTCTAGTTCCCAACATATCATACCCCTAATTTATCCAATGCCTTAGGCCCCCTAACAACCTCCAAGTGTCCATGTTGCCAATTCTAATTCAAGAACAAAGAACTAATAATGGTTGAGCTACCCACCGTTCCTGACCAGTTTAAAGTTTTACGGGAGAAAATGGTCTTGGGTGTGTTTACACAATGAGGCCCCAAGAAGTTCTTACAGTCAGGCTGAGAACAGAGCAGGAATCAACACAGATTACTTTTTTAATTTATTTATTTAGGTATTTATACCCCACTCTTCAGCCACAAAGGCTATCAGAGAAGCTTACAATTTGTTTTAAGCAACAGCAATTTACACATCTACACTGCATTAAGCAGTTTCCAATGTGTGTTAGCTGATTGCCCCCACAAGCCGGCTACCAGAGTGCTAGAAATTGGTCCATATTTTTAAAGTCACCTGAAACTCCTCCTCCCAGAGGACTCTCCAGCGCTACCTCAGGATCAGAGCTCACCTTTCTCTTGCGACACACTAGGTTGGCTGCTGTGATGAGCTGGATGGCATAACGCAGGGAGGTCTCCAGTCCAATGCGAGTGAGCACTGTATAGGCATCTTCATTCATTTCAACATCTTCCTCCTCACATCTGCAAGGAAAAATTAATGCCACTTTAAAAATCTTCCTCTCATCCATACAGAAGACTCCAAGCAACAAGAACTGCAGTGCACAAATGCCTTTGGCAAAAAAAGTACTCCCTCAGCCAGTGTGGTGTAGCAGTTTGAGCATTGCACTATGACTCTGGGGATCAGGGTTCAAATTCCCATTCAGCCATGGAAACCCAGTGGATAACCTAAGGCAAGTCACACTCTTTCAGCTTCAGAGGAAGGCAGAGGCAAACCCCGTCTGAACAAATCTTACCAAGAAAACCCCACAATAAGTTTGCCTTAGGGTCGCCATAGGTCAGAAGCAACTTAAAAGTACACAACAACAAGAGCCCCATACCGGATTTTAAGGATCTGCTTAGTTTCCTTGTCACTGTAGGGAGAGGTTGAAATAATGAGCATACGATCCAGCAGGTCAATAGGGATGCCATGGGGGCTCTGATAGTTGGTGCCACGAATCCTGTGTCAAAGAATGCAAGCAATGATGGAAAAAGAGCTGCAGAGCCATTAAGCCAGAGTGAAGTGCAGAAAAGTATAGATATCTGGGGCAAAGGAGCTTTGTTTAAAAGATACAATAAACATGTATGCAGGGTGAGTCCTTAGCATTTGCTCTCCTGTTCAGTTTAGGTCATACCGTTACAACCCATTACTCAGTACTACCCCCAATCCCCTGCTATGATGGCTACTGGCTTACTGGGCATAATGGGATCTGTACTACTAATACAGCTGGAGGGCACTCCCTTACAAAAAAACTACAATATATCATGTTCATACTATAAGCACTCTCCCAGACTGCAGAATATGGAAATGTAACTTCTTTGGACTACAACTGTCAGAATCTTCAAGCCAATATGGCCACTGGCCAATCTGGCTGAGGGTTTTGGGAGCTGTAATCAAACAGTAACTTTAACCCAAGCTCTGGCCACCTGTCCCCTTGTCTACTAACATACTGCATCCTTCCTTGGATGCCCAGAACAAAAGCCCATCTATGACACATGTCAGGCTGATCTGTAAGGGAACTATGATTATAGCAGGATTTCCAGTGATCAGGCTAACCTGGTGATGCCTCGATTGGTAGCCATGATAAGGACAGGTGCCATGTCACTCTCCAGGGCCCGGTTGAGGAAGGAAAAGCACTCAATATCCAGCATATGGACTTCGTCAATGAACAGAACCTGAAGGGAAGGGGGAGAAAAATCACACTAGATGGAAAAAAAGAACATTTACAGCCCAAACCTTCATTCAAACAGCATAGAAAAAGTGGGCACAAAAGTCTTAATGCCCCTCTCAACACAGAACTCACCCCTGGGATCACCTCAGCCTTGCCCTCCTCTCGCCACTCAGCTACCTTGGCGTTGATTTGCTCCCGCACCTCTGACTTTATCTCTCCGGTATCACCTAGGGGTGCATGTAGGAAGGGGTGATTATGAGGAGCTACTTCCCCATACTGTCAGCTCCCCCTGCAAATATAATTTCCTGGAAAAGGAATGCATTACCTATCCAAACTCTACAATGGATTTTCAAGAGATTTTTAAATTATTGGAAAACAAAGAGCGCTGCGCTGCCCACCATTTTAATTTACCATGTTAAAATATCCACTTTTATTTCACATTTCAGGCTCTGCTCTCAAAATTACTTAATATTACTCCAGAATACTCAGAATAGTAAGAGCCTGAAAGAGGCACTTATTTATTATGTTTTTAACCCGCCTTTCATTCAAAGCTTGGTGTGGCACACATGGTTCTCCCTGCAGACCATTTTGTCAAGTTTATTTACCACTCATATTTCCACAGCATACTAAAAGAACAGTGTCTATGTACTCTTCACACCACAAGCAAATTAACCTAATTTTATCTTGCTTTCTGTGGGCTCAAACCATCTGTCTGTAACACAACCTATTACTAATAGTAATAGTTGGTATTATTACTATGTACTTATCTTTTAAAGCTAAAAGAAGTTAAGTAGGTCAAACATAAGTCTTAAACTGGTACTAAAAACTCTGTTTTTCCATACTACTTAGCTCTGAACTTGCGTCAATTTTGTGGTGGATTCTCTGTTGTTTAAATTTTTTTAACTTTTTTTTTTTGCAAAGTCTGCATTTGCATTAATCATTCTTCCTAACTCCATAGTAAAATAAATAAATCCCCTCTCATAGCTTAAATTTAACCATGTGAAACTCTACCAACTCAAAGGACCACTTTTAAAAGAATAGAAAATGCACAATACACACACACACGGGTATAACTTTATTTTTATGGCATTTTAGCATTTAAATGACACCTAGATACAGATCCTGCATTTTTCCCCTGACAGAACACATCTAAATTTCCAACACAGCCCCACTCTCTCCCTCTCAGCAGTCCTTCACCATCCTCATACCAGAGAACAGGGCCAGGAAGCCCTGTGTGCGGCTGTTGATGACATCAATTTCATGCAGCGAGACTGTGTGCACCACTTCCTTGCGCTTCTGCAGCTCTCCATCAGGGCACTGCACAAACTTTGTCTGATAGAGAAAGATGCAATTAAAGAACTGAATGCTCCCCAGGTGCTACTCCCAAGCCCATAAACTCTGAGCTCTGTCTAGGATAGAGCAGCAAAGAAATGGATACAAAGGATGTTTCCTTTTGTTGCTCTGACTAGCAATAATTCTCCAAGACAGTCTTCCCTTGCTTGGAGTATCCACATGTGTTGGATCAACGGCCATGCTGGCTGGGGATAATAGGAATTGGAGTCCAGTACATCCGGAGTGCACCAAGTGGAAGAACTACTCCAAAATTTCAGGCAAGAGTTTTCCCCATCATTTCAGCTACCCAATGGCCAGAATTCTGGTAGGGACAGCCACACACATAGTTCTCCTAACTCATGTAGATGTCCTTTTTTGGGTGCCATGGGGTTTGATATCCCCTTCCTCCCTGCCTAGTGTCCAAAGCCCTGCCTCCTGACACTGCACCACACAGCCATTCCGTGCTTCTTGGTGAGCAGGCAGGTTTGGAGGAATGTCTAGCTATATGGGAGCATAACCAGACCCAAAATGAGGACATTAGTACTGAGATTGACTTGAAGTCCTCCTGAGTCTCACCTCTGCTGTAAATCATGTCACAGCTAGTTATGGAGGATGTAGTCAAATGCTCCTCCAAACCTGTCTGCTAACCAAGAAACACAAAATGGCTCTGCAGGGACTTATCAGTAGGCCAAAGGGGAGGGAGGTACATGGCTCAACATAACATAGGTTTGCATGCCAATATTTATGCTATGCTGAGGGGATGTTGGATTGAGGCCTAAATAATTTTCTATGGAGATATTTGGGAATGAACTGAAGATATTCTGCATCCAAAATAGATGCTTTACTATTCAGCTGTGGGCTATAAAGGCTGCAATCCACCACACCTATAAATGAACCTTGGGATCACTACCCTAATGTGCTTCTCACTCTACCACCATACCTGTGAACCCATGGCATCATAGTCTCGTGCTCGGGTAAAGGAACGCCCAAGTTTGGTAATCTTCCCAGTGGCTTTGTCAATGGTGATTACATCTCTGGAGGAACAGGAAGACAAAATCTTAAGACTGTTTTGCCCTGCATGGAAGACACCTCCTGAAGGAACAACCTCCCCAACCCCAAATGATAACTCCAGAAAGACAAGATAACTTCTCTCAGGGAGTGTTAAAGAATGCTTCAAATGGTTCACTTTTTCTCTTTTCCCTTGCCTCCTGGTGCATCTGCATTAATTAGGCTTCCAGAGTATTTACGGTAACAGGCCCTTTGTGTCTAGTTTTGGCAGAATTGGGTAAGTCCTTTGCTATGGAGAAATCAAAACCCCAGAGTTCTGTAAACCACCCAAGCTTACCCAGCCTGCACTTTTTCTTTGGTCAGTGACTCAATCATCTTGGTGCCCAAGTCATAGATTGTTTCCATTTCAGTTGTTTTCAAGGTAAGCTTCCCCACTTTTGCACCCTGCAAGGGGAAGGAGGAGGACAATCAACATATTTTAACGGCTGCTACTTTTTATAAACAGGCTGCGCAAGACAGTGCCATCATTACTAGGCAGATGGACATAGCCAGTCCCCCATGTTATATCCCAGGCTCTACTCACAGTACCAGTTGCTGGGCGATCTATTTGAATTTCTACCACTTCACCTTCAATTATTTCTGTTTCCTCCCTAGAAGTATAAGGGCATAGCTGTTCAAACTAGTTATAGCAGATAAAAAGCTAAAGTGCAGAATATCCCAAACCAATAAGACCCTGTTCTCTTACAAAGCTGGAAATAAATTACTAGAAAATCAAGGAATCCTACAAGGCTTGTTTTATTCATTCATTTTCACCCCCAATCCAGAAAGCCAAAGTTATTTTATCTGCAATTTTAAAAATCACTTTTATCTGCCAAAGTAACATTAAAGACAGCATACAAAATTTTACAAAAGCTGAATGCCAGAAAACAAGCAATAAGCATGTTTTTGGTTAATTCCTACAGTCTACTTGTTTCCCATTGCTCTAGAATCCTGGTTGTTGGCTTTCTTACTTCTGATTTAACCCTCCTGGCTCCAGTTTCAACTTCTGGGCCCTTCAGCTTTACTTTCTTACTGAAGCCACTAGACCAGGAACTGGGATGTGTCACTCTGGATATTGTTAAACTTCAGCTCATATCAGCTCTCACCAGTATAGCCCATGGTGAGGAATAATGGGAAATCCAATTCAACCGTATCTAGAAGGCCACACATTTCCCTATCCCTGTACTAGACTCCAGTCCACCCACACAGAACAAAAGGGCTCTGGCCACTCCTCACTTGATGCGGACACCAATGGAACGCCGAAAGGCCTGAGTCAGTGCTTCTGTCTTGCTCATCTCCAAGGAGAAGATCTCACTGCCAGCAATGGCCGTGAAAGGGGTGTCAAGGCCCAGTGCCTGTGCCATTCCTAAGAAAGGAGAGCAAAGTTTGCTTAACACAGAGATGAGACTGAAGTGAGAGCCCACTCACTCTTTGCCCACTGATATTTCAATTCAAGAAGAGATCCCAAAATGGGGAAACCCCAAGTTTGTTAAGTCATTCCTACTTAGAAGATCAACAGACCTCTCCTGGTTGCTGGCATCAATCCTTACCCATGGCAATTGCAGTTTTCCCTGTGCCTGGCTGTCCAGCAATCAGGACAGCCCGACCAGCAATTTTGCCCTCCTTGATCATCTCCAAGATCACACCAGCAGCACGACGAGCAGCTAATTGGCCTACCATTCCCTGTGATACCTAGCACGGGGGGAAACAAAAAGGGAAGTGGAGAAATCGAAGACCGAAGAGCCCCACATCTTCTACCTTCCCTCATATCCACCCCAGAAACTCACATTCCTCCTGCTTGCATACAAAGGCCTTTCCCCTCTTATCCGCACTCTGTAATGGTCCCTAATTGACCACTTGCCCTATTTTTCTCTGCTCCCTGACAATCTACAATCACATAGCTGTGTAAAGATGTAAGAATCCTTCAAGAAAGCCTATGACTTTCATTCTAGCTATTGAATTCACAATGTCATTCCCCTTTACATCTCCCTCACACATGCAGAAAGGGGGGATGCAAATCTGTGCATTTTCCAATGCTGACAAGCCTACTACTTTCAGAACAACTGGCTGGAGTAAGATAACCAAAGAAGTATAAAGAGGAGTAAAAATGAGATCCTAGAAAGTTATCTACCTTGCTTATCTCCTATAGGCACAGTAACACAGGAGTGGGCAACTATAACCCTCCAGATGTTTTTGGCCTGAAATCCCCATCAGCCCTATCCTTGTCTAGCCAATGGTGAGGGATTGTGCTAGCTATAGCCAAAAAACATGGAGGGCCACAGTTGTCCATTATCTGCAGTCTGAGATTCAGGGAAGGCAGTTACCTCCCTGGGAAAATTCAGATTACAATACACAGTAAACCCATAAATAAGCGATCTTTCAGCTACGTTCAGAAAAGACAACCCTTATGATATGTGTATCCTCTTCACACAAAGATGTTCCCCAATAGTCTAAGAATCTCCACACTGCTTGTACACCTACTGTAAGATCCTAGCACCTGACTCTCTCACATCTGATCTACTCTTACGAGCTACAGTAGGACCCCCGTATCCACTGGGGATTGGTTCTGGGGGAGGGGCGTGGATACCGAAAACCGTGGATAATAGCGAACACCACTGAAAATAATGGGACTTCTGGTTTAAAATACCATAGAGTTGCCTTGGAGGACCTAGAAAATGGCTACAGAGGATACATTTTCTAGAAAGACTATGGTAGTTGTGCTGCTTTGTGTCCTATGGATAATTGAATCAGTAGATAATGAATCAGTGGATACGGGAGTCCTACTGTATACATGTCCTGATCCAGCAAACTACCAAAAAGTTATTTCTTCCAAGTACCTGTCTGGGTTCCAAAGTATCATCCAAGCCAAGCCCTCTGATGTGGGAGTGGGCACCTGTGAAACAGAGAGACTACTGAAGGAGGTTGTGAATCTGTACACAAACAGATTCAGAACTAAAATCGCATTTAGCCCTCAGTTGCCCTTTCACCAGGTGCTGATCTTAGCTATCCATTTCCATGGAAACAGCTGGAAGCAAACGCAAGAACAGGGGACAATGGAGACTCACCAATACGTTCAATCCGGGTGACATCTCGAACTTCAGGGACCTTGGTAGCCTGGGGAAGGAAAAATATTCAGTGAAACTTAACAGATCCCCAAAAGTTCTTTCCTCTGATGCCCATATAAATCAACATGTTTTAGGAAGAAACATTTCATATCCATAGTTAATATCAACTGGATGCTCTCGAAATAAGCTAAACCAAAACTACAGTCTCCCAAAATCAACAGGTAACTCCTTTCAATATCTCAATATCAAACATTTTGATACAAACACATGCAAGAATATAAACAGACACACAGAAGAGCTGGGATGGTGTAGTGGCTAGAGCACTGGAGTCTAGAGTGCCATAGCAAGAGAATGGTTAATCTCAGAGAAAACTAGGATTCAAATCTACCTTCCCAGATGGTTTAGAACAGGGTCGGCAGACTTCATACTTTTACTAGAATCACAAGCTCTATCAATGAGAGGCAAGTGCAAAAGCTATATACTTTGAATTAAAAGAATTCTGAATCCAGAAATTTGGTTTTAAAAAATAGGAACTGACCTCACAGTTTCTCCACATTCGAATGCTGCACTTATTTGCCTGCACCCCATCCCAGTTTTCTTTATTTTAGCTATATCACTTGGGAGTAAAAATTTTGTTGTTAACTAAAAAGTATGAATACCCTGCTTATCTACTTGAAATCACCTAGAAATCTGCCAGTAGATGCCAATCTACCTTATGCACACCAGCCTGGAACAAATAATGAAGGCTGGATAGAAACTGAGGGGATAACCAGTGTGGGACTCCCCCTTAGTTGAACTTAGGTCTCTCATTCTCAGCACAGCACACCTCACAAGGATACTGAGAGGATACAGGAGGGATGGAGGGCATATAGATGAAATAAAAGCACAGTCTGATCTGGCTAGATCAAAACAAGGGTGGTTAGACTGGGAGCCTCTAGATCAGTGGTTCTCAACCTGTGGGTCCCCAGATGTTGTTGGACTACAATTCCCAGGAGCCCTATGAGGTCTCACCTTGACAGTCAGGTGGCCCTCCCAGTCATTAGTGAGGCTGTAGGACTGAACTCATAGCCTCACTAATGACTGGGAGGACCACCTGACTGTCAAGGTGAGACCTCAGAGGGCTCCTGAGAACCACTGCTCTAGATGTTGTTGGACTGCAGCTCATATAAGCTATATTAGTGGTTCTTAACCTTTTCCTTACCAGGGACCCCCTTTAAATAGCTTTTGTTGCCGTGGTCCCCCAACTTAAGCTATTCTATTTTTTTCTCTTTTTAATTATTGTATGTTTTTAATCTTTTTAATGTAATATTGTATTAAGGGGTGGGTGGGTTAGGGTACTAATGTAATTATGGGATTTTTATGCTGTAAGCCACCCCAATTGTGTTGCAGAAGGGCAGGATAGAAATAAATTTTACTTATGTATTTATTTATTTATTATTATTATTACTGTATTACTACAGTACAGAATATTCAGATTATTAGTAATAATGTTTTTGCAGCAGGAGAGTTACCACAGGGCCCCCCACAATGATGGGGCTCCCTGCGGATGCTGACTCTGCTTGTGCCTTATTATTATTATTACAGATATTCAGATTATTAGTAATAATGTTTTTGCAGGAGGAGAGTTACCACGGGGGCCCCCACAATGATGGGGCTGCCTGCGGATGCTGACTCTGCTGGTGCCTTATTATTATTATTATTATTATTACTGTACAGAATATTCAGATTATTAGTAATAATGTTTTCGCAGGAGGAGGGTTACCATGGGGCCCCCCACAATGATGGGGCTCCCTGCGGATGCTGATTCCGCTAGTGCCTTAAACCGGCCCTGGCTGGAGTGGGTTGAATGGCAATGCGCAGGCGAAGCCAGCCAGCCTTTCCCTTGGCTCCTGTCATGTGGCCGCTCCACTGCGGGGAGCAGGTGAGCCAAGCAACTTTCAAGACTTCGTGGACCCCCTGTGAGGCCACCGCGGACCCCAGGTTCAGAACCACTGAGCTACATAACCAAAGGGGAGAGATGATGGGAGTCGCAGTCCCACAACATCTGAGGGAGGGGGGGAAGCACATAAAGAGGAAAAGGGATGGGGGCGATGGCTCTCAACATGCCCGCCACTTCCCCTCACAAGTTCGGAGGGGAACAGATAAACCCGGGGTGGGCGCTGGCGTGTGGGGTCATCCGGGTCTTTTCTTTTCTAGGAGGGAAACGAGACTCTCGCTCACCGCGGCCGTTGCCATGCTGCTGCCTCCCTGTCTCCCGCCGTCTCTAAGCGTCAGACCGCCCCGCCTCCTCAACAGCGCCGGGAACGGAAACAGGAAGTGGCCGGAGCGGCCGGGCGCCCTCTCTAGTGAACCTCTATGGTATATTTCGGTCCTCCAGCCTATTGCTGCCCCTCTGGCCGGCCCGCCTCTATGGCCGAACGCTCTCTGTCAGCCGTCGCCTTAGTGCCAGTTAGTTCTATCTTTGGAGTGGCTCCTCATTCTCAGGGGCCTCATCCACACTACACAAATCATCCAGCTTGAAATGGGATCATTGGTCCTAGCTCCTTCCTATGGAATCCTGGGATTTTTAGTTTTACAAGGTCTTTAGCCTTCACTGCCAAAGAGTGCTGGTGCCTCACCAAACTACCAATCCCAGGATTCCATAGGAAGGAGTCGTGGCCATTTTTAAACTGGATTATTTGTGTAGTGTAGATGCACCCTCAGAAACAAGAGCTTCGCACAGTTATTTTTTTTTTTTAGACTGCAGCTCCATTGGCCCAAGCTGGCTGGAGCCATGGGGGGGGGGGGGTAGGAAAGTTGTATTTCAAAAAAAGGAACTTTTCAGAACTCTGCTTGAGTTTCCGCCACTGTAAGAACACTGTGGTATTAAAAATCACAACCCGGAAACATCACCCAAGGAATCCTTCTGCTGTGCTTTCTGCAACCGGACTTGTCTATCTCGGATTGGCCTTTTTAGACATCAGCGCGCTTGCAGAAAGCGGGCGATGAGTCCTTCCTCAATCTTTGTTTGCGAAGAGAAGCCAGAGAGAGAATACATCGTATTATTACTCTTATTGAAGTAATATGATTATTATTGCTTCAGTGTAAAGTAATTGTAATAAACACCTGAGGCAAAACACAAAAATCAATGTGTATAGAGCCATTGTACTGTCTGTTCTCCTTTATGGGTCTGAAACATGGGTCACCTATCGCCAACACTTACAACTCCTCGAACGCTTTCATCAGCGCTGTATACGCACAATCCTAAATATACACTGGACTATGTGACGAATGTTGCTGTCCTTGAGCAAGCAGGGATCACCAGCATTGAGGCCATGATATTGAGAACACAGCTGCGCTGGGCAGGGCACGTTTCTAGGATGGAGGACCATCGCCTCCCAAAAACAGTACTTTACAGTGAACTCGCCACGGGTCAGCATAAGAGGGGCGCTCCAAAAAAGCGATACAAGGACTCCCTGAAACAACATCTCAGGCTTGGCCAAATTGATCACCAACAATGGTCCGGCCTGGCCTCACATTGGGAGGCATGGAGACGCACTATCCACAATGCTGCAGCCTTATTTGAGAACTCACACCGAACAAGTCTTGAAGAGAAACGACAACACAGAAAGAATCACAACCTGGAAACATCACCCAAGAAGATCTTCTGCTGTGCTTTCTGCAACTGGACTTGTTTATCTCGGATTGGCCTTTTTAGTCATCAGCGCACTTGCAGAAAGCATGGGATGAGTCCTTCCTGAATCTTCATTTGCGAAGAAAAGCCAGAGAGAGAGAATTGTATAGCTAATGCTTCAGAGATGGTGGTCCTGCTATTTTCTGACTAACAAATACGACACATAGATTTATCTTGGGTTTTTTTCCAGGCTGTAAGGCCGTGTTTAGTGAAGAACGCTAAAATCAGAACTCAGCGCTTGCAAATGAACTCAACCCAGGGACAGGTGGATTTCCAGCAGATAATGGACCATTAACCAACCATTAGCCAAACAGACACTAATCCTCCTTGCATATCTTCCCCCAGGAACTACCCATTCAAATACACAAATTTACATAACCTCTCCAACAGGGGCTCACAGTATATAAACCCCACACACACTCCTACCCAACCATTCTCTGAAGATGCCAGCTACAGATGCAGGCGAAATGTCAGAAAGAAACTCTTCCAGAACACAGCACTCACAGCCTGGGAAAAAAACATGGAAAATCTATGGATGCCGGCCGTGAAAGCCTTCAACTTCACAAATATGACACACCTGCAGAGACTGCAGGGGACTGTTTAGAGCAGTGGTTCTTAACCTTTTCTTTACTAGGGACCCCCTTTAAATATCTTTTGTTGCCACTGACCCCCAAAATTTAACTCAAGTTTTAAAACAAACAACAATAATACCTGGTGTTAATAATACAATTACACCATCCATGAAACCTTCCTTCAGAGGCACTGGATGGGAAGAAAATACTTTTTTCCTGCTTCTTCCTGCAAGTTTGTGGCTGGAGCAGATTGAATGGCAACACACAGGCCCAGCCAGCCTTTGCCTTTGCTTCTATCACGTGGCTGCTCCACTGCGGGTAGGTGGTGGGCCAAGCAACTTTCAAGCCTTCGTGGACACCCTGTGAGGACATTGAGGACTCCTGGGGGTCCCCGGTCCCCAGGTTAAGAACCACTGGAATAGCTCATGCTTCAGAGATGGTGGTTCCACTATTTTCTGTTGATCAGATATGACAAATCCTGCAGAGTGTACAGTGAACTATTTAAAGCAGTGCATCTCCAGACATCTGATGTGGGGGACCAACAATTTGCCCCCAATGGACCAGGGACTGTTCCGTATTAGTGCCCATTGGCTACAACTGGTCCTTTCTTACCTAGAAACTTACCAGGGACCAATATGGGCCACAAGTTTGAGTAGCACTGATCTATGATAAGATTGGCAAACCTTTACTCTTCTAATTTTAGACTTCAGTTTCCACAAGCCTCACTGAGTCTCCCTTTCACACCTAAGAAAAGCTAGAGAGTGATTCTGCACTTCCAACCCCATCACTAACGCTTTGCCCTGTTTTTACCCTTTTACCACCATCTTTTTGTGCATAAGGGCTTGGGGTCACAAGTGTTCCTTCAAAACCAATTTATGTAATTTTGGGTAGTGTATTCTTTCTTCTGTTTAGTGACTAAAGCCAATTCACTCAGAGTCTGCACCTATAAACAAACAGTAACATTTATTTAAGAACCAACAGAAATAAGGTATCTTATACAAGTTTACTTCACGCTCAGTGTCGTTACAGAAAAATCCATCACATGTCGACCTATGGTGACTCCTTGAATTTCATTGGGTTTTCTCAGGCAAGAAAAGTGCAAGAGGTGGTTTGCCATTTCGTTCCTCTGAAATGTAGCCCACAGCACTTGGTATTCTTGGTGGTCTCTCATCCAACTATTAAGCAGAGTTGACCCTGCTTAGCTTCCAAGATCAGACAGGATCTTGGTGCCTTAAGGGCAACTATAGTAACTCTTTATCTAGCTTCCTTAATATACAAACTCTCTGGGTCTCCTTCTTAGTGATGGGAACTCTCTCTATCAAATCTCAGTCACTGTCTAACTGGAATCTCACTGAAGACCAACCATTAAAAGTTAATCTGTTTTTTAAAATCCCCCTCTCACCAGGAAGCCCTTCCCATCTCACACCACTGGGTTGGGTTTTACCCTTCATGTGCTGAGCCTGTTGCCTAGCAACCAACCATCAGCTGCAACAGTATTCCAAATAGTTCTTAAAGCAACTTCATCCCACACACCTTGCACAGCTACTGGGAATTGTGAGTCCAAAAACATAACATACAAGAGGTTCCTCAATCCTCAATCCTAATAATCTTGGGATGTTTCGTTCACAATTTAGACAATTTTTAAAAAAATAATTCCAAAGTGGTCCAGCGGGGACTGTTTTTCAATATCCTATTTCCAGACAGTGATTTATCAATGCCTGAATATCTGTTATTATGAACAACTATTTTGTTAATAGCCACTGTTGTAGCCATAATTGCATTTGCCACACTTTATTGCATTTCCTTTTGACCTCACTACGGACAGCCCTCCCTCCCAAGGTGTATGTCTGTATCTGTAACCCAGTACAAAACTCCATGCACCCAATGAAACTGACTGTACTCCACAAAAACTTATAGATGAACAAATTTGCTAGTTGTCAAGGTGCCACATGACTCACAGATGTTTATGTTCAGAGTGGCTAAAGATGTGATTGTGGGGTTTTTGCAATGAATTATTAATAAACCAGTGCTAGAGGGTGGAAACTATGTAGCCCTCCTGGTGTTGCTGGACTGCAACTTCCAGGATGCCTCACCATTGGCTGGGGCTGCTGGGAATTGCACTCCAGCAACACCACAAGGGATGCACAATTTCCCATCTCTATTATACATGATACCTCACTAGTTAGTTAAGTCCCTGCTCCCAAGGAGCACACACTAATGCTCCAGACATAAGGGAAGGTAGAAGGTCAGCATTCTTCAGATAATATCTAGCTCTGGAATACTACCAGATGTTCTAGCTGTTTCTATAGCTGTGTATTTCAATTTATCTACTTCTGTTCTTTGCTCTACTGGAAATTTTATAATGTACATTGTTATTTTATGACACTATACTTTAGCGTTCCCCCACCACTTCATTTCAGTTGCAAGCCACTCAGAAAACTATGCTATTGGGCAGCCTTACATAAATATAGTTAACAATATAATCAATTTTATATGAAGGTATAGTCAACCTCCCTGGGTGACCTTGCGCAAGTCACCCTCTCTCAGCTTCAGAGGAAGGCAAAGGCAAACCCCCTCTGAACAAATCTTGCCAAGAAAACCCGATGTTAGGCTCACCTTAGGGTCGCCATAAGTTGGAAATGACTTGAAGGCACACAACAACAACAGCAGCAAAGCAGAAGAAAGATTGTGATGTTTCCTTATGTCACATCAGAGAATAAAGCTACAGGCACCAATAAAAATATTTAGCATTGAAAAATATTTTTCATACTTAAAAGTTTTATTTTAAAATAATCAGTGTTTGAGAGAAGCTATTAGTATTTCACAGAAACACACCCACATCCCTGAGCTGGAGGGTTAAATTATTTTCAGAGACTTGCAACAGCATTCTATACATATTCACTTAGAAGATTCTTTCACATTGTTTAATGGAACTGACTTGCAAGTACATTTTGTATAGGTTACATTTTCAATGTTTTCTGATTCTACTCTTCAAACTCAAAAGCTCCCATAACCCAAGAAAATTAACATGCAATAAAACCACAAATACAATAAATAAGTATAAAAACAGCAGAACAAAAAAAAAATCAAACAATGAAACCAAAGCTAACATTGAGACCACTCTTTAAAAAAAGCTTGGGAAAACAAGATCTCCACTTGGTGCTTGTAAAATGAAGTCAGCATGAAGGTCCTACTTTGAGCCACTGCTTATCCTACCTCTAGCAGCAGGAGAATCCATAAAACAGATTAAGGAAAGTCTCAATTTCCAGACATATTTATGACAGAACAGGGTTGTAACTTGAAGGCCCTTTCAGTTACAACCCTATACACATTAACTTGAGAATAAGATGGCACATTGAAATCAGTTTCATAGTTGCATAGCAACACATCGTAGTGTTCCACATTATCAGGTAAAAAGCAAAGACATTTTAACAGGGGGAGGGGGGACATGTTCCTCCTGTTAATCCTAGCAATCTCAAATATTGTTTCATTTTCTAAAGAAATTTTTTTAAAAACATTGTGCAAGTTTCTCCAACTGGTTGTCCACCAGATGATTTGAAATGGAACTTACACTAGCCTGGCCAGCATGGCCAATGGTCAAAGAGGGTGGGAGTTGAAGTTGAAATATCTGGAGGGCACTAGGTTGGGGAAATCTGACACAGAGAAGAAAATAGAGTACATCTAACAAAGTCATTTTCTGCATCAACCAAGTAGAATTTTAAGTAGTTTGTTAGCATGTTCCCTTATATCTATTTAAAGTGTCATATTTAAAAACAAAACTGAAAGTCAATTAGTGCAATTGTTGAGGTCTCAAGTTCACTTCAAACACTGACGTTCAGAACTGGTTAATGCTGATTTCTTAAGTCCACGAATAGAGTAAAAGCCAAACTCCACCTAGTGTTGCTAGGACAGTGGCTTCTTCCTTGACTGGCCTTTACCTTGGGAGAGGGAGGAGATGGAATTTTTCCTGAGGAATTTTTTAAAAAGCTAACAGCTTCACCAGCATTTTTTTTCTGGAAAAAAAAATGCCCAAGAGCATACTCTCTTCTGTCTCCCAGTCATAAGATCGTTGGCACTGACTGAGGGCTAGTCGAGCTGCAGGTCAAATATCTCATCCTGGGCTACAATGTTCTCCTACAGAGAAAGAAATACATATAATAATTGTCAGTCATTTCCACAGCATCTCAATATAACTCATTTTGCACAGCCTTTGAAACATTCTTTTATCAGCTAAGAGCCCTTCAAGCTGGAAATTCCTGAACTGGGACTCTGAGGTGCAACTTGCCCTACAGAACTAACCTTCTTCACATTAGGCAAGGCTCAAAGCCAGAGCCAAATGAGAAGATGTTGAGTTCTAGGGTCTAGGCTAACTCTGTAAAGCTTCCTATAATACAAGAAAGGGGGCAGAACTAAGAAAAGAAACTCTGATCCAGAAGGATAAAAAGGCCTCAACTGAGTTCCAGAATTCCTTGGTGTAAGATTTACCTGCTAGGAGCTACCCATGACTCAGTAACTCTAGCATGATCCTATCTTCTACTGAACCAACTAGGCTGCTCTTAAAGAGTCTAAGAGGGGTTGTGGAGCTCTCACCTGTGACTGGTCAAGAAGCTGATAATTATGTCACTTAATCCCATTTTATAGAAGTGGAACTGAAGGCTGGACAGTGAATTGCCTATTAGACAAATTATACCATTTGCCTAATAAAAGGTGTGAGAAAATTGTATTATACCACTTGTGGCAAGATAATGGCTGGAATCTTGTTGGGACACAACTACTTGCTCAACTGCTCTTATACTAGTAAATTCTTTCTCAGAGTTTGCATAAGTGTGGTACCTAGTGCAGCCAACTGCTCCACAAATACACGCAGAGGCCTCTCTCACTTTTGACTTGATGGAAGAGCTCTTTGATCATTGCACAAGGCGTGAGCTCAAGTCTATGGGCACCTGTTCTGGAACTTGTCATAAAACAGAGGCAGAGAACAAATTCTATTTAGGAAGGTCTCAGGGGCCATATTCCAGTAGTAGGTGTGGCTAAAGGCACAGGCAGGGATGAGCCAGATGCAATTCTTACCCATTTGGAGAATTTCACCACCAATGCCTACTCAGAAGTAATATTCTAATGCAACAAGTTTCCAGTCTGAAAAACAGAGCTCAATTCTAGCCATGTCTGCACAGGAGGAAGCCCAAGTGCAACAGCTTCCTGGTGTATAAACCAGAGCTTAGTCTCCCACAGATAAATTCTTGGGCTCTAAATAACCACTTACTCCCACTCGCTGATCAGAGAAAATAGCAAAACAAACTTCAAGCTAGATGTGGAATTCCTGTGGGCCACATCTCATCTGCAGGCTGGAGCTTCCCCATCCCTGCCTGTGAAAGGAAGGGTTGTAGCCCTGCCCAAGCAGTGTCTCCAGTGCCACAGGCTTCTCCACATACCCATCCACCTTGCTGCTGTAGCCAAGGTATAAACATGTCCATATACTGCAGACTGTAGCCCATGAGAGTGTGTACTGTATGGCTGTTGATGCCGGCCACTTTCCGTGTCAGCTCCATGGTGAGAGCCAGCTTGGCCAGCTGTGGGCTGGAAACACCAGGTGGGGCACGTGAGGTGAAAGCCTCAGCCAGGCGAGAGAAGCTGCCATATGAAAGGCGGGAGATGGAGTTGCGTAGAAATGGGTCAGCTTCAATCTGCCAAATAAAGAAAAGAGGGAAAGGCTGTAAGAGTTGTCATGTGAGAGTTAACCAAGTGAGTGACCTGTGAATTCAAATCTAGAGGGCTTCCTAAGCCACGATGGGAACTTGCACAGCCCCTCAGAAGTTCCTGAACTGCTAAATCCAGCTACCCTAGTCAGAATAGCCAATGCTGAGGAATACTGGGACTTGTTGTTCAACAACACATGGAGCACCATACAAGTCCCACTCTGCCTTAAGTATTCATTTGCCACCATAAGCCTGCTTGGATAACATACACCAATCCAGACCAAGGGCTGATATATGTCCTTTATATTCTTCACATTTCATCTAATGCTCACACATTCTGTAGCCCCCAGATGTACTCCCCTCTAATTTGTTAGATTACAACTCCCATCATCCCTCCCCATGAGCTATACTGGCTAGGGTTGATGGACACTGCTGTCCAATATATCTAGAAGGGTCACACATTCCCCATTTCTGCCACAGAAAACCAAGGCTTGCTAGTCCCAGACCACCACTCCTCCAAACAGGTTGGCTAGAAAAGGAAGCCCCAAGCCCTGCTTTGTTTGAAATCTATCTACTTTGGACAGCTGTGCACAATACAATTATTGATGGGACAGAGTGAGAGAGTTGATGACAAGTTCTAGGTGTTGCATTTTAAAGAGAAAATGGGCAAACTAGAGCAAGTCCAGAGGAGGGCAAACATGATGAAAAGGAATCTGCAAATCAAGTCCTATGAAAAGTGGCTCTAAGAGCTGGGTGTGGCTTGCCTGGAAAAGAAAACATTAAGCAGGGAGGCCATAACTGCCTTCAAAACATCTGAAGGGTTGTCTTGCAGAAGATGGAGCAAACTGATTTTCTACTGTACCACAAGGCAACACTAGAACTAAGGAAGGGGGCTGTAATAAAGCACCTTTCAGCATAAATAATCACAAAACACTTCCAAGCAGGAAGTTTACAGAGAAATAATTCTCAAACGTGGATCCTTGTGAAGCTATAGTAGTACCATTCATGGACAAAAGGAAAGTAGGAGAACTGGGAAAACCCCAAGGTTTGCAGAAACTGCACAGTTACTGTAGGGGGGGGGGACACAGGGTCAGGGGGAGGCAGGGATTCAAAACAGCCCAATGAAGACTGAGCACAACTCAATGGCCACAGAACACTGGTACTCATTGGCAAGAAAAAGCAACAAATTGGAAAAGACAGGAGAGAAAAGGGGAGTACTGTGGAGTATCCTGGAACAAGCCACAGCTGGCTAGAACCTTGAGCAGGAGCCTTCTAAACTACAAGAGTGCAATTTCATACCTTCTCGTTGATGACTCCAGCCTGCTCTTCAAGGAGGGCAATCAGTTTCTGGAGGATCTGCTCTTTCTGTTTCTCATCCAGTCCCCCTGGCAGTTCCTCTGAATTAACTGTGAGCAGAAAGACCATGGAAATTCCAAGAGGCAACACAGGTATGGATGATGAGACAAGAAATTAAAGGAAGGTAAAATCTACAGCAGCCTCAGTCCTGGGTTTTTATAGACTGCCGTTGTTCATTTCTCAAAGCCTGTTTCCTTACCGGCTGAACTTAATTTTGGACAGCCATGTCTCCCTTATTGCTTTTGTCAACACGTTACACAGTACAGTCCCACTAGGGAGTACTGTTGAGAGCAAGAGGTTAAGTTTGTCTAAATTACTTTAGATGACAGTTTCCAGATTCTCTTATCCAGAAAGACCACTGGTCATGTTTGTTTATTTATCATTTATTGGATTTACAGTATATTCCACTTTTCTCCCAAAATGGGATTCAAGGCAGCTATTGTCTAAAGAATTCTGGTAGGGGGAAAAGTAACTTTTCCAAGCTCTTGTCCAGGCAGGAAGAAGGGATGAAGATGCTTTAACTTTCACTTAAGCTTTTTACAGGGTGAGCTAGTCCTATATCAAGTAAATACAAATAGTACCTGGTGTGCTAGATAGTGTATCCGTGGGAAGTGTATTAATCTGGGGTTTGGAAGAAGGTAAGCTTTTTGCTGCCACAGGGCTGATCAACTGTTGCTGTTTCACCAAGTGGTCCAGTTTCTGGGCTACCAGTGTATAAAATTCAGCACTCTCAGCATCAGTATCTGGAATAAAGAACAGAAAGTTGTAAAAGCAAAGAGCACAAAAACACAAACACACTTTGGACTAGTGAGATATTCATTGGAAAACAATGCAGGAGAGTTACAGTAAGTGATTCAGCACTATAGATAATACCTGCCCCATGACCAACTTCTGCTGGGGAAAGATATGCTGACTTGTGAGTTACACAGAACACTTCAAAAGGTAAGAAGGAAAGGCAACCAAATCTGAAAGAAAGAGCCAGCTTGCTATTACTAATTATTTCCTCCTGCTGAGGGCATGGTTTGAATTTAACCACTATGGGCAATTCATCTCTGAGAATTAGCTATTTGATGAAGATTTCTAGGTGGGTAAATTTTGCTAACAGAAGTGGATCCTATACAGAATTTTTGCTTTTCATGGCCCTCTAAAGTATCCATACTGTCCATACTCCCAGGGAGTGGGGTATTAAGAATATAGGTTTGGGAAGAGGAATTAAAAAGAAGTCAAATTGACTGTGCTTCTTAAGAGCAGAATGGGCAAAGTACAGCTCTCCAAATATTATTGGACTGAAACTCCCAGCATTCTTCACAATTGGCTATGCTGGGTAGAGCTGATGGGAATTGTAATCCAACAACTGGAGGGGCATACTTCACCTACTCCTACTTTAGAGAGCCTGTTGACCACTTTGAGAACCTCCTGATCAAAAAAGAGATATAAATAAGTGGACATTGTCAAATTGGAGGCTTTGAGTTCATGGCTGCACATGGTTAGATGGTTTAACACAGCCTTACTCAACCTGGTGCCCTCAAGATATGTTGAACTACAATCCTCATCATCCTCCATCTGCCTGGCCACTGACCAGAAAAGAGTTGTACTTATACATTTGGAGACATCAGGTTGGAGAAGAGTGGCTAGAGGGTGAGACTAGTGAGCCACAACTGCTGTGATACACTATTGGAGTGCTGGACAAGGACTAGAAATACCTGAGTTCAAAACTCAATTCACCTGTAAAGCTCAGATCTTGGGCTCATCACACACACAAATAGAGCTTGGAAAAGTCACTTTCTTTATTCCATCCCTCAGAATCCCCCAGCCAGCATGGGACCATGGTGGCTGGAAAATTCTGGGAGCTGGTAGTCCCAAAAGTAGCTTTTCCAAGCTCTGCACAATATAGTACATTATAGCTCAACCTAAGCTTTTACCAGGGGAAGAACCACATGTTACCTTAAGCTTTTTGGAAGGAAAGCAGCACAGTAAGGTAATAATAAAGAAAACAAATTAACTTCCTTGGGAAGCAACATACTATACTGAGTAACTGAACCCCTCATAAAACTGCCTCTGAGCCTTGTTTATGGGATTGCTTAAGGGCCTAACACTAGGCCTGTTGGCAGGGACACCAAGAGTCAAATTCTTGTCCAAAATGGACTTTGGCAAGATAAAACAACACTGTATCCTGTCTTTCTTACAAGGAGCAAAGATATGTGTACTGTATAGTAACTCACTCCACCCATTTTGTTTTTAAAAAAATTATCACAGGGCGAGGCATGAGAGTCAAGACTCCTCTCACTGAAGCAAGGATGCATCTGGGTAAGTGACAAAGGTCTCACCCTTGTCTCTGGCATTTCCTTACCAGCTGCCTGGGCTTCCTGTTGCTCTGCTGGTTGATTTCTACAGTAGCAATGGACAAGAGGCAAAGAGTCTGGGCGCTGGGGGGGAGCAAGAGGGCTCACTGTCTCCCCTGCCGCAGAGCCTTTCTTCCTCAGGAGATTCTTGAAGGAGAAGCTGCGTTTCTGACGGGTCCTCTCGCAGGTTTCGCCTCCTGCCATGGGCCGCTTTAAGGAGTCCCTGGAGGCAGGCAGGTTGTCAGGGGGTCTTTGCGGGCTGGGTCGACGACGCAACAAGTGCTTGAAGCTGGTGCGGAAGCCATGCTTTTTCTCCTCCACACGGTTAATTTCCTCATGGACAGGGGTCCAGGCTGGACAATGTTGGGCATGTTCATTTGGAGATCTGCAGTAAAAGGAAAACACCAAAAAAAAAGGGGGGGGGGTCAGAGCTTGTAAATGTTACCTTTTTGGACTACAGCTTCCATAATCCTCCACCCAGCAAGGCCTCTGGCCATGCTGGCTGGGCATTTCTGGGAGTTGTAGCACAAAAGTATTTTTATTCTAAATTGTGGTCTTGGTATTTTGCTTCAACTGTTCATTCTCATGCATTTTATTTTTATTTCTATTGACATGTATTTATTCTCTTACTCTTCTAGCATACAAGGGGTTCTAAAGCAGCAACCCAGTAAAATAAATACATAGAAACAGTACAGCACATTAAAAGAAGGAGAGCAATAAGAGTAGTAGTCACTGTAATTAAAATTAAAGTCAGTAATTTTTCTTTCTTTGAAACTGCATTAACAGCAGCTCAAAGATCTGGGTGAACCTTCCATACTAAAAAAACAAACAAAGCTGGCATCAAGTGAACCACACTGAAGAGGAATAGGGTGCCACCACCATAAAGACCCCTGGCTCAAATTACCACCTGCTTTACTTCAGAGATCAGGGGACTCAAAGAAGATACAAGTTTCAGTCCACCTTTGTCCAAAGATCATTCATCTCACAGTTTTCCTTTCCCTTCAGGTATCAGTCAGAAATGACTTGAAGACAAACAACAACAACAGCCATACTGTAAGTGGCAGGCCTCCTTTTTCCCCAAAAAGAAGCCACTAGAACACACTCAGAGCACCCTGGGGGTTGGCCTTGTGGGGTTTTTTGAATTAAATTTCTTCCATAAAATCCTAAATCCCAGTCCAGAATTTGACATGTCAGGATTGTCTTCCCTTTCAGAGAAAGCAGGATTTCTGCCCAAATCCCACTATTCACACACACATACACAAACACTACCAGTTACCTGTAGCTATAACTTTGGGGGTCATGGTAGCTACGGCCCACATGACCTAGGGCTCCGGCCTCTCCATTGCGCACAGCACCTTGCAGAAACGCTTCCAGTACCAACCGTGTTTCTTCTTCTACCAGTTTCCTGTGAGGCAGAGGGCTCTTGGCCATGAGCCTGTCCTACTATACTCAGCAACAGGAGAAAAATGTCTCTCCCTCAGATTTACCATCACCCCTAGAAGGAAGAAAATGAAACAAAGCACACAATATCATCACTCTTTCCCCCATCATCCTGTGCTCACTATTTGGGCAACTGAATGCCACACACACACATAATTCTTCTCACACTAAGGGCCTTTTAGACACTGCCCGCCCAACAAGCTGGCAAGAATCATATGATTCCAGAAGCCAACCAGGACAGCTGTCTGCCAAAGACAAGGCTCTCTGTTCATCAGACAGTCCCCTCACAAATAAACTCACACAATCCAGACCCAACTCATGCCACAGAGATCACTGTGGAGCAGAAAATAGTCAAAACAAACAAAAAAAACCCTCCAGGTTTCTCAAATAAGTGACTCAAGCCACATAGCTAGATGGGAACTAAGGTCACAAGTCACTGATGATATGACCCAAGGGCCTTTCAAACTATGAAATTATAATGCTATATTCCACTTTAATGGCCATAACAACATCCTATGGAATTTTAGGCTTTGTTGGTTAGTAAGGCACCAGAGCTTGGTTGCTGAGAATTCTAAATCCCTCTCCCTAAATTGCAAATCCTATTATTCCAAAGGATGTTGCCATGGCATTTAAAGTGGAATATAGCACTATAATTGTATAATGTGGAAGGACCCCTGCTGAAAAAATCCTTCCTTAGTCCACATATGAAACTCAGCTAACATGTGGTCACCTCCATTGTCATTGTTTTGATTTGTCCACCTATCAGAATAATGTCTGTTTCATTCATCCATCTTGACAATTACCCCATACTAAGCCCTACAGAGCCTATTGCAAAAGTGGTAATCATGCGGCTTTCCAGACATTGCTGGACCACAACTTCTAGCATGCTTCACCATTGGCTATGCTAACCAAGCCTGCTGGAAACTGTAGTCCAACAACATCCAAAGGGCTGCATATTCCCCTTCCTGCCCTATAGCTTCAACGCCTAGGGCATCATACCTAAACACAACATAAATCACAATTAGTAAAATCCAGTTAAATACATTTTTAAAAAAAAAACTAACAGGAGCCAGCAAGATAGTACTAAAATGGCAAAACCTACAACATCAAAAACAACAAATTCTAAAAAGATCAGAAAATACCATACAGATAAAAATAGCTCTACTTTTTACAGTCTCAGCCTTTACAACATAATTTTATATCCCCTCACTGCCTCTCACACACCCTCTTTTTCACATGGGCAGTGCAATTCTATGAGTGTCTACTCAGCAGTAGCCCCATTGAGTTCAATAGGGCTTACTGGCAGGTTAAGTAGATGCAAGACAGTTACTCCTGTCACCGTTTTTACTGTTTCTCTCTGCCTTTTCCCAATTAATTAACTTTTCCCTGTCTGTCTACCCCCCCCCCCCACACACACACACACAACACACCCTTTGGGCATAGATGAGTGGGTTAAATCCAACACCCATCTCAATTACAGCAGACCCATTTAATGAACTGATGAATGGAATCAACCATTATGAAAGTCCTATAGATAAGATGGGTGCACTGTAGTTGGGACTAGCAATTGGATTTGAGGCCTGAGATTCCCATCCTCTTCGGGACAAAGCCGGGCATCCTCCTCCTCCAACCAGAAAAGAAGCTCAGCTACTCACCTGTGGAAACTTTTTCTGCTTCTCCAAAAACTTCACCCTCAGTTCTGCACATGCGCACTTTCAGCTGCCGGAGTCGGCTTCATTTCCTCCTCCTCCTCCTCCTGTGGGAGAGCAGCCTGGGGGCGTGGCTCTAAGGAAGCCCCGCCCCCAGGATTGTGCTCATTCCTAACCGATGGCAGATGCCCTAGAAGTCAAAAGCGGGGCAGTCAGTACGTGTGGACGTAGAGGGAGGACGTGAAAACGATTGATGCCCTTGAGGCTTGGAAGGATCGGGGGCAGCTCCAGCGGCGTTGAGCGGAGCATTTATTGATCATTTCCCCCCCAAATGCACGCATAAATGAATAAATTATTATTTACCCAAACATTGTCTTACATTTATTTATTATAGTACATGTTTCTCCTCCCATTTCAACAAGGTCTTCAGTTCATCTCCACCTGGTTTATATCCTGTGGGGGAGGCTGACACACACACACACACACACACACACACAGGTTGGGTTGAGAGAGGCCAGAGTTAACCAATCAGATTTATGCCTAAATTATGATTTAAACCTTCAGAGGGCCCATTTACACTAAGGGAAAAAAACCAAAATACCACGTAGTATTGGCATCTCTCAGCAGCAGTAGTGATATGTCCAAATGGTTTTTCTGGCCTCGGAAACCCCCATAAGCCTCGTATTCCTGACGGTGGCCGCGAGTGATTTACACGTGTTAGTTCTTCACTGCGGCCTTTTTTTTAAGTCATCCCAAGGTGCGCTGGTGCGATAGAGCGATTCTCCAATTTGATAAGAAAAACAGAAAATATGGATCCTTTTTATCACCTTAGCGAGCAATCACTAAGGTGAACATCCAACATGGCGGCAGCAGGCACTTGCCCTTCTAGCAAGCCCTGACCCCGCTCTTGCCCGACCCATCAGCTTTGCGCTTCCCTTCAAGTTTTTTATTGTTCTATAGTCCAAACGAGCAAAGATGTGCAGCCGACTCACAGTTTGTGAAAAAGTATGGGGAAATCTGCGAAGGCTTTTACCCCATTGTTTTTGCCATTTTGGGGCCCCCTCCTTCCGAATAGTGTGGATTGGCGCTGGATCCTGTTTAGACAGGTAGGATTCCCAGTAAATTCCATGAGGAGTATTTTCTCCATTTAGATGGGCCCTGGATCTCCCTGATTCCAGTCTAACTGTCTAGGTATGCCACACTTCTAGATATTAGTACCATACTTAATAATTATTATAATTCTCATCAAGGATATCCCATTATCTTAATTACTCTCTTCTTAGATTGATAAACACCAAAAAAGTGTTTTGATATCCTTTGAAATAATCATTTTGCATTGTGTATAGACTATGCTTTATTGTTCTTTAAAACTGTTTTTTAAATCATTTTTAATTGTGTTTAAATGCTGGTAGTTTTATTACATTTTTAAAGTTGATTTTTTTTTTTTGAGCGGGATATATTTTAACTGTGTTGTCTTTACATTTATGAGAGCTGGTGTGGTGCAGTGGTTTGAGTATGACTATGGAGACCAGGGGCTTGTCTATACAAGGGGGGAAATGTGGATTGATGCGCACTAACGCCAATTTGAAGCAGCTTCTATTTGTCTTAACGGATGGTTGGCAAGATCGCAGGTGCACAAAGGTGTCCACTTTCGCTGTTCCAAGAGGCATGCCTATGAATCAAGACAATTCACAGTGTCATGAGTGAATTACTCACATTTTTATTTACCTTGAGTTGCTGCTGTCAAACAGTAATTTTTTAAAAGCATATCTAAGGTGTGAAAGTGCAATATTCTGCCTAAATAAACAGAAAAAAAGAAAGAAAAAGGCTGTTTTGTCACCTCAGTGCACAATCACTAGGGCGAAATCCAACATAGAGGTTCCGGATGCTTGCCTTATTAGCAAGTTCTGCCCCCTGCACACATCCGATCAATCAGCTTTCCACTTCCACCCTTATTGGGAATGCGAATGAAAGCGAATTGGTTGTCCCAACCAGTAGGAATGAGCATTCCCTGCCGAGCCTTTTAAAAACTTCAGGAAAAGCCCTGAAGGCTTTTCCTTCAGAGTTTTTGGTGGATTTGGCCCCCCTCCTTCCAAATATGTCAGATTGATGTGGGATGCCATTTAGGCAAATTGTATACTCCTCAAATTCTATTAAGAGTATTTTTGCCATTTAGACAACCCCCTATGGTTCAAATCCCCCACTTGGCCATGAAAACCCAATGGGTAACTTTGTGCGAGTCACACTTTCTCGGCCTCAGAGGAAGGCAAACTTTCTCTCTAACAAATCTTGCTAAGAAAACTCCATGACAGGTTCACCTTAGGGTTGCCATAAGTCAGAAATTACCTGAATGCTCACAAGAACAACAATTTAAATTTATAAGTTGCCTTGAGTCCCAGTTTGGAACAAAAGTTGGTGTGTAAATGATGGTGATGGTGACAGGCTAATAACAGTCAGTTAGATGGCACATTAAAAGAAGGCATTGCTAGACCCTCATGGTAGATATCGTGAGACGCTCTGATACAGTTATCAGTGCTTTTCAGGACATTTGCCATAGGGGACCAGCAGTGTCTTTTGCTAATGTGCCACTGGCTACAACTGTTTATTTCTATCCTGGAAACTCAGTGTGGACTGGTAGTGGTCCATGGACCACCACTTTGAGTTGCACTGGACTATATGGAACTAAGGCAGTTTTACATCAACCAGCCTCATCCCAATGAACAGCAGAGGAGATGGAGCTTCTGGGCTGTAGAATACAGTAGGACCCCCATATCCACTGGGGATTGGTTCCGGGAGGCCCAGTGGATACTGAAAACCGTGGGTAATAGCAGACGCCATTGAAAATAATGGGACTTGTGGTTTAAAATACCGTAGAGTTGTCTTGGAGGACCTAGAAAATGGCTAGAGGACACATTTGTTAGGAAGACTCTTATGGTAGATGTGCTGTTTTGTGTCCTGTGGATAACTGAATCAGTGGATAATGAATCAGTGGATACAGGAGTCCTACTGTATTTTTTTAATGGAGCATCTAATTATGTTTATTATTGTTATAATTACTACATTTTTATTAGTGTTGATGCATACAACATGTACAATAGCTACTGTGACATGTCAAAGTGGCCATAAAACAAAACAAACAACATAAAACATGGATGCTCTTGTCGTGTGTTAAAGTACAAGCATTTTTACTCAGAACTGCCTCGGTGCGTGTTGTCATCAAAGTCCTGCAATATACCGTAACTTCTTTCCTATACTGTAATTTAAGTGATGAGTCAGTGGCTTCATTTGTGTAACATTGTTTATATAGTCTATAAACGGAAGCGATTTCTCTCCAAAAGAATTATGCTGTTTGGAACCATTCGTCTTTCTTGTCATTTCTGATAATTTTTCTAAAAACAGTGCATCCCATATTTGATTCCACCAGTTTTCTATGAGAAGAGTTCCAGTTTTCCAGTTTCTTGCTATTTCTAATCTCAAAACTGCCACAAGGAAACAAATTAGCTTCTTATACTTTAAATTTTTGTTTTGACCAACAAAAATCAAAAGGAGTAGGAGAACTGGACAAAATGCGATATTTTGATTACTAATGTCAGAGATGATGGTGATAAGGTACCACTTATGAATCAACTTCGGGGTGCATTCTCTGATGAGACCTGATTTGGATTTGAAAGGGGAGATCTCCAAATTGCTTGCCAACACCATATGCATGCATATTGGCTACATTTTTTTTCTTTCCTGGAAAGACCTTAAGGACAGGAGCCAATGGCTCAGGGACCGGCACCAGTCCAGGGACCACTACTTTGAGTAGCACTGGTCTATATAACATGTGTCAAGACTGGGCTCTCTTGGCTGAGTCTCCAGGCCCTTTGCAGGTTCTATAAGCATGATTTCCATTTCTGCCCTCTGCTTGGACCACACAGTTTTGGGGGTTAAAGAAGAAGAGCAGTATGGAGCAACAGGCGCATCCGCCATGGGCATAAGAACTTAATAAGAGCCCTGCTAAATCAGATATATACCCCTGATGAAAAGCCAGATATTAATTAACAGAGAGTTAATGAAGGCATCTGGATAGACAGAGTGGCACCACTGAAACTTACCATTGGCCCTCTGCCTTCTACCGTCTAGCCAATGTGGCACAGATTTTTAAAAAGGGAACCAGGCAATTAGAAGGCACAGATTGTAGTGCGTTTCACATTAGTACTCCCATTTTAAAACAAATTTTCACTGATACAGCTTCCAGAATGGTAGCCATGTTAGCCTGTTGCTGCAAACATAAGGAGACTTGTAGCTCTTGGCAGACTAACAAAGCCTTTTGCAGGTAAAAGTCCACTTCATCAGGTCTGTATAGTATTTTTTCTTAGTTGGCAAGTATTGGTACATGTGTGTATCATGTACACAGAGCTGCAAAAAGAAATATGATAACCAAATGGCAATCGACAGAGTGCAGAAAGTACAATATGTCCGTGGATCTTAACAACCGGACACAAGAGATATCCTCATCTTCCCCTTGTAACCTTCACTTGTTTTTCCACCAGTTCTCCCATCTGTTTTTCTTATTAGGAGGTGTGTGTGGGGGGTAGAGATAGATTAAGAAGAAGAAAGAAAAACTACTACTGGCATGAGGAGCCCTCCAAATGTCCTGTGACAGAATTAAGTATTTTTGGTTATGTATTTATCTTTTTTGTTGATACTGATAAACTTTCCAGTAAGCACACTCCGGGTTCCAGTTCATATTTCACTTTCCAATTTAGAATTCCAAATCTTAATTCCAGTTTATGATATACAGTACAGTAGGGTCAGAAGTCAAAATAATTTGGGGGGGACCACAACTCCAAGAATCCCCCCTAACCAGCTGCTGACTGGAGGATTGTGGGAGTTGTAGTTCAAGGAAGTTAACTTTTACATGCCCTGTGAAAAGTGACTTCCCTTAAAGTTAACTACAAAGGTCCAGCAATTGGAGCTAGGGGATATTTGTCAAGGGAAGGGGACTACCTCTGTTTTAACTTTGTCTAAAATGACTAGGAGAGCCATGGTGATGTAGTAGTTTGAGTGTTGGAGGTGGGTTCCTGTCATTCACACTACAGAATTATAGTGCTATTATCCCACTTTAACTGCCATGGTTCCATCTGATTGAATCCTGGGGTCTGCAGTTTGGTGAGGGATTGGCTGAGAATTCTAAAAGCCCCTCCTTAAACTGCAAATCCTAGGATTCCATAGGATTAAGGACTTTTCTCAGATGGCAGGAATGGGTTCCTATTGGGAAATGTAATATTCTTCTTGCACCCCCTACTTAGTAAGTTTAGGAAATTCCTTGCAAGCTTAAGTTCCTACCTGAAACAACATCTTAGGCTCGGCCAAATTGATCACCAACAATGGTCCGCCCTGGCTTCAAATCAGGAAGCATGGAGACACACTATCCACAATGCTGCAGCCTTATTTGAGAACTCACACCAAACAAGTCTTGAAGAGAAAAGACAATGCAGAAAGAATCACAACCCGGAAACATCACCCAAGGAGACCTTCTGCTGTGTTTTCTGCAACCAGACTTGTTTATCTCAGATTGGCCTTTTTAGTCATCAGCGCGCTTGCAGAAAGCGCGGGATGAGTCCTTCCTGAATCTTCGTTTGCGAAGAAAAGCCAGAGATAAGTTCCTACCCCTTCTCTTCTCAAGCTATCTTAGCCATTTGGAGCTATGGGGTGACCATTAAGTCATTCATCACATGGCCTCCTAAGTTAAATGTTTTATGATCCTTTGTCCCCTCTTGGGGTGTGCAGCCTCACTTCCTCAACATGACGTTCTTCTTTCTTTTTTCTTTCCTTCCTACCATGCATCTAATCTCCATTCATGAAGAAGAGAGATGAGCTCTCACTTACCTACAATCACCCTCTTTCCTAAGGAAATATGGATGTTACTGCTGTAATACTTAGAAACTTCTGATTTGATTATCCTAACCTAAACCTCCCAAGATTGGGTGAGTTTACTACCCTGACCTGAAATCCTCTTAGTTAGTTAAGGACCTAGACTTGTTTTGAATATGTAGATTACTATATCTTCAGTAAACGTGTTGATATGCATTTTTAAGCAAACATCTTTATTGTCCTTAATTTATCTGCTTGACTTTAATCATAGAATTATAGAATTGTAGAGTTGGAAGAGATCACAAGGGCCATCCAGTCCAATCCCCTGCAACGCAGGAAATCACACTGGATACCTCCTAGACTGGACAAAAAGATTGGCTAATACTGGCTTGCCATAGTTCTATCTTTCACCAAGGAGTGCAGGATGACTGGGTGATTCAGATACAAATGGACATTGAGCTTGGTCAGTCTTCTGTCTCTGCTAACTCTGCTTACTTTAAAAGAAACTTTTTCTTAAGAAGATATTCCTAAAGGGCTTGCTCCCTGGAATCTTTAATAAAATTTTAATATTTATGCTCATACACCCCAACAGTTCCCACTATCCCACAACATTATCCTCTTCCCGTGGCCAGTGTGTGCGCCACCCACCAATAAGGCATCACTTTTAATTGAAGGGACAAGCCATCAATAGCTCTCTATACCGCTGTTTTGGCGGTATTGAACGTGCAAAATCACACCCCACTGTAATCTTGTGATTACAGCGTGAACGGGCAGTATTCTTTCCCCCATCCCCATTCCCAGTGAGAAAACGTCCAGGTGAGAAGATGAAGACTATCTACAGGACGCTCTTTTTATGCGCTGTCCCATTTTGCTAGCAAGTTTTTATGTTTGTTTAAGTGCTTATGTGTTTATTTTGTATGTGTTTTTTGGTGTTTTTACATGAACTCGTGTCTTCTCATGATAACTGCCAAAATTGCATGCCCATGCTAACACAGAAGTGGACATTTTGCTTAAAGTAACATGCACCGGCCAGTACAAAGCATTAATACAGTGTTATTAAAATGTAATGTGAAGACAAGTGTTACTGTAGTTCAACTTTTAGTCTTGTTCTTAAAACACAAATGGTGGTCATTTGATAATTACTGTTGTAATGCCACAATGTTTCCGCTTTCCACAACTGCAGAATGTCTGTTATCTGATAGATCTGTCAGGTATAGGATGGGTGACACATAGCTTGAGGGCAGTACATGTGAAAAGGATCTAGGAGTCTTAGTGGACCACAGGCTGAACATGAGCCAGTAGGGTGATGCAGCAGCTAAAAAAGCCAATGCAATTCTAGGTTGCATCAATAGGAGTATAGTGTCTAGATCAAGGGAAGTAATAGTGCCACTGTATTCTGCTTTGGTGAGACCTCACTTGGAATACTGTGTCCAGTTCTGGGCAACACAATTCAGGAAGGATATTGAGAAGCTGGAGCGTGTCCAGAGGAGGGCGACCAGGATGGTGGGTGGTCTGGAAGCCATGCCCTATGAGGAGAGGCTTATGGAGCTGGGCATGTTTAGTCTGGAGAAGAGAAGGTTGAGAGGGAACATGATAGCCATGTTTAAATATTTGAAGGGATGTCATGCTGAGGATGGAGCAAGCTTGTTTTCTGCTGCTCCAGAGACTAGGACATGGAGCAATGGGTTCAAATTACAGGAAAAGAGATTCCACATAAACATTAGGAAGAACTTCCTGACAGTAAGAGCTGTTTGGAAGTGGAATACACTGCCTCGTAGTGTGGTGGAGCTTCCTTCTTTGGAGGTTTTTAAAGAGAAGCTGGATGGCCATCTGTGGGGAATGATTTGATTGCGTATTCCTACATGGCAGGGGGTTGGACTGGATGGCCCTTGAGGTCTCTTTCAACTCTATGATCCTGATATCATAATTTGTCTATCAAATAGCATGCAGATGTGTTTGCCCTTGGAATCAACTTCACATCATATTACCCAAAGGATAGTCACCAATGGTTCCTCTTCATCCTGGAGAGAGGTGACTAGTGGGGTACCTACCACAGGGGCCTGACCTGAGCCCAGTGCTATTCAACATCTTTATCAGTGACTTGGATCAGTGGTTCTTAACCTTTTCTTTAATGGGGCCCCCTTTAGATATCTTTTGTTGCTGTGGACCCCCAAGACTTAACTCAAAATTTAAAATACTACTAATAAAAATAATACCAGAACATTGAACCCAATTACACCATCAGTTAAACTTTCCCTCAGAGGGGCTACCTGGGAGTGTGGTTTTTAAACAGAGGGTGGATGGTAATCTGTGGGGAATGATTTGATTGTGTATTCCTGTATGGCAGGGGGTTGGATTGGATGGCCCTTGCGGTCTCTTCCAACTCTATGATTCTATGATCATAGACTTGAGTATTCACAGATTTTGGTATCCATGGGGGGGGGGTCCTGGAACCAAACCCCAGCGAATTGCAAGGGCAATTCTCTGCTCAGGACCGCAGGTGGGTGGGTGTTCTTCCTCAGTAACAACTTTTGCCATCTTGAACTTACTTGGATGTTGCTTTGCAATATATGTCCCAGTTTTCATCTGTGAAATGTTAGAGGGGATGGATTGCATCAGAGAAAGATATGAAACAGTATGATCTTGTTGCGGCAGAAAGAAAGCACATGAATGGTTATCTGTGGGGAATGATTTGATTGTGTATTCCTGCATGGCAATGGGTTGGACTGGATGGCCCTTGAGGTCTCTTCCAACTCTATGTTTAACAGAACAGAATAGAATCGAATCATAGAGTTGGAAGAGACCACAAGGGCCATCTAGTCCAACCCCCTGCCAGGCAGGAATACCCAAAGCACTCCCGACAGATGGCCATCCAGCCTCTGTGTATGATTCTATGAATATGAAGAGACAATTTGTAATCCAGGTTGAAACTGGATTATTTGCATGGCTCCATCCTATGGAACCCTGGGGTTTCTAGTTTGGTGAAGAACCAGCACTCTTTTGGCAGAGAAGGCTACAGACCTTATAAAACTACACATCCCCGGATTCCATAGGAAGGAGCCATGCAAATAATCCAGTTTCGAAGTGGATTATTTGTGTCCTGTGGCTTCCTTCCCCCGAGGGCTATTTTACCCACAGCCAAGGCGCTCTCTCTTCAACCCCAACACCATCACCACCACCCGGCCGCCGGTCCCGCCGGTTGTGCAACCCACGCGCGATGCCAAGCCCCACGGCCCCGCCGCTCCGGCATGGGAGGCGGTGGCTTGGAGAAGGGGAGGTTTCCCAGGCTGGAAAGGGAAGTGACGCCTAGCAAGGGTTCCCGGAAGAAGCGACTGGCCCCTAGGTGCGATTAGATGGTGTTTTCACTTTTTTATTGCAAGTTGGAGCCGGAGAGAAAAAGAAGAGAGAGAAAGGTAAAGGGGCGCAGGGAGGAGAAAAGTGGGGGGGGGAGGTTTAAGGAGGGATCCTCCGAGAGGAGCACCTAGATCGGGGTCTCTGAACCTGTAGTCCACCCCCCAAAAAAGTGTGGTTTGTGCCCACCCCCGCAAAAAAAAAAAAAAAAAAAAGCCCAAATTTGGGAAGTAAAGTCTCACCCACTTCCCCGTGGGGATGAGTAGCGCTCAGCTGCTCGCTCCCGTTTTTCCTGCGCCATCCTGGGGAGTGGGGCCAGATCCACACTACACAAATAATCCCCTTTGAAACTGGATTATATTTGTCCTGGCTCCTTCCTATAGAATCCTAGCCCTCTCTTGGGCAGAGAAGGCTACAAAGTCCTTGTACAACTACAGTTCCCGGGGATCCATAGCCATGGTCAATAATCCAGTTTGAAACAGGGTTAGCATCACAGAATTGTAGAGCTGGAAGAGACCACAAAGGCCATCCAGTCCAACCCCCTGCAATGCAGGAAATCACAATCAAAGCATCCCTGACAGACGGCCATCCAGCCTCTGTTTAAAGACCTTCAAGGAAGGAGATCCCACCACGCTCCAAGGGAGTGTGTTCCACTGCCGAACAGCTCTTACTGTCAAAAAGTTCCTCCTAATGTTGAGGTGGAATCTCTGTTCCTGGAGCTTGCATCCATTGCTCCGTGTTCTAGTCTCTGGAGCAGCAGAAAACAAGCTTGCTCCATCCTCAATGTGACACCCCTTCAAATACTTAAACAGGTCTATCATATCGCCCCTTAACCATCTTTTTTCCAGGGTAAACATACCCAGCTCCCTAAGTCTTTCCTCATAAGCCATGGTTTCCAGACCTTTCACCATTTTAGTTGCCCTTCTCTGGACACGCTCCAATTTGTCAATATCCTTTTTGAATTGTGGTGCCCAGAACTGGACACAGTATTCTAGGTGAGGCCTGACCAAGGCAGAATAGAGTGGCACTATGACTTCCCTTGATCTAGACACTATACTTCTTATTTGTGCGGTGTGGATTTGGCCCTCATGAATTGCAGTGTTTTAGTGAGAAAGATTTAGGGCTCTGGCAGCACCCAAGGTCCCAAACCATCACACTGGCAAGGATGTCTCTTGGGCGAAACCTCCGAAGAAATTGAAGAAGGGAGTAGGTTTGGGTTTTCAAGGGCTGGTTTCTTTGGCTCTGGAAGGGGAGCAGGGAGAAAGTGTTCATGTGGAGCAATCACAGAATGGAAAAGAAGGGAGATATTGAAAGTCCCTGGTAAACATCCCAGAGCTGAAGCAGATGATTGTCAATGAGGAGTCCAGCTGCTCAAAACTGCCCCCAGGACAGCTAGAAGATACCTTGGGATGTGTCAGTGGTACCCACCAAAGTAAAAGTAGGAGCCGTGCTGTATAGCACAGTGGTTCTTAACCTGGGGTCCAGGGGTCCACGGTGTTCTCACAGGGGGTCCGCGAAATCCTGAAGGTTGCTCGGCCCACCTCCTCCCTGCAGTGTGGCGGAGTCTCCTTCTTTGGAGGTTTTTAAGCAGAGGCTGGATGGCTATCTGTCTGGAATGATTTGGTTGTGTTTTCCTGCATGGCAGGTGGTTGGACTGGATGGCCCTTGTGGTCACTTCCAACTCTATGATTCTATGAAAGGCTGGATGGTTTGGCCTGCGCATTGCCATTCAATCCACTCCAGCCACAAACTTGCAGGAAGAAGCAGATGAAAAGTCTTCCCTTCCCCTCTAGAGCCTCTGAGGGAAGGTTTAATGGATGGTGTAATTGTATTAGTAGTAGTAGTTGTAGGGTTTTAAATTTTGAGTTAAGTCTTGGGGGACCACGGCAACAGAAGATATTTAAAGGTGGTCCCTGGTAAAGAAAAGGTTAAGAGCCACTGATATAGCATCATAGTGGCTGAGAGACTAGAGTTACCAATCTGGACCTCCTGCTTTGAATGTTGCCTCTGTCATGAACAGATGTGGTAGCCTGCCTCCAAGCCTCATTCCTCCCCCAAACTCCATTTGTAACACTGTGAATAAGTGGGACCTGTTGCTATGTGGGGTGCTGTTTACAATGCCAGCCATGTCCTCTTCTAAGACACACCATCCCATTTCCTTCCTACCTGCTTTGCTGCATTCTCAGCCTGCGCTCCCCACAATCGGCCCACATTCTGTGGCCACAATGCATGCTCACTTTTCATTGGGGAGAACTATTATAGATCCCCCCACAAAGATGTTTTGTATTTCTACAAATTTAGGGAGAGGCAAACTTGCTGATGCCTCCCTTCTTTTCTGAATGAATGCTTTGGCTACATCAAGATACATTTTGGAAACAGATGGAAGTATAGAAGTACTGATTTAACTTTACAGAGGTATTGTAAGGATTGGAAGTAGATAAAACAACTTGAATGCACACAACAACCACAAAATACATTTGGAAGGAGTCATAGAAATGTTGAGTATTAAAAGCATTACAAGCTAGTTAGTAGTTAGCACAGCTGAACACCACTCACCTACCTCCATACACTCATCAGCTTCCATATTGTCATCATTGCACATTAAAAGAATAATTCTATGCAGTATAAGCCAAGAATGCTGTATCTACCTTTTAATTATCCCAATTAATACCTGATCTTATTTGAAGTGTGTTAAAAGGTGGGAAATCCATACTTTCAGCCAGAGGAGGTACACCAAAAGACATGTGCTCAGGACCACATAATATGGACAAGTGAACGTTTTGCATGTGTCTTTGTACATGTGTCTTTGATGGTTAGGTAGTTGTTTACTCCTTTGGTGCATTCTTTTGATTGGAATGGTGTCTTCTGCTCTTACATTCATTGACTGCACAATAAATGACAGTACTGTAATATTGATGGATTAACTAACAGTCTGAGAATGTGAACTTGTTCACGTATCCCAAGATCCTTGGCAATCCCTCTCAGTAGCTTCCCAGAACTTTTGAATTTTCTGATGCCATTTCAGGCCCTTCAGTTCACAAATAGGGAATCTTAACAACATGCCAAATAGTATATTTTGAAGAAGTGGATGTAGTCTCTTTCTGGGATTAGTCTCCCGCCATCATGTCTATAAAGCTTGATGGTATAGTAGATAACGGGGACATTTGTTGACATTGGCTCTTTTCTTTTCAGGTTGCATCCTGTACTGTGTTCCATATTTTGGGTACAGCCCATTCTCTGCACTGCTGTGCTGCTGCCCCTGCCCCATAAATCTTGTGATGTGATTATCAACTAGCTGAGTCTCTTCCCCACCGTGGGGAGAAAGGTGAGATGGTGTTTGAAGAGAACTGACTTTCTTCTACATTTTCACCAGATTATTTAAAATGAGTGGCACTGAAAAGATGGAGGAAAGGGGCAATGAGGCAGTGGGTGGAGGAGATGGGAAAAGAGAGAACTAGTGGTAATGGAAAAATGAGGGAGGGAACGGGTAGGTATTATAGTTGCTGGATACAGAGAGGCCAAAGGCACTTTGCACCATCACATTTTGAAAATGTTTGGCAATAAGAAAGCTTTGGGAAGTTATAGTAAATGTGCATGTGTGTGTTAACATAGGCCTGGGCAAGGGGGAAAACTACTTTTTTCCCACCAACAGCTACTTTCCTTAGCAGTAAAATGTCATGGGCCTCATGCCAGTGGTGGGTATGCCAAAGGTAGATTGGGCCACCCCTTCTCTTTTTGTCTCTCCCACCCACCGCCTTCTCTTTCTTTCTTTCTATTTGTAAACCCCCCTTCTCTGGTTGGCCATACTGACATCAGAAGTAACATGAGAGGAGTCCTTCTGGATTGGACCAAAGATCCACTTAGTTCTGTGGTGGGCAGTACATGACCTGCAAATTGTGTGTCCCATGCTTCCATAGAATTGACTGTGATCACTGCTATCCATGCTGATAAACTCATAGTAGCTTTTATCTTGTTCTTCTCTTCCTTAAGGAAAGGAAGCAGACTGTCTCCCTGTAGTCTCTCCAAGCACTATGATATAAGGGGACAACCTAATATCTTTCTTCACTGTAGAGAGCCACTGCACTTTCTGCCAATTTTTTTTTCAACAGTATAGAAGCAAATGGTGGCAGGACCTCTAGTGAGTTCAATTCGGTCCTCTAGCCCCCAGCTTTTAAAGGTTTCTTGGAAGCAGAGCTGAGCGGGGACATTCTGTATTAGCTGAATTGTCTCTTGTTGTCTTCCTGATTCCAGGGCTGGCTATGCAATGTTGCCGTGGCTGATGCCCTGAGATGGCCAAAACAAGCACTGATGAACCTCAGTTACCATTGGGTAAGCCTCTATGTACTCTGCCAACTCACTACTGAATAAGCAATGGAAATTGGCATTTCAGAGTTTCATTCTTGGTTTTCCTCTGTCACCCACACCTTTTCCCAATTTTTTTTTTATTTTTTTTTACTAAAAACAGAAGATGGGGGGTCGACTTCACAGGTCAAAGATGAGCGGTCGGAGGCAAAGCCGGGGTCTCACAGTATCGTGAAAATCGAGGTGGTTTGCACAGATGATGGAGAGAGCTCTACACACAGTGCTGGTGAGGCAGAGGAAGAATTGATTTTTGAGTGAGGGTGGAAAAGGAATTGATTTCACGCTGCACAACATTAGCACTTTCATACCAATTTAACTGCCTTTGCTCCATCCTATGGAAACTTGAGAGTTGTGGTTTCATGAGGTATTTAAAATTCTCTATCAGACTTCGTGGCTCACTAAAATACAAATCCCAGGTTCCATATGAAATAGCCATGACAGTTAAAGTGTTTTGTCGTTATTGCATACCTCCAGTCATTTTTGAATTATGGTGACTGTAAAGTGAACTTATCATGGGATTTTCTTTACCAGATTTGTTCAGAAGACATTTGCTATTGTCTTCCTCTGAGGCTGAGAGAGAGTGACTTGCCCAGCAGGGATTTGAATCATGGTTTCTCAGAGTCCAGTACTCAAACCACTATACTACACTAGCTCTCCATGAGTGATATCAATATGCTATAATTGTGTAGTGCGAGAGAGACGTGGTTATCAACAATCTGGAGTGGCCTGGCAGGGCCTGTGTGGGAGAACTAACAGTGCTTTAGGCCAAGAGTGTGTGTATTTGTTTGTCTGGTTGTGTTTTTTAAAGCCTACTTTTCCACCTGAAATTTTAAAAGTGACTTGCAAATGTGATTTCAAAACCTGTTCTCAAACACAGTGGAAACCAATAATGGTAGCATTTCACAGCAACATTTAGAAACCAATAAACCACTTAAAAACATTTTAAAAACCATTCTAAGTGCAATTGCAGTGTAGGAAAATAGAAACAATTTTATCTCCTCTCTGAAGGACATTAATTTGGTTCCAGAAAAAGCCACATTAAGTCTCAGTTTTGAGGGAAACGAAGGTATGATTCCTTGAACTGGGCCTCCAATGATAAGATCAAACAGATTCCTCTACTAAAAATATGTTCTCAGTTTAATTAGGTAGCAGGTGTTAATTTTAAAAGTGTATGTGTGTATTTGATATATTTGGTATATATCATAGGTAGAACTTGGAGATGTTGCTTTGGGAGAGTAGAACACAGAATCCTCCAGCTGACTAGGGGATTCTGGAAACAGTAGTCAAAAAGCAACTTTTCCACACTGTGGGTACAGGTAGTAATAAAAAATTGTAATGGGAAGCACCGTCTGAGATAACCTGTTGCAGCAGGTATACCATGCCTCATTTAAAAATAAAGATTTCTTTCTTTATTACAGTTCGGTTTTTCCCCTCAGATCAAAATTTGTATAGCAAGGATTGATGTACAGTACGATCCCCATATCCGCGGGGGCATACTGTGCATATTCCTGGGCATACTGTGGAAATGCAAAACTGCGAATAATAGCAAACCTTATTGAAATGAACAACGTCTGGCCCAAGGATATCATTGAGTTGCTCTGGAGGACCTAGAGATTCCTAGCATTTTCTAGGTCTTCCAGACATCTCTATGGTCAACTTCCGGCAGAAGCATACCATCAAATCATGCTGGAGGACTTAGAGCATGCCTAGAGAGAACTTTTTTTTCAGATAAGTAAAACCACAGTCCTGGTCCTGTGGATATGGGGGTTGTACTGTAAATGATTAAATGAGTTAGGCTACCTGGCACCTGTCAGGTATTTTGTACTACAACTTCCATCAGTTCCATCCATCACAGTCAGGGATGATAGGAGTTGCTATCCAAAACACCTGGAAGGTGCCATGTTGCCTGTCCTTGGATTAAAATGTGTTTGATCAATCAACTTAAAGTTTTCTTTAATTGTCTGACAAAGTATTGTTATTGTTAATATCCCAACTTTTCCCTGTTAGGGACTCAAGACAGCTTACAACAGTCTTAAAAAAAAGTTAAACATTCACAAAGTGCAAAAGGTAAAAAGTAAATTATATAAAAAAATTAAAATCAGTTAAAACATAAACCGTAAACAACAAAAATAACAAATAGAAAATCCAGCACAGCGCAACCAGTTCTCCAAGGCCTGTCAAAACCGAAAGGTCTTTGCTTGTCTATAGAACAATAGTAAGGAGGGTGCCAGTCTAACCTCAAGGAAACAACTTTTGGGTGCTGTGTAGGTACCTAGGGAGGGAACTAATATAGGGAACACATGCAGTCAGAGGCCACTCGTACTTCCTGGCCATGTGGAGTAGCTGTTTCCAGATGCAGCATTATAGAGAATTCCTTAAAAATCCAATGATCTCTGCCTAACAAAGGGGCCCATGGTCTCATAAAGGACCAGGGACATGCCAGATGCCAGAGAAGTTGCCTCACTGCTGCAAAAGGATTTAAATTTTACTGTCTTTTGTCTCAACTCCACATGGCCAGGAAGCAGGAGTGTCCTCTGCCTACATGAGTTCCCTCACCTGAATAACAACACAAGGAACATCTAAAACAGCATGTAGGCCTGTGATTCCAACATAGTCACTTTTCTTTATTTTTTTAACCTCTTTTGCCTGATGAAGAAGCCAGTAGAGCTTCGAAAGCTGGCATCATGTGTTTTTTGCATTTGGTTTGCCAATAAAAATATTGCTTTTTTAATGGATTTTAATCTAACCTGTTGTGATGATTTGTTATATTTGTTAGCCTTTGTTATGATTCTCAGGCATGTTAAGTAGCGATTGTAATCCAGAGAGGTTGCTGATTTACTGACCTTTCTTCTTCCTCTCTCTTTTTTTCTCTCCACAGTGGAGGAGCCGGCCCGCAAGCGCAAAAAGGGCCCCGCCCCCAAGATGTTGGGTGATGAGGTCTGCAGCGTGTGTGGGGACAAGGCCTCAGGGTTCCACTACAACGTCCTGAGCTGTGAGGGCTGCAAGGGTTTTTTCCGGCGTAGCGTCATTAAGGGGGCACAATACACCTGCAAAAGCAGTGGGCAGTGCAACATGGACTTATACACGCGCCGGAAGTGCCAGGAATGCCGCTTGAAAAAGTGCCGACAAGCAGGCATGAGGGAGGAATGTGAGTAACAGCAAAATGTGAGGGTTGGGAGCTGATATGTGTGTGTGTGAGAGAGAGGGGGGGGGAAGGAGGGAGGGAGAAACTGTTTTTGGCAGGGTGGGGGAACATGGAATATTTGGGTGGTTCCTTATGGAGCTCAGATAGAGTTGCCAGTTCACGGTTAGTTTTCAGAGCTAAAATGTAGGACTTTAGAGATGGCCCCCTGGTTATGTCATTAAGCATTATGTATTAAGTACCAACCACAGTTGCTCACCTGCTTGGAGAGAAGGGATAAGGAACATTTAATCTAGCCTACTTGCTTCTAGTCAGAAGCATGATTCAGAGCAGAGTGGAGGGTGGGCTCTGGCACCACAACATCTGAGAGGGAAAGAGAAAGCCAATTAAAGTAAATCCATAGATCCCCCTGGAGAGTCATTGCAAATTCCCGCAAAAAAACCCAATGAAACCTTGCGAATTGTAGCAAGCTGCCGCTTCACTAGCAGAGCTGGAGACTTGCACATAGCCCTTTCTTCTTGGCTGGAGCTGAGCCCACCAAAACTGGAGAATTTGCAGCCTCATCTACCTAGAGATGACCCCTGAACTGGAAACTCAGGGCCAAGCCCTGAGATCTGGCAACTTTAATCTTAGCCCTCTTTGAAGGCAACCAAGGGTAGGGCCTTAAGTGTATTGTATTGGTTTCCATCCTTGAGCATCAGAACATGGAAAAATTATTTGTGGGGACTATAGTGTACAAATTCCACAGCTAATATGGCTAGTAGCCATGCAGACTAGGGGATTCTAGGGAAGTAGATTTTAAAAGTTCCATTCCCAAGCTCTGTGAAGAATGCCCTTTTAACTAGGATTTGACTTTTTATTTACTCATTCATTTTTATTCCATGCTGAAGATCTTTTTTTTAAAAAATGTTTCTTGTTGATAAATACCAACCACAGTTTTACTGCTTTTTTTAACTTGTGTTTTAAAAATATTCTGTTGTTTTAACCTACATTCGGTTATTTGAAGTGTTTTAATCATTCAATTGAATCATTCAATCATTCAATTGAAAATAAAACAACCAATTTGGCTGTTTGTTTTAGTTATGCCACTCTGAAATCAGTTTCTGTAAATAAATGTTTTAAATTGTTTGCTTAAAAAAGATTTATATAGTATCCCTTCTTTCTGCTAGAGGAGCTTTCAAGGCAGTTTATCAATTCTAAACTGAGACTGCAGCACATTAATAAAATGTTAGTAGAAAACAGCTGTAAAAACAGGGGAAACTGCTCTGTAACACCAGGGGTGTGATTTGCAAAAGAGAAAACCAAGAAGGAAAACCAGCTCATAGTAGTCTATATACCAGCTCAAAGCAGTTAATTATAATTAAAAGATTAGGGAAACAGGATAAACTTGGCCTGATTATTAAAGAAATAATAATGATGGCACTGGATAAATCTTTCTGAAGAATTAATCCCACAGACAGGGAATAAAGTTTTCCAGAAACGGACACTGGTGTAGCATGGACTGTTGAAGTATGTCTTGGTGATTCTACCTCATTTCAATGAGTCTTCTATGCACTTCTCTAGGTGTCCTATCGGAAGAGCAGATCCGCAAGAAGAAGATCCATAAACAACAGGAGAGTGAAGGGGCCTCAGGTGGAGAGGGGGGTGGAGGTGAGGTTCTGCGAGTGCCCCCCCTGCCCTGTGATCCGACTTGGCCCCAGCCTGAGCCAGCTCCTCTCACGCCCCAGCAAGAGGGCATGATCCAGCAACTTGTGGCAGCACAACAGCAATGCAACAAGAGGAGCTTCAGTGACCAGCCCAAAGTCACGGTAATTATATACATTAATGGTGGGAGGAAAAGAGATTGTACATAAGAAAAAAATATCCTGGAATTTTGATCTTTAGACCTGGTTTATATCCCTCCTCCTAGAATCTTCAGAAATATCTTGCCTATTCAAAACCTGGGTGTTGTCTAAATGGTCAAAATAATCTTCATGGAATTCCTGCTGGGAATATGATCTGTCCTAACGGCATTCTGCATCTAATCGCAGTATTTGAAAAAAGGGGGGGCAAATCCACCATAAACTCCATGGGGAAAGCCTTCACGGCTTTCGCCATAGTTTTTAAAAAACTCCATAGAGAATGCATATTGTCGCTCGTTGGGACAACCAATTTGCATCAATTCGTCTTCTCACAATGGAAGTAGAAAGCTGATTGGTTGGATGTGGGCAGGGGGTGGAGCTTGCTAACTTGGCAAGAGCTTGGAACCGCCATGTTGGATTTTCACCTTAGCAATCGTGTGCTGAGGTGACAAAACATCCTTTTTTTTTTTCTTTTATCCATGGGGGGAAAATACTCTTTGGTGGCAGCAGCTGGTGAAAATAAAAAAGTGTGAGTAATTCACTCGCAGATGCCATCTTAATTCTCAGGCATGCCTGTTGGGGCAGCAAAAGCAGATAGCTTCGCATGCCTGCAATTTTGCCAAAAAACTGTTAAGACAAATTGACCCTGCTGCGATTTGGCATTAATGCTCATCCATCCACATTTTATTGCCTTGTATAGACAAGCCCTGCTCTCTGCATGAAACTGACATAGCTGATATCAGCTTTACTCTAGAAAGCTCGAATGGCACATTTGAGTCCTTACTATCAATGATATTTTGGTCTACAACTCCAATCAACTCCCTCTCCCACCCCAGCATGGCCAGTAAGAGAGGACCGAGGAACAGAGCTGGGAAGTAATTAGCAACAAGCAACTAATTCCTTGTAACCAAAACCTTTAAAAATAATTTAGTTAAAATAATTCAGGTATACAAGCTACATTACAATTGTACTGTAACAAGGAACAGTAGTTTTCGTTTGTGGTTAATCAGCTTTTAAATTGACATGGATTCGGTCTTACTAACTGGCAGAGGAGGAATATTACATGGTTCATGGACTGGCTCTTGCTGTGCCTCATGCTCCCTTGTGAGTACTTTGCTGATAAAAAGGTAGAGAAAAAGAAGAGTGTCTGTTGTACCACAGGCCAGCAGTATGTAGCATTCAAGTCCATTTTTTAAAAAGTAACTAAAAGTAGTAGCTATTTTAGTTACCTTGGTGAAACAAGTAAGCAGAGTTTCGCCTTTTAAAAAACGATTAACTATAACTAACCAACCTGCTGGGGCTGAAATAATGGTTTCTAAGTTAGAGTCAGAACGAGTACCAGAGGTTCCCTACTCCTGTTGTAAGTCTTGTGGTGACACCAGTAGACCCCTCTGTCCCTTCCAGCAAGCCCAGGATTTTGCTGCTTGCTGTTTCTGGGGTTCTCTTCCCAGTAATTAGGTTCATTCATTAGCTAGGTATTGGTGTCAAGCTAGGGTGAGGCTCTGGAACTACAGGAAGCCCCCGCTTATCCGACAAGTTAGGGACTGCAGCAGTGTCAGAAACCGGAATTGGACAAAAAGCAAAACCCATGAGGGAATTATGGTGACTTGCTTGGGACTGCAGTTCCAAGCGCTTGCGCCTGAACCACCCGCTGCTTGCGGGCGGGCAGGTCTCTCAGTTGGCTTGGTGATTCTCCCCCCCCCCCAGCTCGCTTTGTAAAGCAGCGCACACATGCATGGTCAGTCACAAGCAAGCCTCCATAGGCAAGAACTGTTGAAGAGTGGATTCCTCATGGAATGAATGGAAATTGTCCTTAATTTGCAAGCGTTGAAAGAACAAGTAGTTAAATAATGAGCCATCATAAGGTGGGGGCTTCCTGTATGTGAAAGGGACGAAGCCACTCTAAGAAGACATTTGCAGCCAGACAAGTCCGCCCGGCTTCTTTGAGGAACAGATGGAGATGGGTAACTGGATCCTATCCCTATCCTCACTCTCAAATGTTTTTCATACTTTCATGCACACCCCGTAGTTAATGCTGGCTCATCATAAAGCTGGGCATCCTGTCTGACACTCCTCTTTCTTTCTCTCCTTGCATCTCTCGCACCTCCCACGGTGCCTCAGCCCTGGCCAATGGGCAGTGACCCCAACAGCCGGGAGGCCCGCCAGCAGCGCTTTGCCCACTTCACGGAGTTGGCTATCATCTCTGTGCAGGAGATTGTGGACTTTGCCAAGCAGGTGCCCGGCTTCCTGCAGCTGTCTCGGGAAGACCAGATTGCCCTCCTCAAGGCCTCCACCATTGAGGTGAGCAAGAGTGGGATGGAGTCTCTTGCGTTTCTCCGGGCATGTAGTTTAAGAATGTACAGTCTGAAGCTGAGTATACATGTTAACACTGTGTCCTGGAACTGGCAGCATTGTCTGTGTAGCCCAAGACATGCAGAAGTACTGTGGGGTCCTTTAGTAGGCACTTCAGTGGAATCCCAGTGGTGGAACTCATCCTTTGCATGGAGAAGATCCCAGGCGTAGTCCCTGACACCACTGACAAGAAGAAAAACAGCAACCAAAATTATCAAGAGATGGGAATCATACCCTCCTCCCTCTTTGAAGAAAGGGTACAACATTTGAGGTTGTTTAGCACAGAGAAATGGTAAGTGGAGATAAGATACAGTAGGGTTGCCGGGTGAAAATCTGGGTAAGGCTTCTGTACCTTTTATAGTGTGTCGAGGGACATTCAGCAGGGTTCTTGTCACGCAAGTGCAACCTGCTGAAATTTCCTCTCCTGCACAACCATTAAAGATACAGGAGCCCTGTCTTGTTTTTCACTTGGCAACAGTCTGACAGCAGTGTATACAATTAAGCATGATGTGGAGAAAGTAGGTAAGGAGAAACTTATGTGTCTGTGTTCACTGCCGTCAAGTCGACTTTGACTTATGGTGACTCTGTGAATGAAAGACCTCCAAGTCACTCTGTCATCAACTGCCCTGCTCATGTCTTGCAGACTCAGGGCTGTGACTTCTGTGATTGCGTCTATTCATCTGTAATGTGGTCTTCCTCGTTTCCTACTGCCTTCTACCATACCAGCATTGTTGTCTTTTCTTGTGAGTCATGCCTTCTCATGATGTGTCCAAAGTACAACTGTCTCATTTTAGTTGTCTTGGCTTCTAGGAAGAGTTCAGGCTTGATTTGCTCTAGGACCCATTTATTTCTCTTTTTAGCAGTCCATGGTATCTGTAGAACTCTTCTCCAGCACATTTCAAATGAGTTGATTTTCTTCTTTTCAGCTTTTTTCACTGTCCAGCTTTCACAATCATACATAGAAATGGGAAATACGATGGCATGGACAATCCTAAGATACATCTTTGCACTTCAGGATCTTGTCTGGTTCCTTCACAGCTGCCCTTCCAAGTCCTAGCCTTCTTCTGATTTCTTGACTATAGTCTCCATTCTGATTAATGACTGAGACAGGGTGTGGGAAATCTTGAACTATTTCCATGTCTTCATCATCTACGTTAAAGTTATGTAAATCATCTGTAGCCATTATTTTTGTTAACGTTAAGCTGTAAACCTTCCTTTGCACATTCTTCCTTGACTTTCTTCAGTAATTGTTTTTGCTATTTGCTGCTAGTAGTATGGAGTCATCTGCATATCTTAAATTGCTGATGATCCTTTCTCCAGTTTTCATGCCTCCTTCCTCTGATTCTAATTGTATATTCAGCATACAAGTTAAACCAATAGGGTGATAAAATACAGCCTTGCCTGACTCTCTTGCCAACTGAAAACCATTCCATTTTTCTGTATTCTGTCTTGACAGTAGCCTCTTGTCCTGAGCACAGGTTATGCATCAGGACAATCAAATGTTGTAGCACACTCATTTCTTTAAGAGTGAGACATAGTTTTTCATTGTCTACGCAATCAAAGGCTTTGCTATAATCTAGAAAGCATAGGCTGATGTTCTTTTGAAATCCTTTGGTGTGCTCCATTATCCATTGTAAATTAGCAATAAGATCCCTAGTGTCTCTTCCTTTCCTGAACCCAGCTTGGACATCTAGCATTTCTTGCTCTATATATGGTGAAAGTCTTTGTTGTAGAATTTTGAGCATAATTTTGCTTGCATAGGAAATTAATGCAATGGTTCTGTGATTACAGCAATCCCTGGTGTCCTCTTTCTTGGGAATTGGAATGCATATTGAGCATTTCCAATCTGTGGGCCATTGTTTTGTTTTCCATATTTGTTGACAGATTTTAGTTAGAACTAGAGTAGATTATGTCTTTGCAGTTCTATTAGTATACCTTCTGTTCCTGGTGATTGATTTGTCCCAAGGGGTCTGAGTGTAGCTTCACTTTCTAAAATTGCAGGTTCACCTTGAAATGATCTTCCTTGAATGAATGTCATCCTTTCATCTCTTTTATAGAGTTCTTCCATGTAGTTTCCACCATCTTTTTATTTCTAAAATAAAAATACGATCCTGTTGGTCGTAGAGCATTCCCATTCTTGGTTTAAATTTCCCTTTGATTTTTCAGAACTTGTGGAAGAGGTCTCTTGTTCTTTCTTTTTTGTTGTCATCTTCTATTTCCCTTCATTGATTCTTATAATAGTTCTCCTTGTCTCTGCACACAAGTTGCTGAATAATTGCATTCAGGGTTCTGACTCTATTTCTGTCATCTTTCACTTTTGCTTCTTGTCTGTCCTTAACTCCTTGAAAAGTTTAATCTGTCATCCATTGAAGTTTCTCTTTCTTTTTAGCTGCAGATAGTGTCTTTTTGCATTCCTCCCTGACAATATCCCTAGTTTCAGTCCAGAGTTCTTCTGGCTCCTGGTTAATTAGGCTTAATAATGCACATCTATTTTTTGGGGAAATTAGATTTAAATTCCATGGGGAGGGTGTTCTTCAGGTTGTAATAATAATAATAATAATAATAATAATAATATTTATTTATATCCCGCCCCTCTGTGAACAATCGGGGCCGGCTTACAACAATAAAATAGTACACAGTATAAAACAACTCAAAATCCCTTCCCCCCCTTAAAACATTATTAAATTAATACAAATTAAAATCAGCATATAATACAATTTATTAAAAACCCTTCCGAGTGAGCAGCATCAGTTTGGAGCTCCAGAAGCAACCTCCAGAGGGGGTTCCTGAGGCCGGGGTTAGCTATTCCGGAAAAGCCTGCCTGAAGAGATCCGTCTTGACAGCCTTTTTAAAGCTGTCTAACAATGTCAATAGGCAGATCTCATCCGGCAGGCCGTTCCACAATTTGGGGGCGACAGCCGAGAAAGCCCTCTGGGAGGTGGTCGCCAGCCTAGGTCTTTGTGGCTGCAACAAATTCCTCCCAGAGGACCGGAGAGCACAGGGAGGATTATAAGGGACAAGGCGGTCATTTTGGTATGTTGTTTGGCTTAGTCTTCTTCTTTGACTTTACTCTAATTTTTGATATTAGTAGTTCATGAGCTAGCTCCTGGTCTCTTTTTTGCCGAGAGGACAAAGTTTCTCCATCTTCTGCTTTCAATTATGTAATTTATTTGATTTCTGTATTGGCCACCAGGTGATGTCTATGTATACAGTCACCTCTTTGGTTGCTTGAAGAATGTGTTTGCAATGAATAAACTGTTGGCCTCACAAAAGTCAGGCAGTTACTCTCCTGCTTCATTTCTTAATCCTAGGCCAAATTTTCCTACAATCTTTGATTCTGCTCTGTTTCCTACTTTTGCATTCCAATCACCTATGATTAACAACATCCTGTTTTGATGTGTGATCAATTTCCTCCTGGTCTCCAGCATCGAATCTTCAATTTTTTCTTCTTCTGCTTTTGTAGTTGGAGCTTAAACTTGGCTTATGGTTAGATTGATGGGTTTTCCCTGAAGTCTTACTGACTTTGCATTATATCCTTTGACTGCTTTTGCTACATCTGTCCTTGCTATTAATGCCACACCATTTCTTCTTAGATTTTCATTTCCTGAGTAAAAAACTGTGTAATTATCTGATTCAAAATGTCCCATTCTGTCCACTTTAGCTTGCTCGCCCAAAGTATTGCAATATTTATACATTCCATTTCTTGCTTTACTATGTCTAGCTTCCCCTGATTTATGCTTCTTACATTCAGTGTCGCTATAATATGTGTTGAGCAGCTTCAGACTTTCCTTCCATCCCTGAGCTAAACATCCTTTCAGCTTGAGTCCAGTTGCACCATTAGGCACAGCACTACTCATAGTTGTCCTCTGCTGTGCCCCAGTAGCTCATTGATTGCCATCCAACCTGGGAGTTTCATCTTCTGGCACTATTTCTTGTTTCATTTTGGATTGTCTCATCATAAGGTTAGCATGGTAAAAGGCATTCAAAAGGGGTTTACCATGCCTCCTCCTGCACTGTATTAACAAGCGTTAGCTATGGTGCCGTTGGCATTGTCTCTGAGAGATCCTTCACTAGTGTCGTCCCCCAGTACTGCTACTGCCCGGTTACTGTTTGGCACATTTAGTCTGGCTCCTTGGCAAAAGCTTGTCTGACATGGGAGACTGCTGCTATCAGCATAGCCTGTTGCCTCATAGGAGCATGAAATCGCACCGCCATGGAAAGGTACTGCCATTGGTGGGGAAGTTTTGCTTTTCTCCCTGTCATAATACTAGAACCAAAGGTCATTCACTGAAGCTGAATGATGGGAGATTCAGGGACATACATAAAATCATAGAATTGTAGAAGGAAGTACTTCTTCACACAGAGCATAGTTAAAATGTGGAATTCACTGCCACAATATGTAGTGATGGTTGCCAGACTGGATAGCTTTAAAAAGGGATTAGATAACTTCATGGAGGTCAGAGCCACCAATGAGAGCTAGTATGAGAGCAGTCTGGTATTAGAGCTGGGGCATGCCTTTACGTATCACTTTCTAAGGAATGCAAGATAGAGGACTCATGTCTTGCTAGTGGGCTTCATATAGGCAACTGGTTCTGTGAACAGAATGCTGAACTTCATAAGTCTTGGGGCTGCTTCCAGTTGGTGAGTGTTTGCCCACAAACAAATAGGTGACTCCAGAGTGAATGCAATCTGAGAGAAAATAGTGTGTGTGTATGAAACTGAAGTGAAAGAAGGAGACCTGCTCATTCAGGTGTGTCTGGGCTCTACCACTTCAGATAGCAGGTGGGGGCTCTTAGGAATGAAGGCTGCACCTGCACAGACAAACAGACAAAACTAGCACATTAGGAAAGTAAGGTTCCAGCCTAATGTTGAATGCTAACTTTCTGTGTGCAGCGATCTTTGTTTTAGCAGAGCAAACAATGTAGTCATGCGGATCTGAAGTAATACAGCACAGTTTTACCTACTCATCAGGAACTAAGCCTTACTTTAAAATTACTGTAAAAATGGAAAGGGATTTATAAATCTGTGCTACTTAGTTGTACTGTTCTTCTTGTATTCTGTGTTGTTTCTTCTTATGATAACTGTACCCATTTGCAGAAAGATAGGGTATTGTTTTTGTAAGAGAGAAAGAGGGTTCCCCCCCTTTTTTCCCCCCCTTTCGTTCCTCAGCTTTGGATGGAGAGCTTTTACTGCTTTTACATGTAAAAGCACATTATAAATCCATTCAGTCTATACAAATGTGTACCATGTATGTGAGGCACTTTTTCAAGGGGAGTGTGTGTCACAATTTACACCTGCCTGTCTCTACAGATCATGTTATTGGAGACAGCACGGCGGTATAACCATGAGACCCAGTGCATTACGTTTCTTAAAGACTTCACGTACAGCAAGGATGACTTTCACCGCGCAGGTGAGCTGGGAAAGGGAAGAGGGAGATAGGGAAGGTTCTATACTTAAATATGGATTTAAATATATTTTATCATTTTAAATGTTTTAATGTTGTTTTAGTGATGTAATTAGTTTAATTCTGTTTTAATGTACACTTTTTATATGTTTTAATTGTTTTTTAAAACTGAGCCTCTTTGGGTTATAAATAAATATAAATATAAATAAATTGATGATGATGGTGGTGGTGGTGAAGGGAGAAGAGGTCCAGAGTATGTGGTGAATGGAAGGATCCACTTCCACAAAATTCTTCTTGATCTGGTATGCCAGAAGAAGGTTATAAAGAATCAAGAAGGAAAACAAAAATTGTCTTTTTCAGTTACTTTTCAGGTAGAACTGTATCTCTCTAAATTTCAACAAAAAAAGGATACACCTTATTTTCAGATTAAGCTCACATGGACGTGTCCTGGATTTTGTGTAGAATTTTTTAGCTGTCTCTTGTTTAGAACAGTTGTCTCTGCTTAGGGAAGAAGTTTTGTTATTTATTTATTTATTTATTTTATTTATACCCTGTCTTTCTCTTAGGATGGGACACTCTGAAGTTCCCTTCCCCTCCACCCCAAATATGATTTTGTCACATTTAGTTTATATTGTTTGGTTTTTTTACTTTGACAAAGGCCACAAATAAGCACATGAGCTCAGCATCAAAGCAGTGTGTCCCCTGCAAGGTGAGATGATCAAAACTTCAGACGCTTGTCAAATACCAAGCCTTCTGGCTCCTACTAAATAGGAAAATGTCAGGGCAGGGCAGCACCAACATGTCTCAACTATTCCCTGCCCAAAATAATAATCTCACCAGTACTTATTTTGCAATGAAAGCAGCAAAGCCTGGGTAGACTCTTGCTGAGTCCAGAAGTGTTTTGTTGTTGTTGTGATGTCCCTTCAAGTCGACTCTGGCTTATGGTGACCCTATCATAGGGCTTTTTGGACAATATTTATTACAAGGTGAGTTGCCATTACCTTCCCCTGGAGCCAGTATGGCATAGTAGTTTACTGTTGACTACGATTCTGGAGACTAGAGTTTGAATCCCCACTCAACCCACTAGATGGCCTTGGGCAAGTCACACACTCTCAGCCTCAAAAAAACCCATGATAGGTTTGCCTTAGGGTCACCATAAGTTGGAAACGAGTTGGAAGGCACACAACAACAACAAGGCTGAGAGAATGTGACTTGCTCAAGGTCATCCAGTGAGTTTCGATGGCTCAGCAAGGATTCAAATCCTGGATTCACAGAGTCCTAGCCGAAACCACAACACCATGCTGGCTCTCATTTCCAGAGTGGTATCTTGACTTAAAATAAACAAACAAATGACTTTTATTTCATAGTATTTATACCCTTGTCAACAGCTGAAAATACACTTGCATAAGCTTAGTCCACAATTAAAAGAAGAAAAGATAGTCCCTGCTTGCAGGCGTACAACCTGAAAATACATGATACTTAAGCAGAGGCAGGAATCGTGTGTCTATCCAGATGTGATTGGATAGTAACTGTCAGCATCACCCGTCACTGGCTAGTTGGATAGGATAATATATAGAAGGCTACATAATTTCCACCCCTGCATTAAAGGAAAAGGTGATGGGAAGGGAAAAGGAAAACAAGAGAACTCTGGCTCAGGTATTCAGTGTTATGAGATTTCCATGGCTGATACAATGGTGGATGGATTACAGTTGGGATGAAGCATACAGAGAAAAATATGGCAATTGAGTTTTCCAGATTTTTCTCAACAGGTTTGAAAATGTAAGGGGTAGAAGTGGGTACATTTGGTGCTTTTTAGAAGTGCTGTTTTATGGGGTTTCTAATATGTATCCAAGATGACCGATCTTTTGCCTAGGTAGACGAAAAAATTAGAATTTATCCTCCTTTGCTAGGTGTTTCACTCATCTCTTCATGGATCAACAGTAATTTTTTCATGTGTCAAATGAGACACATTATAAAGATGGCTGAGTTTTGATGTGTTCCTGGGTTCATTTCTAGTCTTCCTTCTGCTGTAGTACACCTGGCATGCTAGAAGTACCACTTACAGATCTGGAATCCAGCCAGGATTTTCTCGCTAGGGTTGATTTGAGCTCTTCCACATGCCTGAGCTTGTATCTGGGATCTTTCAAGCAAAAAGAGGGTGTGTCTGTCTCAGACCCTCTGGCTTTGCCTTGGCCTTCCTACATCTGGTAACATGCAGTTGTCACCCGTTGCTCTTGAGCCTCCCCAGAGCTTGGAAAACCTATTATTTTGGACCCCATCTCCCAGAATCCTCAACCACTGTGAATTCTGCATGTTGTAGTCCAGAAAAGTAAAATATCCAAGCTTCCAGATCTTGCTCTTTGAAGAAATCTAAGTATGGACATAGCTTTATGATCTTTACATTGTCTTTCATTTTATTCTCTGGTTAGAGTCCCACTTGGTTTCTAAGAAAGGTTTTCTGTACTGGTTGCCAGCTGTTTTCTGGGGCACAAATGAAAGAATGGGTGTTTTCACTGTGATGCCCTAATTGGCGTGGACCCAGAGTACATAAGAGTTGGGCTGAAGATAGAGCTAGATTTACGGGTAGAATTTCTGGGTGATCTGCAGTATGTCATCAAAGATTCATGATTCCCAATTATTCATCTATAGCAAAGGAGGGCAAAGTGTGGCCTGCAGCCTGCTTGTGTCTTCTCAGGACCTTTTTTGTCAATATCTATATATATAATTCTCTTGGGTATGTTGCCATTTCCAGTGTGCTGATTGGCTGCTTAGGGAACTGACCAGCCAATCACAGGTCTGTTGGGCAGCCAATCAGCACACTGGGGGCGGGACCATGTAGATCTCAAACATGGCCGCTGGAGAGGGACAGTGAGTAACATGGGGGTGGATGTGGTGTGTGCGTTCTGGTGTGTGCGTGCAGGGGGTGGGGTAGGAGGGGCAGAAGGAGTGGTGGGAGGGGCAGAAAGAGTGGGGGAGGGGCAGACCGAGTGGGGAGAGGGGCATAACAAGTGGGGGGGCAGCAGGGGGCAGAATGAGCAGTGGGGGGCAGCAGGGGACAGAACGAATGGCGGGTGGGCGAGTTAAACCCACCAGCCTACCTCAAAGGGTTATCATGAGGTCTCCTGGGCATTTTGGGGGGAGTTTATTAATGGCGTATGGTAGGCTGGGTCCAGCTAGTATATATATAAAACAGAAATGACTTCCAGTCACTTCCTGTAAAGGCCTCTCCCCAGGAAGGCTAAAAACTTGGCAAAAATGCCACCTCCCACAGTTCCTAAAGGGTGTTGAGGGACATTTTGGATCAAAAATATTTTTGGTTTCTTGCAGTAGGGTGTTTGTGGTGGTGGGTGGTCTGGCCCCCCCCCATGGTCTCCTGAGGGGGTGGTGTGGCCCTCTGGTCTCCAACATTTGCCCACCCCGATCTATAGCAATGACAAAATGACCCCCCATTACCCTAAATGGTATTGCTGAAATTTAGAAAGCTCAGGTTTGGGGAGTGGGGAGTTAGCTACAGTGGATTTTTGGACGTTAGGATGGTCACTCTATATAATTTTTATGTTCAGAACAAATTCTTGGAGTCTAATTACTGTATATGATTCCAAGTGTTTTGTCTTTTGCATTGGGCTCTGACTGGTGGATCTTTGAGTTGTAATAAAGAAAACAGTAACTCCTGGAAGCATGACATCTTCCGGATTTCCATACAATTCTGCCTCTCCCTCAAGATCTGTTGGGGAATTTCTTCTTTGCAAACAAGGCCAAAACATCTGACAAGTGGATGAATTTCCTTATCCCTAATCAACATCCTTCATCATAAATAGAGTCAACCCTCCATATCCAAAGATTTTGCATCCATGGATTGAAAACATTAAAAAAAATCCAAAAAGCAAACCTTGATTTTGCCATTTTCTATAAAGGACACAATTTCACTATACCATTGTATATAATGGGATTTGAGCATCTATAGATTTTGGTATTCACGGGGGGTCCTGGAACCAAACCCCAGCGGATACCAAGGGGCCACAGTAATATTTTTGTCTGTCTTATTGGGACAAGTGAAATGTCTCTGTTCCCTTTTGCTGATGCTCTGGCCTTCATTCCCCCTGCCCTACACCTCCCCAAAATTAGGTCTGCAGGTGGAGTTCATCAACCCCATCTTTGAGTTCTCCCGGGCCATGCGACAACTGCAGCTGGATGATGCTGAATATGCCCTCCTTATTGCAATCAACATCTTCTCTGCTGACCGGCCCAACGTGCAGGATCACAGCTTGGTGGAGGCACTACAGCAGCCCTACGTGGAGGCCCTCAGTTCCTACATCCGCCTCCACCGCCCACAGGTGTCTGGGTTACTAAGGGTGGGTGGGCAGGGTGGGGGTGAAATCAGAGAAAGGAAATCATTGACAAGGCAGAAAGACTGATCAGAGCTTAGGAGAGTTATTTTTTTTTTGAACTGCAGCTCCCAGAATCCCCACAGCTAGCATGTTGTTATTTTGGAGCAGCCTCACTGCCTGGGAAAAAAACCCCACGGAAAACCTATTTCAAGCTCTGTTTGCTTCACATCATATCACCTCAGCTGCATGAGAAGCAAGCCACTTTTTAAAAAGCAATGCAAGTTCCCCACCTCTGTCCTAAAACTTTATCCTTCATAGCTTTGTGATTTGGCTGGGTCAGCAGAAATTTTTACTCACCCCACCTTCTTGGCAGGTAACTGATCATGCCCCCATCCCCGGCGCTGGCACTGGAATTAACGTAATCATTCTCTTGTTCAGGGGTGGGGCACCTTTTTGGTCCAAAGATCCAGATCAACCCCTTTTCCATGGACTGATGCAGTAGGCTAGACAGCTGTCAACATCTGCCCTCCTCTCTTCTCCAACAGCTTTTTCCAGTTTTCTTTCTTTCTTTCTTTCTTTCTTTCTTTCTTTCGTCAAATTAATTTTTTAATAATTTTAGCACAAACAATCTAATTTACAATCAGTAATATGCAATCAAAAATAAAGAAACAGAAAAAGAAAAAGGGGGAAGACATAAAGAATACACAGTAGGACTCTGACTCTAGCCCAATCATGACTGCAATGAAAAGGAAAAGGAAAAAAAATACTATTCTTCCATTACAGATCCAACTAAATAATCTTACTAAAATTACGAATAACCATAGCCACAGATTACATTGTTAGATTTCTTGTTCTGAAAATAAGTCTTCAAATGGCTTATTTTTAGAACCCACATTAATTGGGCCGTTTGGGCTAACTCAGCAACCTTAATAATCCATTCTTGCATTGTCAGTGCGTCAGTCTGTTTCCAGGTTTGAGCAAACAATATTCTTGCTGCTGTTATTATACAGTTGGCCCTCCGTATCCACAGATTCTGCATCTACAGATTTTACTATCCATGGCTTGAAAATATTTTCCCCCACTTAAAAAAAAAAAAAAAAATTAAAAAAGCAAACCTTGATTTTGCCATGTTATATAAGGGACACCATTTTACTATGCCATTCTATATAATGGGACTTGAGCACCTATGCATTTTGGCATCCATGTAGTGGGGGGGGGAATCCTGGAACCAACCCCCAGCTGATACCAAGGGCCTACTGTATATCAAAGAAGTAACCCATAGTTACTCTCCAGTCAGCTTTTTCATGCAGGGGAGAGGTGTGGGGTTCTGTCTCTTTCTCCCTCCTTCTTTCTCTCTGCAAGGAGAATATAAGTTGGTCAGCACTTTAAAGAGGGCTTCCAAGCAGCAGCTGGAGCCATTCATGCAGTGTGTGCCATAAAGGTAATCCCTCTGTTTGGAGATAAGAGGAATTCCCCTTTGTGGACTCACACTATCATCTCCAGTTGGTGATCAGGGATGCCAGTAGGATTCTGCCACCTGCTGTGTACCTTTCTGATGGGATTGATTGATCGTAGATAATAAAGTCTTGGAAGTCTTTAAACTGAGATTAGCCATCTCTCAGGAATGCTTTAGTTGTGTATTCCTGCATGGCTGGGGATGGACTTGATGGCCATTGTGGTCCCTTCCATCTCTTTGATTCTATCATCCTATTCCTCTAACCCATCAACTCTCCTAGCGGGGAAGGTGGGTGTTGCATGGAAGAATCTTAACACACACACACACACAAAGGAAATATAAATCCCTACAAGAGACAATCTGATTTAAGAAAGAATTCAAATATATCTAGTAAATATATCGAAGGCAAATCTCTCACAGGATTTTCTTGGCAGAATTTGTTGTGGAGGGGTTGCCCTTGTCTTCCTTCTAGGCCAAGAGAATGTGAATTGCCCAAGGTCTCCATGTGGGTTTCCATGGCCAAGTGGAGATTTGAACCCTGATCTCCCAGTGTCCTAGTCCAACACTCAAACCACTACCCCATGCTGGCTCTCAAAAAAAAAAAAAAAGTAAAATACCAGTGATGAAATAAAACGCATGCATGTATGCGCCTCTAAGTCGCTTGTCAGTTTAGGGTGACCCCATTAATTTCATAGTGTTTTCTTAGGCAAGGAATACTCAGAGATAGTTTTGCCAGTTCCTTCCTCTGAAATACATCCTACAGCTCCTGGTATTTGTTGGTGGTCTCCCATCCAAGTCCTAACCAGGTCAGACCCTGCTTAGCTTCCAAGTATAGACAGGATCTGGTGCCTTAGGGTATTATATAATGCAACAGTAAAAAATACAAAGTTGCAACAACAGACTCTAGTACTGAAACATAACAAACCGATTGATATAAAGAACAAAAGCAGCAACTTGAAGTATAAAAGCCAAAACAATACATATTAAAGGAAGTCAAACATGTTTCAACTTAGCATCTTAGTCAATGGTATATCTTTTGTTATAATACTTTTTATATTGCAATTTTAAAACAACTATGATAGAAATAAGAGCTACATGTATACGAAATCTATCACTTAGAGCTCTTCTAGGCTTTAAAATTTTCATCGAGCAGTAACACAAACTGGCAAGTTTTTTTGCCCAGCTCTTGGGTCATCTCTCTTTTTTCCTGCTAATGATACAGATGGAGTGGCACCTCACTGCAGCCAGCATTAGCCAATATGGGGGAATCTTTCCAGTCCAAGGGGTGGCAACTTGGGGGAGTAGGTATGGCTTCCCTGCGGGTTGGATTGCTGGAGAATGCTTTCCTCTGGCCCATTTCCTGTATGCAGCATCCCCTGTATACTTGAAGCTACCTGTAGATCATACTGTGTGCACACGCACATACAGACACTGGCATGCATAAATCAAGTGTTCTGTATCATTCCTGATATCTGATTATTTTTACATTTTTAGAAATACAGCTTGTGTATATTTAGAATCCTCAGCCAGTTGCAGCACTATGATTTCATTGTAACTGACATGGCTATAATTTGTACTTTGGCGAGGCACCAATGCTCTCCGGCTAAGGATTCTAAATAGCCGCCCCTCAATGGCAAACCCAGGATTTCTTAGGATGTTGCCATGGCAATTAAAACAGAATCATAATACTGTAACTGAAGGACTCTAAGGATAGAGAACCTTTAGTCCATGAATTTAATCTAGGCCAGAAAGGTTCCCTTTCTGCCCACTCTTGGCTCATAGCGAGCCCTCTTCCTCCCAGCCTGGCCCCATGGTTTCCAGTAGGAAGTAAGACTGTCTCCCATCTGTCATTTGAGAAAGCAGCAGAGATTTGCCTGTGTGCCATTTGCTATATAGGTTGAGGGGTGGGGAGCCGTTTTTCACCCCAAAAACCTGATTAATTTTCTGCTCTGTTCTCTGAGGGCAAGGCCAGAGGCAAAAGAGTGGGACCAAATATAACAACATGTTTTAGCTAAAAGCTTTTCCTGTCAATAACTAAGGAGATTTTCACACAGGGAAATTATTCCCCAGAGAGATCGGGACAGAAATGGGGCTGTTCCGGAAGCAGCGACACGTTTCACACGCCCACTTCCCTCTCCCAATCTCCCGTCATCCTGACACTGTGCTCATTCTGTTTCTATTTATTAACGACGAACTCTCGTTAATAAAAAATCGCGGAACCTAGCAGGAGGGAAATAGAACAAGCACAGCGTCAGGACGACAGGAGATCGGGAGAGGGAATTGGGTGTGCGAAATGTGGTGCTGCTTCCAGAACAGCCCCATTTCTGTCCCGATCTCCCCGGGGAATAATTTCCCCGTGTGAAAATCTCCTAAACCTCAGAAGAAGAATTTCAACCTGTAGAATGAGGGGGGAAATCTGAGCGCAAAAACTGGAAAACCACTGAACAGTGGTATGGGGAAGAACCCATAGCTATGTCCGGAGACCATATTCAGATCCCAGGAGAGCCCAATTCAGACCTAGAGCCTAAGGTCCACCACTCCTGTGGTAGGGACCTTGGGTCCATTCACACTACACAATTATAGAGTTAGTTCATCCCACATTAACTGCCTTGGTTCCATCCTGTGGAATTCTGTGGTCTGTATTTTCGTGAGGCACTGGGGGAACACTCTGGCTGAGAATTCTAAATGCCCCTCCATATATACAGTTGTCCCTCCATATCCACGGATTTGGTATCCATGGATTTAAGTATTCACGGCTTGAATATATTCTTAAAAAAATAATAATCCAAAAAGCAAACCTTGATTTTGCCATTTTATATAAGCGACACCATTTTGCTATGCCGTTGCATATAATTGGGCTTGAGTATTCATGGATTTTGGTATCCACGGGGGTCCTGGAACCAAACCCCAGTGAATATGAAGGGACAACTGTACTGCCAACCCCAAGCTTCCATGTAGGTTTGCCAGACTGTAAACTGGGTATCCTGTACCTTTAATAGTTGTGTAGAAGAGGAAATTTTAGCAGGTGTTGTTTGTCATGCAATCAGGCAACAAGCAGCCCCTGCTGAAATTCTCTCTTCTGTGCAAGCATGGAAGATACAGAATCCCTTTCCAGTTTTCCCATCTAGCATCCCTAATTCTCTGGGATGTTGCCATAGCAGTTACAATGAGACCATGGTGCTATAATTGTGTGGTGTGAATGTGCACCTGGACAGCAGCTGGAAGCATGATTGAGTGCAGGGCCAGCATTACACACAACAACTCACAATCTCTGTTTGGTGCTATGAGTAGTGTACAAGGAACAAGAATCACTATTCTCTGTGATCAGTGGGGCTCCTTGCATGCCTCTCACAGCGCCCCCTGACGTTATGGCCAAATCCACACTATACAAATAATCCAGTTTGAAACTGGATTATTTGCCATGGCCCCTTCCTATGGAATCCCAGGATTTGTAGTTTGGTGAGCACCAGCACTCTTTAACAGAGAAGGCTAAAGACCTTGCAAAACTACCAATCACAAGATTCAATAGGAAGGTGCCATGGCAAATGATCCAGTGTCAAACTGGATTATTTGTGTAGTGTGGAGTTGGCCAATGTCTGACCTGAGGTGGGATGTGGGGAAGGCATTTGTAGAGAGAGATTGTAAAATGAGATGCCAGTGACTAACATTGTCCGCTCTCCTTCCCCACCGTTTCTCCAGGACCACCTGATGTTCCCTCGCATGCTGATGAAGCTGGTGAGCCTGAGGACCCTGAGCAGTGTACACTCCGAACAGGTCTTTGCTTTGCGCCTTCAGGACAAGAAACTTCCCCCACTTCTCTCCGAGATCTGGGATGTGCACGAGTAGACATTTGGGGAGGGGGGCTGAGGTGGGGGTTGTGCATGTGAGGACACAGAACTTCCCTCACAGGAACCTTTCTCCTGGCCTGAGCCAACATATTTGGCCTCCTGCTAGGGGACTCTACGTGGACCTTGGCACAAGACTTGGCAACGGATGGACTCTGATCCCACCAGAGGAACTACGTCAAGCAGGAAGCTACTGAGCACTTTTCCCCTCTTTACCTCTCTCCCCTGCCCCCACTGTATTTTCTCCACTACTCACCTCCCTGCTTCTAGTTTTGGAGAAGGAGGGAGGCAGCAAGCACAGTTGTGCTTTGGGTGGGAATAAGGGGAAGAGGCAAAGGTTTGTCTCCCCAAAGACTGCCATCCCCGCCCTTCGTTAGCAGCTCCACCCCATGTGGCATTCTAGTTTGGCAACACCCACATGTGCCACCACCCCCGCTAGAGAGGGGGAGAGTATTACAGTGTAAAAGAAGAGAGAGGATTGCCATATGCCTGGTGTGTGGGGGGCAGATGCCCAGAGGTGGGGGGAATTAAATTCAGTCTTGACAAACCAAGTGTCTGGCCTGATCTCATGAGATGTGTGAATGGAGATTAAGCATCCATTGGCCATGCTGGATGGGGGTTTCTAGGAGTTGTAGTCTACCAAAATACTTTTTCCAGTGTCTGGTCCAAAAGAAGCCAGGATCTGTAGAGGAAAGAGCCACCATTAAGGAGAATTGTGTGAGTTGAGGAGGATTAGAAACCGGCATGCCTTGGTATTCAGTGCATGGGTGTGTAAATGTACACAGACACGCACATGCGTCTAGCGTTAAGGAGTAGCAGGCCTCCAGAGTTCTCTGGGCGCAGCTACACTGTAGAAATAATGCAGTTTGACACCACTTTAACTGCCATGGCTCCATCCTACAGAATCTTGGGATTTGTAGTTCCCCCCAAATATTTTTATTAAATTTTAAACATAAATAAACAAACACAACACATCCAACAGTGATCATTATCAAGATTCCAGAGACTGAAAGGGTGGAGGAACTAAAGAGAAGTGTGAACTATAATACTTTGTGTATAAGTACATGATACTAGTGCTTATTTTTTTATTATGAAGACAATGTAAATAGCAGATAAAGCTCTACTAGGTTGTATAACTATGTGGAAGTCAATAACAATAACCAAAAAAAAAAAAAAGACTGAGATGTGACCAGAAATGTATAAGAAGATGCAAATCCCTAGAATCTTGGGATTAATAGTTTTGTGAGGCACCAGCACTCTTTGGCAGAGAAAGCTAAAGACCTTGTAAAACTACAAATCCCAGGATTCCATGGGATGGCGCTTAAGTGACAGCACTTAAAGTGGTGTCAAGCTGTATTATTTCTACAGTGTAGATACACTCCCTGACAGCTATGAGGGGGAAGGAAAAGAATGGTTTGTGTGGACGCAGTGGTGAGAATGTTGCCCTATGGAGACCAAGGGTCAAAGCGTGCAACCCATCAGTGAGCAGAATAACACCCTAGTCAGTTACTGCCTCTCTGCCTCTTTTCCTTCTCAGGGTTGTTGTGAGGATAAAATAGGTGGGAAAAGGAACCATTTACCTTTCCTTGAACCCTGAGTTATTAATAGAATTAATGAAATGGGATTCAAGACTCATGGCTTCTCAGAAAGGGTTGTGTGGCAACCTCTTACTGAAATGGTCTTGGAGCTCTTCCCTAACTTAGGGACTTTTCACACTATACAGTTATAGCACTATGATTCCACTTTAACTGCCATGATTTACATCTTAAGGAATCATGAGATTTGCAGTTTACAGCAGGGTATAAGGAATTTTCTACAGAGATCTCTACTGCTTCACTAAATTTTGACTCTCTGAATTTCATGGGATGGAACCATGGCAGCTAAAGTGGAATCCTAGTACGATAATTAGTGTAATATGAAAGGGCCCCTGATGTTTTACAGATGTGTTAGACTGTACTTATCCATTGCAGTCCATAGGTAGTCCATCATCTCTGGAGGGTATCTGTTGGAGAATGATTCTAATATTCTGCCTTTTAAAAAATGTTGCCCAATTTAATATTGTCCAATCTTGCCTCAGACTTCTTGGATTAACCCTTCTATTTCTCTTGCCCTGGAACTTCCCTGCTGCCAGTAGGTGGGGGAAATCCAGAACTGCCTGGAAAATGGGGAATTCCTCCTCATTGCTCTAAAATTGGTCACCAGAGGGCACTCAAAATCCATAATTCTCAATTAAGTGAAGAGCTTTTCATGCCTGAAGCTGATGGTTCCACACACCCCTCAGCTGATGAATTCTAAGTAAAAAGTACTTGTAATAGTCTGGCCCAATATATAACATGCCAAAGTAAATGGGGAAAAATACCCCAGAATTTCAGCTAGGATGTGGCCATGCCTATTCTGTAAAAAAACATCAAGTTCCTAGGCTCAAAGCAATTTATACAAATACCATTTTGAAGTAAGTTCCTAAGCTGTTTTTTTTTTTAATTCTGAACCTTTTTTGGGGGGGGCACAATATGGAATTACTATTTGGGGAAAGGGAAGCAATTTATTGCATATAAGAAGGGAAGTATGACTGGGCTATGAAAAACAAAAAGACAACAGGTCCATGGCCATGAGGACTAGTGCCTTGTGCTCTCTCTCAACTGAGTTGGCCTATGAAACTGACTCTCAGGTGCCATCTTCTGTGTAAAATTATAAGTCTGCTCATGGTATATTAGTGATCCCCGCCCCCATTCCCTCTAGACTAGGAGTTCATTACCTTTTTGTTGTTGATAAGCCTAATTATTGTCATATCTCTCATTAGTAAAACTTAGTATCTTCAAAGTAAGATAAAATGGAGGGTGTGTATGTGGGTTAAGCCTTAAAATACACAGACAGGAAATTCTTGTGCCTCTAATCTCTGCCCCTCTGGCTCTTATTGTAAAGAGATAATGTATTTTAAAGCCTGGGAGAATATCTTTGCCTTGCACCAAAAGGATACCAATTTTGTAATCCAAATGTTGGATTGATTATCTGTGGAGAAGTCCTATAAATGGGGTACTACCACTAAGAAGGCTCTATCTGGTTACCGTCCACTTTACCACAGATAGAGATGACTCCAAAGACTTTAGTGCAAGGGAAGGTTGATAATACAGCAGGCGTTCCTTCAAGTAACTAAAGCTGTATGATAATGGTAGGAATTAGGGGAAGTCTGGCCCTCCAGATACTTGGGATTACAACTACTACATTCCCTTATAATTGAACATGGTTGCTGGGCTCCTGATAATTATGAATCAACATCTGAAAGATGAAGAGTTTCTCACTCATGGTATATTAGGTTTTAAGGTGGCCACTAGGCCTTCAGCACTTAGAATTGTGCTCTGAAACAGGTCAGAAATCAGAAAACGTCTTTCAGTACTAACAAAATATGTTCCAGCCAGCTAGCTGCAGGAAACCTCCTAGAGCAGGAACAGATAACTGGCCCTTTTATGTATTTTCATTCTCATCGTCCCTGTGATAGTCTGGATAAGGGAGCTGTAGGCAAAAAATGTGGAGGGACACAGTTGCCTACCCTTGGCCCTATTGCAATATTTGCAAGTTTCCAGTCTCCCAGGTTTTCTCTATGTGCTACATGTTGCATGTACACATACGTGTGTGTATGTGTGTGTGTTTTGGTACACATGGGCACAGAAGGAACGAAAATGGGACGAACTGGCAAGAAAATGCAAAAACAACAACAGCAACAACCATGCTTTGTGGCTATTCTGATTGTAGAAAGCCAACTGGCCATTCCCCCAAAGCAATAATTGGCAATAAGGCAATCATCCCAGCTTTGCTATGTTAACTACAAGAGACTCCTGGTACCTTCAGGACTGATCATTTTATTGTGGCCTATGTGGATGTAGATGTCATCAGAATAAATGCCCTAAGTGTTATCCTCACCATGTCAGAAGATAAGATAAAATAAGCTTACATCAAGGTACGGGCCTGAAGGTTGAAGGTGAGGTAAGGACTAAAATCACGACAGGCAGGAAAGTCTCACACATCCCATTCTGTTCAAAGCATGCAAGAAGCAGGGCTAGCCCTGTCATCTGATAGAGAAAGGGTGTCATTGAATTTTGGTAAATTTATTTATTTTGTTGACTTTTTACTGCTAGGGATACAGGGAAGTGCTTTTTCAGATTTTCTCCCTCGTGTACCAAAATACTTTGGCTGAACTTGGACTTATGCACCTTGACTACTGGTGTGTGTGGTAGTGGGAGGGGATAATTTGCTTCTCTGCCTCAGGCAGCAAAATATTTTGGACAAACACTAGCAAGATAAACTGAGATTACCATTTACAACAGCAGTCATCAGTGATGGAAACTTTACTGATCTAATTCAACAACAGTGAGTGAGGTAGCCACCATTTTAAGAAGCCACTACCCAGCCATTGCAGGGACTATAATGGAGAAGAAGGAGAAGGAATTTGAGGTGCTCCTGATGTTATTGGAGTCTTAACTCCTAATTATTATTATTATTATTATTATTATTAATACCCTGCCCCTCTGCTAAAAACAATCGGGATAGCTTCCAACAATTAAAACGCTACAATGCCGACTAAAAGCACTACCCACCCCACCCTCCCCCATAAAAAGACATTAAACAGTATAAAATTAACACCACCTAACTAAAATCACATTAAAAAACAAACATAAACAAGACTATTATTCCCAGCTAGCATAAACAGTGGTCAAAGATGATGGGAACTATAGTTCAATAACAGTTGGAGGGCCTTGGATACTCTATCCCTGATGTAGAGGAGGCTTGGACACATGGTAGTGGGACTGGTAGATTTCTATATCATTTTAGAGTGACAGTCTCCAATTTTAAATGGTTTAATAATAGGGATGTTCCTTTTAAAACCACTTTGTAGAAATCAATAGCACTTGGGAGAAAACAGGAGTCAACTTGTATTGAAAGGATCTGTGTACAAACTCCGGTTCTAGTAACGAAAATAGCTTCCTAGGCAGAACATGGTCTCATCCACCTTGTTGAATATTTCTAAGTCCTCCTTCCTTAGAGTTTCTGCGTTGTACATGATTGTGGTGGGCAACTTCATGGATCTAGTGAAAAAATAAAATGGATCCTACAGTCCTAAAATCTGTCCACTTCTGGTGTGTGGAGGGAGGGAGTCTTACTCCAGGTCAGAACTGAAGCCAGGAAGTGTCCAAATTAGGAAGAGAAAGGTTTACTATGAGGAATGGCACTTACAGGGATGGCTCTACTGTGAGGCAATTACCATACCTCTAGTGGTAAAGTCTGGGGGACAACAGTGTAAGCTTTCAGATTCTTTCATATGAAGTTTCCAGCTTTTGCCTCCTATTGTGTGGAACAGAGCTGTGTAATGCCCACAACCTTGCTGGACTCCATGAAAGCAGCTGGCTATCTCAAGTGTGGTGAAGGATCACAGAGCTTGAAAACGTGTTTTTGGACTGCCACTCCCAGAATCCTTCAACCAGCATGGCCAGGGAACATGCTGGTTGGAGTAAGAAGGGAATGGTATTCCAAAAAAGTAATTTTCCCATGCTTTCTCATTTGCACTGTGGAAACAACATTCAGCAGCTAGGCCGGGCCAGGCAAAATCATCCTGTCTTTCACTTAAGGGAATGGAACAACATGGTCACAGAGGTGGGGTAGCAATGAACAGGGCAACACACAAAGAAAGAAAAACCTGTTAGGAATCAACTGCCAAAGAGGGGAAAGGACAGGTGTACAAGTGTGTGAGAAGAAAAAATAATAGAAAGACCTGGTTCAAAGGCTGCAAAAGGAGAAGGCAATGAGAGCTCTGTAGAAAAAGGGTTTTGTTTAATCAGGAAGAGGGGAATAATAACACAAGAGTTTACCTAGGGAAAATCCAGACAGTTGTAACAGGGCCAGCTCTGAGTTCACTATTGACCTCTACAGAGATAGTAACTAGATTTCATTGTTCCCAACTATAAGAAGAGGCATAACAATTTTGGGTCATTCATCCTTTACCACTTTGAACTTTGTTCTTCATCTTCCACTTTCCTCCTGGGGCACAAGAAAAATAGCCCTGATCAAGAATTTTCTTTTTTTTAGGTTATGCTGCTGGAACAAGCTCCCTTGAGCATACACGGACTTACATCCAAGTAGTAATAGTAGGTTTGGATCAAGTGTCAGCTATGCCTAGACCAGAGCTACTGGCACCAATGAGATTTAAATAAGCCAGGCCTAATTTACTTGAAATTTTTAATTTGTAGTGAGTCTGTTCTAAGCATTATGATTATATCTGGATCTAACCCAGGAAGCAGAGGCTTCTCGCCTACCCCCTCAAGCCTGCCATGCTAACCAACCTGTAGGAAATAGTGTTTGTCCATCAGGGGGGAAAATCCAACCAGTATGGATGTCAAATAATTAAGAATTAAAAAATACAGCTGCTGGAGCTGCTGCTGCTGCTAATACTAATATTTGTATCATCAAAAAGGTAACTTCTCTTGAGTTGTGATTTTTTTTGTTGGTTTTGATTAGGGGAAGGGATCATGCTCCCTGAACTTTAAGTTCCAGCAGCCTTAAACCAACATAACCAATAGTGAGGAATCCAAGAATATCTGGAGGGCTATTTGATTCTCACCCCAGTCAAGGGATTCCCCTCCTGTTATATTTGTTTAAAAGCATTTTTATCTATTACAGTATGTTGGCCTTTTTAAAAAAAGAAAAAGAAAAAGCACCAGCACCAGATGAGATATGCTTCTATTTACAGATTTGCTGATGATAGAAGTTAGAAAACAAAATGTGCCTATTGGAGAAGAGCAAAAGAGTATCAGATTTGTGAAGTCAAAGGCTTTCACAGCTGGCATCCATAGGTTTTCTGTGTTTTTTGTCTGGGCTGTGAGGCTGAAGATGCCAGCCACAGATGCAGGTGAAATGTCCGGAATAAACTCTTCCAGAACATGGCGTCACAGCCTGGGGGAAAAAAAAAAAAACCATGGAAAACCTGAGTATCAGATTTCTATACTTTAAAATGTCATATTATTTTTGTGTTACTTTTCATCCGAAAGATTCCATTTAAAAAAAACACAAATAAAGACAGTCCCTTCGTACAGTCTAAAAAGAAAGGAAATGGGATGAGAGAAGAGAACAGCAAGCAATTCTTCAACAGGACTGGTGGAATGGCCCTACCCTTGTCTTCCCATCTCACTGCCCTTTGTTGCAGTGTGCATATGGCAATGTTCTTACAATTATTATAAAGTGAATCTTTATAATTTGTCTTCAATTTGATATGAGAAAATATAGGAAAGACAGTAGACTTGCTTTATACACTGATAGCAAAAGCACCTGACTTCAAAGGGCTTGAACAGTCCTTTGTTTGGTACCCCAAAGCCTTCAAAGCAAAGCCATGCAGCTTTCAGAGCTGGACACATTGGTTGAGATTCTACTGGACACTGGCAACGCATAAAGCAACAGCAATAGCACTTACATTTCTATACCTCTTTATAGTGCTAAGCACTCTCTGAGTGGTTTACAACGTGTTAGCTATTTCCCCAACAAGCTGGGTACTCATTTTACTGACCTATGGAAGGATGGAAGGCTGAGTCAACCTGGAGCCCTGCAGGACTGAACTCATAATGTTGTAGCTGCAACACTGGCATTTAACCTGTGCGTCACCAGGGCTCCTATAGCACCACCAGCATACTTGCATGGGATGGCTGTAAGCGCAAGGAGTTCGGTGGAGGGCAAGAGAGCTTATGCTAATTGAGCAGCCAGGGAAAAGTGTTGCCCGAAGAGGTACTGGTTACCTTTTTGTGCAACATCTATCCAGTTGTGCCAGTGTTAAGTCACCAAGAGGATTCCAGCCATTATGCCCAGTCTGAGTAAAGCCATGGCCACTGGAACTCTCTAGTAGGGGTTCATTTACACGGCAGATTTAGTGTGGCAAATTGCGCTATAATTCTTTTCTGCAGCTGTGCCAGGCAGTTTTTTGTTTTGTTTTGTTTTGTTAACTATGTCGCTTTATGGTTCAGACATGGAAAGGTAAAGAATCACAGACTGCCAAAATAGCAGGGGGGAAGATCAAGGAAAAGTCTCCCCCCCCACACACAAGCAGAGACACTGCGATCGCAGCTGAGGAGAAAGAGGAGGGGCTTTATGTGGGGAACAGAGCTTCCCTGACTGAAAGGACTTGGGAATCCTTTTTCTTGGCAAACTGGATTCACACAGACTTGCAAAATAGCAGAGAGGATTTTTCAAAATTTCTTAATTGCTACTGAATCTCCCTCCCTCACTCCACCTCTTTTAAGCCCACCCCTTTATCATAACAACCAATCACAGTGCAGCTCTGCTGCAGCCCTTAGTGGAATGGTTGTTTACACTAGCAATAATGCGCTGCTTTGCAAATAACTCGGCAAACGTAGTGACATCCCTTGTCACGCTATATTTGGGTGTTTTACCTTCCCCCCTTCTGAATGAGGCGATGCTGTGGTGCGATCCGTGGGAACAATGAGCTATCTTTGCGGTACATTTAGGGAAATATTTGCCTGTGTAAACGAACCCTTTGAGATGGTTTAATTGCTATGGTGAATCACGAAAGCCCCTGTGGGAGGGATTGAACCACTCCATGCCCACGAAGAGAGGCTGTCCCATGGCAGGGCAGAAGGGCAAACCTATAACTCTGCCCTTGGGCTGCATTTCTAAGCTTTGCTAAATAGGCATAACTCATCCAGGTGCAACACTAGCACCTGGTACCTTTGGGCAGCTGCTGGTGCCCCATGCCAATGAGCATGCCAGCTTGGGGTGATGGGAGTTGTAGTCCAATACTTCTGGAGGATTCCATATCAGGGAAGGCTGATGTAGACCCAGGCTCTTCCCAAATGAAGGGATGTCCTTAGCTCTGTCCCACCCAGCACCTTCTCTGGCAGAGAGAGCTGTCTTTAGCCCTTCAGTTCCTTCCCTTGTCAGTCACACAGCATTGTGGTGTTGTGGTGCATTGATCTAGCAATAAAACCATATCAACAGATACCCCTTTCATGTTATTTTAAGGCCATGCCCCTCATTTGGCTTTAATTTTGTGCCTTTAATCCTCTCTCACTTTCCCAGGAACATTCTCCTTTCACTTTCTGGGAATCCAGGAAAGCAGGGGATCCCCCCCCAAATCCCTCCTTCTTCCCTGCCCAACTCTGCAGGCAGGGACTTTCCAGAGGGCGAGGGTTGTCATTCCATTTGACTACGTTTCCCAGCCCCTGATCTAGTGCATTATACTGAGACATCCCTGGTTCGGAGCCATAGCTGTTGGATACTGACAGGGATGGGAACACAAACTCCATCCGAGTGCCGCCTGAGCTTCCCTAGTGAAGGCTTACAGTGGACCCATCTACACAAGGGGGGGGGAATCCCAAATACCTCATAGTATTGGCATCTTGCAGCAGCAGCAACATGTCTAAATGGTTTTTCTGGCCTCAGAAGTCCCATAAGCCTCGCATTCCTGATGGCAGTGGTGAGTGATTTATTCACGTTCGTTCTTCACCACCACCAGGTTTTTTTAAAGTTGTCCCAAGGTGTGATGGTGCAATAGAGCGATTCTCCACTTATATAAGAAAGAAAAACAGAAAATATTGATCCTTTTTATCGCCTTAGCGACCATTTGCTAAGGCGAAAATCCAACATGGTGGCAGTGGCTACTTGCCCTCCTAGCAAGCCCCGCCCCCGCTCTTGCCCAGCCAATCAGCTTTGTGCTTCCCTATGAGTTTTTTTATTGTTCAACAGTCCAAACGAGCAAAAATGCACGTCCACCTTGTGGTTTGTGAAAATGTACAGGGAAATCTGTGAAGGCTTTTACCCTGTTGTTTTTGCCGTTTTGGGGCCCCCTCTTTCTGAATAGTGTGGATTGGCACCAGATCCCGTTTAGACAGGAACAATTCCCGGCAAATTCCATGAGGGGTATTTTCACCGTTTAGACAGGCCCAGTGTCTGCTGCTGGCATTAGTCCTGTATATTTGCATCCTCTGGTATAGATGTGCCTCAGTCAAAAACTAAAACTAAAAAAATAAAATAAAAACCTCAGGCAAAGAAGCTCCTTTTTGCAAAGTCTTCTAAAACCCATCCATTATTCTTTCCATCTCATTCTCTGTCTACCTGGAAGTTTTTTTTAGCAGCATCAACACTGAGAGGACGGTGAAGGAGGACTAGAGAAAAATATACTTTCAGTGCCAGGTTGCAGCAGCATGTCTGCTATAAACAATGCAATAAAGCTTGAGCTGGAAAATATTCTCCCAATCCTATTGTTGCTGCATGAGAGGCTGTCTAAAACAGGCAAAGTGAACAGCAACTGCCTCCAGAATCACTTGCTGAGCATGCATCAACAGGAAAACAGAGAGAATGGGGGAAAGCGGATTAGTCTGCCTCACCATCTACCTGCAGCATTAAAAAAGAAATGCACATATCTATAAGTTTGGCCACAGAAATGGAAATTATAAGAAAAGTAGAGGCCCGTGAAAGAAAAGGTCATCCCTGGATGCATTTTGGAGGAAGCTCTCAAGTGGTCTCTAGTAAGTTGAATGTTTTTGTTTACTTGGCCTGGTTGCTTTGTTTCACATGTTTGTTTTGCATTAAAAGTTTGCTGAAACAAGTTGAACTATTTGGGGTTTGTTGTTGTTTTTGTGGTGCAAGAACCTAAACCCATTTTTTCCAGGTTAACTTCTACCTCTGCCATATTTTTTTTTCTTTTGAAGAAGTAATTCCCAGCAACATATCTACTTCCTTAACTGACATATGCTTGTATATTGATGGTGGTGCCTCAGAATGAGAGCCAGGAACTGGGAGCAAGGAGTCACAAGCTTAAGGAACCAAAAGCCACAAACTTTTAGTTTCAAAATCCAATGTACAATTTAGGTGTGCAGAGTCATTCCAGATGTAGGAATGTTTTACGGCTTCAGGGCAGTCATCTTTAATCCAGCATTGTCCAGTTATGTTGGACTACAGCCCTTATTTTGCCTAGGCAGTACATTATGGCCTAGAGCAGGAGTGGGCAGCTGTGGGAGGCTTGGAGGCCACATCACACATACACACACATGGAGACCCCCAGAGACACACCCTTACTACAAGCACACACATGTGCGCGCACACACACGCACACACCAATTTTTTTGCCTGAAATGCTCCCCAACATGGGAACATTTTTGCCATGTTTTTAGAACACACACCCCAAGACCATTTTAGGACCAGGCGAGCCCCCCTTTAAAAAAAAACAACAGGAAGTGACCTTAGGGTTTACACCTGGTTTTAAACCAGGACCTAAAATGGCTGTGGGGGGGGGAACATGGCAAAAATGCCTCTATGCTCCCTAGAGGGCATTCAGGGGCCAACATTTGGGGAAAAAGACAAAAAATTAGGGAGAATTTAAGGGCAAAAGGCTTTTGAAAAAATTGATAAAAGTTATCCCTGAGGGCCACAAAAACAGCCCTAGGGGCCGTGTGTGGCCCACAGGCTGCATTTGCCCATCCCTGGCCTAGAGGGTGCTTTTTAAACCCACAGACCTGGTGGCTTCCAACATATTCCTATTTTATATTTCTCAGCTATACTGTACAATATGCATGACATATTCTAACAATGCAGTCTTCCAGCTACTGGTGGCCATCAGGTGTAATGCAAAGTATGAACCATGACAGTGGATGTAGAATGGAAGAAGCAAAATTTTGCCATACAAGAAGGCCTGGTCTAGAACCTTCGTTGCTCCCTAGAGTGACCATGTACGGGCAAAGGAAGACACAGATTTGAGGTGGTGGGATGGGTGAGTGAACATGCTAATTGTTATATGCAGATACATATTTAGATATTATGGTTCCAATTTAAATAGCTATATCATACATTTCATTGTACGCCAAAGAATAGCCAGGTGATCTCTGTACTTGTTTGGTTAGTCTACCGTCCAGACTGTAATAATCAACTGGCAACCTACTCTCTCCACTTACTGATCTTTATTTTTAAACTGGACAACTCTTTTACACAGAGTACATCTTTAAATAAAGGATTGCCTTTATATACAACAGGATACTCTACTAATCATTAGATTGCACCTATGTTTAGACCAATCCCACATAAACTGGTGGGACCTAAGGTTTGTCATGACCAAGGTAAGTCTCATTAATTTTAATAGGTCTGCTTGAAGTACAACTATGTCTGGATTCAATCTAGTATGTAGACCAGGGTGGACAATGTCTGGCTCTCCAAATGTTGTTGGATTGTAACTCCCATCAGCCCCAGCCACCACAGCCAGTGGTGATGGACAATGAGAATTATAGTTTGGCAACAACTGCAGACCACATATTCCCCATTTCTGATCTAGACTATAAGGAGGCAGATGAACAAGCAGTCTGGCTTGGCATATGTCTTCTGAACCAGCTCCCTATGCTGTTTCTTGAAGAGTGGGAGTTTACTGCAAGCCTTGCAGATTTGCAGGAAACAGGGTCTAGATGAAGTCATGTTGAGTTATCTGAAAGGGGAAATAGAAACGGAAGATCTCTTAGTAGTCACAAGGAGATAGTTTGGAGATAGAAAACAACAAACATTTCACATATTTGACAGTCATTTAAGATGATGTGGGAAATAGTTATTAACCAAACTGACAAATTTACAAGACATTTTTATAGGAATCAAACATATTTATAGAAAAGCATCCATATTCATTCATTTCTGGCATAATAAAGCTTAATAAGGTGCCACCATACATGCCTGTGTGTGTGTCTGTGTTGAATGTTGTAATGCTGTAAGGAAGCTTTTGAGAATAGTATTCTGTTTCACTTAACTTCTTGTAGCTTAATTTAGAGGAAAATTAAAGTTTTTTGCTTTACATTATCTTTAAACTAAATAGTTTTTTGTAATTTACTTGTGTCTTATCAGTGACATTGATAATTAAATCATGTTTGTGCTTTTCTAATACAAACATTCAATAAGATTTTATCAGAAATTGACCTGCCAATTGATCGAACATTTTTAACTGGCCAAATCAAATCAGATATGATTGATTACTTAAACTAACCAATATGATTGAATTAGACAATTTAACCTCTAGGCTACACAATAAACCCTCAAATCAAACTATGACAGTTTGGGCACATATGATCAACTTTTGAAAAACTACATAGGAAGTTCAATAAATTACATTTTAAAATAGGGTTTTTACTCAATGGAGACAGCTACATTCAAATTGAAAAGTGGAATTTTATGTGTCTAGGTGAAGTGAACATTTTTGATGACTGAGTCAAAACAGACGTCTTATCTTGTATTGTGTAATCTTTGTCTAACTTGGATAAACATTAGTAAGTCAATTTTCTTTTTTATTTATATTTATAATTGTTATGTTGAAATCTAAACAAGGCTAATCATTTAGAAATGGAATGGAAATGCATATTCTATTGAACTGTATAAATAAATAACTTTATTTCTTTAAAAAAAAAGGGTGGGGAATCAAATCAGATACATCGCATATCCATTTCCAGATCTGTGACACCAATGAAGTTTAAAGGGGCGGAAACTGTAACAAATGCAATAGCATTTGTTAAATTTCTCTGCGCAATTCACATGTATACTAGATAAGAACAGCAACCATATGCAGTGGCAGCTGTTGATAAGATAATCATCTTGCTCTGTTGTGGTAATTCATCAACACATTTAAGTGGGACAGAAGATATAGCCATGGCTGAGTTCTAAACAAATCTAATCCAACAATCTAAAGTATATTACTAAAACCAGCCAATGAGAGAACCAGCTGAACCCCTTTAAGTAGTGTCCTACAGTCTGAGCACCATGGTGGAAAAGGCCATTCCTTCCCCACTCTCCCACCAAGTAAATATCTCTCCAGCAACAAAGCAGTGAGCCTAGATATCTTGGTCCCACACTGATGTCCCACACAGGGCCAGTCCAAGTCATTTTGCCCCCAGAAGTAAATGGCAAAATGGTGCCACACTCACCATTCTATATAGAAAAGTCAACCAGATTGGCAGCTGAGTTTTACTTCAGCACTAGCGGCAAGACAATATCTACACACACACAAGCTGTTCCAGTTTGGCAGAGATAGTCCTGATTAATTCTTAGCTGTCCCACTTTTTCAAGTGCTTTTAAAATGTCCCAGTTTCTCTCTCTTACTCCCAATTTCTTCCTTTGTCCTTGGCTTTCTTCAATTCATGAAAACTGAGTTCAAAGTGCAAAATAGTTTGTACTCAGTTAACTCAGCAGGCGGGAAGGAGAGAGGAGCAGGTAAAATCTTGCCGTTCTCAGTAAGACTCAGTAAGACTCAGTAAAACTGCTGCAGTCTTTCCGAGCTTGTGTATTCAACTTAACAACATTGGCCATCTTGACCACACTCTGTTGTTGAATAGCCACATGTCTCCCAGTTTTCATTTGTAAAATGTTTGAGGCTATGCATTTGCCACTGCATCCAAGGGCAGATGCAAGCTTGGGTTGTGCAGGGCTCATGGCTTGTTACACAAAATCTGTGCTCCAACCGTTTACTGACCATGTCCATTAAGCATTGTGAGGAACCCACTAGTGTCTGAATTTAATATGGGTAATTTTTAATTAGCTCAATATGGCAGAGAAAGCTCAGCTAACACCTGAATCTTTTGACCTATGTATACCAGTAGTAACTGGTGAGACTCCAAGTCAGATAATAAAATAACAATGATTTTTACTGAAAAATACTCATGGAAACTCACACATACATATATTTAGGCATCAAGCACTCACACAGGTCTATTGGAGAAAGTAAAAAGTATTAGGATAGAGGAATAGAGTTCGGGATGATGGGCAATACTACACCTATCCAATTAGCAGAGATTCCTGCAGAGAAGAAGGATGGCTAGAAGTGCCTGGTGACCCAGTAAACCAGCAGAGTAATGGCCTCTTAGAAACTGAGCACACTTTTGCTTTCTTTTGGGGTGATATTTATACTAAATATTCCCCCTGAAGGATTGAGTTTAAATGGAATACAACGTCTGCTGGAGTCTCCCAGGATTAGACAATGGATTCTTTGGATGTGTTAATGATCGCGAATGGCTGAAACATTAAAACAGATGGGTGTCAGGCAAACCTCTATTGTTCTGGGACAGGTGAGGAAAGACCAGTTTTGCAGGCAAAGAGTGTCCAGCTACCTTGTTGGGACTGAAGGACTAATTTCTGTGTATATCCAGGAGAAATAGCCCATTTCCTCCATAACTCACCAGTTCAACGGAGGAGGTTTCACTTAAAACTTACCCGGGCATATCTTTTAGGAATTTTACCAGGCTGCTTCCTTAGGCTTTCTGAGAAAACCTCAAATCCTTGTACTTGGGAGTCCCTGGTCTACTTCCAAACCACATGGAGTTTGAATAATAAGCCAATTTATGAAATATAGTAATTAATGAATTATTGAGAGTGGGGGTGTCAGGGCAGGTAACAGCGATCACCTCATTTTGTCTATTTGTAAAGCCGACAGACCTGGGTCTCTTTCACACCCTAAAAAGTTGGTCTCTTTTATATTACACAATTATAGCACTTTGATACCACTGAAACTGGCATGGCCCCATCTTATGGAATCCTGAGATTTGTAGTTCCATGAAGTATTTAGAATTCTCTGCCAAGTGGGGGATTGTGCCTTAACAGGCTACAAAACCCAGGATTACACAGAGTGGAGCCATGACAGTTAAAGTGGTATCAAAGTGTGGTATGAAAGACGCCCTAATCTGATACACTGCCTTTCCAAAGTGAACATTCTTAAAACACACACCAATGGCTATCAACCAATCTAAAAATAACCAGGCAGGTTTTAACTGGTTGGCAAGGGCATACCCTCCAACTGTCTCAATTAGGCTGGAACAGTTCTGATTAATTCTCTGGTGTCCCAGTTTTTCAACTGCTTTCAAATGTCCCAGTTTCTCTCTCCTTGTCCCAATTTCCACCTTTTTTTCAGCTTACTTGAATTGTTGCAGACTGTGGGCTTGTCTAAATGGTGAAAATAACCTAATGGGTATTGTGAGTATGGGGTTTTTATATTGTAAGCCGCCCCGATTGCGTTGCAGAGGGGCGGGATATAAATAAATTATTATTATTATTATTATTATTATTATTATTATTATTATTATTATGGGATGTGACGGGAAGATGATCTGTTCATACGGGCATTCACATCAATACGTGTCATTTGGAAGGGGAGCAACCAAATCCACCGCAAACTCCATCTGCATAGCTTCCAGGGCGTCTCTCAGATTTTTAAAAAAGGTTCGTATGGCATGCAAATGTGCGGTCGTTTGGACACTCGCATTTGCATTGGTGAGACCAGAGAGTGTAATCTGATTGGCTGGAAGAGCATGGGGTCGGGGCTAGCAAACAGGGAAAGTGCCTGCTGCTGCCATGTTGGATTTTCAGCTAAGTGAGGGTCTGGTAAGTTGAAAAAATGGCTATCTATAGTCTTTTTTGCCTTTTTGTAAATACAAAATTTTGTAAATACAAACAGGGAAAGTGCCTGCTGCTGCCATGTTGGATTTTCAGCTAAGTGAGGGTCTGGTAAGTTGAAAAAATAGCTATCTATAGTCTTTTTTTCCTTTTTGTAAATACAAAATATCACATGGACACACCACGGTAAACGTTTTTTAAAAAATTAGAGGCAGATTTAAATGTGCAACTAAATCACTTGTGGCCATCATCTTGGCTAGGGGTCATGCAAAGTTTAGGGGGGCTCTTTTGACCATTAAGACAGGTCACAGTGCTGCAAATGGCTGCCTTTTTGCATGTGCTCATATTTTTTTCCCCTCGTATAGATGGGACCTGAATTCCAAGAGCAAAAGTAGTTCGCTTTCAGTTAACTCAGCAGGGGAGAGAGGAGGGGATAAAATCTTGCCCTTCTCAGTATACTCAGGTCAAAGCAAACTGCTGCAGCCTCTCCTAGCTTGTGTGTTCTTCCTCATTAATAACTTTTGCCATCTCGACCACACTCTGATGTTGCTTGGCCACATGCATCTTGGCTTTGGACAATATGCAAGGGGGAAAGATAAGTTAGAACAGGAAGGGAAACATGAGGTAATAGCCCACAATGTTTTGATAAGGTGAGCCTGAAGAACAAAGGCATTTGAGCTATAAAAGAGCTACAATGGATTAACAGGGATCTCAAATAGGTCTAAGGACAGGTCAGGTATGATAACAAAGTGCCATAAAAAAAAGAAGAGGCTGTATTGGGAAGTATTGAGGGACTTTTTAGTCTGGGACCATATTTGAACCATTTTGTTCTGCCACAACAAACCATTCTTTTGTGCATTCTGTATCACCAATTCTGCTTTCCTTTAAATTGCTTTGTTTTCCCTCACAATATATAGCTGTCTTTAGTGTCACTGATACAGATCAACAGAACAACCCCCTCCATGGTTACTCTGTTTATGTAGCAGATAATGTACCTTTTCCCAAACTCTGGACATCTTAAGTACATTTTCTCAACCAATTACAGTAGATGCAAATTCTCTCTCATATCTTGTAATCTAGAATTGGAGGATGGCATAGAACTTTCCCAAAAGCTCCTTTTTGGATGACAATCCCCTGAATTCTGCAGCCAGCACAGGATCTGTAGTCCAAAAAATAAGCTTTTCCAAGCTGTTGAACAGTCTAAGATCAAGCACAGCACACAATTAAAATAAGAAATCTCTGTATTCCACCTTAGCAGAAAAGTTTTAAAATAATTTTAAATAGTTTAATTCAGATCTGGATGCAGCATGATGCACAGAAGTTTCCTGTCCATAGCTTATGTCCTCACAGTCTGTTCCAAAACATAGTACTAATCAGAGAAAAGCAACAGATTACAAAAATGACTAACTTGTTGTTTTTTTAACTAATGAAGGCATGACAAGGTCAAGTGAGGTAGCATCACTGCAGCTGTGATGTATCATCACATCCTTTTCAGGGTAACTGTTACTATTACTGTTTCTACAACACACTTTTATACAGTAGTTGGAATATATGTTAACCCTTACTCTTTACGGACTTTTTCGGACGTCTCAAATACAACGCAAGCAGCCTTGTCGCATTGCGAGACTGCTGCGCTGCAGGGTGTCCCTTTCGGATGACGCTCTCCTCTGCCGGTACTGTTGCGGTACCACGGGGACATTTGAGCGTTATATTTCGCCGATTTTTACTCACAAAAGTTGATTGTGATTAAAAACCGGCGAAATATAACGCTCAAATGTCCCCGCAGTACCGCAACAGTACCAGCAGGGGAGAGCGTCATCTGAAAGGGACGCCCTGCAGTGCAGCAGCCTCGCAACGCGACGAGGCTGCTTGCGTTGTATTTGAGACGTCCGAAAAAGTCCTATGTGTGTTTTATATGAAATATCACTGTTGGTTTTAAAGTAACTAAAAGACAGTGATTTTTGTTACTTCTGAACTATGAGAACGTATAACGTTCTTAATAAATTTGTTAGCTATAAGGGTACTCATGCACTTTATCGAAGCTTGGGAAAGTTACTTTTATTGAATCATAGCTCACTGAAGTCCCCAGTCACTGGAAGCCTCTGCCACTAGTCAGAGTCAGAAGCTACTGTTGGGCTGCATCAACCTCTTCTTAAGCAACAAGCCCAACTGTGATGAAGGATCAAGCTGACCCAAATGCCCATTACCTTGTTGCATTCTCTGCCATTTTCAAATTGATCTTCCACCTCTACCTTTACCATCTGTCCTGTCCATTCTGTATCTTATCTTTTATGGCCAAACTCACAGCTTATTAGTGATTGATAGTAATTAATTTATTTTAGTTAGTTATTCATTTATTATTACACGTACTGTATTTTTACTTCCAGGGAGGATGAGAGACTGTTGTGGCTACCTCAGGTGTCAAAATGACTTGGTTGACCTTGGGTACTCTGTACCTTGATGGCAGAGGGGGATGGTGGAGGAAAGGGACACAAAGTAGGCAGTACTTTGCTGCCTAAGCCTCAGGGAGCAAGTATCTTGGCCTGGCAATGACCTAACTGCATGGTATATTGCTCACCCAATTAATTCAAACAGAATTTTTAAATTGGCCACTTTTTTATTTTGAAGAAAATAACAGCTGTTGGACCCGGGTCCAGAACATGCTCCAGATAATCACATGAGTTTCCTGCTTAAACCCATCCTGAGGTGGCCCAACACCTTCAGGGGCAAACAGAGGTTCTGCTCCATGACTTCTTCCCTCCCATGCACACACACATTAGGAAAAGCCTACTAGTGCCTATTTTGGTTTGATTAAAGTGGTACATGAGAGCCAGCGTGATGTAGTGGTTTGAGTGTTGGACTACAACTCTGAAGATCAGGGTTCAAATCCCTGCTCAGCCATGGAAACCCACTGGGTGTCCTTGGGAAAGTCACACTCTCCCAGCCTCAGAGAAAGGCAAAGACAAAGCATCTCTGAACAAATCTTGCCAAGAAAACCCAGTGGTAGGTTTGCCTTAGGGACACCATAAGTCAGAAATGACTTGAAGGCACACAACAACAACAACAACAACAACAACAACAACGTGATACATAGTTTGGACTAAGAGATGGGCTTGTGCCTCATTTGTTAGAATTGTTATTTAATATTATGAACAATAGTATTTTAACTGAAGAGAGACACTCTGAGGAGACAATATTTGGCTGAAAAAATGGAGCACTGGGCTACAGGTAAAATTTGAACCCAGAACTTTCTGAAAAATAATTCAGTTCACTTTCCAGTTAGGAACCACCTCTCGCTGTTTAAGCAAGTACACTCTAAAAAACCACAGACCAATGAACCAAGCAAACAAACTCAAACAACAATAAAAAATGGATAAAAGGAAGTGCTTTTGCTTGAAGTGGGAAAGAAAAAGGAAGCTTTTTCACAATCTGGGGGTTTACATGGGAACCAAACCTACAACATACTATTGGTCAGGGTTTGTAGAAATTCATGCAGATTATAAAAACCAAACAGATGAATTTTGCCTTGTAGCTAAAATGGCTGCCGAAACACTGCTGCTCAACTTAGGCCAAATCCACACTATTACCCTAAGAGGTGGGGGATGTGTTAGAGTCCCACCCGTGATGCCAAAATTTCCTGCAATGTCTGGCGGAATTATTAGCTCAGACAGGAGGCCTGCAAGAGGAGGCTAACTTCGGGGATCTTTTCACCAATGTATACCAGTACTAACTGTAGAGAGCACTCCACTTAAAGTGAAATAAAGTATTTTTGGGGGGAATAACACAAAAGCTCTTAAGAACCATAAAAGGCTATAGCAGAATAAGACAGAAAAGCTGGATAGAGGGGTGCACTGAGAAAGAGAGTGACTGGGTCCAGCCATTGTGGCACACTTTATTATTGTTAGGGCTCTAATATTTATACCGAATTCCAAGTCTTGGAGGGGTGAATTTAATAATAACAAAGCATGGCTGACTGTCCTGCAGAACATACAAAGAAAACCAAATCTCAACTGATTACTTTAATTGAGGAGAGATAGAAATTGGTTGGTTTGTGACAACCTCATAAGGCTGGACAGGAGGGTTTATGAGATTTCCGTAGGGTATAGATTAAGGAATGGTCATGTAATTGCTTGATTGAATCCTTGCATGTGATGCCTAAGGCTGGAAGAAAGGATTAGCACATACCCTTCTAATGGCTGTATTGTTAGCATAAACCCATTAGGGGGCTTCCTGCTCAATCCTAATATGGGTTTTCAAAACATTATATTTCTAGACATATCTCAGGTCACTGTGACCTCCGACCTCCTGTCTGCCTAAACGAACCGGACCCTGAAAAGTGTCCAATATTTCCAGTCATAAGATACCGTTAGGGCATACTAACAACACCAGTTTGAAACTGGATTATTTGTCATGGCTCCTTCCTATGGAGTCCTGGGATTTGTATTTGGTGAGATAGCAGCACTCTTTCGCATATAAGGCTAAAGACCTTGTAAAACTATAAATCCCAGGATTCCATATGATGGAGGTATGGCAAATAATGCAGTTTCAAACTGGATTATTTGTAGATTTGGCTTTAATCAGTCTTATCTTCTTATTTGCATATTTAACAACCTTATCTTCATATTTTGAGTGGCCTGCGGTGAAGTTACAACCAGAATACAGGTCTCCCCCGCCCTCCCACAACATCTGCAGTTTCAGTAATCTGTGTCTGAAAAAACAGGGATACATACAATACAGTTGTGCTAGAAAATTCTTAGAGGAGTTTGAGAAGTGCAGGATAGGATCAATGGTACAAACAAGTCTCTCTCATCTAAGTGAGCATGATGCTTGGGAGTTCAGGAAAAATGGCTGACGCGGTGCTGCTGTCTCCTAGCATATATTGTCTGAAACAGTCATCTCTGCCTGTTAGGGCCAACCCTGAGATTGCAAGTGTGCAGACAGGAAGGAAATCACGCAATCAGACCAAGAGGCTCTACAGATTGGCAGTAGGTCCCTTAACAGATCTGGCCAGTAGGAGGTGTCCAATAATGTCAGGCCTGTCCTAGCTTTAAGGCACAAAGGTGGAAAAATCACAGAATAAGTTGCCAAAATTATTACACCTACCCTATAGGCTATCCCTCTGGAATACTTTTTTTTATCTCAACATGCAAACTGAAGAAGAGCTCTGTGTTGAACCCAAAATGATACTCATGACTATGTTACTCGATAGCTAACTGTCTTTGTGCCCATGGCCAAATTTGCTACTCTACTAAGGGGATACTAAGCATACCATCCCAGCAAGTCTACTAACCAACCCAGATTTTCAGCTTTCAAATAATATTAGGTGTCTAGCTGTTGTAGAACCTATTATTTGAGACAAAATGTTCAGGCACTATTCTGTTTAACAGGTTTGTGGGACACTGGCCTCCCACCACCTTTCAGTGCGTATAGTCATGACTATCACTGACAAAGTGTGGACAGTGCCAGTGGTAGCTAATGACTCCTATATCAATGAGGTGGGAAATCTCCTCCAGGTTTTTAATCCAGGTTTCTGAGGAGCTATCTAGGGTGCTGTACCCTATGCCTAACTAGGTTCAGCACCTTGGAGAACACTTTCAAAGCCATCCAAAACCTGGAATCGATTCACTGTCCCAATTATATGGGAGTCACCAGCCACCACTGAGTGTAGCTAGCCATAGAGATAAGCACAAAGTGGAGATTTGTTCTCAGAATGGAACAAATTCATTGTTCATTTTGAGCCCACTCTTTGGTCTATCCTCATGTGTATGTGCCTTCAAGCTGTCTATTGACTTATGGCAACCCCATTACTTCTTCATAGGATTTTCTTAAGCAAGGAATACTTGGAGGTGGTTTTGCCAGTTCCTTCCTCTGAAATAATAGTCTACAGCACCTGCTGTACATTGGTGGTCTCCAATTGAAGTACTAACCAGGGCTGATCCCACTTAGCTTCCAAGATCAGACAGGATTTGGTGCCTCATTGAGTAGCATTCATGCCCACAGAAAGCCACTGAGAAATCCTAAATTTTGGTATAGCTGTGATTTTAGTAGATTTCCAGCTTCAAATAATGGGTAGAAACAATTATAGGAGCCAGTGTGGAGTGGTGGTTTAAGTACTAGATTAGGACTCCAATAAATGAGAGTTCTCCACTCTGCCACTGAAACCCATTGGGTGATCTCGGGCCAGTCATACTCTCACAGCTTTAGAAGGTGGCAATGGCAAACCTCCACTGAAGAAATCTTGCCAAGAAAACTCCCTAAACTGAAGTTGGCTTGAAGGAATACAACAGCAAGGAATTAGCTCATGCTCATTTGACTTCATGCAAATACAGTACTGGTGGTTTTCTCTGCCCTGCTGCATTTGTAAACATAAAAAAACCCACTCTGCCAATACAAATAAAATCCATTATTGTTCCCATATCATTTATGCAGGGGGTGGCACTGTGGGGAAACATGAATGATGCCAACCCTGCAAAGTAACTCATTGTTGCTATGCCTATATTGCTGGGAGGATTGTACAACACTTCTGTAGTACTGTATAATCTAGTGTGGTATAGTGGTTTGGGTTTTGGACTAGGCCTGGAGACCAGGGTTTGAATCTCTGCTCAGCCATGGAAACCCACTGGGTGGCCTTGGGCAAGTCACTTTTTCTCATCCTCAGAGGAAAGCCATGGCAAACCCCCTCTGAACAAATTGTGTCAAGAAAACCCCATGATAGGTTTGCCTTAGGAAATGACTTGAAGGCACGCACCAACAACCCATCTCTATTCTTTCCCTGTGAATTCTCCCTCTGGTACCAAATTTTGTGTTAAGAAGTAATGCCCAGGAAGAGGTATACCTGTACTCCAGCACAGGTAGTTAGAGATAAGCATCATTGACCTCTGTTTTACGTATCTGACTAGACATGTATGGCATTGCCCAGTTAGAAGTTCTTTGAAATGATGGTCATGCAGAATGTGGAGGGATATATGTGTGTGTGGGGAGGTCAAGAATAAATGATAAGAACAAATTTAAAATGTAGGAGTATAGCATTTATAAGCTGTAAAATAACAAAAGCAGTAAGTATATTATTTTTAATGTGATTTTAGATTAGTTGTTTTTAATTTATATTGGTTTAATATCTTTTTATGGGGGAGGGTGGGGGTGGGTGGTGTTTAGGGATTTTAATTTGTATTTGTATTTTAATTTTTGTAAGCCACCCCGATTGTTTTTGACAGAGGGGTGGGGTATAAATAAATTTTATTATTATTATTTATTAAGTTGAAATTTAAGAGCCTGCAAAGTCAGAGAGAGAGATGGGAAGTTGAAGGAAAATGTAAATGAAAAAGAAAGTTGTATGTAAAGTTGTAGAGTTTGGGACTTACACTTTATATACTTTGTCTTATTGTAGAAGCTACTTTGGTTTTTTTGTAATTTGTGTCATGGAAAATCCAAAAGTGATAGAGAATACAGTTGTCTCTCCATATTCACGGATTTGGCATTCATGGATTTAAGTATTCACGGCTTGAAAATATTCTTTAAAAAATAATAATCCAAAAAGCAAACCTTGATTTTGGCATCTTATATAAGGAACACCATTTTGCTATGCCATTGCATATAATGGACTTGAGTATTAATGGATTTGGGTATTCACAGGGGGTCCTGGAACCAAACCCCAGTGAATGTGAAGGGACAACTATAGTCTGGGAAACTATTTATGCATATATTTCAAGGGTTTTCCTTTTTTAAAAAAAAAATATCAATTTTTAAAAAGAATGTAGAGGTATATGGGTCCTAACGCGTTTGGTGACCCTACTACTCCTTCTGATGAATGGAATCTTAAAGACTTCTATCCTAAAGTCCTATTCTGACATGACTACCAACTCCATGTGCTAATGGTGCCGGAAACTCTTCCTAAAGTAATAGTGAAGCAGATGAGCGAGACTGGAATGGGCAAACATGAGAATCCAATAGAAAAGGAACCCTTAGCACTCGTAATATGTTGGCGCAGCTACACTGTAGAAATAATACACTTTGACATCACTTTAAGTGCTGTAGCTCCATCCTATGAAATCCTGGGATTTGTAGTTTTACAAGGTCTTTAGCCTTTTTCTGCCAAAGAGTGCTGGTGCCTCACAAAACTACAAATGGCAGGATTCCATAGGAAGAAGCTGTGGCACTTAAAGCAGTGTCAAGCTGCATTATTTTTACAGAGCAGATGTAGAACTATCCAGGTGAAGCCACACTCATAAAATCATAGAGTTGGAAGAGACCTCAAGGGCCATCTTGTCCAACTCCATTCTTCCATGCAGGAATACACAATCAAAGCACCCCCAATAGATTATATTATTATTATTATTATTATTATTTATTGTTGTTGTATTTTTGTATTATTTTGCATTATTTTTTATTAATCTTTTATTGATGTTTTTCTTTTCCAAATAGGTATAATTGTAATGTGTAAATATAATGTGATTATAGTGCATTTAGATTAAGAGGAAAAATGATTAGTGTTAGGATATTGTTTTATTTTTGTATTAGTAAGAAAAGAGGAAAACAATTATTATTATTATTGTGTTATTGTTACGACCTTTTGTGGTCGGGTGTATTTTTCAGTAGAATGGTCTTATTCCAATAAAAAATTCCTAATCCCCAACAGATGGCCATCCAGCCTCTGTTTAAAAAACTCCATGCCACAGATTGAGAAGGTGCGATCTCTTAAAATGCATGCATCTTTACCTAGGCCAAATCCACACTACACACATACTGAATTATTTGCCATGGCTCTTTACTATGAAATCCTGGGATTTGTAGTTTGACTAGGACTTTTACCTTCTCTGCCTCACCAAACTACACATCCCAGGATTCCATGGGGGGGGGGCGCCATGGAGTTTCAAACTCGATTATTTGTGTAGTGTGGATTTGAGTTCAGTCTATCTCACCAGTCTGCAATTAAAGATACCCGCGAGTTCCCTCCCCAGGCGTAATCCTCTCATTGAGGAGCACCAAGACCTTTTGCGCCTGCGCTTTTGGATAACGGCTTTCTCACCCACTCTAAACATGGCGGCAGTTGCTCTCCCGAAGAGGTAGGGATGCGCATGCGTACTGCATTCGGCGCTCTCGCGGAAATAAGAGAGTTGGGTTCCTTGTCACTCTCCGGTGGTGGTGACCAATTAGGAGAGCGTTACCATGGCAACAAGGCACTGAGGAAACAGGCTCCACCCCTGAACTTGTTGGCGGGAGACTGCTGAGGGAATAAGGGGAGTGAGGTGAGAAATGTTTTGGGGGACGCTGCGGAGGAGGAGGAACCCCAGCGGATCTGGGGGTCCGATAATGGAGGGGTGTCGTAGCTGAGTAGTCTTGAGTGCATGGAGTTGGGGGTACCTGGGAGAGGGACCCTGTGGAGAACTGGAACAGCTTTGGGATAAATCACAGTCCACAGTGGTCCCTTCATATCCGCTGGGGTTTGGTTCCAGGACCCCCCCCGTGGATACCAAAATCCGTGCATACTCAAGTACCATGATATGCAATGGCATAGCAAAATGGTGTCCCTTATATAAAATGGCAAAATCAAGGTTTCCTGTTTTTGGATTATTATTTTTTTAAAGAATATTTTCAAGCTGTGGATACTTAAATCCGTGGATATGGAGGGACAACTGTATATATGGAGGGGATTTCGAATTCTGAGCCAGAGTGTTCCTCCAGAGCCTCACGAAACTAGAGACCACAGGATGGAACCAAGGCAGTTATAACTCTATAATTGTGTAGCGTGAATGGATCCCAGGTCCCTACCACAGGAGTGGTGGACTTTCGGCCCTAGGTCTGAATTGTGCTCTCCTGGGATCTGAATATGGTCTCCGGACATAGCTATGGGTTCTTCCCCATACCACTGTTCAGTGGTTTTCCAGTTTTTGCGCTCAGATTTCCCCCCTCATTCTACAGGTTGAAATTCTTCTTCTGAGGCGTAGTTATTTATTGACAGGAAAAGCTTTTAGCTAAAACATGTTGTTATATTTGGTACCACTCTTTTGCCTTTGGCCTTGTCCTCAAGAGAACAGAGTGGAAAGTTGATTAGGTTCTTGGGGTGAAAAATGGATACCAAATCCTTGGATACGGAGGGACAACTGTACTCTTTTTGGGGGGATTAAAATCGCTCAGAATTCGTGAGTCATCATGTCCAGTGGCCATGCTGGCTGGGGGAGGTCTATGGGGGTTGTTGTCAAAAAACAAAAACAAAAACAACCCACCCCAAAATGTTTCCAAGGTCATAATTTCTGGTGAGTTGTATAAATGAGGAAAGTGAATTTATTGTGGAGAAGAATGGAGGGGAGGAATTGTGGAGTTGTGTGAGAAGGAAATGAGTGATGCTAGGCCAGCTTTATGGTTGTGCCTGTGAATATGAGTGGTACATTCTTTTGAAGCCCTTGGGGCGAAGTTGGTTCAGGGTGCTTTTCCCTCAACCTTTTCTTTACCAGGGACTCCCTTTAAATAATCATAATAATATTTATTTATTTATTTATTACCTGCTTCTCCCCATGGATCGAGGCGGGGATCAACACATTAACACATAGACATAACATTGCTTAAAAACACATATCAATTAAAAAGAACAGTAAAACCAAGATATTTTAAAACAGTCAACACACAATTTAAATGATATTATGTCACTGTTGTTATGGCTCCCTGCCATCTTGATTGCATCATCCATTATGCCTGCTAAGTGGTTATTATCGGTCATGTCTGGTGGATGTTCTCTTAATTTATGATTGTGCCTGCGAGTATGAGTGGTACATCCTTTTGAAGCCCTTGGGGCGAAGTTGATTCAGGGTGCTGTTCCCTCTAGTGCAGTGGCTCTTAACCTTTTTTTTTTAACCAGGGACCCCCTTTAAATAATAATAATAATAATAATAATAATTATCATCGTCATCATCATCTATTTATTACCTGCCTCTCCCAATGGCAATGTACAGACCCAGCCAGCCAGCCTTTGTCTTGCCTCCTGTCACATGGCCACTCCACTGCAGGGAAGAGGTGAGCCAAGCAGCCTTCAAGCCTTCGTGGACCCCCTGTGAGGACATCGCAGTACCTTGCGGGTCCCTGAACCACAGATTAAAAACCACTGCTCTAGTGTGTCAATAAAAGATCTGAGAGTTTTCCTCCTGGGTCAGACCAAAGGTTCATCTAGCACTGACCAAACAACTTTTTAAAAGAGTAGGTGAAACATCTGCAATACAACTCCGAAGGCAGTTACTGTTTCTGAAAGCCAAAATAACAACCCCTCATAACCCAACTTGGATTTAGGGGGGCATAAAGCATGGTGATTTTGTGTCAGCCCTGCTTGTAAATTTGCCAGGGCATTGGCTGTGATTTTTTTTTTTTTTTATCCTGGTGGTCCCTTGATCTGATTCATCACACCCTTCCTTTTACGCATCTTTCATTATGGCTAATGTCAACATTGTCATACTAGATATCTGAACCATCTCCAAATGTAGGGAGGCTGCTGTTTTGAGGGCTGCATAACCCTTTCACTTCCTAGTGTTTTTCTTGTCAAAATTGCTGTCTTCAACTTGTTTCTCTGAATATGGAGGAAAATTTGACGGTCTCTGTTCCCTCTGTGTTTGGGGAATGGATTTTGAGTGGATAAATGGCACAAAAGGAATGGGGTAAGCCCACGCCCCATCTATCATTGCAGCTGCAAAGGCTGTCTAGAGATCGTTTTACATATGTCTTGTACAATCATAAAATTGTAAAATTAGAGGGGACCCCAGAAGTCAGCTAATTGTATCACCTGAGAATGTAGGAAATCCACAATTAAAGTATTCCTGACAAATGATCATCCAAGCTTTGTTTAAAAACTTCCAGTGAAGGAAAGTCCATCACCTGCCAAGGTAGACTGTTCCACTGCCAAGCAGTCCTTACTGTCAGGGGGTTCTTCTTAATGTTTAGTCACAACCTCCTTGTAGTCTGAATTCTCTGACAGCTCTTTGTGTTTTGTTTGTAAGTGCCATCATTAGCATGTCAATTTAACTCTTCTAACTGTGTAAATGAAAAAAGATGTGAAGCAATCTGACAGCAGTGCTTTTCATCAATATAAGAAAAGCCTGTACATATGTGGTAATGTACCTGGAATGGGTGAAAGGCAGTACCACACTTGACAGGGAAGGAAGGCAGGTGCTGGAGCCACCACTAAGCCCTGGACAGCAAAGAATGTGAACAGTTGTTTGTGACAGGGGTATGGCATACAGGTAACTGGCACTGACATATCCTATTCTGATTCTGCTCTGAATCTGTGTCCAAGAGGTATGGGGGGAAGACTTTGTCTTTGATCAGGGAGTGGGCTGACAATGGGACATTCTTTGTTTGCATAGGAATGCCAAGATGGAAAACAAAAGGAAGGCTTCTACAGGAGGGTCCAGCATGGGGGAACCCACTTTGTCTCAACGGAAAAGGCCACGAGGAGGGGATTGGGAGGAAGATGGTCCATCCCAGTTTGAGGAGGAACTGGCTTTTCTGGATGAGGTGGAATCTGAGATGGCTCTGGAAGCAAAGGAAACGCAGCTGGTACCTGATGCCATCCCCCTTGGTGAGTTAAATGGGGACAACATAGGGAAGATACTCCTTAGGCAGGTGAGGCTGTGGTATTTTGGGGTGCAGTGAAAAACAGTGAAGCAGCTAGGGAGCCTGTTTGGCATCTGTCATCCAAACAGCGGTATGATTGCTGTGTTGTGTCAGCCTTGATTTTTGACAGTAATATATGCTAAAACTGAATCTGTTTATATTTTTCTTGCTTTATGAAAATTATGCATCTTTATTACAAGATTTAAATTAATTTAGTAATGAATTTGCATTTAATCAGCAGTTCATTAAATAATTTAATATTCCCAGTGGTTTCGATTTTACAGTTATTCCATTGTAGAGGTAGGACACATCATATATCTTGATAAAAGAACACTTTTCAGGTACCATTTCAAGACTTTGCCTGTTTGTTCTTTGGTGCTGGTACTTTCTTTTTCCTGCTCTTGCCAACAAACAGATTGCACTTAGGAAGAGTATGTTTTTTAGTTTTTCAGGATATGGGACTGGCCAAAAGACAATTGGTGCTCGCCTCTAATCTGGGTTTCTGCCTTCCCTTCAGGTAAACTCTTCTCATCAGTGAGCAACCCCAAGTGGCAGAGACCGCTGCTTCCCAAAATAAACCCCAAAGAGGAGGCTCTGTGTTTCCAGCAAGTGGAATTAGATTACTACGTGGGTGAGTATGTAAGCAGGTTGAAATGTGATAGAGAGTTCTTGAAAGCATTACAGGGTAGATGGGCTGGAAGTACCTTGTTCTGTTCTTCTTCCCGGTGATGGGTTTGCAGAACAAAGTATACCTTTTGTCTGACTAAACAATGACTCTTTGCTGCTGGAGGGGAAATTCTGATGCTTTTATAATTCTTGGGGCTTTTGATAGCTATAGTAGCCCCACAATGTTCCTAGCTGTGCTTGCCAGGCTGAGTGGGCAAGGTCTGGAATTCCCCAGAAAGACTGAAATCCCATTTTTTTGATTTCTGAATTGTGGGAAGACCTTTTCTTTAAAAATGATATAACAAAAACTAAAAAGATATTACAATTCATTGACATGATTTAAAAATACAAGTGAATCCATCAACAAATTCCACATGTTGGTTCCATTAGCTCAAATCACTTCCCCACCATAGAAGAAACAAAATTCAAGCCACTGGAGAGCAGCTTCCCTCCCTCCCCTCAGCACTTGTTTCTCCCTTGCAAGCTACCTATATATATTGGAGGACATATATTCTGATAGTGTATGCAGGTAAACAAGAGACTGAACCACAATTTTTGGCTGCATTATATGTAGAAAAGATACCTATATGTTTCAACACAATTGTCAGAAAATATCCATCCAAAATGATTTGTACATCTTTGGCGACTTCCTTACTTCTTCTTTATTTTTGTTCATATATTATATAAAGGGGGACCAGATGTCCCAAAATTTATTGCTTTTCTCAGTGTTTTCTACTGCTCTAGCCATACATGTTAGCTTTTCCATCAATATAATCTCCCAGAATTCGTTCCACCAGCATTTTCCAAGTGTGTCCAATTTTTACCAATTACTGCTATAGCTTTGTATATTAAAAATGTAATTAATTTTTTATGTTGTACATTTTAGTTTTGGTTTGCTCCAGTGAACATTGATAACAGCAGTGGTTTCCCACAAAATGTTATATTTTGATTTGTAATTTTTGTCATTGTTATTATCACATTTCCCCAGAATTTCTGAGCTACTGGTCAATTTAGCCAAATCTGTTTTTGTACCTAAGTCCCTTTTCATGTGAAGATACTTGTAGGAAGGTGTTTTTGTAAATCTGTATGCAACAGGTTTTTAAAAATTGACTCCATTTTTTGTGAGGTGTGTGGATGGGTAGAAAATGCTAGCCCTGATGGTTGTAGAATGAAAAGGTCAAAAAATTAGGTGGGCTGAGATTTTTTTTAAAAAAGGGATGGCTTAGAACAGGCTTAAGTAGCCTTTCAACTTGCATTTGTCATTTTGACCAGAGTACTAGCTAAGTAGTTTATGCACATCAAGATTTTTAAAAAGCTATTTAGCAGAGAGACATTATACATTATTGACTTTCAACAACTGATCCAGTTTTCCTCTCTTACTGGATGCAGGTACTCACATTCCTGGGTTCCCAGGAGCCACCCAGGGTCCAGTTCCTGTTTTAAGGATGTTTGGTGTCACTGAAGCTGGCAACAGTATCTGCTGCCACATCCATGGATTTGCCCCCTATTTCTATGTCCCTGCCCAGGCTGGTGAGTGTGCAGATAGGGTGCAAGAAAGGGGATACTCCAAACTATCTTCTTTACTCCTCCATATAAACAATTTCCTATTTCCTCTCTTCCCTCCACCTTGCTTCCTTTTTCCTCAGGGTTCCAAGCAGAGCACCTGGCTGAGTTTCAGCGGGAGCTCAACGCGGCTGTCATCCGGGACATGCGGTCCAACAAGGATGGTCTTAGCCAAGTTGTTTTGGCAGTGGAGATCTGCAACAAACAAAGTGAGCACTTGTGAAGAATAGGTGTGGATGTGTGCAGTAAGAGAGGTTTCGGTTAGGCCCAGATTTGCTATCCTTGAAACCTCAGCAACCCCACGCTTGTAGTATCTTGAACAAGGCTACCCTTTTCTTCTTGTTCTAAGTGGTACTATTGTACTGCTTTGACTATTAACCTTCTGTGCTATTGTAATGGTTGAGTTGGTCTTGAACAGATAAGGTTTGTTATGTTTATAATGGATGTGAGAAGCCTTTAAAACATGGGTATGGAACCTTTGGCCTTTCAGAGGTTTCCAACTTCAACTCCAAGACCCCCAGACAGTATGGCCAATAATAAAGGTGGGGATTGTACTAAAGAAAATATCTGGGGGTCAGAGTTTCCTTACTCCTCCTTTAAGAGCTTTAACACCAGAGACCAATCTATCCTAGTCTCTCACCCAAGCTAGGTGTGTAAATAGCCACTTACTTGGTAGCGTGTGACAAGTAAGAAGTGCTCCTTCCCAAACACCAGAGAGTGAAACCTAATAAAAACTGTTTTTATTTCTTGTTGGCTAATAATGTTTATACACTTACTGTCTGGAATATAGTCTTTACCACTGGATGTGCAGAATTGGTAGAGGTAGGGAGATGCAGCTACAGAATATGTATGATTATACTATAGAAGTTAGGGCATGGAAGACATGTGGATTTGTGGTAAGGGGATCCACAGTCTTCAAAAGAGACTGAATTATTTGTATGACTTCTCTCACCATAGACATGTATGGCTACCATGGGGAAAATCTCATACCTTTCTTGAAAATTACTATGGCAATGCCTCGACTAATTGCCCCAGCGAAGAGGTTGCTAGAACAGGGGCTGCGGTGTGGAAATTTAGGGGTACTCCACTATCAAGCCTACGAAGCCAATATTGATTTTGAAATCAGGTAGGACCCACTGTTGGGGCACCTTGCTTTCCTCCTTTAAAAACAGCTTCTCTTACCTTTGTCTGTTCCACCTACTAATGCTGTGCAGTCTTTTCAAAATGAGGCTTTCAATGGTTGTAATTACTTAGAATTGTATATTGTTTGGAGAAGGCTTGAAAATGGAATAAGGAAAGGGGTAGATAAGGTTTTTGTGTTCTCACATGTTTCCCAGCAGATAAGGGGCCAAACATCCTGTAGTTTGGGTTATACTGGGGGTCTGCTCCAGTATCCTTGCGTGGGGAGCTAACGCTGGAAGGCAAGTTTTTTTTCCTGCCTACTGCTCCGATAGGACATATTCGTCGTTACTCTCACAGCTGCTGCCACTCCAATCCCACGTGGACTAATTTTTACCTTATTTTCTGTTTATTCTTTGTTTTTCTTACCCTCAAAACTCCAAGCTTTAAACTTTTTTTTTAAAGCCTTCTTTTTTAATAATTTTTTTTAAAAAATTATTTATTTATACCCTGCTCTTCAGCCACAAGGCTATCAGAGCGGCTTACAAATTGTTTTAAGCAATAACTATTTACACATCTACACTGCATTAAGCAGTGTTAGCTAATTGCCCCCACAAGCTGGGTACTCATTTTCTCTTGCCGGACTGCTTTCTCCTTAACCACCTCCTCCCCCACCTTCCTCTGTCTATCTTTTCCGTTTTCTCCTATGGGGGTGCAAAGGAAAACCGCAACATGACAAGGGCTCCAAGAACAGAGGAGAATTTCTCCAGCCTGGCTAGTGACTTTCCCTCCCCTCTGAATCTGCTCCCTCCACCCACGTTGGGAGAATAGGAAGTAGCTTTGGAGGGCTGGGGCAGAATGAAGGGACCGTGGGAGCAGGCAAATGAGAAGAAACCCCTCCACAGCACCGCTTCTCTGCATGGCTTCCACCCAGCCCAGAATGAGCCAGGTGTCAACGTGGTGAGCCAGATTAATGACGCATGGCAATGGGAGGGTACTGGGCTGCCTCCACCTGGCAGGAAAGGAACCTCTGCCAGATTTTAGCGGCTTGGCTCCAGGCAGTGATCACATAGGAGGCTGCTGTCATCACTGCTGTGGGCACATTCACACTGCAGGTGACCCAGGAGCCCAGCAGAAGGTGGCGGACAAGCATTTGGTCCTTCTCTCCTTTCTCAATCCCAGTGGCATGCAGCCTCCCAATGAATGGAGGAAATTTTTTCATGGCCTGGGAGGCACGTGGTGGCAGTGCCAGAAACTGCACCACTTGCATCTCAAGTTTGTGTGCCAAAGCCCTGTAAGAGGAGGTGGAAACTGTATTTTCCAGCACAGGTGGCTGCCATCTTGGCCACATGGCTCAGAGAAAGACAAAGTGGGACCTAGAGGAGGATGAAGGTGAGGGCTCAGCCTGTGAAGCTGAGGCCGCCCAGCTTGCAAAGAAGACCCTACATAAAAAGCAGCACCACACCACCTCCAATGAAGGCATGGTGTTGGTAGTCCACTCCTGAGGGGAGGAATATGAGGATGAAAACAGTGACACCATCTCCTTAGAGGTAGAGGAAGGGGAGCCTTCAGAAGAAGGGGAAAGGGATGCTTCCACCCCCAATTCTTACAGGTTATTGAAAATGGAGGACTTCTCAGTGCTCTTGAGGAAAGCAGTTATATCCCTTTTCTGGTCCCCTTTTGTATTTCAATCAGTCTTGTTGCATTGCCATTTATTAAGATCTAGGCCTTTTGAACTGAGTAGATTGTCTTTATTGCCCAAATAACATTTTCACCAAAATCCATTCTCTCCAATGCTTGAAATACGTAATTCCAAGAAATGTTATTAAATGCTTTCACTGTTTCTGAAAAAATTAATAATAATCAAAACAGCCTTTTCATCATTATGATGTTCCAGAAATTCAGTAATATTAAGAACAGTTCTTACATTGTTCCTTAGTTGTCTTTTTGGCAAAATCCCCCACTCTGATCCTCATGGCTATTCTGAGAAATATGTTTTTTCAATCTACTTGCCAAGATGGTAGTAAATATCCTGTAGCTGCTGTTTAGAAATAAGATAGGTCTGTAATTCTTTGTTAATGTCTCATCTGTGTTTTCTTTATGAATCACTGTAATATAGGCATTTTTCCAAGAATCTGGCATCTGTTCTTTTTCTAATAACTCACCATACAACATTTTTAATGGTTGAAGTAACTCATCTTCTAATTTTTAATAATATGTTCCAGGTAGTCCATCTCGAGCTGGTGCTTTTCCAGATTTAATCTTTTTAATTGCTTCAATAAATTCCATAGTTGTCACAGTCCCATTCAGACTTTGCTTTTGTTCCAAACATAATTTGTCCAATTGGAGTTTATCCAAGTAGTCTTCCATATCTGAGATTTTCTCATTGCCTCTCACATACTAGCCTCTATAATATTCATCAAAGGTTTTTAATATTTTCAAATTAGCCATTACAAACTTCCTTCCTTCCTGATCTTTGTGATATTTTTCTTTATTTTTTCCTGTCTCAATGTAATAGGACAGCCACTTTCCAGGTTTATTTGCAAATTCAAAATTCTTTTGCTCTATAGTGGTTTGGCATTCATTTCTTGGACTGTAAACAATAAAAATTGTTGTTGGAGTAAATTAATCTTTTGTTGAGTCTCTTTATCAAAATCTTCTTTAAGTTTTTCTTCCAAATTCTGTGTTTCATCCATCAAGTTGCTCTTTTTAGTTTCTCTTTCTTTTTTTCAATCTGGAACCATATTTTATAAATTGTTCTCTCATATAAGCTTTGGGTTTCTGAACATTTAATGGGTTTATATCTATTTCATATTCTCAATAAGGCACATCTCATAAAATGATTTTTGAAATCTACTTTAACTTTGACTTTATCGTACTGTAAATACCCATGCCACCCAAACCTCAGGACATGCCCTTCCCACTCTAATAGTTTTTTATTTCTGAACATCACCCATTATTTCATCCAAACCAAACAGCAGGCTGCAAAATACAATTTCAGGTAAACCCAGTCCTCCTGATTCCTTTGCATCTTGTAGTACTTTATGTTTAACTTGTGCTTTCCCCTGCCTTGCCATACCAACTTTGATATATCTTTTTGCCATTGCTTAAATGATACATCAGTTGTCAAAACAGGTATTGTCTGAAATAGGAACATCATTCTAGGCAAAACATTCATTTTTATCACAGAAAGTCTTCCCAACAGTGACAAATTTACTTTCTCCCATCTTAACATGCCCTCCTTAATTTCATTCCGTGTCTTAACCTAATTATTTTGAAACAACATGCTATTCATACTCATCATAGTAATGCCTAAGTTTTTAACGTTCTTCTCAATTTTGGAACTAGTTTTGTTTGTCAGTTCAACTTGATCTTCTATATTTATATTTTCCGTTAACATTTTTGGTCTTTGATTATTAATCTTAAAGCCTGTCAACACACCAAAACCTTGTGTAATTTTTCCATTAACACTTCTATAACTTCCAAAGATTTTTCCAGATCTATCACCAAATCATCAGTAAATGCCCTTAACTTATAAATTTCTTTTAAAATCTTTATTCCTGAGATTCTTTCATCTTGTCTTATATCTCTATTCAGTGCCTCAAGAACCATTGTTATTACAGCGCTTCCTTCTTGTAACTTTAATATTGCTTTCTTTTTCTTTTCATAATTTATATGCCTATCACTTTCCTGGTTTATTTGCAGATTCAATTTTTTGTTTTTGTTTTATATCATTCATCTTTATTTCCATCTCTCTCATTAGCATAGATAACTGCCTTGGTAAAATCTTTATTTGGTTTGTAATAACTCGGATTGGCCTTTTTAGTCATCAGCGCGCTTGCAGAAAGCGCGGGATGAGTCCTTCCTGAATCTTCGTTTGCGAAGAAAAGCCAGAGAGAGAATTGTTGTTGATGGAGACTTTGTTAATTCTTATTTCTTTTTACCTCTTCCTTTCTTTTTATCTCATCGAGTTTATTTTCTCTTGTCTCTTCTTTTTAAGTTCAGAATTATGCTGTATGAAAGCCCCTCAAAAGCTTTACTCATATCCCAAACTAAAGACTAACTAAAACTTAAGTGGCTTGAACATCATCTTAATCCTGCTCCCCTTCCCCTCAGCCCACTATCAGCCACTAAGATTTCAGCTGTCTCCCCATGAGGAGCAGCATTTCAGAGCACACCTGGTTGATCTCATGCTCTCTCCTTGTCTGGAGAATGTTTTCACCAGCTACAACTTGCCTCCTAGCCAGCTATTTTGATGCCTATGCTTTCCCTGCCACTGAGCTACTACAGGAATGTCAACCCGCCACCAGTCCTCACCCAGAAATCCACTTGCATCCCAAACTGTTGTGGGCTCTGTACCCTTATTTAAGTTCAGCTCAAAAACTTTCCTCAATTCTTGTTTGCACTGTTGTAATATTTCAGTCTCCAGAAATAAATATTCATTAAGTCTCCATCAAAACTGCATATGTTCCATTTTCAGGGACATCATGGTAGGATTATGATTTGGAAAAAAAAATGGGTAAAATGTCTGTGCTCTTTACTGAGTTAGCCATATTTTATAATAACTTTTTGTTGAGAAAGGTGATACAAAAATACCTTTAAAAATAAAATAAATCTGAGTCTGGTAGGGAGGATGTGAATTTTCAAGTCTTGCTCTCCAGCTCCCATCATACCCAAGATCTGTCTTTCAATTTAGGTTCATGGTGGACCGGGATGTTGTTGGATGCAACTGGATTGAATTGCCTGCTGGAAAGTATTGCCTACGGCAAGAACAGTCTGCTGGAGAATCTAGCAAGGAGAATCCTCCCAAGGTGCTGTGGGAGGAAGATGCAGGGAGGTGGAGCAAGGGCTCGTGGAAAAAGCTATGTTTGTAATTCTCTAAGTATAAGACTTGTCTTTACCTAGCAAGTAATTCAGTGGGAACCTTTAAGGTGTTGGTGGGGAATGTGTAATATTACAGATCCTGTTGGATAATAATTCCCATTTTGCTTGACCAGTGGTTGGATGAGGTTTCTAGAATTTGGTGTTCTCCATTATCTGGAGAGCAACAGGTCCCACCTCTGCTTGAGGAGTTGGATTTTAAACTATGATTAGAGTATCCTTGCCAGGAGCAAGTGCGATTTCCTGAGGAAGGGATGTGGGTGTGGAGTGGGGCATGTGTGTGAGTTCTTGTAATTCTTTTGTTGGAGGTGTCTGGCCAGAGTTTGGTGTTACAGAGATCTAATTAGTTGTGAGATACCCAGGAAAGGGAAATCTGTTCTGGAAGATGTGAATGCAGCATATGTGGGTTAGGTTTATAAAGCACACAAGAGCTTTTAAGGCTGAAGAGTGCTTGGTGAAGGGGAGTGGGTGGTGGGTGGGAGGTTGCTTATTAAAGATTGTAAGAACACCTCAGTTATTCTACCTTTTCCTCCTCACCCATAGGTATCGCTCTGTCAGTTGGAGGCTGATGTGGCTTGGATGGATTTCATTAGCCACTCCCCTGAGGGAGAGTGGCAACGCATTGCACCCTTGCGTGTGCTCAGTTTTGATATTGAATGTGCTGGACGCAAAGGTATTTTGGAAGTTGAGCGGGCAAGGTGTTGGCATGGCAAGGTAGATTCAGGTTCTGGGTGTTTGAGGCTAGTTATCCCAAATCCTCCTGGATATCCCAAATCATTCCATTTTATAACTACAGGTTTATAACTCTGAAATGGTTTTAGCATGGTCCACTTTGGAACATCATCTTCAGAACTGGCTGTTCTTTGGATCAGTCTGGCAGAGACTTGTGAAGGTTTTCCAGTCCATGAAAACCTGGTTTGTTAAGAAGTGGTTTGTGCAGCAGATTTGCAAGCCAAGAATTGTAGCTTGCCCTGGCTGACAAGGTTTTCTTGACTGTACACACCAAGCAGATTCTTTGGGTAAATGAAGCAAATGTGTTAGCATGGTGGGTCAATAGTGAAAGGTTATACTCATTAAATTTCAGAGTGAATAATTAACAATATTGTTAGGAGCAGAATGTCTTCTGCCAATTATAAGGCTTGAAACTGACAAAAACCCCATCCCTTCCCTGACAGAGGGGCAGAGTGTAGGCTAAGAGCTTGTGAGATGAACCCTTGATGTGTGTCAGGATCGTTCCCCTTTGCTCTGCTCTTGCCATATTCATTAGTTTCCCTGTGGCCTTGATGTAGAGTGTGCATAGCAGCTTGAGTAGGGGTGAAATGATGTATGTGTAACTGTTTGGGCTTTGCTTGGGAAAGAGATAACAAAGATCTGCGATTAAAGGTTTTAGTTTCAAGGCTAGAGATACTAGGAAGATGGTAACTTTTGTTTCTAGGAATGCTTGTGTCAGTGGATGATGGACAAGCAATAGTTATGCAGCCTGCCAGATTTTGTTGATTGTAAAATGCTTTTAACTTAGAGTGTATCCACTCGGTTCTCAGTCTTAGCAATGACTTTGTATTGTATCCTTCCTAGATTTCTGGTAATAAAGCTTTCTAATGAACTCTGAAGCTTGTGCTCTATGAATTTGGGAATGCTAATACCTGACAATCTGTTCCTGTTATAAGGAATTAAATGGATTCATTCTGGTGATAGCGGATTCATTCTGGTTAGGTGTCTGGGTGAATGCTTACCCCCATAGTCCAGTAGTTCCCAAACATGGGCCCTCAGAGGTTTTTGGACCAGAACTCCCAGAATCCTTGCTCAGTGGCCATGGTGGCTGGAGCTTTTGGAAGCTGACTTTCAACAACATCTGAGAACTCAAGCTTAGGGATTACTGGGATAGCTGCTGAAGGACACGATGATGGCGAGAAGGAGCACTTTGGGTGTTAATTGACCCCTTGTGTGTTTCTGCTTAGGCATTTTCCCCGAACCTGAGAAGGACCCAGTGATTCAGATTGCCAGCATGGTCCTACGCCAGGGGGAGAAGGACCCTTTTGTGCGCAATGTCTTCACTTTGCAGAGCTGTGCCCCAATTGTTGGTTCCCAGGTGCTCTGTTTCCAAAAGGAGGAGGAACTACTCAAGGTAAGGGGTTGCAGTTTCAGGGCTGCAAGGTGAGCAGAACTTGGACAAAGTTATAGCTCCCATAATGGCCATGCTGAGGGGGGTTGGGATCTGTAGTCCATAAAAGTAATTTATCACAGCTTTGAAGACAGGATGGACACGGAGTAGAAAGGCTTGGATCTTAGGGGCAGCAGTCTGCTGAAGTGTGGTTAGGGAGCAATGCTGTAGAAAGATCCAGCAGGAGCTGAAAAATAGTAGTTATGTATGTGGGAATACATGTAGAAGATGTCACTTGAAGGCCTTCTTTTATTTAGATTGCAAGAAATCTAAGAGAAGGGAGATGACATGAGATTTGGTGGAGCATTTCTTTTATCTTTTTTTTCTGTGTCTTTCCTGAATTCAGGTGGCAAGGCCTGAAAAGACCTTTGTCTGAGATTATGGAAAAATTATAGCTTCTGGCAGTGTCAGTAAACAGTATTGCCCTAGATGGACCAGTGGTCTCAGTATGTGGCTAATTCCTATGATACAAATAACTCATCACCTTTCTTCCAGGCCTGGGCAGAGTTCATACGAACCGTGGACCCTGACATTATCACTGGCTATAACATCCAGAACTTTGATCTTCCCTATCTCATAAACCGTGCCCAGACTCTGAAGGTAAGCACCATTTTCCTAGCTCTTCTCCCTGGATGCAGTTCTGTTCCCATTCATGCATTTATCACATGCTGTACCCTCACACACCCTTCCTTCAAACACAAGCAGTACAGGTTTCCTAGTGTTCACATATATTACTTTGTCCAATAGGTTCTAGATCAGGAGGAAGGAATAGTTTTGTCTGAGCAATACAGTGTCAGTGGAAACAAAACTCTTGCACTCTCTTGGCCCCCAAAACAGTGCACATGACTATAGGTTTTCCGTGGGTTTTTTCCAGGCTGTGAGGCCATGTTCTGGAAGAGTTTATTCCTGACGTTTCTCCTGCATCTGTGGCTGGCATCTTCACAGAATTGTTGGTTAGGGGTCTGTGGGGTGTATATACTGTGAGCCCCTGTTGGAGAGGATATGTAAATTTGTGTATTTGAATGGCTAGTTCCTGGAGGGAGATTTGCAAGGAGGATTAGTGTCTGTTTGGCTAATGGTCCATTGTCTGCTGGAAATCCCGCTGTCCCTGAGTGGAGCTCATTTGCATGAGCTGAGTTTTGATTTTGGTGTTTTTCAGGACTGGTAGCCAAACTTTGTTTGCTTTAAGGGTTTCTTCTTTCCTGTTGAAGTTGTCCAGGTGTTTGTGGATTTCAGTAGCTTCTCTGTGCATTCTAACATGATAGTTGTTGGCCTGGTCCAAAAACCTATGGATGCCAGCCGTGAAATCCTTCGACTTCACAGTGCACATGACATTTGTAAAGGCTGTACCCCTTGATATATTTTGATATGCAGAATGTATACATGCAGGATGACCCATCATGCAGTAACGTAAGGAAGAGCAGTGACATGTATTGTCTGTTGGCCACATAATGTGGAAAATGAGGGGAAGAAAAGTCTCCCCACTAGCAAAAAAAAAATTCTTCCTTCTCTTTCAGCATCAGTTCCTCACAAGAGAGCATGCCCAGTCCTATAATAATGGATTGCACCTTGGCTAAAGGCCAGTTTGGCAGCTTGGCACCAAACCTCTCTGCAGAGAGGGAAAGTGTAATTCAGAAATCCTTATTGAGGTGGTCTCTGCTCATGCCTCCAGTGATCAGAAATGTCTCAGCAAGGCAGAAAAGAATGAAAGTGTTTATGATTCCGAATGTCCTCCATTGTAGAATAATGGGGCCATTGAGTCCTAGAGTAAACTGGGATTTACTTTGCTGCTGCTAATGAATTTGAAATTTTATTACCTGTCTTCTATTGCCCTTTGTCCTCAGTCCCCACATGGCCAAGAAAGGGAGCAGCCTCTGTCTGCATTGATATCCTTTTAGAGTCTACTCTAGACCATCTTAACTGACAACAGAAGTAACATCTGAGACAAATTGTAGGCTTGTGATTCTAATATTGTAACTTTTCTTCTCCTGTGTGATTTTTAACATCTTTGCCTAATGAAGAAGCCAGTGAAGCCTCAAAAACTTGCATGATGTTTTGTGTGCTTTTTAGTTAGCCAAATAAAGGTATCACTATTTTATAGATTTTGTATTTTGTTGCATTTTTATTTATTTTATTCCCCGCTCTTCAGACACAAAAGCTCTCAGAGTTGCTTACAAATGGTTAATTTGACTGTTCCCTGCCCTCAGGCTTACAATCTAAGCAAGGCAGGACACACAAGGAAACACTCTGTATTAAAAAAATTCAAATCATTAAAAAAATTACCTTCTCAGTTATATAGGCATATCTTTTTTGTCACTCAAAATGTGTTTATTTTTATTTATTTATTTTATTTATTTAGTTATTTATACCCCGCTCTTCAGCCACAAGGCTATCAGAGCAGCTTACAAATTGTTTTAAGCAATAGCTATTTACACATCTAACTACATTAAACAGTTTCCAATGTGTGTTAGCTAATTGCCCCCCACAAGCTGGGTACTCAATTTACCAACCTACGAAAGGATGGAAGGCTGAGTGAACCTTGGAGCCCGCTGGAATCGACCTATTGCCTGTCATAGCTTCACCTGTAACCCTACCTGCACTACCTGTACTTTTCTGCCACATGCCTCTCAGTTTGCTTTTCTGCATTCCCAGGTCTCTACATTTCCTTTCCTGGGCCGTATTCCTGCCCGCAAGTCTGTTATCCGTGACTCTTCCTTCCAGTCCAAGCAAATGGGCCGGAGGGAGAATAAAGTCATTAACACAGAAGGCAGAGCCCAGTTTGATCTGCTTCAGGTAAGAAAGGCTGTTAGTCCTGTGTTGCAGGTGGCAAAGTGGAGGGTGAGAGGCAGAGCTGGGCAAAAGATCTATGTATGTATCTCTCTGACAATGCTGACTGGGGAATTCAGGGAGTCATAGTCCAAAAAGGTAACTTTTCCAAGCTTTGCTGATTGTTAATGATAGAAAACACACACACATGCACACACACTTTGAATAGATAAAAAGACCAGTGTTCTGTCCATTAGATCATGCTGGCTCTTAGCTTGGCTTTTCCCTCCTCTCCAGGTTCTGCTGCGGGATTACAAATTGCGCTCCTATACTTTGAATGCCGTTAGTTATCACTTCCTGCAGGAGCAGAAAGAAGATGTACAGCACTCCATTATCACAGACCTGCAGGTAATAATTTGTAGCCAAACCATTTAGCTGACCAGCTTTCCTCTCTATTGAACAAACTTATCTGTTGAGTTTTCTTCTTAAGCATCCATTTGGTCTCCATCTATTGTTTGACTGACTTGATAGGGAACATGTTACCTTCTGAATAACGCTGGATTTAGCTTCCATCAGCCAGCATGGCGATTTGTAAGGGCTGATGGGAGTTGCCAGTTTTGCATTTTTTTTCTTTTTCCTCTCCTTGCAGAATGGTACAGAACAGTCACGTCGGCGGCTGGCTGTGTACTGCCTCAAGGATGCCTACCTGCCCCTACGGCTCTTGGAGAAGCTCATGTGTGTCATCAACTACATGGAGATGGCAAGAGTCACTGGTGTCCCTCTCAGCTACCTCTTGGCACGAGGGCAGCAAATCAAAGTTGTCTCCCAGCTCCTGCGGCAGGTGAGGGGCACATGGATTTCTCAGATATGACCAGAATGGAGATGACAGTGCAGTGATTAGTAGGAGCCAGCATGGGTTTGTCAAGAACAAATTCTGCCAAACTAACCTTATATATTTTTTTGATCAGGTCACTAATAGTAGATGGTGGGAATGCAGTGGATGTCATTTAGCTGGATTTCAGCAAACCATTTGATATTTTAATTAGCAAACTGACTAAATACAGAATAGATGGAAACACCATCAGATGGATCCATAATTGGTTGGAAAACTGTACTCATAGAGTTGTTATCAGTGGCTGTGCTTCAGATTAGAAGGAGGTCTCAAGTGGAGTGCCACAAGGTTTTGTCCTGCGGCTAATGCTCTTCAGTATTTTTATCATAGGTTGGGAGAGGTTGGAAGTGTATTCCAACACATTGGAAGATAAGAACAGAATTCAAAAGGACCTTGATAAACTAGAAATCAGGGCTGAAATGAATAAAATGAAAGTCAACAGAGATAAATGCAAAATTCTCCATTTAGGCTACAAAAACCTAAATGTAGGTGGGGGATACTTGGCTCAACAGTACTTCATGTAAAAAGGACCTTGGGTTTATTGTTGATCGTAAGCTAAACATGAGCCAACAATGTGATGCTGCAGCAAAGAAGACAAATGTTGTCTTAGCCTGTATTAATAGAAACATAGCTTCCAAGTCAAGGGAAGTAATAGTCCCCCTCTATTATCTGCTGGTCAGGCCTCATCTGGAGTACTGTATTCAGTTCTGAGCGTGTCATTTAAAAAAGGATATAGACAAGTTGGAATGAGTTCAGAGAAGGGCAACAAGAATGATAAAGAGGTATGGAGAACAAAACATGAGAAGAGGTTGAAGGACTTGATCATGTGCAGCTTGGTGAAGAGAAAATTGAGGTGTGACATGATCGCACTTTCTTTCTGAGGCTTGTTCTCTGCTGCCTCAGAGGGTAGAACTAGGTCTAATGGCTTTAAGTTACAGGAGGATAGATTTTGAGTGAACATTACAAGGAATGTCTTGACAGTGAGAGTGGTTCAGTAATGGAACCAATTGCCTAGACAAGTGGTGGGTTCTCTTTCTCTGGATGTCTTCAGAAACAGGCTGGACAGCTACCTGCTGGGGATGCTCTAGCTAGAGATCTTGCATGGAGCATGGAGTTGGTCCTAATAGGTCATAGGACCACTTCCAACTCTATGATTCTATGAAAGAAAAAGTCAAAACTAGAAAAGAGTTCATGTATTTAAGCCTTGCTGAATCCAGTGCCCAACAAATGTACAGTTGCCCCTCCACATTCGTGACTTTCACATTCGCGGTTTTGATTATTCACGGAAGGCTGCCTCCCCCCCCTGCTGCTCAACACCCCCTCCCTTCCCAAGGCAGCGAAGGGCTTCTGAGTAAGCCCTTCGCTGCTTTGGAAAGGAGGGGTGGGAAACAGCTTGTGCGCTCGCTCTCCACCCCGCTGCCTTGGGAAGAAGGGGTGGGAGCCAGCTGGCACGCTCGCTCTGCACCCCACTTCCTTCCCAAGGCAGCTAAGGGCTTCAGAGAAAGCCCTTGGCTGCTTTGAAAAGGAGGGCTGGGAAGCAGCTGGCGCGCTCGCTCTGCGCCCCACTTCCTTCCCAAGGCAGCTAAGGGCTTCAGAGAAAGCCCTTGGCTGCTTTGGAAAGGAGGGGTGGGAAGCAGCTGGCGCGCTCGCTCTGCACCCCACTCCCTTCCAAGGCAGCTAAGGGCTTCAGAGAAAGCCCTTGGCTGCTTTGGAAAGGAGGGGTGGGAAGCAGCTGGTGCGCTCGCTCTGCACCCCACTCCCTTCCCAAGGCAGCTAAGGGCTTCAGAGAAACCCCTTTGCTGCTTTGGAAAGGAGGGGTGGGAAGTAGCTGGCGCGCTCGCTCTGCACCCCACTCCCTTCCAAGGCAGCTAAGGGCTTCAGAGAAAGCCCTTGGCTGCTTTGGAAAGGAGGGGTGGGAAGCAGCTGGCGCGCTCGCTCTGCACCCCACTCCCTTCCCAAGGCAGCTAAGGGCTTCAGAGAAACCCCTTTGCTGCTTTGGAAAGGAGGGGTGGGAAGCAGCTGGCGTGCTCGCTCTGCACCCCACTCCCTTCCCAAGGCAGCTAAGGGCTTCAGAGAAAGCCCTTCGCTGCTTTGGAAAGGAGGGGTGGGAAGCAGCTGGCGTGCTTGTTCTGTACCCCACTCCCTTCCCAAGGCAGCTAAGGGCTTCTCAGGAAGCTTGTCGCTGCCTTGGGAAGGGACTGGGGTGGAAAACTGCTGGCCCACAGGCTCATTTCTTATTCACGGTTTTTTCACATTCGCGGGGGTTGTCTGCCCCTAACCCCCGCGAATGTGAAGGGATGACTGTATTGTACTACAAGTCTCATTGTTACCCAAAGCACTCTTGGAAATTCCATGAAAATATCGAGTTTTTAATATGTTGGGGAAATTAGCAGCAACTTGACTTTAGCAACATGAAAGGGGGCAACAAGGGGATCTTTACACCAGTTGTATACCCCTACTAACTCTGAACTGACATGTACACACACAAGATAGAAATTAACAATGATATTTATTAAAGACTTAAAAATAGTAACACCAAGCATGCACACACTCATACAATAAAGCATTCATACAAGACCACTAGGAATGGAAGAAGAAAGATTAACAGATAGATAGGGAGTTTTCGGGGGATATACAACACTTGTCTCATAGTCCGAAGTCTTAAGACAGAGCAGCAGCATGGATGGATGAAACAGGAATGGCTAACACAGAGAGACGTAGTGTCCCCAGGAAGAGAATTTGTGCACCTGGCAACACAGAAAGAGACAATGTCCCTTGGAAATGGAATCTGTGTGCAGTGAGGCATGATTTTGGACTAGTATTTATACCAAAAATGTGTCCTTAGGTGAGGAGGTTTCATGTGTTGAAACAATGGATTCCAGGTTTTTTCAGAGATTAAACAATGGGCCTCAGGAAAAACTCCTGAGTTTGACAATTGGTGTCTGAAGATGCTAATGTGTTGCAACTACTCTTAATGTTCTGATGATCAGTTTCACAAAGCTTGAGCTGCCCCCTTAATGGCTGGGTGTGTGATTCAGGGAAGGAGATATCTTCAGACAAAGGATTACTCCATCCACCGATGATGGGATCAATTGTCTGTCACTTAGGGTGTGTGTATGCAAATGTCCTCTTGACCTCATTATGCTTCCTCACAGTTTGGAATTTGTCAATAGTCCTTCCTTTGGGCGATACATGGCTTAACGTGTGTCTTTTGGGATCCTTACAATGAGTCCTTGATATTTTACTGCTCTTCCCCGTAGAAGACCACATTAATATGCCAAATTATTAATAAGTCAATTTTGGGGGTTTCTGGAGGTGGGGCTCTTTAGGGGCACTAATATCATAATCTCCATATATCATGACAATTGGCTTTGCTAACTGAGGTGGCACATGTTAGGCTGGAGTCCTGCATGGTATGAGTGGTTGTCCAACCCATCTGCAGAGTGCCAGTGTGACTAGAAAAAGGTGTAATATTTAAATCTTTGAAGGCTTTCATGAAAAAAAATATGCACATAGTAATGTTAGCATGCAGTACATTTTACCATCTTAAGACTTCAAATATTCATTCATTTGACTGGAAATAAAAGAATAATGGGGCTTGCTTCTGAGTAGAGGTACATAGATTGTGTTGTATGATTCCTTGTCATACAAAATCCATTAGATTTGGTTTCATATTATTCCCATTTTAAAGGTATCTGTTCAATAACCTGCACTCAGGAAAAGAGGCTATGGTCAGGACAGATTATGGAGAAGTGGAATGGTCTTCAATTAGCAAGTGGGTCAGGCAAGGCTGCATTTTATCACCTTATCTGTTTTACTTGTATACATAAGCAGGATTAGACTCAGAGGAAGGAGGCATGAAAATTGGAGGAAGGAATACCAGCAATTTAAGATATGCCGATGACACCATACCGCTAGCAGAAAATAGGAAAGACATGGAACGATTACTGAAGAAAGCCAAGGAGAAAAGTACAAAGGCAGATTTACAGTTGAATATTAAGGAAACAAAAATAATGACCACAGATGATTTACATAACTTTAAAGTAGACAATGAAGACATTGAGATTGTAAAAGATTTCCTATACCTTAGCTCAGTCATTAATCAGAATGGAGACTGCAGTAAAGAAATCAAAAAGACTAGGACTTGGAAGGACAACTATGAAGGAACTAGGCAAGATCTTGAAGTGTAAAGATATTATTGAATACTAAAGTTAGGATTGTCCATGCTATCGTATTTCCCATTTCTATATATGATTGTGAAAGCTGGACAGTGAAGAAAGCTGATAGGTAGAAAATCAACTCATTTGAAATGTGGTGCTGGAGAAGAGTTCTATGGATATTGTGAACTGCTAAAAAGAGAAATAAATGGGTCACAAAGTAAATCAAGCCTGAAGGTGACTAAACTGAGACTGTCTTACTTCGGCCATATCATGGGAAGGCATGACTCACTAGAAAAGACGACAGTGCTTGAAAGTGGAAGGCAGGAAAAGAGGAAGACCACGTTGCAGATGGGATAGATTCAGTCAAGGAACCCACAGCCCTGAGTCTGCAAGACCCAAGAAGGGCTGTTGAGGATAGGGTGACTTGAAGGTCTCTCATTGATGGAGTCGCCATAGGTTGAAAGTCGATTTAACAGCTGTTAACAACAACAGAAACTACAGTCCAATAATTTCATAACTGAACAGGCCCAACCAAGTTAAAGCTCCATATCCAGTTCTCTTATTACTTTACTATTATCCGTATTTACATTGTTTCTACTTCAGCCTACCTCAAAGGGTTCATGGTGGCATATTTTAATCCTTGCAACTACCCTTTGAGGTTGGCCTGATGGGTATTTGCCTCTTTGGGGCTGATTTGAACCTAGGTCTTTCCAGTTCTTTCCTCTACACTACATTGGCTTTCTTTTACTTTAGATAAAGTGGTCTGTTCCTTTTGATCTCTCTCTCTTTCTCTCACTTTCTCTTCTTCAGTCATCTTACTCTTCTTATTTCCCATATTACAGTTTGCCCTGTAGGCTTTTAGGTCCCCAGCAAGTCTATCTGCCTTTTCTCTTTTAAGGGGAAGTGCTAGAATGTCACTGCACTGTCTTGCTAGCTTTAGTCACTTAATTGAAACAACAGGAAAATAATAAATAAATTGCTCCTTGCCACTGGCAACTAAGTGTCTGGCCAATTATAAGTTTGAGAATAAAGTCAGACAGCACTGGTGTTGGGTTGACCGGCCTTGCCAGAAATACTTTCACAGCTTCCCTCAACTGTCCAACCTTTGCCAATGGCAAAAAGGAACAGACCTGTCTCATTTGCTTATGTTACTCAGCAAAGTGCCTTCTATGTCAAAAATATTATATAAATCAGAGATGAGGAAAATGTGGCTCTTCAGATATTGTTGGATTGATACTCCCATGATTTCTCCCTATTGCCTATGCTAGCTAGGTGTGATGTAGGTTACAGTCTTAACAACTGGAGGGCCATACCTTCTCCACTGCTGATATAAAAGAACAAATAATAAGAAAGGTGTGGGCATGGAGGTAAAACGTAGGTTGCTGGGACAGCCATTGTAAGGATGATGTTACAGATGACAAATCCCAGACTAAAACCTTCCCTTTACCCAAAGGCCATGAAGCAAAACCTGGTGATGCCAGTGGTCAAGTCAGAAGGTGGGGAGGACTATGCTGGTGCAACTGTCATTGAGCCACTGAAGGGGTAAGAACCACAGGAACTGAACCTGGGGAATTAAACTTTCTAAGGAGGTGGAGATGGAGGTTGCCCTGGTGGTTGACCAAATCAATTGAAGCACTGGTGCCTGAAGGCATTGGGCTTCATTCCAGAAGAGAGAGGCAGACATCAGGAGTCTCTGGAGGGGAATCCAGTGAAAGCTGTTTGGCTTAACTAATAAGAAATTGAGGAGACAGAGGAATATAACAGACCTTCTCTTTTCAGCTACTATGATGTGCCCATCGCTACCTTGGATTTCTCCTCCCTGTATCCTTCCATCATGATGGCTCACAACCTTTGCTATACCACACTGTTACAACAGGGAGCAGTGGAGCGTTATGGGTGAGTGAAGGAGGACCTAAAACAGCTGTCTTTGGGGCTGAGACTGGTCTACATGAAGAATTAAAAAGTAGGGTGGCATAGGCGTGGTAGGAGCCAAGCAATCACATTGCTCTGCTCATCTGGGTGGAATGGAGAGATTCCTTTCTGATGCTGTTTGTACATTTGAACCTAAGCAAGAAGGAAGACCAGGGTACTGCGATAAAACTCACCTCATGTTCCATTCTGCTCTCATCGCAGTCCCTGATGCCCCCCAGGCAAAGGGGAGAGTTTTCCCCTACCAAGGTTTTGTCCAGGTTGAAAGTAGTCAGGGAATTTGTGGTAAGGGAACCAGGTGTAAGAATGAGAGCTCTACATAAATGAGGTGTGCCCCTAGAGGACAATCAGTGGGGTCAGAAAAAAGGTGGGGTGATGTGTAAAAGAGGGGGGCAGACTCCAAGTTTGTTTTACTTTCTTTTCCTCCCAAGGATTTCAGCAGACCAGTTCATTCGCACTCCGACTGGGGACCATTTTGTGAAGGCATCTGTTCGTAAAGGGTTGCTGCCTGAGATTCTGGAGAACTTACTGGCTGCCCGCAAAAGGTGAAGGGAAGGGCATCTGAATGACTAGGAGGAAGGGAGTCCAGGCTGTAGCCAGGGGGTGGAAAACCTGGTTAGCATGCAGAAGGTTCCAATTTCAAGCCTAAAACAGATGGGGAATATGTAGCTCTCCACATACTGTAGGACTGCACCTTCCCTCACCATTGGCTGTGTTGGCTAGGAATAATGGGAGTTGCTATGTAGCATCTGGAGCACCACATGTTCCTCACCCCTGCGTTCAAAGGAGCTTGGACATCAGAATTTAGAAAAACTGCTACCTGAGATTTGGATAGCTGCCATCAGTTAGAACAGATATTAGCTGGGTAGGAGAGATGATCATCCAACTCCTATGAAAGCATCTTCATATATAGGTGCCAGAAGCTGTGTTTTTTGCAGAATAGTTTTCTGGTTTTTGTTGGCTGGAGATCAGATTTAGAGAGGAGAAATCTTGGGTTTCAGAAAAGAGAGATACCTAACCCGCTTGTACTAAAAGAGTGGATATTAAGAAAGCTGGATATGGAATCTAGGATACCTGTGCTTTTGGAATGGTTGGCAGAGGGGAGAGGGTGGATGGGTTCTGGAAATTATCCAAAAAAGCATCGTTTCCAAGCTCTGTGCAAAAAGTATACTAGATAACATGCTTTTTGCGCAGAGCTTAGAAAAGTTGCTTTTTTGGATGATAATTTCCAGAACCCATCCACCCTCTCCCCTAGATAATCCATTGACCAGAAGGTTTAGAAGCCAAGAGCCCCCGGCTATTAAGAGTTGGGAAGGTTCACTCAAGGCTGTGGAGCTGGAATTTCTGAAGTAGCAAATTGCTTCTTGCCAAATGGGGCTGATAGGAGAGGCCACTATGGAATTGCTGGTAGTTATTCTGTCTCCTTCTGTGCCATCTTTGGCTTAGGGCTAAGGCAGAGCTGAAGCAAGAGACAGATCCATTCAAGCGCCAAGTGCTGGATGGGCGACAGCTGGCCCTCAAGGTCAGCGCCAACTCAGTTTATGGCTTCACTGGGGCCCAAGTGGGCAAACTGCCATGCCTGGAGATCTCTCAGGTAAGCCTGGTCTCTCTCAAAGTTAGGGGATTTCTCAGGTCATGATTTTCTTTTACAATATGTTAGTGTCAACTGAATTCAGGAAGGTAATATTAAAGAAACCTTCTGTTTTGCCATAAGAGCTGGTTACATATCAGCAGCAGGTGATGCAGATGACTGTTAAGCTATCCTTCATCTCCTATCATAGAAGCTGATTTCAGTGAATTCCTATAGGTGTCTTTGTTGTGGTGACTCTTGGCCTTGTCTTGCTGTCTGCTCACGCCAAGCTATAATTTGTTAGCAGTGCAGTCCTATGCATAAATGTCATTGTTTTTAGTGAGCTCTCTCCTGGGTAAATATATATAGGATTGCAGCCTAAATATCATTAAATCATAGAACCATAGAGTTGGAAAAGACCTCAAGGGCCATCTAGTCCAACCCTCTGCCATGCAGGAATACCCAATCAAAACACTCCCGACAGATGGCCATCAGCCTCTGTTTAAAAACCTTCAAAGAAGGAGACTCCACGACACTCCAAGGCAGTACTTTTCAGCAGTACTTTGTGGTTGGTTGGTAGTAGGTTCAAGATAGACAGAAGGAAGTACTTGTGACATAGAGTATGTTTTAACTTCATGGACTTTATTACCAGAAGGTGCAGTAACTGCTTAATTCTTAAAAGACTAGATAAAATAATCGAGGAAAGATCTGAAATAAGATATGCTTTGTAGCACAGGAAGCTGCAGAATGGGATTAAGCTATGCTTTACAGCCTGGGAACTTGTTTTACAAAGGCTTAATCCTGAGTGGATTTGTAGACCTGGTGAAGAAGAATTGTCCACATTCATGAGAATTGCATCTGGCCCTGTAATTTGTCCAAATTCATAAGAATTATGCTGGGACAGGGGTTAGATTAAGTTTAATGTACCAGTTAGTGGTAGTCTCCTTGAGCCCATTCATTTATCCCCCTGCCAAAAAACATCTTTCATCTACATAATCCCTCTTTTTTCAGAGTGTGACAGGATTTGGGCGTCAGATGATCGAGAAGACAAAGCAGCTGGTGGAATCTAAGTATACCATTGCCAATGGCTACAGTGCTGATGCTAAGGTAAGAAGAATGGGCTCTGAGCTTGAAAAAATTACTTTTTTTGGACAACAATTCCTAGAACCTTCCTGCCAGTATGGTTAGTGGGTGTGCCACTTTGACTCTGAGAATTGTAGACTATGTAATTATCCAAGCTTTGGGTGGGTTCCATATATAACACAAGTAATACTAGTACTACATATGACAGAAAACAGAGGATAACCTATTTCCTTGGTGGAGAAGGCCTGTGCAGGAGAATTATAAAGTTGGGTAGAACTAAACATATCTTGCCTGAGTTCTACACTTTGTTATTTTGTCCCACGTAGTTTCTCTGGCACTGTTGTTGTATTCTCAGTGACTACAGGGTTGGGAAAAGCCAGAGCACAGGGGCTTAAAAGAACAACCAGGAAGGAAACGACATCTTTTGGCTGGTGGGATGATGAAGGTAGTAGAACAAGGTGACGAGACAGAAGTTGCAGGAGGAAGAGAGAGTGGCCCCATATGGCTTGTGTGAAGGCAGCAGGCATGGCTAAGCTGTGGCTAAGGGGCTGTGAAACAAGATGGGTAATAATTTCTTCTGACACAGGTAATCTATGGGGATACAGACTCAGTTATGTGCCGTCTGGGTGTGCCATCCGTCGCAGAGGCCATGGAGATTGGCAGGGAAGCAGCCGCCTGGGTCTCCAGCCATTTTATTCCCCCTATCAAGCTAGAATTTGAGAAGGTGCGTAGAATGATGGGCTTCTACCCTCCAGTGTGGACTTTTTATAAAGCCTGCCTTTGAAACATGTCTGAACAACAGATAATTAGTACAAGACTCTGCCAGCCCCAACTCTGCTAACCCAGGGCCCAGCTGACTTGTTGAGCTACAACACCCATAGTGTTGCCTGTTCCGACGGGGCAGTGTGGGCATTGAATGGCAACATTTGGAGGGGAACAGGAAGTGTCGTCATATAAGAGGCAGAAAATAAAGGCAGCATATGGTGGTGATAAGAAAGAAGGAAGAACATGTAGAAGGATGAAGAGCACTTCTTGTAAGTCAGTAGATGCTGAGAGATGTTTGTCAGAATTTACAGGAATCTACTCTATGACGCTCCAAGAGCCAAACTGCTATGATTTCAATTGCATAAGTGCCATTACTGTGCACATTTTTTGTTATGTATATAGTCTGGGCAAAAATTGTTTAACTTGAAATGCAATTCCATTTGCTCCCTAGAACTTAAGCAATTTGTGAGTGAGGTGTTGAAAGATAAATATCCACGTATTGTTTATGTAAAGCTAAAAATAAAACCTCTTCCCCCCAAGACTTTGTTTGGGGGGTGACTCACATTCCACCATTCAATGAAACCTAATCCAGATTTTAAAATCTTTTAATAAACCTTCTGGAACAGTTATTGGCTTTAGAAACTTAAAGCTAAAATGTAGTAACATGGTTCTTTGCTCTTTTCTCTGTCCACCGACCAGGTATATTTCCCGTACCTCCTGATCAATAAGAAACGCTATGCTGGCCTGTACTTCTCCTCCAACCCCGACACACATGACAAAATGGACTGTAAGGGTATTGAGACTGTGCGTCGAGACAACTGCCCCCTGGTGGCAAATCTCATCAACACCTGTTTGCAGAAGCTGCTCATAGATAGGTCAGTGGATGTTTGGGATGAAGGCTCATTCCAAGTTAGGCCTGACATGCACCTCTGAGTAGCTGGAGTGTGCTGTGGGAGGAGAGGGTGAGAGTGCATGCCTGAGCCAGGGTTGAACGTTATTTCCAATTCCTAAGTGCCAGAATAAAACAATGAGAAGCTGGCTCTAAAATGACAGATTTTCAATTATCTTGAAGTCCACCACTCCCCAGCTACCCTCAGGGCTTGTCTGCATGGGTAGTTTACCCTGTCTTGCCCCCATCTTGGAGCCCTGCAGTCCAAATGACGAAGGGCTTTTGCCCCCAGAAAGTCCTGGGGAGAAGGTTGGGGCGAGATGGGGTAGGGCCTGGTGAAAAACTGCTCCTGCTGGCAAAAAACAAATCAGGCCCTTTGTGACCACAGAAGTCTGTTCCAACACACCAGCCCATTGCTTCAGCTGTCCTCTGCCATTGCTGTTCCACAGCAGGAAGCAGACCCACAGCATGTGACCAAGGCTGGTCACATGCAGGGGGCCTTGGTCACATGTTGCAGGGACGCTTCCTGGCTTCAAAGAGAGTGAGGGTGGCAGCGTGCCTGTCTGGACCTCCATTCCGTACAGGTAACGGGTGAGGAACAGGCTTCATCCGTGGGCAGGATACTCCAACAGAGAGCCAGCATATACTGGCCCGTGTAGATGAGCTCTTAGTTTTTCCCGTAACCTGCGGGAGATCAGAATGTTGGTTTCACTGTAACAGAGCCCATTTTCTTTTGGAAGAACAGAAGGACCCTCATGGTTGGCTCTCCACATCTTCTTGTAGGGACCCTTCAGGTGCTGTGGCCCATGCTAAGGAGGTGATCTCTGACCTGCTCTGCAACAGAGTTGACATCTCACAGCTGGTGATTACCAAGGAACTGACACGCACAGCAGATGAGTACGCAGGGCGCCAGGCCCACGTGGAACTGGCTGAGCGGTGAGTAAAAAACAACAACAACAGGTGCCTTCTCCCCTCTCCTTTTTCCCCCCAGGAGAGAGCAAAGGCCAGAGGCTCCTGACCTCAACACATCCCATATTCATTCTGGGAGCATACTGACTGAGCTTTTGACTGGGAGTGAGAAACCTATGACCTCCAGATGTTGTATTCCCACCAGCCCAAGCCACCATGACAAATGGAGGAGGGTCATAGACATTGCTATTCAGTATCTGAAGGGCCACATGACTCTCATCCCTGGAGTATATGATGCTACCTGATACTGAGTGAAACCATTGCTATCTTTTCTGACAGACTGAACCTCTCCAAAGTTTCCAGCACAGGACTCTTTCCCACTGCCACCTGAAATCCTTATGACTGGGGATGCCAGGATTAAACTGTACCCAAAGCATATGTGTTCTTCCATTGTGTGATTGCTCCTCTCTGCTTTTTGATAGGAAAGGGTCTTGTGTTTGATTAGAGGCTTTGTTCTGCCTCACCTTTCCCTCTGCACAATCCCCCTGCCCTAAGTGTGTCTTCAAGGCATGTCTGTCCTCAGGACAGTGGAAGAAGGTGTGTGGGTGGGGGGGCCATCAATGAGGCATGACCAAAGGGAAGGGCAGAAATAGCCGTGGCTGGCACAGCTGCAAGTGGAACCTCTTGTGACACCCACCCCTCTGCTGCGGGCTTCCTGTCTGGCTACAGCCTTTTCATCTGCCACACGCAGACGCACACCAATGTAACGGACCTGTTCCTTTCGCTTGGCTGCTTCGCTACTTTTTGACAAACAAACTTTTGGACAGTGAAAGTATCACTCCCTGCAGGGGCCACATTTGTGGGGCTGAAGCTAACACCAATAGCATTGGGGTTTATTCTCTTAATCTTCCCCTCCCTGGGCCCTAGTTATTTCTCAGCAGTCTCTGGTCAGGGAAAATATGTTAATAGTATTGCTATAATCACACATTGGGTCATATGTTGGACTTTCCATCTCCCACATTCTTAACCTCTTTAACTTTTGTGGCGGTGGGTTGTTCAAAGCTACTGTTTTTAAACCCCTTGTTCTTCTCTCTGCTACCCTCTCCCACTCAAGGTTTATTCTGGCTCCAAAAATGTTCCTCAGCCCTGATCCACAGCACCTTCCCCTGCTCAAGTGAGCTTTGAGTGTTCTCCTTGGTCCTCATAGACCACAGATTCCATGCACTCAGCCATTCTGTCCTACATGATGTTTCTTGTGACTTGTCCCCTTAGGATGCGTCGAAGAGATCCTGGCAGCGCTCCCAACCTGGGGGACCGAGTTCCTTATGTCATTATCAGTGCTGCCAAAGGTGTTGCAGCTTACATGAAATCAGAAGTGAGTGTGAGAAGAAGAAGACGATGGGCAGTGGGGAAGCAGCTGTGGAGGGGAAGGTTGTCAATAGCTCCTAATTGTGTTGGCTGTGCATTGCCACCAGTATTGCAAGCATTTCCTGTGCATATCAGTGGCAAGGGAATATGAGAAGAAAGATGCTGTTGTCTCATGTTCTGTTGGAGGGCTCTTCCCAAGGCTACAGGGGCAACAGGGTTGGCAGGGGAAGGGTGTGGCTGATATGTGCATTCAAGTACACAATTGTTTTGGTAAAAATGCATTTTTATTAAAATAACATAATTGGTTTTGTTAAAATAATACACATTGTTGATCCAACACCTTGGGCTAACTAAAAGCTTGTTGGAAGGAAACAGATGTTCACCATTGTGCTTTAGGAAAGAAGTCATAATAACAAGTGATGTGTGGTCTATGAAGCAGTGTGCAAGTTTTAGAGTGTTCCTTCTGTAGCTCTCAGTGGGTGTGCTTAATATCTAAATTGGGCCACGTTTGGGGTTTAGTTTGGTTCTTTCATCAGCTTGAAGAGGTCTCATCTATTGCTTCCTCTCTTTTGAATTAATCAGCTGGGGAAGGAAGGAAAAGTCTATGTTTAGGTGTAGAATCCATGGAAAGGAAGGTCTCCAAACGGTCTCTGTGCATACTTCTTCCCTAGTCCCCTCAACTGTTTTTGTGTCCAGGTCAAAATGTTGTAGCGCTCCTTAACTGACCTGCAGTCCAAGGTGAATTGCTATTAACTGGAACTGCTTATGCTGTTGCAAAGCTTGGGAAAGTTACTATTTGGACAAGCATGCTGTCTGGAGGATTCTGAGAATTGTTGTCTAAGAAGGTAACTTTCCCAAACTCTGTATTACTGCCCATGTGTACTTCTGCACATTCCCTTCAGGCTTTCAAGAAACTATGATGTAACAACAACTCCTGAGACGGAGAGGAGCATTGTGTGGTAAGATGCAGTTGTCATGCAGCCCCTGCTGCCCCCAGCAATGCTTCCTTCCTGTTTATGTCTCCCTCTCTTGTATTTTTCAGGATCCCATCTATGTGCTGGAGAATAACCTGCCTATTGACACCCAGTATTACCTGGAGCAGCAGCTCGCCAAGCCCCTCCTGCGCATCTTTGAACCCATCTTGGGGGAGGGCAAGGCACAGAATATCTTGTTGAGTGAGTGGGGTCTCTGACCTCTAAGAGACAGTAAAGTTGGAACAGAGCTTGGATTCCATCTTTGGGAAGTGTGGCCATTGGAGAAGAGAGAATTACAATCTTCTATCTTTGGGGGAGGATTTGTTTTCTAGACTCCATAACCAACCCTTGGGTCTGGGCTCAGAATCAGCAATGAAGATTAGACTTCTGGCCAGGATGTGCTTCTGCACCTCATGGAAGGAACATAACATGCCCATCTTGTAGGCACCTTGACTGTTAGCTCCCAAAGTGGATTTGATGCGGATGTGGGCAGTTCTGAATCGAATGCTACATCTCTGGCTGATTGGCAATCAGTTGGAAAGGATTTCTGTGTCACAGTTGTTTTAATGTTAGCAGCAGCAACAAAATGACGTCCCAACCCTAAATGCTGAAACAAAAGTGTAAAGTAACCAGGAGTAGATTTTTGTGTGGAAGGACAATGAGCTCTGCTCAGTTCTGGTACTCAGAATAAATTGCTGCGTGCAGAATTCTTTAATTCTAAGTGTACAGCCATGCACAAGGTTCCAATTTGTGAATCTTGAAGTTATAGAAAAAAACCCACAAAGTAGATCCTGCAAACCTGAAGTCTACACATGCTAGGTCTAATATGTACTAAGGTGTCTCCTGCCTTAGTGAAGCAAGGAATCACACCTCCTTTGGCTCCACTACAGACTTGTGCTATTAACAGTGAATAATGTTTCCAAATTTGACCCCAACCTCAAGGATGAAGAGGAGGGAAGAAAAATGAGGGCTGTCTTTGGAGGAGCTCTCACCCTAAAATTATCTTTTTGGAAGAGACTGAAAAGCTCTCTTCCTGTCCTGCCCACCTTTTGCTTGAGCTATAGGGCAGAAGGCAGTTGTAATCCCCACTCCCCCAAATTCATTGTAGGCACAAATGGCTTATTCGGGGGGCAGGGATGCATCTAGGGAAATTTGGCTACTGATAATTTTTCACCGCAGTAGAAAAGGGTACAGTCAGAAATAAGAGGAGCCTGTGAACTGATGTCACAGTGATGTTCCCACCCTTTTTCTGATGCTTATAATGGAATATGGAGTAAGTGTGACCCTTCCTTTCCTTCTCTTGCAGAAGGGGAACACACCCGTTGCAAAACAGTGTTGACTGCCAAGGTTGGAGGGCTCATGGCGTTTGCTACCAAACGAAGCACCTGCATCGGTTGCCGAGCTGTGCTCAGCCACCATGGTGAGAATCTACCTCTGCCTGTCTGTGCTCTACCGAAATAAGTTTCCCCCCCTCCCACATCACATGCTTCTAACTAGCAGTAAATTTTGCAAGTTCCTATTGCCGGAACTTGCCACAGAGTGGAGTGTGCGTGTGCTTTTATGACTGGCAGAAAACCTTGCATTAGATTAGTATGTGCACAGCTTGACCTTTGCTGACCCCCTCAGTTCTCCCTCTTTTCCAAATTCTGCTGGTGGGAGAAGAGGGGAGATTAGCTATACACTGTGAAAGGCGGCCTAAAAAATCAAATTTCTGGGTTCTCCTGAGAGGTAGTAGCACCAACAATCTAGAAAAAGGAAGCACTCAGCTTGGAATCTTGAGTTTTCTGGAAGTGAACAACATTTCTCTGTATGTTTGTTGCCAGGGGATGTGGGATGGAGGGGTGCGGTTGCATACATGCCCTCCCCCTACTTCTGCCATAGGCAACTGATTGGCCATTGGGTGAAGAGAATGGTGTACTAGATAGCCCTTTGATCTGATCAAACACATTGATGCTTACGCTCTGAAAGGTCTAGAAACGCAAAGTCCTGGATTTGTTGTGGGAGTTTACCAGAAACTTCCTGAAAATTGAATTTGCACAGGGTAGTCTCTCTTGAGTGGAGGAGCAAAATTGTGGTGGGTTTGCTGTCTATGGTCCTATCATGCTGCAAGTCATGCCACAGCACACCAGAAAGAAAGCACACAGAAGGAAGGAGATAGGATTATGAATGACTTCAGATGGCAAGCTAGTGAGCCAAACCACCTTTCAGCAGAACAGACCAAAGGGCTTTCTTAGCCTCAGAGATCAAAAGAATTACTACTTTAGATGATGACTTCCTGAATTTCCTAGACAGGTGAGGGCTTCTGAGAATTGTAGCCCCAAAAGTTAACTTTTCCAAGCTGTGTAGGTAGAGGCCCAGAGCATGATATATATCCATTGGCTAGATGTAAGTTGGTGTTTCTTCTTCAGGCCATCCTAGTTGTGGTTTTCTTTGAGAAGGTGTATGTGGGAAAAGGAGTCCCACGATGGGAATACGAAATGAATAGGAATGCTTTCTCATTTCCTACTTCTCCACCAGGTGCTGTGTGCAAGTTCTGCCTGGACCGCCAGTCTGAGCTCTATCAGAAAGAAGTAAGTAGATCTGTGGCAGCATGAGTGGGATCATAGGAAGCTAGCTGCATCCGTAATAAAGGAAGGTGCATTGGATTAATTAGATCTTGGAGTTATAACCTGGCAAATTCTTAACAGGGAGAGGAAGCAGAAAAAGCATTTGGAAACTGAAGTTTAAAAATGGGGATCGCCTGCCTAGGAGAGAGTCCAGGAGACTGAACAAGGAGTCGTAAAGTCCACGGCTCCAGTCTTGCTCTGATATTGTTTCATTAGGCTACCTTAGAACAGTGGTGTGGAAAGCACAACCTGTAGGCTGCATGTGGCTCCCCAAAGCTATTTTTTGTGTCCCTACCAGACTCCCAGAATTTTGGGCAGGGGGAATGGCCCCAAATTGCTGTCAAATGCCCTCTAGGAGATGTGGGGGTGGAATTTTACAGTGTTCACTCTCCCATGCAAGTTTAGTCCCAGAGGAGGTCTTCTTTCTAACATGAAATTGATTTCCAGGTCACTTCCTATGGTAAACAAGGTTTCACCTGGGTCTAAAATAATGAAATTGCCCCCCATACCCCATAGAGAGCATTTGGTGGCAAAAAAGTAAGTTATTTTGTGGAGGCTGCACCCCACTGAAGTCTCATGGGGAGGGCACTGTGCTCCTCTAGCCTCTGACAGTTGCCCACTTCTACCTTCTGATTCATTTCTGTAGTCCTTCACCTATATATTAATACCTATAAGGTTCATAATAAATGTCTTTGATACAGTTTGAAAATTGTATTAGTTTTATTTTGTTATTTTATTTTTCTATCATACTTTTTCTTCAGTGAGCTCAGGGCAGCATACATGGTTCCCCTCCTTCTCTCTTTATTCTCACAACTACCTTGTGAGGTAGGACAGGCTGAGTAGTGGCAGCTGACTCCAGGCCATCCAGTGAGTTTCATGGTTGAGTGGAGACTTGAACCTGGATCTCACATGTCCTGACCCAACATTCTTAAGCCATTACAATACATTGGCTGTCCAGTGCATTGTGGAGGTTAAGGTGCAACATTCAGATTAGTCAGTCTCTTTTTTCCCCTTTTTCCTTACCCCCTCCCTCACCCATAGGTGACCCATCTGAGCTCTCTGGAGGAGAAGTTTTCACGCTTGTGGACCCAGTGTCAGCGCTGCCAAGGGAGCTTGCATGAGGACGTGCTGTGTACCAGGTAAGGACTGACTGTCCACCGCGCCCTCGCATGGCAGCCCTGGTTTTTGCCTGTTCCCATGGGATACTGGGCTAAAATATGGTTTTATGCCACCTCCAGGTGTTGACAGCTGCTTATCGGGCTGGTTAGAGATGAACAGATGGCTCCCACGGAAAGGGAGTGGGGTGGGGGTACTCTTGAAGGGCTTTATTACCTTTATAAATACAGCAGCTGTCAGAAGATGGGGAGTGGAGAGACAAGCTGCTCCAGCACACAAGTTATCAGCTGGGTTCTCCAGTAGAGGAACTGGCATTTGTGTGGGTAAAGTACAGAATAGCAGGGAGGCAGTCAAGTCCTTTGTTTACCTGGGTGGAAGAATTAGATGATAGAATCCTGAGATGGTAAAACCGAAGTCTAACCACAGGAAGAGGCTACCTCCCCCCCTTTTTTTTAATGTTTTCCTACTTTAAAAACTCCTTGCCAATAGACAATCAATATAGCAAAGGGGAAAGATGTGGGAGAGTCACTTTCTCCACTTTCTCTCCTGGGTACTATAACCCCCCTTGCAGGAATTGGTTATAAGCAGAAATGTTCAACATTAGAATTCTCCCTCCCCCAAGTCTGAAATAGTGATACAGCTAGGATTAGGTAAAGTTGCTTTCTTGATTGTAGCTCCCAGAATCCCATGCTGGGGGATATATAGTCTAAAACATACAACATTTGCCAAAACATACAGACCCTTCTCCTCCCTTACTCTCCTGTGTAAGTGTACCAAGGGAGAAACAAGGTAGTTAATGTAAGCCAAGATTCTTCTGCAGGGGAACTCTAGTCTCTTCCTTCTAGACTTCATCATCGATAGCTCTTCTCACAATCCCTTTTAGGATGGTGGCTATTCTTTTTTCCCAGTCACGCCCCACCCCTGGACTCACTTTTCCTCCTCTCCTTTAGCCGTGACTGCCCCATCTTCTACATGCGGAAGAAAGTACAGAAGGACCTTGATGACCAAGAAGTTCTGATGTCACGCTTTGGCCCCCCAACATGGTGATACTCACTTAATCTTTTTTTGCCCTTCTTTGTCAGAGTGAAACCTACTGCCACTTGTCTCCCTTTTAAGGGGGCAGCAGAGAAGGCACATCAGGCATGGAAAACCACAGGGAACACTGTCCCCATGCTGTTTTGGGAATGCCTTCTGCTGCCATGATGGGACATGGGGGCGGGGAGCAAAAGGACTGCGTATTTCAGGGAAAATGTCACACTTGACCCAAGAAAGCTCTTTTGTAGGGGGCTGTGTTTTTGTAATGTGAATTTCTACAAATAAAGACTTTTCATTTTGTTTCCTATACGTGAGTCGTTTTTATGGAATCACCTGGGCTTCTGAATTCTTTGGAAGGAGAATTGTAGGATAGGAGAAGCAAGAGTTGTATTTATAGGCAGAGGCTGTCATGCTGCAGAGGCACACTGTGCATTGAGCCATCTTTTTGACAGCTGAAGTAAGTGCTCTACAAATGTTTTCATTTTCATTTACACAAAGCTACCAACACTTACTTACATGGACAGGTATTGTGTTCAAGGCCTGGGTTTTGTTTCCTACAATACTATACTTTATTCCCAGGAAAAGTTGTGGTGTGAGTACCCATTCAACACATGGGGTTATGTGTGTAATGGAAAGCAGGTGAGTGAGTGTATGACTGTGATTTATACATGCAAGTCTCTTGTTTTATAGGCTGGATAAAATACTCCATGCATGGTTTGCATTCAAAATAAGGGCACCCAAGATGGTGCCTAGGGCATTAGCAGGTCTAGGATTAGAAGCCAGGACTTCCTGCATTTGCAAAGAGAGAGAGGAAATTTATAAATTGCCAGTGAAGACAAGATATTTAGCTTATCAAAAAGGGCTGAGCATGTCATTGTACATTAGAAGGAAGAAAGGGGGTCAGGACAAGGGACAGTTCAGTACCAGTGCTCCTGAATTCTTGCCTTTCATCCTAACGAGATGTGTTTATGTCTTCTCATGCATGCATCTGTTTGTGTGTTGGGATAGACATGTGAGACTAATTATATCCTGAAACACTAGAGAATCGCTTGTAGCAGTACATCTACCCCAGCTATTTTGTGGTAATCCTGAAATTTGCTTTTCTTATGGGCAAGTTTTACATTTTGCTGGTTTTAAAGAAAAAATCTAGATAAGAAAGCATTTGAAATTCTTGGAAACTTGGATTGGGTTTTTAGGTCCAGATCATCCTCAACCTAATGGCCATGCTTGCTGGGGTTGTAGTCCACCACATTTGGAGGGCACAGGTCAGGATGGTTGTTGTAGATACTGATTGCATTTTATAATGCCTAGTAATTATCCTCTGACTTCATTGTAACGCCCTCACTATGTTCTGTACATTCAAGCTCTCATTATCCCATCCTCTTGCATTTTCAAAATGAGATAAGGAAAACCATAAATTACTCCTAATCATTTCTTTAATGCCTGCTGCCTGTTTGCACTCCATGACCAGACAATTGGAGTCAACAAGTGGTGTGACCAAAATAATGCAAATATAAGTTGTTAACTTAAACTCTGTTATAAATGAGCTCACAGATGTGCTAGATGAATGCAAGTTCAAATCTCATCACAGCCAGTAATTGTATTGTCCTGGGGTAAGTGCATCTGATGAAGTGGACTGTAGTCCACAAAAGCCTGTTCTATAATCATTGTTCTCTTCTTTTAAAGTGCTACAAGATTTGCATTGCATACACAGATGTATGTTCACATATGCAAAGATGTAGACCCCCATCTCCCCCCTCCCCTGCAAAGGATTCACTCCAAAATACAAAACCAGGAATAAAAATAACATATCCTGGAAACACAAATTGCAGATTCAAAGCATCAGCAAAGAAACAAAACCCCAAAAGGCAAATAAACTGTTTCCTTTAAGCAATGGTAGAATCAAACACTTATCTTTATATGTCTGCAGAATTTCAGAGAGGTGGGGACAACCTCATCTCTTGGGAGGAAGTGTTCCACATAACAGGGACCACATTGAAAAAGCTTCCTGTTGTATTGCCCCCAGCCATGTCTCAAAAGACATTGGTGCGTCAACTGATCTCAGAGGAAAACCAGGTAGATATGGGACAGATAATCCAGGCTGGGCTGCCAGGTTCCAAGCCATTTTGAGCTTTAAAGGTAAAAACTTGCACCTTGAATTGCATTGGGGGGTGGAGAGTGGCAGCTGATATAACAAAGGGGACGTACCATTCAAGCACTTCCATTTAGTCAGAATTGTAACTGGCAATTCTGTGCTAGTTGATGTGTCTGGATGGCATTCAAGGGCAGCCCCAGAGAAAGCATATTACAATAGTCTAGTAGAAATGTAAATTAATAATGTATGTAAGGTCATGGCTGACTTTTACTTGAAGCTAATAGAAGGGTTTTTCCATGCCTAATTGCAGTATGTCTGGGGACAAGGTAAATGGGGTTGGGGTTGCAGCGCATGGGGTAGGTGAACTCTTCTTTATCCAGCAGCACTCACATACATATCCATATGTTGTTTGGCAAGTGAAGTCCTATTTAGGAAACTCTTTTTTTCCTGAACAAGTTGGCCTTCTAACCAATTGCACCTGTGTCTTGTTCAGACTGGTTAATTATTTATTAACATTAATATCGTACCTTTTCTCCAATGAGCTCAAGGCAATCCTCATGGTTTTCTTCTACTTTTATCCTCACCCTAAGAGGTAGGTCAGATCAAGTGCGTGTGAATGATTGGCCCTGTGTGCTTTCTAGCTTGGTGGAGACTTGAGCCTGGATTTTCCAAGTCTCAATCCAACACTCCAACCATGGCTCTTTTCCATTTCATAATTGACTCCAAACAATGCTTCAGAAGCTTCATGATCTCAACTGTAATAAAAAAGAAAATATCTAGCTCACAGTAAACCGAATGGCAACAGGTCTCCAGCATCTCAAATGGTTTTTTCTTATCTTGGCTAACTTACCTTTCCGAATGGATTTACCAGGCACCTTCTATGTACAACCCAAATCTTCTGTATACAAAGCCAGTGTTCCTCCACTGTATTGTGGCCCCTTTCCCTGTGGCCTGTCTAAATCCCCCAATTGTAAAGCCATCATCCCTCTAAGGAGAACAGGCTGATAACACATTTTATTGATTTATTAATTAAAATGTTTATATGCTACTCCATATTTCTGGGATCTCAATAAAATCAGTGTTAGCAGTTTAAAACAATTAAAAGCAGAGTAATTTAAATAAGACAAAACAAATTAAGCAATATGATAAGTAAACAGTTTAAAACCAGTGACCATACACATGTACCAATATGGATTAAATCAGCTGTCCCCCAAAGGCTCTAGCAAAAAGCTGTGATTTTACTTTGCACTGTAGAAATAGCAATATTGGTACCAGTCAGGTCTCTTAAGCAGAGGGTATTCCATAATGGATGCCACAGCAGAGAAGGATCTTTACCATGTCCTCTCACAATGTTACACACTGCCTTGTTTTCCAACCCACTTAATATTTCTAACAATCTTGTGAGGTAGGTTTAGGTAAAGCATAATTGACTAGCCCTGTCATTAGTAAATTTACTATTTTAGTAGGAATTATGAAAACCGCTTAAGTCCAACTATTAAGTTGGACTTAACTGCTTAAGTCCAAGAAGCCTTGGTGGCACAGTGGCTAAATGCCAGTACTGCAAGCCACAACGTTATGAGTTTGATCCCAGAGGGCTCCAAGGTTGACTCAGCATTCCATCCTCCCGTAGGCCAGGAAAATAAGTACCCAGCTTGTTGGGGGCAATTAGCTAATACAGTAGGACCCCTTTATCCACTGATTCAGTTATCCACAGGACAAAAACAGCATACCTACCATAGAGTCTTCCTAGAAAATGTGTCCTCTCTAACCATTTCTAGGTCCTCCAAGGCAACTCTATGGTATTTTAAACTAGAAGTCCCATTATTTTCAATGGTGTTCGCTATTCACGGTTTTTGGTATTCATGCCCCCCCCCCAAACCAATCCCCAGCAGATACAGTGTCCTACTGTACATTGTAAACCGCGTAGGCAGTGCTTTGCACTGATAAGTGGTATAGAAATATAAATGCTATTGCTATTCCTATTAGTTGTCGTTCCCCCACCCCCACTAGAGCAGACCCATTGACTTAATGAGAATTTGATAAATTCCCAATACATAAAATGGGGTTACTCTATCTGAAGGACTAATCTTTGGATTTAGTCACAGGTCTTTTGCTGTTGTAGTCTGTGTGAGAAGGATGGGGGATTGCTACATGCTGCTTCATATTGCACAAAAGTTATGATGGATGCTTGTGCATGCATGCGTGTGAACTTTAGATAGGAACTGGGTTTTCTAGTGGTGGGTTTTTTAAATTCTCACGGTTGAACTTGGCCATCTGCAGCTTCCTGACTGCAGCACCCATTGTACCATCTTCCTGTCTTGCTCCCCATGCAAGCCTGTTAAAAATCAGTCGCCCGTTATGATAACAATTGAGCAAGGAATTGAGGAGGAAGGAGAAAGAGAGACAAAATAGTGAAGGCACCTTCAGGAACTTCTCCTCCTTTCCTCCTTCTCCTCCTCCTCCCACAACCACCACTGTTGAGTAAGGGCCCTCCCCCAGTCTCCATGAAGGAGTCAGGCCAACACAGATACTGGAGAAAGGTGTCCAAAGGAGATAACCATCCTTTGGATTCTTTCGCAAGCCCTTGATTGCCTGTCCTCACATGAGCTCTCCTCATCAGGCTGATGCAGATGTGGGGGAAGGGAGTATTAGGTGGGGGAAGGGAGTATTAGGCTTTGCCCACTTCTGGGATGGGGAAGGCAGCAAATCTTGCATGGATTTGCCCCTTGCTGCTGAATATATTCTTTGAAAAACCAATAGCTTTTTCTTTTAATTTTATTTTTATAAAGTAATCTCAAAAATACGTAAATCAATTAGCAACAAACATACAGTCTCAAAAAAGATACATTAATACATACATATGATAATTAAATTTAACAAACTCCTTGTATTATGTAATTAATGTTTATTACTTCATATAATCTAATTCCATAGAATCTGTTTTGTTTCTTTTTTTTTATCTTGAAAGCAACTAACCTCTGCAAAATCCAAAAAGTTAATAAGTAAATAAATTATTTTACCAATATGTCTACTGATTACTTTGATACTTTTAATGTGCCTTATATACCGGGAGGTGTTCAATAATAATAAGGAACAAAATCCAATCCTTAAAAACCAATAGCTTAAGGACAACATATTTATGGTGGTGGCATAAGCTTTGTTGAGGACAAGAACCCCACTTCATTAGTTGATGTTTATTCTCTGCATACAGGATTGAACACAGGCCTAAATCCAATCTCAGACAGTGTGTGTGTGCGTGCACGTGCGCATATATATTTTACTCTTGTGCTTGGGTACATTTGCATTTCTGGTTTCCAGTATGTGCAAAATGTAAAAGCTCACATGATGACATCAGGCAAAAAGTGCAAGTGCATTTAATAGATCTACTTTCCCCCTCTCTGCATTTTGTAACATGCCAAGCCATTCTTCTGGCCTCAGGCCAGTTGAGTATATTTTACCTTAACATTTTCCTGTAAAATGAACATAGTTCCTTCATCATTTTGTTTTCCCTGTTTTATATCATGCTTTCTTTCCAAGGTGCCTAATTTTATGAAAAAAAATCCACTAAACAGTGTATCAGCTGCTTTTTTTTCAAGTTCAGATTTTTAAAGAAGGAAACACACAGGAACGAGGAGCAACTAAAGGCCGCTAAAAACAAAAATTGTTCTAAGTAGACTGACAGGAGTGTACAAAACAGCAGTGAGGGCACAGGGCAGGAAGGTCTCAAAAGGCAGTTCAAAAAGTGTGCACCTACTGAAAAGGTTCTCTTTCTAGCTGCCAGCTAACTTAACTTTGGAAGCTGGAGGTAGCTTGAGAGTGATAGGGGCCTACCTCATAATAATGTTGTGAAGATTGACAGGATAAGGAATAAAAACCTACAACTTCATTGTGGTGGATATTACAGTGGGCCCTCAGTATCTGCTGGGGTTTGATTCTAGGGTCCCCCATGGATACCAAAATCTGTGGATGCTCAAGTCTCATTACAGACAATGACATAGTAACATAGCATCCCTTATATAAAATGGTGAATAGCAAGGGTGCTTTTGGAAATTGTTTCCCCCCAAAATATTTTTGTGCCGTGGTTGGTTGAACCCATAGATGCAAAACCCGTGGATATGAAAGGCCAGCTGTATATGTGTAAATTGTCCAACTGAAGGAAGCAACACTGCTCTATGCGGGGTCATTTATCAGGGGAATTTCTTATCTAGAACTGCAGTGTGAATGTATCAGGGTTTGATTGACAGAAGGGCAGGGGCATAGTTATCGAGGAGCGAAATGAGGGCATTGCCCCCCCATAAGAATTCTCCTGCCCCAGATGAAATTTTCCTTCCATCCCTGAATTTCTTGCATTGCAGAAAGTGAGATATGGGAAATCGTTCATACTTAGAACTATTAATATTTGCTGTGTTCATATTCTCTTAATTAATTTGTCTGCCCCATTTCTTTGGATGCTGTATTTCCAACTGAAATTTTAAATTACTGCAATGCTAGAAATTTGGGAACTGAAGGAAAACTTCATGGGGGGCAGAATACTTATTTGGGGGACAATGTCCCTGTTTTGACCCTCATTCCAAAGCTACAACTCTGCAGAAGGGGAAACAGTTGGAGGGAGGGCTGTCTTGAACACTACTTTAGTTCAATGATATGTGTGTGTGTGCCTTTAAGTTGCCTGTCAACTTATGGTGACCCCATGAGTTTCATAGGGTATTCTTAGGCAAGGAATACTCAGAGGTGGTTTGCTATTGCCTTCCCCTGAAATGCAGTCTGCAGCAGCTGGTGTACGTTGGTGGTCTTAATCAGGACTGATCCTGCTTAGCTTCCAAGATCAGGTGGGATCTGGGGTCTTTAGAGTATTTAGGCCCTACACAGTTTAATGATGCAGAGTGATAGATATGAGCTAGCATAGTTTTGGACTTTGAACTGGGAGACCCTGGCTTTGAATCTCTATGCTATCACCTTGGGCCCCTCACCATCTCTGGCTTATCCAACATGGCCAGAGGGGCTATGGGAGTTGTAGTCCAAAACATCTGAAAATCCAAATGTTATCCTGTCCTGGGGTAATGTATCTTACAGGTTTACAAAGATAAAAGAGGTATGAATAGTAATTACCTTGACCATTTTGGAAGAAGGGTGGGATAAAAATTACTTCTTTAAGAAAAACCTCTTTAAAAAAAGAGATTTGTAGTTCAAAGTGGCTTGCAAACTATTCTATCAAAATATACTGATCAAACTGTCATTGGAGCCCATGTGCACGAAGCTGAAAGCTAAACACAGCAGCAGAAATAGAAACACATGTACACAAAGCAGTGAATAAAGAAAATGAAGCAAAACATCATAAATAAGTAAAAATGGAGTGTATAATTTCTAAAATCCCAGGCACCAGGGTTCAGATTCCACCCACTGTCATGTAAACCCAGTCCCAGGGCTGGCTGTGGTTATTGGATGGAGCGGGAAACTCACTCCATGTCTGTTCAAAATAATTTGTCTATGCTTTCCATCCTAGCATTTTGAAGAGTTCCTGAAATCAAAGCTTGATGAACTCTGTGCACGTATCATTCCTAATAAATATATGTTTGTCTATAAGGATCATGTACAGCTATCCCTCAGCTCTGCCTATCTTCTCTTTCTTTCCCAACATGTTTTGGAATGTGGTTTTATTAGATAGGCAGCAATTTCCAGCTAAGTTGAGGGCCTACATATCCTAAAGGCACCCAGATCCTGTCTGATCTTGGAAGCTAAGCAGCATCAGCCCCGTTTAATAATTGAACAGGAAACCAATGAATAATTTTATTCTCTTGGGAAGTAATTTAATGGCCTTGTAACTGAGGTACCACACAGAATCTCCTATTGGGTACGCTTGAGGATTTCTTTCGGTGTTGGAGTGTGTAAGGGGTGTGTGTGCCTAAACGTTCTTATTTCTTTGTATGAATCCTGACAGCAATTTTACATTATTACAAGGGTGAGAAAATCTGTGACTCTCAAGATTTTTTTTTTTTTTGGACCTCAGTTCCCACAGTCCCCTTACTATTAGCCATTCTAGCTGGAACCTTTCAGTGCTGAAGTCTAAAAACATCTGGAAGGCCAAAGGTTTACCATTCTTGCTTTATATCCTGAGGAACAACCAAGTTGACTTGTTATTGCAGAAAACAACAATAGACTTGTGTCACCTGAAAGGACAACACATTTATGGCATAAACTAATGGCATTTCCTGAGCTTAATTGTAGTCCACAAGAGCATATGGCACAATAAAATTATTAGTCTTTGCTGCCACACTGCAGAAATAATACAGTTTGACACCACTTTAACTGGCATGGTTCAATGCTATGGAATTCTGGGATTTGTAGTTTTGCAAGATATTTAATCTTCTCTGTCAGAAAACTGGTGTCACAATGAACCCCAGGATTCCATAGGATGGAGCCATGATAGTTAAAGTGGTATCAAACTTCATTATTTCTGTAGTGTGGCAGCAGCCTTTGAGGCAGTGGTGGGCAACATGTGGCCTTTAAAATGGTGGACCACAACACCCACCATCCCACACCATTAGCTGGGGCTGCTGGGAGTTACAGTTCAACAACATGATTCCTGATAAATTCTCTGCTAAGTTGTCACAGCATGAAGACTTTTGTGTTGTTTGCACTCACAATTAATCACTTTTTTACTTGGACAATTGCCTTTAAAATGATTTCTAGTTGCCCTTGGCTACTGGATTATCCTTAGCTAGGAATCTGAGGCAGATCTCAGTGATGATCTCTTTCAGACCTGATCCTTTACCAGCTACAATCATATATAAAATCTACTGTGACACCTGTATTACATTGGAATCAATCAAAATTCCTCAAAATATTTTTTTAAAAAGTATTAACTGGCTGTTATTCCTATATTGTTTAACCCACAGGCTAGCAGGGTTATCTTTGTTACTGATGTAATCCTATGCAGATGCATACAGAGGAGTAAATCCCATTAAAGTAAACAGAGTTAGAAGTAGCCACTCAGGCTGTGTCTTCTTAAATTGGAATCCTTAGCCTAGGAATTATACAGGCCTTCCAGATATTGCAACTCCCAGCATTCTTCATCATTGGCTATGCTGGCTAGGGCTTCTGGGACTTGCAGTCCAACATCTGGAGAGCTGTATGATTCCCATGCCTACCTGAACCATGACTTTACTAAAGAACAAGCGTCACAGAAAGTAATGGGTCTTACTCCTAAGTAAACACCACCGTAATTGATTCAGGCTTGAACTTTCCAGGTTGGATCCAGAGCAACTAAACTGAACTCAGGCCCTACTGATTGCATCAGGAACCCTGCGCAATATCCTCCTATGTTGTTGCCCTTTACTTGCTGAAGAGACCTAGTGGAACTCGAAAGCTAGCACAGTTTTCCGTGGCATTTTGTTTGGTAGTCATAAATATATATATATATATATATTTACAATGGTGGCGTTTTCTTTTCTCACACATACACGGGGACCAATATAGTCCACGCTTGTTTTTGTAGGAGCTTAAGTTTCTGGATCCCAGTCTGGATCATTTTGGAGAGGGACAAACTTTTTAGCTGGCAGCATTGGGTTGATCACTGGAATTGGGGGGCGGGGGAGAGAAGAGACGTGATGCCTTTTGAGCCCCACCTCCCTCTTTCTTTGCATCGTTGTTGTTTTTTCCCTGGAGAAGGGCAGGAGAAAGTCTGCCCTTGTTTTTAGTGCCTCCCTCCCTCCTTGCTTGCCTGCCTGCCTCCCTTCCTGGTACTGGCAACCCTCATTGCGTAAGGCCAGTCACGCCTCCCCAGTGGGGGAATTTCACTGTGAGATCAGATCAGTGCCTTGCCTCCCATCTCTTCCTTCTCCCCCCCCCAAGGTCTTCACGCGATGCTCTATAAATCCCCCCCGCGGCAAGCTGCTGCCAGCAGAGCGTGAAGAGTTATCGCAGGCCATAGAGCTGCTCCCCTTCCCAAAGTTGGGTGTCTCTGCATTTCCCTCTCCTTGACTGAGGATGCTGGACGTAGACTACACACAGTGAGTGAAAGGGAACCGGTTCGGGGCTTTGGAAACAGTGGGACCAAGCGGGCCTTCAGGGGAGTTGGGGGTCTGCCCCCGAACCCCCTTTCCCCCCTTGAAAGGCAGGAGGGGCTCATGACACGGTGGCCTCTGCCCATGTGCAGAGTGGCTGAGGAGTCTAAGCCACGTCTCCTATTCAAGGCTGGCGGTTCAGGCGCTGAAGCGCTTTAGGCAGCCAACGCTTTACGCCTCAGTTTAGTCTGTTGCGCACACTTGGGGCAGGGAGGAGGTCAGGACCGGTTTAAAGAATTTTGGGGGGCCCTGCAATTCTTTATTTCGGGGCGCCCATATATTTATCTCAGGTCAGTGTACCCTAACTCAATCTAAGCTATTCACAGTACAGGAGATATTCAGATTATTACTAATAATGTTGTTGCAAGAGGAGGGTTACTTACGGGGGCTTCCACAAAGATGGGGCCCCCTGCGGATCCTGACGCCGCTGGTGCCTTAAACCGGCCCTGGAGGAGGCGGACACTAAATCCCCTCGTGTGGTGGTCTCTTGGAAGACCCCCCGCCCCGACTCGCCTCCCAAAGGGTGCTGCTCCGCAGTTCGGACCAAAGGCTTTGCTGCATTTGGAACTGGGTGGCTGCAAATTGGAGGAGAGGATTGCTGAGGAAGAAAACTTCGAGGCGGGAAAGGCTGCTGCGCTCGGACTCTGGCTTCCGAGGAAGGGACGAGACTGAGGCGGCCGGGCGGGAACTTGAGGCTCTTCAGCCTTCAGACTCCAACAGACAGTCTTCCTCATGGGTTGTTGCTAAAAGGAGAATTGCGCTCCAAGGGGCTTATAATTTGAAAACAATTTAAGAGCAATCTCCTAGAACAGTGGTTCTTCACCTTTTCTTTAACAGGGATCCCCTTTAAATATCTTGTGTTGCCCTGGACCCCCAAGACTTAACTCAAGATTTCAAACCATGTTAGTAACACCTGGTGATAATAATACTAATAATACAATTATGCCATCCATTAAACCTTCCCTCAGAGGCACTGGAGAAGGAGGGAAGACTTTTCTCCTGCTTCTTCCTGCACATTTGTGGCTGGAGCGGATTGAATGGCAATGTGCAGGCCAAGCCAGCCAGCCAGGCTTTGCTTTGGCTTCTGTCATGTGGCTGCTCCACTCCAAAGAGCAGGTGGGCCAAGCAACTTTCAAGCCTTCGTGGACCCCCTGTGAGGACATGGCGGCTCCCTGGGGGTCCCCGGACCACAAGTTAAGAACTACTGTCCTAGAACAACTGTTAAAAGCCATAAATTACAATACAAAGGTAATTGAAAACTAATAGCAGTTAAATTAAAGTTTCATTCTGAAGATTCAGGGGCCATAGGAATCCTGTTGTTGAAGAGCAGGATTTGGGGCTCACAGAATTCAGGAAGACAGGGAGGGAAAAGGTTGTAAAAAAAAAAATAGAATAGAGGAGCAGACATTGCTAAAAACTTTGGGTGGGGAACCTTCTTGGCATGTGTCTGTCTTCAACCCCACCTTTAGCTCAAGAGCTTTAGGGTGCCCTCCATGTCCTCAACAACCCTGTAAGGAAGGCTAGTCAGAGAGCTGACAACTAGCTCATACCACCCAATGAGGTTCATGGCTGACCCAAGACCCAGACCTTCCTCACCGCCCCCCACCCCAAGACTGAGGCAAATATGATTTTTATTATTTTTGCCTCCTTATCTGCCTAACTGAATGCCAGTGGGGAATGAGGTGGGCTGGAGATAAAGAACTCCCCACCACGCAGCAAGGACTTTGACTTTTGGTTCTGATGGTCAGGATCCAAACAGTGGTAATACCTGCAGGCATACTCTAGGAAATCCCAATATTCAGAGACTTTCCCTCAGAGGCAGGTTGCTTGCCACCAGTATTTTCAGGCAAGGCTTTTGTGCAGAAAGAGACATTTTTCACAATTATACCTTTTCCCATCTACATGTGGAGTGTGGGGAGGAAGAATCTTTAGCTGTCAAATCTGCTCTCTTGTGCAACACCTTAGAGGCATGGAGACTTGGCCCCTTCAAAAATGGAGCCAACCCTGCTCTAAGTCACCTGCCCCCTCCTCCATGACCCTTTCTTGATTCGAAATAAGGTGTTCTGTACTCTCTCCCCTACATCACCCCTTTCTCCCTCTTACTTTCCTTCCCCACCCTTCGCCTGTTATGCAAAACCTGAGGCCTACAAAGGTGAGGAAAATTAGATTTGAATATTTCCTCTGCTCACAAGAGTGTGACTGTAAATAGGGTGAGTGCACCTTCTGTGTGAAAACATCCTCCCTCCTAAAAGCTGATTTAACTCCAGCTCTACAAGTCCTGCATCCTAGCGGCCCATTCACACTATAGAATGATAGCACTATTATTCCAGTTTAACTGTCATGGTTCCTCCTGTGGAATCCTGCGATTGGCAGTTTAGGGAAGGGCATTTAGGATTCTCATCCAGAGAGTTCTAGTGCCTCTCCAAACTATAACCCCCAGGATTCCATAGGATGGGACCAAGACAAAGTAGAATAATAGCACTTTCATTCTGTAGTATGGATGGGTCCTTAGTTCAGGCAAGACTGAGGCTGAAGGGCCAAGACTTTCCAAAATTTAGTGCTCCAGGACTGGCCCTATCGTGTGGCAATGTGAGGCAGTCACCTCAGGGGTTAAAAGCTGAGGGGGATATTAATGGCAGCCATACTGCTTGCCCTATAAAGTATCCCTCTAAACTGGCCTGCTTTTCTTAGGTGCAGTAGAGGACCCTATCCCATCTCCACTGTTGAAGTAAGGTTTAACTGGCAGTCCAGTTGGCTTCTGTACATAGAATAGATAGAGGTGCTATCTTGTCCTTTGTTTCAGGCAGCAAAATATCTTGGGGTGGCTTTGTTAGGCTGTCAGGGCCCAAAGAATGGTCTTATTCCAATAAAAATTCCAAATTCCAAACAGGGAGTAGGCATTCAGGCAAGGGCAAACCCCAAAACACAATCCAGAGGCAGCAAAGGGTCTAACACAAGGGTGTAGTAGAGCTAAGGGTGGATACTCAGGTCGAATGGAAACTGCCTAGAGTGGATAACCTGCTCTTAGTAATACTGTACTGTATTCAAAGATATAGCAGTGTTACTCTGTATCAGCATACAAATGAATCTAGTAGCACCAACTGAGAGAAAGAGGTATGTAGCATAAACTTTTGTAGACTCAGTCTATTTAGTAAGACTAGCCTGAGTAAGACAGACATGAGTTCTCACAGCCTCACCTAGTGATCAGCTGTAGATACTTGGGGAAAATTTCTGCTCGTGAACAGGACCTTGCTCATAAGGACTTCTTTACTTATGTGGAATCTCCCTCTACAAATGGCTGCTCCTTTGTGTGGCCACTGTCCTAGCCTGTGTTACAATCGAGCTTGGGAAAGTGTACTTTTTCAGACTATAACTTTCAGAATCCCCCAGCTAGCATGATCTGTGGCCATGCTGGGTAGGGCATTCTGGGATCTGAAACCTCCAAAATATAAATCATATAATCATAGAATTGTAGAGTTGGAAGAGACCACGAGGGCCATCCAGTCCAGCCCCCTGCCATGCAGGAAGTCACGATCAAAGCATCCCCTACAGATGGCCATCCAGCCTCTGTTTAAAGACTGCCAAGGAAGGAGACCCCACCACATTCCGAGGGAGTGTGTTCCACTGCCAAACAGCTCTTACTGTCAGAAAGTTCCTCCTAATGTTGAGGTGGAATCTCTGTTCCTGGAGCTTGCATCCATTGCTCTATGTTCTAGTCTCTGGAGCAGCAGAAAACAAACTGCTTCTATTTTTCTAAGTTCTTTTTTTTCTAACTTCTATTTTTCTAAATGTTTCTAAGCTCTGGCCTTTCGCTGCTGGCACTCTCAGGTGCTGGGAGGTGACACTAAAGCACAACTTGCTATTTCTCAGAGAGGGTAGGATCTGCTGTCTTCTCTCCTGAAGAATTCAGGATTTTCTACCTCACCACATTTTGCACTGGATATTAAATTAGGCAGATTATATGGTACCAAAGATCATACTGTCTTCGAATTGGGTCAGTCATGAACCTCACTGAGTGATTTGGATAAGTTGCCAACTCTCAGCCTGACCTAACTCACAGGGCTGTTGTGAGGAGATGATGGAGGAACCCTCATTCCGGCCTGCTCTTCCATGGTCTCTGGCCTGGGAAGTGCCAGTGGTGATGTGACTAAGAGTTTATTTTCGCTGGTTTGTCCATCCTGTCTTCACATTGTCACAGTCTTGCAGCTTCTTCCAATCTGTTGTCTGCCTGATGTGTTGGACTGCAACTCCCATCACCCTATTCAGTATACTAGCTGGGGATGGTGTGAGTTATTGCCCAGCACATTGGAAAGATACTAGGTTGGGAGAGACTGCATGACTGTGACTTGGTATTGTCTGACACTCTTGCTACTTGCATCCATGCCTCTGTTCACACATGTAGTGAAATAAGTGGTATATATATAAGTGATGCCTTTCCTTTAAGGAATATCAATATATCCGGGCACATATGCATTGATGGCTAAGCCATGGTTTGTTTTAGCCATGGTTGGTTGTTCAAACATTATTCATCCTGCAGAAAACCAACAAACCACAGTCTTTCTCTCCTGCCTATTTTGCCAGCTCTTGTTTCAGAATAGAGTTGGGGAAACAAACCAAAGATAAGTCACAATTCTGGGTTAAGTTGCAACAGCAAACCATCATTTAAACAAGCTAGAATTCACAAGCTAAAAAGAAACCATGGTTCCTAATTGGTTTGTAACTTGCTAGAAACCATGGTTTGTTTGTGGGTCTGGATTTGGGCACAATAACAAGACAGTTTAACAACAGCAGCAACAACAACAACAAACATCCACAACCTGGCTTGTGCAAATCTGGCCACTATGTCTCTAATGCAGTTACTGAATACAATAGTAGTATTTCATAATGTCAGCCATTAGGCATTTAAAACTGGGTCCAAAACTGACACATAGCCTGCCATTAGATCTGGGAGATATCCCTTTAAAAGCAAATGTGAGGCTGCATACAGCCTCCAATCCTATTTTTCTAGCCCCTCAGAAGACCCCTGGACCTACTGATTATTATTATTTCCTCTTTTTTGTTGTTGTAATTTTCAGCCCAAAATTGGCCCAGATAGGGTAGTTCAGTTCCCAACCCCATGAGCCCCCAAACTTTGAAAAAAAGTTCTGAAAATAAGACAAGATAGAATCTTTATGGTATATTGGGTGGATCTAGGGCGTGAAAATTGGGCCCCAACCCAGCACAGTCACCTACCTGTTTCACACACTCTAAAATTGTTATTTCTGAATTTTTTTTAAAAGCATGTTCTGTGTGTAACAGCCTTTTAGAAAGCCTCAAATTTCCCATGATGATCTCCCACATAATGTTTTGAAGTAGTAGTGAGTATATGTTACTTGTTACTTAGGGGGAAAACACATTGATGATGTTATAAAATTTAAAAGTAAAGATTTTGATCTTTGTTACACAAAAATGTGACTTCATGCCTTTAACATGTCACTTCCAAGTTCTGCCTGGCTCACCAATTTGGCATATAGAAACAAGTGGATGGAAATGGGAGGGAAGGCGTCTGAGAGGAAAATGCACTGTACTTGGATGTAGGGGACCCATCTTCAAATCCTTCCTGTTCAGTCTAAGTTTGATTCTTCAGCTGTGATGGGTTCAAATGCAGCACCTAAGGACCAGAGGAAGGAAATCCTCCTCTTGGTTAAGGATTGGGCACAGAGTCACCAGTGTCTATTGAGTGAGAAGGTGGTGGCCCCATCCATGTGCGTGCCTTGCATTCTCCCCACTCACATTGGTGAAATATGTCTTGCAAAAGTATCCATGCTTCCTCGGAGTAGAAAAGGACTTCTTGGCTTCCCTAGTCCACTGCTCCAATATTAGCCTAAATTCTGGATGATGATAATGATTATAAAGTTGGAAGGAGTGCCAAGGACCGTCTAGTCTTAATCCTTCGCTGTGTAGGAATAGACAGCTAAAGCAGCCCTGATAGATGGCCATCCAAACTCTGTTTAGAGACCTTCGGTGACCTCACTACCTTCTGAAGCAGTCTATTCCACTGTCAAACAGCTCTTCCCATCAGTACAGGACATTTTTACAGAGATTGTTGTACTACTCACAAAGTTTGTTAGTGGAACCTTCTCCAACACATATAATCTTGATATTCAGATTGAACAGAAAGTGATTTTTAAAGAGAGGGGAGGTAAATACAGAGCAACAAATATATTTAAACACATCAGTCTCCTAGCAATTTTTATTATCCTTTCCACCACCAGAAAGTACCAGAATTAAAAAGAAGAAAATTCCCTGGAACTCTTATCAAAGCTGGTTAAAAACAACTGAACTGAGATTGCAAAAGATAGATGTCTGAGGATTATTTTTTACTTTTGGTTTTCATTAACTTGCAGAAAGCGCTGAAACAGCAGTGGGAATCATGCTGTTCACTGATTAAACTGTATGTGTCCATTTGTCTCCATTGGGTCTCCAAAAACTAGGATTGAGTGTCCATTTGGATACACAACTATTACCGTACTTAAAATGATTTGCATTAAGAAGTTCTTCCCTAATGTTTAGGCAGAATCTCTTTTCTTACAAATAGACTCCATTGGCTTGTGTCCTTGTCTCTGGAGCAGTGGAAAACAAGATTGCTCCATCTTCCACTTGATACCCTTTCAGATATTTAAAGAAAGCTATCATATCACCTCCCAATCTTCTCTTCTCCAAGCTAAACATACCCATCTCCCTAAGCTGTTCCTCATAGGGCTTGGCTTTCAGGCCTTTTACCATCTTGGTTGTCTTCTTCTGCACACTTTCCAGCTTGTCCATATCCTTTTTGAACTGTAGTGCCCAGAGATGGAGAACAGTATTCCAGATAAGGTCTGACCAAAGCAGAATAGAATGGTAAACTTCATGTTGCTGACAGAGATTGGACAGCACATACTAGAGTGATTGGAGAGAATGGGGCAGCACAGAGGAAGAATTTTGTGGGGTTGAAAACCCTGCCAGCATTTGGCACTAGCCCCACCGACTTTCCTGACATTACTTCTAGGCTGGCAAAGGCTGAAAAAACGGTTCCTCTGGAAGAATGAACACTGTGGTATTTACTGTATCTGTGAATAAAGGCGTACAGGATTGTGCAGTAAATGTACATATTCATGTGAAAATACCCTTTATTTTCTCTCTCTAAAAACCTTAACAACACTCAACAAGTAGCTATAGCTATCCTATGCATTGGGTCACTACTAATTTTTCAACAGAACTTGGAAATGCTACTATTTTGGGCACCAGCTATAGCTGATTGGAAGGATTCTGGGAGTTACAATCCAAAAAAGATTACTTTCCCAAGCTCTGCTTTTCAAATACTGTAGTTGCATTGCATGTTTTGATCAATTTTTAGTGGCTGTAAATAACATGGAAGTAACAGAGATGCAGGAGAGATTTCAAATGGGCAGCATCTTTACCAATTTCCCTTTTCTCTTGGCAGATTTGAAGGCTCCCAGTATGGATACATGGTAAGTAGGTGACCTAGGATTTTTGAATTCTGTGGAAGGTGTCTCCAGAGTCTTAAGATGGGGTGGTGGGCAACAAGTGAACCATCACCTGTTTTCACAAGCTGTCTGCAAGCAAGCAGGCAAGAGCAATATGTCAGGAGCAATCTGGCCCTCTTGTAGCAGCCTCGAAGAAAGGAGAGAGAGGGAATGAGAAGGAAATGGCAGAGAGAGAGAAAGAGAGAGAGAGAGAGAGAAGTAGGTGGCAGAGGGGGAAAGGGAAAAATAAAGAAAAAGAGTGGCAGAAAGAGCGGAAAATGGGGTGGCAGGAAATGAAATAGGAAGTGGGAAGGCATAATAGAGGGAGGAAAAGGGTGACAGAGGGGAAAAAATGGGGTGTCCGGGAGAGAGAAAGAGGGTGACAGAAAGAGGCAAAGGAGTATGAAGGCATGGCAGAGGGAGGAAGAGAGAAACAGAAAAAAGTGGCAGAGAGTGGGAATAATGGTGTCACCTGTGACTGGGAGACAGGGGAGAGTGAGAAGCAAGACTGAAAAAGGAGTGGTGCATGGATCAGGAAGAGAGGGGTGTTGGAGAGGAAGAAAGGGGTGGTAGGAGAGAGAAGGAGTGTGAAGGGTGGCATAAGGAGGCAGAGAGAGAGATAATGGGATGACAAAGGAGAGAGAAGGGCGGGTCCATCATCACATCCTAGGGGCTGTGATCTGCATTGGGGGTAAACCCATCAGTGTGGAAGTGTTAGTGGCTCTGTATTTTAGGAGCAAATTAAAAGTTTGGAAAATTTGTTTTTAGAACTACAGTTTCCAAAATCCTTTAGCCCTCCCCTGGTCATGCTGGCTGGGAAATTCTAGGAGTTATAATCCAAACAAGTAATGTTTCCACACTCTGGATCCCTGCATTGTTGGTGGGATAAAGCTGATCTAGCAGCTTGGAGATCACTTGAGAAGCAAGAGGACTTGTGTCTTTTTCCCCCCCTGTTGGGTGAATGTCTGAGACACATTTTATTGTTTCTCACCAACCTGTGCTGTTCTTTGCAGTTCCCCAGTGGTTACGTCTATGACCAGGACTCATGCAAACAAGAACCCACCTTTTCCTCCTGTATGACAGACTCTGAGAGCTTCCCAGGTAAGCACACTTTGGCTATTGGGGCTGAGTAGATGTACAAGGTGGGAGACAAGATGGTGGAGTTGCATGCATGCAAAGTTTGGAAAACTTACTTTTGGAGACCACATGTTAATTTTAGAAGGTGCTTTATACACCTAATTTTTATTTTATTTTATGTTAGTTTTTGCTTTCTTGCTTGTGGATTTTCATGCAGCACACTTGCCCAGCCATTAACTGGTCTGGAGAAGTCTTTTCCCTGTACGCCTTTCTGTTTAGTGGCAGTCTGCAATACAAAAGGCACTCTCCCCCCCCACCTCCTACTCCCTCCCCCCATGGCTACTGCCTCACCCTGTTTGCTTGCGCAATCTGGATTAAGTCATGTACTTGGTAACTGTCTTCAAGGCCTAGTGAGAGTCTGCCACAGATATGCATATTCTATTATTTGGAGAGAGAGAGAGAGAGAGAGAGACTGGTTTGGGGGCCTTACTGGTCTCCAAGGGGCGAGAAGGCACCTGAAGGAAGATAATGACAATGATCCAATCCTTTGGTGACCAGGCTCTTTAGTAACAATGCCTCAGGACAAATTGACTCTGATGCAACTTACTACATACGTGCTTCTCCCCCCCACCCCCATGCTCCCTGCCACATCCTTGGTGTGGTTTTCCTTTGAGGTGCCTGTGTTAGGAAGTGAGGCAATGCTGGAGCGTTGGCCTGCATATATATTTGTGGGTGGGTTTTTTTTTGTTTCCTTCTGTCCAACCCTTTGTCCAAAATGCTCAGGCTGATATATACCCGCCCCCGCCACTTTATCCTCTCAGCAACCCTGTGAATCTGTGATAGTGAGTGCCCCACAGTCATTCAGCCAGTTACATTCACACAGGGAGATTTAAAACTGTGTTTTCCATAGGATTGCAAGATCTCAAGACATTGCTCAGAGTCCCCAGTTCTGATGGATCATCTCTAAGCAACAGGCAGGGGTTCAAATTCTCCGTTTTCATGGGATTAGTTTTGGATGAGAGATAAGGCTGCATGCAAAGCTCCAGTCAGGCAAAAGCTTTCTAGTTTGTTACAACATTTAATTTATATCAACTAATGTTTGCAAAGACACTTAATTTCCAACCAGGAAATAAGTTCTTCCTCCCCGTCCCTCACCCTGTGTGTTTCAATGACAAGCCATGAGCAACTATGGTTGCTACTTAATGCATAATGCTTAGTAACATCACCAGGCTCTGCCCCCATGCCATCAACAGGGGCTATCCCTAGGAAATTTCAGGCCTGGGATGGAAATTTCAGGCCTGGGATGGTTCTGACCTGGCAACTCTAGTTTTGTATAAAACTGAAGACTAAAGCTAGGATTGTCCAAGTCATCATATTTCCCATCACTATAAATGGAAGTGAGAGCAGTGAAGAAAGCTGATAGAAAGAAAACTAATTTGAGATGTGGTCCTGGAAAAGAGTTCTACGGATACCATGGACTACCAAAAAGACCAATAAATGGGTCCTAGAACAAATCAAGCCTGAACTCTCCCTGGAAGCCAAGATTACTAAACTGAGACTATCAAGCCACCTCATAAGAAGGCATGACTCACTAGAAAAGACAATAATGCTAGGAAAGGTAGAGGGTAGTAGAAAGAGAGGAAGGGTGCATACCAGATGGATAGAATCAATCAAGGAGGTAGAAAGTATAAAAGAAGCGCAAATGAATTTAGATGAAGTTAGAGACAAGAAGATGAAGTTAGATTTTTAGGCATGAAAAACTGTAACACATATATCTATATCTGTACATATCTATGTCTAATTGTTAAATTTGGTATGTTAATCTTCTGTCTCGTACATTATATACGACTGTTTTAACAAATTGTGTTTTTTATTTTTTATATATTAATATAACATCACTGAATAGTGGATTTGTATATATCATAGAATAAATAAAATACAGGAAAAATATCAAGGAGGCCACAGCCCTGAGCCTGTAGGACCTGAGCAAAGCGGTTGAGGACAGAGGGTCTTGGAGGTGTCTCATTCATGGGGTCACCTTGAGTTAAAGTTGACTCGAGGGCAGTTAACAACAAGGTTGGAAATGACTTGAAGGAACACAACAAAAAGTCTATTTAAATTATTTTTACACCAAAGTGAGCTCACCCAGGGGAAATGTGTGGCTGGTAATGCTGCTCTCACTTTACTTTAACAAGATGTGTGCGGGGTCACTGCAGACTAGGAAAATGCAGTTTGAAGCAGATTTTTTTTGCCTGTGTAGACAAGCCCAGCGTGGTCAATTCTTATCAATGAGTCAAAGAGTCTTGTGTTGACCTGGAGGGTTACCAAATAACAAAGGGGGAACATCTCTATGTGCTGGAAAAGTCAGGAACCTGTGGCCCTCCTAAATCCCATCACTCTGAGCCAACATGACCAATAGTCAGGGATGGTGAGAGTTACAGTCCAGCATCTGGAAAGTCACAGATTGCTCCATGCTAGTGCTTGAGTCTCAGTGTAGGACTGGAGGGACCCAGGTTCAAATCTAGGGCCCAGCCTGAAACAGTTTGCTGCCTGAGACAAAGGACAAGGTGGCACTCCCTCTGCTCATCCATGCACAAAGGCTGACACATCTGGAAATATATGAATACTAGTAATAGAATAGCATTCCTAACCACACTTGAGAGCAGCATACCAGGTTAGGGGTGCAGGATAGACCATGTGGCACACATGGCTTTCTCCTCCAAAAGAGGGAAACAACTAAGCCACAAATGGGACCATAAAACATTGAGGTGTGGAATATTGCTATTCAGAGTGCTAGCCAGGTGACCATGCCTTCTCACAGGATATGCCATTCCATTCCTAGTTGCCCCTTCTGTTTTCCATTTTGCCATTGCCTGCATATTCTGTACCCACCTACTATCCTTAGTCTCATTGAGGCTATTTGTTCTTTCCCCACATCTCTGTAAACCTTTGGGCTCCTCCAAGCCTGCTGATAATTTCCAAATTGTATGTGGATAAGAGCCTGGACTAACATGCCAAGCCAACTAGCCAGGGGACAGTATGCCTGTGGTATGTTGCTACTGCCTGGGGACCCATTTACCCTCCAGTACATAGGCAGAGGCGGCCTTTGGTGGCTGCAGCCACCTCTCTTGTTGATTCCCAAGTTTCAGCATGTACAAGTGGAAGATGCCCAGTGGCACTTGCAAATCCAAACAAAAAATGAGCACACACATCATTGCCTGTGTTTTTACAGTAAAATAGAAGTGTGGCTTTTATTTTATTTTATTAAAACACTTCTATCCCATCCTTTACAATGGGATCCTAGAGCAGTATACAACATAAACCATTTAAAACACATCTAGATTAAAACCATAAATAATTTAAATAGGGTAAAAACACAGTTGGTCCTCCACATTTGTGGGTTTAATTTGTGCAGATTTGATTATTCGCAGATTATTGGTTGCTACCTCCACTGCTGACCTATCCCACTATATTGTTATAGCGCTATTATTCTACTTTAACTGCTCTGGCTGCCTCCTGTGGAATCCTGGGATTTGTAGTTTAGGGAGGGGCATTTAGCATTCTCAGCCAGAGAACTCTTAGGCCTCACTAAACTACAAACCCCAGAATTCCATAGGAGGCAGCCATAGCAGTTAAAGTGGAATAATAGTGCTATAACGATTTATTTATTTATTTATACCCTGCTCTTCAGCCACAAGGCTATCAGAGCGGCTTACAAATTGTTTTAAGCAATAGCAATTTACACATCTACACTGCTTTAAGCAGTTTCCAATGTGTGTTAGCTAATTGCCCCTCCAAAGACTGCAAATGTGTGGGGAGGCTTGTAAATCCCTAATAAAAAAAGTGTAGGGCAGCAGTGGAGATGTTGGTGGCAGCAAGCCCTGCCAGTGACCCACTCCTGCCTTGCAAAGGAAACCCTCCGCTTCGAAAGTATTTGCAGGGGGATTCTGAGAATTGCAGTCCAAAAAAGTAACTTTCCCAAACTCTGGTGTGGACAGTGCTGTTTGGGCTCCATCAGGATGTACGCTTGCAGAATTGGACTTGTCATTGGTTAAGGATTTAACCTGCTTGTCCGTTTTTCTTCTGCTATGTAATGTGAAAAAACACTTGCTTTGTCTCTGGAGAGTTTAGTCATTTCAGTAATTCTTAGTTCCCCAACACTGGCTTTTAAAACAATGCCCTCTTGTGGGAAGAAGCAAAATTACAAGTTTGCACCTGTGATTCTTTGGCTGCACCCTATGCAAAACAATGACTATGTGTATTTGCAAAACCCAAGCTGCAGCTGTTCAGGTACACAGAAAGCCTTTGTAGCCTGTCTTGTGCTTATACCTGAGAAAGGGAACTGGGGGCTGGAGCCAGAGATCCTGGATTCACAATGGGTCACCTTTGCGGTCCGGTAAGCTTACACTGGAGTCCCACTTGTGCTTGGAAAATTAAATTCCCAAAGGACTCTGTTGCTTTTCCTGTAGCAGCCTAACACAACTATCTGGAAATGGTTTTTAGTCAGAGCATATCAAAGTGACTTGTTGACAACAACTCCCAGAACCCCCCAGCCATCATGGCCAGTGACTTGTTGACAACAGCTCCCAGAATCCCCCAGCCAACATGGAGGGTTCTGGGGGCGGGGTTGTGGTCCACCAAAGTCTTCTCCAAGCTTGGACTTGTGTCTCCCAGAATAAACCTAGCTTGCTAAGTGGAAAGGGTCGATGTGTGGCCCAATACAAGCAGCATACCTGAGTGCAAATGGGGCACTGGGGGTGCTGTGGCTACTGTTTCCCGCTCCCTCTGCTTACAAGCCCTGGAAGCAAAATTTGCTTACATCTGAGGTCAAATCCTCTGCCAGAATTGCTGTTATAAATGCCACGGATATGAGATTATGATCCTGAAGTCTTGATGCCCAGATCTCTTTGACTTAGATCATCCTATCTCATTTAATGCTTTGCTTTTCAGATTCTTGCAGTAACTGGCTTGGGATGCCAGATCCTGGATATGATCCCTTTGAAACTGGACACTTTGCTCAGCTGCAGAACGTCCCCCTCTCCTATCCCCAGCTTTCTCTGGATGCTGTCTACAACCAGGATGGAATGATACCTACGCAGAATATAGGCCTGGGGTACAAGGAGGAGTACAATAATCAGGTAATTGTGATACGTTGGATTTGCAGAGGGTGTGTGTGTGAAAAGATAAGACAGGACTATTGGAAACGAATGGGGTCCAGAGAGTTACAGAGAAGAAATCTTCTCAAACAAGGGAATAAAGAGTGAGATAGATTAAGAAAAGGAGCTTCTGGGTGTTAGATGCCCTAGATTTCTTGGGAAGAAATCGGGTGGGGGGAGCTATTTGTCCCCATGGCTGGTGTTTTGGATCACCCCTGCTATAGAGCAAACTGCTGTGGATCACCCCCACCATAGAACTGAGTAGGGTGGGCATGGGACAGTTTTGATGATGGACAGCATGTGTTTTATCAGAAAAGGCTAAATGACCCTTTTTTCTACTGCCCCCCTAACACTGCTATTTGGTTCAAATAGGTAGGCATTCATCTGCTGCAGCCAGGCAGGCAGTTAGGCAAGTTAGATTTATTGTGAAGTTCCTTTTCATGTAGTGCATGGAGGGTTGTCCAGCATAGATGATCTCCTGCTGCTCCATAAGGAGGGCCCAATATTGGTAGCAAATTTGGATGGCATCCTGAAGTGGAGTGAAGCCCTTCCCAGTCTCTGGTCCAAGGCATGAAGGGAAGAAGGGAGAGAAGAGGGGAATACTGGAGATTGGATCATGAGTCTCCCACATAATGAGGAAAACTAGAAGCAGGAACTCTCAACCAAATGTTGCATTATCCTGCCAGCCCTTCAGAGGTCTCTAGTTCAAACTTCTAGCCAGTCTCAGGTCCCGTCTACACAATTTAAATAATATGTACGGCATGCAGAAGTTCGCGCTTTGGTACACACAGCTGTTCGGATTCACACACATCCAAAAGAGGAGGGGCAGTTTTCCACCCTGAAATACGCACGTGCGGCGTTCGGGAGGGAAAGCAGATCGCAATGAGAAATCCGTACGCCATTCGGATGGCTGATGGGTCTGTACGGTCCGTTCGCACACATATGAACAGGCTGTGTAATCTGATTGGCTGGCCGAGTAGAGGGGGCGGGGCTAGCACGGAGGGGAATTGGGAGCACCCGCCATGTTGGATTCCCGGCTAGTGAGAGTCCGGTAAGTCCGTGAATTATATATGTTTATTTATTTTTATTTTATATTGTAAATAGGGAAAACCGACTGTCCGCAAAGCAGGAACCTTAAAAAAAAAAGCGGTGGGAGATTTTAAATTGCCGCTTGGCTTGCTCGCTCCCGCCAGCTTGGGGAAGAGGGCATCATACGAAGTTTAGGGGGGTAAAAAATCATGTGGGCGGTTCGTATGCATACAAACGACAGCCTATTCGTATTTTTTACCCCCCAAACGGATGTTTTTATGATCGTATAGACGCACCCTCAGTGTGCAGAGATAGGATTTCAAAGAAGGATATATAGGAAAGTAAATAGGAGGGGAAAGCATTTATACTCCTAAATGGCAGGCACAGTTCCATCATGCCTTGGTCCCAGTGGCTGATGAAAGGCCCTCCTTCCATTTTAAGTATCACTGATGTGGACTCAGAGGGAGAGAAGAGTAGGTAGTATCTTCTGAACTTTATCTCCCCCTCCACACTGCTGACCCCTTTTCCTTGTACAGTAGGACCCCCATATCCACTGACTTATTATCCACTGATTCAATTATCTACAGGACACAAAACAGCACACCTACCATAGAGTCTTCCTAGAAAATGTGTCCTCTCTAACCATTTTCTAGGTCCTCCAAGGCAACTCTATGGCATTTTAAACAGGAAGTCCCATTATTTTCAATGGCATTCACTATTATCCACGGCTTTCGGTACACACACACACACAGAGAGAGAGAGAGAGAGAGAACCAATCCCCAACGGATAAGGGGGCCCTACTGTATGGCATGTCTTATTTATATAGTAACCCTGAGGACAAGGAACTGTTAAATTAATTATTTGTAAGGTGCTCTGTAAGACTTTTTTGGGTGAAGGGCAGGGTATAAATACTCTTAAATAAATAAATAAATAAACAAATACTCTTTCCTTGCTGTACAGGTTAGAGTGCTGCTTAATTTAAAACAGAAGTGGCCAACTTGTGGCCCCTCCCAGATGTTGTCAGACTACAACTCCCTACAGCTCTAGCCAGCCTGACCAATGGTAAAGGATGATGGGAGTTTCAGTTCAATAATATCTGGAGAGCCACCAGTTTAAAACAAAGAAAATGATGGGTGATCCATAAGTGCACCTTTTGTGTAAATGTGTAGTTTTCTCCTAGCTTGTTAGAATTATCCTTTGAATTTAGCCTTTTAAAAACATTTCATCCTTATACCTTCTCCATGGTTTGATCTTTACAGACTTATGTCCCCTATGACCAGTACCCTATTCCCCGGGATGTCTCCAGCCCATCATCTGAAGAAGAAGAATTCCACGGGGACAACAGGAATCTGGAGGTATCCTCTGACAGTGATTTGGATGAAAACCTCTCACCTGGGTTTGATCCAGGTGAGTGCTGAGACAGAATTCTAACTTGGGAGGAAATTGGAATCAGACACATGCTGTATGTACATCCATGGCTATAAATGAGCCATTGTTCAAACTAGTATAGAAGAAAATCAATGCTGGATTAGACCAATGGTGCATCTAGTCCAGCATTTGGTTGGCTCAGTGTGGCTAAAGAGAAGGCTGAGAGAAACACATTGTGGCATTGAGCACAATAGTACCCACTGGCTCATGTTCCCCAGCAATTGATATAACATAAGCACACTGTCTCTGATATTAGGGGATAACATATAGCCATAATGACTTGGTATCTTTATTTCAATAAATTAATCAAGTTCCCCTTTGAAGCTGCCAAAATCAGTGGCCATACTCAGTCTTGGGTTAGCAAATGCCACAGTTCAACTGTGCTCTGCATGAAGAGGTACAGTGTAACACAACCACAAAAAACTAGAAATATAAGCAAAGCCAGCAAGTCAAGTGCACAAACCCATCCAAATTCTACATGTGAAGTCTCAAAACATATAGCAGCATAAATGTGGCATATTATCAAAGAACTAGCTGTACCCAGCATAACATACACCATTATAGTAGATTTGAAACGTTCACATGGTTCAGCTGCATGCTATTGTTTTAGGAAAAAATATTGCATTGTTTTCCATGTGGGTGGTGAGTGGCTGAGGGAGTGAAAGGAGGGAGGGGCCCTTGTGAAGCCAGGGGGTGTAGATGCAGATTTGAGTAGTAGGACTGGATTGCGAGGTGGAGAGAGAATTTGCATGTGGGTGGTGATTGACTGAGGGAGTGAGAGGAGGGAAGAGATTGGTTGGGTATGTTTCCTAAGTGGCCAATCAGCACACTGGGAAAGGAAACATACCCAAGCATTTTATATATATAGATTAAGCATTTGTTGTCTAACTGGTGAATTTTTCTGTCCTGACATTAGAAGACAGGGTAAAGAAAAATTGATCATTTTGTAGATGTAGTTTTAGGCAGGGAAAACTGGGACATTCTTCTTTCCCTTCCTTGGTTCCTTTACACAGCACACAAACACAAAAAGAACTAGTCAGGGGTCAGTAAGCCTGTGGTATGTTGCTACTGCCTGGGGACCCATTTATCCCCAATACATAGGCAGAGGTAGCCTTTGGTGGCTGCAGCCATCTCTCTTGCTGTTTCCTAAGTTTCCACATGTACGAAGATGGCCCTTATGGTCTCTCCGAACTCTATGAATCTATGATTCTATAAGTGGAGGGTGTTCAGTGGCACTTGCAAACCCAGACAAGAAAAAATGAGGACACACATCACTGCCTGTGTGACCTCTTAATCAGATGTGGGGAATTTGCCAGCAAAAGGATTTTGATTTTTAGAAGTGTGGATTTGATTTTATTAAACATTAAAACTATTGATGTTAATATTAATTTCTATTCTATCTTTTACTATGGTATCTCAGAGCAACATGAACATAAACAATTTTAAGCACATCTAAATTAAAACCACAAATAAACCCACCCTCCACATTTGCGGGCTTGACTATTGCAGATTAGATTATTTGAGGATTATTTGCTTCCACCTCTGCTGCTGCCTTATGCCATTTTTAATAGGGACTACAAATGTGTGGGGAGGCTTGTAAGTCCCTAATAAAAAAAAGGTGTAGGACAACAGTAGAGGCAATGGCATGCCCTGCCAGCTGTCCGCTTCTGCTTTGCAAAAGAGCCCTGCCGCCTTGAAGGCATTTGCGGTGGGTTGAATCCACAGATCAGATTTTTTAATGTGTTAAATATGCCCTGAAAGAATATGAAACTGCTTAATAATATAATGTTTTGAACACATGCCACTTTAAATTAGTTTAAAAAATTTGGCTGAAAAACTCTTTTGGACCCATGGTACCCTGCGATACAAAGCTGCAGCTATAGGTTGTTTAGTTCCTTCTTGGGGATGGCCTCCCCTTACCTGAGCAGTAGCTGGTGCCGTGCAACCAACTTGCTCCCCTCTGAGTGTTTTTGTTTTTCCTTTCAGGCTCCCGCCGGAAGCTGCGCCTTTACCAGTTCTTGCTTGAGCTCTTGGAGCGCGGAGACATGAAGGAGTGCGTGTGGTGGGTGCAGCGCGAGGCGGGCATCTTCCAGTTCTCTTCCAAGCACAAGGAAGTACTAGCACACCGCTGGGGTCAACAGAAGGGCAACCGCAAGAAAATGACCTACCAGAAAATGGCCCGGGCCCTGCGGAACTACAGCAAGACGGGCGAGATCCGGAAAGTGAAGAAGAAGCTCACGTATCAGTTTGGGACCTCTCTGTTGGGCCAGTCAACATCCTCCTAAGTTCCCTCCTCCAGGAGTATGGGGCTGAGACAGTGTCACTAATGTACCGGCCTCTGCTCTCAATTTTCCCTGGAACCCTGTTCTAATCTCTGCCAACCACGCTGTGTGCAAACAAGTGCTCTGTGGAGGGACCCCATTTGAAGAAATAAGAAAGGAGGCTCAAGGGCTCTAGCTAGTTACCTCAAATGAGGCTGTATGGGAAGATGCCTAGATCCTGGATGGGAGTAGGAAGGGGAGGAACCGTGACCAACAGAATTGAGTTGTAGAGGTGGAGGCAACATGACCAGAACTAGGAAGAGTTACTTTTTGGGACTACAAATCTCAAAATCCCCCAGTAGCAGGCCAGTATGAACTACTTTTTGGATCACAGATCCCTAAATCCCTAGCCAGCATGCCACAGTCTTAGGGATTCTGGGAGTTGTAGTCCCACAAAAGAGTAACTTTTCCAAGCAGGGGCAGGTGTGGGCACAAAGCCTACTGGGGTTGGCGGGGGGAGCAACAGAAAGGGATTTATTTTTTCCTGTGATGATTGGGACCATTCTATTCCTGGGGTCCAGTACAGAAATTTCCCTTGGTAGGAGGTGGTGGGAGAGATTGATTTCAATAGCAAGGCATTCAGGACAGAGTGAAAAGAACTATGTGGCTACCTGATGATGGGCTGGGGACAACAAGAAAGCAGGCATGCTGGCCACAGGTCCATTGGGTGGCAGCTTTTACGGCTGGGGTGGAGCCAAAGTTTGGGTCAGAGGCTAGCAGTGACCCTGTCAACCCCTGGCTAGCAAATTTAAGACCTGGACCATCACTTTTAAAACCACCAGTTTTAAAAAGGGGGAAGTTTTGTGACTATAGATGAGGTGTGTTGGATGTTCAGAGGGGGGATAAAGTTGTCTCATCTGAATGGGGCAGAGGGATCGCAAAGTCCTGCCCTGGTGTTGAAAGTGGGTGTACATAGAGTTGAAATGTTTATTTAATGCTATGAGGATGTTTTTTTAAAAAAAAATCTCTAGAGGGGTGGGGTTTTGGTATAAAATCTGATTGTTTTTAAATAGATCTGTTCTGTATAAATTGTAAAATATGCAAATAAATGAGAATTTGTGCTATTTTTAATTTTTATTATTGGTCATTCTAATTTTATTCTGCAGTGCAGCACAGCTTGGACATTTTACTTGTTTGGACTTCCCAGCCAATGTAATCAGTGGCTGCCATGGTGGCTGTGGAATTCTGGTTCTAGTCCAAAAAAGAAACTTTTCCAAGCTCTGATTCTAGCCTAGTATTATCTACTCTGACTGGCAGCAACTCTCCAGCATTCAGGGAGATGCTGTGTTTTCCAGCCCTACTTGGAGATCAAACTAGAGATATTTTGCATGTAAAGCAGATGTTCTAGTACCTTTCCCCAAGAGACTTACTTTTCAGTAAACCCATCTAGGATTGTGCTAGGGTGTTATTTGGTTACGTGAAACCTTCTGTAACCAGCTCCCTAAGTCTTTCCTCATAAGGCATGGTTTCCAGACCTTTCACCATTTTAGTCACCCTTCTCTGCACATGCTCCAATTTGTCAATATCCTTTTTGAATTGTGGTGCCCAGAACTGGACACAGTATTCTAGGTGAGGCCTGACCAAGGCAGAATAGAGTAGCACTATTACTTCCCTTGATCTAGACACTATACTTCTATTGATGCAGCCCAAAATCTCATTGGCCTTTTTAGCTGCCACATCATACTGTTGATTCATGTTCAACTTGTGGTCTACTAAGACTCCTAGCTCTCTTTCGCATATAGTCTCATTCAGCCAGGTCTCCTCCATCCTGTATCTATGCATTTCGTTTTTCCGCCCTAAGTGCAGTACCTTACATTTCTCCGTATTGAATTTCATTTTGCTAGCTTTGGCCCAGCTCTCCAGTCTATCCAGTCTATCCATATATATGACTTAACATATGCAGGCGTGATGCAAATTTGAATTCCTTGCTGCAATGAGGCCATTCTTTTTTGGTAATTATGCTTACTTAGGTGGTCACTTGTGTGATCACAACCCCTTAAATCTGGATTTGCACCTGTTTTGAACCTGCTTTCCAAATGTAGATTTTCCAGAATTTAAGGTTTTGTAGAATACAGTACTTTTATAGAATACAGTAGGACCCCCCCATATCCACTGATTCATTATCCACTGATTCAATTATCCACAGGACACAAAACAGCACACCTACCATAGAGTCTTCCTAGAAAATGTATCTTCTTTAGCCATTTTCTAGGTCCTCCGTGTCAACTCTATGTTATTTTCAATGGCGTTCACTATTATCCACTGTTTTCAGTATTCACGCCCCCCAAACCAATCCCCAGTGGATAAGGGGGTCCTACTGTATAGTACTTACAATACAGTACTTACAATACAGTACAGTACTTTGTATTTTTTCCAGTCCTTGGTCGTCGTGACCAGTTGGCTGGTGGTGCAGCAAAAACTCAGAGCCTATTTTTAAAAAAATCCCCCCGCAAAAGCCTATTTTTTTAAAAATCCTCCTCCCAAAAGGCAAAAATAGGAACAGAAATGGACACTCCCTGAGAAATAGAGATGGAAGAAGTAAATGTACTTAAAACTTTACACCTAGACCCTGTGAAATGTGTAATAAACTGGCCCTTGCACTTTCTTCCATTACCACACGGAGGAGCTCAATCCTAATCAGAGATAATCCCTTAGTGATGTCTGGATTCCAAGCTTGCCCATATGGTTTAGGATCTGGTTTACAGCATTTACCTAATACCCTTTAAATTGGTATCTCTTTTGTCAAAAGGTGTCAAGTCAGAGCTGACCCTATCATTCAGCAGAGTAAGACAACTGTTTTAGGTGCCAGAGGTGTGTGGGGGGGGGGTTTGCAGCAGTGCTCCCCTGACCTTTCTTCCAAGCACTTGGCCATTACCCTCTGGGGAAGGACACATCCTACACCCCATAAAGGTACCTGATGCCTTCAGCATACCCTAAGACTGTCCCAATTTGGCAGGGACAATCCTGATTAATTTTCTTTCATCCACTTTTTCAGCTGCTTTTAAAATGTTCCAGTTTCTCTTCCTCTCACTTTCCCCTTTGTCAACAGCTTACTTCAATTGCTACAAACCCAGAGCCCATCTACATGGTAAAAAAAAAAAAAAAACGTACAGTGTTCGGAAGATCTATCAGCCATACACATGGCCGTTTGGATGCATACATGTCATTCGGAAGGGGGGCTAGTGAATGAATCCCCAGTAAACTCCGTGGATTCAGTGTTCAGGAGGATTAGCGAATCTAGAGCTAAAATCCGTACAGCCATTCATATTGTCGAAGGTCTGTACACCGCATTCACACACATACAAACAGGCATTGTAATCTGATTGGCTGGCTGAGCACAGGGGGCGGGGCTAGCAAAGAAGGGAATTGGGAGTGGCCGCCAAGTTGGATTCCCGGCTAAGCGAGAGTCCAGTAAGTCCATGAAATGGAGATTTTTACATATTTTTATTTTTATTTTACATTGTAAATAGAGAAAACCGGCTGTCTGCAAAACAGGCACCTTTTTAAATAATAAAAAAAAGCAGTGGGAGATTTAAAACCGCCGCTTGGCTCGCTCACTCCAGCCAGCTGGGCAAGGGCAGTCATACAGAGTTTGGGAGGGTAAAAAATTGTGTAGGCGGATTGTGTGCATACGAACGGTTGCCTTTTTGGATTTTTTACCTCCCAAACGGATTTTTTTTTTTTTTAATCATGTCGACAGGGCCCAAAAAGTCTAAAAGCAGTTCTTACTCAGTTAACTCAGCAGGGAGGAGAGAAGAGGCTGGAATCTTGCCCTTCCCTGTATTCTCAGGCAAAAGCAAACTGCTGCAGCCTGTTCTAGTTTGTGTGGTCTTCTTCATTAATGACTTTTGCCAATTTCACCACATTCTGATACGCCGTGACCACATGTATTTTCATCTGGGAAATGTTGGAGGGTACGCTTCAGGTGCGGTAGAGAACACAACTTCTTGCTGCCAGTTCCATTCACATCTGTACACACAACTGGGAGAATCTTGTAATTCAGTTCAGGTAACAGATTGCTTTAGGCCAGCTCTGCCTATGAGACATATCCTGGCTGAGGCTGGTAGATAATGTTCAATTCCCCGCTCCTGGCCAGCCATTGAGAATTTCTTTTTATCCTTCCAGCATGAAGTTTCAAATCCTTGTCTCATCATTTGGCTGTGAGTGAGAATGCCAGCTATTTCTGGCTTCTGTCGAAACAGGCAACCTCGTCTCTGAACAGTGTTAGATTCTTGGCCTTGGTTACCATATTGTAATGCTTACCTGGCATTGCAATAGAGTTGCTAGGTGAAAAGCATGACGAGGCTCCTGTACCTTTCATGGTTGTGCTTCACCATTAATTTCGGCAGGTGGAGCTTGCATGACTAGCAACACCTGCTGAAATCCCCTCTGTCAAAGCAACTATTTAAAGTCCACAAACCCTATCTTATGAAATTTCCTCTTCTACATGACTGTATTGAAGGTACAGAATCCCTGTCCTGTTTTTCACCTGGCAACCCTACCTTGCTGTGCATACTGTCATCGAGGGTCCACAAATACAGGCAGCTATTGCCAACTCCGCCAGGATACTCTTTTGTAGATGTAATGGGTCTTAACTGCACACTAAAAACCAAGCCACCCTAAAAACATTTTGCATAAGAACAAGAATAGCTCACAAAAATATTTTGTTTCTGGGAAACTTCATTCCACCCATTTCCCCTGCTACTGTGAGGTTTGCAGCTTAATTCAGAGGCTACAGGGAGACCAGAGGGAGGTGACGGATGACGCCCTCATCCCCAATAATCAAAACCTCCCACTGCTTTGACCCTGCGAGCAATGGCTCATCTACACTGCTGCAGAACCCTGACCCATCTTGCCAGTATTGTAGATTCCTGACTGGCAGCAGACTTGCATAAGACTGACCAAAGGCATTTTTCTACCTGAAGCATAGCACCATAAGTGTCTTTCTCCTCTATCCTATCCAAATATATGGTACTCTGTGGCTGCTGATACACTGCAGAAATAATGCAGTTTGACACTGTTTTAACTGCCATGGCTCAATGCTATGGAATTCTGGGATTTGTAGTTTTGTGAGATATTTAGCCTTCTCCATTAGAGAGCCCTGGTGCCATGACAAACTACAAATCCCAGGACTCCATAGGATGGAGCCATGATAGTTAAAGCAGGGTCAAACTGCATTATTTCAGCAGTGTGTCAGCAGCCTAGGCCAGCCCCACCTTGTTTTAACATCTGAGGCAGAAAATACCACAAGTACGTACCCGCCAAAATTTAACCGATCAAAACCAGAACATGTGCGCTGGTGGATGCAGTCCCATCACTAGTGTTGACATAAGATTCAGCTGCCAACTGAGTTGGCTTTTTGTATGTGGCATGGAGTGAAAGACACCTTTTTGTCCTTTGCCTGAGGAAGCAACATGTCTCAGGTTGACCCTGTCTGGCATCATACCTCCCACTCAGTATTGGAAGCTGACTGATTCAGAGTCACTGCACTTAACCAGATTTCCACAAGTGCAGATGGACGCACAAATGCTTCCATGAAGTGTTGAATGCTATACAACATTCACAGTAACTCACATTTCACAACTTGCATTTACAGAGTACAAGAAAGAGGCCTCTGCCCTGAGGTGCTAAAAGTCTTTAAATCAATACAGAGGGGGGAAAGTGAGAGGTGAGGTATAAGGAAGAATTAAACTAGAGGAAAGTGTTGTGTGTTGTCCACTTTCTTCATGGGCAACAGATTGCCTCTGGGTTGGTTCCCTTGGAAAGAGAGAGAGAGAACACTGGAAGCCGTAAAGCATTTGGGTTTTGTATTACAGTTGTCCCTCCATATCCACAGATTTGGTATTCATTGATTTAAGTATTCACGGCTTGAAAATATTATTTAAAAAATAATAATCCAAAAAGCAAACCTTGAGTTTGCCATCTTATATAAGGGACACCATTTTGTTATGGTTGCTGGTTGAGTTCAGTAAGAGAGAGAGGGCTGATGCTGGAGAGGGGACCTAACTGCCAGGGCTAAAGAGTAGGCCCTTTTTACTTTGAATAAGGTAGTAATATTTTCAGTTGTGTATTTAGAGTGGAACAAAAGGTTACATTCTTAGTAGTGTGATTTCCATACTGCATTTGATTCTACTTTGCATTATTTATTTATTTATATTCATTTTGTATTTTTTATTTAGAGCTTGCACCAAATGTTTCAGTTAATACTGAGTAAGTAGCACAGGCAGAAGAGTTCCACAATCAAGTCCTGCACTAGCACCTCATTGGGACATTGCATATGTGTCAAATGTAATATATAATTTTTATCATTGTTACTACAGGTCGCCCCCTGTATACAGTTCCTGGGCTTACTGCAGATAATAGTGAATACTATGAAAATAAAAGACTTCCAGTACAAACATACTGTAGGTCGGAGGACCTAGTAATTCCTAGAGAGGACACCTCTCTAGGGATTTTCCAGCACAACTCTATGGTATGTGGTATGTGTCCCTATTTTTTCAGCTGTAAATAACCAAAACAGCAGATATTGGTTCTGCAGATATGCGAGGCAACCTATATATAAAGGGGGGGAGAGAGAATTAAGATGTAATTGTGTTTGCAATATTCAATTATAGTTGGCTCTATAGAAACCAGAGAGAGATACACTAGCACAAAGTGGCCTGGTGCTTCTTTAGCTATGTTGGACTGCAGCTCATACCATCCCTGGCTAATGTGGGAATTTGATGTGACCCAGAGTCCATAACGCTTTCAAACATAATCATGTCCATTAAAATTACATGATTTAAAATTACAAGTCTCTGATCAATATTAATCATTGACTCAGTCAGTCAAATAGATAACATTGGGTTATGAATACCTGGCTTAATAAGGGAATGTTCTGAAAAATGTCCATGATGTCCCCACTTTTAACAGAGGTGATGTTTTCTTGACTGCCACACACCACCCAACCCCACTTTCTTAAATCTAAGCTGTTTTATGGCTGTATTTCCCTCTTCAATTTCTCCCCTCCCCACAACTCCAGCTGGGTTCTTTTTCAAGTAAGGCCAGAGCCAGGGATTTGAAGACGTTTATGCCATGGCTCTGGAATTTGGCACTGGGCCCTGGGGGTCAGGTGACGCCTTCTCAGTGTCCCCTTTGCTGGGTCTTTAAAGCGACTTGGCCAAGTGCATTCTCCAGGGAGAACCGAAACGCAGACAGGGACGGAGGCGTCTCTACCCAGTGGTTATAGCCATGCCTGAACCTGCCAAACCCGGTAAGGGACCTGAGTGTCCTCAAGGTCATCTTGGGGGCAGAGATGCTGAAGAACCCTCTCTCAATCTCTTGCTTTTAAAAAAAAAAAAACTTAAATGGAAAACTGGGATATTGGGCCTTTGTTGTTGGTAGTGATGGGTTGCTGGCAGTGTCCTGTTTGTGTTTGCACTTCTGCATCACTGAGAAACAATGGGGTGGCTTTGGTCCCCAACGTTTCCATCATCCTGTCTTTGGATTTTGTGTGTTTACAAAGGAAGCCTTTGATAGCTTTGGCATGGGACTTGGATCACTTCTGAGCATCTCTGCAGCTGTTTGTATGAAATTTGTATTATGTTTGTATGATAATTGTTAAAATGGAATAGAAAGAGGGAGATCTGAGGCCTGGAGGTACATTCTGGATTATGTAGGTCTGAGAAGCATACCATGAACTGGTATAGGCAAAACAAAACTACCCTGCTTTGGGTACATCTCAGTATCCTCCTTGATCAGTTCCAGAAAATTTATAGACTTACCTCGCAGGGTCACCAATATAAGTTTGTGTGAGGAGCTATCGGGGGGGAGGGGGGAGCTGTGGGGGACAGACCATGGTTATAGGCTGGGGTGGCAGGGTGCCAAGTATGAGGGTGGCATAGGGAACCAAAGGTTCCCAGATGTATGGCTGCTCTACTGCTGCACCTTTAAGAAAAGAAAAGGTAACGGACGTCTGCTAAAGGGCTGTGAGGTTCTCTAATAAGCAAGAGATATTTGTTTCAAGTGCATTAAAATAGGATAGAAATGGGAGTGAGGCTTGGAAAACTTAACTTTATAAACTGGGTTAAAAGGAATTTATAAAGCATCCCCTAGCCAGTTGCAGAAAGAGAGACAGTATGGCATAGTGGTTAGAATGACCAGGACTTGAGTTCAAATCCCTCCACTCCCACAGATCTTACAGGGTGAGTTAAGGCCCCTCAGACTTACGTCCTGAAAGGACTGCTCTGGAGAACCTTGAAATAAAATATCATTGATTTATTCTGCTACTCAGCCTCCTCTTCTACCTGGCGCTGTGCAATTTTCTCAGCCACCACAATTAATTAATCTTTAAATCTGTCTACAAGAGATTCACCTTCTGCAACAGCTAATGATCTGTTATATATCCAAACAACCAGTTTTTTTTTTTGGTGAAATGCTAGCCCTCCAGCCTCGGCTGAGTAGAAGCCGAATTGTGTTGGGTAAATACATTCACTGATGCCTTCCCACCAACTTGTAGTCTTTCTCATGTGCTGACGTTTAGGCTGTAGGCTCCAAGGAGCAAAGGCCTGTCTTTTTTAACTTCATAAAATTTTATTATGTTACTTTGTGCACCAAATTTAAACTGATTGGTTCTGACAGATTTAAATAAAGCTTTAACACCAAACAAACTAGTGACAAATGGGTTTAAATGAAAAGAGGCCCATGAGACATTATTGAACTGCAACCCCATCATCCCCAACTAGTGCTCATGCTGACTGGGCCTGATGAGATTTGGAGTCAGACCACTTCTGAATGGCCACCAGTTCTGCCCATACCTGCCTTGGAAGTTTCTCTCTTCTCATTTTTAAGTCGATGTCTTCCTCGTTTACCTGCATTACTTTTGTAAATGCACACGTTGTATGTTGATGGCAGTAGCAGTAGTGCTATCAGAACAGGATTTGAGGGCTGGTGTCTAGGGCCAGGAAAAGGAGCAGGAAGGGCACCAATCCCCCACAGGGCTGACTTACCACATTTTCTAGTAAGTGAAATAAAAGATGTTACTATCTAAAAAGCAGCCCCTCCTCCACAGGAGGCCATTAATTCCAGAACCTAGAATTGCCTAATTGCATCACTGCAACACAGACATAAAAAATAATGAAACCCTAGTCTAATTTTAAGATTGCCCACAGACACACCTTGCAGTAGAGTGCAGAAATAACAACTCAGGGGGAAACTGTCTTCTCCCCCACCCCTTTCCGAATCAACAGATGGCTACATCATTTATGATAGCTGATATGATCTGCCTGGAGAGATACTCTGATCTTGTGTTCACAGCTAATAAATCATCTCTCCGATCTGTATATAAAGGTGCTTGGATGTCACTCACTCACCGACATCCTCGTTACTAGAAAAGTCTGACTGCAGGAACTTTTTAATCTTGCATGCAAAGCGAAGTCTCTTCTTATAATAGCAACCAGAATCTCTGCTGAGACAACCACACCATACCTGTGATTCAAACTGGCACAGCTAGAAGAGTGCCCTTCCTTCTGAAATTTGAACTATCCTCAAATGAGGGAGAAACACTGGCTATGGTAGAAGCTAGAAGAAGCCATAGCTCAGCCTTCCCCAACTTGATGTTGTGTTTGCCATCAAGTCGACTTCAGCTTATGGCGACCCTATGAATGAGGGGCCTCCAAGAGCCCTGGTTATTACCTATGGTCTTGCAAACTCAGGGCTGTGACTTCTTTGATTGACTCAATCAGCCTGTAGTGCGGTCTCCCTCTTTTCCTATTGCTTTCCACTTTACCAAGCATTATTGTCTTTTCCAAAGAGTTGCTCATATGTCCAAGAGCCAGCGTGGTAGAAAAAACTTATTTATTCTAAGCAGAGCTCATATGTGCAGATAATTCTCATGGAAAGGCTCTCCCTTTCCAGGTACAGTTGTCCCTCCACATTCACAGATTTGGCATTCACAGGTTTAAGTATTCACGGTTTGAAAATATTATTTTAAAAAATAATAATCTAAAAAGCAAACCTTGATTTTGCCATCTTATATAAGGGACACCATTTTGCTATGCCATTGCATATAATGGGACTTGAGTATTCATGGATTTGAGTATTCACAGAGGGTCCTGGAACCAAGCCCCAGAGAATGTGAAGGGACAACTGTACATTCTTAGAAGTTACAGATATAGTTAAGCATCCTGCCAAGTGGGGGAAATAAACATAAATTCCCTAATGCAATCTATCTAAGACATTTCCTGATCTACTCACTGAACCTGGATTCAGTCTGTTGAATTCAGAGGAGGCTGCGAGCCACTTGTCTGTGTTCAGACCAGTCTCAAATAGCCTTCCTCTATCTCAGGGTCCTTTGTTCTTCTCTCTCTACCTGAGATGAGGTTCCCCCCATCCTAAGACTCCTTTGTTCTTCTCCCTGCCTTGTGGCCCCAAGGCAGTATTTATTACCTCACCTTTGAAGTGTCTGGAAGCTTGTCCACTCTGGAATTATCTGCATGTATGAGCTCTGCTTAGAATAAATAAATTTTTCTAATCTTTCTCAGCTGATGTGTACATGTGCCACTTGCTCAGCCATTTTTCCTTTCCCTTGGGGAAAGAACGGAGGGGACAATAACATCTCTTTAAAGGACAGAGAGTAGAGTAGGAAATCCTACACAGTTTCCCTTTGGACTGTGTGAAAGGGGGGTAGAATTCAAAGAGTGATGGCGGCAATACCAAAAGGGGGGCGCAATTTAGGGGAAATCCCAGGCAGAGGAATCCCAAGGTTGCATCTCAAAAGGGCAGTTTAGGGGTTCTCAGGCAGAAGAACCCTCACTCCCCAAGCTGTATCACAGGGTCGCATTAGGGTTGGCACAAGTCAGAAATTACTTGAAGGCACATGATGACAACAACGGCAGCCTCAGTCTAACCATCTTCACTTCTAGGAGATTTTCAGACGCCTCTTTCAGGCTCTTGCCGCGCAAGCAGCCTCCGGAGCAGTAACGAGGCTGCTGCGTGGCAAGGGGTCCATTTTGGACGACGCTGTTTCTCTCTTGGCATCGTCCGTGACTCTTGCGGCTAGCATTGGAGGCGGCCGCGCTGTTTTTTACTCACGGACAACTTCTGTGAGTGAAAAACAGCACGGCTGCTTCCAATGCTAGCTGCAAGAGTCACGGACGACGCCGAGAGAGAAACGGCATCGTCCAAAATGGACCCCTTGCCGCGCGGCAGCCTCGTTACTGCTCCGGAGGCTGCTTGTGCGGCAAAAGCCTGAAAGAGGCGTCCGAAAATCTCCCTAGTGAGAGTTCAGGCTTGATTTGCTTTAAGACCCATTAATTTGTTCTCCAGATGTACTGGGCTACAATCCCTATCATCTCCAGCCAGCATGGCCACTGATGTGATACGTTCAAAGTAGTTTACATGGGAACAGAGATATGAAATCTTTCTCCCCTGGGTCCCCTCTCCTCCCAACTTAAGTTTCAGTTCCTATCAAGGAAGCAACCACTAAGCATATACACTAGTATTACCTGACCATAGCCAAAATCCTACTGCTAGTTTCTACTAGCCAGTGGTGTCACTATGGGGTGTGGTAAAAGCAGGCCATTGCCCCCAAATAAGAATTCTGCCACCTAATGAGATTTCCCTTCACTCCCCCTAATTTCTAGCATTGCAGAGAGCGACCTAGCACTCTTATATTTGCTGTGTTTGCATTCCCTTTGCCACTTTGCTGGCCCCTTTTCTTTGGATGTCTGAACTATATTTCAAAATACTCAACTGAAGTTTTAAGTTACTGAAATGCTAGACATTTGCAAATAGGAGGAACATTTCATTTTGGAGAACAGCATTTCTTATTTGGGAGGGGCAGTCCTTCATTCCTCCACCTGCCTGTAGCTACACCCTTGGGTAAATCCATGTAATCAGAGGAATTTACCTGTGTGTTGATTTGTGACTCAACAGTTTATTCAATTGATCTACTTTACTTGGGATTAACCAACAGTATGCAAGCCCATATTTTCAAAAATACATTTTCCTGAAGTTGACAACTGTGAAATAGCGTGTAGCGAAAGCAGTAAGATCTGACCATTGAAAAATGGATGTCAAATGATTATCTTTCCAACAGTGGAGTATATATCATTTTAGAACTGTAAGCAACATGCAGAATGCAACCACTCTGGCCATTAGTTACATTCCAAGTTGTGGAAATATAATAATAAAGTATATGCATGTCTACAAATGTCAAAGAATTTTCTAATACAAAATTAGTACATCATAATCCCTCATTAATTAATGCATATGCCCAGCCTCTGTTCATATCCTATGGATTTCCCCCTTTTCCTTCTTGTTTTTTTCCCTTCTTTCTTTATATTACCTATTAACTAAATACCTATTGCCTATTAACTACCTTTATATAATCCAATTAAAATTGGGGAAAATTGAAGCAAGTACTGCTCTCAGTTGGGTTGATATATTTTCTTCAGAGGTGAATTGATTTATGAAAGAACTATCCTTAGTATTTTTAATCAGATGTTACTTTTGTGGTAAGCATGAATTTTTAGTATTATTGTTTCCTTTCCCAGCTTAGGATCTCTTATCCCCTGCCCCATCTGGCTATAATTGCTTCTGGAAAATAATTATCCACTACTACCTAGGAGGCATGGTGGGTGGTGTATCATTGCACAGCGAAAATAGTTGTCTGAGATACTTCATGTATAGATATTGTGGGACCATGTCTCATTCCAGATGCAGGTGTGTAGCCATGGGGAAGGTGGCAAATGAGGATAGTATCTTCACATGATAATTCTGCCCTCCAATGAAATGTTTCTTTCAAACTCATTTGTAGTGTTCACCTTTTGTAGTTATTGATACCCCAATACTTTTGTATTCTCTATTTTTTTGTTTGCCCACCCACTAAAAATTGCCTTACTACACTCCTGTCCAGATGGGAGAGTGCCCCCTCCTCCCCCACCCCACTGGATTAGCTAATGATAGAGGGAAGGTAGAGGCAAGGGCAGATTCAGCTTCTCAGGCAACCCAAAGGGGTCAGTTAGGCCAACAACATTTTCTCTCTCTCTGGCTTTTCTTTGCAAACAAAGATTCAGGAAGGACTCATCCTGCGCTTTCTGCAAGTGTGCTGATGACTAAAAAGGCCAATCTGAGATAAACAAGTCCGGTTGCAGAAAGCACAGCAGAAGGTCTCCTTAGGTGATGTGTCCGGGTTGTGATTCTTTCTGCGTTGTCGTTTCTCATCAAGACTTGTTTGGCGTGAGTTCTCAAATAAGGCTGCAGCATTGTGGATAGTGCGTCTCCATGCCTCCCAATGTGAGGCCATGGCGGACCATTGTTGGTGATCAATTTGGCCGAGCCTGAAATGTTGCTTCAGGAAGTCCTTGTATCGCTTTTTTGGAGCGCCCCTCTTACGCTGACCCATGGCGAGTTAAGGTACCAATAAAACTAGATGTGATCTGTAACTTACACACACATTCTTCTGAGACACTACAAGACAGGAATAGGCAGAAGGTGGATCTGGATCTACCGGACGATTTCTGGGTGTTTTGCAATACATTGGCAAGAATTTTGATTCCCAGTTGTTTAACAAAAGCAGTTAACAGAATTCCTCTCAACCCCTCACACCAAATTATACTGCTGAGATGAAGAAAGTACAGGGGTTTGTGAAACAGACTCCACAAGCCTGCCTTATTTACTTGTTTATTTAAATATTTATATAATAATAATAATAATAATAATAATAATAATGAGTTATTTATTACCTGCCTCTCCCCTCAGGATCGGGGCGGGATACAACATCACAATGCATCACATACAATTCAGTACAATTCAAGTAATATACCACCTTGTATCATAAGATTTCAGGTTGGTTATAGATAAAGCCAATTGAAATCAATGTAGCAAGCATTTAAATTTAAAACAACAAGGAATGATTTCAATCACATTAATTTGTTTTAAACTAAATGTTTAGAACAGAATTAGGCAAACTCATTAAGACTCCAAAAGCTTTGATAAAATTCCCTTTTCTGTTGTATTTGGTTTCTACTCTTCCTCATCTGCTAACTGGGGCAGAGGGTTTGCCTCCAGCCTGTGGCATAGTCAACCAAAACATAATCTGGACGTTGGAAAAGGTCTTCTCATAGAGCATTTTAAATGCCAATGTGTGTGTGTGTGCAGGAGGGAGAGGCTGTGTAAAGAGCGTGGCACAGATGAGTCTGTGGGAATGTGGCACCCAGCCTAAAAACCCTTGTGTTGGTGCCAGAGGAGGAGACGATGGGGATGGAGCCAGCTTTTCCATGCCTCAGTGCCAAGGTCTTAGACTGATCGCATGTCTCTGTCACCAAGCAGGTGGACTCAGCCTAGCATTAAGAGGCAAACAGGTGAGAGGTCTGCTGGGGGAGTATGAGACAAAGAAGGCAGAGTTGTGCTGCAAGGAGTTTGGTGAGGGGAGAGACAGCAAGCCAATCTGCAGTAGGAGACTATTGACACACTGCAGAAATAATGCATTTTGCCACCACTTTAACTACCATGGATACATCCCATGGAATCCTGGGATTTATAGTTTGATGTGGCAGCAAAGCTCTCTGATAGAGAAGGCTAAATATCCCACAAAACTACAAATCCCATAATTCCATAGCATTCAGCCATGGCAGTTAAAACAGTGTCAAACTGCATTATTCATGTGTCATCAGCCTTAGAGGGTTTTGTGGAAGGGTACAGATAGACCTCTCTCCAAACCAGGGTGACCATGTGTCCTACATTAGTCCTCTGTTGGAAAGTCTGTTAGAGGACAGTTTTCTGTTTGTCATGTGTATTTGTGTCTTAAAATTGTCAACTTATGACAACCGCATTAATATCACATACACAAACATTTTCCGAGGTGGCCCTACCATAAGGCAGAGAGAGATGGCTGCCTTAGACGGCAGATTCAGGGTGTCATGAAGCAAATTATTAGTTAATAGAAAATTTATTTGGCTTTACCTAAGCTGATGTTGAAGATTTCACTTATGATTTGAATGGAGAAGAAAGTTTGAGTGCTAGCACCTACAGTCCTTGAAATATATTTCACACCAACTCCCATGGGAAATGTACCCAATTCTAGCAATTTTCTGGAAAAATCCAAAGCTTGCCAGGTGGTACCAAACATATGCAAAAAATGTTAGGGTGTCAGCCTATTTGTAAACATCAAGTCTGCTCAAAATCCGCAGATAAATGTGCATTATAGTGCAAAAATATATATATATATATATATATATATATACAGAAATCCCAAACATTTTCCTACAATTTCACGACTGGTAAGTTATTTCCTGGGAACTTTACTACGGTAGTCTGAGTCCCCTTTGCATGGCACTTTATGTTGAGGCTGTCATTATATGTGTAATTATCAAGTTTAGCCAAAATCAGTCCATAAATGTGTATTATAGAGTAAAAAATTCAGCAATCCAAAGTGTGTGTTTGGGAGGTACTTGAAGCAGTTGATGGATTGAGCCAAAATCTTACTACAGTTTTTGTTTCAGTCCCATTAGGTAACACACCAAGGCTAGACACCTGCTGCTTAGTCCCAACTAGAGTAGACCAATTGAATCAATAGTTAAATGGTGAGCAAAAACATAGGGAAATATAACCAATTCAAAGGTTCTACTCTAGGCAGTACTTACAGTAGGATTTAGACCTAAGTCTCATGATTCTGTGATCTAGCAAGTGGATTTGTATAGTATGGCAGACAAACAGCATACCCTCCAAATGTCCCAGTTTGGCAAAGGACAGTCCCAATTAATCCTCTGTGGTCTGACTTTTTGAGGTGCTTTTAAAATGCCCCAGTTTCTCCTCCCGTTCTTCCCCTTTGTCCTCAACTCACTCTACAGTTGCTGCAAAATGAGTAATAAGTGCAAAAGTAGTTTGCCCTCAGATAACTCTGGAGTGGTGGTGGAGAGAGGAGAAGAGGGATGGAAACTTGCCCTTTCCAGTTGTTGTTGTTGTTGTTGTTGTTGTTGTGTGCATTTAAGTAGTTTCCAACTTATGGCAACCCTAAGGTGAACCTGTCACAGGGTTTCTGAGGCTGAGTATCTGACGTGCCCAAGGTCACCCAGTGGTTTTTCATAGTCAAGTGAGGATTTGAACCCTAGTTTCCAGAGTCGTAGTCCAACATTCAAACCACTATGCTACAAGTAGAGTAAGGCAAAAAGCAAACTGCTGCAACTGCAACTTGTGTGTTCTTCTTCATTAATAAATTTTTCCCATCCTGGCCACATTCCAATGTTTGGCCACATATGTCCTAGTTTTCATTTGTGAAATTATGGAAGGTATGAAAGAAGCAAACACTTTAAATTATAAATTTACTCATTGTTACTGTAGAGGTCCTTGTGGGATTTTCTGCTCCATGTGCCTAACTTGGCTGCCTTTGTATACTGTGCACTTTGGCTTGGGGTAAGAAGCACCATTTTCTTCTCAGCCTCAGGCAGCAAAGTATCTCAGGCCAGTATTGGACACCTCTCTATCAACCGAGTTCGTTCAGCCTTCCTTCTCAGCAACTGCCTCAGGCAGATCTCTTTAGCTAACAAGACAGAAGGTGTGTGTGGCACCGCTTCAGTTATTATTATTACCAGTTCTTTCCCAGGATGTGTTACAGTTCAAACCTTATCTCATTTTACAGCATGTTGTTATCTAAAGAGCTTTGTGAGGTAGGCAAGGCTGAGAAATATCTTTCCTCAAGGCCACCAGAATTTGCCTAGAATGAGAGGAGATCCCCGACTCCTGGCACTATGCCCAGAATTCTAACCAGAATGTTTGTTTTGCTGATAAATCAGGTTTCAATGTAATTGTGATCATTTAAACTGAATGCATTGACCCAATGAAAGGACAAATACATTCTTAGTACTCCTACAAAACATGAATTCCCATAATCTTTGGTGGCCACTGCAGTTAAATCAACTTTGTTTACATTGGTAATAGGCACAGACCCTGATAAGAAATAAGTTTGGCAGCAACCATAAAACAATGGTAAATAAGTGAAAAGGTCAGTCTATTCATTTCTATATCATGTCTGGTCAAACTTCTTACTGTGTGGGTATGTGCCGTCAAGTCACCTGTCAATTTATGGCAACCCATTAATTTTTCACAGGGTTTTCTTAGGCAAGGAAAATTCAGAGGTGGTTTGCCAGTTCTTTCCTCTGAAATATAGCCTACAGCAGTGGCGCTTAACCTTTTATTTTCTTCACTCTCTAAGAGGTCAGAATGGGAAGGCAGCCCCGAGTTGGTAAAGCTGGTGGTTTGTTCTGACCTCGGAGAGAGCAACTAGCTCCAGGGCTCTGCATTCAGAATGAAGAAGTGAAGCTGAGGAGGGGGAAACATGGCAGCGCTTCAGTCAGTGCTTGTCCTTCCTCCCCATTCCTGAATCCAGGGTGGATGCATTGTTCACACTACAGTAGGACCCCCGTATCAGCTGGGGATTGGTTCTGTGGGGCCCTGTGGATACTGAAAACCATGGATAATAGCAAACACTATTGAAAATAATGGGACTTCTGGTTTAACACACCATAGAGATGCCTTGGAGGACCTAGAAAATGGTTAGAGAGAACACATTTTCTGGGAAGACTCTATGGTAGGTGTGCTGTTTTGTGTCCTGTGGATAATTGAATCAGTGGATACGGGGGTCCTACTGTACAGTTTTCTCTGGTGTTTCAAGCAAATTCCGGAGAAAATTGCAAGTTTCCTAAAACACAGATTAAGGTGGTATGACCTGAGTTTGATACAAATAGGGCTGTAAAGTGTGTGGACTAATCACATCAGATTCGGGGGAAAGGGCTTGCTTAGTGTGGACTAATCACACCAGATTCGAGGGGAAGGACTGGTTTTGTGTTTTTTTTAGTAATGCAGACAAGCTCAGTGGGTCTCAGTGGGTCTTACTGCCTTTCACTGTTCTTGCTCCATCCTCCAAGGTGATGCTAGAGGCTATCCTATTATATTGTGCCAAGTGAAGCAGGGCTGGCCCAAGATGTTTTTGTTGCCTGAGGCAAAAGACTAGCAAGGTTAGGAAAAATCAGTCTTGTGCACAAAAGTACAACTGTTGATCTTAGGGACTGAAGCTGCTTTATGAGTGACCCAGCATTGCTTGCAATGTGCCAGTTGGGTTTCAAGGTAAGGCAGTTGGAGTGTGTGTGTTTGTGTGTCTCCTGGAACTTAATGGAGAGCACAAAATAATAAAGAGAAAACCAGGAATTTACTCCTGGGAATTGCTTGAGTAAAAATAAAGGGGAAATTTTATATATTTATACCTAGTTGGTTGGTACAAACTTGATCACAAACATATTATATTGTAAATTTACTGCTCCTGCTCTTGTAGATGGGCTGGTGAAGGCACTTAGGCAAATACTGTAATGAAATGCTGCTATAAACAAGACCGTAATTTATCTGGACTTTGGATTCTCTGGATATTTTGGAAGTTCTCCAGACCACTTGTTAAAATGTGGTTGTGCTGCATTGTAGGATTGTTTGGGGATGCTTGTTGTGCCACATGGATTTACTTGTCAGTTTAGGAATGTTGATTGTAGTGTTATATGTGCTAGTGTGGGTGTGTTTTTTAAAAAGTGACATGGTGTGTTACTGACTGTCATGACTGTGTATGTGTCTATACTAGGGTGACAATGTTTTGAAAAGCAAAAAGGACAGCACACTTGCTGAATGACCACTTCAAACCACCAGTCGCTATGATAACTCTAATTTTGAATACCCCTACTACATAAGCTGTGATAATTGCTACTAGAAATATTCCTAACTTTCATTGCATTTTTAAAAAACAATTTTAATTTATTGTTTAGCTATACAGTATTTAATTACACAGATAATGTATTGAGTTACAATTAAATTTTCAGTCCCTAACTAATTGTAAAATGAAGTGTGCTCAAATTATCACAAATAATACACTATGAAAGACATTGGTATGTGAGACTCCTGTATCTGTACAAATAAACAAGATATATATACCTTGTGGTCAGTCTCTTTCAGGTGTACTTTATTCTTCTTCCTGAAGTTGATTAGTTCAAGCATACTTCTCTGTAGACTTTTTTTTCTGAATCTTGTTTCTTTTCTAGATGTCATTGTCTTTACAAATTTATCTATCTATTACAAAAAAAATCTCACCAAAGATGAGTGACTTGACTTGATAGTCCTGTTATTTCTGTATTTGCATTTACAAGCTTAATCTGTGGATATCATATTGTCCAAAATTTGTTATCCATCCTATTTTCTCTTATTGACTTAACAGTAAATGTTAGCTTTTCCATTAAGGCAAGATGCCAAAGTCTACATCCAGTATAGTATATTGTACCATTTGTATAATGGAGTTAATCACATCCAACCAAAACTGCTTAACTTTTTTTTTTGGACACAAAATCCACATATGGTATAGTTTACCTAACCCATTGCAACCCCTTCAACAAAATGGTGCCACATTGGGATATAGTGCCATCGCTATCGTTATATATTTTTTAATGTGGGTTGTCTAGTTGCGGGGATATGGGGGGTGGAACGGATTGCTCCACAGTAATAGCAATTCACAGCAGCTGCGAACTGTTTTAATGGTTTTACAGCCCCCATAAACTTCTCATGCCTAGCCAAGATGGTGGCTGCAAGTGAGTTACTCATGTTTTTAAATCTGCCACTGCTGAACTTTAAAAAAAAAAATTAAAACCTGTTTGCCATGGTGCGCACAAGTGATATTTCACATTTACAAAAAAAGAGAGAGAAAAGAGGAAAAGATCGCTGTTTTATCACCTTAGTTAGTGATTGCTCACTAAGCTGAAAATCCGACATGGTGGCAACAGGCACTTGCCCTGTTTGCAAGCCCCACCCCTGTGCTCGTCTGGCCAATCAGCTTGCGCTGCTTCTCCTATGGAAAAGCACTGTGATGCGACTGTCTTAACGAGCAGACATGCACATTCTCTACGGAGCTTTTTAAAAACTCCAAGAAAAGCCACAAAGGCTTTCTGGGCCCAGTTTATGGAGTTTTTAGCTGCCCCTCTTCTGAATACGATGCATCAATGTGGATGTCAGTTAAGACAGATTGATTTCCAAGTGAATTATATGAGGATTAGTTTGACCATTTAAGACAACCCCTTAGAATCATAAAGCTGGCCCTTCTAGTTTTCTGCACTTGAAATGTGGTGTGGGTATGGTATAAGTCTTGGGTGCCCTGTGTGCATATTTTTGCAGAGATTGGATGCTATTTTGTCATATATTTTAGAATGCGCATTTTGTTTTTCCTTGTATATTTGTACATTTATTATTAAGATTGATCTCCTATCCTTCAAAACATACATATTTCCCAGTGTGGATTATAATGTATTTCAGATAAAATACAACCAATAAAAATAGCACAATATTCAAACTCTATACAATTGGATCCATGTGGCACATGGAAGCTTTGGCTGTATTTTGTGCGCCTGTGTATGTCTGAGATTAAGAGAAATGCACACAGAACAGTACGCTTTTAATGGTCACTGCTGTAGTGTATACCAGCATTGTGCAGTATATTGTGTGGTATTTGGTGTGACTGTAAATTCAGCTGTGTGGTGGATTACATTGTTCTGTTTTATATGGATACTGAAATAGAAGACAGTTAAAGTCCAAAGTGTTTTACTGGCTGAGAGAGAAAATCCGATGGTGTTAAAAATATAATACGAGAGGAACTATCTGACAGTTTGCTACCCTTTCAGAATACATGGAAAAGTGTCACTGGACTTGAAGCAAGACAACTTTCCTTATCTGTTGGGTTGGAAAAGGAGTGTATTAAAATGTGTTTACTGTCAAATTCATAAATCCAAAACGTGAATGGCAAAACCTTAATATGACAGATAGTTTTTAAAATTAAACATAAGAGAAATTGAGGTAGGAAGAGCTGGAAGAAGCCAGGATCTCTTAAAGCCAGGAGCAAGTGCCAGATGGGTGGGTTTAGACTGTTGATAGTAATTGAGTATCAATCTGCTCATGCTCAGTGGAATGCCTGTCTTTATTATTACTCACATATTTCAGGACTGAGTCCAGTAATGAAACGGAACAGTTCTACTTTTTGCAAATTCCTGTTTGGCCATCACTGGTATGTAGAACTTGATGGGTGTTCTATGTATATGAATATTGTGGTGTTTGTTGGCATATACCTTGTATGTTTGGGGATAGGTTGCATCCCATGTCATGCATATAAGGGATACATTAAAGATTGGCATTTTGCAACAAACAATACATACCTATTCAATATATATATATATTTTTAAAGGTGTGTGCTCTGCATCTTTCAGGTCTGCTTAGACTAGAGACTGCAAATATTTGTGTGTGCACATAAATGCTATGCACAGCTGAGTGTATACTGGATGGCATGTATAGCAAGAAATGTTATACTTTGTAGGTATATACTGTATGCCTGTCAAGTTTAGGTACTTTTTATTCATCTCCTGGCGTGTATTCCTCCTTCCTAACACACACGCATGCACACACACACACTTTTCTGTGTTTGTTGGGGCTGTTTCTCTCATCCCTAGGGGTGCTTTCTGCAGAGTTTGGCCTACTGACAAGCGAACACCCTGGTCAGAAAGAAGAAGGGGTAAACTGAGAGGCCTGGCTCGCCTAAAGTGCTGATCCCAGGGGATTCTGCTCCAGCCTGGGGTTTGAGTTACCTTAATGGTTGAGCAAGAACAGCTCAAAGCCAAGCTGCTAATTATAAACATGTCTTGGCCTTGCCTGCTTCCTTGGAGCATGGAGCCTTGTTCCCTCTGTGCCCCTAATAGGACACAGGCTCCCCGAAAAGGCAATGTGAGATGGAGTCCCTGAAAGGTCAGTCAAGCACTCAGGAAGGGATGAAGGACCTACAGGTGGATGGTGCTAAATCAATGCCTCCCGAAAGACGTCTAACAGACCATTAGAGCCCTGTGGTAGTAGTAGTGGCAGGGCTAGTGTTTCATTGTTTAACCCAGTCCCAAATTGAAATTTAACATAATGCTTACAAACAAAGGAGAGAATAAACAGGCAGCTGTAGTAGTAGCTTGAAAGAAATGACGCCTCAGTGAAAGAATGGCTTCATTCACACTTAATCCTAAAGGCACATGAGGCCTTTCCTCATAGGCAGATTCCTAATGTGAAGATATAACTCCACAGGAGGAAGGCAAAAGAACTTTCACCAGGGGTTTGGCCTCCTAATTTATACCCTGCAACTGTTCCAATTTGACAGAGACAGTCCTTAATTGTCCTCTGTTGTCCCACTTTTTCAGCTGCTTTTAAAATATCCCAGTTTTTCTTTTCTCCCATTTCCCCCCTTTGTCCTCAGCTTACTTCAGTTGCTGCAAACTGAGGGCCCATCTACACAATGGGGAAAAATCCAAAATACCTCATAGTATTGGCATCTCGCAGCAGCAGCAACATGTCCAAACTGTTTTTCTGGCCTCGGAAGCCCCCATAAGCCTCGCATTCCTGATGGCAGCCGCAAGTGATTTACTTGCGTTAGTTCTTCACCACCATCATTTTTTGGGTTGTTTAAAAAAGTTGTCCCAAGGTGTGCTGGTGTGATAGAGTGATTCTCCAATTTTATATGAAAGCAAAACAGAAAATATTGATCCTTTTTATCTCCTTAGTGAGCAACCGCTGAGGCGAAAATCCAACATGGCTGCAGCAGGCGCTTGCTTCCTAGCAAGCCCCACCCCACTCTTGCCCAGCCAATCAGCTTTGTGCTTCCCTTTGAATTTTTTATTGTTCAATAGTCCAAAGATCTGTATCATTGGTCCTGCCTAAAAGGCCTGATGGATGTATGGCAGGCTATGGGACCATGTGCCAGCTGACTGTACCCACTGGCCATGTCTCCCAAAGTCAACCTGTTCACTAGTTACACACCTCAACATCTGTGCATTTGGCATTTGATAAAAATTCAGCCAATATGCACATGGCTGTTCCACTAGGGCCTGGGCCTGAGTCTTTGGTTTCTGTGAGTCATCACCAAGCAGGAGAGGAGAGTACAAATTCTCCAGTTTTAGAGAGCTCGGCTCCAGGCAAGAGGGAAGGGCTTGCAAAGACTCTCCAAAGGTTCTATGGGGCTTATCACACTCCAAAGAAAAACGGCAATGCAGCAGGAACTGCCTTACCACATGATGTCATTGTTCTTCTGACGTTCTTTCATTCCGGTCCCATGGAGACTGAGGTAAAACCACATCTTTTTGCTAACAGGTTTTTCCGGTTACCAAAAAGACACGGTTTTACCTCAGTCCCCCATGGGACAGGAACGAAAGAACAAGAAAGTCATATGGTAAAACAGCGTGGAAGATGGAATGTTCCTGCTGCCTTGCGGCTTTTCTTTGGACTGCAGTAAGCCTGTATGTATTCCTTATTGTACTATACTGTTATAGCACTATTATTCTACTTTAACTGCTATGGCTGCCTCCTGTGGAATCCCAGGATTTGCAGTTTGGGAGTGCATTTAGCATTTTCAGCCAGAGAGCTCTTAGGCCTCACCAAACTATAAACCCCAGAATTCCATAGGAGGCAGCCATAGCAATTAAAGTGGAATAATAGTGCTAGAACAGTGTAGTATGATAAGGCCTTGATTTAGCTTCTTCTTTCTTCTCAGCCATTGTAGCTCCAGGGTTCCTTTTCCACCCTGCTCTGCATCTGCCTTCTGGCTAAAAGCAAATAGGCTAGATTAAATGTTCCTTCTCCCTTCTCCCTAAATCAGTGAGTAGGAATAAAATCCTTTCATTTCACCTTGATCTGGGAACTGCCCCTTTAGCTAAGATTAATGTCTTAATCTCCAAACTGAAAAAATATGTTCTATGTGTATGTGTGTTTGAATGAGAAACTATGAACCACTGTGGTTGGGACTTAATGCATAACTCTTAATGACATCATCAGAGCTGTCCCTAGTAGGTCTCAAGATTTGGTCTGGAAACCTCAGAGCATGGAAAAACCCTGAACTAGCAATCCTAGTTTTGCCTCCAGTTCCCAGTGAGACAAATTTAATCTATAAAAAGGAGGAAGGGAGAGGGAGAAAAAAACAAATGTGGCAGCATCTTTAAGACTAAAGGTGCTTACCACACACTGAAGTAAAGCAGCAGTGCAGCAGGAAGATTCCGTCTTCCATGATGCCTTACTGCACAACGTCATTGTTCTTCTGTTCCAGTCCCATGGGAGACCAAAGTAAAACTGCATCTTTTTGCTAACTGGAAAAAATCTGTTAGCAAAAAGATGCAGTTTTACCTCAGGCATTCATGAGACCAAAACGGTAGAACACCAAATGAATTACAACATTGTGCAGTAAGGCAGCATGGAAGATAGAACCTTCGTGCAGCTTTACTTCAGTTTGTGGTAAGTTAGTCTTAAAGGTGCTGTCATATTTCTTTTTCTCTCTCTCTCCCTCCCTTCCTCTTTTTTATGTTGCAAGAGACTGACAAAGCTACTACTTCGAGAAGAAATCTGTGTGTATGTATTATTTTCTCTTTAATAAACAACGACTGGAAGGGATGTGGCTAGCAGGTACAGTTCCTTTGCCCTGGTTCATAGTCGGGCAATGTTTGGGGTAGAGAAATAGGGTCCATCTACACAGGTGTCAGATTGGGCATATCATTGAAGAACGTCTTTGAGTCACACCACACATGGGGTGAAAATTGTGGCATATGGGTGATACAGCTTTGGGCAAAGATTTGAAAGATTTGGCAGGCCTAGGGATTTTGGCAGGTCTTTTTGTTGTGGTTTTGTTGTTTGACAGATGAGCAGGTAAAGTCCAGCTTTGATTCTTTATGTGGTGGGGGTTGAGGAACAGCACCAAACATGAAAATGCCATAGACACCTCTCAAAAGATGTTGGAAGGGTGTGGTGATAGGGTTGCCAAACTGAAAACTGGAGAGGGCTCTTGTGCTTTTATTGGTTGTGTAGAAAAGGGATTTTCAGCAGGTATTGCTTCTCATGTAACCAGGTAACAAGCAACACCTAATGAAATTCCCTCTTCTGTGTGCATGTGCCTTCAAGTCAACTGTCAACTTATGGTGACCCTATTGATTTCCCAGAAGTTTCTGAGGTGAGGAATACTAAGATATGGTTTTGCCAGTTCCTTCCCCTGAAATCTAGCCTACAGAATTTGGATATTCATTGGCAGTCTCCCATTCAAGTACTAACTAGTGCAGACCATGCTTAGCTTCCAAGATCAGACAGGATCTGGTGCCTTTTACTCAACTATTAAAGGTACAAGAACTCTCCAGTTTTCATTCTGGTAACGCTGTGTGGGGAGTGGGGAGCCTTTTGCATTTTTGGCAACTCATACATAAGTAACTTCAAGCTGTGGCTTTATCAGCCCCCAGAATCAATTGAATTGTTTGAGAGATCAGGCCAAACACTTGCAAAATCTTGATGGGTTCATCTTTAAATACTCAAACAGCCTACTGACACTACCTCCTCCACAGTCACGCCCTCCCTGCTAATCACTCCCCTTTCTGAAGAGAGAGAAAAAAATCCTTATTTTAGGCAGGGGTTGCCAGGCAGCAATATGGGGTATGAAAATGGGCTAGGAGTGAGGTTGTGAGGCTTCTCATTGGTGGCAAATGACAAACCCCAATTTAGAGTTGCCACAGTGAAAATTGGAGAGTGCTCCTGTACTTTTAATGGATGTGTAGAATTTCAGAGAAAATTTCAGCAGGTGTTGCTTGGGAGAGGGCTCCTGTACTTTTAATGGATGTATAGAATTTCAGAGGAAATTTCAGCAGCTGTTGCTTGTTATCTCTTTGTTTAACAAGCAACACCTGTTGAAATTCCTGCATATTCACAAACATTAAAGGTACAGAAGCCCCATGGTTTTCAATCTGTCAACCTTAGCCCCCCCCTCTCCTTTTTTCCTATGGTAAGTCTTTCCCCCACATATAAAAGAAAGCAACTGGTAGGATCAGTGAAGAAGAATCAGGATGGGCAGGATATGTGAACCCATGTCGAATTTGGTCTACTTTGAACTGGGCTAGGCCAAATTCAAGATGGAGTTTCCCTCACTGTGAATACTTTCCCTGCATCTGAAATCAAAACTTCAGGCCTCAGTACCCTAAAGGCACCAGATCCTGTCTGATCCTGGAAGCTAAACAGGGTCAGTCCTGGTTAGTACCTGGATGGGTTACCACCAATATACCAGGTGCTGTAGGCTATATTTCAGAGGAAGGAACTGGCAATATCACCTCTGAGGATTCCTTGCCTAAGAAAACCCTATGAAATTAATGGGTTCACCATAAGTGGGCAGGAGACTTGAAAGCACATGTACACACACAATCAAAACTATCCTCCAGCATGGGGCATATAAAGAGGCTGTATATATATATATATATATATATATATACACACCCCAACCCACTGCCAGTTGGTTAGCAATGCTAATTTCTCAGGGCTTTCTCCAGATTTCCATAGGGCATTAATCTGTAGCCCCCTCTTCTCCTGCAGTGTACACTTAATCAAATATGAAGCAGGGGCAGCTCCCTTGTTTTTTCCTCCTCCTTCTTGATGCTGACTCACAATCAAAACCATTCATTTTGATACATGCAATGATGAAACACAAGAAATACTGCCCTGTTTTTGGACTGATACATTTTTTTTAAGTACAGTGGCATCCTTTATCCAGTTCTGGGTTGTGTTCAACGGAGTCAGCAAGAGTGGCCACTTATATATCATGAAAAAAGGGGGATAAGAAACACATCAAGAAAGGAAAGAAAGAAAGGAAAGGAAAAGGACAAGGCAGAGAGTTGTGTATGCTAATTGATACGTAGACAGTCACATTTAAAAACAATTTCTATTTCTAGATATCATGAAGAGACCCAGTAACTTTACATCCCAGTGCTGACAGTTGATGGGCAGTTTCAAGGTCATTGAATGGTCATTGTGTGATCATTCTTATAAGCCAAACGTAGACAGGACAGTCCTTCAGCTAGAGGACTGTTATATGTAAAGAAGGACATAGGGAAGCCCTGCAACCAGTGGAAATTTGATGCACTTTACATGGACAGGGGTGTCTCCAGCATCCAGACTAGTTTAACCCATCCAGATAATGCCTCACACGGAAAATGTGCTTTCGATATAGGAGAGTTGGCACAAACAAATGGAAACCAGAGCCGTCTAGATTTTATTTTTTATAGTATAAAATACAGCCAGGAGTAGTAAAAAAGAGGCACCTCCCAAACTCTGTGGGACATTGACCTGAGATTAGAAGCACACTACTTCTCCAATAGTGAAGCAAGTTTCCAAGGGAGGTGTCCATGATTGCAAGGGGAAGTGGGAACTGCCCCCTGTTGTTGCCATTTGTATATTTTCACTTGTAGGAGGAAGCCAAAAATCCCCTGGGACCCATTTCCCCCTTCACGCTCTGGTTTCCCACTGAGAGCTATGCAAAGCATCCCGGGGCTGAGTGGAGCTCTGCAGCTTCTGGCACAGTCCTGGCAACAGCTGAGCCCTTCCATTGCTCTCCTCCCTGCTCCGTTGGACCAAGGGGGCTGGGTTATTATTGATCGCTGGGGGTGATGGCTCAGCACTCTGCACCTGGCTATATTAGGGGGTCAGACAAGCTGGGAGAGTCAGAGCTGGCGACTTTATTGGGAGGTGGGGAGTGCAAACTCAGCGCATAGTGGGAATGGAACAGGGACAGCGTCATGCAAGAGGCCTTGCTTACTAAAAGAAGAGGTGCTGGGACTCAGATCCATGTGGGGACTCCATCGCACCCGGAAGCCCTTCCTTCTAATCCCTTGGGAATGTTTACAATTACTCTGCGGTATGGCAGAGGCACTCTGTACATGCACAAAAGCCAGACTGGATGACAGTGACCTGAGAAAAAGGTCAGCCCATTTGCTTTTTTATAATAAGCATTTAAGGAACAGATATTCGTAGAAATAGAATTATTTTTTAAAATCCAAGCTCTCTCATAGTCAGAGTAGACACATTGAATTCAGTAGGTCTACTAAAGGACTGCAAAATTTGGATCTAACTGAGAAATAGAGTGAAATACTGTAGATCCAGATTTAGTCATAGACCTATTGAATTCCAATGGTCCCAGCGGTTCCACTCTAAACAGTGCAAAATTTCGATACAACTGAGATAAAACATCCTTTTAAAATAAATTTCTCTCTACCTCTCTGAAGTATGGCCACAAATTTATAGCTTTTAAAAATATGCCACCAGTTTCCTTTTGCTGTTCCTATTACTATATAACTTATGAACAAGTAAAGATCAGATGGAATACCACCCCATCAACTGAAGTTGTCACTTGATTAAATAATATGACTTTTGGTTGATCAATCAATCAGTTAAATCAGTAGATCAATCTTCATAAATATGCATATGGCAAACAATTATTTTAAAGAAAAAAACAGTTTTCAGTTGTTTTTAGACAATGATCATATGTGTTAATTGGCTCATTTAGTGCCAGCTTACTTAGTGTTTGCCTTATCGACAACAGTTTGATTAATGGCTAGTGTTAATTATGTAAATTGTTTCTGCCAAAATTTCCTGCATTTACGTTTCAAATGAGTTCACTGGTGACAGCCCTTCCTCTCACCATGTCTGCATATACAATGGGCCCTACAGAACTGCAGGGGTTTGGTTCCAGGACCCCCACTCGGTAGATGCCAAAACCCACAGACGGTCAAGCCACATATTATTCAGTGGTGGCAACATGAATGCGCATGCTTTAGTGTGTCTGCGTTTATGTCGCTGCCATTGAATAATAGGGGTCATGGCAATCTGTGAACAGTCCAATCTGATATGGAAGGCCCACTGTAAAACTTGAATTCAGTATAATCTTCATGCATCTGAGCAGAAAGCTATTATCTACAAATGCTTGTATCATACAGTAATAAAAAATTTAATCTATAGAGCCACAAGACTTTTTGTAGTTATTCCTGCTTGAGGCATTTGCCATTCCATGTAAATCCTGGAGGGCTCAAGGGGAAGAAAATTGCCCATCTCCAGTCCTGACAGAATTGCCTATCCTATCTTAGGGCCTTGCCACACCCTTCTTTTATACCATGTTCTTCTGTTTGAAATCTGCTCCAGCCATTCTTGTGAGGGTAGCTGATTGTTGATGCTCTCTATTGTACCCTTTCCACATTTGCGCTTTCATAGCATCATTTGCATGTTTTTTCCCATCTGCATTAATGGTGTCATTGCCGACTCCTGTACCCTGCCCCTTGCTTTGATTGGTTTGTCTATTTTTAAAAAATGTAGCCATAATAACATGATGACATCATGACGGTACGATGGTAGAATGTCATTATAAAGTTCTCCATGATTGTCAGATCTTTTATCAGAGAGATGACACAGGAAAAGAAAGTGGCCATGCCATCTCTTGCCATTTTTATTCCTTTCTCCTGCAGAGAGAAAAGAGACTGCCATGTTTTTGGCTGTGCCAGTTTTGCCTTCTTTATATCCTTATAGCAATAGTCCATTGTTTTGCAATGGAACCGGTTGTAACAGTATAATGCTATAATGGTATAACAGCAAGCATAAAAATAAATAAATAAAAAACCAGAAGAGGGGGTTAAGAGGAGTTTAAGCATAGTAGAAAAGTCATCTTCCCCACCCAAGCACTGAAAATGGTCTAGGGCTTCTCTGCCAGAGATTTCTTTGGCAATAAGGGATAACCTGGCCACACCCACACTTCACCCACTAAATGGATTATTCATTTAAGAAAGTGCTATGAGATATCTGCACCTGAGTTGGTTACTAAATTGTTGTGGGAAAGGAAGTCATTAATGGATTATTTCCAGCGTGAAAAAAATACATCTTCAATGACCCTGCAGTGCAACAACGCCTGGAAAATGATGACGTTGTGTGATAAGGCTGAGGCAATAGTGGGACAAATGCATCACTATGACGGTATAACAGCATGGTGTGATAATGCCCCTCAAAGAAACATCATCTCTTAGAGATGAGAAATACATTTTTTTTAAATGGTGCATCATTAACAATTGTTAATTGGTTTAATTTTAATATACTTTTTAAAAATAGAAACAAAGCAGTATATAAGTATTCCCAAAATAAAGAGTAGAAAATATCGATATTAACACAGATTAACATTTGTATCAATTGTTTTTAACAATTCTTACTGCCTTTCTAGACTATCAACATATTTTGACTAATTTGATTGCAATCCTGTGCCCAATTTCCTCAACTCATTAGAACTTACTTCTGAGTAAATTCTGATAGATTACTCTATAAATCTTTCCCAGAGTGGTTGATGTGCCATTGTCTATTTCTGCAAAGCAACAAGAAGCTTTGTGGCTTATTTCCTGGACTAGAATCCACTTCATCACATCATCTGATGCAATTAACTCTAGTTCACAGAAATGTATGGTGTGCTAAATGTGTTAGTCTTTAAGGTGCCACAAGTCTTCTTGCTGCTTTTATTTAAACTGGTTGCATCTCTTAGCTGTGTGAACTACTTGTACCTGAAGGTTTGACAAAATAATAACAACAACAACAACACAAAAATTATTTTAGAGTGAGAAAGAACACAATGTGAATGAAAAATAATTTCTACCAAGACAGTGTTCTGGCTGGTTTCTACTCGACTTCACTTTTCCTTCTTGGGTCCACTATCCTAAGTAAACTAGTAGCACTCGCAGTTCCCCCAGTATTGTATCTAGTGATTATGTACTCTTTCTCCATGTTTGCCCCACCCAATCCAAATCCCACCGTTCTTTTTTCCTTCTTCTATAGGTGGTAATTAGGGTCCTTGCTCTGGATTAACACCTCAGTGGACACATTTACACTTAAGAGATGTGGAAAGCTATAAAGCAGCCCAAGATTTGGAAGGCACTGCAAGGGACATGGTGGACTGGGCCCAAGAAGGGGTGTTGGTGGAGTGGAGTGGAGTGGAGTGGGATGGGACGGGGTGTGTATGTGACCTAGTGATTGCAGAACGCCTACAAGGTTGGGAGTGAATGATGCAAATGCCAGCACCCATTCACATTGTGTCGGCACTATTCAGTTTGATGTTTGAGAGTCATAAGCACTATTGGTTGCATTCATCACTGCACTCACAATATCTCTTCACAGCTGGGAAGAGTCTATGCACAGTGAAAATGTGCCCCAAATACACTTAGCCTTTGTGTGATGTTTCAGCTATACCCTTCATAACTGAAGCAGCATGCTATCATGCCATTTCCCATATGAGATAGAGGAGAAAAAGAGGGTCTAGGTTTGCAGAAAGATAAGGTTAGGGTATAGTGATGGTTCTGTTCACTTCACTGGGCAGAGGAGCCTGTCCAATTTGAACCTTTACAGTTCTGACTCTGAACTGACCTGTTCTGCACTTAGTTATCCTCCAGATTTCTCTGTACCCAGATGTTCCAAGTCCCAATACAGAATTGTATCAAAATGCATTTTACACGGCTTATTTTGAGGAAAAAAACACATTCAGAAATGTATGTGTTGTGGAAATGTGTAAGCTGGCTAAGTGTAATAGCTTGTTGCAGTCAAAACAAAAGGCAGGTCAATTCATGCCCTGTAGTGTGATAAGAAACCATTATCCAGGTCACTGACCTTAAAGTAGCAATTTGGGAGCAAAGAAACATCAGGAGGAAATTAGAACAAGAGACTGCTGAGTTACAGTACAGAAGTCTGAATCAGGATGAGGGTTTCTTGTCACTCTACCCGTGTTAATTGGCTTCCCTAGTGCCATGGTGTTTGTGTTATCGTGCACAGATTTGTGAACAACGAGTGTTAATGATGTAAATGTTACAGTCAAAGCTTTCAGCATTTAATTTTTTTCTGATCTCACTGTTCACAGTTCAACTTTAAAATGTGTACTGTATGTATACTTGAAATTCTGAATAAACACATCATGTATCTCATGAAATAATCCACAAAATCTCATGTTACAATAAATTGAGTAATTTTAATGTGCCACCATAGGAATTTATGATATCTTGTGAACAGGTATTGAATTGCACATTTTCATTCAGATTTTGTTTTTAAAGTGTAAGTTAATGCAGAAACAAAACAGAATGGCCAGAATGGTGAATGCATATGAAAGTGACATGGAAATACTGTACATTTGTCTGCTCCCTACTTTGGATTTTTATACTTCAAGCTGCCAAAATCTGATTCCCAAAATGTTGACTTGGACAGAGTTGCCCCAGTCATGTGCAGAGTATATTTCCATTGCAAAAGGAACCCATTTAACATGTGTAGAAAGTGTCTTTTATTTGTGAAGGGGACCTGATTTTTTTTTTTAAATCTAAGGCAACATTCAACATTCCTTACAAATTTTAAACTTGGACCCCTTGTAAACTTACTTCTCCAACATGTTTCTCAGTCAATTTCTGGTTATCCTTACATGCTGTTAGCCATGAAAACACTACTACACTACTACCCATATTTGCCTTCCAATTACATCCTCTTGCCTTTTTACCCAGGACAATGAGATTGTTGTCAGTATAAAGTTGATTTGGTTGGTAAGTCCTATGTACACCTGGACATGTGTGTTATGGGCTTTCCATGTAAGGAAACTTTAGAGATACCAAAATCTTATGCAATCAGCTAAAAGTGGTACAAGTGTGATTTCGGATGGCACGATATTGAGTTATATTTCCCATAATAATCCCACATTTTCCTTCCCTATGGTCAGCCTTCTCTAGCCTGACATATTTCAGATGTCTTGGTCTGCACCTCCAACCAGGCCCAGTCACTCAGTGCTAGTTGGGGATGATGGATGGTTGTAGTTCTTCCAACACATCAGAACTGCATCAGGGTAGGGAAGGCTGACTCTGTCCCCCTGCCACCAACCCCGTAGCATCAGCATCACTTGTTTGCAGAGAGTTTTGTAAGGATAGGGAGATTTATTTTTCTGATTTCATTCCTTGCCATTTTTCTGCAACGGTCGGTCTATTAGTAGAGGTCTTCTCTGGCCTTCCAATTCACTATTGCCAGCTGCGTTGTTCCCTCAGAGTCAAAATGTGGGGGGAATTAAAAACTGAGAGGAAGGGCTAGAATTCTGAACAAAAATGCATATACTGCAGCATTTTCTTGTAGGTGCCAATGCCACATAATATAAATCACAACTACATATTTTGAATCAGCATGCACATTTGTCCTCATGTACCCAGGTGATTCACTACTTTTGCCCTTTTATATCTGTCCTGACGTGCCTTGCATTCATTCCTTTACAGCAGCAAAGAAGAAAGAAGAGAAGAAAAAGGAAGAGAAGAAGGAAGAACCAAAAGGTGGGACCAGGAGTCTAATTTTTGACATGGTGAAGCACATGCTTGTTATCAGAAAGTAAGAGCTAAGGACGAATAGTGGATGAATCACACAGAGATACATATTTCCTGTAGTGGCATATGTTTCAGCACCTTTTAAAAAAATTGCTTTGTTTTGTGTTAAACTGATGTAGCTGCTCCCATTACTTCTCTGAAAGTTCCATTTTCTGGGCCCTAATCTTGCTCTTTTAGTTTATATCTGTTATCTCAAAGTGGAAGTAGGTAAGGCCGTGAATAATTGTACTGTATACAATGAAACGGAGGGCATGCCTGCCCCTCTGTGCCAAATCCTGAAGATTTCTAAGTTGTACAAAGCCTTACTATCCTGATGACATTCCTTTTATTTGGGGGTGGGGAGACCTTATTTCCTCCATTTCACTTTTAAATGCTTCCCCCCCCCCAATTAATCCCAGCATTTTGAAGCTTTCTACTGTTCAGTGAAATACAGATGTGCTTGGAAGTAAGCTGCACTGACTTCAGTGCAACTCACCTCAGTCTGAGGTGGCAGTTTCAGCCTTATTCTTGGTGGAAGTGCCTATTTAGAAATAAATCTGACTGTGTTCAGTGGGATTTCCCCCCAGTTTGAAATGTACAGGGTGCCCTCCATAGCTGCAGTTTTAGTTATCTGAGGCTGAAAAAATAGGGACACATACTATAGAGTGGGAAATGCCTAGAGAGCTATCTTCTCTAGGAATTGCTAGTTCCTCCAGTGCAACTCTATGCTATGTTTGTACCAGAAGTCCTTTATTTTAATAGGGTTCACTGTTGTCTGTGGTTTCTGGTATCAGCAGTAAGTCTGGGAACCAAACCCCTGCAGATACGGGGCCGACCTGTATAGGCTTGCAAAGTCAGCTTTAATCTTGGGTGAGGGGTACTTACTCAAAAGTAAGCCCCACTGACTTCATTGGCACTTATCTAAGGTAGAGCCGTACAGGGTTGCAATTTCAGTCTTAAACTTGATGGGAGTGTCTACCAGAAGTCAGCCCCACTGAGAAGGATCTTGTGCACCCATGCATTGTTCTTAGTACCCAATGAACTAAATAGCAATAGCATTGATATTTATATACCGCTTATCAGTGCCAAAGCACTCCTTAAGCGGTTTACGATGTGTCTAGCTAACTAGCTGGGTACTCATTTTACCAACCTATGGAAGGATGAGTCAACCATGGAGCCCTCTGGGATCAAACTCATAATGTTGTGGCTTGCAGTACTGGCATTTAACCACTGCACCGCCAGGGCTCAAAAACAGAATTACAACAAGGGTTTTCCTCCCTGATGGGGAAAAAATAAAAGAAAATGTGGGAGAATGAGTTCATAGATACATGAGTTTAGCGCCTGTCTATTTGGAGGGGAAAGTTAGATAGAAGGGATTAACTATGAAAGAAAAAGCGATTGGGAGCAGGGCAATCTTCAGAGTCTACATAAATGGAAGAAGTGGGCCAGAAAATACAGCCAACATATGTAGAGGAGGGACAAGGGAAGGGAGGAGTTTGAAAAGGAAGCCACACTTCATGACTGTGGGTAGGCAAAACCAGTAGTGCTGAGTGACACTATGGGAAAACACATGCCAAAAAAAGGGAACACAAGCAGCTGAAGTACTTTAAATTGTCACTTCTTACAGTGTTAAGGTACAGTGTACAGTACCTACCAATTACTCCTTATTCTTGATGTTGGCATCCATCATGTGAAAAAAGAATTTAAATGTGGAAACACCAGCACACTGTTAGGCATAGTTGGCATTAACTTTCACCCCACTTGGATTTGTCCACTGTTTGTCTTCCTGTGTTCTACATAGCACAATGTAGAGAATCATGGAGGAAGAGATTCTGATGGGTATCTTTCAACTATTGCTTTTTTGGTACTGTTCCAGAACATATTTATCTCTCATACCACTTCATACTGTTTTATCTCAAGTTCCCTTTCCATACTGCTCATACTATTGTGGATCTGTGTTGAGGGACACTTCCCTTCTTTCTTGTCACCAGTCATTGGTTCCTTTTCGCCTATCTCAAAATTATACATTTATGTACTAGAAGAAATGGTAGAAAAGTACCATGGAAACTGCTGATAGTGCAAAGACAGAACAAGAAGAATCCTCAATTTCCAACATCTTATAGTTTAAAAGATGGTTTCAAAAAAGTACTTTTGGGAGACTGTGAGTCCCAGAACTAGCCACGTTAGCTGGGGATCTAAAAAAACCCAACTAAATCCAAGCTGAGGGAGTGTGATCTTCCACTTAAATAAACAAAACCAAAAAAGGACTGTTTCGTCACCTCAGCACATAATCACTATGGCGAAAATCCAACATGGCCATTCTGGGCACTGCCTTGCCAGCAAGCTCTTTGTGAATGCATAGCAATGCAATTCGGTTGTCCTAATGAGCAGGAGTGTCCATTTCCCCCACAGTTAAAAAAAAAAAACTTGAAAAAAGTCCCAAAGTCTTTTCTAGTGTAGTTTTTGTGGGTTTTGGCCCCCATCCTTCTGAATACCACGATTCAACGTGGAATTTCATTACGACAAATGAAATTTGAGGAGCATTCCACGAGGAGTATTTTCGCCATATAGACAAGCCCTGGGCCTGTTGTTTCCTTTGCTCTGTGCACAGGGTGAGAGGCAAAAGGAGTGTGGAGTGGTTGAGAGGGGGCCATGTATTGAAGCTTGGAAATCAGCAGGTTTGTGACTATAGTCTTTCCCAACACAGTGCCTTCCAGGTGTTTTGGACTACAAGAATGGCCAATGCTCTAGGATGGTGCGAAATATTAGGAGGGTAATAACGTTGGGAAAGGAAGTATAACTGGAGCCTAGAAATTGGCCTTGTACCAGTCATGAATACATGTCCATCGAGCCCACTATTGTCTGCTCAGACTGCAGCTTTTGTGATCTCAGGCAGAAGACTTTGCCATCACTTGCTACTTGGTTAAGTTAAAACATCAGGGCTTTAAAAATGGAAAGCAATATTATATTGTTATGAGAATAAGCTTAGGAGAACCTCTGGCTCTCGTCTCCCTCACCCCTGTGGCATTACTAAGGCCAGTATCACCCCTCCCTCCAACGGTGTCACCTCCCTGCACTCTTCTGCTGCCGCCACTGCCTCACCCCATCCTCACTTCTCACAGTTCAAAAATATTTGCAGTGGAGTACTATGTCTGTGCCCAAAACATATGTTTAGTCTTAACTGTGGTTAGTTGGAACAAGCCAGTTTCAGTTCGTGAGTTATGAAGCTGGTTTGTTTCAACCAAAACAGTTACAATTAACCACAGTTTAGGGTTCAGATATTAATACTAAACTGTGGTTCATTAAAATCAGTATCAAACTTTTGTAATCATCTCCCTGTGGACATGGCTGAGGAGGAGAAGCCCAAGGCATCTGCACATTGTTAACTATTATGTCCAAATTGGGCTGGTAAAACAGATAAAATATGTTTCTTCATCTCAAATTTATGGCAAGTGAATTCTGGGGGAGTCAGCCACAGCATCCTGCAATGTGTTTTATGCCAAGAGGTTTTAAGTTTTTCTTCAGAAGTGATAACTTAGAGGATAATAGAAATGGAATTAACAGGAACATTTTTAAACTGAGGAATATTCACCAAACATGTAAGCTTAAGGCAGGCTTTTCTATAACTGGAAATGTTACTTGCAGTTATGACGAATGTAAAATGATACCAGGGATAGTGTCAAGGATCAAGGATCTAACATTTTTCTTCTTTTGCATTCTTTAGCAGATGCTCCAGCAGAGCAGGGAGAAGGGGGTAAGTCTCCAATAACTTAGAAATAAATTCCCTTAATTATGACAAATGCATGGGAGCTTGCATATTGCAAGGTTCCAAAGGTATCTATCCAGTGAGTCTCTTTGTACCCTCTATATAGAGATGAAAGCCTTGCATATAGCAGTCCTTATAGCCTGCAGAATGGGCTGGCTCTGTCATTAGGCAGAGTGAGGCAAATGCCTCAGGCAGCAGACTTTGAATGTCATGAAAGGGCAGCAAGTTTTAATTTGTTATTCTTGTGTTTTTACACCCAGGGATGAGAAGAGGTACTTGTGGCATTTTCTGCCTCATGTCCCAAAAGAACCTGGCTGGCTTTGGATATATAATTCCACTTGAATTAACTGGGTGGGTAGGGCACCATCTGCTTTGCCACTTCAGGCAACAAAATGCTTTGGTCACACCTTGCCTGGCTCTCTTTTCATGAATGAGTAGTCACTGGTCTATTTGTAATTTTTAACCAGAGATTGGAAAAGTCACTTTTTGTCCTGCTGGGAGTTGTAGGTCCAAAGGTTTTTATAGCCTGGGATAAAATAATCTCACCTTCTCCCTTCACCTTTATCCATTATTTACTTGTCTCTTTTTGTTCCTCTGCTTAGCAAAGCAACTAGAGAAGAGGACATCATGAGAGACTCTTTACTAGTTGCCTTCTCAGTTCCCACATGAGTCATGCTATTGGTACCTGGGGCCCCTGTACTGCAGCAACCTATGCATCCCCTTAGGGCCCCTAGACAAAGTATCCTAGCATCCCTACATCATCTAGCACTAGTTTTGCTCAGAGCTTACCAAAAAGATATGGTAACCCACCCTTTTCTCTTCTATGTTCTTTTTTCCAGATGAGCAGAAAGGGGAGCCTTCCACTCAGTCCGACGGACTCTTCATTAAGAAGCCAGAAAGCGTGTTAGTTGAGAGTGGTAAGCATTGAAGCTGAACCTTCAATCCAGAATTACCTCCTCTGCAGACCCAGGCCCTGTGGCATTACTAAGGCCAGTGTCATCCCTCCCTTTGATGGTGTCACCTGTTGTGTTTTGGCCTCTCTGCACCCCCCTAGTGCCACCACTGCCCTGGACTACAGCGTTCAGTTCTGGGTGGCTTATTTTAAGAAGGATGTAGACAAGTTAGTGTGGGTTTAGGGAAGGGCAAAATGGATGATAAGAGGTATGGAGAACAAAACATATGAGGAAAGGTTGAGAGAGCTGAGTATGTTCAGTCTGATGAAGGGAAGAATGAGGGGCTACATGATTGTGCTCTTTAAATATCTCAAGGGCTGTCACAGAGAGGATGGTGCAGGTTTGTTCTCTGTTGCCCCAGAGGGTAAGACCAGGTCTAATGTTTTTCAGCAACAGGAAGGCAGATTTCAATTGAACACGAGAAGGAAATTCTTGACAGTAAGAGCAGCTTGGCGCGAGAACCAATTACCTAAAGAGGTTGTGGTGTCTCTTTCTCTGGATGTCCTCAAAAAGAGTCTGGACAGCTATGTGCTGGGGATGACCAGGAAAGCAGGACTGAAATGACTAGAAATAGCTCTCTGGGACCAGAGAACACTCTGGCTTTTCCCAGCCCTATCTGGATATGGCAGGGGTTAGACTTGGGAAATTTTCACACAAGGCTAGTGCCTTGGGGCAATCACATTATGAAAGGAAACAGGAACATGCCGTGTGATAAGGTTCCTTATCACACCTTTTGTGTGACTGTGCTGCTTTGAACCCCCCCTGGTGTGATAAGTCTCTTTGCTGCAGTTTTAGCATTACAGCAGTCAGTGCCATGAGAGGGCCTGATTCTCCTCCTCTCCTGCTCTCTCTCTCCCACTTGCTATTCCAAAGCAGGCTAACTCTGTGCCTGTTTTTTAATTTTTTAATCTTTGCTGTGTTTGCATAATTACAGCAAAAACAATTAAAATTATTTTTATTTTGTTGTTTTGCTGTAAGTATAAGGTTTTTTTAAGAGCACAGCGTTAGCTACTTTGGAATAGTGAGTGGGAGGGGACAAGAGGACAATCAGGCCCCCTTGTGTCACTGATTGCTGTAATGCTATAGTTGAAGTGAAGGACCTACCACATCGGGGCCAACAGTGGAACAATAGCGACATTTAGAGCTATTGATGGGCTTTTCCTGTCAATTAAAGGGGACACCACAGTAAAGGTTTGAATATACACCAGCTACAGGACAATCATGGTGTCGTATGATAAGGTTCAGCCATAGATGCTACTATCCTGCTTTAATACCACTTTTCTAGCCTCGTGTGATAATCTCTTTGGAATCCATTTCACCACGGGGGTACAGCGCTTTCCATTTTGTGAATGCTTTCAGTAGAAATCCCTGTGCTGCACCGTCAGCTGGACAAGGAGCAAGTCCCTTCTCAAAGTGTTCTCATCCTGCCCTGCCCCATGGAAATTTAGAGAGGATGAGAAAATGTGGTAGAAATGGGTGCTATGATGACTTTTCCTATGTTTGTTCTACAGGGAAGGATGTGTGCATCAGCATGCAAGTGGATGGGAAGCAGCTCCCTTGCAAACCATCAATCAAATGGTTCAAGGGAAAATGGCTGGAGCTAGGAATTAAGAGTGGGCTGCGGTTCCAGTTCAAGGACAGCTTTGACAAGGAGAAAAATGTGAGTTGTAGTTTGAAAGAGAAAGGTGAAGGAGCTGCTGGTGGTGCACCATCTCATTTTGGGGTGGGCAGCTTTGGCATGTTGGGGTGGGTGATTTTTACCAGAAAAAGAAAAGAAAAGAAGGAAGGAAGATAAAAAATGGCCAGATGTCTACTTCTAGTTTTGAATTTTTTAAATGCATTTTTATGTTAAATAGTCCAGAAGAGGCCATGGGACCTATTTTAAATGTGAATTGCCACTCCTGGTGGACCCCATGAAATATTGTACACCCTTTTCAGCCCCTCCACAAAGGCTGTTTTTGTGGTCCCTGACTTCCCCTCACTCATATTTCTCCTTTTTTTCTGCATCTCATGGTTGTTTTAGGGCATGACTACACAGGGGGGGTAAAAATCCAGATAGGATTTGGACTACTTTGGCCCGGAGCTGCGGTGCCTGAAATTCAGACTATTCTGGCCCTGATTTCATTGCCACACCTGCCAAAGCCCGAATCTTCATTAGGTTTTTACTTGTTACTCATGCTTGACTTTGAGCTTGGGGAAAATCAAAAACCCAGTGGTAGTCAAGCCTTCTTTGAAGGCAGAACAGGTGGCTTACTCATGATGGTGGGGCAGGCACAGGTTCTGCTTTTAGACAAGGCAACTCCCACTAGTGGTTTGCTTTTCTGGTGCATATTGCCTCTCTGAAGCTAGACCGGGTGGCTACTGCTGGCACTTTGCCTTTCTTGGAGCTCAGAGGGGTGATTGTAAGCAAAGCGCCAGCGGTAGCCACCTGGTCTGACTTCAGAAAGGCTACTACAACTGGCAGTTTGCTTACACTCACCCCTCTGAGCTCTGGGAAAATCAAAGCTCCTGTGGTAGCTGCCTGGTCTGGCTTCACAGATCTGACTCCTGCTGGCGATTTGCTTTTCCTTGGTGATTGTGCCACGAAAGCAAACCACCAGTGGTAGCTGCCTGGTCTAAAGAAAGAATGGGTGGCTTACCCATGAGTAAGCTTCCCATTCTGCCTTCAGACTGGGTGACTCCCAGTATCAGTTTGCTTTCCCAGTGCACAATGACCCAGGAAAAGTGAACCACCAGTGGGACTTGCCTCTCTGAAGCCAGATTGGGTGGCTGCCATGGCGACTTTCATTTTTTTTGAGCTTGGAGGGGTGATTGTAAGCAAAACAGCAGCAGTAGTAGCCTCTCTGAAGATAGACCAGTTGGCTACCACTGGCTCTTTGCTTTTCCCAGAGCTCAAAGGGGCCAGAACCCCCTCTGACACCAGAACAGGCAGCTAGCCTCACGATGGCGCGGTTTGCTGGGAGGCATGTGTTCTGACCTCAGAGAGAGCGCCTACCACTGGGGCTCTGCCTTTGGAATAAGAAGTGTCACCAAGGAGGTGGGAAATAGCAGCGCATCAGGCAACACTTGTCCTTCCTTTCCTCCCCACCCCACCCCCCCAAATCCAGTGCGGATGGCTTGTCCACATGACAGTTTTCTCCGGAATTTCCAGTAGACTCCATAGAAACCTGTGAGTTTTCTAAAACCCAGATTAAAGTGGTATCTCCCCAAGTCTGGTGTGAATAGTGCCTTACAGCATGTGTCACAATTGCACCAGATCCAGGGGAAAGGCTACACATTGTGTGGCATTATTTGGCCAGATTTGGCGGGGATTCAGGGTTTGTGACTGGTGTTGTCAAGCTGTTAGTGAGGATAAAATGGGAATGGTGTGAGCCATGTATTCTGCTCTGAGCTCCCTGAAGAAAAAGTGGGCTATAAATGTAATTGATAAATATGTAATAATTCAGTAAATAAAAACAACTTTTTGCAAACTTCTGTTTTTCCAGAAGTTTGGGATTACAGATCCCATCATCACTATGCATAGTCATGCTTGGGGCCAGTGAATGTTGTAGTCCAAAATATATGGAGGGCACTAAGTTGAGGAAAGTTAGGTGAATATTTTTCCTGCTAGCCTAAACAGGATGTTTTTTCTGTAATATCCATTTCTACTCTAATCCCATTTATTTCAGTGGCATTCACCTATGCATGCCTGACTTTCACTGGATCATGCCAGTTATATGTACTAAACATGCTATGAAAGAAGTGGATTCCTGCTGCTGATTCTCCTTCGTGCTTTTTTTTTTTTGCTTATGTCCAAAGATCTACTCCTATGAGCTAAGAATCGGCAAAGTGGTCGTTGGCGACCGGGGGGACTATCGCTGTGAGGTGACGGCCAAGGACAAGTTTGACAGCTGCACCTTTAACATTGATGTGGAAGGTATGGCCCAGGACCCTTGACTCAGAAACCTCAATAGCTTGATCTCTTACCCCATCCTTTGGAACTATGGTGTACACACAGAGGGGTTTAATCCTTTTTCCTGCCTGCACTATTATCAAAGAAAATAGTCTTCTGAGGCTACTTTCAACCCAGGAAGGAGGTTTCCATTTACTCTTCCCTCCCAATGTTTGTTAAGTGCACTGGGAGACCGATTCTAACCAGTGACATAAATAGCCCTATATATGGCCTTCCCATGTGTAAAACAATATTTATAAAATAATATGCTTGACTTAAGAAACTGAAGATGCCAGCCACAGATGCAGGTGAAACGTCAGGAATAAACTCTTCCAGAACACGGCCTCACAGCCCGGAACAAAACCACAAAAAACCTATGGAAGCCAGCCATGAAAGCTTTTGACTTCACATAATTTTCTGACACTCTCTTATTTGTTGAGGTTTGCCATTCTAAGACATACCACCAGATTATGGGCCCTTCCACACTACACACTTAAAGCACTGTAACTCCACTTTAACTGCCATGGCTCCATGCTATAGAATTGTGGGAACTGTAGTTTCATAAGATTCAGGGCTCATCTACACCAGGCAGGATACACACCAGCTCCCCGCCGGCGTATACTGCCTCTGGAGCTGGCCAGACCCCCCCCCCATTTACCTGCAGAAAAAGGGGCTGGAGTCCAAATAGGATGCTGGCCCATTGCTGAAGCCATCGCCATTTTTTCTCTACTGCGGAAGCCAGGCAGAGGTCCTGCAACATGTGACCACAGGCCCCCTGCATGTGACCAGGCTTGGTCATATGCTGTGGGACCCCTGCCTGGCTTCTAGGAGAGCTAGGGAGCTGGTGGCGGCAGTGGGGAGTGGTGTTCTGGGATGGGCCCGATTTGGCAGAAACAGAATAAACTGGGTATTTTCCTGAAACACGGTAAAGGGCCCTCTCCCAGCTTGCCCCTGTTTAAGCCCCGTATTTGCCCTGGGGGTAGTTTGGACTGCCTGGGACAAAGTGGGGTTAAATGCTCTGCGCCAAGGTATTTGGTCAGCCCTCAGTCAGAGAGCTTTTGTGCCTCATAATCAGTTTACAAACCTCATAATTCCACAGGATGCAGCCATGGCAGTTAAAGTGGAATCAGAGCATTATAACTGGGTAGTGTGAAAGGCTATCAACTGAATAGCACATGAAACAGGCAAGGGAATAGTAAAGATGTAAGAGTATGAATTCTGAGACCCAAACTGATATAAAATGCAAAAACTACTGATTGTTTTCAGAAGGGGATGTTCCTTCAATCTTGTGGTGTAAGTTGTAGTAATGTAATTATGTTGGCTGGGCATTGACTCTTGTCGAAAACCTATTGAGTAAAAAAGGGCCTTGTGTTGCTTCTGGAACATTCTTGGCCTTGGCTCTTTGTCTGTCTTCTAGATGAAGGCAGGAGGGCAGCAGCCTCCAACAATATGTAACTATTCAATCTTATTATGCACACTTGGAACCCTCAGAATCCCCCAAGAAGTAGTGCAGTTAAGCAATTTTAGATCCTGGTTCTATGTGGAGGGTTTTTAAAATGGTGATATGTTTTATTCTGTTTAAAATGTGCAAAGCTACCTCTGCTGTGTTTGGGGCTATTATTCTGCTAAATGGAGTCCTAGAGAAAGATGGACAAACTTGACAGTTTTCTTGTCCTGCATTTGATTTTTTTTTTTAAGTACAGCCTCCCTACCCCCACCTCCATTAAGAAATTTATACATTTAAAAATAAACCCAACAAGATTTGAACACATTCCTAGGACTTTTTCGGATGGCGATCTGTAACGGAAGCAGCCTTGTCCCCGTTGCGAGGCTGCTGCGCGGTAGGGGGTCTGTTTCGGATGACGCTGTCCCCCTACCGATACTGTTGCAGAAGAGCTGGGAGGCTGCAGCGCTATATTTAGTGATTACTGTGCCTCCATCCATTTTAGAGGATCTCATAATCTCCAACATTTCACAGATGAAAACTGGGATATGTGTGGCCAAGCAACAGCTAAGTGTGGACAAGATGAAAAAAGCTATTAATGAGGAAGAACACACAAGCTAGGAGAGGCTGCAGCAGTTTGCTTTTACCTGAAGCTACTGGGAAGGGCAGATCTCAAAACCCAGTAATCTCTCCACTTCCCCCCATGCAACAAAACATCCAGGCCCTACTATGATGCATTAGTGTTGATGAGGCAGTGTTGGGAAAGAAGTATTTGGGAGCTGATGGGACAGATGTAAAAAATATCCTTGTTAAAAGTCTGTCAACTGTACAAGACTTTTTGCCCTTGCATGACAGTGAAAAGATAGCCACTTTTTTAAAAAGTTCCATTTTTTAAAAAAAAGATCTAATTCATACAATTTTTTGCATGAAAAAAAAATGCATGAACTTGTCACCAAGGGCTGAGTTCAAACCTGCAAAATAATTCATACTTACCTTGATCCCAATCTTGTTTGAACACATGACATTCCTCCAGTTTTGAAGTGGAAACACTTCTTTTCGACATCTGAGGGCTTTAATGAGATTTTTAAAAAGCTTTTTACTCCACAGTTTCTTGGAAAAAAACTGTTTTTCTTTTTTAAAAAATGTGTGTCCCTATGCTCCAAAATGGTATCAGGATGGAATCGGAGCAGGGGGTGGAAGGCGGAACAGGCTGGTGGGTGGTTAACTAGGTTCGGCAAGTGTGGCGTAGCCATTTTGTGGGAGGGACCGAATTATTTTGCAGGTGTGGATTCAGCCCAAGACTCCCAAAATGCAATGTTTGTGTGTGTGTGTGTGTGTGTACAAATTTACAAAGAAAAACTCTTGTATGTTCTCCAACAAAGAGAAAACTTTTGAAGTTTTTTATTTATGCATGCATGTTAGAACAAGATAAATGAAAATGTACATCTTTAGTTGATGGGGCTCCATTTTTACCTCTGGGTTTGTTAAGTGAACAAGCACAAATGCCTTCTTTCATGGAAGAGTAGGCAAGGTGTAAGACTTCCATTTTATGCCTGTATTTTCTTATCTTCCAGCACCAAGAACAGATGATAGTGGCAATGTGCTGCAAGCTTTCAAACGGACGTAAGTGCTCTTGGCTAGAAACTCAGTCTTTGATGTAGGGTTCCTCTTCCCCAACCTGGTGCTCTCCACATGTGTTGAACTGCAACTCCCACAATCCCTCAGCCAGCAATACTGTGTGACCCAAGGGTTACAAAAACATGTAGAGGGCACCACAGTAGAAGTTTGATTCAGACAGAGGGGAGCCATAAGACACCTCCTATTCACAGTCACAGGACGTTATCAGAAGCACCAAATACAGCGTCATAACAACACCACATAAATGCGAAAGGGTGCGCATACCAGACGACGTCGCCCTTTCACATTTATGTACTGGCCAAAACCCATACTTTTTTATTGACGGCTCAAGCCATCAATCGATCCCCTGTGGTGCTTTAGTGCCAGCATTGCCAGTGTGTGAAATCGCGCGCCATTGTACTTACGTGAATACAGCGTCAATGGCCAGTCCGGCCAGAACACTTCCAGGTGAGATCATGAAAACCAGTTAGGTGACACTCTTTTTATTAACCTCCCCAGGTTTCTTGTACTTTTAAAGGTGTGTTTCTGTGCTTGTGTAAACCTTTTCTGTTTTTGTTTTTCCTTACTTTTTGAATTTACCATGCTCGCATCTTCTTGCGAGAATTGGCAAGATCTCTAACCAGAACGGAGCTCCGTTAGTGCTCCGTTCATGCCTGGGCTGCTTTTTAATGCTGCTGGAGGTAAATCTGATATTTTGGGTTATTGTGCCAGGATAGGAACAGGGTTTACTAATAGTGGGGCAGGAAAGTTAGTGTGTTTTGTGTCTGATAAAGTTGATAGACTGTCCACTCTTCCCTTTGTCTCTGTGATGCCCCCTGGTGGCTAGCTTAGCCAGTTTACTGTTGGTGCTGCAATGGGTTGACCTTGGTTTTTGCTCTTCTTCTTGCAGAGGGGAAGGCAAAGATGACATTGCTGGAGAGCTGGACTTTAGCGGATTGCTAAAGAAAAGGTAGGTGACAACTGGAGAATGGAATATATTAGGACAGATGGGCAGAAGCAGAACTTGGAAAAGTTACTGTTTTTAAAATTTATTTATTTATTTATTTCCTGCTCTTCAGCCTCAAGGCTATCAGAGCGGCTTACAAATTGTTTTAAGCAATAGCTATTTACACATCTACACTGTGTTAAGCAGTTTCCAATGTGTGTTAGCTAATTGCCCCCCACAAGCTGGGTACTCATTTTACTGACCTACGAAAGGATGGAAGGCTGAGTGAACCTTGGAGCCTGCTGGAATCGAACTTGCAACGTGGTGACTTGCAGTACTGGCATTTAACCACTGTGCCACCAGGGCTCCTAACTGTCTCTTTTGACAGTTACTCCCAGATTCTGGAAACAGAATGTTTCCAAGCTCTGGAAGTTTTTTAACTGGATTGGCCTTTTCAGTAGGGAACGGGGGAGCAGGAGAATGGGTGTAATGCTGGAGGTGAAAGGTTTTTTGTCCCTCCTCCACCCTTTTCTTCAGAGAGGTCCAGCAGGTGGAAGAGGAAAAGAAGAAGAAGAAAAAGGATGATGATGATGATATGGGCATCCCACCAGAGATCTGGGAACTGCTGAAAGGCGTGACCAAGAAAAGCGAGTATGAGCGCATTGCCTTCGAGTATGGCATCACTGACCTGCGTGGTATGCTCAAAAGGCTCAAGAAGGCCAAGGTGGAGGTCAAGAAGAGTGAAGGTCAGCCAGGATGCCTGAGGTCTCTGCAGTAGGGTCGGGGAGGTCTCCTGAGGTCACTGACTTGCTTGGTATAGGCCATGGGACTGGGGGGGTGGGGGTGGGAGAAGGACATAGGTCTTGTCTCCATCCTGAATATTCTGGTGGAGGGGTAAGATTAAGGATAGTTGGCTACTTTCACGTGGCATATCTGTTGCATTGTGACTCCAGCCAACTCTACAGGAAGTAAATATGATTTCCACTTAAATGGGAGTGATTTGTTGGTGCACAACAGCCCTGTACTGACATTGTGTAGGTAGATGTGTGATGTGGTGTTTCACCCAGGCATAATACATTAACTATTTTGTTTCTTCCAATTATAGCCCATTTCCCCAGCCCATTTTCCCTTGGACTAGGGGACACTATACATTTATAGATAGAGATGCCTGCAGGGTTGGAAAGTTTCTTAACAAAATGTTTTCTGGTGGGCTATCTTCTATGGTGATCCACCCATGGGATATGTTGGGGTCCTGGGGTACTTATTTTGGTGGTGGGTGGCTCATGACTGCAATCTTTGTTGTCAAAAATACCTAGGCTAGTCAGTCATTCTGGGCCATTATGGAGGGGGCAGGACAGACCACCATATTTTTGTAGTAGTGACCATCCTCTTCCCCCTGTACCCCACAATGCCATACCCCAGCACAATTCAACATCTGGGCATTGCCAGAAACAAAGATGGTGGTTTTCAACTACCAGTAGAAGGATTTGTATGTCTGTGTGTTTTGAAATGGCCCCCTAGGTGCACCAGAAGTAGACTCTTCAAGGGTGCAAGGCTCCTGGCAACTTTCCAAAGATGCTTCTGCTAGGGAGCTGTATGTAACCCTGCTTAATGAATCTGTTACATTTTAAATACCTGTGCAGAGTCTGAATCAGTAGTTGAAATCTTATGGACTGCTCTAATGGCACAGTGGAGATGGTATATGTGTGTGATGTGCATTGAACCCATCCTAATTTACAATTTGGAGATAGAACTTAGTTTGGGCCCAGCACATTTAGGTAGTCTGAGAGGAATATGTGAAGGCCTAGGGAGCATGAAGCATTTTCTAGATCATGAATGCATAGATTCCTTCAGACCATCTGCACCCTGTCAGCCATCTGTGTACAACCCACACTAAGATTCCCCATCAGACTACCTGACAGATGCAAGTAATTGTGAGTGTATATTGAGAAAGAAATCCTACAGAACACTTCACCATCTCTTTTCAGGCACCATTCTCTCCCTACCTGTTCAATTTTGTGCATACACAATTGTTTGTGACAGGATGACTGAAGGCATCTTGCACACAGTCATCATCTGACTACTGCCCTGTGTGCATCTCAGCTATAATGGGCTGGGGATGTCCCCTTAAATGGGAGTTGAAGCTCTGTGGCAGTTTAACATAGAAAGGAATTGTGAATGGAACAGAAGTCACTGACAGAGACAAGGAGGTAGGCCGGTGCAGAGCACAAAAAGGGGATTTCGATTGTTATTCCTGTTCCTTTTCCAGCCTTCATTAAGAAACTGGACCCTGCCTACCAAGTTGACAAGGGCCAGAAAATCAAGATGTGGGTGGAGTTGAGTGACCCAGACCTGAAAATCAAATGGATGAAAAATGGACAAGTGATCAAGCCCAGTGGCAAGTGAGTATGAGTGGGTCTGAGGAATGGAGGGCACCGCACTGGTGTTCTTTTATAAATGGAGTGTTCTTGTGGATGAAAAAAAGGGGGAAGCAACTGGGGAAGGTGTAGCATTGTAGGAGGAAGCTCTGGATTCCTCTCTCCCTGACTCATTTGCCTGTGGCTTTTCCTCCTTTTGAATAGGTACATCTTTGAGAATGTGGGCAAGAAACGCATCCTGACCATCACCAAGACGACACTGGCTGACGATGCAGCCTATGAATGTGTCTGCGGAGAGGAGAGGTGCTTCACAGAGGTCTTTGTCAAAGGTGAATATGGATGGGAGTGTGGATGAGGGCATCATAGCTGGACAAAATAGTGGCCTTAGCGAGATCCAGCAGTGGGGTCAGAACTTAGAACAGGTAGTTTTTAAACTATAATTCCCAGTGTCTCAAGGATTCTGGGAGTTGTAGTCCAAAGAGTAACTTTTCAGCAATCTGTGGGTGGGTGGGGGCATGCAGAGGATATGTTGGCGGGGGGGCTTGGCACTTGTACAATTAACAGTGTCCCTCCTATGCTGTCTGTCTGTTCCTAGAGCCTCCTGTACTGATCATGAGTGGCCTAGACGATCAACAGGTGGTAGTGGGAGACAGGGTTGAGATGGAAGTCGAAGTGTCTGAAGAAGGAGCCCAAGTCATCTGGTATGTTCTGTCTACCCTTTCCTATCTTTCTGTTCCATATCCTTCTAGCCAACTAATCTCCCTGTCTCTAGTCTGTCTTCTCTCTTGAAGCTCCCACCACCTGTGCTGCAGTCTCTGACATTCCCAGTTAAAATTAGGGATGGAGAAGAAATTTGTTTGGTTCACTTTTTAACTTTAGTTTACCTATTTTGTGCATCTGAATCAATATATGAACTCAGATGCCTTTTGGAATCAACACTTTTCTGGATTTTGTATGAAGATTGCCTCAAGGGCCAACCAGTCAGCACTCTTCCCAGTTGTTTGCTTTTGGAAAACATGAAGATTTCTTTTTCCTCCTGAGTACTCAGTTTTTAGTTTGTCCAAAAAGACATGAATATGGATGCACAACGGGGTCACTGTTTAAGATATATGCCTTTGTACAAAGCTAAAGATAAAATACTTATGTAATGTGCTTATATCTAGCTAAACTTTTAGAAAGTTTAGAGCAGCCTACATGGTGCTGCATTAGTCCGTGATCCAGTAATGATGAAATCTGTATCCACCTAGCTAAAACCCTGGAAAGTCTTGGCTCATTGATTGGGAGCTAAGTGATTGAGCCTTTCCCCAGAGGGCTTGCTTTTGTTTCTATGTATGGGCTGATCTCCTCTACCCTGTATCTTTTAGATGAGATTTTAAAATGATATTGGAAGACACAAATCTTTGCAACATGAGACAGACAGAGGTTAGCGTGCTTTATGTGTGAGACATTGTTCCTGCCCACTGTGATGTTATAAAGACCCATTCCCAGGGCTGGTTACAGGGATCATACAACTTGCCTGTTACGACAGCTCTACTGGCTGCCAGTTTGTTTCTGGCCCCAATTCAGGGTGCTTGTTATGACCTATATGGCTTAGGTCCAGGCAATTAGACAGACCATATCTCCCAAAATGAGCTTGGCCAAACCCTGAGATCCACAGGAGAGGCTCTTCTATTGGTCCCGCCAACTTCACAGGTACAGCTGGTGGGAACACAAGAGGGCCTTTTCAGTAGCTGCCTCTAGACTTTGGAGCTCCCTCCCTAAGGAGGCTAGAACGACCCTTTCCTTGCTGCCCTTCTATTGGCAGGCCAAAGCTATTTTATTCAGACAGGCTTTTAGGATTGTTTTAAATGTACTGTTTATTGTTTTGAAAACGTTTTAGAGTGTATGTTTTTAATATGGTTCCTAGCTGAATTCAGTTTGGCTTTTCAATATGATTTGTTTTTAATTGTAATCTTTTTAATGTGTAGGCCATCTTGAATTCCAGTCTTGGGGAAACGTTGGGCTATGTGGTGGTGGTGATGATAATGATGATGATGCCTCCTCTCCCTGCAATCACTCATCTGCCCACTTGCATCATGGACATCTGATGGTCCTCATGGCTTTGTTCACTCTGCATTTTAGCCCCTTTTGCTTCTTTCCACCTCTAGGATGAAGGACGGTGTAGAGCTGACTCGTGAAGAGACTTTTAAGTACCGCTTCAAGAAAGATGGCAAAAAGCACATTCTCATAATCAACGAGGCCACTAAAGAGGATGCTGGGCGCTACCAGATCATGACCAATGGTGGCCAGTCAGAGGCAGACCTTGTTGTTGAAGGTTTGTGGCGGCTGGCAAAATCATGGGTGGCATGGGTGGCTCTGAAAGAAATCTGAAGGTTTTTCTAAGTAGGATATTGTAGGATCTGACATCTCCTTCTCCCTCTTGGTCCGCAGACAAACAGCTTGAGGTACTTCAGGATATTGCTGATCTCACTGTCAAAGCTAGTGAGCAAGCTGTCTTCAAGTGTGAAGTGTCAGATGAGAAGGTAACTGGCAAATGGTACAAGAACGGAGTCGAGGTGCGGCCCAGCAAACGCATCACTATTTCTCATAAGGGCAGGTGAGCATAAAGGCAAGAAAATGCTATGTCCATGTAGGTGAAAAGAGGAGAAAGGGGATATATATATATATGAGAGAGAATGGGGTGGGTATGAATTACTTTTTAGTTCTGTTTCCACCTGCCATTTTAGCTATGTAAGTACAGCTGAATCTGTAGTGGTGATGGTCTGGGTAGGGTGTTGGATCTGGATGTAGGAAGTACAATTTGTGTGTTTGTATTTAGCTGGCTTTGCATTAACTTCCCTGTTTAGCAGACTTCACTCTGCTGTTGTTGGCATAAATTCTTTTTTGGCCTTTTGACCAAAGGTCATAAATTCAGGGCCACCCACAGCAGGTGGGTCTCCTTCACTAGCCTTGACAACTATAGGGGGAATTAAAATGGTGGGAGTCACCCTCAGCCCCAGCAGTTCCGACATGAAGCAAAGGAAAAACAGTGGTGTCCCAGTGCTGAGAGGACCTTTGGGCTTGGTTAGGTGAAATAGAACTGGAAAAGTTATTTTTAAGATGCATGAATGAATATATTGACATCCTGAAGTTGTACGTAACTGGGTCCCAGAACACCATCCCATTGCTGTTACATCACAGATGACTTCAGTATGTAATTACATTAATTTTTCTTTTAGCAAGGTCAGTGGCAGGCCTTACTGAGAGCATGGCCATTTGCATCTGTACAACTGTGTTGGCCCTTGATGCCAAGTCTGGGGGGGGGGGAAATACACAATGTTTGACTGATACCTAAAATCTCAGTTGTATGGTTCAAGCTTAGTGGTACTCTAACATATCAAGGTGTCCAGAGACTGCTAAAGGAAAGCCTAAAACCTTGATGAAGGAAAGGCAAGATTAACATTGTAGAAAGGGAAAAAAGGAAGGCAGGAAGGAAGGCAGGAAAGAAGGAAGGAAGGAAGGAAGGAAGGAAGGAAGGAAGGAAGGAAGGATGGATCAATGTTCAGTGCTTGAATTGTAGAGTGAAAGGAAGCAGGTGCATAATAAAATCCCAAAATCCCCATCTCCTGATTCCCTATGATTTTGTCAAAATTGTGGTCATTCTGTGGACTTATAAAAATAATACTGAAAGGGGAGTACCACAGCAAAGCTGTTTAACAGTGGAATACACTGCCTCAGAGTGTGGTGGAGTCTCCTTCTTTGGAGGTTTTTAAAAAGAGGCTGGATGGCCATCTGTCAGCTGTGCTTTGATTGTTTATTCCTGCATGGCAGGTGGTTGAACTGGATAACCCTCGTGGTTTTTTCCAGCTCAATGATCCTATGACCAAGCCCCCTCTGGCACTCCTGCCACTTGAACACTGGGTAGGACTCCCCACAGATGAGGGGCAGGAAATCTGTATTAGGGATGAAAATCAAGGCAGGTCCAGCTCACCCAGTTATTTTAAAGGGTAGGTCCACCTTAACTAGTTATTATTATCTTGACTAGTAGTTAACCTTTTACATGTGTTAGCTTAAGATAAATCCATGGAAGTATTTAGAAAATGTAATTTCAGACACATATTACCTCAGAGTTTTTCAGGTTGTAGGTTTGTTTGCCTCATTTCTTGTTGTTGGTGCTCAGTGCTAAGCCATGGCCCACAAGAAGTCATATTTTGATGTAATATGTTGTGTAAAATTTCTGAATTACCAGTCTGTTCATTCTTATGAAGAGTTTAGTAAGCATGTTTAATGAGGACGAAGGAAGGTCATATCACGTCATCTGTGGGAAGTCCTGCCTTCTTCTTGATTTAGCCTCCTACCCATACAGTTTGAAGTAAGTCTACTGGTTGTCTGCACACTCCTGTCAATGGCTTCTAACTCCATTTTAATTCTGCAGGTTCCACAAGCTGGTTATCGATGATGTGAGACCAGAGGATGAGGGAGACTACACCTTTGTTCCCGATGGATACGCTCTTTCGCTGTCTGCCAAACTCAACTTCCTGGGTCAGTGCAGGGAGGGACTTGAGCAAGAGGCCTTGAGATATTGTGCTAAGTGTAAAATCCTTTCCTTTTGCTCTCATAACCAAAGCACATGTTCAACAGGAGAGACTGAAGTATGAGGAGTGGCTTAGGGAGCTGGGCATGTTTAGTCTGGAGAAGAGAAGGCTGAGAGGTGACATGATAGCCATGTTTAAATATTTGAAGGGGTGTCATACTGAGGATGGAGTAAGCTTGTTTTCTGCTGCTCCAGAAACTAGGACACAGAGCAGTGGACTCAAAGTACAGGAAAAGAGATTCCACCTAAACATTAGGAGGAACTCCCTGACAGTAAGAGCTGTTTGGAAGTGGAATACACTGCCTCAGAGTGTGGTGGAATCTCCTTCTTTGAAGGTTTTTAAGCAGAGCCTGGATGGCCATCTGTCTGAAATGATTTGGTTATGTATTCCTGCATGGCAGTGGGTTGGACTGGATGGCCCTTGTGGTTTCTTCCAATTCTATGATTCTATGAGTCTACTGAACACAATGCTGCTCCCAGCCCTAGCCCAGAAACAGATGGAGAAACTGTCAAAAGACAATGATATTTCTCACACAGTTTCTTGCCTCAACACACACAGTGTTCCTAGGGAATGCCTAGACTACTTGGGACTTTGGGAAATAATCCCTGTGTATGTATATATACAGTATATATAAATATACAATGCTTTCTATTTCTGTGAATGCTGCTGCTTATGCAGCCAAAATTGTCCCATTCGTGTAGAATGGGGAGATATTGGTAGGCTTGATGAAACTGTAGGGTTAACAAAAATCTTTAGAAACAAATGATAAGAGAGGAATCTCTGAAAACAGATTAAAGGGAGCTCTGCCAGTTCTGGATCCTAGTATGTCACTGGCAAAGCTCCCGTTCATCTTAGAGCAGCTGCTGAGGGGCTGCAGTAAAGTCTAGAGTGGATTTGTTGTCCCTGTGGAAGAGGATCCACTAATTACCTCTGCAATTATGATCACGCATGTTCAGTAGACATAAAAACCTAACTGTATGTCCCATGTGTATACCCTATAACCAATGGGTCTAGAAACCTGTGGTGTAGCTTTACATTATTTAATTAATTATGCTGGTATCTTATCCATTTAATTAATTATTCTGATATTCTACCAAACTGGCAATGCATGTCTGGCATTTTTTTTTTTTAAGCGGGAGCCTAGAGTAGATTGTAAAGCTTTTATACTAGCTGCAGAATATACCTTCTTTGCTCCATGGCATGCCCAGAGGCATAATTTCTGATGGATCTGCCTTTGATTGTGAGGAAGTTTCTGTCATTCTCATTTCTCACAGAGACACTAATGTTAGTGTAAGTCACTACAGTATAATTATATAGCAGCTTTGATGGGAGGAATCAGATATTAAAATTTTGAGCAATACCCTGAGGTGTTCACTGCTATTTTTTTCTTCCTTCCTTTGTGTTTTCTCTCCCCTTCTAGAAATCAAGATTGAATATGTCCCTAAACAAGGTAAGCAGATCCTGACTTCCTTGATGGAAGGGTGGGTAGGATGGGAGCCTGAGAATTCTTAAAACAACATTGTTTTCTTTAAAAAGTGAAATTTTAGGAGGAGCGTGTATTTCCCATTTTATCTCATAATCGTTTCTGATTTCTCTAGAGCCTCCCAAGATCCATTTGGACTGTGGATCAGGGAAAACAAATGAAAACACCATTGTGGTAGTTGCTGGGAACAAGCTGCGCCTGGATGTTTCCATCACTGGGGAACCACCTCCTGTGGCTACCTGGATGAAGGGTGATGTGGTAGGCATTGGTAGGACTGGATGGCAAAATGCCCTGAACTCTAGCACTATAACCTAAATCCATTTGCTTCTCCCAACTAGATTAGGCGCACTGAATCAGTTCTGAATTATAAGCCAATACTTATTTAAATCTTATTGATTTAATTCAGTCAGTGGAACAGTGGAACACTTTCAACAGTGGAATGCTCTGCCTTGGAGTGTGGTGAAGTCTCCTTCTTTGGAGGTTTTTAAACAGAGGCTGGATGCTATCTGTCGGGAATGCTTTGATTGTTTATTCCTTCATGGCAGGGGGTTGAACTGGATGGTCCTTGTAGTCTCTTCCAAGTCTATGATTCTATGAATTGGTTTACTCACATTAGGATTAGCAGTTTGATTTAGGTCTATAAGTACAATTAACATTTCTATAAAATAATACTTAATTATATGCTTCCCACAAGGATAACCATTCTGTTTAATGAATTATAGCAGTTAATGTCCAGCTCTTAGTAGCCAATATATATCTTCCATAAAGCAAAGGTTTCTAGTTATAAAATCTTCCTTTTTTTTTTTTTAACCATATCAGCTGAATTTAATTTTTAGATTGTTTTGAGTTTTTGGCATTGGCAAACCATCTTCCATCTCCAAGAAGGTGGCAATATATACTTATATATATTTAAACAAACCTCTATAGCAGCATTCCCATGTCCATTTACTTGGATTGGGAATAAGCCCTATTGAAGACAGTGGGACTTACTTTTAAGTAGGCATGTGGGATTGTAGGTCACTCAGTCATAGATGGAAGGACAGATAGCTCTGCAAGGTTCCAGGCTACACATCCCAGAATATATGTACCAAGAATCACTTACAAACTAAGGTATATCCACACTGGACAATTATAGCAGTTTGATGCCACTTAACTGTCATAACATCATCCCTGGGATTTGTAGTTTGGTCAGGAACTTAGAATTCTGTGCTAGCTAGCTATTGGACTATAGTTCCAGGAAGTGCATAAGCTGAAAGTGTCCCCATGGAAATGAATATGACTTAAATTAAAGCACCGCTTGAACTTAATGGGGCCCAATTCCTCCTAATTTTCTCTGGATCCATCCCAAAGTCTTTTGCAAAATAAACAAATGTATTAATGACTTGCCGTTTCATGAGCTAGAGATTTGCTTTTGCTTTCAACATGAAAAATAATATTTTGAGAACACTGAAGGGACTGTTGGTGCCTGAAATCATGACTTCTCACACTGTAGTTTCCTTTTGAATAATTCTGGATCCCCGTGACCACTCTTGCCTATTCTACCCAATCCCTCAGGTCTTTGAGGAGAAGGAGGGTCGGGTTCGTATAGAGGAGCGGAAGGAGCTGAGCAGTTTTGTGATAGAGAGTGCTGAGCGCTCTGATGAAGGGAGTTATACCATCAAGGTGACCAATCCAGTGGGAGAGGATGTAGCTACTCTCAATATCAAGGTCGTGGGTGAGTAATATGTCGAGACAAGAATTCCCAAGGGCCTCGTAGCAGGGTATTTTAAAATAAATAACTGGTTATTCATTCTGGGTATTCATTCATTCTGTACTATTTAAAATAATTTTAACCAGTTTTAAATTGTCTGGTTTTTAATTAATAAACTTCAAATTATATTTTTCATCTTCTAAAACTCCTGTTGCTGTTTATCACTTTGAATTGATTTTATTGTAATCCACTCTGAGATCTTTCATAATAGGGTGGGGTATAAATACATTTAATAAAATAATTAAAATAAATGCTCCCATTCAAATAGTGCATGAGTGCAGGAGTTCTACACTACGTACAATCCAAACATTCAGAGAGTGTTGAAAGTGATTTTTTTTTCAAAAAAAGGAAGAAGTCAATACAGAGCTGTAAATACATTTACAAACATCAATATCATAACAATTTTTTTATCCTGCCAACCACCAGAAAATACCTGAATTTTTAAAAAGGAAAAATCCCTAGAACACTTATCAAAGCTTTAAAAAAATGGTTAAAAACACAACTAATCTGGGATTGCAAAAGATATATATTTGGGGTTTATTTTTATTTTTGGTTTCAGTAAAGTTCAGAATGCATGAAAACAGAGGTGGGAAACATGTGGTTCACTGATTAACCTGTACGTGGCATTTTTTGTCCACTGGATATTAAAAAACCAAAGACTGGGAGATTTATCTCAAAAGGAAGTAAAGCAGCAGTGCAGCTAGAATGTTTCGCTTTCCATTCTGCCTTAATACATGATGCCTGCATTCTACAGCTGTTCCACCATCTCCCATGGGACTGGAACTGAAGAACAGCTGAAAAAACTGATGTCATGTGTTATGGCATGTCCATTTGGACACACAACTACTACTTAAAAATGACTTGTCTTGGAACCTTGGTTTGACTCAGCATTCCAATCTCTGTTGCTCTATTGTTCCTTGTCTTTGGCAGATGTTCCTGATCCTCCCGAAGCTGTACGTATCACCTCTGTTGGTGAAGACTGGGCCATTTTGGTGTGGGAACCACCAAAATATGATGGTGGCATGCCTGTGACTGGTGAGTGCATCAAGTGAACTAGTGATACTAGTTGTTTGTTGTTACTGTTGTTGTGTGCCTTCAAGTGTTTTCCGACTTACGGCAACCCTAAGGAGAACCTATCACAGTGTTCTCTTGGCAAGATTTGTTCAGATGGGGTTTGCATTTGCCTTCTTCTGAGGCTGAGAGAGTGTGACTTGCCCAAGATCACCTAGTGGGTTTCCATGGCTGAGTGGGGATTTGAACCCTGGTCTCCAGAGATATAGTCCAGCGCTCAAACCAATACACCACACTGACACTCACTAGACCAGATTAAATTTCAACTCAGCTACCTTCACCATTATTTACCAGTCCAATTAGCAGAAAGCAAAAACCAAAGACATAGCTGCGTTAGTCTGGAATATCAGTATGCAAAAGGATCTTGTAGCACTTTTGAGATTAACTGAGAGAAAGAAGTTGTAGCATAAGCTTTCATAAACTAAGGTAGTAGACTTAAGGCTTGTCTAGACAGACTATTTACCTTGTCTTACCCCCATCTTGGAGCCCTATAGTCCAAATGGTACAGGGCTTTTGCCCTGTTTTGATCCTGGGCAGTCCTGACAACTCCCAGGGCAAAAATGGGGGGAAGATAGGGTAAAGCCCGTTAAAACGTTATATTTTAACACCCAGGAAATACTGCCTCTTTTAAGAAAAAATGGATTGGGACTCACAGGAATGCAGGAATCCATACTGGCCCACCAGGCCATATCAGCAACCATTGTGTTGCTCCCTCTGAAGCCAGGAAGGAGGCCCACAGCATGTGACCAAGGCTGGTCACATGCAGGAGGCCTTGATCATGTGCTGCGGGCCTTCTTCCTGGATTCAAAGAGAGCAACGCCAATGGCAGTGGAGGTGGCTGCCAGTAAAGGCCGGCATGTCCGTGTGGCCTCCATCCTGTTTTGTCCAGGTAATGGGGGAGCAATGGGCCTGATCCAGTGCCAGAATACACTGGTGGGAAGGCAGCATATTCTGGCCAGTGTAGACAAGCCCTGAGTCTACAAAGCTTTCTCTCAATTACTCTCAAGGGTGCTATGAGATCCCTTTGCATACAGAAAGCAAAAAACCTACTTTTACAAAAGTTACAAAAGCTATTCTCAGTTGGTATAGACCACAGGTGGGAAAAGTGCAGCCTGCAGCCTCTGACACCCACTTTGGAAGCCTCTGAAACCCCTGGCAGTCCTCCAAGGCCTCTCAATAACTGCAATTAAAAGAAAATATTTAGTTTGATTTAGGACAATTTTCACCTGAAAACTGCATAGGTAGCTCCCTAAAGATGTGAAAAGACATGAAAACACTGCCACCCATTGCTTACACCCCCCATTGCCTCTGTTTTGTTGCTCTCAGAATGGCAACAGCAAGTGACATGACCTCACTTCTAATAACCATTTTGAGAAGGGATTCTGAAAAAAGACTGAAGTATAGAGGTATTTTGGCATGCTGGGGGTGCAGCCTGTGGGGTACCCAGAAGAAAATTGGACTCTGGCCTTCATTCAGTTGCCCACTCTGATATAAACAATACTGAGATCAATGGATAGGAAGTCTGACTCGGTGAACAAGACAGCTTCTTATGTTTATACAATTTATGCGAAGTTGTTGCAGGTTCCCATTGGATAGTTACTGTGATGTCTCTGGTGATGAGCATAGTACTCTCCATTCACATGCCTGTGTTAAAGTTTTTAAATTATCATGTTTGTAAACCAGAGGTGGGCAACCAGCAACCTGAAGCTATTGAAGCCATCACCTACTGCAACTGTCTAGTCTACTCAATACTCTTCCCATGTCACCATTACTACTGTTTGAATCCATTCAGTGAAATATCTCTTCTTTTGGTTGAAACGTACTGGACTAGAAACTTTACATTTCACAGCTCCATTGTGTTGTGTGGTGGTTCAGCATATAATAATTCAAGCATATCCATGTCCTGTGAATGATTGGAAACAGTGCTCATTAAGGTATGGCTGGAATACCCTGAAATTCCTTTGCCCATGTGGATATGGCTTGATGATTCACAATACTTCTCTGATCATGTTAATATTAGATAGTTTTGGTTATAGAAAAAAGCCCAGGATGTTGTGTCTTCCTCTCATTAATCTCATTTTTTTCCTTTGCATCCCAGGATACCTGATGGAGCGGAAGAAGAAAGGAAGCATGCGCTGGATGAAACTCAATTTTGAAGTGTTCACCGAGACCACCTATGAGTCCACCAAGATGATTGAAGGGGTGCTGTATGAGATGCGTGTCTTTGCAGTCAATGCCATTGGAGTCTCCCAGCCCAGTCAAAATACCAAACCTTTCATGCCAATTGGTGAGTGGGTAGCTGTTGTGAAGAGATGAGCTGGGATAGACTGAGATGGTGAGGTAGTAAAGCAATGAGGAAAGGCAAGTGATAAGGGCCAGATCATACCTCAACCCTTCATTAGTCAAGTGGCTCATTCTTTCTGTCCAGGTTTAGCCTGTAGCTAGTTCAAAACAGCATACAGAGAGAGGAAGGGAAGGGGCTATAGATGGGTAGATTAGGGCTATCCCCCTCCCCAGAAAAGTGTCAGAATGCCAGACATTTGGCATTAGATACATGGGGGGAAAACGGATGCAATTCACATTGAAGTATGAACATCGCTCATTCATACTTTCCATACCAACTTGTGAATAGAAATGCAGTCATAACTTCAGTATTTATATTTTTCCAAATTATGTGATATATGTCACCAATTTAAAACCAAATTATAGAAAGGTGTGCACAAAGATGTACTGCATATGTCCGTGAAAAATACAATAAAAACACATTATAGTAGGGAAAGTTACTTGCAAAAATGCATACATCAATAGCAAATTAGTATTTTATGCAGAAAAAAGTGAATATTTTGAGGGAAATGAGTATGAAAATACATATATGGCATCATGGAAACTTTTTAAAAATACAAACTGATTAAAAAAATAGATGGAGAGGAACTTTAGGCTGGAAAAATGAGAAACCAAGGGCTTGTCTAGATGAGAAGATACAATGCTGATTCCTGTGCATTAACACAAATTTGCAGCAGTGTTCATTTGTCTCCACAAAATCCTTTGGCAAAATCACTGGTATGTGAAGCTATCTGTGTTTGAAGTGCACATGCAGCATGCCTATCAATCAAGATGGTGGCTGAGAGTGAATTACTCGTGTTATTATTCTCTACAAGTTGGTGCTGCTGCACAATTTACTTTTTTAACTGTAAATCAAAGGTGCACACGTGTGACCTTACGCTTAAAAAAGCTGTTTGGTTGCCTCAGCTCAGCAAAAAAGCACATGATTGATAACGCAAAACTCCAAAATGGCACTTCCGGCCACTTCATTGCTGGCAAGCCTACCCCCCATGCATGTCCGACCAATCAGCTTTCCACTTCTGCCCTCGCTGAGAATGGACAGTGATGCGAATCGGACGTCCAAACGAACAGTAATGCGCATTTCCTCACATTGTTTAAAAAATTTCAGGAAAAGCCGCAAAGACTTTTCCCATGCAGTAAATGGAACTTTTGCCCTCCCCCCCTTCCGAAAATCATAAATCTCAGTTGGATCACATTGGGACAAAAGGCATTGTCCTCAAATTCTATGAGGAATATTTTCATAGTCTAGACAACTCCCAAGTGAAACTGAATTAACAGATTTGTCCATTTTTAGTTGTTGTATTGTAGATGTAGATTTGCTTGTATGTATGTATGCATGCATGCAATGCGTCTTCCCTATTTTTACAATCTAGCCCCTACCAGTGAACCACTCCATCTCACCTTGGAGGATGTGACAGACACTACAGCGACGCTGAAATGGCGTGCTCCAGACCGGATTGGAGCAGGAGGCATTGATGGCTACCTCATTGAGTATTGCAAAGAAGGAAGTGAGTTACTGCAGCATGAAGGGAAAGGCCAAGGGGTCTGTTTGTGTGAAGAAGAATCACAATTTATTGTGCTCTCCACAGAAAATCATCTGCATGCTTTTCACTTGAAACAAGAAAACCTAAATATCGTTTGGCCAAACCCCATGATATCCTCTACTTCTTAAACTTGAGGATCCAAAGGCGTGAAAATCGTGCTTACCTTTTGTTCTTTGTCCTCATACCTGTACTCTCTTGGCTTACCTTCCCAGGCGATGAATGGATACCTTGCAACACAGAGTTGGTGGAGCGCTGCGGCTTTACTGCTAAGGACCTTCCAACAGGAGAGAAGCTTTTCTTCCGGGTTGTTGCAGTCAATATAGCTGGAAAGAGTCCACCAGCCACCTTTGCACAGCCAGTCACCATCCGGGAGATTGTTCGTGAGTCAATTTGGGCAACTTGAGCTATAAAATCCAAGTCCATAGTACCCCTGTCCTGTTGTCTGGGCTTTAAAGAAAGGTTGCATATTGAAAGTACAGGTGAGATGGAGTGGAAGCCATCTAGATCAGGACCTAGAGGTGGCATTTAACCTTTTATCCCCACAGTGTCCCCAAACTGGAGGAGAGAGGGTTGTGCTGCTATTTGCAATGGGGTAGAGCTTCAGTTGACATGAATAGGAGTTTTTCTCCCCAATGGAGAAAGCAGACACCTCCTGCAAGTCTGAACTAGAGCCTTACAAATTGCTGTTTAAAAAAACAGTAAGGCAACTGTTAATTGCCTGAGTGGCATTTAATTTCCTTTTGCCCTGACTGGCAGGCTTTGGTGGGTAGACTGATGTTTTGGTTTGCCAGCTGATCAGAATCTCTTTCCTATCCCAACTAATTTTGGCTTATTCTTTCTGGAGTCAACCATCATCTTCTGCCCCCTTACCTGTACCTGGCCCCTTCCATCAGAATTCACACTCTAGTGAATTAATCCCATAACTCTAAACTGGAAGGAATTGGACATTTTAGCCTGAAGGTTTTTCCAAAGTATTACCATCGCAAGCTTTCCCTGCTCCCTATCCTATCCATCTTACTCTTGTGCCCACACAACCCTCACTTCCTGTTTCCTGTTTGAAAGCTGTTGTTACAGTGGCAGGACCATTATACAAATAAGGGGGGGAAATGCTCTATCCTCTGGTCTCTTCCAACTCTATGATTCTATGATCTTTCGGCTATTCAGATCATTACTAATAATGTTTTTGCAAGAGGAGGTTTACAATGGGCCCCCCACAAATATCTACTATGAAAGTAATAGAAACAGTAATTGAGAATCCTTGGTTTCTTCATCTAGTTCTTCTCCTAAATACTGTATTTGTTTAGTGCTGCTGCTCATATACAGGCTGGAGAAACGTACGGGACTCACAGCTCATATTCTCCTCTCCCTCTCATCTCTTTTCACCATTGAGCATCCTTCATTATGTTCTCAAGCCCCTTGTTTTCTCTTTGCTTTCTACAGAACAGCCCAAGATCCGTCTTCCTCGTCACCTCCGTCAAACGTACATCAGGAAAGTTGGGGAACAAATCAATTTGGTGATCCCATTCCAGGTGAGCAACTGACTGGGGGGGAGGGAAAAAAACCTCTCTGGACCTCATCACTGGGCATAGACTATTAGAGGAAATTGACAGGCCTCAGATAGACGGTAGCTACGTGCCCTGCTTTGCGAAGCTCTATATGACATGCTGTCGTAGGGAAGCCCTCTGTTTGAATGTGTCCTATGTTTGAAAGTCTGTCCAGTTCAATTCTGATTTAAAGCTAACCAATGGAAAAGAGAATCCTAGCAATTTCCTATTAATATTTTACACCTGAGCAGCAGATGGTGTAGGCAGGTACACCGCTCACCTGGTAACCATTTCCCGCACTATGGTATGATGTAATGGTGTTCCTATTTAGATTATGGTAATTATTTGTATGTGTGTGCACATGCATGATTTTTTATTTTTAGCAAAGTGTAAGTAGAGGAAAGAAATGGCAAAACTACCTCTGAGTATTCCTTGCCTAAGGAAACCCTATGAAACTCATGGGGCCACCATAAGTCAACTGGTGACTTGAAGGTACATACACAAACACACAAGTAAGCTACACCCAGCCAGTGTGGTGTAGTGGTTTGAGTGTTGGAGGCCAGGGTTCAAATTTCCACTTGGCCATAAAAACCTACTGGGTGAACTTGGCCAGGTCACATTCTCTCAGCCTCAGAGGAAGGCAAGGGCAAACCCCCTCTGAACAAATTTTGCCAAGAAAACCCTGTGATTAGGTTAGCCTTAGGGCAGTCATAAGTCAGAACAAGTGGTCATAAGTGGTCATAAGTAACAACAAGAAGAAGTAAGTAGCTACCCAACCAAAATTACAAAATGCCTGGCTGAGTTACTGGCTAAGGCAGCAGTTTGGTAAAATCTGATGCAGAGATACCAAGTTTTGCAAAGCTATTTTTTTTTGGACTATAATGGCTGAAGGATTCTGGGAATTGTAGGCTATGGGAAACAGCAGAGCAGTGGTAAGTCTGGCCATTGGATCGTCACCAAACATTTGTAACTCTGACTCTAAAGTGAAGAGTTAGGGGCCAGATCAGCAATGGTGGTGCTACCTTTAGGCAATTGTTGATGGCTGTCTTAGAATCATAGAATCATAGAATTGTAGAGTTGGAAGAGACCACGAGGGCCATCCAGTCCAACCCCCTGCCATGCAGGAAATCACGATCAAATGCAATCTTTCAAGAGGCCAGCGCTTTTTTATACCGCAATAAGAAAGAGGGGGAAATTTTTGCTTTCCCAGCACCACCATAATGCCTTTACTTTTACTGCACAGTAAATGCAGGGAATAGTGAAGAACTGAGGGCCTAATGCAAGGAAGGGCAGACAAAAGACAAAGAATTCCCATGGCACTAGGAGGAAGTCTAGTGGATCAAGAGGGAGCTATATTGACCAGCAACTAGTAATCAGTGCATGCAGATATTAGCTCTTCATCAGGGCCAGATCTTGAGTGTACTGGGATCAAATCTCACTAATTATTGAGAAATTGTATATATAAATTGTGTTATTTTTTCTCTCTTCTCCATTCCGAAAACACAATTTATGTATATAATTTCTCAATAATTAGTGAGCTTCTCCCTGGGCTGTTTTACCCTAGTCCTATAAATATAACCATGATTTACAGCAATAAAGATTAGAACCAGTGAGTTTTTGTTTCAAAAACTGGTTGCATTGTTAAATATGTGGGGGCTGGGGGGGTTGCCTGTATTTTCCACTTTATTTTTAAATAAAATAAACTTCCATGAGCAAGCTCCATGTTTCCTGCTGTAGCTAACACTTTCAGTCTCTAACGGTTTATTTGATTTCCCCAGCTTCTTCTATATTGTTACTTCATACACACAGACTTTCTGTGAAAACGTTCCTACAGTGGGGTATTATATACCCCTTCTCAACCCCTTCTGGTGGGTAATGTTTAAGAAATCTCCAGAGATCTCCCAGCCAGTAACTCTTCCTCAGAAGACATGAACTAGACACTCTGGTCCATTAACATGAAATCTTTGAAAGGAATGTTGTCCAGTCACTATAATACTACCATGGAGAGCCTGTGATCTGTGAGCCCCATATGGCCCTCATTCTAATTTCATATGGCCCTTAACATCCTCTGGCTTTCTAGATGTTGTGGCCCTGCTCTTGATATCTCTGTTCTGGGTGCTACTTCTTCTGTTCCGTGTACGTGAGAGATGGGGATAAGGGAGCAGCAAAGGGAGAGTGAGGCTCCAAGAGTTACGGAATCCAGCTGTGTTGTAAACATTTTTTTGGAGTGTTGGCTCCGAGTGTATAAACTTATATCTGGTCTCACCCACATTGTTTGCGGTCCCTGATCAGTTTTCCCCATGGTGGGCCAATGGTCTTTCCAAATAAAATCCCCCCACCCCCCCGCTGCTGTAATACTATGCTCCCAAAGCCATGTGTGCGCCAATAGAGGACATAGTTGGGGGAAAGCTTCTCAGCTGTAGAAAAGAATGCTACATGCTTGATAGGTTAGCAATGGAAGAGACATGGTTAGAATGAAGGGTTCCTCCATGCTGATCCAAAGCATTTTATCAACTCCAGGGAAAACCCCGTCCTAAAGTAACCTGGGCAAAGGATGGGCAGCCTCTGGACCCCCAAGAGATCCATGTCCGCACCTCAGACTTTGACACCATCCTCTTCATACGCAAGGCTGAACGACACCACTCAGGCAGCTATGAGCTCAAAGTTCAGATTGAAAATATGGAGGACAAGGCTGTCGTCAAGATCCGAGTTGTGGGTAAGGATCATGCCCTCTTTGCAATTCCACTGTTGCCACAGCAAGTTTCCTTCAAAGAAGAAGAAGAAGAAGAAGCTAGAATTGTTTGTGGGTTGGGGCAGAAGATATGGGGATGGAGGAACTGTATAAATGGGGAGGAGGGAAGCCTTATGTTTTCATTGGTGAAATCTACTCCCATTCAGGGATGGGGTTTTATCTCAAGTAGTAGCACAGCATGGAAGTTGGGACATTTTTGGATGACAACTTCCAGAATCCTTGAGCCACTGGCCATATGGCTAGGAGATTCTGGAAGTGGTAGTCCAAAAAAGTAACATATCCAAGCCCTTAATCAAGCAGGGAGGTAGGTAGAGAGGGAAGTAGATAATGATATCTGATTTATGAAGTGGGATGTTGCCAGGCCAAAGTGTGCGGCAAGGTGCTTCCTTCCCCCATTACTTTGTGCAATATTAATTGCCTGTCTTTATCCCAGCCACACCTGGATATTTGAGGTAGCATATGAAAAGCAGAGGACTTTCTGATCACCTGTTATCTGAACATTCACATTGGAGGTGACCAGGACTAAAGTGCCATCTTCTATATGTGGAGTACCTATGGGCACTACCTGATGTACAGAGGCAGGGCCAAAGCCACAGTTTATATGGAGGGCTGCATAACACTGGGGCAATGGGAAAGCAGTTGTGTGTGGACAGGCATTTGTGTGCAGACAGGCTGACAAGCAGCACTTGAATGGTTTCTCCACTGAAGAGAGAATGAAAGAGGACTCAGTCCCAATGTTCTCTCATTTCTCCTTGCTTTCTCACTGCAGCTGCTAAATTGTTAATAAGCCTTAATCCAATCCTACTCCACCAGTCTCCTCTCTCCCATCCCCACCCCGTGAGAACCCTAGATGTTCACAACTCCCAGGCCTCAAAGGCTCAAGGGAGTTGGCATTGCAGAGCCTTCTGCTGGCAGAACATGGGATGCTACAGTGAAAGAGAGAGCTTTCTTGGTTTGCCTTGACTAACAGCTCTCTCCAAGAGGTTCTGACCCTCCCCTTTGGAGGTATATCTTGTCACTGCACCCATATTCTGCTTACCACACCTTCTCTTAGTCCTTGTCTGGTAGCCTCCTTCTTCCTCTCTCCTCCCCCTCTTTCTGACACCTCTTCTTACTAGCTCCCTCCCTTCCCCCATACAAGAGGGAGAGATCATATTCGGATGCTCTATATTTAAGCTTACTTGATGGGTTAAGCCAGATGACATCCCTTTCAGTACTGCTGAAATGACACCCTCTCTCCCTTATCCCCAGACACACTTTCTCATCAGCCACATCTAATCCCTATTTGGCTGTCGGAATGTTTGAAGCATAATTTAGCATCTTCCACCAAAAGCCTTCTGAGAATCTGCCTTTGAAAGCAGAACATGCTTAAGACAGTGTTACCCTCAATGTTGTCCTCCATGCATCCCAACTGTCTTAACCACCACTGGACAGGGCTGGATTCCACAGCCTCCTTCCCTACAGTGTGTCTGGGTGCACATTTATAATATGATGTCATGGCTGCTCCTTGCATCCAGTTTGGGCTAGAAGGAAATCCTAAATCATTCACTTCCTGCCGCCCCAATTTACTGCCTTAGCAATAACGGATGTTAAATGGTAGGCGTGAGCAACCTGCAGCCCTAGGGGAACACACATTTTTGGCCTGATTTCAAAAGTCCTCTGAAAGTGAGCAAGTTCAGAGACAAATGTCCCTCGGGAGGGGGAGAAGTAGAGGGTTGCCAGAAAGAGAGAAGGGATGGATCAGGTCACTTATAGCTGTGCCCCCTATTACCCAAAATGCTCCTTGGAAAATTCCAAGTAAATATTGAGTTTCTAATATGTTGGGGGAATTAGCAGCAACTCGACTTTAGCAATGCAATAGGGAGTAACAAGGGAATCTTGAAACCTTTGTATACCAGTACTAGTCTGGATAGAATACACACACGTGAAATTAAGTATGTTTTTTATTAAAGAGTTCAAAAATAACATCAAACACACACACACATTCACACAGAAAGCATTCATACAAGGCTATAGAAAGGCAGTAGGAAAAACTTAGATAGAGGGTAGCAAGAGGATTTGTTGGGGGTGATACAACCTGTCCTGTAGTCAATCCGGCAGAGTGGATGGAGGAATCTTGTTAACACAGAGTGATGGGCTTTCCCCTATAACTGGAACTCTGTGCAATGAGCAGATTTTTTAGGGGTCATTTATACCTCCAAATACACCTGAGGGGAGTGGATGTTTCATGGGTTGCAACAATAGATTCCATGAGCCTTCATGGATTGCACAATTAGTTTCCTGGTCTTGACAATAGGTATGGAAGATGCTAACGTGTTTCAAACTATCCTTAATGTCCAGTAATTGGATTTTAAAAGCTTGAGCAACCTCTGTCTTAAGGTTGGGGATTAAGGAGAGGAAATTTCAAAATCAGCATCCAAAGGATTCATTCATCCATTGTCTCCCTTTCCACTGGGAAATGTGTCCTTTTGACTTTTAGCCTAAGTCTTCCCTAGGGTAAAACATGGCACTCAGATGACCTTTCTGAGACCATCCTGCCTTTTCCCTTGTGAAAGGCCACATGAATGAACCAAATTAATAATATGCCAATTTATTAATACACCAGTTTTATTCTATGTCAATTTTTGAGGTCTCTGGAAGTGGAGTGTGAGCCGTGCTAACACCCCAATTTCTGTTCTGGCCACTGCTGGCATGGTACCCACAAGATTATTCCTAAGGGAAAACAGACCTTGACAGAAAAGAGGCTCACCCTGTGGCGGTTAATGTGTTGGTCTGGAACTTGTGAGGACTAGAACCATGATCTCCTGATAGCATGAAAATCTGTGGGTAACCCAAGGCTCAACCTTGTTATCCTGAGAGTTGGGGGGGCATTAGAGTACCACCTGCAATGCCAGCACCTCCTTGAAATTTGGGGGAATTATAGCTCAAAAGGGAGGCCTGCGAGAGGAGGGTAACTTAGGGGATCTTTTCACCTATGTATACCAGTACTAACTGTAGAGAGCACTCTAGTTAAAGTTAAGCAAAGTATTTTATTGGAATTAACACAGGGGATACCCTAACATACAAGAACATACACTATTAAGAACCATACAAGGCTATAGAAGAGTAAGGCGGGAAAGGTTGGATAGAGAGAAGTTGGGGGTGGAAGGCTGACAGTTACCAGTCTTGGAGAAAGAGGTCCATACAGTGGAGGGACTCAGACAGCGGCTGAGGATGACACAGAATCTTGCAGAATGACAGGGTCTATCTGTGATACATCCAGCTAGGGTCGGAGCTAGGATATTTATACTCTATTTCATACCCTGGAGGGGTGCATTAGTTATGACAAAGCCTGAATGGCTTTCCCATGGAATGGACAAAAGGGTCTGGAATGGGCTGATTGCTTTAGTTTCAGAGTGACAAAACATTGATGGGATTTGCGACAGATAGGTAGAGTGTATAGGAAAGATCTCTGTAGGCGGGCATGGATTGAGGGAAGGTCAGAGATTGCATGATTGAAAGAGCCTAGGGCTGGGGAAATGGACTAGCATAGACCCATTAAAAACTGGCTTTTCCACATAATGTTATGATCCTGGACACATCTCAGGTCATTGTGACCTTGAATGTCCTAAGATCAGCTGGACCCCGAACAGTCCCCAACCAGTGTGACCCAGAAAAGTGTCCAATATGTGCAGTTATGAAACCTCACGGGAGGGGTAGTAGGGTATGCTAAAAACCTACTTCATAGGATTATTGTGTGGGTGAAGTATGGAAGAGTCATGTTCACCACATTGAGGGAAAGCAGGATGAAATTGTAACTAATAAATAATTATAGAGGATCAGTGCTACTTCACCTGGTTTGGAGATTCCATGGATCCAGTTGTAGTGGGGGAGGGAAATCTTTGTTTCATCATTTAGGCTAACAGATCATCCTCGGCAATTTCCATTCCATGATGACACAGCCCTTTGCTTCCCATTTTGTCTGCAGAGAAACCTGGTCCAGCACACAATGTGATGGTGAAAGAAGTGTGGGGTTTCAACGCCTTGGTAGAGTGGGAGCCTCCCAAGGATAACGGGAATTCAGAAATCACTGGCTACTCAATCCAAAAAGCTGACAAGAAGACAATGGTAAATCAGTGCCTCTTCTCTCTTGGCCTGTCTTGGCCAATCTAATAACATGCTGAGTTCTTTCTGGCCCTTACTGAGAATGGGTACTAGCATAGCTGCCTTGCAGTATTGCCAGCTGTGCAGTTTGAGGTACATCACAACATACGTTGATGGTGCCAAATTATGTAATGATAGAATACCCCATCTGTCCACCCTCTACCCCTGCTTCCATGTTACTGCTTTTTTGACTTCCTGCTCCTGCTCTCTTCCAGGAGTGGTTCACTGTATACGAGCACAACCGCCTTACCCGCTGCACAGTGTCTGACCTCATCATGGGCAATGAATACTACTTCCGAGTCTACAGTGAGAACATCTGTGGACTGAGTGAGACCCCTGGGGTCTCTAAAAATACTGCCAACATTCAGAAAACTGGTAAATGCATGTATGGTCAAATGGACACCTTTGATTGTTCTATGGTCTTATCTAAAATGATGTTGGGGAACACCTACAGTTTAGTAAAAGGGATTTGGGGACATTCTAAGCCTAAATACCTACTTACATGGATTGGGTGATTGATATGCTACAGCAGAAAATGGGACTAGAGAGTTCTTCTGAGTGAATGCAGGAGTGTGTGTGTGTGTGTGTAGGAGTGGGGACACATGGAGTGCAATGGGTGGTCCAATTCCACAGAGGGTTTTGGGGGAAAGGAGCAGGGAGGGACTAGATCTAGGACTCCTGTACTGTATTCTATACTTTGTGATACCCAGGGAACCAGACCTTTGTAAATTCCACTTCACATGGACCTAAGCCACATCTCCCAGACAAATATAATCATACCTGAACTCTGTTATATACTGTTTTTTGCACTTCTCAAATATTTTGATCAAGATCTCAGTTGAGAAGATGCACCAAAATACACTTAAAATGCATACTTGGAAGAGAACTATGTTAGAAATAACATACTTGTAGACAAAATACACTTGCAATTATATATTGAAAAACATATTTAAGTATGAATTCCCACATGGATAAAAATGATAAATCACATAAGAGTGCCAAAATGGGACAGTATAGACTTATGCAAAAGTGATGCAGACCAGAAATGAATGTGAATGAATGAAATGAATGAATTGTGCAATCCTATACAAGTCTACTCAAAACTGTGTCCCATTGAATTCAGTATGTCATACTCTCTGGACAATAGATATAGGATTGCAGTATGATTTGTCCATTCCTAGATATGCTGATATATCTCCTGATTTGCTTTCTTCCCTACCAGGAATAATCTGTAAACGGTTAAACTACAAGGAACATGACTTCAGCATGGCACCCATGTTCATAACCCCATTGGTAGACCGCACAGTAGTGGCTGGATATACCACGGCTCTTAACTGTGCAGTGAGAGGGCACCCTAAAGTAAGTACTGAATGGGACTGGAGCAGAATGGATTGTTGGGAGGGGGTGCATAGGAAGAATGTGGGGTACAAGTTAACAAAGGGGAGGGTAAACAGAAAGAACAGATGGGTAGAAGAACGCGGAAGAATGTATGAGTTAAATTAGTATTTTCAATTTAAATTTTGTTCTTTTTAAAAACTTTTAATGATAAGAGAAAGTAAATCATCTTACAGCAGAATCAAGTTACTGTTATTAGTTGTTAATTAGATACATTTATGAGATAGCATGGTGCAGTGGAGACCAGAATTCGAATCCCAGCTTGGCCATGGAAACCCACTGGGTGACCTTTGGTAAGGCCCACTCTTTCAGCCTCAGAGGTAAATCCCCTCTGAACAAATCTTACCAAGAAAACCCTGTGATAGGTTCGTCTTAGGGTCACCTAAGTCAGAAACAACTTGAAGGCACACAATGACAAGATGCATTTATATCCTGCTTTCCCCCAGTGAGCGGAAGGTGATGTACATGGCTCTCCTCCCCACTTTTATCTTCACAACAACCCTGTGAAGTATGTCAGGCTGAGAGTATGTGACAGGCCTAAGGTCACTTAGTGAGTTTCATGATTCAGTGGAAACTAGAACCTGGATCTCCCAACCGCTGGACTGACAGTTGAACTTTCTTTCAAGAACAATGCTCTAATTCTTACTGAGTATTAGGCAACTAATCATCTTGTAAACTGTTGGTACCATATCCTGTAATTTTAATACCTGGTAAGCAGTTGTCTTGGTTTTGTTTTTGGTTATCATATGATGTAATTGTCATGTAATGAAACTTAATTAAAAGAGAAAAGATGTCAGGGGATGATAGGACACTCAATCCCTGACAGAAGCCAAAAAATATATCAGCAGACTTAATAGCAACCCGTTCCCAAGAATACTCACACAGGGAGTGTTTTGACATCCAAACAAACAGGAGGCACTTTTATCTTCAAAGTCAAGCAGTTGCAATATGTACAAATATTTACAATTGACAGACAAACTGCTTTGCTAGACACCATCAATTCTCAAGAGAAATAATGCTCTGGACTGAGCACATTTACAGGGCATTGGCTTACTCAACCACATCAGATCTTGCACTCCAGAAGCTATGCCCTCCAGTAACCCACCTTCTGCAGCTAGCATGACTTGGCAGTTCCTTGGCCTCAGCCATCATGACTCAGCAGTTGTTTGGCCATTTTCTATGGAGTTCACTCTCTAACTCCTGACAAAAGAAACACTGGCAAAGGGAGACTGTCTTCCACCACACCAGAGACAGTAGTGCTAGTTTGGCAGAGGGCGGGTAGGTTGCGTGCATTACCCAGCTCTGTCCTCTAACAAACGGGAATAGCTGGGCAATCTAGGAAGAACAGCTTGAGGCAGTTGTTTCAATTTGCCTAACAGTGGGGCTGGCCTTGGCTAACTGGCATGTGTAGCCTTCTCTTCCATGAATTTGTCTGTGTTTTTTTTTTAAATCCAAGTAGCTGCCCATCAACACATCTTGTGGCAGTGAATTCCCTAGAACAAATTACACATTGTGTGAAGAAGTACTCTTTTTTGCACTGGATCTATTTCCAATGGGATGCACCATCTTCAGACTGTAATCTGAATTGTTCCTAGATATGAGTGTTGGTGGGCCTCTGGGAATGCTGTCTGAATACAAGGTGCCAAAATGTCAACTTCAGTGGTAAAAAATGAACATAGTTTTCTTTTTCAAATCAAAAACAAATAGGATATTGTGAAACTTTTTTTACAAATTTTACAGGTCAAACTGCGTTTGTAGGTGACATAATTCAAGATTCATAATATGGCATTTTTAAATTTAGAATGGCGCATGTTGATTGAGATGTTTAAGTTGGGATCCTTTTAAATCTCTTCTGCTTCCCAGCCCAAGATCATCTGGATGAAGAACAAAATGGATATTAGTGGAGATCCTAAGTTTTTGCAGAAAAATAGCCAGGGGGTTCTGACCCTCAATATCCGCAAGCCAGGTCCTTTTGATAGTGCCACTTACTCCTGCAAGGCCATCAATGAACTAGGTGAAGCCATTGTGGAGTGCAGACTGGAGGTCAAAGGTAATGGTGGGGTGAGAAGGAGATGGGTTGGAATCTTGTTCTAGGGCTGTGTGTGGCCTTTTATCTCTTTTCACTCTTGTGAATGCATCTGAGCCCCTCCCACTTTCTGCTCTTGGTTTCTGCTGAGTGGTTTCACACGGTCCTTTTCTCTAAAATTGTCATCACTCATATTTTATGACATTTCTCCCTCATTTTTATATTGTCATAATACCTCGAGATAGTGTAATATTTTTGTATTATTGTAGCGATATTTAAAATGTGATTTGTGGCGCTTCTTTTGGTCAATAAAATGTCATTGTACAGTGTTGGCTAGCAAAATGCTATTGAGGCTTTTAAGGGCAACTGCAACCTTACTTAAAAGCATCCAGATTACCTGCTGTGCCCCTTTTACGGCTTCTAGTTCATAAAAGTTTTGGAACTAGTTATAAACCATCCCATACTAGTCAGCTTCTTTTCCCTGCTTCTGAAGTGAAGCTATTTCACTAGAAAAGAAAAGAAACCAATAATTCAAGGAAACCAACAATTAAAGCTCCTCATCCAAATGGGGAACAGAAGCTGCCTAAAAATTAGTAATTCCCTAAATATGCTGAACAGGAAGAACTAATACAGTCAGAAAGGAAACTTAATTAACATGGTAGTGGCTCTTTACTCATTGCTTTGTGAGTAAAAACTATGGAAGGATCTTAATCATGGAGAAGGGCAATGCTGGATAATATAGTTTTACATTAAGAATAGTGTGCTATCTCTATTTTAATTATGTGTTCAGTCAATTTGAAGGAAAGTTATGATGCAGCAGGGCTAAAACACTTATTCCTTCAAAAGACATGTTTTCCTTCCATTAGGAGAGAAAATTTATATACCTAATCTGCAGTATACAGCAGGCTGGGATGATGGAATGGGAGAGGGAAGCAACAGAACATAGCTCACTAAAGCTTAGTCATTGGCTTGGATTTTGATGCTGTGGCTCAGTTCTGAAACCTGAGAATTAATGATAATGAACAGTAGCCTTGATGAGCAAAGTGTCTTTCTCTCACCAATTCCATAAATGTCACTTCACACTGCTTAAATGGCTAGTTTCAGTATTCCTACAAAGCAAAGGTAGGGAACCTGCAGCCTAACAGATGATGTTAGGCTCCAACACTCATCAGCCCTAGCCAGCCAGCCAGCCTACAACCCAGTACCCAAAAAGCCACAGGGGTCCCACCCCCACTGTGGAGAACTCTCTCCTTAACCTCTAACACAGCAGGCCTTTCCCCTGTCTGCTGCCTCCTGGGCCATTTTAATCACCATTTAGCACAGAAGTCCAGACAGTCCCCAAATGTGTATAAATGCTCCTAAATAGTAGTACACATGCTTATGAGTTATTGTAGTTGGCACTTGCAAATGCCCTCTCAGGTTAGGTTTCTTCCTTTTAGAGTTCTCTTTTAGTTTATGAATTTCAACCATACCTGGCAGCAACATTCAACACTTTTGGGCAGCCACTGAGACGCCAAGCACTGTGGCAGGTCCCACAGACACAAGACAGCTGCCCTAGGAATCACCTGGTGGCCAGCTGTGAGCTGCCATTTTACATTTCTCACAATATCCTGGATCAGCGACACATTGGTGGGCACTGTGGACATTTTACATGGCCTATCTGCTGCTGTGTAAGCCAGTGATTGATGGTGAAGCATTGAAGTAGGCTTAGCCTTTTGCTAAGAGCCCTCTGTCTTCTGAGGAGGAACATAATTTAATTTGGGATTACAGTTGTCCCTCCATATTCACGGATTTAGTATTCACGGATTTAAGTATTCACAGCTTGAAAATATTATTTAAAAAGTAATAATCCAAAAAGCAAACATTGATTTTGCTGTCTTATATAAGGGACACTTTTTTGCTATGCCATTGCATATCATGGGACTTGAGTATTCACAGATTTGGGTATTCACAGGAGGTCCTGGAACCAAACTCCAGCGAATGTGAAGGGACAACTGTATTTCTAGTTTGGTTTGAGTCCCTGATCATACTGCCCAGCTTTAACAGGACTGTTGTCATTTTATCTGCCATTTGGTTGCCAAGTTTAAACCTCTAAATTTCATCTGTATTGCAAATTCTGCAGTGGAGAGGATGGGGTAAGCAATACAGGGAAGTGGGACTCAGAGCAACAGTGTGTTCTCTTATATTACATGGCAATATAATAGACTCTGGGCTGAAATGTGGCAATCCTATATTGTTCTTAGATAATGCAAAGGAGACAATAAGGGACTCCCCTTACACTCCACGGAAGGGCCAGTGTTACCTTTCGCTGAACCATTATGTACAGGTTGAGTCTCCCTTATCTGAAATTCTGAAATCCAAATATTCCAAAATCTAAATTGTCCAAATGAGTGGCTGAGATAGTGATACTTTTGCTTTCAATGTACACAAGCTTTGTTTCATGCATAAAATTATTAAAAAATATTGTGTATAAAATTATCTTTAGGCTATGTGTATAAGGTGCAAATGAATGTCATTTTTTGACTTGGGTCCCATCTCCAAGATATCTCACTATGCATATGCCAAAATACTCATATGCATAATTTCATAATCCAAAATATTCCAAAATCCAAAATTAACCTCTGGTCCCAAGCATTTTGGATAAGGGAGACTGAACCTGTATTAGTGAAAGAATATGTAAGATGAACCAAGGAAGCATTCTGTGCAACCCAAAGGCTTGCATATCAGTGAAGGAGCAGATTAATCATCTGATTTGTTTGTTTGGGAAAGGCCATATTATATATTATAACAACTCTATCGACATATACAGGATACTTTAAAAAAGTGAGATCAAAATACTGTGCCCATGCAGTCTAGATTCTGCCTCAAGAAAAGGTGACTGCACCACATCAATAATGCTTGCCTTTCTTATTTTAACTGATTTGTTCTGGTTTGAGGAAGCTTCTGAACTATGTGGGATGGAGTGCAAGAAACTGCTTGGCAAATTGCTCAAAATTGTTTTTGCATCCTAAGATCAGTTAACCTAAGTAAGTCTATGGAGGGTACGTTTGCCATCTCTCTTCCTCACAGCAGCTTCCTCCCCCCTGGCACTTAGAAGGTATTTGGGAGCACCGTTAGCTGAAGGAAGGAAGATGGGATGAGAAACTTTCCTTCAGCAAAGTCCATCCCTATATGGGAGCTGTTATTCAGACAAATGGAAGACAGAAAATACCTTTGCTCATTCTTTTTTGCTCCCTGTAAGTACAGTAGAGTCACCCTGAACTCTTCCTTGTCTCCTCCTTTCTCCCTGCTTTCCCCTGCAGCACCACAGTAACCCTGTTGATGCTACTGCCAAGACTGGAAAAGGTGAGTAACTTGTAACATGCTTTCCAGTGCATATTGACAGACACAAATAGTTATTTGGATTCCAAGACAAAACGTGACTTCCTTGATAGACCCAGAAACAAAGGTGACTTAGATGGGCTGCAGGATAGCCCAGAGATCATAGCTGCAGCTTGAGAGGTTAGTGCAACTGAATCATGGTGGTCGTAGAGCTTGGATGTTATCATTTATTAGTTTATAACTCCCAGAATCCTGCACCTGATCATGCTGACTTGCTGGGAGGATTCTGTGAGTTGTAGTTTAAAAAAATCCCCCAAGCTTTGCTAAGTTACAGTGGAGAACATGGGAAGTGGTGTGGATTTGGGATCAGACCTGATTTAAAGGGGTACAATGGGGGCAGCAGGAGAGGATGAGTGGAAGGAAAATGAAACTAGGGGGAAGGTTTGAGTGTGGTGGGCATAATTTGGACTAATTGCTCTGTTTGTGCACACAGCCCTTACCCCCCCCCAAGAGCCAGCAACCCTGATTTCTTGCTTTGTTTTCCCCACAGCTTATGAAAGCCCCCTTCTTTTCTCCACAGTGTCCCTTCCTGCCTTGTGCCATTGCTAAGGGGAGAGGGCACTGAGGTGTATGTCTCCCCTTTGCTTCCCATTACCGAAGAAGCCACTCATATAATGCGCTTGGATAGAAGGAGGTACCACAGATCAGCCAGCCTGCTCCTATATCTGTCCGTGTGTCTGTCTGGTCAGTTATTGTGTCAATAAAGTGATCTTGATGGGATCCTCTGTGTCTCTGTCTCTCATTTTTGGAAAAGAGAGCAGGGATTCAAGGCAGGCTGGGGATACTTGCTGAGGCAGTCCAGGTTTGGCTTTGGAGGGAGGCTGGCCTGAGCAGACAGACTTGGAAGATCAGAGGAGTAGGAAACGTTTACGTTACTGGTTTTATTGGAGGGGGAGCGGGAGGGATTGTCTCCTCCTTCAGGGGGGTGTTGCAGCAATGTCGATTTGAGAGGAATCGTATCCAAGACTGGGGAGCTTGTCTGGAAGGGGAACCTTGTTCTGTATTAGTTCTGGTGGAGGGGAACAGATAAAGAAATCCTTGGTTCCCCCAAGTATCTTCTTCCTCACCTGGAGAACATGCTCTTTTTTTCCTCCTGCTGTGGGACACAAAGAAACACAGAGGTACAAACAGATGCACAGGCTGACAAACGAAAAGGTTTCTCAAAGCATGCATGAAATATTGGAAGTGGTACAGAACCTAATGTTTCTAGCCCAGGGATGGCAAAACCTACAGCCCCTGGGCCAGGATGTGGCCCCCCACATTTTGTCTATTCTGCAAGCTTCTTCTTTTGTTATTACTGATCCATGACCAGAGAGAAAAAAAATAAAAAGGCTATTAAAACCTGGAAGTCTTGCTGCATGGAATTGAGCTCTGGCTTGCAGCCCAGGAATCTGTTGCATGGAACTGGTTTATAATTCTAGGCTTAACAGTACTTGCTGCCTGTCGGGTTTAGGCCTTTCTGGACACCAGCTTTTGCTTCATTACCAGGTTCTCCCAGAGAGGCCCTTAGCGTACTTCCAGGCTTCACATTACTTCTGAATTTAGAAGTATTCCCTAGTCCTAGGCCAGAAGTCGGGAAAGTGCAGGTCACATGTGGCCCCAACCAATTTTTAATTTAAAAAAACATTCAGCCAAAATGCCTCCAAACACCCATCAGGAGATGTGGGAGAAATGTCACCCTAATTTTTGCCCTCCTGAGCCATTTTTTTAACAGGATACAACCCTAAATTGTTCCAGAGAGGGCCCAAACATGGCAATATTGTAGGGATGCTGGGGGGAAGGGAAAATCAGTTTGTTTGTTTTTCAGAGAACATGGCTCTCCAAAGTCCCCTGGAGAAAACTCCCCTTAGGCCCTGGTTCCCTTGCTCCTCCTCCATGTGCTGTTTGCCCCAGGAATCAGGTGGTTTTACATATCCCTTTGAGCTATTAGTAAAATACGAGCAAGAAGTCTGAACTGTTCAGATTCTCTGGAAAGGAGATGAGACTCTCACCTATCCTGGTGAGCTACTTTTTCTCCGGTTCTTTTGGCGGTAGGCAGCATCCCCCTGCTGATAAGTGATGGGGGCATCCATGTGGTGAAAGCGCAGGCGGTACAGCAGCCGTACCCACTGTCCAAATACATGTTCCTGTTTGAGGGGGTGTGTCAGAAGTTGCAGGTAAAAAGTGCGGCCATTGGCCAGGCGAACTTTAAGCTGGAATCGAGACTCATCGTGGACGTAAAGCCGTACAAACTTCAAGGGCAGAAGCCTGGTGAGTAAGATGAGAGAGTTATGGGTGTTGAGAGTCTCTTTCTCTTCTACGCAGATGCTGCTTTCATAGCACTGTACCTGCAGTTTAGGAATCCTGGTAATTACAGCTCAACCCCCATATCTGCAGAGGATACGTTCCAAGACCCCCCCCCCTCGTGGATACCTAAAACTGTGGATAATAGGGAACTCTATTACTTTCAATGAGACAAATGCTGGAGGTTGACCATAGAATCACATTGGAGGACCTGGAAATGCCTAGAGAGAACATATTTTTTCCAGACATGGATAAGTGAAACCATGGATACTGAATCCATGGATATGGGAGTCGACCTGTACTCACGGCTTTTCTAACCAGGTGCTCCATTTGTTTATGTTGTTGTGTGCCTTCAAGTCATTTCTGACTTATGGTGACCCTAAGGCCAAGAAAACCCCATGATAGGGTCTATCACAGGGTTTTCTTGACAAGATTTATTCAGAGGGAGCTTGCCTTTGCTTTCCTCTGAGGCTGAGAGAATATGACTTGCCCAAGGTGGGTTTCATGGCTGACTAGGAATTTGAGTCCTGGTCTCCAGAGTCATAGTCCAATGCTCAAACCATTTCATTTCTAGCACCATTTCAAGATCTATAAATATTTTTTAGAAATGTCTAATGAGCTCATTCTTTTCCAATCAAAACATTTTGAGCTGATTAATCCAATTAATGTAAACTGGCATTATTTTTCAACTGATTTTATTCTGTTCATTTAAAGTGCAGAAGGGGGAGGGTTTGTTCTAGTGAAAAATTGCATTCCTATGAGAGTAACCTGTTGGGTGTCCCCATGCTGCTAGTGAACAGGACCAAAGCCAGCAGTAGACAGAGCCACTACCACCCTATCTTTTTCTCTCACCCTCTTCTGTCTCCTTATCCCTGTCCACACAGCAGGCTACTGGGGGAGAGAGAGATGGATCACTCTCTTGCCAGAGGTTTGAAATAATGTCTTTTGAAATAAGGACATGAAATCAGGCCAACAGTCACATTTGGCCCTACAGCCCCAGATTGTCCACCCTGATTTAAGACCTAATTGAAAGTGATGGATTCTTCTCCTATGGCAGATAGTAAATTAGACCAAGAAAGCAAACCCCACTCAAGTGTTACCACCAGTTTTTTGAATGGTCACTGTAAACAGGAACATCACAGGCATGTTATAACCTTTCAGACCTCCTCCTCTGTGTGTGTGTGACTGCCATGTAAAAAATGTAATCATGCATCTTACAATAAACATAAAGTCTTCAAGCATAATTGGACTCTGTTTTGTCTGCGACAATAGTCTGATGTGGTTACTCCTCTGGAACTTCTCTGTTATATCTAAAATCTCTTTCTGAAACTTTTGTTAAGATCCCAAAGGTTTTCTCACTTTGCATGAACTGGGTTTATTTTTCAGTGCCCACCCAGAGAAAAGCCCTCAGCCTGATGCTTTCAGATGCATTAGTGGATCCTGCCTGACACCAGTATTGAAGAAAGATTCAACTGCCCACCTAATTAGCTTTTACTGCAATTTGTGCAGGCCATCCCACACTGACAACTGATCAGAACTAGGCCCAATCAGCAGTGGTATTTTTTGCTGTGCAGTTGCTCATTATCATGACTCAGAGCAATGCCCCCCAAGTCCTAAAATGCAGTAAGAGGCATTTCACTAAAATGCAGTAAAATGCAGAGGTGGGAGTCATGTGGTCCACAAAATCTTATTGGAATGCAACACCCAGTATTTTCCCACCATTCCTTAACTATCCTGGCTAGGACTGCTAGTACATGCAGTTAAAAACATCTGGAGGGCTGCATTATTCCCACTCCTGCCTTAACAAACTAACAAGTTTTACTTGGCATGAACTTTTGTGGACTGCAGCCCACTTCATCAGACATTTGTGTGGTCTGGAATTGTGGGTTATTTTTACTGCAGTAGATAAATAAGGCTGCCTTCCTCCCAAAATTCCAAAAATCCAGGCAGCTCTGGAAAGGTTTTAACCCACCAGGAGAAGATCTTTAATCAAGGTAATTGGTCTTATTGGCCAATTCAAAAACAAGCCATACTCAAATACTTTGCATTAAGATTGGAATAGCCTGCAGCAATATATTGTTGCTGGGAGAATCCATCCCTTCTCTGCCCAGGCTACTATGAGAACCACAGCTAAGCTTAGGAGGAAAACAGAGGCCTGAAAGAGGTGGCAGATGATGCTATCATCTTTATTAGTCAAGAAACCTTGGTGCTTTGACCCTGCAAACCCAGGCTTACCTACACCACTGCCATAAGGGATAGAACAGGAGTGGGCAAAGTGAAGCCTTCCAGGTGCTTCTTGGACTTCAGTGCTCATCAGCCCTAGGCAGCATAGCCAAAGCTGAGGAATGTTGGGAGTTGCAGTCCAATGACATATTGCTGTTGTTATTTGCCATCAAGTTGATTTTGACTAATGGCAACCCTATAAATGAGAGACCTCCAAGGACTCCAGTGATCAACTGCCCTGCTCAGGTCTTGCAAACTTAGGCCTGTGACTTCCTTGACTGAATCCATCCACCTGTAGTATGCACGTCCTTCTTTTCCTACTGCTTTCTGCTTTACCAAGCATTATTGTCTTTCCAATGAGTCACATCATCTCAGGATATGTCCAAAGTACAACAGCCTTGATATAGTCATCTTCAGACCAATGATATATGGAGGACTGTATATTTCCTACCCCTGGGACAGAAGTCCAGATTCAGGAATTGTGGCTTCCAGGTAAAAACTTCCTGGGTGTTTTTCTTCTTCCTCAGTCCTATGCACACTTATTTGAGCATGCTGGCTTAAGAAGGAAGGCTCCTTGCTCTCTGGGTGATGTCCTTCTAAGTAGACACACAGAGGTCTGCCCTGTTAAAGTGCTATGTGGATGCTGTGGAAAAGACTCACCCAAAAAGCTGCAGCTCCTCTTCAGGAAAAGGCAGTGCTTCTGGACACTGACATTCGCATTGCGCCGCTAAGGATGGGGCTGGCCGGGCCAACAACATGAGATCAGGCAGTTCTAGGCTTGGGCTGGTGGCGGCGATGCCCACGGTGACCCTGTTGGCTACATCCCCTGTCTTGGTAACCTGGAAAGAGAGATCAAGAGACAGTGAGTCATTTGGAAGGCTTCTCTTCACCCCTTCATAATAACTAACCATCACTAGATGGGGTAGCATCATCTATTAAAGTTCAAACCCATGCACATAAGCAGACAAGCTGGCACCTGGTAACCCAAATATCTGGAAATAAAACTCTTAGGTACGTTGCCTTTCCCAGTGTGCTGACTGGCTGCTCAGAAAACACACCCAACCAATCACCACCCATATGCAAATTCCCTCTCCACCTCACAACCCACTCCTGCCAATCTATGACCCAGATTGGTACCCAGACAGTCTAGTGGCACTGGCGACGGGCCACCTGCAATGGGGCCCAGGCAGTCGATTGGCGGGACCAGGGCAACAGAGCGAGTCACCTTCAGCAATTCTGGGAAAAGTGTGGAATGCTGAGAAGGGGGAGGGGGAATTTAAAAAAAACTACCAGCCTACTTACAGGGATGTCATGAGGTCTACTGGGCGGTTTTTGGTGAGTTTATTAATGGAGTATGTTATGCCAGGTACAGCTAGTATCTGGAACTTAGCACAGTCTTTGCAGCCAGCTAAATAAAGGCTAGGACACTTCTAGCTAATACATGGCCCTCTAGATGTTGTTGGACTGCAGCTCCTAGAAGCCCTACCTAGGATAGTCAGTGGTGAGGGTTGATGGGAACTACAGTTCAACAATATCTGCAGAACCAGAGAGAGAAAAGCAGGCAGGCACAGCTACACCATGCCTTTGTCTCAGTGACTGGTGAGAAGTCCTCCTTCTGTTACAACTGCCAATGCTGTGGCTCCTGAGAGCCAGAATAGTAAGTGGTACCTGCTGGACTTAATCCCTCCCTTTTTCCTTATGTGTCTGTAAGCCTGAGAGCAGGGAACTGACAAATTAACAATTCATAAACTACTCTGGGAGCCTTTTTGGTTGAAGGGTGGGGTATAAATATTCTAAATAATAAACAAATGAACAAACCAATCATCCACACATTCTCCACCCATAGGCTAGTTAGGAGTAGCAAAAAGCCACCAGGAAGGCATAAGGCAGGTCTTTCTGGGCCAGAAATTCCAAAGTAATTCCAAAGTGTGGGTGTGACCGCTGAAAAGCCCTCTCAGATGCAATTCTGCCACATGCCCTGGTTTATTCCTTGGTCCCACCCTCAAAAGTCAATGTACCTCTCCCTAAGGGGGATGGAGCTCCCATTCCAAAAAGTACCTTATAAGGGGTCATTCCTAACCTATGAAAGGATGATCTGGGTAAAACATTGTCATCCACACTCATTGTATCTGAGGAAGTAGACTAAGTCTATGGAAGTTTATGCTCCGACTTCTTTCTCAGACTCTAAGGTGCTACAAGATGCCTTTGCATAGCCATACTCGTGTGTGTATAATACTGGCCAGATTCTTCCAAAGATGATCTTCTTTACTGCCAAGGCCTCAGATGTACTGGAGCTCTCACGCTGCCAGTGCTGAAGTAAGATTGAACTGACTGCCCAAGGGATCAGAAAGTATTGCTTTCTTGTTCTCATATTCAAAAAAGTTTGGAGCCTGGCCTGCCTACTGCATTATTAAGGAACTTTCATTAGTACCATCATAAAGGGAATCTTTCTTTACTCCCTAATACAGTCTATGGCCTCCCCATTGATGCCCTTGTTGCCCACACAGAAGCAGCTCTGCAGCACCTAACATCCTGCTTCGCAACAGCTGCAGAGTTGTTTGGGCTGGAAGTCAACCTGAAGAAAACGGAAGTTCTTTACCAGCCTGCACCACAGGACGAACACCACCATCCCCACATTGCCATAGGCAAATCTGTGCTTAAGTCCGTTCAGCAGTTCATCTACCTGGGAAGCATCATCTCTTCAGATGCCAAGATTGACAAAGAGATTGATCACAGATTAGCAAAGGCATATAGCGCATTTGGAAGACTTTACAAAAGAGTCTGGAATAACAAACACCTGAGGCGAAGCACAAAAATCAATGTGTATAGAGCCATTGTACTGTCTATTCTCCTTTATGGGTCTGAAACATGGGTCACCTATCGCTAATATTTACAACTCCTCGAACGTTTTCATCAGTGCTGTATATGTACAATCCTAAATATACACTGGACTGACTATGTGACGAAAGTTGCTGTCCTTGAGCAAGCAGGGATCACCAGTATTGAGGCCATGATATTGAGAACACAGCTGCGCTGGGCAGGGCACATTTCTAGGATGGAGGACCATCACCTCCCAAAAATAGTACTCTATGTTGAACTCGTCACAGATCAGCGTAAGAGGAGCGCTCCAAAAAAGCGATACAAGGATTCCCTGAAACAACATCTCAGGCTTGACCAAATTGATCACCAACAATGGTCTTCCCTGGCTTCATTTCGGGAGGCATGGAGACACACTATCCACAATGCTGCAGCTTTATTTGAGAACTCACGCCAAACAAGTCTTGAAGAGAAACGACAATGCATAAAGAATCACAACCCGGAAACATCACCCAAGGAGACCCTCTGCTGTGCTTTCTGCAACTGGACTTGTTTATATCGGATTGCCTTTTTCAGTCATCAGCGTGCTTGCAGAAACTGCAGGATAAGTCCTTCCTGAATCTTCATTTGCGAAGAAAAGCCAGAGACTGTCTATGGCCTATCACTTCTTTTAATCATGCCATCATATTATTTCATATGTTATACATTGAATCCATGAACAGAGTTACACTTTAGACTAACTGAAATCAGTGGAACTAACTTTGCTCATCAATTTTAGTGGGGCAAATGTGTGACTTTGTTTGGGTCTCAATCAATGTTTTCTGATTTGAAACATTACCCATTCTGGGCTCTTCTAGTTCTAAAGGACTAAAAGATGAATTGGTTCCAGATGTTGAGTCAACCCACCAAAATCAATGGAATGTACCACAGTCATAAATAAAGTACTGGAGAAGGCTTTGGTGATTTTTCTATTGGGCTTTACCTGCATAAAATTGCTCTCAAACAGGGGACAATCTTTCAGCATGCCATACTCCCCGCTGGCTAGGCACCTCCGCAGGTCTCCCATTCCAAAATTTGGACATCCGGTAGGTACTGAAGGGGTCTGGGCTACTGTGGCCTAGAAGCTGTTTGGAAAATAAAAAGGAGAACATTGTGGGAGATGTCCCAAAGCGGAATGACATTCTGTTCTAGTGAGATAGTGGGAAAGCAGTTAGAAAAGGCAGGGCCGGCAGCTCCTCCACAGGTGCACCCCTTTCGTACCATACCATTATTGCTTACGATTCCCCTTTAACTGCCTTGGGGGCTTGTCACACAAGGGAAAGGAAGACGATGTAAAAACCAAGAGTAGCGCATCCTGCCTTGGCTTATTGCATGATGTTGGTATGCTTCATGTGTTCTCCCATTCAGATCCTGTGGGAGACAGTGGTAAAAGTGAGTCTTTTTGCTAACAGTTTTTTCCAGTTAACAAAAAGACTCACATTTACCACTGTCTCCCACAGAACCGGAATAGGAGAGCACGTGAAGCACACTAACGTCATGCAATAAGGCAAGGCAGGACATACTATTCTCAGGCTTTAAACTTGCTTCCCTTCCTTCTTGCAATAAGGCTCATAGTTCCATCCTATGGAATCCTGGGATCTGCAGTCTAAGGAAGTTTTTATAATTTCCCACTAGAGAGCACCCCAGGGTTCCATAGGATGCAGCCAGGGCATTTAAAGTGGAACCATAGTGCTATAATTGTGCAGTATGAAAGACTACCTGGCCTGAGGTAGTTTTTTTTACTGTTTGAGGCAGAATCCAAGATGGTCTTGGCTTCTCCATTCCAGGTACAGACATGTAGAAAGCACAGGCTTTGCATACAGAGGCTTAAATTCTATTGTTAATCCTAAGTAGAGCCATTGAATCAATTGAATTTACATATCCAGTAAATAATGTAGTGAGAACTAGAAGTTGTAAAAGCAAGATTAAAAGCTAAGACTTTAAAAAAGTTATACAAACAAAATTAAAAACAAGAACAAAAACAAAAATCCCCGCCATACATGGAATGGGAAATCTAACAGTGAGGTAGTGTGAATAACCATAAAACATACAATCATAGCAATCCTGGCCTCTTAAAATTGTGGGGGGAGGAAGGAGGAGGAAAACTCCTTCCAGTAATGTATGAAGACATTGGACTACATGCTATGAGAGCTGCCTAAGAATTTTCTTACATGTATAGAAATATGAGGGCAGTGTGAAAATGCATCCACTCTTGTGGGAAAATATATAGGAATTCAGAGTCACAGAATGTTAATGTTGATACAGTTTTTAAAGAGAGTGGCCATTTGCCCTCTTTCACACAGGTCAATCCTCCATTTGAAGGGTTGCCAGAGAACAGTCCTCAATTGAAAAGAACCCTGTGTTTGAAAGCCTGTTTAGTCCAAGTCCAGTTTAAAAACAACAAGCCGTAAGAAGGGAGAATAACCAAAGGCCTTGAACTTGCCCATCAACAGGAAGTACCTCAGCAGGTGACTAAGCGAGCACATGGGTTACCTGGTCCATCTTCCTCATTCATGTGAAATACATTGTCTAAATTATAGCCATCATTGCTAAATTTGAGGCTAGTTGCACAAATGAACATATATTTGAAAAATATAGGTTCTTCTTTGTCGGTGATGCCTACATTTTCTAGCATGGCCAATATCTCAAACGAAAAAGGGAAGCAAATGCAGACTCCCTCCCTCTTTGGCTTCTCTAGTGAGGTTAATAGTGTTGCAAGTGGCTGCTGGTGTCCTGCATTTTGCTTATCTCCTCTTACAGCAACACAGTATGGAGGGAGAATTTCGATCCGTCTCACCAAGCTAATCAAGGAAAGGAACGTGGAGCCCCACCCTGATCTAGGGGCTCATCTATACGAGGCAATAAAATGTTGATTGATGTGCACTAATGCCAATTCGCAGCAGTTTTCATTTTGTCTTCATGTTTTTTTGTCCCAAGCTCACAGGCATGCAAAGCCATACGCGTTTGTTGTTCAAACGGGCATGCCTGTGAATCAAGATGGTGGGCATAAGTGAATCATTCACATTTTTATTGTCATCAGTTGCCGCCGCCAAACAGTATTTAAAAAAAAAAGTAATCCAAGGTGCAGAAGGGCAATCTTCTACTTAAATAAAGAGAAAAAAAGGGGGGACAAGCTTTTCATAGCCTCAGTGCATGATTGCTACAGCAAAAATCCAACATGGCAGTTCCAGGTGCTTGCCTTGCCAGCAAACTCCGCCTCCTGCCCATGTCTGACAAATTTGTTTTCCACTTCTGCTGTTATCAGGAATGTGCAACAAAGCAAATTGGTTGTCCCAATAAGTGGGAATGTGCATTTCCTTCAGTTTTTTTTTTAAAAATACCACAGAGTACAGTAGTTCCCCTCCCTCCTGAATAGGGCAGATTGATGCAGGATCCCATTTAGACAAAACAAATTCTCCTCTAATTCTACAAGGAGTATTTTTGCCGTTTAGACAACCTGTAGGATACTTTCTCAATGTGTTAATCTTCAGATGTTCTTGGGCTACAAGCCCTATCATCCCCCACAGTGCTGACTGGGAGCAGGGGGAGCTGCAATCCAAGCATCTGATGGGACTCTTTGTGAAGGACAGGAGAGCTGGACTGGGAAATTAATGCTCTCTTTCCTTCCATCAGGAATGGGAAACTGTGAGAATTTCACAAGGGGAACAGGGGCAGGCAGAGATGGGCAACTTTGGTAGGTCCAGCAGCCAGTCTTCTGCCCCTAAAACCCTCTGGTCTAAGACCATGAACTGCCAGAAATGTCATAATAAGCTGGAAGTAGCCAGAAGCCTTTTTGTAATAAAGGTTTTAAATGACAGAGAAGCAAGACCCATGACCTATTTAAAAGGTGAATCAGGACCCTAGAGACCTCCAGGAGGAGTAATTTACCATTTTGACCAGAATAAGTTAAATTCTGCAAAGACAGCCTTGGGAGCCGTATGGACCCTCAAAGACCACACTTTTGCCCCTTTCCCTGGAGGTAGGGCTGCAGAGTAAAAACTGGAGCGTGCCCCTGTACTTTAATGGTTGTGCAAAAGAGGGAATTTTAGCAAGCATCCCATTATACCTGATTATGTGAGAAGCAACACCTGTTGAAATTTCCTCATGTGTGTTTGTCTATGCTTCAAGTCACCTGCCAACTTCTGGCACTCCCATGAATTTCAGAGGGTTTTCTTAGGCAAGGGATACACAAGGGGTGGTTTTGCCAGTTCCTTCTTTAGTCATTCATTTGATTTATATGCTGCCTTTCTCCCAGAATGGACCCAGGGTGAGTCACAACGCATAAAAGCATACAATTAAAATGTGAATTAAAATGTGCCCCCTTCTTTTGAAACAGGAGTTGCTGTTTTTTTTCCCCCCAATCCTACTAGGAGGAAGGGGGTACTAGACTTGGTTTACTCAAAGTCATGCAACAACTATTTGTAAGCTGCTCTGATAGCCTTTGTGGCTGGAGAGCCACAAAGGCTATCAGAGCAGCTTACAAATGGTTGTTGCTTGCCTCTGAGTATATCTATACAGTATATCTATACTCTGTGAGTATAGATATAAATGCCTCTGAGTATATATATATCTATATCTATCTACATATATATATATATACTCTGAATATTTATACATATATACATATATACACACACACAATATATATATATATATGGGGTACTAGACTTGGTTTACTCAGAGGCAAGCAACAACCATTTGTGTATGTGTGTGGAAAATGGTTGTTGCTTGCCTTTGAGTAAACCAAGTCTAGTACCCCACATATATATATATCTGGTGTGTGTGTGTGTGTGTGTATATATATATATATACATACATATACTCAGAGTATATATATATATATATATATATAGTGAGAGAGAGAGAGAGAGAGATATACTCAGAGGCATATATACTATAGAGATATACTCAGAGGCAAGCAACAACTATTTGTATATACATAAAAATGCTGATCTCCCCCTCTCCCCTCTACGTTTTGCTTCTTCCGCCCAAGGACCACAGGCCCCTAACTTGACACCCCTCTGAGGCTGAGCATCCAAGAATCTCTGCGAGAAGACCAGGCGCCTGGAACCGGATTTTTATAGGTGGCCGGGCGCACGCGCTCAACCATAGGCGCCTCGTGATTGGTTCTTCTCCTTCCCTCCGCCCTCTCGCTACATCGCTGCTCCTTGATTACCCATGCTGCTTTGCGCCACCTGAGTCTTCTCCCCACCTCTCTCCCGTCACGTGACATGGGAAGGGAGCGATGGTGGCGCTGAGGGAAGCGGGAGTCCGGCTCTCCTGCCTCGCCTTCCTGCTTTCCCTCCAGCTGTTCCTCTCGTCCTTGTTCTCCTTCGCCCAGGCCGCCGGAGTCGGGAGCTGTCGGGGAGAGCCGGGTCTCCGGGTAAGCTGGGGCGCGGGGGATTGATTATCAGGAGACCGGGGGTGGGGTGGGGAGCTTCCACACTACCCATTTATAACGCTGTAATCCCACTTTAATTGCCATGGTGAAGTCCTGGGATTTGTAGTTCGGGGGTACTAAAGCTCTCTGGCTGAGAATTCTGATTCCCCCTCCCCCAAATTAAGCCATAACTTAAAGGGATATCTTTAAATAAATATTTTTTCTATTTTTGTATTATTATTTTATTAATCTTTTATTATTATTTTTCTTTTCCAAATGTGTATAATTGTAATGTGTAACTTCTCTCTCTCTCTGGCTTTTCTTCACAAACGAAGATTCAGGAAGGACTCATCCTGCGCTTTCTGTATAAAGGTGTAAATATAATGTTCATTGGAAAAGGAAAAAGAGTGATTATAGTGTGTTTAGGTTAAGAGGGAAAATGTCATAGAATCATAGAACTGTAGAGTTGGAAGAGACCACAAGGGCCATCCAGGATAGATTGTTTTATCTTTGTATTAGTAAGAAAAGAAGAAAATAAAATTTTTGCGTTATTGTTACGGCTTTTTGCGGTTGGGTATATTTTTCAGTAGAATGGTCTTATTCCAATAAAAAAAATTCAAAAAAAAAAATCCTAACCAAAATTTCCAGATTTCATAGGGTGGAGCCATTGCACTTCATAGTGGTTCATAGTGGTGGTATCATCATCATCATCATCTTTATTTATAGCCCGCATTCCCCCCAAGGCTGCTCACAGTTTAAAAACAGATAATTAAAACCTACAAAAATTGCAGTGGGGGGAATCAGAATGAGGTAATTGGTTTAATTCTGTTTTAAGGTGCCATTTTTGTAGGTTTGTAGTTCATAGTGGTGGTATTATTATCATTATCATTATCATCATCATCATCATTACTTATAGCCCGCTTTCTGCCCAAAGCTGCATACAGTTTTAAAAACACGTAATTAAAACCTACAAAAATTGCTCCTTAAAACAGAATTAAACCAATTACATCATTCTGATTCCCCTGCCCCAAAATTTCCAGATTTCATAGGGTGGAGCCACCACAGTTCATAGTGGTTCATTCATAGTGGTGGTATTATCATCATCATCATCATCATCTTTATTTATAGCCTGCTTTTCTTCCAAGGCTGCTCACAGTTTAAAAAACACATAATTAAAACCTACAAAAATTACACCTTAAAACAGAATTAAACCAATTACATCATTAAAACATCAGCATATTTAAAAGAATAAAATATACTCAAAAGTATTAAAAACATTTTACTTAATGTTTTTAAGTAAAATAAAAGGCATAAAAAGCTTTTAAAAACAGCCCAACAAAACCACACAGCATCCACTCCCCAGCCTGTTCTTTAAAAAGCCTGCCTGTTTAAAAAGGTTTAGGCCTGCTACAGGAAGGGTAATGGATTGGGGGCCAGTCAGGCCTCCCTGGGGAGGGAGTTCCAGAGTCTAGGGGTAGCTCTGTAGTTTTAGGTCTTTAATATTAAAAGCATACGGTAGAGCTCTGCTGCTCCAGACCTAAAGGCCTGTGGAGTGTAGCATTCTCTTAGCACAGCGGACAAGTGGGAAGCCCACACTCAGGACACCAGTGGAATAACACTCTGGTTTTCTTCTTCTCCAGCAGCATGTTTTCAAAAGGTTGACTGGAGGTAATAAATAGCCATCATGAACCAGTAGCTCTTGATAGCTACACTCCTCTTGAATTTGTCCAATCTCCTTGCCCTTTTAAATTTTAAATTCAGTTTTTAAAAGATTTTTAGACTTAAATTCATCAATGCAGTTAAGATTAGGATTTTTTTAAGAAAAAACATACAAAGAATCAAACAATAAAATGCACAGCTCTTGAGGACAGCAGTATGAAAGTACAACAGAGTCGTTAGCTAAAGTTATTGGTTTGTGAAAATCCCCTAATGTGTTACAACCACCCTATGGTATATTCCCAAAAGGATCTGTGCTGCACTAGAGAAATAAATACTTGGCTATTTTCATTTATAACAGCCAGCATGGTGTAGTGGTTTGAGAGTTGGATTTGAACTCTGGGAGAACAAGGTTTGAATTATGCTTCACCATGGAAACCCACAGGATGGCCTTGGGCAAGTCACACTGTCTCAGCTTCAGAGAAGGCAATGGCAAACCACCTTTGAACAGTCCTTGCCAAGAAAACCCTATGATAGGGTCACTATAAGAAGTGGGCTTGAAGGCACATAGCAACATGTGTTGGTGTCAGGTTTCAAGACCTAATACTGCTTAGGCCCTAAGGGCATCGCATCCCCTGTATCATGGAGTTCATTGCCACAAGATGTAACAAGGATGGTTCTCAACCTGGACAGCTTTAAAAGGTGATTAGATCAATTCATAGAGGTCAGGGCCATCAATGACTACGAAGCAGGATGGCTGCTAACCACTATTATCAACTCCAGTATGGGAGACCAGATGCCACTATGCACCAGTTTCACGGGTTGGGAAAAAGACCCAACCTGAAACCTTGGAGATCTATTGCTGCCAGTCAGAGTTGACAGTACTGGGCAAGATGAGTACCTGGCTTGTGGGGGCAATCAGCTAACACACATTAGAAACTGCTTAATGCAGTGTAGATGTGTAAATTGCTATTGCTTAAAAAAAACAATTTGTAAGCCACTCTGATAGCCTTGTGGCTGAAGAGTGGGGTATAAATAAATAAATATCAATCAACCAATCATCTTATCTTCGTTTCTTAGCTAGGTGAGGACAGGGGCTGCTTCCACAGTGCAGAAATAATACAGTTTGACACTACTTTAACTGCCATGACTGAATGCTATGGAATTCTGAGATCTGTAGTTTTGTGAGATATTTAGCCTACTCTGTCAGAGAGCTCTGGTACCACAGCAGACTACAAATCCCAGGATTCCATAGGATGGAGCCATGATAGTTAAAGTGGTGTCAAACTGCATTATTTTAGCAGTGTGGCATCAGTCTAGGAGTTATGGTGGGACCTTAAGAGAGCTGTGCATAAACAAATGCCTGCAAACCTCAGTGAACATAAGTAACGTTGTAAAGAAGAGTGGGCCAGTGTTCCTCCAGAACGATGTGAGAGACTGATAAAGTCAGACAGAAAATGATTACTTCAAGTTATTGCTACGAAAGGTGGTTCTATAAGCTATTGAATCATAAGGTGTACTTAGTTTTTCACACATGGCTTCATTTTTGTTGAATAAATCATGACACAGTGTAATATACCATGTGTTGTTGTACATCTGAGGTTGTATTTACCGTACCTAATTTTAAGACCTGCTAAGGAACAGATGATTGTTATTATGTCCTGATATGTAAAAGCATAGAATTCAAAGAGGGTGTACTTTCTTTTTCACACAACTGTATATGCTGTTAAATAAGGTACATGGAGATGTTGGGCAGAACTGGAGCATAGTGGTGGATGAGCAAAGTCCTTTTTATCCAGGCATCTTTTGCAGCAGGCTGGCTGGTGAAGAAGGGGCTTTCATCAGAAGAGGGCTGTCCTTTTTTTAGTGATATGCTTTTATCATTGCTTTTGTTCTGATTGTGTTATAATATTATACTCAGTAATGTGCCAATATTATAACTCTGTGGTGGCTGGCATCTTGTCAGTGAATTATGATGGCTTAAGTCAGATTTACACCATTGCAGTTCACTTTTATGGACATTGCATAGGTTGGAATGATGTTCTAACCACACAGTAACCACAATCTCCACCCCCCCCAAATTCACCTTGTAACGTGGCCATTCATGTTATTGGAGTGTGTGGGCAGGGAGTGAATGGGGATGCATCCCAACTATTTTCCTGTACCTGTAATACTGCAAGGACATCATCTGCGCAGAACTCTTGAGGACCCCCAAAGGTCTCAGCAAATGCTTGTCACAGCACATCTAGCTAGAGGAAAATAGCTGGATGTGTCTCTGCTCATCCTGGTCCCATCCGAGCCTGTGACAACACAGAAATGGATGGGGAGGACTGTGCAGCTTAGAAGGTGAATTATGTGGCGGCTGTCAGGGGGAGGTGTATCTACAGAGAGATAGCTACATGATATACAGTTGTCCCTTCATATTCACTGGGGTTTGGCCTCAGGACCGCCCATGGATACCAAAATGCGTGAATACTCAAGTCCCATTATGTGCAATGGCATAGCAAAATGGTGTCCCTTATGTAAGATGGCAAAATCAAGGTTTGCTTTTGGGATTATTATTTTTTTAAGAATATTTTCAAGCTGCGAATACTTAAATCCATAGATACCAAATCCATGGATACGGAGGGACACTGTACATACATGTTCCAATATGTATCCCAGCTTATGTTTTTATTTGTATCTTTTAATCATGCTGTGAGCTGCCTTGAGTCCCATTTTCAAGGAGACCAAAAATAATAATAAATAAATAAGCCATAAGATGGAGAGAAACCAAAATAATATTGGAATTTGCCTGTGACCCTCTTGTGTTGCCTGCAGCCAGGTGAGGCCCGTGATTCTGAAGCTTGTGGACTGAGCCTGCAGCTGGAGCATTCATTCGAACTGGGTGAGTATCTGAATAAGTTTCCGGGGGTGAACCAAGTGCCTGTGAAGCCTTAATCAAAACAAGGCTGCAAGGGTTTTAAGATCTGCAGGGGAAGGCTTTCTGTCAGTCCCACCACCATCACAGGCTCGCTTGGTGAGGACACGAGAGAGAGCCTTCTCAGAGGCTGCTCCCTCCCGCAGGAAGCAAGGCTGGCCCCCTCCTTGTTGTCATTCCGCCGGCAGGCAAAAACGTTTTTGTTTAAGAAGGCCTTTAGCATAAAAGTGTGGCTTTTATCAGGCTGTGTTTTTTATGCTGTTTTTATGTTGCTTTTATCTGTTTTTATTGTGTATGTTTTAATTGTGATTTTAATTGTTTGTAAGCTGCCTTGGGTCCCATTTTGGGAGAAAGGCAGCATAGAAGTGGCACAAATAAATAAATAAGTGTGTCTTGGAGTGAGTGAATATATGTTCAGGGCTGGGACCTCAGGTTCCTCCTCGTATCCTATGCATTTGAATGTTTGCATGGAGCCTGTCTATGTACAAGTGCACATATGCAGACATTCATATGCTTGTAGATGGTGGGGGTGCTTCCCGTTCGTCTGTGTTAGCTGATGCTGGAAGCAGACTCAAAATATGGTTTCTGTATTGTTGAAGAATAATCCTGTGATGTCCTACTAAAAGGATGACAAAACCTTCACACACACCCCAATTTGTTGGAGTACATGTCCTCTCAGACCAAGCCAACATGGGCAGTTGTAAGGAATAGCAGAAGTTACAGTCCAAAACATTTGGAGAATCAGAGGTCCTTCTTGTCCCTGGATGAGCCTTGCTCTTGTGTACCCTCTTCTCTACTTGATTAACAAATGCTTCCTGGGCCTTGGCGCAGCACCAGCGAAGGGCAGAGCTTGGAACCTTTCCTTTTTTTGATTGACAATTCCCAGAAACCCTCAGCCACTATGGCCAATGCCCTTGGGATTCTGGTCACTGTACTCCAAAAAGGTAACTAACTTTTCCAAGCTTTGGCAAAGGGATTAGTGGGACTGTCTGGTGCATGAGTTCCAGCATCTCTCTGCTGGTGAGAAAAGGGTTGTGAATGGGTGTCACTTGGCTTGTCTGGGTGAGAGTGTGGCTACAATGGATTACTTAAGGGAGGTACAGTGGGAGCCAAGATTTCTGGGATTTCCAGAAAGACACTTGGATGTGGTTGCATGTGCTTGGATCCTAAATAGGATGCAAAGGAAAGGGCTCATTCACAGACATGACTGAGGTTCAGCAGTGGGTTTTGCTGGCAGAAGAGGGAAGGATGTGATTTTTTTACCAGGTTCGCCTCTTGCCAAATCCATCCTAAGACTCTTTGTTGCCTGAGGTAAAGGACAAGGCAGTCCTACACACACATGTAGAAGTAAACTGGGCTGGCAGTACCATAAGTCAAATCTATCATCAGTATGGGCAACCTCCATGCATCTCTTTTTCAAGAAAAGATAGTGGCTAAGGGGATTCTGGAGGGATTCTTGGGGAGCTGTCACTGCCACCTGAGGTGGTTGCTTCAATCTCCTTTATAATAGAGCCATCCTTCCCTCTCCATTTTACTCCTCACCAGAGGGTTCCCCCATCTTCCAGTGAATGTTTTGGGAGGGCACAAAGAAAGTGGGAATTAATGAAATTCTCTCCAAACCACTTGGCTAGCAGGAGCTTCCTCTGAGAAGAACTCTTTTCAGCATGAACATACCCAGGATCCTGGCCACAGGATGCAGATGGGAATTGGGAGTCATTCTGCAGCAATGAGGACTAGGATCTAGAACTCTGCTGGCTTTCTGTCTCCCCCCAGATGATAGTATCCGATTCAAAAAGCGAGGCACCATCTTATGGAATCTGAGCCCTGATCCCAGTCTTTCGCTAAGCCAGAAGCAGTTGACTGAAGAGGAACGCAACAAACTTAGGGTAAGTGTGGCTGCAAGAGAGGGAGGTATGGGTTTCCCTGTCTGGAGAAAACCAAGTTCAGCTAGTTAGGGAATGGGAGTGCCTGGGAAGGAGGCAGGGGCTGGGCATGACTTGTGGAGGAAAGGAGAGGAGAAGGTTGTTGGCTACTTTTGGGCCAGGAGGGAGAAGAACTGTGGGAAGAACTGTGGGTGGCACTGGTGGCTGCATACTCCTTGAAATGCATGAACTGGAGGGTAGTTTGCCATTAGCCATTGTGAATGCTTGCTCGGGAACTAGCCTTGCAGGAAGTGCTGGCTCTTTGGACTGTTGCTTCCAGAATCCCTCAGTCCCCAATGGAATTGTGGGAATTGTAGTCCCAAAAGTGAAATTTTGCCAGCTATCAGCAAGGATGTACATGTGCCATGAGTTAGGAGATTTTCACATGGGGAAATTATTCCCCTGAGAGATCGGGAGAGAAACGGGGCTCTTTGTTAGTAAAAAAAAATGACAGAAGATACTGGCAGAGAAATGGAAGCAGCACAGAGTGAGGACGACGTGAGATCGGGAGAAGGAAGGGGGCGTGCGAAACAGAGCTCTGCTCCCGGAAGAGCCCTGTTTCTCTCCCGATCTCTCAGGGGAATAATTTCCCCATGTGCAAATCTCCTTAGCCTCCTGATCAGTTTTCATTAAAAGAACCCCACAGAACATAGTAAGTTTCTAGTTCTTCAGAATGAGGACAGAATCTTGGAAATATTTCACTTCCTCCCTGGTTTTAAATTCGGTAGGGGAGGGAGAGACCCTAAATTATTTGACTGTCTAAAACAGTGATGGGCAGAATGATTTGTATGCAGACCATTACAGGGTTTGTTTGTTCTCCAGCAGTGTGGAGAACCTTCAGACTGGGTTGACTCCTCCTTCACCTCTGATAGGCAACTGTCAGTAGAAGATGGCACTGCATTTTGGTGCCACTGCAAAAGAAAACTCTTTTTGTTCCTTCCCTTGCAAAAGGGAAACAGAGACTGCAGGGAACGAGTCTGTAAGGGCTCTGTGCTGTGGAAGGGCACGCTGACACCCTCCTGTATCCTATAGATTATAATTTCCACAGCCCTGGATATAGCTTCTTTGGGCAAGAATGGAAGGTTTAGTAAATAATTCTTCTCTTCTGCCTGTGTGTCTTCACTCTTCCAGGAAGTGGCTACAGAGGGTGGGCTTTACCGTGTGCGGATCCCGCGACAACCTCTGGGGAGTACTGAGGAGAGTGGAGTTGAATATGTCACCTCCTTTATCCGAGCTGTGAGTGTCTTTCGCCATTCCTAGAGAAGCCTTGCTCAGCCCTTGGCAGGAAGATTTGGACCCTGCTTGTCTGCTTAGGTCAACCTCAGTTCCTTATCAGAATACTCAATGTCCAGGCTAAAGTAGTTGCTAGAAACTGTACAAAGGGAAGCCATACTTATTACCCCTCTTGGATTTTTTTGGGTGGGGGGCAACTGTAGAAGTGTGGAAAAATATCATTCTTGAATAAGTTAATTCTGGATAAATTAATGTGAGGGAATTAGTGGAAGGAAGCATTCCTCTTACTGCTTCTCCTTCCTCAGCAACCCCAGTGCTTCATCCCATATTATTCAGGAATCCAATATCAGAAACAAGGTGTTCATGAGATTCCTCAGGGATCCTTCGTTGTCTCAACAGCAATAACTGTTCAGATTTGAAGACCAAAAATGGCTAAGGACGACTAACTGTATTCTGTAATGGTAATGGAAATAAAACAGAGTTTCAAGGTAAATGTTTTTTTGGATGAAACAGGTTATGTGGATTCATTCTTAGTGTGCACTCACATCTGGTTATGGGATGAAAACAACTTTGCTCACCTTGGTGGATGATCTGTGCTGGGAACTGGATGGGGGATTGAGTCCCTGTTGGTTTGGCTGGACTCTTAGCAGCATTTGATACCATTGATCATGGTATTCTTCTGGGCCATTTGGCTGATATGAGACTTGGGGCACTGTGCTGCAGTGGTTCAAGTCCTTTTTTGGCTTAATGTTCCCAGAAGGTGGTGTTGGGGAACTGTTGTTCAACCTCTTGGACATTAGCCTTTGGGATTCCACAGGGGGCTGAATACTATCCTGTGTACTTTTTATCAAGCTGCTGGGGGAGGTCATCTGGAGTTTTTGGGTTGGGTGTCATCAATATAGTCTGCAGAGGGCTGACTTTGAAAAGTATTCAGAAGCTACAGTTAGTGCAAAATGCAGCAGCCAGACTATTTGCTTCCAAATTCAATTCAAGGTGCTAGACTTGAACTGTAAAGCTGTAGATGGCTTGCCAAGATATCTGAAGGACCACCTCCTGAGCCTGCCTGAAATCTAATATCCTCAGCAGAAGCTCTGTTGTGTGTCCCACCAGCTTGTGAGGCTAGGCTAGGGGTACACATAACAGGGCTTTTTTTGCTGCAGCACTCTTTCCCAAAGGCGGTCAGGCTGGCTCCATCCCTTCTGCATTTTCAGCAGGCAGCAAAGATTGTGCTATTTCACTTAGGTTCCACTGAGTATCCATGAGGAATCTCATGAACATCTCGTTCGTGATACTGGACCCCTGAATAATATGGGGTTTTGCATCAGGGTGACTGAGGGGGGAGAAGAAGTAATAGGAACTCTTCCTTCTGTTAATTCTCTCACATTAACTTTAGTTCTTAAAATTAGGGGTGTCTGCTCTGGCTGTTTTTAACTGTTTTAGAACTATTTAACATTTTAAATGTTTTTTTAACTCTTTGGACATTGCCTTGGGGGTACAAATACCTTAAATGATTTCTTTTTAAAGTTGTAAATAAATAAACAACTCCCAAATCTCACTGCTAGCTATTATAGCACCCTCCACTTCCCTAGTAAATACCTGACCAAGTGCTTCATAAAGATTCTTGGGTCTAATGAGGATTTGGCTGAGCCACCAAATGTGTGCCTCTCCACTCACTTAGTTTTTGGCCATTACGTTTTTTTGATCCAGCCTCTTCAAATTCGGGACCCTCTTGGTGGATTAGACTGAAATTCCCATGATTCCGTGGGCTGGGGAAAGCAGCTCTGATCTTCAGAAACTCTGTGTAGTGGAATATGGAAAGATAGTGGCTAGACTTAATGGCAGATTGGTCTCTGGATTTGTGGCCCTGCTCATTCACCTCACCAACAGCTTATCTGGATAAGACGAAGAGGCAGGCTTGAGCATCTTATGGAAAAGAATATGATAATCAACCTTGTCTTTCTTTTTTTTCTTCCTCCCTCTTCCTGCAGTGCTCTATGGTGGAGTCCCATCTGTCAGACAGGCTGACAGTTCACACAGATGTCGCTGGGAATATCATTGGGCTTTCCATTGTCACTGTGCCGGGCTCCTGCCATGGGGCTGAGGTGGAGGATGTGGACCTAGAACTGTTCAATACCACTGTTCTCCTTCAGCAGCCCATCCCAGCAGCAGTGTGAGTTTCTGCCTAAGGTCTATCATTGATCTGCAGAACTCACTGCTTTTGATGGCTCCTTTTGATGGAAGGAGGATTAGACAAATTCAGGGAGAATGGATGTATTGTGGCTACAAATACTGGGTGTGTGGAATCTCCAGGCTTTGGAGACATCTGCTTGGGAGCACTGACTGAATAGGACTTTCTACCTTCACAACTTGTCTGTGGTCTTCCCAGAGGCATTTAGTTTGCTGCTTTGGGGAAACAGGGTACTGGACTAGGTGGGCCTTTGGTCTGAGCCAGCAAGGCTCTCATGCCCTTATCAGAGCTGAGGGAGATCAGGATAGGACAAGATGTTTCTGGGTTTGCCATGGTGCATTGCAGGGGGATCTTACATGTGATTCACTACAATACTTGAGGATTTGAAAGACTTAAGAATGAGCAAAGGCTTATAATGAGGTTTATAATTGGATTATCCTTTCCAGGATTTCCCAGCCAGCACAGACACTGGCCATGCTGGCTGGGGGATTCTGGGAGTTGTGATTCATTCATTCCCCCGCCAAAAAACCCCCACCCCTTTTTTGAACTCTGAGTGGTATGGGCATCAGGACATCTGAGTTCTCTGTGAGACACAAGGAGCTATAGCACAAAACTTTTTTTCTGGGAGGAGAGGAATTGTGAGCTAGAGATGGGAAGCAGGAATCCTCATCTTGAGGTAAGAAGTATCACTCCCCTCTTAGGTTCTTTGAAAGACAGATGTCCAAAGTTTTGGGAAGATTAGGTGGGAGACTCCCAGGCAGCTTGGTGGCAGTGGTGTAAGAGCATCAGTAGACTTTGTATATGATCCCGAGTCTTAATTTGGAAGCAGTAGGTTGCATTGAAGTCACTGTAACTTTTTTCTAAATAGAAGAGAGTAGGATTGTCCTGAACATGTGGGTAGCAGCCACTGAGACAGCTTTCTAAAGACTGGAGCAAATGATGAGAACAGGAAGAAAAGAGGATAGACTGGAAAGTCAAAATGCAGATGAGTGACTACGTTTGTGGAGAGTATCAAAAACCTCAAATCAATACATTAGAGATGGGAATGTTATTTTGATGTGCACAGTGTATTTTGGTACATATCCTCAGAGGCCAAAGATTCCTGCACTGTCTTGTTCCAGTGAGAGGAACTGCACAACTCCACTTAGTGTGTGACTTTGTTGTTTTGTCCAAGGGGCAAACTATTGAAATAAATGTGTTGGGTGTGTCACATGTTGTACTAAAAATCCATTTATTTTTAGCCCCAGTTGAAGGCTTTGCATCTCTCTCTTACTGGCTTTGAGTTCTGAGGCTTTCTTTTTTCTCTCTCAGCCCCGAGACAGCAGCATTTATTGAGCGCATGGAACAAGAGCAGGCCCAGAAAGCCAAGAATCCACAGGAGCAGAAATCCTTCTTTGCCAAATATGTAAGTAGTGGAGGAAAGAGTGGGTATACCCTTTCTTTCCCCCTTTCCATGTAAAGATAAGAATAGTGTGATTTCCTGAGCCTGCCTGCTGGCTTGGTTCTTAATCTGGCCAAACTACTGTTGCTGGGTGGGGATGGAGGTAGATCGTTGCTCCCTGCTCTGATTTCTGTTCTCCCCAATCCCTGCAGTGGCATTTAATTCTGGGCGGGGCAGTGCTTCTTCTAGCAACCAGCTCTGCAACAGCCCCTCAGGAGCCAGGACGACAGGCCTGAGCAAAAGTAAAGCTACACCCATCTCCTCTTGCTTCTGTTTTCCTCTGCACAGCACAGTTTTAGCTTGAACTCCTTCATTCCTGTCCTCCTCCTCTCCATCTGCCCCATGTCCCTGTGGAGAGGAAAAGGCTTCTCTTCCTTCCAAATCTTTCCTGTCAATCTCATGCAAAGGCTCTGTAGGGGCGCTTTAAGGCGGCTGCATCCTCACCCAACCATGAGAACTGCTGTTTGGCTCAGTAGGCCAGGGACCATTTTCTAGACCATGTGTGGAAGATGTGTAGTTCTCTAGATGTTGTTGAATCACAGCTCTCATCAGCCCTAGCCAAACGATGAGGGACTGTGGTAGTTCAACATCTAGAGGGCCACATGTTTCCCCTTCCTGTTCTTGTCCTTGGTAGATTGCATTCTGGAGTACCTGATGGCCTCAAGAAAAGCTCTCTTGAGGTCTATTCCTTTGTAGAGTTTTTGCTCACCAGCCACCTTCCCTGGTTGTGGCAGGGATTCCACTCCACTGCCACTATTTGGGTGAGAGCTTTCTAAAGGAAAGCAACATTCCTCTTTTGGCAACAGAATAGTGCAGCCCACTTTCATTCTGTTTGGTTCCTCACCCCACCCCACTCCCCAGCATGGTAGAATCAGAACTTCTCTTTTCTGGTGGCCGGTCCTCTGTTCTTCATTGGGCACAACCTGTTTCTCTCCATTGGCTGTCACTGAGGTGAGATCAGCCCTAATCCCTGGTGATGGAAGTCTTGTGATTGGGGTTTGAAGAAGATAACAGGGTCTGTGTGCAGGGAGAAATAGATGGATGAGAGAATAGTTTCTAGTAAACCAGGGGTGGGGCTGCTCTCCAGGTGTTGTTGTATGGCAACTCCCATCAGCCTTGTTGCACAGTCAATGAGGAAGGATGATGAAATTTGCTGTCCAATGACATCTGGAGGGCTGAAATTCCTCCACCCCTGGAATAAAGCTTCTTCTAGAGCCGAGGAACTGTTGGGGAGGGGGCTGGTGATGAGATGCTGTAGCCATTGACCAGAAGGAAAAGGTGGGGAAGAGGTAGGACTTCGCTCAGAAATGTCCTTTTTGCTTCTGTAATCTTCTTTCTCTTTTTTTCCCCCCACAGTGGATGTACATTATTCCCATCGTCCTTTTCCTGATGATGTCTGGAGCACCGGATGCAGGGGGGCAAGGAGGGGGCAATGGAGGCAGTGCTGGGGGAGGGGGGCGGTGAAGAGCTTGTGAAGAGGCATGGTGTAAATAAAAACTACCCAGAGAAAAACAGCACCTCTCCTGGCTTGACTTGTGGGAGCAGGCCTTGTTCTGGCTTTGGTCTGTGTTGAGAAGTTTGAGGGGAAAACTTGAGGACTACTGTAACACACTCTACATTGGGTTGCCTTTGAAAGCTGTTCAGAAGCTTCAGCATGTCCAAAATGCTGCAAACAGGGTCCTAACTAGGGCCGGTTACAGGCAATATTGAAACTGCTTCACTGGCTACTGGTTTGTTTCTGGGTTCATTTTGGTACTGGGTATATCTTATAAGGCCCTGTGTAGGTTAGATGCAGACTGTCCGAAAGTTCAGATCTATCCATGTGATCCTAGTGAGTCTTAAGATCCTTTAGGGAGGGATTTCTCTCAGTCTCAGGCCCATCTGGTTGAGGACACAGGAGAGAGCCTTGCCAGTGGCTGCCCCCAGGCTATGGAATTCTCTTCTGTGGGAGGCTAGGCTGCCCCCCTCGCTGCTCTCCTTTTGGCAGCAGGGAAAGACTCTTCTTTTCTTTTTTTCTTTTAAATAAATTTATTTATTCATTATTTCTTCCATAATGAATAAATAAATTTATTTAAAAGAAAGACTCTTTTATTAAAATTTTTATTAAAAAAAAGACTCTTCTTTTCGATTGGGCTAAATGATGATGAAATAGTTGTGGGAAGATTTTTTTTCATGGTATGGGTGCCATATTTTTCTTTTATTGTTAACAGCTGAGATTCCACACCGCAGTCTACATTGTGAAATTTTGCAAATCCCAAGCCATTTTGCAGAAGTGCAGCAAAACCCTGTTAGTGAATTGTGCAGATGCATATCAGGACACTTCTGTTGTGTACTAGGTGATCCTCTTGTGCTCATAGCCAGTGCTCAGATGCACAATTGGGGGAGTTCCCCAATGCACATTGCACATTAGGCCATGGTGCATGAGTCACTCCACCATTGTGCAACTGATGTTTGTATGTAGTAACATCACAGTAGCCCCAGGTGAATATGGATGTTGAGAAACTGCTCAGTTCCATTTCCCACACATGTAAGTCCTGTTACGAAGACCCAAGTCCCATACTGAATACAAGCCCACATTTTAAATGCTTTGATATTTTTTTAAATTAATACTGTTGATAGCTTGTTTGTGTTTTAACATTTTTATCATCAGGTTTTTAGTTTTACCTTTTAGCCTTGTTGTAATAAGTCAGCTTGGCTCCCATGTTGAGAGAAAGGTGGGAAATAAGTAAATAAATGCCTACAAGAAGCCCCTACTTATCTGACAGGCTAGGGTCTGCAGCAGTGTCAGAAACCGGAATTGGTCAAAACCAGAGCCCATGTAGGGAACATGAGTGAATTATGGTGGCTCACTTGGGACTGCCTGCGCCTGCCTATGTGTATGCCACTTGCAAAGTTTCAGTCAGCTTGATGACTCCCCCCCCCCCCCCGCCCTAGCTTGCTTTGCAAGCAGTGCACATGTGCATGGTCAGTCCCAGGAAAGCCTCCATAAGCAAGAACTGTTGAAAGAGTGGAGTATTCTTTGAATGAGTGGAGCTTCTCTTCAATTTGCAAGTGTTGAAAGGGCGAGTCATCAGATAATAAGCCGTCAAAAAGTGGAAGCTTCCTGTACATACATACTAGGATGAATTCACTCCCAGATAACCCCAACTAAATACAGTATAAGCATTTCTGTGTTCCTGAAGTGTACAGTCCTTCTCAAAGGGACTCAGAACCTGCTCCCAAGATTCAGGATTAGACATGGTCATGTGACCGTGGCCATAGTACCACTTTCTATAATCTGGTGGCCTCCAGAGGTTTTGGGGTACAGCTCTCATTATCCTCAGCCAGCATGACCATTAGATGATGGGAACTGTGATCCAGGCGGGGGAAGAACCCAGCAGATTGGCAAAGGGTCCTTAGAATTCCCCGTGTTGCTAGTGTTTTGCTTTCCCTCCCTCATAAGGACTAGGAACTTGCTCATTAAAAAGCTTGACATCACAGTTATTCTTTGGATGCATCTATTACTAGCAAAGGAGAGACTGAAAGCAGTGGGGATCTTTTAAAGCTTAGAAACAGATGATGCGGGTGATCTGGTGCAGGGAAGGGATATAGAATCAATAAGTTACAGCTGCCGCTTTTGATAACACTGAAAACAAAAGCAGCATCTGAGAGGAGGCACCAGGCATCCCAGAGGAGATGTGTTTACTTTATGTTAGGTGCTGTTTGCTCTGTCTACGATACTTAGCGTCAGTAGTTTGTACTCAGGATTTGAAGACTAGTGGCTGGCTTTTGGTTCACATTCAAGGGCACACAATTGGTTGATCACCATGTCCATTGTTGTGTTCCTGTTCCTAGGCCAGGTTACATTTTGTGAGCAGATCTGTAAGAGGCTGATGTGTGTTGGACTAACAGTCCCCATCAATCCCAGCCAGCCTGATGTAAGTTTCTTATTATTAACTCTGCTCTGTTCCCTTCTGGGACTCATCAGCATCTGTAAAGAGGATTTTAAGGCTGGACAATTTGTGGCCTTCCACATGGGGTTGGAATACAATTCATATCAGCCCTTGACACCATGGTGGGGACTGATGGGAATTGCAGGCCAACACCATCTGGCAGGATAGATGTCACCAACCTTGCTTTAAGTAAGAGCTGTGAGGCAAGATGGTTGTAACTTTTCGTGGGGGAGCAGGGGGTCTCAGTACACAGTTGTCCTGTAAGTTCCTAATCAGTTGTGTAGTTGCCTAGTGTTAAATAGGAAGAGAGAAGTTCTGTCTCTGTTGCTTCACAGCTCAGGTACAACTTGAAAAAGTTACTGATTTGAATTACAGGTCAGAGAAACCTCTAACCACCCTGGCATGTTAGCTATAGAATACTGGGAATTGTAATCCAAAAAAGTAACATTTCCATGCTCTGCATTGATCAGGTGATACAACAGCTGTCCTGTAGTTTTGGGAGACCCATGTTGTTCCCTGGTCAAGGAAGCTTCAGCAAATGGTACTAACTTTGGGAAAAGTTCTTCCTACCTGTTGTGACCCAGAACCTGGCTGTATAGATCCCCCGCTCTGGTGGTCCCAGCTGGTGTTCTTCCATGCTGCGTCCCTCCAAGTGTGGGACGTTCCTTGCATGTGTGGCCCAGCTTGGCCTGCTTATAGCTCTCTGGAGCCCCTGTAGCTACAGCAACCACAAAGGAACAGAATGTGGAGCAGGGAGTCATTCTAGAACAGAGGATGGAAACCTTGGAGGGCTTTGCCTTCTCAGGTCCATGGTGGAGTTAGGGATAGCTAATACATTGCTCTTTGTTCTTAAATTAGGACTTACCAGGATTTGCAAATTAATATTCAGGATATAAAGAAATTGGGATTTAAAATATGTACATGTGAGAGTAACGGAATTGGCTGTCCAGTCCACCCCCACCCAGTGCTTAACTCTTAAATGTCTGGTTTCGAATCTTACCATAGTCAACCATGGTTGTAATGAATTAGTGTTCTCACCTTTTTTGCTGCCTTCCTTGTGTTTAATGTTTAAGAGCTAAATGGCAGGCAGATACAACATAGTCCTCTCCATACTGGAGAATTATTTTTCCCTTTGAGTTTGGCAAGTGCAGATAGGTGAGAAATTTATTTAGCATGGTGTAGTAGCTTGTGTGTTGGACTAGGAGACCAGGGTTCAAATCACTGCTTGTCCATGGAAACCCACTGAGTGACCTTGGGCAAGTCACACTCTCTCGGCCTCAGAGGAAGGCAAGGGCAAATCTCTGAACAAATTCTGCCAAGAAAAAACCCATGATAGGTTTGCCTTAGCATTGTCATGAATCAGAAATTATTGACAGCACACAATATCCCAAACTTGCAGGCATCACATCTGGAAAGAGCTTGGAGCTTTTAAAAACATGAATGCAGAGAAAGTGAAATAGGCATATTTTCTCCATCCTAGTTAGAACCTGTGAAGCCAGTGTGGTGTAGTGGTTTGAGTGTTGGACTAGGACTCCGGGAGACCAGGGCTTGAATCCTCACTTGAACATGGAAACCCACTGGGTAATCTTTGGCCAACCACACTCTCAGCCTCAGAGGAAGGCAATTTATTTATTTATTTTATTTATACCCCGCTCTTCAGCCACAAGGCTATCAGAGCGGCTTACAAATTGTTTTAAGCAATAGCTATTTACACATCTACACTGCATTAAACAGTTTCCAATGTGTGTTAGCTAATTGCCCCCACAAGCTGGGTACTCATTTTACCAACCTACGAAAGGATGGAAGGCTGAGTGAACCTTGGGACACGCTGGAATCGAACTTGCAATGTGGTGACTTGCAGTACTGGCATTTAACCACTGTGCCACCAGGGCTCCCTTTCTGAACAAAGCAATGACAATCCCTTTCTGAACAAATGTTGCCAAGAAAACCCTGTGATAGTTCACCTTAGGGTGGCCCTAAGAAACAATTTGAAGATACACAGTGCACACACAGTTAAAACTCAGGGCTCTTGGTGCTCTAGGAAAGAGCAGAGGTTCTGATTTAGCTTGGAACCTGGTGGTGACTATTTGGAGCCAATATAGTTGTGGGGTGGAGAAGGACTATTCATGAAAAAGGGGGCTTTGTGGCAAGCCAGAGTAGAGAGTGATATACACATTAGAAGCCAGAGCTCCTGTCTAGTTAAATCAGGCACGGAGAAACTTGGCTTTCCAGATATTGGGCTCCAGCTTCCATCATCCCTTGTCAGCAAAGTCAGTGATCAGAATTGATGGGAGTCATCTGGAGAATTGATTCCCTACCTGTGAAGGAAGGAAAATAGTTCAACATCTGGATAGCCATGTTCCCCAGCCCTACACTTTGGAGGTTGGACTTACACAGCCCTCCAGATGGTGGTTTGCAACTCTCAACAGTGGCTGAAGCTGCTACCTAACACCATCTGGAAGGCCACACTATTCTAACCTCCAAAGTATAGTGCAGGGCTGGGGAATATGGCTATCCAGATGTTGAACTACTTGACTGACAATTCCATACCATTAGCTAGGCTAGATGAGGCTGATAGAAGGGAGTCTTGCTGTACTAGATGAGCCTGTGTGTTGATAGTATATGAAGGGATGCACCTTTGCTTTACCTTCCTACCTCCAAATTCTTTCCCAGTGATGTGCATGGAATAAATGGAGGCACTGCAACTTTGTTCATATACTGTAGTATGATTTTTTTTTCCGTGATCAAGACTTGAGATGGTGAGAGGAGGAAATGGGTTGGCTAGAGAAGCAAAGGGGAAAGCAAATGTGCCTCGGAGCTTCTGCTGATGCTGCTCACATCTCTGTGCACCCACTGGCCCTAGAAATTAGCTCTAGATCTCCGACTGCTCTTGATGCTTCAAGGAAGGACAAAACACTCATCCTGCTGATTCTGCTGTCCTACAGCTGTGCTTGCAGCCTGTCTTGCTAGAAGTTACTTAACTGGCTTGTACCTTCTGCAGGATCTAGATCAGTGATTCCCTAACTTTGGTCCTCCAGGTGTTTTGGACTTCAACTCCCAACAGCCCAACTGACTTGGCCAACAGGAATTCTGAGAGCTAAAGTCTAAAACATCTGCAGAATCAATGTTTGGGAACTACTGATCTAGATCCTTGAGCTAAGGATGAGACATCCTGCTACATCAGCATATCATTCGATATGCTTCGAACTGCTGGGCTTGGCTTGTGAGCTCAAGAATCCAGCCTCCCCTTCTGATCTGGCCTCCTTTCTTTGCTGCTAAATAAGAGTATTCAGATGTTTCCTCAAAGGCAAGGATATGGGTTTTCCTGATGTTGTTGGACTGACACGCCCGTTGTAGTCTGTCTAGTCAAAAAAGGTCAGAGGGGCCATAAGTGATCTATTGTGCAGCACCTGCTGCTTAGAGACAGGCACTGTGTTCTGTCAATGCTGTACTTAAGCTACAGAGCTTGTTACCCACATCTTTAACAAGTGCTTGTGTGCAAATATCCAAAAGGGCAGGGCATATTTTTTCTCTAGTCTTTTACATGAGCATTTGGATAGGTTTCCACTCAAAATTGTGCAGTACAGCCAATTGCCTGCAAGTCATCCCCCAGCTAGGTGATTCACTTTCCATTGAATCATGAAACTCACTAGGTGACCTTTAGGCCTGTCACATAATCTCAGCCTGACATACTTCACAGGGTTGTTGTGAGGATATAAGTGGGGAGGAGAGCCATGTACATCACCTTCTGTTCACGGGAGGTGGGGGAGCAGGATATAATGTATCTTCTGACCTACGGTGACTCCAAGACAAACCTATCACAGGGTTTTCTTGGCAAGATTTGTTCAGAGGGGATTTACCTCAGAGGCTGGGATAGTGGGATTTATCTAAGGTCACCCAGTGGGTTTCCATGGCTGAGCTAGGATTCAAATTCTGGTCTCCGGAGTACTAGTCCAACACTCAAACCACTACACCATGCTATCTCATAAATGTATCTAATTAACAACTAATAACAGTAACTTGATTCTGCTGTAAGATTTATTTTCTCATATCATTAAGAACAGAAGCCAGAACAGTCTTGTCAGAGGGCCTTGACTCCCTGCCCCCCCCCTCAATGTTTTGGTTGTAGCTGGTAATCTGGAATTGCTCTGAGCTACTACAAATACAATTACTGCCTTAAAGGCAACAGCCCTAGAGTTCTGAATTTGCTCTGTCACTTGAGTTTAGATACTTGTTTGGGACATAGGTACAAGGTCATTGCATCCACTTGAAGTAAACTCGACCAACCTCTATAGACAGGCTTCTTGCAACTGTTTCATACATAGGAGGGGGGCACATCTGGTGGAATCTGCCCTAGAGAACTAGCTCTGCATTGTAGACAAGGAAACCTGTCTACCTGTTGTTGGCGACCTCCATCCACATGATCCTCTGGGTCTGTCTGGCTCATTGAAAGCTTTCATATAGAAACAGCTGGAATATGGCTTTCATCATATCTACATGCATTCATCTCAAAGCAAACAAGTACTGGTTCAGGTAGATCACCAGGGCTGGAGTCTACAACTTGCAGGATGAGGATCCCACCCCACCTCTCCAGGATTCCTATACATAAGTGGGGGTGAAAACTGTGTGACCTATATCTCCCCAGGGGACGGGGGATGCTCCTGAGTGAATCCGGTAATGGTGGGATATCTTAAACCCACCCCCACAAACGCAACAACCACCCCCAGTTAGAATTGGCTTCTGGTTATGTTTTAGGCTAAAAATCTGCCCAAAATGATAGTGTGTGAAAGTGGCCCCTCCCCATCCTGTGCTATGGCAACAGCATTAGAGCTCACAGCAGCCTTCCCCTTACTGGCTGTGGGGCATGAGTTGCATTCTAACACATCTGGAAGGTACCTGATTGAGAAAAGGCTGTCTGAAAAGCATTTCCTAAAACAATTTAGGCAACAGGTGCTCATGGAAGTGGTCTTGCCACCTGACAGATTTAGCAACACAAAACACCTAAGATGAGACATAGTTCTGTTTTGTCTGAAAATGATTGCCAGAGTGGCCATACAGTCTCATTTGCAGAGTCAGGGGGCACACGTTCAAAGTTGGGACTTTCGACTTTGCAAGGATGATGGCATGAGCTGCCATTCCTCTTGTTCTTAGCTATAGTCCTCACAGTAGTGGTGTGTGTGCGCGTGTGCGCATGCATCTGACTAAACAATACCTTACAGTGAGCTGTCCTTATCGTAATAGCATACAATGCATATGTGGTGCTATGGCTCGCTACAGCAGCCTGCATTCTTTGGACTGTGAATGTGGCTATGGCCATGACGAGTGCTTGCACTTCAAAATGTTCTCACTGTTTATGAAAGGGCTGAATCCAAACCTATTTCATTCCCTACTCCTTGGTCGCACCCTATCTTGATCTCCCAAAAGAGCCCGATCCCCTGCAGACACCGGACTGATGGCATGTTTGTTTTTTCTCCAGTTTTATTGATACCACGGTTTAGCAGCAGCTTCAGTTTCCAAACCTATTGCAAAGAGAGATTACCTTCCGGCCCCCTCCCCACCCCCACTGATGCTGGTGGGGTTGTCCCCAAGCAATGGGGGGAGGTATATGGCTTTTCCCAAAAAAAGGGGGACAGAGGTTTAGGAAGCAGGGCTGGTTTTGTTTTCCCTTTTTTGGACCCCTCCCCCCACTTCATGTCACACACTTAAAAAAACAAACCAACCCCAAACCAACCATAAACAGGACAAAATCTCAAAGACAAAGACAAAATGACAAATGGACGTGCGGGAGGGAGGGCAAGACAAAAAATAATAATGAAAAACCAACATTCCAAACAAGAAGAAAGGGGGGGGGGGTAAATAGGGACAGAGCAACACAAGTGGGGCAGAACTAGGACACCTAGGTTCTCTGACCCAACACTCTCCCAGCTGAAGTCCGGGAATGGCTCCCCTACCCAATTTAGGCAGTGAACAACCATGCAAACCCCAGAAGAACCAAACTCAACTAGGGCTAGGAAAGAAGGGAACGAGACACACTTTTACCCCCATATACTGACACACACGGATACACAGAATAGTCCAGAATCCGCAGCCTCTGTTGGGAGTTCGGATAGGCCCAAATCTGGCTTTTAAAGAGGAAGGAACCGGGCCTTAATATTCTCCATCATGGAGCCTTTTTTTAAAAAATGTCACAAGCCCTTTTCCGATTTGTGTCAAGGAACTCCATGGTCATTCTTCAACTGGGATGGAGAGGGAAGGGAGGACGTGACTGTTGCGTAATCCTTTTGGCGCCACTTCTAAAGCTGTCTCTCCAGGCAAGGTGGTGAGGGAAGGAAGTTCCGCCATTCGCTGGTCTCCCTACTCCTCCGAGGTTGGAGGTTCAAGCAGATTGAGGCAAATGATCCTGCCTGCATGCTGGCAAGATAGAGGAAACCGCCCTGCCCTGCCCTGCCCCACCCCACTTGACTGGGCAGCAAGAAGGATCATTCCCAATCCCCCAAGAGATCTGTCATGATGACAGAGAAACTAAAGGAGGGAGAGTCTGGAACACTCCCTCTACAAAAGAGGCCTTGGTTAACTTCAAATTCACAGTTGAGAAGAGGGCTTAAAGACCATTCGTGAGATGATGGGTGGAGAGTTTCCAACAACAACAAAATGCCCCTACCCTCCATATTTCCCCTGACAGGGAAAACTGTGGCTTTAACAGTCAGAACTCCCAACAGAACAGTCACCGCCCTCATCGATCTACTGTACAGGCACAGCTGTTGAATTTCTGCCAGTCATGCAGCTTATTAAAGCCACAGAAGCTCCGTCAGAACAAAAACCTGAAGCCCCCCTCCAAGCTTCAGCCTGACTCTTCTTCCAGAACAAAGACTCCCCCAAAAGCATGCATGTCATAAAAGTTGACCCTCCCCAACTCCCTGCAAAAGGACGAGGGGGGGGGGAGGCTCTTTACACTTCAGACATTCAATAACACACGTGCCCCATCCCGCATTAAAAAATGCTCCTTCGAGGCTGCCTTTATGGCTTTAGAAAAAAAAATGCAACAGGCAGCAACTTCCTGGGGGAGATGGAGATTGAAGAAGGGCAGAATCTTGCCACCCACTCTCAGACGCCCCCCGGTTGGCACTTCCTCCAGGGTGGATCAGAGGAAACAAACAGTCCTGAAAGTTCCAAGAGCACATCACTGGAACCCTAAAAGAAAAAACGGGGGGGGGGGGAGACCCTAACATTCAATTTTTTTCCAACTCTCCTCTCCCCCCAATAATGCCAGTTTTCATGCTAAGCATTCTTTTAGTCCCATCATCACTCTGCTCACAACCACTTCTCTGCTCTTTGACATTGTGCCAGATGTTAGGTGGTGATAGTTCTTGGCCCTGGAAGGTAGAACAGGTGAAAGATTTTCACATTTCTCTAGCCTAGGTTGTTCAATACAGTAGCACTCCCGTATCCACTGATTCGCCATCCGCTGATTCAATTATCCACAGATGGCGACATCAGAGGGGGTGGACAGAGGAGGGAAGGGATGGCTCCAGTGGCAGTGGTGGAGGGGGGGGCTGAAGGAAGAAGAGGAGGGGAGATCTCTCAGTTGGTGGACAGTGGTCTCTGGAGGCCTGGGAGGCAGCAGAGGTGGTGGCAGCACGCAGTGGTGGTTGAGGAGGCGGCAGCGGCACACACAATGTTGGTAGTGGGGTGTGCAGCGGTGGCTGAGGAGGAGACGGCCGCAGCGGTGCGCATGGTGGCGGTGGTGGCGGTGAAGTAGGAGGACGCCACAGCAGCGGCCTGGGCCACAAGCCTCCCTCCCTCCTCCTCCAGGGCATTCGCTATTATCCACAGATTTCATTATCCGCAGGGCCCCTGGGACCAATCCCCCACAGGTACAGGGGTGCTACTGTAGTGGCCATATGTAGGAGAGACCAAAGGGAAGGGGGTTTGGGAGCGGCTGAAACAGGCAAGTGGGGCAGTAAATATAGAACAACTGATTTTGACTTAAGGCCCCCACTCCCCTTTGTTCTTTAGCCAAAGACTTTTTTATTTAAGCAAACATTTGCCAATTAGAGTGGGGTGCTGCAGAAGGCTTTTCAAACTAGATGAGTACATTTCTCTCCACGCTCCCTTTCATGGATGTTCATTTGTCTTGCATATTAAGTCACCTGTTTTGTGCTTTGGCGGTAGTTATTTGATTGACTTAAGCTACTTTAAGTCCCATGGGGATAGGAGAACGGTGATGTACAAACCCAGTAAAGAAATAACTTTAGAAGCTTTCACTTGCTTATAATTATACATCTACCTTAAATAAACAGGGGGCATGATTACACGGGAGTAAAAATCTAGATGGGATTCAGACTACTCTGGCCCAAAGCTGTGGTGCATGGTGCTATTCTGTCTCAGATTTCAGTGCCACACCTGCCAAAGTCCAAATCTGTGTTGGGTTTTTGTTACTCATGCTTGACTCTGAGCTCCAGGAAAATCAAAGCCCCAGCAGTAGTCACCTTCTCTGAAGGCAGAATGGGTGGCTTATAATGGTGGGGCAGGTGCGCATTCTGCCTTCAGACTGGGTGACTCCCACTGGTGGCTTGCTTTTCCGGCACACAATCACCCAGGAAAAGCATTGCCTCTCTGAAGCCAGATCAGGTGGCTACCGCAGGGGCTTTGCTTTTTCCGGAGCTCAGCGGGGCCAGCCTTGCAATGGTGGGGCTCACCAGGGGTTCTTATCTTAGAGAGAGCAACTACTGCTGGGGATCTGCCTTTAGAATAAGAAGTGGCACTGAGGAGGGGGGGAAATGGCACCTCAAGGAGCGTTTGTCTTTCCTCTCCACCCCACCCCTCCCCTCCCCTGAACCTGGTGTGGATGGCTTGTTCACATGACAGTTTTCTCCCGAGTTTCCAGCAAACTCTGGAGAAAACTGAGTTTTCTAAAACCCAGATTAAAGGGGTATATTCCCGAGTCTGGTGTAAATAGGGCCTTACAGCATGTGTCATTATTCCACCAGATCTGGGGAAGAGGCCATATGTTGTGTGGCATTATGAGGCCAAATTCGGAGCGGAGGGGGGGGTTGGGGTTTGTGACTGGTGTAGTCAAGCCCAGGAACTTTGTAAAGTTACACTCCATGCTATCAGGTATCCACTCATGTTTACAGTCAGAACAGATAAAAGGAGGTTTTTTGCAGGATCACTTAGGCATAACACTGGTGACAGTAATGTTAAAATATTAGCCAAGGGATCCTTGGGCACCAAGTTGATGGGTATTTATTACTAGTTTATTCACCATTTTTTCCAAAAACCTACAAACTGCCCTTTCCCAGTTGAGAATCTAGAGAAGATCTCATCTATTAAATGGGAGCTGCCAATTTACAAAATAAATCTACTATTTTGGCAGTTTGTTTTTAAGTTACAACATATGGCAAACCACTGTTTCCAGTGGAGCAGGACATCCTGTCCCAGTCTGGCTAGAGCTTGGTGTTGCCTGACTTTCAGTGCAGAATTCAACCTATCCAAAGGGATGGTCTTCAAAGGGCTGAAAGAGATGAGCTGCAAAAAGAGCTACACTTCCATCCCTCTGGTGGCCAAAGGGGGATCTGCATGAGAATCTAGGGTCAAGGCAGGGAGCCGTGCAGCAAGGCAGCACAGGCGCACCAATTCCTAAATGAAGTGAAATAGTGATACCATCACAGCAAGTCTTTGGGGCAGAAATCCAGGGCCCCATTCCCTAGAATAAGCAGGACAGTCCCCAGTGCAGTGCAGTAGGGTGGACTTACCAATTTTTGAAGTAACTGACTTTATATTTAAGTCTCTCTAAATAGCCCCACCATAAGACCATTAAGTCTAGAATCTTAAAATGCCTAGCTACATCATTGGGAGTAATGCAAGTCAAAAATCAGGTAACTATCTCCAGATTGCTCTGTTTCCTGCTAAAATTAAGACCATGTGTCAATTTCTTCATCCCGTTCCCATCTGCTAGAAGTACTCACAGTCCCCAGTGGCAAAGGGCTGGCTGGTCGCCTTAGTCCGAATGTACAGTTTCTACTACGATACTGGGTTTGTCCCGTGCTGGAGGATTCTTGTTGATGTAGCTGTTCAAAGTTTTTTCCTGAAGAAAGAGAGGAGAGGTGGAAGACAGGAGAAGATCATAAGTCAAAACAGCAGGCTTTCAGAATCGCCAACTGCTTCCAGGTACCTTGAGCCAACAACTAGCAGTATCATAACTGGACCCCACTCCCTTGTCACAGAACCCCAGAATTTTGTTCCTTACAAAGGAGCGAGAAGATGTAGATCCCCATTCTTTATCATGTTCTAATCTAAGTTTCAGAGCTCTCCTTGGCTTTCCAGCTCACCTAAGCTAAAATTGGGGATGCTTTCTTTTCTGACATTCACATTGTTCAGCTACTGCATTCTTTAAAAGTAGCGCTTTCTGTTTTCTGCTTGGATTACGCTACAAAGTCCATTCTTACATCCTTATAATACACTTTGATGCCACAATACCAGCATTTTTTTCAAGCAGCAAGTTGCTGCTGCATCGTTGCCTCAAGGGACTCATAAAAAAGCTAGGCCCCAAAAGGGAAAAAGATCGATGCTTGGTTTGCGATACAGAAGACAGTCTAGAATCATATATTCCCATCAAGTGTTTGAGTGATCTTACATTGTTCCTGCTGTTAAGAACAAAGGGACATAACAGGAACCTGTGCTGGATCAGAACAAGATCCTTTCTAGTCCTGACTTCTATTTCCACAGTAGCCAACCAGGTGCCCCAAATGGGACATCAACAGGCAGGAAAGGGGTGCAACGACACTTCTGCTTCTCTCCCCCACGAACTGGTATCAGAAAGCATACTGCCTTTGAGACTGGAGGTAATACACAGCCACCATAACTAGTAGCCACTGAGAGCTTTATCTTCCTCCAGGAATTTGATCCTCTTTTAAAAATGACCAACTTGGTGGCCCTCACTGTATTGTGGTACTGAATTCCATCATTTTAACTATATGTGTGTGAAATAGTTCCTTTCTTTCCGTTGTTGTTGTGTGCCTGCAAGTCATTTCTGACTTATGGTGACACTACCATGGAGTTTTCTTGGCAAGATTTGTTTTCGAGAGGATTTGTCATTGCCTTCCTCTGAGGCTGAGAGAGTGTGACTTGGCCAAAGTCACCCAGTGAGCTTCCATGGCTCAGTGGGGGTTTAAATTCTTGTCTCCCAGAGTTCTAGTCCAACACTCAAACCACCACAACATGTTGGGTTCTTGTTTTTTTATGTTATCTGCCCCACGTTTTGCACCTTTCAGGTCAACTGGAGTGCCTTATGTCACAGTATTATAAGAGAGATTGAAAATAACTTCTCCTTGGGTGCATCCAGACTGATTGAAAAGTCCCAGATTGTGTTCCTAGTCTTTCCAGTGTTATACTGGATTAAAGAAATAAACCGATCTGGGGAGCTGGTATAAAAAAAAATCTCTGATTGCACTGGGAGCTGACAAAAAAATAGTCTGGAATAAGCAAAACACGTATGGCACTCCAAAATAAAACTGTAAAGAAAGGAACAGCTGAATTGGGACACGTTCACAAATTCCATTCTATTAGCTGAAGTCTTGACGCAGTTAATGGCTTTCCACCACACTACATACGTAGGTTGATTTTCATTACAATTAAACATATAATTCCCCAAATCTTCTTCAAGAAAAAACTCCTGCCTTCACTACATTCCGGAAAGCAGAATGTTTTAATCAGTCTAGATGCACCCATAGCTAATTTCTTCCCACGATGCACAATTTTACATGTGCATATTTAGTCACTTCCTTATACTTCTCCGCCCCCCCCCCCCCTGCTACAAACTGAAGAGGCCTAAATGTCATACCCTTTCCTCCTGGGAAAGTTGCTTCAGCCGCTCAAACATTCTGCTTGCCTGCCTGTTTTTGCACTTTTCTCAATCTCTGCAGTAGCCTCTTTTTTGTTGGGGGGGGGGAGATAAAGTCACCAGAACACAGTTATCATTCTTGCAGTTTCCACTACACAAGCCTCACCTCTACCAGCTGGTGCCAGTGTTCGATAGGTTTACGCGGGTTGGCCAGCATCTCAGCCCAGTGGTCTCTTCCAGGCGCATCAGCATCACTGCCCACTCGGCACATCCCAATGACTTCATTGTGCCCAATGCTGAGGACAGAAAGAGTATTTTGATGCCAGCCATCCGCAGAGGAAGAGGGCAAGCAGTGATGGGGAAAGGCTAACATTCTGCATCAGAATAAGTTATGCCCAGTATGTGTAAGGGTATAAAAAAATCTGCATAATTCATTTACACTGTGATCTTGGGGACTGAGAGCGACAACTGAACACTGGAAGATTAACAAGGAAAAATGTTTTTAAAGCTTATTATGCATTCTTGCTATCTGCACTCTTTGAAAGGCAGAAACAGCCAATGCTGATAACAGACCACTACTGAAGTCAACAACTTTATTTGTGTGGAACTTCAAAGGAAGAGCTCAGTCAGTAAATTGAACAAGGATCTAAAGTCCCTGCTAGATTGCTTACGGCATGTGTGAGTCCTTGTGGTAGGTAGTGACACAACACCTAATATAACATTTGCCTGAGATCCTGGACTGGATGTCCCTCGTGGTCTCTTCCAACTCTGCAATTCTATGATTCTATGATTCTATATACCCTCTAGGCAGCCTTGGTCTCTGCTCTCCACATGCTGCCAGTCACTAAGCCCCTTCCTCCTGGAACTGTAGTCCCTATCTCTATGCAAAGTCCTGATTTCCATGGTCCTCCTTCATTGAATCTCTAAGGAAAGTGTCCTGTTAACGAGATATGCAAGCATAATTCCACCTTACTGGTTGACCCAGCATAACATACACCATTATAGTATATTTGAAAGATTCACACAGTTCAGCTACATGCTATTATTTTAGGAAAATAATATTGCATTGTTATTAATATTACATGTAGGTGGTGAGTGGCTGAGGGAGTGAGAGGAGGGAGGGGCCCATGTGAGGCTGGGGGTATAGATGCAGATTGAGTGGCAGGAGTGGATTGTGAGGTGGAGAGGGAATTTGAATGTGGGTGGTGACTGGCAGAAGGAGGGAGGGGATTGGTTGGGGGGTAAGCGGCCAATCAGCACACTGGGAGAGGAAACATATCCACGAGTATATATATATATATATGCGTTTGTGTAGCTTATTGTTGTTATGAAGGTAGTGTTCCCCTCCTCTCCCTGCAACAACCAAAGCTCCCCTGTGACTAACTGTATCACTGTGATAGTAGGAGGTGGGGATGGGGAAGCATCTAGCTAGGTTTCCAAAGCGAGACTAAGATCAATGACTGCTGAGACCTCTGGAGGATCCAGGTAGATCTTGGTGGAAGATGTTTGTGATCTACATGTATCAGAACCTAGCCAGATGCTTCTCTGATCCTGCTTCCCCACTCTCCTCCAGCCATGGAACAGCCACGTAGGGGGGATGGCTATCACAGTGGCATCGTGAATCCTGGGAGTGGTGATGGGAGCCATAGTAGAGTTCTACTTCCAACCATGTATGATTTCTCCCTAAGACTCCTTTTATTGTTACAGCCAAGGGCAGAACTGGCAGTAGAATCAAGCCAATGCCCCGAACCATAATCTGTTGGAAGAACCTTCTCTAAAATACAGGAGAAAGAAGGGCCAGTTACGCAGCCAGTGTTGAAGATCCTGGAGGGGCCATTTCTAGTCAACCTTTCTCCCCCTCCCTGCTTTTTATTTGTTACATTTATATGAATTCAAGGTAGTATCTGTGTCCCTCCACTCCATTTTTATCCCTACAACAATCCTGTGGACTAGGCTGAGAGAGAAGGTTGTGGCCAAGTGGGAATTTGAACCTGAGTCCCCCAAGTTCTAGTCCAACATTATAACCATTACAGTGTTGACTCTCCTTGTCAACTGGTTGGTGTGTCTGTCTGTCTCTCACCAATCATAATCCATGACTGCCAATGTGATGCTGACATGCTCCATGCTGTCCTGGGGGATGTCAAAGACAAGGGCCTCATTGTAACTGGGGTTGAGGGTATTCTTCTTGATGGACGTCTTGCGTTTTTTCAACCGCCGTCCTTCGCACATAAGGGAGGCCTTAACATAAGGATCTGGGGAGAGTCACAGGAAGGGTGGGGGAAGGAGACAGAGTTATGGTGAGGGGTGGGTAGCAGCCCAAAGTAAAGAAAGTCAGAGTTCAAACTCATGCTGCCTGCCACCTACCTTCTACATTTCTCTCCAACTCTGCCTCTGAAAACTAACTTCCAGGACCACCGCTACCATTAGGAAGAGTAAGGAAAACACCTACGGTGGGGGGCAGTAGTACAGGCCCCCAGGCTGTTCCTCATGGAGCCACTCAAAGATTTGGCAGACAGAGATGTGTGAATGTCACATGGCCTATCCTGGGCACGCACACACACACACATACAACATCCCACCAGTCTCTTGCCCTCAGGTAACTATTCTGTCACTAGTGGTGAAGTAAGAATCAGCTACCAGCCTACTTCATTTCTATACATGGCATGGGGAAAGGAGTGCTACCTCCTCTTTTGCCTGAGGCAGCAAACTGTCTTGGACCAGCCAGGGCACCATTTTGGTTGCAGTTTTAGCCCTCACTGGCCTAAAATAATGATGGTGGATTAGGCAACATTGTGGTTGCCAGGAAATGTTTCCCAATCCCATCTGAGCTGACCTTTAGTGGCTGGGAAACAATGTCCATGATTGACTAGACTGCTTTCTCCTTTATCAGCCCTAGCAAAAGGTCAACATGGTAAGGCCTGATCTATACACACCGAGAAAGAGAACAGAATGAGGTGGTGGAACCAACCGGTGCTGTAAGGGGAGGCAAATCACATTCCCAAATGCATCTATGTGTTGAATAATTTGCTGTGAACAAAAAACTACATTACACCTTGGGAAAGGTACTATTTTGGACTACATCCCCTGACCAACATGGCCTATGGACATGCTGGTAGGGGGATCTTGGGATTTGTTGTCTAAAACAGGAACATTTCCAAGCTGGGAGTAGACATCTCTCTACTTTTTATTCACTCCTATCCAAGCTGCTTAATTTACTTCCCCATCTGCTGTGTACCATTTTGTCTCTTTTCCTGTACCTGCCCTGCCCTTTTATCCTATATACCTCAACTTGTCCCTTGGCCCTCTGGGCCAAGCTTTGATGGCTCTTGCTCAGTCCATACCCTCAGAATCCTACTACTGTTGCCCTAACATTAACAGCCTTCCAATCACAACTTGGGGCTCCACATTTCTGTGTCTGCTCACCAGAAAATCCAGTCAGATCCATGGCTTTGAGGTTGGTAGCCTTGATTATGGTGACTGTGAGACGTCCGGCTGTGGGCAGGTAACAGAGGGAGAAATTCAGCTCCCCCAGATCTGCTTTTTCCTATGGGAGATGAAAAAAGACCCAGAGTGTGTTTTAGGATCCACAACAAAATATATACTATATATATATTTTTTAAATTGCTGGCGATATTGAAGCAAAAGTTGGAGAGCCACCTGCGTTGCAAATCTTGTGCCAGGCAGTGGTTGGACTAGATGAACTCTCTAAAAGACCCTTCCAACTGTACACATCAATGATTCAATCTGAGGAAGGAAGTTCTCAGATAAGAGAAGGTGAGGTGGCCTTGCTGGATTTTAGTCACCACCACCCTTGGAGAGGTGTGCACCTCTATGTTCCACTCCACTGGCAATTGTGACAGATAAGTGAACTGGGGATGGGACTAAAATATGGTGGCTTTTCAGATGTTGTTGGGATTCATCAACCTCAGCCAGCATGGTTAATGGTTAAGGATTATGGGATATGCAGCCCAACAATGTTGGGAGGAACAGACATTCCTTACTATTAAGCCCTTCTGCTAACTCACAGCTCTTTAAGGGAGACCTGCTTCCCCTTTCAGAAACCGAGCCTCAATAAGAAACACATGAATTCTCCCTGAAACACAGTGTCAGTAATGGAAATACTCTCCCAATTTAATAATGGTAATACGATCTGAAGAGAAACCAGAGTATGGTAATATATAAAATCCAAGGGAAGAACACTTCATTCTCCTGGGACACTCTGTCACTGACCTCAAAGCAGCTACTGTAGAGCAAAGGAACTGCAGAAGATTTGAGCAGAATAAGATGTGCACCTTTCTAGTCTATCACCAAAAGTATGAATCTGGATCATCAATTCTTAGTATACTACATGTATTAATAGGCTGGTTATCCAAACAGTTTTATGTATGGCAAGAGTTAATATATCTTCAAAATATAACAGGACTCACACGGTTGATTTTCCCCAGCTTAAGTCCATCAGCACTTGACTCCATGCATCTTACCATACAACCTTCTTTCTCTCAGTCTCAAAGGTGCTACAATATCCATTTGCATACTGATCCAGACTAACATGGCTATGACTTTGAATTCTTCCCCCAACTTAAGTGATTTGTATTCTTCCTTTCCACTGTACCATCTTTCTAAGTGACTCACTAGAAATACAGCCATCATTTAAAAAAAATAATCAGAAATATAAAAAATTATTTTTTAAACAGAAAAGGGAGCTTTAATTTGGTACTCAAGAGAAAGGAGATTAATGTCGCTTTTCCCCAAATTCATTGCGGGAGAACATTTCTTAAATAGGGGGCCAGGGTACAGCTGAGAATCCCTCCTCCCCAGTCCTGTCTTGCCTCATCTCTGGCATTGTGGGCACCCTGAAGAGAGAATCACCCCTGTGATTTTAAAATGGGTGGGCATCCTTTGACCCTCCAGATGCAATACCCCCAGTCCATCCCAATCTGGCAAAGATAGTCTTGATTCAACGTCTGTTGTCTCACTTTTTCAGCTGCTTTAAAATGTCAGTTTCTGTCTTCTACTTTCCCCTGTTGTCCTCTGCTTACTTCAATCGCTGCAAACTGAGTTCAAAGTGCAAAAGTAGTTTGCACTCAATTAACTAACTTTCCAACAGGGAGAGGAGAGGAGGGGGCAGAATCTTGCCTTTCACAATGGTTTTAGGCAAAAGCAAACTGCTGCAGCCTCTCCTAGCTTATGTGTCATTCCTCATGAATAATTTCTGCCATCTTTACCAGACTGTAATGTTGTTTGGCCAGATGTATCTCAGTTTTCATCTGTGAAATGCTGGAAGGCATGCACTTCCTGTGCATACAGATGTGCTAGTGTAATTTGGGAAGGCAAGGGTGAAAATTGTCCCACATCCCCTGTGAAATTGCCTGCCTCTGGCTTAGATCAAGATCTAGATAAATGTAAAGTATACTTAAGGGCCTAAATACGATAAAGGCACCAGATCCTGTCTGATCTTGGAAGCTAAGCAGGGTCAGCCCTGATTGAATGGGAGACTGCCAAAATATACCAGGTTCCCTATGAAATTCATGGGGTCACCATAAGTCCACAGGCAATTTGAAGACATGTACACACATGCATAAAGTGTACCCACTGAAATCAGTGGCACCTGGCTAACTTTCTTTTTTATTTATGCCCACCTCTTTGTCAAAAAGGGTGCTCAAAGTGGCTAATAATATATACATTTGTTATGATGGAGTGACTGCAACTCCCATCATGGAGCCAGAACACATCTGCCATTACTACATTTCCCATCATCTGTAATTACCACTTCCTGGCCGTCAGACAAAGGTAACACATTAACCATTAAAACTTAAAATAAAAACAAATAAATTAAAACACAATCAAAACCACCACCACAAAAGGCACAGCCAGCATCCCAACCACTTGTTTGATTTCAATAGCTCTGCCTGAAATAGGATGACTAAGACAGGATCCAATCCACAGCCCATCAAATACAAAACAAAATTATCAGTTCATAAATGAGAACATGATTCCGATTTCATTTCTTTCTACTCAAACTAAACATTTGATTTTGAAAGAATACATTAATAATTACCAGAATGAATCAATTATCACCCATTCACTTCCTCGAGGGGGCCTTTTCCTGGAGCTATCAACTAGAATCTGTTTTCTCATGTTTCGATCATGCATGCCTTCAAAGGCACACACAGAAATACATTTTACTTATGTGTGGAAATTTAACCATCTTTCACAAACAGCAGGAAGTGAAAACATGGCACATTTATTCTCCTTCTATAAAGTCCAAGCAAGGAAATATTTTTGTTTAAAAAGAAGACTGGGGGCGGGGAAAGAAGAAGAAAAAGACTGGAAAGAGAGACAGTTGAATTGGGACACATTCACGAATTCCATTCTATTAGCTGAAGCCTTAACACAGATAATGGCTTTCCACCATGCTACATACTATAATAATAATAATAATAATAATAATATTTATTTATACCCCGCCCCTCTGTTAAAACAATCGGGGCGGCTTACAAAATTTAAAATACAATACAAATAAAATCCCTAAACACCCCCACTCCCACCCTCCCTCATAAAAAAACATTAAACAAATATTAATTAAAACAACTAATCTAAAATCACATTTAAAACTATAAATACAATAAAATATAATAAATGGCCAGCAGCCTAGAAGAGACCAGGATCCCCTGAGGCCGGGATCTAATTAGGAAAGGCCTGCCGAAAGAGATCCGTCTTTAGTGCTTTTTTAAAGCCACTCAGGCTTGTTATCTGACGGATCTCATTCGGCAGGTCATTCCACAATTTGGGGGCGATTACCGAAAAGGCCCTCTGGGAGGTTGATTTTCATTACAATTAAACATATAATTCCCCAAATCTTTTTCAAGAAAAACAACAACTCTGCTTTCACTTCATACTGGAAAGCAGAATGTTTTTAACACCTCAGAGTCAACTAACAGCTTATCAACTTTGCAGTCCTGCCTCTTATAGCCTTATAGATTCCACAATGTTTATGACAAATCAGCACTTGGAAGGTTTATGACCAGTGCTACAATTGGCATTTTAAGAATCTCATTTTAACCTAATCCCATTCCCACTGTGCAAATACAGTGGGCCCTTTAGATCTGCGGGGGCTTGTTCTTGGACCCTGCATGGATACCAAAAACCACGGATGATCATGCCCCATATTATTAAATGGTGGCGACATGAACACACACACTCCAGCATGCCTGTGTTCATGTCACTGCCATTTAATAATACAGGGCATGACAATCCGCGGTCAGTTGAATTTGCAGATCTGGAGCCCGTGGATCCAGAAGACCAACTGTATACATAATGCCAGAATACTGTATAGTGAAGAAGTAGACTGTAATCAGAAAAAGCTTGTGCTAAAATACATCTGTTAGTCTTAAAGGTGCCACATGACATCTTTTCTTTCCCTCTTGCTTTCTTTTTAAACAGAGAGAAACAAAGAATTGGCTGCTTTTCAGAATATGGCTGTCTTCAAAGGAGTTCCTGCAAATTTCATATTAAAAGGCTTCTTCACTACAGGAATACAAATTTGCCAGTATATTTTTCATTTTCTTTAAAACCTGGCCTTTGCCAGCCCAGATATCTGCATATATGGGAGGGGATATTGTTTTAAAATGCATACAAGCCAATATTTGCATTAAGGGGAAGCACCACTGGATATAAATCTTCATACAAAGACTTTCAAGTATTCTAAAGATTCAGTGTAACACCCTCCCCCAGCCCCATTTCATTTCCTTTGAAGAAGAAAAGCCAGATGACTAATGCACAAGTTCTTTGTATATTTAAGATGTTCTGGTAAATCAGCAAAATTCAAATCCCAACATGGATATTCTATGGATCCAGGCAAGTATCCTGAATTTCCTTTATGTCCATTGCCATAGGGGTTAATAAGGTTCCTAGATCTCAGGGCTTGGCCTCTCTTCTCCAGGCCTCAAGGTGAAAGGAGGAAGCTCAGGGAAAGGGCACAGCCCTGGGGGAAAAAAGTATTTTTTTATGCAGTGCTCTTACCGTATACTACAGACTGCTTTGCTGTAGACTTTCCTGGGTGTCCACATGGCTCTCTCTTCCCCATTTATTGTACAATCAGTACCAGGGCTCCACCAGTCAGACCAATAGGCAGGGGTCTATCTATGGAGGGTAGAGGGCAAAATGCATTGCCTCTCAAATAAGAAATCTACTCCCCAATGAAAGTCTCCTGCAGTCACCAAATTTCTAGCATTGCAGAAAGGGAGACACTGAACAGTGTTCTTCCAATTAACTCAAAGTAACAAAAATATGCTCCACTTTAGCTTCACAACAATCCTGTGAGGCTGGGTAGCCTGAAAGAGAAATAGAGAGATTGACTGGCCCAAGGCCATTAGGTGAGATTTATGGTTCACCGGAGACTAGAACCAGCATCTCCCATATCCCAAACCAAAACGCTTAACGACTATACCACGCTATGTACATGTCTCTAAGAATACAGAGGGCTTATACAGACTCTTGCACAATTAGTGCTGATCATTCTGGGATTAATTGCTAGATACCAAGTGATGACATAAATAGAAAGATGATCAGAAATGCCACAGATATTTCAGACTCAAAGAAACATAACCAGAGAGGTGGAAAAGAAAGCCCATTCTTCAATTGATGCCCTTTAGGTCTAGTTTTCACTGAGGTGTTAAGCCAGATCTTGGACTCTACTATTGTGGAATCTACCTGCAGATTGCAGGTGTCCCCCAGGACTGGATGTTCTTCCTTAACTTTCTGCATGTAGAGAGCTAACATCAGAAGGAACAACAAGATGGTCTCCTCAGCACCTAGATGTCCATGTGAATGGAATCATTCTCTAAAGGAAAAGACTGAACTGTGTGAGTCCCAAACTAATTGGAAAGTTCCAGTCTTGTATCACTTGAGGTGTGAATTAGGATAAGGATTTCTTGTCACATTATGCATGGGCTGACACTACATCTGTTAATTGGCTTCCCTTTGCCAGGGTGTTTGTGTTATCAGCAACAGCTTGGTGAATGGCCTATCTTAATAGTGTAATTGGTACTGTCACTTTCTGCATTTAATTTCCTTCTGACCTCATTGTTGACAATCCCACTCCATAACCATGTTTATTGTACATATTACGCTTGAAATTCAGGATGATATTTCATGCATCTGATGAATTACACTAGACACACTATACTAAGGACTTTTTCATATGCCCCTTACCGTGCAAGAAGCCTCCGGAACAGTAACGAAGCTGCTGCATGGCAGGGGGTCCGTTTCGGACAACGCCGTCCCTCTCTCGGCATCGTCCTTGACTGTTCTGGGTAGGATTGAGGGCGGCCATGCCATTTTTTATTCACGGACAACTTCCGTGAGTAAAAAATGGTGCAGCCGGCCTCAATTCTACCCGGAACAGTCACAGATGATGGCGAGAGAGGGACAGCGTCATCCGAAACGGACCCCCTGCCGCGCAGCAGCTTCGTTACTGTTACAGAGGCTTCTTGCGCGGTAAGGGGCGTCTGAAAAAGTCCTAAATGTGTTAATCTTTAAGGTGCTTTGTGACGTTCACCTGTTGGTACATAACAGTAAAGCAGTGGAGGGTGATAGCTTCCATGATAGCAAGACAGTGAGTCTGCCTAGGTTTTCAGTCCAACTTTAAAGGCTCTATTCAAGAATCTGAAGCTGATCCCTCAAATAGCTTCTTTAATATTTGAACAAAAATTTGGCCAAAATTTCACCACCTCAGAGATATAGGAGATACCAGACACTGCTGTAATAGTGCCTAGAGTCAGGCTTCTTCCTCTCCTAGGCCTTTTCTTGTTGTTATGTGCCTTTAAGTTATTTCTGACATATGGTGATCCTAAGGCACAGGGTTTTCTGAGGCTGAGAGTGTGTGACTTGCCTAAGGTCACCCAGTGGGTTTTCATGGCCAAGGCTTCCTCAAAGATTTGACTACTGCTGACAATGCTTATTGGGCTCCACCTCTCTTTCTGAGTCTGGTAAGATGGATCCCTCTTACACTGCCTACCTCTAGTCTGAAAGATTCCCTTGGTATTATTTAGTTATTTATTTAAAATATTTATATATGGCCTCTCAGGGCCAAACCCACCCAAGTTGGCTCACATCAGAACAATAACCATCATCAGAAGAATCAATAGAACCACAATGCCAGACTAAAACACACTGAAAGTATATGTCTCAACCTAATCTGCTTCTTATGAGGATGGGATAGTGTGTTGAGTTTTTTGGAGGTGGGGAGTTAGTATTGCATCAAGCAAGGCCTTACATGATGTGTGAAATGCTATAGCCCAGACTCAGGTATACTTTTCAGTGAGAAATCAAGATTTAAAAATAGGTGTTTGTTTAATGGAAGTTACTCTCTGTTTGAATCTAGATTTAGTCAAAGCAGCAGAGGTGGGTGGGTGGTAGACTGCATCTACTGAAACAGACTAGCATGGCTTTCTCTTTAAAAACTAGATCTACTGGTAGACCTTTAGCTGCTCTGTAGTAGATCAGCATGGGTCCTCAATGGTTTAGCAATAGCTATTTCTAGGCCTAAATTGGACTGTTGGAATGAATCCCTGGTTTGTAGTAACTCAGAGGTAGATTTTTAATTGGAAATGCAAAATATCGCAGTGTGTTTATTTAAGCTCAATACAGCATACATGGTTCTGCTCCCCATTTTTATCCTCACAACGACCCTCCAAGGAAGGTCAGGCAGAGAGCTAGTGAGGTCGGCCATGAGCTTCACAGCTGAGCGGGAATTTGAACCCAACTCTCCCAAGTCTTAATCTATAGCCCTAACAGACTAGCCATTACATTGCACTAGCGCAGAGGGTTCATTAGGTCATTTGCTCTGCCCCCAAGTCACCATATTGCACTTGACACCACTAGATGGATAAAGGGTTACAGTGAAACAACAAAATAGCTCTTGTAAGCCTACGGTCTGCCCACCTCTAAATTAGACTAGACCCTTAGAAATTAAGCAAACTAGCATGAGTCACAACTAACAAGTTCCACTGATTTCAGTGGGCCTACTTAAAGCAGAGTGAGAATCATGCAACCTTCCAGCTGTTGCTGGATTGCAAATCCCAGGATGCCTCACTGGTAGCTATGCTGGTTAGGGTCAGGGCTGATGGGACCTATCAGAAGGGATGTAATGTGGAAGATGGAACAGGTTTGTTTTCTGCTGCTCCTGATACTTGAACACAAGCCAATTTAGAAGAGATTCCCTCTAACCATTAGGAAGAACTTCTTGACTGTAAAAGCTGTTTGAGAGTGGAAGAGGCTGTCTCAGAGGGTGGTGAGCTCTCCTTTATTGAAGATCTTTAAGCAGAGGTTGGGTGGCGTCTTTCAGGAGTGCTTTAGTTGTGTATTCCTACATGGCATGAGGTAGACTAGATGGCCCTTCTGGTCACTTCCAAGTCTGTGATTCTACGACTTGGCAGGCAGCGCGGTTCCCACCCATGGTCTTGACCCCACCCAGGTGTGGTGTGCGGCATAGCCATGATCCTTTCCACCCTGCCCTCACCAACAGCTGCATGACAGGCAGAAAATGAACAGGGGACTTCCTGACAAAGAGATGCTGTAGTGGGGAGAGCTGCACCTGTGGCATTCCTGCTGGCTCTATGGTCATTTACGGGTACAACAGCTTTACAGGAGACGGATGGGGGACTGGGGGCAAACGGGGGGTTTCCATTCCCATATGCACAGAAGAACCTCCACCCCCAAGTAGGTCAAGATATAGGAATCCTAAACACAAACACACACATTCCCAATTACAGGGGCAACATCAAGGAGGCCTGGCACAGGGGCAGAGAGGCAGGCTAAGTATTTTAGCTATTGGCATCAGGGGTGGAAGAGGGTGCCAATCCTCCTGTTACCAGGCAGTACGTGGTTTCCTGCGTGAATATTTTATGCCCTTTTACCAGCTCGTTCCCATTTGCAGCCTCATCAATATGAATGAAGCTTCCCCCTCCTTTCCTCTCCCCTCGCCAGCTCTCCACTCCTCACCCCACCCTGCCCTCCTGCCAGCACTACAACTCCGCTCCTCAGCCCTTTGGTCTGCTTTGCCAACTCACTTGTTTTGGGGCAGGCCAGGGCTGTGTTGGCTGTCAGCTAGGCCAAGCCCCACAGTGACCTGAGGCTGAGAGAGAAGTGGGAGAGGGGAAGTGCACAAGAGCAGCATGTGTGCGTGTGCAGTATGACAGGGCAGGGATGAGCAAAGAGTTGGGGGGGGGGGGTTTGGAGCTGGAAAAAAGGGAGAGGAATAGCCTGTCCTCTCATGCTGGCCCTGATCAGAAAGCACTACCTGGACTTAGACAGAGCTTGTGAAATATGCATGGATGTGCCAAGGTGGTCTGATTGTACATGGGGAGTTTTGGGGGGTGGGATGGGCAGAGACAGAAGCCCTTTCTCCAGAACTAGGGGAAACTTCTTCATTTGGACTAAAAGGAGGCCTATCCAGATGATTTTTAAATTATGGTTTGTTTATTTTAAAAAAGCTTTTATTGTAGAATTTGCATAGATGCTTACAAACAGCAATGTCAGTTTCACCAATAGATGCAAGCAAAGCGATCTTGTAGCACCTTTGAGAGAGAAAATTGTAGCATAAGCTTTCTACTTCCTCAGATGCTGGAGTCAATAGATGCAAATCATTTTCAGTGTAGAATAATTAAAGATAACACCACTAACAAAAACAATCATGGGCCTGTTAATACAAGAGAAGATAAGGGTGACATGGGTTTGGTGTGAAGCATGTTATCAAGGGTCTAGAGTCTTAATTTACAAATTCATTGTTTTTAATATGTATTGGTTTTATATGCTCTTTTTGCTGTTGTTATGTGTTTCTTAACTGGTGTTATGTGCCCAATCTCTTAATCTGTCATTGTTCCCCATCTTAATCCATAGAGAGAGGTGGGTAAGAAATAAATATTATGATTTTACACCTCCTAGAATTTCCCAGCCAGCATGAGCAATTGTCTAGAAGCCCTGCTTCTTTGGTAGCCATGCTTGAATGAAACAGATAATTGAAAAGACAGTGTGGCAGGGAGGATGATATGATAGGACTGTCACATAGAAGATAGAAAAGACTTGTATGCTGCTGCCCTGAAAAGCAGGACTAGATCCAATGAGTTTAAATTACAGGATGGCAGATTTTGGCTGAACATTAGGAGAAGCATCTTGAGAGTAAGAACAGGCTTGATAGGCTTTTGCTTGCTGGAGGTCTTCTAGCAGAGGATGGATATCAAGACTGTGTGGATTTCCTACATCAAGCAAGAGGCTGAGGCAGATAGCCTGAAAGCCCCTCTGTAATGCTATGATTCTCTAAGATTTCCTGAATCTGGGCGACACAATGAAATGGAATTTCTGCCAATAGATTAAAGATAATTAAAGTCAACCCTGCAAAGCCTGGCTCTGTTATGATGACACTGTTTCAGCTTACCATGCAGTTATTCAAGATACCAAGAGGTCATCATGCAGCCAGAGAGAGAGAGGGAGAGAGAAAACTATTATAGTTTCTAAGAATATCTTTTTCAGGGTTGACTTTGTAAAAATCTGATTTTATATAACCGCTACCTTGAGAGGTAGGAGTGTGAATCTGACAAAAAGTTATTTGGGCCCAAGGTCTCTCATTACATGGAGCTTGGGAAAGTTACAGATCATTGATCTTGCTACCTGAAGGGGATTCTGAGTTACAGTCGCAAACTTTACAATTGAGCGGGGACTGGTATGTTTTCAGGGTCACCCGATCAGCACCAGTGGGGAGAATGACTGTGGACAGCAATGCTGCCAGGGCATTGCCTCTGCCAGAAGGCACATGCCATTCTGTACTTTTGTGTCACATCTCTCCCATTCATAAGTCACATCCTCCTTTTAAAAGAAGAGGAGATGGGAACCTTAGCATGAGATTTCCCAGCTACAGGAATTCAGTGAATGATTAATAAGCAGCTATAAAGTACATTTCTAATCTATAATGTCCAAAGGAATAGGTGTGTTAGGCTGCTGTAGCATAAACAACAGAGTCTGTACAAATCTTAACACATTTATTACACCCATGAAGTTTCCTGGTCAATAGCCTAGTTGATAAGATGCAACATCCCATGCTATTCTTGTCATTAGCCTTAAAGTAGCCACTTGGTGCAAAGGAACTCCAAAAGGAGATTAGAATAAGAATCTGTCAATTTGCAATTCATTAGGAAGTTCCAGGCTGGCACAAGAGGTCTGAATTGGGATAAGGGTTTCTTATCACGCCACTTGTGTTAATTGGCTTTCCTAGTACCAAGCAGTTCATGTTATCAGCAACAACAGTTTTGTGACTGGCCAAGGTTAACAACGTAATTGCTCGCTGTCAGGACTTGACTGTTTGTATTCAATTTCCCTCTGACCTCACTGTCTACAATCCCACTTCCAGCCTTAGGCTCACTTACTCTCTGAATTAAATTCTGGCTAGCACTTTTTGCCTCTGATGCTCAGGCTGTAACAGATGAAACCTTGTGGCATAATAAATATGGTACCATTGAAGATGCCACAAGATTCTCTAATATTCATTATATTTTTCACATGCATTCTCTCTGTAATTTTTACAACAATCCTACGAAACAGTTCTGTCTTATTTTTGCAAGAAACAGTAGATGTGACCTTCCACAGCACTATGAATGATGAACAGCACAGACACAACAAAGGAAAACATTTTTCTTTATAGATTAGCTTTTCCTCCTGACCCTGGTTTAATGTAAATATTACATGGAGGAGGAGAAAGGGGAAGCAAGAGGATATAGACTTTATTTTTGTCACCACTCTCCCCAGTGGGAGACTGTTAGAACAGGTACAAGAAAGCTGCAAATGGACTGTGATACCATCCATTCTTCCTGTGTATTACCCAGAGCATTGCAACGACCAGGGAGTTTTCTTGACAAAAATTGGGAAAAGGTTTGTGACAGTAAAAAAGGACCCACACAGTGATCCCATCTAGAACCTGGTTCTCTTCTTCATTAAAGACATTTAGCTATCTTAGCCAATAAATGGTGGGACACCTGTCCAGTTAACTTTCACTAGCCAGATGGGCTGGACCACAACTCCTGCCACTCCAAATAGCATGGAGGGCATTAGACAGGCAGGCTTTTTAAAGCCATCTTAAAACCTGAGGCTGGGACTTGAGAGGTGCAGGTTCCCCTCTCCACTGAGCCATGAAATTCACTGGGTCACCCTGGGCCAGTCACAGTCTAATCAACATCACAGGATTGTTGTGAGGATAATACAAAATCAAGGAGAGCCATGTATGCTGCCTTGGGTTCATCAGAAGAAAACAAAAAGGGAGTGTGCCCCCAATAAAAACACACTGTTTGTGCTTCTGGATATTACAGGAACACTCCAAGTTGCATGCCATTGCATACAGATCAAAACCACCCACCTATTAAAATATCCTGTACAACTTGTTTCTAACTGTACTCCATTCTCTGCCAAGAGTACTATATGTGCAGAGCCTGAAAAAACTGTGGCTTTGCTGGCTGGGAGATTCTGGGTGTTGCTGGCTGGGAGATTCTGGGTGTTACAGTCCAAAAAAGATGACTTTTCCAAATTCAGACACACATGAATGCATACACTGGACAGGATCAGTCTTACACCTTTCCAGAAAGTACAGTGAGCCCTCCGTACCCACACAGGTTTGGTTCCGGATCCAGCCCCACCCCACAGACAGCAAAAAACGTGGATGGTAGAGTCCCATATTAATCAATGGGAGCAGCCATTTTAAGCATGGGTGCTGGCATTTTAGGTATGCAGTACCACCATTTTAGGTATGGACAGTGCCATTTTAGGTATGCATTGATGATCCATGGATACTCAAGTCCACGTTTATTGGATCTGCGGATATGGAGGGCCCACTGTATCTCCAAAGGGAGAATCTAGAAGAGGAAAAAGAAGTTCCCTGAAGACACTCAAAAATAAGACTCCCTTATCCATGGAGGATATGTTCCAGGACATTCCACGGATACCCCCAAACCATGGATAGTAGCACACCCTGTATTTTTGCTTCCTGTGGCTAGAAGGAGGCCCCTGCCCTGCTCATCTGCTGCCCTGCAGGGGATGAGGGAACCAATCTACTCCCAACTTTCCTCTTTCCTTTCCACTTCCTCAAAAGTCGCTTGCACAACAACGTCCAGCCCAGCCATACCATAGAATCGCACTGCAGGACCTAGAGAGGCCCACAAACACTTCCAGTAGTAGCACCCATGGGTAACTAAAACTGGATAGCAGTCTTGCAGATAAGGGGGTCGTACTAATCTAGGATTGCCTATTAATTCTATGGCACTGGCCAACCAACAGCACATTTTTTTAAAAAGAGCCTAAGGAGGCTGCCTTATACTCAGTGAGACCCATTGCTCCCTCTAGCTCAGTACTGTTTATATGACTGGCTGCGAAAGTATGCGGATCTCCAGAAGCTGTTGTACTAAAACAGGGGTGAGCAACTGTGGGAGGCTAGAGGGTCCAGGAGACATTGGAGGACCCATAGCCTCCAACTATCCCAGTTTGGCAGGGACAGTCCTGACTAATCCACTGTTGTCTCGTTTCCACTGCTCATTTTAAAATGCCCCTGTTTTTCTCTTCTCTTCCCAATTTCCCTCTTCATCCATGGCTTACTTCAGTTGCTTCAAACTCAGTTCAAATTGCAAAAATAGTTTGTAACTCATCAGGGGAAAGGATATGAGGGAGGAAGAATCTTGCCCTTCTCGGTAGACTCGGGCAACAGCAAACTGCTGCAGCTTGTCCTAGGACTTTTTCGGAGAAAGAAAAATAACGCAAGCAGCCTCTCCAGCTTGCGAGGCTGCTGCGCTGCAAAGCGCCCCTTTCGTATGACGCTCGCCCCTGCTGGTACTGTTGCGGTACCACAGGGAGAGCTGAGCGTCATATTTTGTTGATTTTTACTCACGATCAACTTTCGTGAGTAAAAAATCAACGAAATATGATGCTCAGCTCTCCCTGCGGTACCGCAACAGTACCAGCAGGGGTGAGCGTCATACGAAAGGGGCGCTTTGCAGCACAGCAGCCTCGCAAGCTGGAGAGGCTGCTTGCATTATTTTTCTTTGTTCGAAAAAGTCCTGCTTGTGTGTTCTTCCTCATTAGTAACATTTGCCATCTTGACCACACTCTGATGTTGGTTGGACACATGTGTCCTGCTTTTCATCTGTGAAATGTTGGAGGGAATGAGGACCACAACCCCCACCACAAAAATATCAAATTTTTGCCCTTAGACACCCTCTAGGGAACGTGGGGATAGTTTTCTCCATGTTTTAGTACTCCTAGGCCATTTTAGGCCCAGTGGAGGCCCCTTTTTAACAACAGGAAGTGAGTGAAAGCCATTTCCTGTTCCCTTTCTGTTTTCATAAAAGGTCTCTACTGGGGTTAAAATGCCCCCCCATACACCCCAGAGGGCATGGCAGGAAGCCCTGGAGGCTGCATGCAGCCAGTGGGCCATACTTTGCCCACCCCCAGACTACAACTCCATAGCACAGTGTCTATGCTATGAGACAGAAGGGGGTCAGATTTTTTATTTTATTTTTTATTTAGTTAGTTATTTATACCCTGCTCTTCAGCCACAAGGCTATCAGGGAGGCCTACAAATTGTTTTAAGCAATAGCTATTTACACATCTACACTGCATTAAACAGTTTACAATGTGTGTTAGCTAATTGCCCCCACAAGCTGGGTACTCATTTTACCAACCTATGAAAGGATGGAAGGCTGAGTGAACCTTGGAGCCCGCTGGAATCGAACTTGCAACGTGGTGACTTGCAGTACTGGGATTTAACCACTGCACCACCAGATGCTAACAATGTCCCCAGCCCTGGGTCTATACTGGGGTGGACCAAGTGTAGCCTTGGGGTCATATGTGGTTTCACCAAGGCTGTTTTTGCAGCCCTTGACCTTTTTAAAGTGATGCCTTGCCTTTCCTAGAATTAAATAAGGGTGCAGTCTCCCTTCCGCAGTTTAGGACAATTTTTCAGCACCACAAGTGGGCTTCTATGTTGGTTGGTTTGTTGGCATTTTTGACTGTCCATATGGCCCCCAGAAGGTCCCAGGGGACAAATATTGGCAGCTGCCCACTCCTGGTTTACACTTACAAACAGTGGCTCTCCAGAATTTCACGCAGAGGTTTTTCTCAGAACTACCAGGAACTGAACCCAGGACCTTCTGCAGACAAAACATATGCTCTATCAAAGATCTGCATCCCTTCCTAGATGATATACACAGCTCTCTCTCTCTCGCTCTTGCTCTCTCTCGTATTAGTCATACTTTTTTGCTAAGTCATCTTCAGACAATTCTTACTTGTCATAGGTGAAATGGTGAATAGCTGTTTACAGATTGGAGACAAATTTTGGTGTATTACGAAGGTAAAGAATATTCTCCATTTTCAAATCCTCAGTATGAAACGGTGCCTTGACATGTCATGCTCTTTTTTTGGTCAGCAGCAACAGTAGCTAAAACAATATTGTATTGTATTTTATACAAACAATAAAATAATTGTATTTTATGCGAAGTACAAAGCTTTGCACAAACAACTGCATTTTGTGTGAAAAACCTTTTATTTTTTTGAGCAAAAGAACCTTCACAAAATTTGCACCAAAAAGTTGCCCAGTGGGGGGAAAACTTTTCAAATGTTTAATTCTTATACACAATAATGACCAAAACCCAAAACATCTGCATCCCTATGATAACTGACAGCTAAGATGGCATCCAATGGTCATGGGAGAACATATTTGGCATAGAAAAGAGGATTTGTGTGTGTGTGTTTTGGGGGGAATCTGTCTTCCCCTGGCACCTAAGCAGCGTTGCTTTCCACAGGCCTTCGTCACAATATTATCCCAGGCAATTAAAGATGGCATCACTTGTGCCAAGCATCCAAAACAGATTTGGTACTAAGGCCAATTCAGAGTGAAGACAGTGCTCATCAGATCAAGAGGGGGCAGAAGTTTGACAGAGAAAGCAGGGAGCATGTGTTGGCTGCCACTGAGGCAGCTGATATGAAACTGCAGAGTTCTTCTTGCCAGCTCTCCTTCACCCACAACGGTGTGGGTGTACTGTCTCAGTGTGTACATACAGTGCTATTGATTGCAGTGACCATTTTGGCTTGACTCAGTACTTTTATCTTTGAAATGCTGAACGTATTTTTTTTTAATTTATTCACATCTTTACATCTTGCCCTGTATCTGACAATCCCAAGACACGGCACGATCAATAACATAATCTAAAATAATCTCACAAATCAAAATCGATATGGAATCTGCAAACAGAACCAAGAGATGAGCACTAGGCCTCAAATGGATGAACAGCTACATTTGAACATCGTGTCAAAATGAGACCAATGTTGGCACTCACTGGGCCTCCATCACCAGTGCATCACAACACAGAAGCCCCTCTCATTTGTCTCCCAATGGTGTACTGCTCCCAATGGTGGAACACAGAGGAAACCTCCACTCCAACAAATCTTATTAATTGGGGAAGTATACACAGGGAGAGGTGCTCCTTCAAATATCTACCGTAGGTCCTGAGCCATTTAGGACTTTGAAAAGTCACAAGTAATACTTTGAACTCTGACTGGAAGTGTGTTGGTAGCCAGTGCAATTCCTTGAAAAACTAGTGTCAGGATGGTTTCTATACACCAGGAGTATGCAAACATGGCATGTGCAGGGACCAAATGTCTGTCCCAGGGACCTTCCAAAAATGGACTGCTAAAAATGGGAAAATACAAAAAAAAACAGATACAAGATACAAAAACCAGTCCACTTCTGTTTTTTTTAAAAAAGGTATTTTAAAATCCTAAATAGCAAAGTGCCCCTACAATCTATTTAAAAAGTAAATTGCACCTCCTGGATGTCTCGAAGAAGGGCAATTAATTTCTTTTACAAAAGTAGAGAAAGGGTGATCCAGAGGAGCCTTAAGAGATCAAGGTGCTAAAAACAGTCTAGGAGGGCACATATCACAATCTAGGAGGGCACACAGCAATACTTTGCCCACTCCTACTATACAGTTTTCCTGCTGCCTTCCACGTATCACACTAGCTATGTCCTCCATGCTATAGTCAAGGGCAGCCTCATGTAGTGTGCACTGTAGGAACCTAAATAGGAAATCAACAGCATGTGAACAACTTGGTCAGATTGTCTCTATCTAGGGTCCCTTTCATACTAGACAATTACAGTACTATGATTCCACTTTAACTGCCATGGCTGCATCATATGGAAATCTGGAGTTTGTAGTTTGGTGAGGCACTAGAGCTCTCTGGCTGAGAATTCTAAAAAACCCTCCCTAAAACTACAAATTCCAGGATTCAATAGGATGGAGTGATGGCAGTTAAAATGGAATCACAACACTACAGTATAGTTGTGTAGCACGAAAAGGCCTCAGGAATGGTTATAGCTGGGGCCCAAATGAAGCTGACCTCAGACGTTCCAAGCCATGATGTCTACCTTTTTGGCAAGAGAGATAGATCCAGGAGCACCTTAAGCTACACGCATGCTCCCTTAAGGGAGGGGGAGAGCAACCCCATCTATGGCAAGTCGCTTACTCACAGTTCTTGGACCACAGAGACTCCATCTTGTTAAAATTCAGTTTCAGTTTATTGGTCCACATCCAACCCATTACAGTGTTCAGACACTATGGTAGTCTAGCACCTGCACAGCTTAAGCTGACTTTGACATCAAGGAGAAATAAAGCAGGGTGTCACCACTATACTGAGGGCACCCAGCTCCAAAACCCATGATGAATTCACCCAGCAACTTTGAACGGACATTAAATATGATGGTAGAAAGAATGGAATTTTATGGAATTCTACATCTTAACAATGATAGGGCTGACAGAAATTCCTCATTGTATACATAGCCAGACCAGCACCACCCTCATAGAGAAGACAGAGGCATTAAAATGTCTAAAGTTTTCTTTAGAAAACCTGGCGGGGGGGGGGAACCCTAAAGTGGAACAAAACCCCAAAGTATTGCAATGAGGATCAAGAGTGCTCATCAACCACAGAATTATTGTCAGAAGGAAAAGCAGCAAAGCAAGAGGGAGAGGAGGGGGGTGGAATGGAATATGCCAGAAAGGGGCATGGCTGCCTGGCTGGCACCTTGAGTAAGAACCGTGCTGCAGCTCCCACATGCCAATGGAGATTCAGGGAATCCTTCAGCAGGGCTACCCTGCTTCATGTCCTTCTGTTTCTTGAGCTTGTGCCTACATCTCTCCCCACACCATCAGAAACATCCATGTAGGCTTGCTCCCCCACACTTCCAAAATCAGCTGATTTCCTTGAGCTCAAGGAACAAGATTGCAATCAATGACAATTGCATTCAAGGAAGAGAACATTTGGGGCTTTGGGAGATGGGGGTGGATGGGAGAGAAGGTGACTACAGGTTTGGATGGGGGGGGGCAAAAAGGACAACTGACACAGCTTGGGGAAGGGAGGGGTGGAGGAAGCATAGAACTGAGACGATGGCAGGCACAGGGTGTGTGTGCACGCGCGTCTGCCTGTCACAGGGGAGGGGAGCGCCTGCCTCACACCTGACTGCCCTAATTAGCCACCACCAGCTTCATGAATAACAAACTCAGCTAAAAATATTCACAAGACGAGTGGGGGGGGGGAGAAGGAAAAGGGAAAAAGCAACCCTATTTGTGCCGACTATGTCTCTTTGAGAGAGCTCAAGGGAATGGATGGCATGAAGGGGGATGGGAGAAACCAACAGGTAGGTCAGCAGCTGTCACAGCAGAGAAAATAAAATAAAAACACTTTGGACTACAACCCCCCAGAATCCCCTAGCTGCATGGCCAATGGTGGATTCTGGGATCTGCAATCCAGCAGTGACTTCTCTCAGCTCTGGTCTTCTGCACCTCCTCTTTATCCAAACCCTCTCTTCAGTTGCCTCAATCAGACTCTCACCTGTCCCATCAGCTCCCCATCTGTACCCTAAAACCTTATTCTGCTTGACCTTGTTACTTTCCCTACAAATCGCCTCTTTATCCTGCCCAGCTTAGATCCTGGCTTATGCTTCTCCTTGTACAAGCCTATATAAATATATATATATATATATATATATATATATATATATATATCCATATACAGTATACACATAGACATACACACACACACCATCCACTGTTGTTTTATTCTGCACCTTTTAAGGGTGCAGCACATGCCGTAGAGCTTCCTCTTATTTGCTCCTTGCAAAGCAGATCCCCCTTAGGGCCAAACCACATGACACCCATCACAGCTAGGACTGAACCTCCATATACATAAAACAATGAAATAGGTGCAAGGAATTCCAAATTTGACTGGATCAGTTATGCTGGGAATAGTTGAAAAATAATTACTCCAAACATTCCTCTAAGATATTTCTAAGACAATCTAAATCCCACCTCAGCCCAGATTGGAGAAATTAAAGGTACATGCTATGTATGCACATACATACAATTTAAATAAAGAAATAGCACAGTGAAGGGTGTTCAAACATCTCCTTTAATGCTATTACTTTCAACCTGATTCAAAGTCTCCTGAGTTTGTTTTAAAGCAAAAGCCAACCAGCAAATCAAAGTGTAAGGCTATCTCATTGCAGCAGATCCCATTTTACAGACAGGGTAAAGTGAGCCCAACAGAGGAGATTGCCTCCAGCTACTGCATTAATCAAGAAGGTCTTTATGGGCTACCTTTCATGTGACAAGTTTGCCCTCTATGGCAGCAAATGCAGGCCCAGATCTCAGCAAAAGAACAGGCTGAGACAAAGGACAGCCCATGTGACAGATCTGGGAAACTACTGCAGCATCCCTCATAACTGCTATACTTCAGTAGGAACAAACTGCTGCAAGGAAGGTGATCCAAGTGACCCTTTATATAGTCTGAGCAGATTCTCATGACTGTCAAAGCCCCACTCCTTGAATGAGACTGGTGAGGCATGTAAAAGGGAATGATCTGCTTTGGGGTTGGTCACTCCTGCTTTGTTGGTTGGCTTTGACTGGTACCAGATTCTTCTCCTTAGTGAGAGATCCCTAGCAAAGCTTAAAGTGACTAGGGAGGTGGGCAGTACCCGAAGGAGGGATTTCAGGCTTCTTCTTAGAGCAGAGAGGGCAACTGTGGAAGGGTAGGGGGCTTGAAGGGCTGGCCCCCTCCATACATGCAAGAATAAACTTTTTTTTTTTGCTCCAAATACCCCCGAGTGCCCTCTAGGGGACATGAGGGGCATTTTCATCATGTTTTTGGGTCTTCCTTGGCCAATTTAAGCCCCGGAGAGGCTTTTTTTAACAACAGGAAGTGAGCAAAAGTAACTTCCTGTTTAAAAAAAGGCCTCTTCTAGGAGACCCACAATGTGGTAGAAATGCACCCAACGCCCAGAGGGCATTTGGGGAGCATTTTTGTGACCCCTGGGCGGCCTGCAAGCATGTTGGAAATGCTCCAAACATACCCCAGGGAACATTTTGGAGCAAAAACCATTTTTAAAAAAATCCATTCCCCAGGGGCCCTGAGGGCCAAATACTTCGCCCACCTCTGTCCTAGAGGGAAGTTCTAAATTTAATCCACTGTCACCAGTCATTCTCCTTTCCAACGGCTGGTTTGCAAGGCTGGATTTGCAGCAAATATTTCAATGCTGGCTTTCAGGGGTGGTGAACATGTTTGCAACACACCTTGAAATTCACCCTCTTATTTCTGCAATCCCCTTGTTATGGAATGGTTAATGGTTAACTATGTAAATTCAACTGCTGCACTGACTTGAGTGAACTGATAGGCTGTACAGGTTTAAAAAGCCAATTTAAAAAATTGCTTACCTTCCCTGACAAATAACCGATGAATCCGGTGGCTGAATTCAACTGGGATGAATTCATGCGGCTGATTAGCACAGCTGGGCAGACTTTTGTACCCGAGTTTCTGCCTTGGCCTGGACTGCTTTATGGGAGATCCAGAGCTTGGGAAAGTTACATTTTGGAGAAGTCCCAAAATTTTCCAGCTACCAAAGCCAGGAGCTAGACTGAGGTATTTGGGGATCTGTACTCCAAAAAAATGTAACATCCCCAAGCTCTAGGGAGAGCCACTCCTTTCCTCTCCCCTTTCCATCCTCATCCCAAATAATAAGCCCACTCACCGAACTGGCTTCCATGATGTCCCTCCAAAGAGGCGTGTCATTGTCCCGCTCAGCAATCTCCAGCAGGTTGTCCAGAACTACCTGGCCAATGAGGTCATGACGGGAGAAGCGATCAAAATCGTAGACGCTGAAGTGGAGCTTGCGGGAGGGCAGCTCGGCGAAGGGGACATTGAAGTTAAAAGTCTCATTGAAAACAGGGTTCAGCGTCTTGCGGTGCACCTTTGTCTGGAACTTCTTCTTCCGGTCGGGGAGCAGGTACATTTTCACATAGGGGTCAGAGAAGCCATTGGCGTCTTTGGCAGGTAGGTCCAAGGCCCGGAGAATCCTCACTACTAGCTGCTCTGTACTATAGGCATAGCGCAGGGCAAAGCTTAGCCGCCCACAGCTCTGAGCCTCTCCTTTTTTGGAGTCCGACTCGCCTGAGCGTTGTTTATACAATTCTGGTTTGATCTGCCCAATGCTGGTCACCTGTTCCACTTTCTCCTCCCCTCCGATATGGACTCCAGTGTCCGGGCTGCTCAGCTGCTGGGTCACTGGCCGTGGCAGTGTGTTGTACCTGCAGAGAGCAGGAGAGTCAAACCAGGGACTCCCATGAATGTATAAGTATCACCCATGTTCCCTGAGACAAACAAGGAAATCCTCTGTTCAGAGTAAAAGTAGGGGTAATGAGCATCTAAAGCTGTATGTAAACCTACAATGTCTACTGGATTGGTTAGATTAAATCACTTAAAAGCCTTAGGTTGGGTCCAGATTATATTTAGACTTAGTCATATTTAGTAGACCTACTAAAATCAATGGGAATTGCATAAATCCTGGCTAATGTAAGTCGCACTGAATTCAGTGTGTCTATTCTAACAATGACTAATTGAGGAAAGCAACCCTTTATGATCTACTACAAAAATGCCCAGAATAATTATCAAGAACTTTCTCTATACATGCACGCACACACACACACACCCAGAGTACTTGGTTATTTTGGGGAACCTTTCTATCTATATCTAGGTAGGTGTATGTGTGATGCAATAGCCACCTATGTAATGCTATATCTATACATATAAAAATAGACTGCAGATCCAATCTTAGAAAGGCATCATCTACCCTTCCGCCTCTGCCTCTTCCCAAAAATGCTCACATGTGGCAGGTGATGGAGCCCGTTGCAATACATACAAATGTTACCTTAAAACAGAGTAAGCATACTCTCTTCTTGAAAACTACTAGCCTGGTCATATGGTAGATTTAAGAGATTGATTTCAAATGCATGCCGTTAATTGACAAAGATCTTTTACATCCATTGACTCCCCCATGTTTCCAGCCCTCATGAGCATGAACAATGTGGGCAGAAACAAACAGCCTGTGAAGGCTAAGAAACTAGAGGAAGTCTTTGTCTTCTGGTGGTCAAAAGAAAAAGGCTTCTTAGCTACCTAGTTCTCTGTCCCTACAACTCCTGGCTATGCTTATTCAATCAGCTCTGTGGCTCCCTTGTTGTTCTGCTCCTGGCATTCCACTCCCCCATTGCCCCAAACCTCATTTTCTTTAAAAAGGCAGATGTCTGGGAAGTAGAATGAAGCCAGCAAAGTGACCCAAAAACATCTCAATATATTCTGAAAGTAGACATTACCTTCTGAAATGACCACACCCATTGTCAGCATGCTTGAAGTCATCTCCTGCCCCTGAAAGGCCTGGAAGATATTATGAATCACCACCTTTCAGGACACTGCACTCTGCATTTGCAAAGAGTTTTTTAGGTGTCCATGGGCTCAGGCCCTAAATCACGCCAACCTATTGCAAAGCTGGCAAACAGCCGCAGAAGAGGGTACAGCTGCTGTGCCTCCTACCATCTTCCCCCAGCAGCCCTTCTCATCTACTTTCTTTTCCGACCAGCAGTAGCAAGATGAATTGACTATTACTCCACAGGCAGGGTGGGGTGGGGAGAATGAGTGAAAATGGTGAGAGTCAGAGTGATACACTGACTCTCACCATTTCAGTAATTTTAAACAGCTGGCATAATCTCCAGGTTCGCACCTGGCAGCATGATTTAAGTTCAGTGTCTAAGATTTCCCCCACCCCTGTTATTTCTGTTTTAGAGATGGGGGAGTAGGGTGCTGAGGGACTGCAAGGTATCTATGCCAGAATCCAAGTAAGTTCCAATTCTGCATCAAACATCACATGACTTTTAAATTCAGGCTCCACATGTATCGCTAATTTAACTGGCATATTAACAAGGTTCTATAGGTTAAGTAACAGGGCTGTTTAATACAACCTGTTTCAGGGCTTTTCATTGGCCACAGGAAAAGGGAGGAAGAGCGTTAATTGTATTTAAGGTATAATGCAGTTATAATTCAGCACACTGCACTACCTCTCCCAAATGTAGGCACACTGCACTACCTCTCCCAAGAAATCAGACTTTCTTTCCCCCAGATCTATACCTCCACATCTTACATATTCTCTCTATGTTTTGTGCAAATGTACTAGGTAAGGGAAGTTCTGATAACGTAACCCCCACCTACCACTTGGATGTCATCCAATCCTGGCACCACACACAGCCATGGGCTATGACGGATGCATGTACTAACTTTCCCTTTCGAAAAATACGTTTTGGTTCTCCAATAACAACTGAGTGACTGGGTCTAAGGAGATGCCATTTTAAAACAGCCCCAATACCTCTAACATAGCCGTGATACTACGGGGAATTAAAATGGGGTCCCCCTGTTGATTTCACATAGATTGATCTGGGATGCGATTGAGGGCACTGTGGAAAATGAAAATAGCAGCTTCCAGAATCAGCTGTAGAGGGTCAGCAGGAATGTGCTGGCTACCCCAGACAGCAGATGCTGAAAGAGTGCAACAAAATGTTGGGGGACAGAGTTGTGGGTGCAAGATGGCCAACCCTGCTTCCTCTTAGCTCTCCTCCTACCCTCAGGTATGACAAGGACACTGCCCCCCTCACTGCTGTTGGATTCTTCTAGGCATAGAATGCGGTCTATGTTTATGTGCCATCTTATCTTTCACCACAGCTGGCCAAATACGTTGGCTCCTCATAAGCCTGACATTGATTAAATATCTGCTACAGCCAAGTAGACCCACTGATGCCCATGACACTGGAAGGTGCTTTTGTTCCAAAGAATGGAGAAGTCAGTTTTCCCAGGCTCCTTTCTTGCTGGGCCTCTCAAATCTGGCTGAGTCCAGCCCCCATCCTTTAACATATACCCTCCGACTAAATATCCATGCATTCATGCCCTTCACAATCCTTCTAAACTAGTTTCCTGTCCTTCCTGCTTAGGCACCCATTCTTCCATTTATGCCCACTCTACTTCTGCCTATCCTCTTGACTCACCTGGGCGTGGGTGCCAAGCTTGCTACTTGCTGGTGGGAGTGGGCATTGGGGATGGTGCCTTCCTTGGTCCCGGTCTGGCCTTCTACAGGGAGGTCTGGGGAGGTCTGGCTGACCTTGAGGCTGGCCTCTGGGTAGGAATCCATATCAAGGTAAGACCTCTCAGGCATCTCGGGGCCCAGCTCCACCCTCTCAGCCAGGAGGTCTCCAAAGGGCGAGTGATGGAGGTGAGCATGGAGGAGGTGCTCCTTGCGCTGGGTTTGTGATGCAGCCCCTTTATCCCGCCAGGGGATCCAGCACAGCTTCCACGAAACAAAGAGGGAGACGCCCAGCAGCACAATTCCACAGAAGGTCACAATCACTGAGAGGAGGCTGACCAGGATTTCTAGAGGGGAGAAGTAGAGAGGCAGATACCACGAGGAGAGATCAAGGGTTGGGTGGCTTCTGGGGGTACCTGGCATCATGACTGTCAGGTGGTTGAGCTTAGTTCTTTATGCCCACCACACACCCCTCCCTTACTCTGGAGTGAACAGTCTGGAACCTTGGACTGTTCTCACCAACTGACAGTAGACTCCACCAGGCAAAGGACAGCTTCTGTGAGTTTGCATCCCAACGCTTGGAAAATTTAGGGTTTGTTTGTCTTTTAAATACAGGTCCTGGAATTCCTCAGTTGGCATGGGCATTCCCCAACCCAGATCTCCAATTCCCAATAACCCCAGCCACAATGACCAATGGTGACACATGATGGAAACTGGAATTCAAGGACATTGTGAGGACCACAGGTTTGCTACCCATATTGTACAACTCTTTTTACCTCCTTTTCTCTTCTGTTGTGAAGAGCTTAGAATCCTGTCCAGAGCTCAGAAAAGTTACTTTGGGGGATTACAACTCCTAGAATCTTGCAGCCAGCATGGGTCACTGTTGTTAAGGGTCAAGGCACCATAACATATCCCTATCCACAACCAGTGTATATTTCTAATTATATGGTACCTTTGTGTGACTTTTAATTATTTTCTGCTTTGGATTTGTTTGGAATCCTGTCTTTGCTAAAAAGCAAAGCAGAAAAGGAATACATAACATATGAGCAGAAGTGGGCTAACTGTGGCCCTTCGGACATTGCTGAAACCTAACTCTCATCAGCCTCAACCAGCATGGTCACTGCTACAGGATAACAGGAGGTGCAGTCCGTCAACACTTGGAGAACCGTATATTTCCTATCCACTGCTATATTTTAATTCTGAACTCAAACTTCAGGTGCTGATCTTTAGGCAGACAGAATTGTACTATCCATGCAAAATAGGAAGATTTCTGCATTTTTCAGGGAAGCACAAGGTTTGCAGAAGAACCCCAGCACCCCCCCCAAAAAAAATTTTTTTTAGGAACAAAAAACATCAGGGGGGGCAAAGAGAGAAGCCCAACCCAAAGATGAGTGGGCATGCTTAATGGTCAAAGAATGCTGAAAAACCTATGGGGAGGAGGAATGGAATGGAATATGCTGGAAAAGGCCATTGCTGGCTGGCAACCACTCTGAACAGGAATGCTATACATTGTGACATTTTGTTACAGGTCCGATTCGTATTTGTTTATCTAACACCTATATCCAGCCTTCCAGAATCCTCTGTTCTCTTGTTGAAACATCCTGAATCTTGTTGTTGAAACATCCTGAATCCTAAAGCCCAGTCCTAGACCTTAATGACACCAAAAAATCCAGCAGAAATTTGGTGCCTCAGTAAATACACCAGCATTGACCATTACACAAATCCAATAGTTCACAGTTTTACTTTCAATTGGATGTAACTTGCTTTTTGCAGTAAGATCTGACCTACTTACAGTTCTTAATTCAAATAATTGCCCAGAGAGACTCCAATGAATTTTTAGTAATTCCTCAACTCCAATAAAAGTGATGAGGACAAGAAGCTTGAGCCTTTTAAAATGCAAAATGAGTTCAAATTGCATGATCTTGCAGAACCCATGAAATTGAGTCAGGGTCTGTTCACTATTAATGAACAGGTAACCACACCTAAGAGACACCATGCATCCTTTGCCTGCATGCCAACAATAGATCTTGGGAATTCATGACCTTTTTACAACCTTAATTCCTTTACCTTCCTCACCTTAAGGCCATTACTTTTTTTCTTCTGAGATTTTCCCTCCCTCCCTTGGCTACTCACCTGAGTTGATGGGTCCCACATGGCCTGTCAGTTCCTGACACTTCTCTCTTTCCTGAGCAGCACACGTGTTGGCACATAGCACGTGAAGAAGCTCCATTGCCCGGCGGTGTCTGTCTTCATCATAATCTCCTGACATGATTCCTGAAGATTGCAGGGGAAGAAAGGCTTTAATATATGCAAAAAATGAGGTCACTCACAAGCATCTTGGGGACATGGTTACGTATGGCTGCACTGCAGATCAACATGCTTCTCTTTGGGGTGCTGCTACAGCAGGTTTATCTGCGGCTGGCTGGTGGATCATCAAAGCATACTCTGACACCAGTGCAAGCAGAGCTTAGAAGTAACTTACTACAAATAACTAGCTCTGCTGATTGTGATGCCTTTTTGTAGTAACAAAGGCACAACTAAGGCTACTGCCACACTGCAGAAATAATGCAGGTTGACCCTGCTTTAACTGCCATGGCTTAATGCTATGGAGTTCTGGGATTTGTAGCTTCGGAAATTTTTAGCCTTCTCTGTCAGAGAGCTCTGGTGCCACAACAAACTACAAACCTCAGGATTCCATAGGATGAGCCATGATGGCTAAAGTGGTGTTAAACTGCATTATTCCTTCAATGTGGCAACAGCCCATGTTACATTACAATTATAATTTGATGAAGGAACATTTTGGGTTTTTTGTAGTGTAAATGTAATTCCATGTTGATTTGTTGCAGCAAAAGCAATGGAAGAGTCTTTCTTGGTCACCCTAAAAACAGATAAGTTTTATTTGACATAAGCTTTTGGGGGCTGCAAATTAAACTAGTTCATCTTTAAGGTGGCACAATGTTTATCACAATTTCTGTAACATTCTGGTTGCTTCTATAGTTACAAGCTGGGGGGAGACCCCACTAAATAGTGGGGGAGGAATACCACAAGGTTCAAGGGCTAGATCATGCTACTGCTTCATGCTCTGTTGTGGGTATTGAGGTTAATGGGAGAATAGTGTGTTTTCGCACCATGGGTCAGTGTCTTGTAGCATTCAGATGGGTAAAAGATATCCAAAAGTAGTTATGTAACTACAAATAACTAAAAAGTATGTTATGTTGTGTTAGCTGAGGAAGCAGGTAAACAAAGTGATACTATTTGAAAATGATTCGCAACTCCAGCTCCAGCATACTTTTTAGAAGTAATTTTCATAGCTCTGGATAGTCCTTGGTTCAATTCATGCCATCTCCAGCCAGAAGCTTCCAATAATGGGAAAGGCTGCTGCCAAATGGAGTAGTAACTCTTTCTGGAGATAACACAAAAAAGACTTTGCAACTGGGAAGGTTACTAACACAGGGATTCCATTTGTGTGCCATTTGCTGTACAATTTAATCTTCTCTCTGCACAGAGAGGAATGAATGGACATGGACACAGAACAATGGACTCAAACTACAGAAAAAGAGATTCACTTAACCATTAGGAAGAACTTCCTGACAGTAAGAGCTGTTCGACAGTGGAATGCACTGCCTCAGAGCATGGTGGAGTCTCCTTCTTTGGAGGTGTTTAAACAGAGGCTGGACGACTGTCTGTCAGGATTGCTTTGACTGGGTACTCCTGCATGGCAGGGAGTTGGACTGGGTGGCCACTGTGGTCTCTTCCAACTCCTTGATTCTATGAATGGGCACTGAGGAAAGGGGAGGAGCCAGATGACATCAGGGAATGAGGAGGAGCCTATTGGCTCCAGTTCCTGGGGGAAAAAAGAGTTTCTCCAGTTCTGGAGAAGACAATACTGGACTAGATGGATAAATTGTCTGACTTGGAACCAGGCAGCTTTTGATCTTCCTAAACATATATTCTGTATCTATATACGTATATGTTGTATTATGCCTAATAAAGGTTGTGGATGGATGGATATATTCTGTATCCATATATGAGCAGGGAGCTGGGCTGCCCCTGGAAATGACTACACCATTTGGGCTCTGTCATCCTCACTATCTGTCTTTGGCTTGGGTACAGAAGAAAATAGTGAGGTGCCCACCCTCTGGCTGATCTGTGGCAAATTTAGTCCCAAGGGCTGAAGTACATGGAGTAGGAAGGCAGATGAGTGGATGGGTAGAGATTTAATAGTTGTGTCCTGTCTGGATGCTTTGAAGCATCAAAATTTAGTCACTCTTTTAGGACAAGGGATTCATAACCCTAAAATTGCAGGGAGTGGGAAAAGCAGGGATGGAGAACCCTTTTTCTGTTGAGGTCTGCATTAACCCAGTTTGAAACTTTGGAGATCCTCATTCTAGCTTTGGGTGCGGCCAGAGGAAAATACAAGTGGAGCTGGGACAGCGGCTAGAATTTTACATGAAATTATATGGAGGTCTATATGTGGCCCATAGGTTCTCTGTTTTTGGAGTAAAGGACCGAATGCCTAGTGAACACTTTATAGAAGAACAGCCAAGCTGAAGCAGCAAAGAAGAAAGAGGAAGGTAACAGGGGATGAAGATACGGGCTTATTTAGGTATTGTCTTAAGGCTTTGTTGTTGTTAACTGCCATCAAGTCACCCTATCATCAACAGCCCTGCTCAGATCTTGCAGACTCAGGGCTGTGGGTTCCTTGTCTGAGTCTATCCATCTGGATTGTGGTCTTCCTCTTTTCTTGCTGCCTTCTATCTTACCAAGCATTATTGTCTTTTCTAGTGCATCATGTCTTCTCATGATATGTCCAAAGTATGACAGTCTCCGTTTAGTCATCTTGGCTTCTAGGGAGAGTGCAGGGTTGATCTGTACAAGGATCCACTGATCTATCTTTTTAGCAGTCCACAGTATCCGTAGAACTCTTCTCCAGCACCACATTTCAAATGAGTCTTAAGGCTAGGAGGTGGCAATCTTATCCTCTTGAGAAGCAGAACAATTGGCCCTCCAGTCCCTCCCCGCTACTCCACCTTCAACCACTGGAACTGGAAAGAGGAAACATTCCCCCCCCCACTGTCTTGGAAATTAAATTTTAGCGGCAGATAGCAATATATCCAACACAGCTGTTTAGATTAAATTGCTTTTATACTAACTTCCCTTACAATGATACTCTCATGACTAGAGTCAGAATAGTGTATTTATTTGTATTTATTAAAATGTTTTTTAAAGACATACCCACCCCATATCATAAGATCTCTGAGTAGCTTACAACAAAATAACTTTGAACAATTTAAAATAAGAAGCATAACCTAAATATTCTAAAACAGATTAAACAATTGAACAATTTTAAACATAATTTAAAGCTAGGCATGTGTACTAGGAGCAGAATCCCCTAACCTGATGCATTCCAAATGTCTTGGATGATGATTCCTCCAATCTATAGCTATTTCTGTTTGTGCTGGCTGGGGATGGTGGGAATTGCAATCTAACATATCTGATAGGCACCACGTCAATGAAGGCTGGCTTAAGAGTGTTGGATCAGAATTCGGAAGAATTATGCTCAAGTGGGAACCATGACCTTGGTTCACTCACTGTCTTTTAGACTAAGTGGGTAACCTTGGTTCAGTCACTATCTCTCAGCCAAATCTATCTCACAGGGTTGTTGTGAGGCCTGGGGCAGGGAGAGAAATGTCACTTGGAGGAAAAAGTGGAATATAAATGAAATTGTGAATGAATACTTGTGACATAAAGTATTGGGGCTGATAGGAGAATTTGCAGAATATGCACCAAATACTCTCCCCACGCAACTCTCCCCTACAAAAAAAAAAAAAATCTCCTTTTCAGTCAGAGGTTACATAAAAAGAAGGTAGGGGATATATGCGGCGTATATTCTGAACCTAAGAGTTGTGTGAAGCAGGACAGCGTAGAAAGAAAACACTTCCCTCCAGTAATCCTGACAGAAGCATTGAATGCTGTCAGACTATGTTTAATTTTTTCCGGGCGAAACATAGCAAACAAGACAGGCAAGGGGAGAGAGAAGACAAAGGTAAGGCAGGCCTACGAAAACAACATGACCCTCTTGTATAGGCATTTAATGGGCTACTGTATTCATACAAAAGCCAGTAGGGATGCTAGAGCAGCGTGTTTGAATCCCTGCTCAGTAATGGAAACCCACCAGGTGGCCTTGGGCATGTCACATTCTCTCAGCCTAAGTGGAAGCCAATGGCAAACTTCCTCTGAATAAATCTTGCCAAGAAAACCCTACAATAGGGACTTTCTTATGAGAGCCAATGTGGTGTAGTGGTTTAAATGTTGGAGAAAAACTCTGAGAGACCAAGATTTAAATTCACCCTCAGTATGGAAACCCAATGGTTAACTTTGGGCAAGTCACATTCTCTTATCATAAGAGAAAAGGCAACGGCAAACCTCCCCTAAATAGATCTTACCATTAAAACTCTATGATAGGGTTGCCATAAGTCAGAGTCAACTTGAAGGCAAATAAATAATAAATAAATAAAGTATGTAAAACAGGACCAATATGAAGGGCCTCTGGACCATGACCAATTCAAGCATGAAATGGCCTACTGTATAATGAAGAGGGGAGAACAAAGGAAGAACTAGACCTTACGTGGGATATATGGGGTTCTCAACTTCTCCTTCTATTGTAATGTTAATCCATACAGGGCAAAGGGACTTCTGGAGGAATATTGGTGAAATAATTATCTTTCCTGGTAACTTTGGCTCCAAAACTGGAAGTCAAACTGGCTGGGTGGGTGGGGGGTAGATGTCAGGTTCTGTGGATTCTGGTAAAGAGAAGCCTTTGCAGGCAAGAACTGGGGATGCTTGCTTATCCTCTCTCTGCAAATGCTCCTCTCACACCATTTCTAGGCCATGTATTAGCTGAGATTTTAGCTCATCAGTTGAATACCTTCGTCAGAAAAGAGGAAATGACTGTGCCTACCTGCAAGCCATGCCCTTTTGACATCAATATGCCCCCTGGCGATGACCCAAATTGGTGTCTGTATGAAAGGGGATCTCTGTACATACAGATATACAAGAGCAAAACTTCTCTATCAGAACCAAGGTTCCTACTCCTGCAGAGAGACCTACATGCATATGTTAATAAGGACACAAAGGCACAGCTACTTTCATCACAAACACACCTGGCCAGGCTAGCAAAGGCAGGCACTGATGGGAATTTGAGTCTAACAGCAGGTGCAATGTCATGGATTCCCTAGACCTGGGGCCCTTTCACACTACATAATGGTAGCACTATGATTTCCCTTTAACTGCCTTGGTTCCATCCGATGGAATCCTGGGATTTTTGAATTCTCAGGTATAGAGTTCTAGTGCCTCCCTAAACTACACATTCCAGGATTCCCTAGCATATAGCCATGATAGAGTGGTAATCTAAATGGTGAAAATACCCCTTATGGAATTCACTGGGAATCCTAGCTGTCTAAATGGGATGCTGCACCAATCTACACTATTCGGAAGGAAAGGGGGCCAAAATGGCAAAAACAACACAGGAAAAGCCTTCACAGCTTTTCCCATAGGTTTTTTTTTAAAAAAAAAAACAGTGAGGGTATGTGTATTCCTGCTCACTGGGACAAGCAATTTGAAGGGAAGAGCAATGCTGATTGGCTGGGAAAAGGTGGGGTTTGCTAACAGGGCAAGCACCCATTGCCACCATGTTGGATTTTTGCATTAGCAAGCAATCACTAAGATGATAAAAAGGGGTAGGGTTTTTTTTGCTTTCCTGTTAAATCAAAAAATTGCTATATTGCTCCAGCGTACCTTAGATGGCTTTTTTAAAAAAACAAGTTTGCCGGCAGCAAAGAACTAACATGAGTAAATCACTTGCGGCTGCCATCTGGCATGCAAAGCTTATGGAGGCTTCTGAGGCCAAAAACACCTTTAAGACATGTCACTCCTGCTGCGAAATGTCATTACTGCGAAGTACAGTAGGACCCCGTATCCACTGGGGATTGGTTCGGGGGGGGGGGTGGATACCGAAAACCATGTATAATAGCGAACACCATTGAAAATAATGGGACTTCTGGTTTAAAATACCACAGAGTTGCCTTGAAGGACCTAGAAAATGGCTAGAGAGGACACATTTTCTAGGAAGACTCTATGGTAGGTGTGCTGTTTTGTGTCCCATGGATAATTGAATCAGTGGATAATGAATCAGTGGATACAGGGGTCCTACTGTACTCCATTTCCCCCCCTCATGCAGATGGGCCCACAGTGTTATACTTGTGTAGTGTGAAAAGGCCCCTGGCATACAACCTCCTTTTGCAACAGCGACAAATGTGTGGCTTGACCCAGATGTGGGGCCAGCAGATTTATTACAAGTGGGGTGGGGTTGGGACACGTCTAGTCCTTTCTCTCCCCTCAAGTGTTTGTCTGAGAACCCCTCATGCCTAATTCTGTTCTAAAAATATTTCCAGAGGGCAGCTGTGTTTGTCTGCCAAAGCAAAAAAACAAAGGAGTCGTGCTGCAGCTCCTTAATAGCCCAGCAGATTAATTGTGATGAAGTGCCCTCTAGTCCACAAAAATTTATGCCACAGTAAATCTGTTAGTCAGCCATTTTAATGTGCTAAAAGATGTGGGGAGGGGGCAGTGGTTTTGTAAAGGAGCTGAAGGCATCTGGTGGTTTAGACTTGAAGGACATTCTCCAGCCAGGTGCTGGGCTTATACCAGTCAACATGGGCCTAATTTTTATTGGCCCCAACTAAAGTAGATCATCTCAATCAATAAGAGCCATGTTAAATGTTTACTTCTTATTCAGCAATTCATGCAATGGGTCTATTCTAGCAAAATTAGCAAACTGGATTTAGGCCTTGGTTCTCAACAGGTAGGTATTAGCTAGTCCTTCCAAAAGCAGGTGTGGCCATTGCTAGGGGAAACACCAAGGATTCCTTAACCTCACCTTCTCCCCCACTCCCCAAAGTCATTTTTGTTTTGTCTGTGGAAGGGTACTGCTGATGAATGCCTCATACCTCCCAAAGGCACTAAAGTGTTTGATTCATGTGTTTGATTATTAACTGATCAAACTGAAGGCAGGTGGAACACCTCCCAAAGGAGAGCTCCAAAACTGTGCCTTTTTAAAATGGTAACTCTCAGAATTGGCCATGATACCTGGAGGATTCTGGGATTTGTAGTCCTCCAAAATGACTTGTCTAGGCTTTCCCCTATAGCTATAGATCTTTGGGGCTTCTCTTAAGAATTTTAACTAACATGGAGTTCAGACAGTTCTAATTTCAGAGATAGAAAATATTTTGTCAGCATTTCTGATACTACAGTGCAGCTGATGTCTGTGTGCCTTTGTATTTCCATCCAACACCTTAAGAAGAGGACTGTCCATATTGATGAGGGAAGAAAAAGGGAAAAAAAGAGCAAGATTGGGTTGTTTATGGAGAAAACTAGGGGAAAATGTAAAAAGCTGTGAGAAAAGGATGTGGCACTTACATATTATTATGTGGTGTTTTACAGCATGGAATAGCAAGAGGACGAACAGTTCCCACTCCAAGGAATTTAGAATATAAAATTATATACAGACACTTCAACTATATATCGCCTTAGTTACAGGTTCAGTTATAGTACATCAAGGAAGCAATTACTACTTTTCATATCTTTGGTTACATATGTGGGCAGGTAAATTCTTCACCTGCCCTGATCACAACAGTAAAACTTTCGCAATTCTATTGGAGTTACTTGCCGTCATGAGGTCCATAAATGGCTTTTCTTACAAAGAATGATTACATTTTGTGCCTCCCCCCTTGCAAAACCAGTCTCACCTGATTAACACACTGGTTCAAAGGATGGCTATCAGGTTTCTTCTGTATTGCTGGAGCCAGGATGCCAATCAGTCTGGGTCAATGCCAGGTAGCAGGATAGAATGATGCCACCTCCAAGTCCCCAGGGATCTGAGTCCACACGTGAGGAGGAGCAAGTTGGAAGCAGGGCATCCAATCTGCCATCCAGGGTACTGTTGGGTCCATATGTGGCAAAGCAGGGGTGGCAGGGTGAAGGCAGTAGTGGCCACTGCTGAATGCTCGAGGCAATAACCTGCAGTGATTAAATGCGTCCCCCCAGAGAGGTTCAGTGGTTCTGGATGGCTTTCCGGTGGCTGGATGAGGAGTCGTCAGATCCCCAGCTGACCCTGAGGAGCTTCTTCATGGTAGGAGCTGGGCTGTTTTTTAAAATCCTTATCAATACTGCTCAGCTGGGAATTGAACTTCTCCAGTTGCCACCCTTCTCAGTTACGTGGGCAGCTGCAGAGATACAAAGGTAAATTAGAGACGGACTCAATGCCCTTCATTACCTTCCACCACTGCTCACTGCTCCCATCCTCATCAGAAGGATCAGGGGCCATGAGTCTCACATCCCCATTGTATCATTCATGCAAAACCCTTGAAGAGCCACTCCTCCCACTGCAATCCCTACAGCAGGAGAAAAGCAGGTATGGCTCACCAAGTATCAGACTACACCTCCCATCTTCCACAGCTAGCACAGGGAAGAGGAGAGCCACATATGCAGCCTTGAACTCACTGGAGAAAACGCAGGACATAAATATAAGAAATAAATATTTTCTTTCTTTCTCCTTCCCCATCATCTTAAGATGAAGGAAGGTGACTGCCCTTGGCTACTCATGAGACTCTCCTTTTCCTCAGGAGAAAAGCAAGTCATGGGAGCGTCAGGGGAGTGGGGAGTAGAAGAGATAGAGGTTCAGAGCCTTCCCTCCCCGCAAATACTGCTGCAGCTTCTTCCTCTGCTATTACTGCATCCCTGTTGGAGTCACCAGCGTTAGCTCTCGCCCAGAATAACAAGTATGAAGGGCTGTGTGAAGGAAGGCACAGCACATCTCTGCCTCCTGACTCTAATTGTAATTGCACGCTCTGTATCTCTGTCTCTCTCACATACATATACCTCTCTCATCTTTAACACTCCCCACCTGTCTACTCTGCATACCCAGAAAAAAATCATTCCACAAAATACTTGCTGTTTTCTCTCCCCTACCTATAACACTGCTCTTTCTTCTTTGTACCACCTGTACAAACATTCTCTTAGAAAATGGAGAGAAGTATTAATAGCTTTTTGATGGCTGCTGGTGGTAGAGAAATTCTAACAACACCTTTGCCCCTGCCTCAATAAGCAGTCTTCATACCTTTTGTTATCTTATCTCTGATTTTCAGTTTGGCTTGACCCCTGCCACAAATGGTCTTGATCCCCTTGCTTTCAGTTTGACCTATCCTCTGCTTCAGATTGTCTATACTTCTTTATTAATATCACCTTGATATCAGTTCTTCCCATCCTTTGTCTTTCCATATTCATTTCTTACTTCCTTGCCCATACGGATATATTTCTCTGGGGGCAAAATTTCCCCCTTTTTTGGAAAAGCCATAGCTTTTAAAACATCAACAACGAGTCCTGCACTACCTTAAAATCTACAAAATATATAATAGCAGTATAATCATTCATTAATATAACATTGTTGTTGAGCCTCCTAAAAGCTTTTCAGGCTATCTGATGTGGGTACTGGCACTACATTCATTCCCATGGGGTACAACTGATTATTTCTATGGAAACTTGTCAGGGACTGGTCCAGGGACCATGACTTTTAGTGCACTGTCCTAAGCCACATCAACTCCCTATAAATTTGTGCAAAGCACATTATGTATATTCATTTCCCCCTCCTTCGTAGAACAACTAACTGCCACCCACCTTCTCTGTCCTCCCTCCTTATAACCCCAAAGCATCTCTGTCCAGCTCTTTGATCATCAACCCTTGAAGGAACTGTTCAGCTCAGCCATGGATAGCAGGAGCTTTCTTGGGATGGGAATGTGGCTATATGCTAGAATTCTTCTTTTAAGTACAATGCCCCACTATGGCAGGTTCTTCACAAGTGACCTTGCTAGCAGGTAGGATCGGGATAACTGGGGGAAACTGAAATCTCAATGTTCTTATGGTAACTGGAAGAAGAAAGGGACTACAGTGCAGTGGAGCTGCCATGTGTCTGTCCTACTTTATAGTGGACAGTCCTCTGTTTAGAGGTGTCCTCTGTTTGAAGAGCTGTCCAATCCAAGTCTGGTTTAAAGCTAACGCACCATTAAAAAGGAAAGCAACTAGGACTGCGCATCAACAGTGAGTACCCGAACAGAAGCAGATTGAGTAGGCTGGGCATGCAGCTCATGTGATCTTCCTGAATACAAGGCAATGCATTGTTTTATTTGCTAGGTACTTCCAGATGGAGGTTTCTCAGTGCGACCATGCCATAGTTATTATGTACCAGTGGCATCATTTTCCTCCTTAATAGATTGTACTCACTTCTAAATGTGCATCAATGCATACATACCTACATTAATTAATTGTCCTATCCTTCCCCCAAGAACTTTATGTCAGCACACATATCTTTCCCCTCCCTACTTTTATCCATGGAAGGCCAGTGTGAGAGTTGGACTAGGACTCTGGGAAATTTGAATTCTCACTCAGTCGTGGAAACCCACTGCATGATCTTAGGGAATTCATACCCTCTCAGCCGTAGAGGCAAACAAATCTTGTCAACCCTAAGATAGGGTTACCATAACTCAAGTCAACTTTAAGGCATGCAAGAAAAACTATCCTCACACAAAAGTGAGGCAGGGCAGACTGAGAGCCAGTGACTGAGCCAAGGTTCACCCCAAGAGTTCCACAGCTCACAGTGGGGACTAGAACCCAGACCTCTCAAGTCCCAGTCAATGCTATCAATCCCTATACCACCCTGGCTCTCTAGTTAGCACATATAAATTGTATAGATTTAGACTCTCTATTTGTGTGCTTCTTTGCCATTGTATCCTCTCTTTTCAGTGATACTTTGCCACCCCATACAGAAGAGAAAAATTATTAGTGGCCCCCCCAAAGGAGTTCAAATGGCACTGGATTGGCTGATGCAGTCCTAGGGCCTGGCTTTCTGAAAGAACGGGGCCTTTGTCTGGCTTGGGCATAGCCTTGGAAAATCCCTTCTCCCTCTCCCTGCTACCCCACAACCAGGGTCAAAGCACTGGCAGGAGGACCCTGTCAATGCCAGGCATCCAGATGCTCCCTGCCACATCACATTAGGGAACCCAGAGCAAACAAGGCTGGCGCCAGCCCAGACTTCTGCCAGCCCGCATGGGGATAATGCTGGGCAGAGGAGTACGAGAAAAAGTATGCAAGTAAGCCAGCTGCCTCCAGGGCTAAAGCAGATACACTACAATTTGCAAAAACAGGCATGAGGCTCCGGCAAGTGCAGCAGCTCCCTCCTTGTGCACAGATATGGATCAACGGCCATGCCTGTATTCCCAAAACACATCCGGCACAGGCTCTTACTTGCAGGTTCATTCTACTACTTAGCAGATGGATGGATGTATTGGAGCATCAAAGGCTCACTATGCTTCCCAGCAAACAATTATAGAGGAGAAAACATAGGCCTAAATCAAGAGGGGGTCTGTGTAGCTTTTCAGATGCTGTTGGACTTCAACTTCCATCACTTCCACCCAGCACAGTCAATAGTGAAGAATGTTGGGACCACTGAAAAATTCTCACCTTGGCCTAAATCCAATTGTTAGGCCAAAAGACCCATTAAATCAATACAGACTTGATATGTCAATGCTCAAGTAGGCTCCATTGATTCAACAAGTCCACTCTATTTGGGACTAACAATTGGATTTTAGGGCATACTTCCATGGACCAGAGAGCACAAGCAATGTCATTCATTGCTCCTTCCACTCCTGTAACTGACATCCCATTTAACATGTTGAAGTACTTGTTGCATGGACCCCCGTGAGTCTTCTGAGAAGCCACTGATGGCAGCATTTGGAGACTGAAATGTGGTAGCCCCAATCCACCATTTGTCAAGTACTGACAAACAGTTCCAAATGTTCTTTGTTGGGTGGGAAGAGGAGCCGTTATTTGAGGGACAGTGATTTGGGGGCATACAAAGAAAAGAGCTGCATGGTTTATTCTTTATCTTGTGTATGTTTCAATATGTGATATCTTTTTCAGCTGGGGTATGGGTGGGTGGGGGAATCTGTTTATTTTGAAAACATAGCAAGGCACTGCTCAAAAATCCATCCTAGCAGCAGCCAATGCAAGCAGTCCTTTTCCTCCATTCAAATTCCCTTAGCATGTGTTCTGGACCAGGCCTTTAGTCATGGGGAGGGAATCATGCAACTCAGCAATACAATTTATGCTTTCTATGCAAAAGGTTCCAGACTGGGTTCCTGGCATCTCCTATCAGAAGGGTCTCAGGTGATAGGAAAGACCTCCTCTATCTGACCCTCTGGAGAGCCACTGTTAAGTAGAGCAGAAGATCCTGGGTTAACTGGACAAAGAGTCTAACCCGGTCTATGACAGCTTCCCATACCCCATCCTTTGACACCAATACATTACGCTAACTGGGAGAACACCAAAGCGCATTTGTGCCACCACGTTGATTACTCAAAGCTGCTTACAGGGGGAAAAAGATTAATTCTAGCACGCTTGTGTGAGCAAGAGTGCTTAATTTTGTATGAAGATAGGATTGCTAGGACTCCAGTCTGCCTGTTAAACAGGTCCCTTGTCTCAAAAGCCATGCCCTTAGGCTATGAGCCAGAGGTATGGGAGCTATCTATGGAGAGCCAGTGTGGTGTGGTAGCTGAACACACACAGGGGGACCTGGGTTTAGATTCCCTGTTCAGCCACAATACTTATCAGGTAAATGACTCTGGGGCCTAGACTACCTCACAGGGATGTTGTGAGGACAACAAGAGATGAGGGAAGGAGAACCACACACATCACTCTAAGCCAGGGGAGGTAAAATTCTGCCTCCAGATGTTGTTGGACTAGTGCTCCCATCAGCCGTAGCTAGTATAGTTGATACTGAGAAATGCTGAAGGTTGCGGCACAACAGCATCAAGCACTTTTGAGGAAGATAATAAAACATAATAAATATCATAACATAATAAATATTTAGACTTCAGCAAGGGATAATCCCTTATAAAAGATGGCCAAAATGTATAGGAAGGGAGGCGAGGAAGGACGAAATGATCATGGATGACAGCTACTTTTTCTTGATACATGATATAACTTTTTATTGTTTTGATGTAAACTTAATTGTGAAAATAAACAAAACTCCTGATTTAGTGGTAAAGAAAGACAACCCTGCAAATGCTCAAAGACATTGTATTTTTCAAATAAAATGAAAATCATGCAGTACAAACAACTTGAGAAACCCACATTCTAGTTCCCCCACTGTGCCACTAAACCCCACAACATTCCCTCCCTCTCTTCCAACTTTCTGCCTGATCTACCTCAGACGTCTGTTGTGAGGATAATATGGGGAGGAAAAAAGCTGTTTATATGCTTCCTTGAGCTCACTGAAGGAAAAATAGGATATACATGTAATCCACCTCAGGCAGCAGATATGAGGGCCATAAAAGGGCAGAGGAGAGTTATTCAATCTGTGCTTATTGTACTCTTAACTGCTGGGAGAGGCCCTTGTCAGATTTTCTGCCTCAGGTACCAAAATAATTTAACTGGGCCCAAAATGAGTCATCTTGACTTGAGCAAGAAGCAGTGCAATTTTACTACTCTTCCTCAGGCAGCAAAATGTCTTGGGCTAGCCAAGCCTCCATGTGCTACTTTGCAGCTCACTGAGGCTCTTGGACAGCTGCTGCTAGAAATTAAACACTTCCCCCAACTTGCCACCCTCCAGGTCCCATAATCCCCAGGGAGCTAGGTACTTTCAGATGAAGATTTCTTAGTGCGACCATGCCATGGTTATTATGTACCAGTTCCATCTTTTCCCTCCTTAATAGATCCCCCCCCCCCAATGAGAGAAGCAGCATTGGTAAGAGGAAAGGAGGAATGCAAATGGAAGATAATTATTTCTGGAACTATTTCCCTCATGTTTGAAGGGGATGAGAAATTGTAGGATCCTCATTTGGAAGTACCCTGACTTGGGGCACAGCTGGCATAGCTCAATGGACTTTAAACTGATCCAGTAAATGGATGGTTCTTAAGTTCCTAGGAGGGGCACTGAAAAATTTCTCTTCAATGAGGTGGGAAGGTGTTGTGTGGTGTTGAAGTGTGTCTCTGTGCTGTTGTGCACCCATGTGCTTTCAGACAATGCACGTATGTAATAAGATGGTCCTTTCTCATAAATGCAGGGAGTGCAAAGCTGGGAAACATTCCTTCTTTGGACTACAACCCCCAGAATCCCACAGCCAGCACGGCTACTGAGGTTGCTGGATGGGGGATTCTGGGAGCTATAGTCCAAAATGGGATCTTCCCAAGCTGAGCAGTGGTGGTCAATCATATTTCTGCCTGAGACAAAGGACAAGATAGGGCCCCTGTCTGCAGACTGGCAGCTGAATTTTCACTTTGACGCTGGGGTCAGGAAAGCAATCTCTCAGGGTGACCTTATACCAGTTGCTATAGCTCAGCATGTTCTACCTCGCAGGGAGGTTGTAAGGATAAGGAGAGTCATGTACACTACCTTAAGCTCTTTGGAGAAGGCAGGCTATAAATGCAACAGATAAATAGATTCACTGGAATAATTTGCATATCCAAATATAAACCTGCCACTGAGTTATTTCAGATCAGGGATTTGTTCCAACAGACTAATTTAGACCTAACATTTGCTATTTTTAATCATTTGGGAATTGGTGGAGACCCTTGCTGATCTACTGCAAATCTACCAATTGATTCCATCCTACCATCTGCTGACCTCTGCTGCTGTAAATATGACTAAAGCTGAATCACAATTTGGAGCAGTTACGTTTTGCACTACCAGCTGGGATATTCTGAGTGTGATGTATCCAAAAAGTGACTTTCCCAAATTCTCCTTTACACATGTGCATACTCTGCTGTGCATGTCTTCATGTTGAGTGCCGCAGTTTTAAAGTTATGTGTGCTCTTCAGGGGCAGATGTGTTCAGATGTGTGGATGGTGCTATAACAGGATGTTGTGGAGGTATACAAGTCAATGCTCATGTTCTGGTACAGAAGTCTTGGATTTTTCAAACCTAGGTTCAAATTCCTGCTAAACTGGATGGGCTCACCGGATGGCTTGATGGAAATACATACGGTAACACTTTCTTGACCTCAGTTCCTTGTCTCTGAAATGGGAATATGAACATTCTTTGTCAGGTATCCCCTGTGAGAATGAGCAAGATAAATATTGCGGAGGAACAGAGTAGAAACATATTGTCTGTCAACAGTAGTTTCAAATCTTTTATTATCATCATAGAGACAAGATATCCATCTGACAAATCTCACAATAAAAAAGGGAAAGAATGTGGAAGTTTGCCAAGCTAAAGAATAATCCCTAATCTGCCTACTGTTAGAATGATGCTTATATTGTTTTAACGTATTGATGTTTCAAATGTGGTAATTTATTTGCCTTTTAACTTTTTCATCCTTAGAGGGTTTTTTTTTAGATGTACCCTGTTTTAATTCCTGATGCAGCTGCCTTGCACCTCATGGCAGGAGAAGTGCAGGCTATTAATTAAGTAATCAGCTGAACAATAAAAATAAGTAATCAAACAACGAATTAACTTAATGCATCCCTTGAAGCAGTAACTCCCAGAAAAAATGGCTGTATTTATCTCTTGTAATGGAATAGCTGAGGAATAGTAACAGCCCCTGAACCCTCTGGTATTCGGTGGTAATACTTAAAAGGTCGGTGTGGGAATCTTCTCACCCTTCAGATGTTGTTGGACTGCAACTCCCAGCATTCTTCCCCACTGACTGTGCTACCTTGTGCTGCTTGCAATTGCAGTCAAACAACATTTGGGGCCTCGAATCATTCCCACCTTTTCTTTAGAGACTTAAGGCTGCAACCCACTTACGGAGCGGGAATAAGATACTGTACACTGAACTTTGCCTGCCTGTTTGCTAGAAAAGTTGCAACAGTGAGCAGAAGGTGGAGTACTTTCTTGGTCATCCTTTCCCTGCTCTTGCAGGCCCTTACCACTGCAGTTCCGTACCATGTCTACTCAGAAGTAAGTCCCATTAAGCTCACTGAACTCATTCATTCCAGAGTAACTGGTGTAGGATTGCATCATGTGAATGCTTTTCAAAACTGATTTGTTTGCACAGGCCTGATTCCATCCTTAATACATGTATTCCATTTTCATCAGCCTCAAACGTGGCATAATTCTTCAGTTTCGATAGCGTTGTTTTTAAAATATGTGCATGTATCCAACTCCTCTTATTGTTTGTAAGTTGCTTTGTGAGGAGATCTTTCTGAAAAGCAAGCTATCAATGTACTCAATCGTTCGGTCAGTCCTGAGCAATGATGTACTGGTAAATTTAGAGGTGCACACATTAATGGAGAGAGTCATCCCAACGACTCCAAAGAAAATCCACAAATTCAAGTAGTTGTGTTGAACCAAGCCACTTCTTGCAATTTTCATCTCTCTCAGGAGCAGATCTTTTGTAGAGCTAATGGGTATTACTCTCCTATTCTAGATCACAATAGCTCAATGACAAGGATAGTTCACAACAGTACAGGTCACCTCTCCTGTATCTGTGGACCTAATATCCCTGATTTCAGTTATCCAAGGGACACAAAATAAGGATACATCCCATAGAGTTGTGCTGGAAAATGCCTAGAGAGGTGTCTTTTCTAGGCATCTTCTAGGTCCTCCAGTGCAACTCTATGGTATGTTTGAACTGGAAATCCTTTATTTTAATAGGGTTTGCTATTATCTGTGGTTTCACTTATACTTGGTAAGTCCAGGAACATATTTCCTGTGGATATGGATGTGTTTGTGTGACCTGAATATAGCTGCTAGGGAAATCCCTATCCTAAATTATGCTGAGGATTGCAGTTAAGGTCAGAGGAACTGGGGAGTTTAAGAGGAATGGCATGTGACAGCAGAGTCTCTGCTAATAGTAAGTCCCAGCATGTTAACCCTGCAAGCCCTGATCCAACTACCCCATGGCTTCTAAGCAGACATGTATGGGATTGCATTGTACTACTGTGATGAGTGTTCATAAGTGAAACACTCTGTCTCTTGCCTGTTATGGAAGTTCAAGCCATTGATGAAAAGGCTACAATCCTAAACCACAGTAGGCAACTTGCAATTATCCAGACATTGCTGGACTGCAGCTGCCATTATCATTCACTGCAGATTATGGCAGCTAAGTTTGATAGGAGTTACCGGGGGGGGGCACACTTTGCCCAATTTGGACATTTTCATGGGATTTAAGTGTCCTTGAGGAACCAACATGGTGTAGTGGTTTGTGCATAAACCAGGGTTCACATCTGTGCTCGGCCATGGAAACCACCTGGGTGACCTTGGGCAAGTCACATTCTCTCTACCTCAGAGAAAGGCAACCCCCCTCTGAACAAATCTTGCCAAGAAAACCCTGTGGTAAGATGGAAATGTCTTGAAGGCAAACAACAAGATGTCCTTGAGCGCCATGGTACGTGCTTCTGAGCAAATATGTACAGGGATCTCACAGCAAACATATCCATTTTCAGGTACCACATGACTCTCCCTTGTCTTTAATAGAAATTAAATTCTCTACCCCCCACCCCGCCATGTAAGAACAAACAAACCAGAAACATTAGGCACATTACCTTACTAGTAAGTTCCCAAATAACTTTCATGGCCCAAAGCCAAGCCAAGCCAACAGCCATCAACATGACTTGAGAAACGCTTTGTCTGCCATATCAGATCAATATCCTGTCTATGCTGAGAAGAAACGATGACAGTGATTACAATTATTATTATCATAAGCTTGCTAAAATAGGACTTAAATGGCCCATAGACAAAGAGTCTTCCAGTAAGCCTGAAATCCAGTCCCGATGAATTTCATAGGATTTTCTTAAGCAAGGAATACGCAGTGGTGGTTTTGCCAGTTCCTTCCTCAGAAATACAGCCTACAGCACCTGGTATTCATTGGTGGTCCCCCATCCAAGTACTGACTAGGGTTGACTCTGCTTAGCTTCCAAGAGCAGACAGGATCTGGTGTCTTTAGAGTATTTAGGCCTACTTGTCCTTTAACAAGCTCAAGGTGGTGTACATGGCTCTCCTCTCTACTGTATTTCCCAGTACAACACTGATGTGAGGTAAGTCAGGCTCAGTGACTGGCTCAGGATCACCCTGTGACTTACAGAACTGAGAGGGAATTTGAATCTGGAGCTTCCAGGTCACCTTCATAAATGTACCTAATACACCAGGACATAGCACATACTATACATAGAGTATACCTATGTGCTGTTGTTATAGATACAGGACTGGAAACTTTGTTGTTGTTGTTGCTGTTGCTGTGTCTCTTCAAGTCATTTCTTACTTATGGTGACCCTAACATGGGAATGATTCAGACCTCCAAATGATGTTGGACTGCAACTGCAAGCAGCCCAAAGTAGCAAAGTCAGTGGGGAAGAATGCTGGGAATTGCAGTCCAACGACATCTGGATGGTGACAAGATTCCCACACTGACCTTTTAAGTATTACCACAGAATACCACAGGGTTCAGGGGCTATTACTATCCCTCAGCTATTCCATGACAAGAGATAAATACAGCCATTTTTTTCTGAGAGTTTATTTATTTATTGTATTTATACCCCGCTCTTCAGCCACAAAGGCTATCAGAGTAGCTTACAAATAGTCAATATAACAGTTCCCTGTCCTCAGGCTTACAATCTAAATTACTGCTTCAAGGGATGCATTAAGTTAATTCATTGTTTGATTACTTATTTTTATTGTTCAGCTGATTACTTAATTAATAGCCTGCACTTCTCCTGCCATGAGGTGCAAGGCAGCTGCATCAGGAATTAAAACAGGGTACATCTAAAAAAAAAAAAAACCCTCTAAGGATGAAAAAGTTAAAAGGCAAATAAATTACCACATTTGAAACATCAATACGTTAAAACAATATAAGCATCATTCTAACAGTAGGCAGATTAGGGATTATTCTTCAGATTGGCAAACTTCCACATTCTTTCCCTTTTTTATTGTGGGATTTGTCAGATGGATATCTTGTCATTTTCTTGTCATTATGATTATAATCAAGGATTTGAAACTACTGTTAACAGACAATATGTTTCTTCTCTGTTCCTCCGCAATATTTATTTTGCTCATTCTCACAGGGGATACCTGACAAAGAATGTTCATATTCCCATTTCAGAGACAAGGAACTGAGATCAAGAAAGTGTTACGTATTTCCATCAAGCCTTCCGGTGAGCCCATCCAGTCTAGCAGGAATTTGAACCTAGGTTTGAAAAATCCAAGACTTCTGTACCAGAACATGAGCATGGACTTGTACACCTCCACAACATTCTGTTATAGCACCATCCACACATCTGAACACATCTGCCCCTGAAGAGCACACATAACTTTAAAACTGCGGCACTCAACATGAAGACATGCACAGCAGAGTATGCACATGTGTAAAGGAGAATTTGGGAAAGTCACTTTTTGGATACACCACACTCAGAATATCCCAGCTGGTAGTGCAAAACGTAACTGCTCCAAATTGTGATTCAGCTTTAGTCATATTTACAGCAGCAGAGGTCAGCAGATGGTAGGATGGAATCAATTGGTAGATTTGCAGTAGATCAGCAAGGGTCTCCACCAATTCCCAAATGATTAAAAATAGCAAATGTTAGGTCTAAATTAGTCTGTTGGAACAAATCCCTGATCTGAAATAACTCAGTGGCAGGTTTATATTTGGATATGCAAATGATTCCAGTGAATCTATTTATCTGTTGCATTTATAGCCTGCCTTCTCCAAAGAGCTTAAGGTACTGTACATGACTCTCCTTATCCTTACAACCTCCCTGCGAGGTAGAACACGTTGAGCTATAGCAACTGGTATAAGGTCACCCTGAGAGATTGCTTTCCTAACCTGGCGTCAAAGTGAAAATTCAGCTACCAATCTGCAGACGGCGCCCTATCTTGTCCTTTGTCTCAGGCAGAAATATGACTGACCACCGCTGCTCAGCTTGGGAAGGTCCCATTTTGGACTACAGCTCCCAGAATCCCCCATCCAGCAACCTCAGTGGCCATGCTGGCTGTGGGATTCTGGGGGTTGTAGTCCAAAGAAGGAATGTTTCCCAGCTTTGCACTCCCTGATTTATGAGAAGGACCATCTTATTACATATGTGCATTGTCTGAAAGCACATGGGTGCACAACAGCACAGAGACACACTTCAACACCACACAACACCTTCCCACCCCATTGAAGAGGCATTTTTCAATGCCTGTCCTAGGAACTCCAGAACCATCCATTTACTGGATCAGTTTAAAGTCCATTGAGCTATGCCAGCTGTCCCCAAAATCTGGGTATTTCCAAGTGAGGATCCTGCAATTTCTCACCCCCTTCAAACATGTAATTTGAGGGAGATAGTTCCATAAATAATCATCTTCCATTTGTACTGTATTTCTCCTGTGCTCTTACCAATCCCATTTCTCTCATTTGGGGGGGGGGGGAATCTAATTTGGATGGAGCCCTGGTGGCGCAGTGGTTAAATGCCAGTACTGCAAGTCAACACATTGCAAGTTCGATTCCAGAGGGCTCCAAGGTTCACTCAGCCTTCCATCCTTTCATAGGTCAAATGAGTACCCGGCTTGTGGGGGCAATTAGCTAACACACATTGGAAGCTGCTTCTTGCAGTGTAGATGTGTAAATTGCTATTGCTTAAAACAATTTGTAAGCCGCTCTGATAGCCTTGCGGCTGAAGAGTGGGGTATAAATAAATAAATCTATTAAGGAGGGAAAAGATGGAACTGGTACATAATAACCATGGCATGGTCGCACTAAGAAACCTTCATGTGGAAGTACCTAGCTCCCTGGGGATGATGGGACCTGGAGGGTGGCAAGTTGGGGGAAGTGTTTAATTTCCAACAGCAGCTGTCCAGGAGCCTCGGTGAGCTCCAAAGCAGCACATGGAGGCTTGGCCAACCCAAGACATTTTGCTGCTTGAGGCAGAGTAGTAAAATTGCACTGCTTCTTGCTCAAGTCAAGATGACTCATTTTGGGCCCAGTTAAATTATTTTGGCATCTGAGGCAGAAAATTTGATAAGGGCATCTCCCAGCAGTTAAGAATACAATAAGCCTGGCCCTTTCATGGCCCCCAACTCTGCTGCCAAAGGTAGATTATTATTTGTTACATTTATATTTACATTTTTCCTCCAGTGAGCTCAAGGAAGCATGGAAAAACAGCTTTCCTCTTCCCTACATTATCCTTAGAGCAAACCTCTGAGCTGGGTCAGGCAGAAAGTTGGAGAAGAAGGAGAGCATGTTGCTAGCCCAGGGGGTTTTATGGCCCTGGGAGAATTAGAACCTGGGTTTCGCAAGTCCCAATGCAGCACTCTTAAAGATTAAATCACCCTCACAATCGCTATATGGTGATGCCTCACTACACCTAATTGTTAGATTGACCCTGCATGGAGGAACTGATCATCACCTATTGCAGGGGTGCAGCCCTTTGGACCCCAAAATGTGGCCCCTGAAAGCCACAGGTCCCTTTTTTAAAAAAAATGCTTGTTTTCAGAATTTTTTTTGTCCAAGAACCCCCCCCCCAAAAAAAACAGCTTAAAATTGACCAAAATGGTAGCCAGACATAACATAATGTCACGTGTGTTGAAATGCAATGGTACAGCCTATTGAGAGAATATAGGGAGGAGGAATGGCCCCTGCCCCTCCACACTTCCCCCCACCTACTGCTTACCCCCACTGTCACTGAGCTGTTGTGTATTTTCTCACACTTCAGCCAATATGTTTATTCGATAGGAAATTTCTTAAGGGTATAGTATAAATACACACAGTGCCTAAATACACTCAAGGTGGCAGACCTGTCCAATCTTGGAAGCTAAGCAGGGTCAGGCCTGGTTAGTATTTGGAAGGGACATTGGAAGGAATACAGGGGACAAGTTGCTTGTCAACTCATGGTGACCCCATGAATTTCACAGCCTTGTCTTAGGTAAGAAATACTCAGAAGTGGTTTTACGAGTCCTTCCTCTCAAACATAGCCAGGTGCTGTAGGTTACATTTCAAAGAAAGGCAAGGGCAAATCACCTTGGCTAATTCTTTGGCTCCGAAAACAGGATAAAATTCATGGAATCACCATAAGTCGGCAAGCAACTTGAAGGGACATATTTTATAAGAAAGATGCACACAACCTTGATTTGATCCCATCAACAACACAACTTGCTTGGTACATCCATCCGGCAAAGAGCTTTCTGGGCAAGCCCAAAGACGCACAGAACCAAAGCTTGGAAACATTCCTGTTTGTGGAAAACAGCTCCCAGAATCCCTCAGGGCAGTAGTTCTTAACCTGTGGTCTGGGGACCCTCAGGGGACTGTGGTGTCCTCACAGGGGGGTCTGTGAAGACTTGAAGACTGCTCAGCCCACCTCCTCCCTGCAGTGGAGTGGCCATGTGACATGAGCCAAGACAAAGGCTGGCTGGCTGGCTTGGCTTGTGCATTGCCATTCAATCTGCTCTAGCCACAAACTTGCAGGAAGAAGCAGAAGAAAAGTCTTTCCTTCCCCTCTGAGGAAAGGTTTAATGGATGGTGTAATTGTAATATTATCAAACATTATTATTATTTGGGTTTTAAATCTTGCGTGAAGTCTTGGGGGCCCATGGCAACAAAAGATATTTCAAGGGGGTCCCTGCTAAAGAAAAGGTTAAGAGCCACTGCCTCAGGGCATGCTGGCTGAGGGCTTGTGGGAGTTGTCTTCCCAAAAACCTGCTTCTCTGGGTTCTGCAGCAAACCTCTGCCACAAACAGGGCACATTCCAAGAACCCTGTTGACATTCTTGCTTTGCTCTCTGAGTTGTGCTCAGTGGTACATCAAAAGAAATTTGCCTGGACAACCACTTTGTTCTCATGACATTTGTACAGATCAGCTCCTTGAACGACAAATGGAGAGACTGATTCTCACCTGCTGTGAAGACACAATGAACTCAGGGAAATGTCACACACACTCCTGTAAACACTCAACCTCCCCTGTGAAGGTACTAATGCTGGATGAGGCAGAAGCATGGACAGGCAGTGGGGTCATCCATGCACATTTTTAAAAAATAAAAACTGAAGTCTTGCGGCACACACCTGTGGTACACTTTTCTCAAGTCTGCCTGCTGTGCTGCTTCCCAACACACTAGCAGGAGGCCATACAGAAGGAAGGAAGCCAGGGCCATGAAGGTGTGTGCATGTCTGCTGTATACGCAAGGGAAGGGGAGAACACCGGGATTTCAGCTCTCTCTGGCTCCCACATTGAGCCAACGCTGCTTCAGTCACTCGCCATCCTCCACCCCCGCATGCAGTGAGTCACTGGGCTGTATGTGTGTGGGGGGGAGATGAGGAGGAAGAATAAGAGAATGGGGAGATTTCAAGGGGAGCCTCCTGGAAGGTGGTTGCGTGAGCTGATTAGTGTCACCACCATACTAGGGAAAGACAGGAGCACACCCACCCACACAAGTGAAATAATATCTCCTTCCCACCACCCTGACCAAGGCTTGGAGAAGGTAGAAAAGGGTATTGATGGAAACCAAATTCAATAGGAACGCAGCTTCCAATTTACACATGAAAAGAAAGAACTCATTTTCTCCCACACAGCAAGTAGAGAAGGGAGGATGGAATAATACTAAGATTTCACAGGTCTCCAGCTACAACTGTGTGCTAGGAACAGCACATTCATTTGTTTTTTTTTAAGGGCTAGATTCCCTGCCCCAAAGGCCTTGCAGTTGAGAGGAGGGGGACAGTGAAAACATGAAGGCTGTCATTCTCATTTAACTCCATGGCTGCCCATGCCGGCGGCTCTGAGCCAGGAAGATGGGGGGAGTGTTGTATTAAAGGGACTTGACTAATTCAGGGCTCTTGGGTTTCCAGACAGGTCTTGCCTTCATGATCAGTATTTCTTGGGGGGGGGGTGTGTGGAAAGAAAGCAGGGCATCTCTTGTACTATAATAGAGACAAAATCGCGCTAATGAGACAACGGGCAGGTGAACAGTGGCCAGCGCATCGCCTGCAGGAATCAGCTGCCATCTGCTCACATGCAAACGGGTGAAGGCAGGTGGACAAGATGGGAGCAAATAAGGAAAGGTACAAGCCGCTGCTCCCACAACAGTGGGTTCCTTGCACCTAAGGGTAAATTCTGATATGTAAGCATTCATCATGAAAGTCCCCATAGCCACACAGACCCCTGGGAAACTCCCCACCACCACCAAGCAGCTGTTTTAAGCCATACTGACAAGCTTTTTCTAACATTTTGCATCTCCACTGGGTCTTTTGTAAAACTAATGGATCATAATTGCTTTTTCAAAACCAAGCCGTCTCCTCTGCCGCAGCCCAGCTGTTAGGCAAGGTGCAGCTAAGTTCAAACAGCACATGGAAACTTGGTGGGGGAAGGCTAACTTGTTATTTCAATTCTCTTGCTAATCAAAAAGGCTCATGTTTTGATCCCACAAGCCTTGGCTCCACCACAACACTGCTTGTGGCACTTCAATCTTACCTCAGTCTAATTGCTCCCTCCCACACTGGCTTGTTCTTACTTAACAGGTTGTTACCCACAAAAACCACACACCTAGAAAGAATGTGGAGTGTATGAGGCACCATCTTTTCAATGTGACCAAACCCTACCTCTTGAGAATTTTCCTCCTCTAATTCACAAGGCCACAAATGGGATTCTTCCTTCTCAGCAATTCTTGCTCTGCTTCATGCCCAAAGAACCTTGGAGTTCTGTCTAGCCCCACCTCCTGATCTTTCCACTATCCTTTATTTCCATGACTAGAGAACCAAGATAGTTGATGACTGGGGCTCTTGAAGGTCTCTCATTTGTAGAGTCACCGTAAGTCAAAGTTAACTTGACAGCAAACAACAACAAAAGCTAGAGGCCATCAGGACATTTTGTGACCAAAGACTATCAACTGATTTGCTACTGCTAAGAACCAGACCTTAAGACAAACCCAAATGCCCCCAAATCCACTCATTCTCAACCTTTGGCCAACCAGACTTTAAACCTCTAAAATCCCTGACTCCCAGGTTAAGGTTTCGGGGAACCAAAGGACTTTATCAGATGAGCCTCTAAAAACGTTCTTTTGCTAGTATAATTAAAGCCATTTTTATTCTGGCAAAAGAACACCTCCCACCACACTTACCTTTGTCTCCCAGCAAAGGCTTCCCTGGCAATGAAGAGGAAGTGAACAGAGCTCCGTTCACTTCCTCATTCAAAATCCCGTGGATTCTTGCGAAACTTCATCACACGGGAAATTCAAAAATAAAATAAAAAGTAACACATAGTGACAGCAAGCACATATACATACTTAAAAACTTACAAGTACACTGGGGTGGGTCATAAAAAGTGTGTCACCTACCTGGATGTTGCAATCTTACCCAGAAGTGTTCTGGCCTGTCCAGCCATTGACAGAGTAAGTATGGGGGGAGGGGGGAACACTAGGTTTCATACGCTGGTAATGCCAGCAAAAAACCAGCACACAGGATCTATTGACGTCTTGTCCTGTCAATAAAATTTATCAGCTTATTGGCAAGACATAAATGCGAAAGGATAACATCGTGTGGTATGCGATCCTTTCGCGTTTATGTGGCATTGTTATGATGCCGTATTTAGTGCATCTGATCATGTCCAAAGTCCCACAACATCTGGAGAGACAAAGGTTGAGAAATAGCACATCACAGCAACAATGCCACTAGCAGTCCTGCAGGTAGAGCTGATCAAATCCAAGCTGATGCCTGCATGACAACAAATGCTGTCTGTATAGCTGCTGTTGTATGGTAATGTGGAAATGTGTGAGCATGTATACACACAAACACACAACAAGGCAAGCTTTAAAGCAGCCTTCCCCAGGCGGGTGCCCTTCAACCATTTTGGTCTCCCAGTGCCATGATCATTCATTACTTAGTTGGGGCTCAGGGGAATTGCTGTCCAAAATATATTTAGGGAGTTTGGAGGAGTAAAGGTATATCAAGGCAAGGTCCTTGCTTTCAACATACTGTAAATCAAATGGACATAAATCAAGTATAATGGCAAAAAAAAGGGCTATTGGGAACAATTTAAACTTCTTTGGACACTCAGGTTGCTTCCAGAGAGATGGTGCCTAGAATTAAACAAATTATACCATGGTTCCATCACTTCCTTTTCAACAAATTGCTTTGCAGGAGAAAAAAGAGAGAGAGAGAAGAAGAATGGTAGGAATGTCCACAAATGATAGGACCTAAATCCCTCCTACTCTCACCTATTGGTGGGGATGGATGTTTTGTAACTCCTTTATCCACTTAAGTACACTGTCACTGGATCTATCATTAATTACTCAGTTTGCCTCTTACTTGCAATTTTTTAATTCCTTAAAAGGAAAATTCACCCAAAAAGTAAGAAAACAGTATGAAATTTGAAAATGCTTCACTAGATCATTTTTGCACTCCTAAAGTAATAAGTACAGGTCATTCCAACCCCACCACCCCATATGCATGGGACCGGTACCCACAGTATCCATTATCTGTCATCTGAAAAATATGGTCTTTCTAGGCATTTCCTAGGCCCTCCAGTGCAACTATGGTAACTTCTACCAGAAATTACCATAGAGTCATGCTGGAGATGCCTAGAGAGATAGCCTCTCTAGGCATTTCCTAGGTCCTTTGGCATAATTCTATGGGTTTTGCTATTACCTGCAGCTTCAAGTGTTCATGGTAAGTCTGGGAACATATCCCCCGCGGATATGGCAGGCAATGTGTAACATTATGCATTACACAGGAAATGTAACAAGATTACCAGTTGTCATATGCCTTTGAGAAAGGCACATTATTTTTTTGTTATCTGCCATCAGGTCAACTTTGACTTATGGCAATTCTATGAATAAGAGACCTACAAGGCAGTTTAGGACTACCTAATCTTAGATTATATTATGAGGCCTGTTATTTTATGTGGTTGAAAGAATGGAATTTGCTTAGAGAAGAAAGACTCTTAGATTTAGAAGGTCAGGATTTAAGATTTGGTTAGCACAGGTATCTCTGGTATGATAAAGGTACATGTGGGTTCAAAAACCATATTATCAGAAAGGCTGTCCTGCAAGATTGGTATAAATACAAGCAAATATTATTTCCTAATATATTTATTAGTCATCTCACTGTAGGAAGTTTTCAAGAGAGAATAGGTTAAAAAGCAGAAATGGATATTTTATAAAGGTCTTTTGTACCTAGATCAAGTTGATAGGGAATTCAAGTCAAGATAGACACTTCTCAAGGAGGATATAGACCTTAATTGAGACCTTATTTATAACTCATAGAAAAAATTAAGCAAGATAAACAAGAATTGGTTAAAGAGGTTGTAGAAAAAGAATTTTATTCACAAATGTGTTATGATGATGATCACGCAATTTAAAAAGTATGCAAGTCTTTCTTGAAGTTGGAAATAGAAAATTCCATGATAAGGTAGGCACAAAATCTTGGCCATAATGTGCAAATGGGAGTATGGGGAAAATGTGGAGCTATAAAGTTCACTCTGTTTATAACAATTTGAGAGGAGCCAGAATGGTATAGTGGTTTGAGTGTTGGACTACAACTCTGGAGACCAGGGTTCAAATCCCCACTTGGCCATGAAAACCCACTGGGTGACCTTGGGCAAGTCACACACTCTCAGCCTAAAAAAAAAACTACAATAGGTTCACCTTAGGGTCGCCATAAGTCAGAAACAACGTGAAGGCACACAACAACAACTTGAAAGAAAACTTGTCTAAGATTATGTATACATGATATTTAACCCCAAATAAGTGGTCAAAAATGTCTAGGATTGTTTCAAATCATAGTTGGGGTTATCAGGATAAGAAAGGATCTTTCTTTCACATTTGGTGGATGTGTAAGAAGGCGAAAAGTTATTGGTCTAAGAACTATATGTTAATTCAAAAAATTATGAGTTTGTAACGTCACCAGAAATTTCTGTTGGGTGTTATTAATAAGGAATTGGAGACTAAACACAGACTACTCCTTTGATACATGATAACAGTGTCAAGAATCTTATTTGCTCAAACATGGAAATGGACTTAAAAATGGAATGGAAGAATGGGTGGCCAAGGTTGCAGAACTCAACCAAGTTGCTAAACAAATATGGATTTTACATGACAAACCAACTGAAGACTTTTTGAAAGACTGGAAACCATTTATGGCTTTTTTGAGCAACAAATGATGTAATAATTTTCTGTTATGACTATTAGTAACTCTAGCAAGTCGACTTAGTAAGACCTTAATGATATTATTTTACTAATCAGTTTTTTCCTCTCATTACAGTTTTTCGGGGGAGCAGAGGTCTTTATTGTTTTAGTTCAGTATTAGGCTGTGCTTAAGGTGTTTAGTTAGTTCTGTGTAGTTCATTTAGTTTTAACCTTACGTAGGTATTATTTATATAGAGGGTTTTCCCCCCCTTTCCTTCCTTTTCTTGGCCTTTTTTTTTTTTCTTTGTTCTGCTTTCGTGTGTTGATTATTTGTTGTGACTGGGTGTTGTGATTTAGTTTGTATGTTTTAAAATTAATAAATATAAACTTTTTTCTTTTTTAAAAAAAAAGACCTCTAAAGAGCTGTTGTCATCAACAGCCCTATTCTCATCTTGCAAACTCATGGCCATGACTTCCTTGATTGAATCAATGCACCTGTAGTGTGGTCTTTCTCTTTTCCTGCTGCCTTCCACTCTACCAAGTCTGTTTTTCAGTAAGTCATGTCAATTCACGGTATGCGCAAAGTACAAAGGCCTCAGGTTAGTCTTCTTCGCTTCCAGTGAGAGTTCAAGCTTGATTTGCTTGAAGACCCACTTACTGTATTTGTCTTTTTAGCAGTCCACGGTATCTATAGAACTCTCTTACAGCATCACATTTCAGAAGAGTTGGTTTTCTTCCTGTCAGTTTTCTTCACTGTCCAGCTTTTACAACCATAGACAGAAATTGGAAATACTATGTCCTGGACATAGTACTCCCAAAAGTATTGTGTTAAAGGTAACACCATTACTTCTACTCCCAAAAGTCTTGTGTTAAAGGTAACATCACTACTTCTAACTTGTTCCTTCCAAGCTCTGGCAAAAGACATGGTTTTCAACCTTTAGGGTATTACTCCTACCTCCCCACAACCCCAGAACTCTGGCTTAATCTATTATTAGATCTAAAACTCCACACTGAAAAAGTGAATTTATCACCAATCATCCTTCCCAGTCAGTGGTGCCATGAAGTCAGGACTTTGGCACAGAAGCCTTGGGTCCCATATTGGAGAAAGGTGGGTATTTATTTCATTAACTAATTAACATAAATCCTGGTCTCTCCCAGCAGAATCAGCCCCGGAACATGGTTGGTTTAGCAAGTTTTGAAATAAGTGAATATACATGGCCACCTTAAAAGTCCTCACCTTTTAAAAATACTACATACAGAGCCCCCAGTCTCACACAGTAGCCCACCACTTTGCTTTGGTGAACCCAAGCATCCAGCCTAAAAGCAGCTCTCCCTCTCACCCACTAGGCCCTAATCCTGCCCCCTTTCACGTTCCTGCTGCTTCCTCTCTAAAGTCTGCCGCCTCTCTCTCCTGAGTTAGCATCTCTGAGTAACATGACCCACCCCTGTTGCATCCACAGCCTTGTCGGGTCGATAGGATGCCTTGTCACTGCCAGAACGAGGAATTCCACCTCCATCCCACAAACCTTTCCTGCAACCCTAATGGAACATAGCCTCACTAACAAGGCCCACTGAATGCAAAGGGTTGCCCAGTCAGAACAGGACTGGAGGCAGGGTGCTCCATATAGTCTTACCCTCATAATTACAACTACAATTATTACATGTGCCACCCTAACTTCAGTGAGGTATGTTTAGTCTCTCCAAAAGGCAGAGAGGTGGATCCAAATTTCACCATTCTTAGAGGAGAGTTTTTGAAATCAATAGGTCTCCTCTAAGTATGACTAAATCTGGAGCTAATTTGGAGTTCCTTGGTACTCTAGGGCTGCATCTGCACTGCAGAAATAATCCAGTTTGACACCGCTTTAACTGCCATGGCACAATGAGATGGAATTCTGGGATCTGTAGTTTTGTGAGATAATTAGCCTCCTCTATCAGCTAGCTCTGGTGCCAAAACAAACTACAAATCCCAGGTGTCCACAGCATTGAGCCATGGCAGTTAAAGCAGTGTCAAACTGGATTATTTCTGCAGTGCAGATGTAGGCTGGGGGTGAGGGAGAGCATCCAAGTATAGAAAGGGGCTGGCTGTTGAATTCTGAGAGCATGAAGGGATGTGTGGGCTGGGTCTGAGCTCACAGCTAGGATTCCTGGGATCTTGAGGCGAAGAGGGGAGTAGGAAAAGGTGAAGTAGGCCCTAGTGGAGGGCTCAGAGTACTGTCTTGGCACGGAGACCAGTCTAAATCAGACGTGGGCAACTGAGGCTCTGTGGATGATTTTTGGCCTACAGCTTCCATTCACCATGGCCTGCATAGGCAAAGTGAAGGACTATGGGAACTGTAATTGAAAGGCATCTGCAGGATGACAGTTGCCCAACCTGGTCTAAACTTAAAAAGAAAAAAAGCTGCGGAGACCAAAGACTGAAAGTGGGGTGGTAGGGAGAGCAAGGAGCTGCTTCAGGCAGCAGATTTGTGCACCATGGAAGGACGGGGATTTGGTATTTAAAAAACATTCTTATGACTGTATTTTACTCTCAAGGATGGGGGGGGTATTTGTGGGATTTTCTACCTCATGTGCCAAAACAACTTGGCTGCCAGACCATGGGGGTGCAGTTTGCAGTTTCACCTCAGGCAGCAAAAAATCTTGGGTTCTCTGAAGATGCTAGCCACAGATGCAGGCGAAACATCAGAAATAAACTCTTCCAGAACACGGCCTCACACTCTGGAAAAAAACCACGGAAAACCTATGGATGTTGGCCATGAAAGCCTTTGACTTCACAGTGTTGGGTTGGCCCACCCTTGGGCTCATAGTATCTTAATTTAAGTTGGCAGGGGCCATTTTCTGCTTTACCTCAGGTGACAAAAATTTCTGAGGCTGGCTCTAGTGTTTGTGTGTATGGGGGATGTTACCTTTTCAATACAGCCCAATATTTTAAACCTATAAGTGAGGCTTTTCTCCCCTATAGGCCTAAAAAGCCTTGTTTTCTTGAAACACACACATACACTAGTGGCACCATTCACATAAGCCCCTGACCTGCTTGGCCTTCCTAACAGGCATGTCTGAGGTAGCAGGAGGGATCAAGAGAACTGATATTCTGCTTCTCTCATCTAGAGCCAGCCTTTTCATCAGGCAGAATGAGGCAGCTGCCTGAGGCAGTGCATTTGGGATGTCATGAAAGAGCAGCAAACTGGTAGTTTTTAATTTTCTCTTGTATTTTTACAGCCACATAAGGGAATGGTTTTTTGTGGGACTTCTGTGCCTCAGGTGCCAAATCATTTTGATTGGACCATGATTTTATACCGTAAGTATGATGCCATTTGCTGCTTTGACTCAAGGAGTTCAGTCTTAGGCTGGCCCTGTCTCAAAACTAGTGTACTCTGTGGTTCACACCCACACTATAATCATGCACAAGTCAGAATATTGCAAACAGCAGGAGGGGACACAAGACCAGTATTACTGGAAATTACTCTATGATGAGTTTCCAGCACAACGTTACATTTCTAGGTAAGAAATGTTATGTGTGCTGCATGAATACCAGCAGAGATGAGGAATACTTGCATCTAGTGGATACTGTAGACGCCCCACTGTGAAAGACATGGTAAAGTGGACACACTTGTGTCCATCACCCAGTCATGTAACGCAGCATTTCCTTCATGGAAATTAAGTGCAAGTAGAACATTTGACATATGTGAGATTTTAATTAATGCCCTCTCTGTCCTGCAGGTAGTCATCCTCTGGAAACAAGAAGGTACCAATCCCAGGGCCATATTCCCCTCATTCCAGCACACAGTCATGCCCACTCATCTATACACACACATGTTAACATCTCACCTCACTAAGCGTGCACTGAGATGCTGCAGCACACAGGGGAAAGGTGTTACTAGAATTCTATTTATTACACTCTGGCCAACAGCTGCTCTGTCACACTCTTGGTGCGTTCACAAACCCGGCGCAAGGTGGGATGGTGTTACATCCTTTCCGTACAAGACTGTTGTCATCGGTGTGCGGATGAGAACCAGGGCTCTCGTAAGTGTATATGCATGCCACCATTGCAAAGAAGGCTTGTGCGCTACACCTCCTTCCCTGAACGCATGTACACCCATGCACACGTGAGTGTGCGTGCGTGTGTGTGCACAGGGTACCCTCCATTCTAAAGACAGAATGCATTTCTTGCCTCCTGCCCTTCAGGTAGTGGAGACAGGGGCCTTCCCTGACCTTCCCCTCCAACCCGGTGCCCCTGGCTCGGCCTCCCACCCAGGGCCTCCTCCCTCTCCCTGCCCTATTTACACACCCAGCCCCCCTGGCCTTGCACGCTCACCCTTGAGCACACCGGGTGGGGGGGGGGGAAGATGAGCTCCCTCCGTCTGCCAGAGGCTGCCCTTAATCACATTAGCAGCGTGTTGGCACAACAGCCGCCCCGGGAGGCCGGCCCATTGTCTGCGCCCTGATGCGCGGAGCCCTGCCAGCCGCCTCCTAATTGCACCCTGTGCCAGGCAAGGGGGGGAGGGAGAGGGGTGGGCTGGTGGGGGGGGGTTAAGGAGGCTCCAGGCGCTGCTGGCGGAGGGTGGGTAGGTGGGCAGGAGCGCGACTGCAGCCCCCTCCGGGCTGGGCCCTGGCTGGGGCGGAGGCGGGTTGCGGGGGGTCCCCCGCAACCCGCCTCCGCCCCAGCCAGGGCCCAGCCCGGAGGGGGCTGCAGTCGCGCTCCTGCCCACCCACCCTTCTCCAGCCAGCCAAGCCTTGCCTTGCCTGCTCCCCCCTTGCTGCCAACACCTGCCCCCGGGCATCTTCTGCGCCCTCCCTCCCTCCAATTCCTTACCTTTCCGGACTAGATCCCTCTCCGCCACCCCCACCTGTGCCTCCCCGCGTCGCCCCATTGCATGCAGCCTGCAACCCCCCTTGTACCAATTGCACCCTCCCCCTCCATTGCATGCCTCTAAAGCACCCAGAGCACCCCCTTTCCCTTTCCTCTCCCCCGGGTTTGCTGCTCACCTGTCTCCCTCCCACCTTCTCCCCATAGTGGTCCCCTATGGCTCTCCCACCCAGGTGTGCAAGAAGTCCTCCTCTCGGGGCACCCCATCTTTTCCTCCCTGCCTTCCTCCTCTTCCTCTTCAGGTGGGGAAACCCACCGCGATGGCCATCTCTGCCCCCCACCCCCTTGGTGCTCTCTGCTGCAAGGGGGGCAGCGCCCACCCTTCGGATTCCTTTCCTTGCTTACCTGCTGCAGAAGGGTGAAGCCGGAGAGGCGCGGCCGGTGGGACTTCTGCTGCTGCTGCTGCTGCTGCTGCAAGCGGGCTGGTGGCTGCGCTCCGCCGATGCCGCCTCCTTCCTTTGCCTTCCTTCCCTCCTTGGCTGGCTGGCTCGCTCCGGGGCTGCAGTCTGAAGCGCCGCCGCGAGAGGGCGCCCGTGGCGGGGAACGGAGGGGAGGCGCGGTGCGCTGCAGCAGCAGCAGCAGCAGCAAGAACCCCCTTCACCCAGTCGAGATGGGGCGGGGTAGGGAGGATTGTGTGTGTGTATGTGTGTGTGTTGTGTGTGTGTGTGTTGCTGGAGGCGGGGCGGTGGAGACAGTCTGTGGGGGTGTGCATGTGTTGCCTGGCCCAGGGTGCGCGCGCGCATGCATGCACTCCTGCCTGGCTAGAGCCCGTGCAATAGCTAGGCTCCGAGGAGGAGGAGGAGGAGGTGGCAGCAGATTTTCAAAGGAGGGGGCCACGCGAGAGCAGTTAGCTCAACCCCCTCCCCTGCGCGCACACACACACGCATGCATGCATGCGCCCAGAGCTAGCAATGCAACTGGAGGCGATGTAGATGTCAAGGGAAAGTTGGCTGTGGGCATGCATCAAGATCGGTTTAAGGAATTTTTTTGGGGGGGGGCTGCAATGCTTTATTTTGGGGGGGCCCATATATATCTCAGGTCAATGTAACCTAACTCAACCTAAGCTATTCACAGTACAGGGTATTCAGATTATTACTAATAATGTTTTTGCAGGAGGAGGGTTACTACGGGTCCCCCCACAATGATGGGGCCCCCTGCGGATGCTGATGCCGCTGGTGCTTTAAACCGGCCCTGGCGTGCGTCATCTTTTACCGCCCGGGAGCCCCAAAAGCCACGCCGGCCTTCAAACTGCTCCCCCTTTTTCTCTCTCGTGGCGCCGTCCTCATAAGGCGGGAGGAGAGAGAAGAGATGCATGCCTTTTTTCATCTCCAGAATCCACACTACACAAATAGCCCAGTTTGAAACTGGATTATTTGCCATGGCTCCTTCCCATGGAACCCTGGGATCTGTTGTTTGGTGAGGCACCTGCACTCTTGGGCAGAGAAGGCTAAAGAGACCTTGTGAAACTACTCATCCCAGGATTCCATAGGAAGGAGCCATGGCAAATGATCCAGTTTCACACTGGATTATTTGTGTAGTGTGGATTTGATTTAGCCGGATCGCCTCAGGGCTGAGACAAACTTCACCTGCTGGGTTTGTGCGGTTGTGAAAAGCACAAAGCAGGCCCAACCTTTTCTTCTTCCTCTCACCTACCTACCTACCTACCTACACACACACAGCCCTAGAATGATTTGTGCCTTTGGAGCAAGGGGTCCCTCCATTCGCACCCCCCTCCAGCTTTTAAGCAGAGAGTTTTGAAATGCAGGTATTTTCTGTTGAAGCTTTTCCTGGTACCAGGGGGTGAAAAAAGGAAAGGGTGGCTGTATCAATATGTCAGGCTCTTCTTAAAAGCAGAGAGCCATCAGCTGCTCCCATCCAGGAGCCTTCCATCCAGGTGAGGAGAGCCCCCATATCTTCCCTGGCCAGATGCTGTACTGTTAACTGCCCTCAAGTCGACTTCAATTTATGGTGACCCCATGAATGAGAGACCTCCAAGTCACCTTATCCTCAGCAGCCCTGCTCAGGTCTTACAGACTCAGCTATGGCTTCCTTGATTAAGTCTATCCACCTGTAATATGGTCTTCCTCTTTTTCTGCTGCCTTCTACCTTGCCAAGCATCATTGTCTTTTCTAGTGACTCATGTCTACTCATAATATGGCCAAAGTAAGACCGTCTCAGTTTAGTCATCTTCAAATTTGCTTTGTGACCCATTTATTTCTCTTTTTAGCAGTCCACGGTATGTGTAGTACTCATCTGCAGCACCACATTTCAAATGAGTTTATTTTCTTCCTATCAGCTTTCTTCACTGTCCAGCTTTCTCTACCATACATAGGAATGGGAAATATGATGGCATGAACAGCCCTAACTTTAGTATTAAATGATATATCTTTACATTTCAGGATCTTGTCTAATTTCTTCATAGCTGCCCTTCCAAGTCCTAGTCTTCTGATTTCTTGATTGTGGTCTCCATTCTGATTAATGACTGAGCTAAAGTATGGAAAATCTGTAATGATTTCAGCATTTTCATCATCTACTTTAAAGTCATGTAAATCATCTGTGGTCATTATTTTTGTTTTCTTAATGTTCAACTGTAAGTCTGCCTTTGCACTTTTTTCTTTGACGTTCTTCTGTAATCATATGCTTACTTTGTGTAGTATGGTGTCATCTGCATATCTTAAATTGTTGATATCCCTTCCTCCAATTTTCACACCTCCTTCTTCCAAGACTAATCCTGCTTTACATATGACATGCTCAGCATACAACTTCAACAGAGAGGGTGATAAAATGCAGCCTTGCCTGACCCCCTTGCCAATTGGAAACCATTTCGCTTCTCTATATTTTTGTCCTGATGGTACAGGTTATGCATCAGGATAATCAAATGTGGCACACCAATTTCTTTAAGAGTGATCTATAGTTTTCATGATCTATACATGCTATAATCGATAATGTACAGGCTGATTTTCTTCTGAAATTCTTTGGTGTGCTCCATTCTCCAATGTATGTTTGCAATATGATCCCTCGTGCCTCTTCCTTTCCTGAATCCAGCTTGGACATATGGCATTTCTCACTCTATATATGTTAAACGTCTTTGTTGTAGAATTATGAGTATCACTTTGCTTGCTAGTGTCACACAAACCCCTCCCCACTATTGCTGAGTAGTTGTTTGGCACATTTGGTCTGGCTCCTCTGAAAAAGCCTGTCTGACATGGGAGACTCTACCAGCTCAGCATTGCCTCTTGTCTCACAGGAGCACACAATCTCACCACTGCAGAAGGGTAGTGCCATTGGTGGGATTTGCAGTTTAGGGGGGGCATATAGAGTTCTCAGCCAGAGAACTCTAATGCCTCACAAAACTATAAACCTAGGGATTCCTTAGGATGCAGCCAGGGCATTTAAAGTGGAACCATGGCACTATAATTGTGTAGTGTGAAAGGGCCCCTGCTCCTTGATGGAGATGAAAACAGCGAGAACTGCTTTGTTGATAAAGAAAAACACAGCTACCAGTATTTTTAGATGCTTCTTGGGAGTATGGCTACAGGGAATTGTCACAATGACTGCCTCCACTTCAAACTTTACAGTGTGACATGTGGAATGACAACAACATACTGTATACAATGCAAGCATCTGACCAACAGGCTAGGCTTAGGCTTTTCGCTGCTTCACAAATGGAGGCACCTTGCAAGTTGAGAGATGATGTTACACCGCTTGGATTGCACATGGCTTTGCAGGCACCACTAAAAATGACAGAATTATCTTCCCAGCACAATTAGATTGGCCCTGAATAAGATGAATGTTTTGGTAATGGGTAAAGAAGGATTTGAGAGAGCCAGCGTGATGTAATAGTTTGAGCATTGGGCTACGAGTCCAGTTCAAATCCCCACTCAGCCACAGAAATCCACTAGGTGACCTTAGGCAAGTCACACTCTCTCAGCTTCAGAGGAGGGCAAAGGCAAACCTCTCTGAAAAATCTTGCCAAGAAAACCCTATAATAGCTTTGTCTTAGGTCGCCATAAGTCAGAAATGACTTGATGACACACAATGAAGAACGATTTGCCTCTGGCAAGGTTGTAAGGGGGGAAGGTAGCAAGGTCTCATTCTTTGGTACTAGAAATTTGGGGACTGAATTAAAATGTAATTGAGGGTGGGCATATTTCTCATTTAGATGGGCAAATGGCCTCATTTTGCCCTTCCTGTAACCACCACTGGTGGAGATTCAGAGCACCATTCTGTGTTTAAAATTTACCTCCAGTTCAGGTTTTCCACCCATTTTTAAGGCGTCCAGGACCATATTTAAAATTGCAGTGCAATATCCCCTTCAAAATCTGGGAGACCATAGTTCCCGTCTCTGATTTTTCAGCCTTCATTCCTTCCTTCTTATTTTAATATCTAGCTCTACATTTATGGGACCATAAGGAAAAAAATTGCAGGCGGGCTGGTATTCCGTCCAATTATTTTCCAGCATTCTGGTCCATGAGTGCAAAGAGACTGAGAATGACTGACAAGCACTTGCCGCTATAGTCACTCGTAATTATAATTTAATTCAATTATGCAGTTTTAAATTATTGAATAATAAAATTGTGTTAGGATCTGCTACAGGAACAGAATCTAAAATACACGATGCCAAGGCAGGACTATAACTCCCATAATCCTGCACCATTGTCAATGATGCCTGGGGCTTCTGGGAGATATAGTCAAATAATCTGAAAGACAAACATTCTTTTGCCCCTGCACAAGGCAATCTGCCTTTGGGTTGTGGTTGTTCTACCTTCATTTCCCCCCACCATGCCTTAGATTTCTCTCACCACAAAAATCTCTGGTTATAGACTTAGGAGAAAGAGAGGAATGCGTTTGCTGAATAAATGGTCTCGTTAGCACATCCTAGATGAAAGCGCATCTCTGCCCCATATCCAAAAAGTTCCACATTTGCCCCAAGTAAAAACGGATTCTACAACCTTCATAAAAGATACACCTGGAACAATTTTGCACCATTTTGCTTATTTTCATAATTTTATATTTTTGTGAAAAAATACTTTTCATAGTTTATTTAAGTTGTGAGTCTTTGTGGGATGCTTGAGGTCTCATCTGATGAGTATGGAATTCTTATTTATGCAGCTGTTTCAATAGGGATTGCTTATGCATTTTCCACTCTCTATTTATAAAGGCTAGAAACATCTGCTGGAATCATACATTACATAACTTTACATAGATCTAGCTATGTAACAGAGGCTCTAAGAAGCCCCTTTATTGAATTGTGAAGATACGTAATGGGACACTGGCAAGAGTGCCGAGGTACATTGATGGCCAATGTACATCAGGACCAATGCACATTGCTCCCATTGTGCATTGGGCACCAAAACATTGAGCACTTTGCTGGCTCTGCTATGTGGTAACGTAACAGCAGCCATCTATTTGAGATGGATGTTAACGCAACTGCACAATTCCAGTTCCCACATACATAAGTCCTATATAGAATTCCAGTCATCCTTTCTAAAGGAGAGGGCAAGAAAGTTGAAATTCTCTGCTAAATGTATTTATTTATTAAAGCCTAAATATACACTGGACTGACTATGTGATGTATGTTGCTGTCCTTGAGCAAGCAGGGAACACCAGCATTGAGGCCGTGATACACACAGCTGCGCTGGTCAGGGCACGTTTCCAGGATGGAGGACCATCACCTCCCAAAAATAGTACTCCACGGTGAACTCGGCACAGGTCAGCATAAGAGGGGCGCTTCAAAAAAGTGATAGAAGGACTCCCTGAAACAACATCTCAGGCTCAGCCAAATTGATCACCAACAATGGTCCACCCTGGCCTCACATCGGGAGGCATGGAGACACACTATCCACAAGGCTGCAGCCTTATTTGAGAACTCATGCCGAACAAGTCTTGAAGAGAAATGACAACATAGAAAGAATCACAACCTGGAAACATCACCCAAGAGACCTTCTGCTGTGCTTTCTGCAACCAGACTTGTTTATCTTGGATTGGCCTTTTTAGTCAGCAGCGCACTTGCAGAAAGTGCAGGATGAGTCCTTCCTGAATCTTCGCTTGCGAAGAAAAACCAGAGAGAGATATACCTGTATACCATTTATACAGGCAGAACCGGTTTAAGGAATTTTGGGGGGCCCTGCAATGCTTTATTTTGGGGACCCCATATGTTTATCTCAGGTCAATGTAACCTACCTCAACCTAAGCTATTTACAGTACAGGATATTCAGATTATTACTAATAATGTTTTTGCAGGAGGAGGGTTACTATGGGGGCCCCCACAATGATGGGGCGCCCTGCAGATGCTGACGCTGCTGGTGCCTTAAACCAGCCCTGTATACAGGCACACAGAGGAGCATCATCATCATCATTGACAAGCTAAATCTCGGCCCTCAGGATTATAACCTAAAAAGACAGGATACTAAAGAAAAAAGTGAGGAGGAGAAAGGAAAACAGTATAACTCAGATTCATGCTCTTTATGTTATAAGATTCCTCATCCTGGTTTAGTGTTAGCCATGTTGAGGGAGGGGGGCTGGGAGTTATAGTCTGAAAAAATTACATTCCCAAACTCTAGGAAGTGTAACTGCTTGGGACAGGCAAAGTCCAATAAGCTGACTTCCCAGGAGGGCTGATCTTAAGCTCTGCTTTACTTCTCTGTCTCTTTTTCCTCCTGGTGGAATGGCTACTGGGTAAGGTGGCGAGAGGCAAAGCACAACAGAGCTGGCTTCTCAGGAGGGCAATTTTAATTTCATGTCCAGCACCACATCCAGCATTTTTCTTCTGCTCCCTACAGCCCAGCAATACTGCTTCAGGCCTAGCAGGAGACTCTTATAGCTGTATGCAGGCTGGGGACAGCCATCTGTGCTGGCACCACATGCTTTTATTTTATGGTGCATTGAGAAGCCACCTGGGTGTCTTTGCACCATGGAACAAGCAACTGTTTGAATTTCAGTGTGGAAGGTTTTCTAGTCTGCATGTGTACCCACATAACCAAGGAGTCAACTAGTCAACCACTTGGGGGTGGAGGAAATTGCTTGCTGCTGCCACCTCCCTCTCCCCACTGCACAAAGAATTCAGAGATTCTGTGATGAATCTATATTAACTCTGAATTGCTAATTCCCTATTGTTTATAACCAGAAATGCATATACTATCTCCGTATGCATGCATGTAATGCCTGATATTTTCAACACATCATGTTGCACAATCATGTTTATACAATGCAAATAAATGCATGATTGCCTGTGTGCACACAACCTGGAATAAGTCCTATTATCTAGTCATTTCTGCCAAAATTCATGCAGGCAGCTCATACATGGCACATGAAAACATGGCACATGTGGGGGGGGGGTTACCACATTAAAAATCAAGGTATCTTTGTTAGATAAACCCACAAAAGCCTGTCTCATTATTTTGTATGTACACAAGCACAGAAAATATCATGTTCCACCTATTGCACACCATAACATATTCCTCTACCTCTTTTTTTCTTGTCTGTTGTTCCTTATGTTACTCCAGAAGTAGGTAATCTGGTGCTTCCAGAAATTTTAGACTACCATCCTTCAACTTTGGCTATACTAGCGATACTCTGGAAAGTCCTAAATGCTTTGATAGTGCTATCGAAATAACAGTAAGCCAAATCAGGTCTTTGGTTTAACATGCATGGTCAGTCTCCCAAATTTTAAGTTTATTGGCTTGTATGTCAGTTTGTTTAACATCACACAGAGAATTGAGATACTAGAATGTAGTACACATGTTCAGAATGCTATTCTCTGTTTCAAGCTTGCATAACCACTAGCCTCTTCCCCATTTATCAGCAGGAAGAAGAATGCAAAATACACTTAAATGTAATGTTTCCATGGCCACTAAGACACTTAATTAAAAGTTGGTGTGGATAATGTTTATATACGGGGGGGGGAGGCAAAATGGGGCACTACCCCCATAAGAATCTCCCCCATGAATTTTTCCTTCATTCCCCACTTTTCTAGCATTATAGTCATTTAAAACATCAGTTGAGTATCCAGTAATAGCAATTAGGGAGCCAAAGAAAAGGGGCAGGCAAAGTCTCTGAGGGAATGCAAATACCTCCATACTCTCTGGAGGCCCCGTTAAGGCCTTGGGAGGGAGGGAGAGGGCTGGGGAGGCATCCACGGGGCCTCGGGAGGGTCTCCGGTGGCCCCGTGAAGGCCTTGGAAGGGAGTGGGGAGTCCGGGGAAAGTGACTATGGGGCCTCCGGAGGCCCCATGATCGCTTTGGCGGGGGAGGGGGAGGGCAGTCATTATTCACGGAATTTTCACATTCGCGGGTGTCTGGGGAACCTAACCCCCACGAATGTGAAGGGACGGCTGTAGTATCTAGATCAAGGGAAGTAATAGTGCCACTGCCTTGGTCAGGCCTCACCTAGAATACTGCGTCCAGTTCTGGGCACCACAGTTTCAAAAAGGATATTGACAAATTGGAGCGTGTCCAGAGAAGGGCGACTAAAATGGTGAAAGATGTGGAAACGATGCCTTATGAGGAAAGACTTAGGGAGCTGGGTATGTTTAGCCTGGAAAAAAGATGGTTAAGAGGCGATATGATAGCCCTGTTTAAGTATTTGAAGGGGTGTCACATTGAGGATGGAGCAAGCTTGTTTTCTGCTGCTCCAGAGAGTAGAACACAGAACAATGGATGCAAGCTCCAGAAACAGAGATTCCACCTCAACATTAGGAGGAACTTTTTGACAGTAAGAGCTGTTTGGCAGTGGAACACACTCCCTTGGAGTGTGGTGGGGTCTCCTTCCTTGGAGGTCTTTAAACAGAGGCTGGATGGCCATCTGACAGGGATGCTTTGATTGTGTATTCCTGCATGGCAGGGGGTTGGACTAGATGGCCCTTGTGGTCTCTTCCAACTCTACAATTCTATGATCCTATGATTCTTATTTGGAGGGGCAATAGCCTCATTTTGGCCTTCCCATAACTACACCCCCATGGAGATTCAGGTCTATACGAGGGGGGATACAAACACATCTGAAAAAGCAGGCATTTGCAACGATGCGACCTGTCTTCACAGTGAAAGGAGCCCCCCTAAACTCCGCATGATCCCCTAGCCAAGATGGTGGTCGCAAGTGATTTACTCACGATTTTAAATCTGCCACTGCCAAATTAAAAACAAAAACAAAAACCAGTTTCCCATGGTGTGCACAAGCGATAGTTTGTATTTTTAAAAAAAGAGTATAAGATTGCTGTGTTATCGACTTACATGGTTGCTTAGCTGAAAATCCAACATGGCGGCCACAGGCACTTTCCCTGTTTGCTAGTCCTGCCCACCATGCTCATCCAGTCAATCAGATTATGCTGCCTGTTTGTATCTGTGCGAATGAGAGTGTTCAAATGATTGCACATTCGCATGTTGTATGGGGCTTTTTAAAAAAATCTGGATGAAGCCCTGATGCGACCCACACAGACTTTGCGGCAAATTTGGCTGTCCCCCCCTTCTGAATTATACATACTGTATTTATGCGCATGTCCATATGAACATATTGCTGTATGTTCGCATCCCGTTTATATTATTTTGACCATATAGACAAGACCTCATAGAACCATTCTGTGTTTAAAATTCACCCCACTTCAACATTGTACACATGTTTAAGGGGACCAGGAGAATATTAAAAGCTACAGTATAATACCCTCCTCAAAGTCTGGGAGAGCATCATATGTCTGGGTATAATTTTATTTCCTGTTTGAAATTTGTACCCTTTCTTTCATTTTCAAATGGGGTTGATAGGAAAATGCAGAGCATACCTTGTCTTGGAAACGTTGCCACAGCCACTCAGGTATCAGAATGAAGATTGGTGTACATGTCCACAACACAATTCTCAATTTCCTGTTCAAACATCAGTTCAACTCTGAGGGCCTGTCTATATGAGGCAATAAAACGTGGATTGATGTGCACTTACGTCAATTAGTATTAGCTTTCATTTGTCTCCACAGTTTTTTTTCAAAATCGCAGGAATACAAAACCATACACATTTGTTGTTCAAATAGGCATGCCTGCGAAACAAGATGGTGGGCGCTAGTGAATTACTTGCATTTTTATTGTCAACAGTTGTCATATACTCCCTTTTTCAGACTCTGTAGTCAACAGCTTCATGGTTAAACAGTAAGCTTTATTACTAACAGAAATCTAAAGAGTTAACAGTACAACATTGTTGCTTTGAATAAGGCTGAAAGGAAAAGCAGTACTGTATAATAAAAAAGTATTTACAATCAGCCAAAATCTGGCAGGCACTTCATTCATTGGTTACCCAAATGTCCACACCCTCCTTCTGCTGTGATATCTTCCCAACCTTTTGTTTCAGCAGACCCTTATCTTCTCTCAACCATTCTTAGTACATCAATTTGCTCCTACTTCAAAAGAACCCCAGACATCAAAAGCTCAAAGCCAACACACAGTTTTATGACCAGATCCTGACATCAATTGCCACCAAAGAACAGTTTTTTTAAAGCAAATCCAAGGTGCGGAAGTGCGATCTTCTGCTTAAATAAACAGAAAAAAGAGGGGAAAGGCTCACCTCATCACATGATTGCTATGGTGAAAATCCAATATGGCAGTTCCGGGTGCTTGCCTTGCCATCAAGCTCTGCCCCCTGCGCACATCGGACCAATCAGCTTCCCACTTCTACTCTCATTGGGAATGCGCAGTAAAGCAAATCAGTTGTCCCAACGAGCAGGAATGCACATTTCCTTCAAGAGTTTTTCAAAAAATATGGGAAAAGCCGCAAAGGCTTTTCCCGTGGAGTATTTAGAGTTTTTTGCCCACCTCCTTCCAAATATGGCAGGTTGATGCAGAATCCCATTTGGACAAAACAAAATTTCCTCAAATTCTATGAAGAGTATTTTCGCCATTTAGACAACTCCCCAATCTGTTTTCATGGGAGTCAAGATGAGCAAGGCCTTTCCAGGTCTGGAAACATTACTTTTAGACTATAACTTCCAGAATCCCCCAGCTACCATGGCCATGCTTGCTGGGAATTCTGGGATTTTTTATTCAAAAAGTGACTTTTCTGAGCTTTGCCTAGTAGTAATAGCTTGTTCTATTATTTATATCTTTGCTATGTGTACCCTGACTGTTCTTAAAATGAATGTTGCATTTTTGGCTGTACACAGTACATAAATTTGTAAGTACACACTTGTGCAAGCTACATTATGTTTCACATTGCTTAACGCACATGTGCATTGCTTAACACACGTGTTTGTCTCTGTTTTAACTAGCAGAGTCACATGGAGCCATTTTCAATACGAAAACTGTTTATACAGTTGTAATACAGTATATGCAATACAGTACAGTTGTCCCTCCACGTTCACGGATTTGGCATTCACAGTTTTAAGTATTCACGGCTTGAAAATATTCTTTAAAACATAATAATCCAAAAAGCAAACCTTAATTTTGCCATCTTATATAAGGGAAACCATTTTGCTATGCCATTGCATATCATGGGACTTGAGTATTCACGGATTTGGGTATTCACAGGGGTTCCTGGAACCAAACCCCAGCGAATGTGAAGGGACAACTGTATATGCAATACAGTATAGACTTTTCCTTCTCCTAGAGGCAATCATCTGTCTTTATCCACAGACACATCAATCTCAACTCTCTGTCATCTAAACTCTCTAACTCTATCAATTCCTATATATATCTGCCCGTCTCCTTGTAAAATATCACTATTCATCCATCCATCCATATACCAACTGGCTTACATATGTACACATTTCAGACATGCTCATAATTCATTATTCAATTGGCCCATCTAAGTACAGAAAAAACTATTATTATTTCTTGTGGCCATGCTGAAATCAGGCTATCAATTTAAAGTTACGGTAATAAAGTTTTCAACAAATTTGTGCATATATATTCTTGCAGGATACACTCATATATACATACAGATAACTTGCATACTTTTTCTGTAACTTCACATACCTATAGGCAATATACACACACCAGAGCTGGGGAAATTTATTTTTTAGCACTGCCAACATTTTGACATAACATTGTTATAATATCTGAACATATGAAATTCAAATGAAATAAAGTTCAGATTTTAGTGCAACATCCAGACTTTGGTGGTTAACTTCACATCTGAATGGAAAAACTACATTTCTGTGATTAAACCTTTGTTTTTGCATTTAAAACTGAACTTCACCCATGCATGTTCTTTCAGATAATCTGCTTGCCTGTGCTTTGCTGTGTATCCATGGTACACATGTTATACAAAGGCAAAATGGTGAAAAATGCAAAAACTAAGGATTAATCACAGAAAGTTGAATTCTTCCATTGCAATCCAAGGCTCACTCTCAACTGTTAATGATGCATCAATATGTTAATTCTTAATTATCTGAATTTTAAATGTTCAGGCAAGAATGTCATTTTATGCCAAACTCTGAGTTTTGCCCCTAAAATTGGTTCATCCCCCAAATCTCCTGGGTCCCAAAATGTGGAAAGCTGTTGTTAAAATGGCAAATTTCAAATCTGGAAATTGGAAGTTTGAGATTAATGTTTTTTGCAAACTTTCCAGTTCAGTTTTGCAACCTGCAATTTAGAATTTGGGATTTTAAAATGATGCCGTCACAGTGCTGTTCTGTTAGACACACTCAGAGTGTACACACGCGACTGGTATACACCCTCACAGCCACACTCTCCATGCATTCCCTTGCTTCTCAGCATGCCCAGACTCACCAGAAATGTCTCTTGCTCATACTCATCCTGTCTCTCTGTATTGGTTTGTGCAAAGACAGCCCTTGGGCTGTTGTTGACTTGCAACATATGGTCATTCTCTTGCCTGGTCACTCTCTGTAATCATGTGCTTTGTGGCGTCCAAAGGACATAGTCGAATATGAAGCAGGATGCCTGGGAAACAGGACTCTGTGATCACTCATCTGCCCACAAGCTATGCCTCCCCCACCCTGTTGTGCATGTGTTTGTGATTTCTAAAACCAGAAGGGCAGAGCACAAGTCTGCCTAAAACTTTTTTTCCCCCCTAACCTGGAAACCCATATAACCAAACCGTGATTATGAAGCTGGGTATTTTTCCTTTGTTTAAAGCAGTAAGCAATTTCTACACACTGTTTACATGAAGACTGAGCCATAGATTGGGAACAGGGTTTGGCGGGTGGGGATTTTTTTCAGCCCTGGGAGACATATTGCTCCTGGGAATCGATTTCCCAGATTGATCAGGTTTATTGCTGATATATCATTGATCAGAGATAAAAGCTGGGATTCTGATCTCAGCTGATGCAGTTTTTTAAATTGAGTTGGAGGAAACCCAATGAGGTGATGAGGGTTTTTGAGAAGGGGTGGGACTTTGCAAAAGAGCTGGAGGTTTGATAGAGAATCTCTGTGATTATTTCTGCCTCTGGGTCAGAGATATCCCATCCCTGCTCAAAGCCTTTGCTGAGATTTAGTTATAAACATACAGAATGAGGCCACTGGACATTTTGTTTGCTTGATAATTTGGATTTAAAGACACTATCCTATCTCAGGATCTTGTGGTGAGTCACCAGCTTTTATAGTGTCAAAAAGTTTTACAGTCTGAACTAGACCTTGGTCAAGATCCTATCTATTTACCAGTTGTGTAGTGTAAAATTATGCTAAGGTAGAATGTGCAGATGATACCATATTACTAGCAGAAGACAGAGAAGACTTGGAACAGATACTTATAATAGTTAAGAATGGCAGTGTGAAAGCAGGGTTACAGTTGAATATTAAGAAGACAAAAATAATGACCACAGAAGCTTTATATCAGCTTCATAAGGTAATGGTGAAGACATAAAATGTTTTTTCTATACTTGGCTTAGTCAATCATATTGAGACTGGAAATCAGAAGACTATTTATTTATTAAAATAAATTGAGTACAATACAATTTGGAAAGGCAGATATGAAGGAACTAGATAAGACATTCTCTTGTGTAAAGGACATAGCTGAGCACCAAAGTTAATATCATCTATACCATGGTATTTCTGATTTCTGTTTATGGATGTGAAACCTGGACAATTAAAAAGCTGACAGGGAGGAAATCAAGTCATTTGAAATATGGTGCGGGTTGGGGACTCCACAGATACCATAGACCTCTAAAAAGGCAAGGCCCGTCTAAATGGTGAAAATACTGCTCATGGAATTCGCTGGGAATCCTACCTGTCTAAATGGGATCCAGTGCCAATGCACACACTATTTGGAAGCAGGGGGGGGGGAGACGGTAAAAACAATGCAGTAAAAGCCTTCGCAGATTTTCCCATACTTTTTCAAAAAACGTGAGAGGGGTGCACATTCCTGCCCATTTGGACTATTGAACAACAAGAAATTTGAAGGGAAGCACAAAGCTGATTGGCCAGGCAAGAGCGGAGGCAGGATTTGTTAGCAGGGCAAGTGTCCGGTGCCGCCATGTTGGATTTTCGCCTTAGCGATCACTCGCTAAGGCGATAAAACATGATGAATATTTTCTGTTTTACTTCTCTATAAAGTTGGAAAATTGCTCTATCGCACCGGTGCACCTTGGATGACTTATTAAAAAACAACAACAACGGCAGTGAAGAACTAACACGAGTAAATCACTCGCGGCCAACATCAGGAATGCGAGGCTTATGGGGGCTTCTGAGGTCAGAAAAACCATTTAGACATGCCGCTGCTGCTGCGAGATGCTAATACTACGAGGTACTTTGGATTTTTTCCCCTCTTGTAGATGGGCCTGCAGGTAAATGGGCCCAAGAGCAAATTGAGCTTCAATTCTCACTAGAAACCAAATTACCGGTACTAAACTGAGGCAATTGTACTGGGGACATATCATGAGAAAACATACTAATTGGGAAAGACAATAATGTTGAGAAAACATGACTGACTGGGAAAGACAATAATGTTGGGGACAAGGGAAAGCAGTAGGAAAAGAGGAAAACAATGTTAGAGCTGTATTGACCTGATAAAGGAGGCCAAGACTCAGAGTTTGCAAGAGAGAGACTGTGCCATGGCTCTGAAGAGTGTTCATAGCTTGGAAAAGTAACTTTTTAATTGCAACTCCCAGAATCCACCAATCAACATGGCTAATGGTTTCTAGGAGCTATAGTCCAAATAAAGCCACTTTTCCTAGCTTTGGTCTTTCTCTTTGCAGCCTGTTGGGAAGGGCGGGTGGGAAGAGGGATAGGCAGAGAGCAGGTGGAGGGGAGGATGGCAGAAAGAAGAAAAAAACAGATGCTCTCCCACTTTTGGCTCTGACTCTGCCCACTGTCAGCACATGGCACATGGCAGAGGATCCTCAAAGCAATGCAGTCTTTGACAGCAAAACAAAACAACATAACACTCATACCCATAATCTAAAGGGATACATGAAGCAATTTCTGGATACACATCTGTGCGCTCTAATGTAGCAGCTAAGAAATGGATCTGTAAACCATGCTCTCCCAGATCCCAGACAACTATCAGCTCACTAGCTGCCTGCCCCTGAGGCAAGCCACTCTCAATCTCAGCCTCTTTCTTCCATCTGCAAAATGGATGATGATGATGATGATCATTGCACTGAGCTGCCTTGCAAGGTTGTTGTAAGGCTTACTGAGATGTCTCCCAAATGTTTTAGACTCTCTAAAATCATGCTGAAAATACTGAGGGGGTTATACGATGATTGAAGTGTGCAAAGGCTAAACACCTTCCCTGCCTGCGCACATTTGGAAGACCAGTGCATGCGAGCATGTCAATTGGATACACATGCTCCAGCGCGCAAGGACTATGAATATGTGTGCACACATCATTCCAGGCATGCAGTTAGATAGGACCATTTTGTCAAGGCAGCTCTTTGGCCATGGGCACCTGCCTGTCACTGTCCCTTGCTGTCATACCACTGCCTGGCTCCCTGTCAGCACTCATAAGCTAATTGTGGTGGACAACCAGGCCTGATGGGTGAGGCTACTACAGGAAAGAGCAATTACTCAGAGCATGCAGGGGAATCCAGGAGGAGAAAAGGGGCAGAACAGTCAGGGGAAGAGAGGTGGGCTCAACCAGACAGCCTCCGATGGCTCCAGGGATGCATGCTCTTTTTCTTCTTTAGCATCATACCATTATCCCTGTTCAGACCAGCTCTGAACATACAGTACTTGATTATGCCAGAAAGGGGGCTTTAGATGTCTATCCATCTCTTCTATGGATGACAGGAATCCAGGCTGCCTTCCCTCTGGCCCCCTTCTCTGCCTTATGTGATTGACAGGGAACATAGACCCTTCTCTGTTCCCACAGTCTCCCTATCCATCTCTCCTGAATCCTTTCACACCACACTATAATGCTGTAGTACTGTATAGTGCTATGATTCCACATTTCAACAGTCTAAGGAATCCTGGGATTTATAGTGCTGACAGAGAGGTACTAGAGTTTTCTGGCTGAGAATTCTAAATGCCCCTCCATAAACTGCCAATCCCAAAATTCTGTGGGATGTGCCATGGCAGTTTAAGTGGAATCATAGTGCTATAATTGTTTAGTGTTTTAAGGGGCCCTGATGCCTTCCTTTTTCTGGAAAGAACTCGCAAGACCTGTGCATAGCCTGTCTTAAATAAGGTAGTTGTCACTGTCAGTATTCTTGACTTCATTGTTTACCATCTCAGCTTACAATCAGAGGGACTGTATCAGAATATGGGAAAGTTCCTTCTTTGTTTTTTTGATAAATACCAGAATATCCCAAACGTATAAGTGGTAAATTTGGAAGGGCAGTCACTCACTGTGATAGTTTCTGCAGCCAGATTCTACAAATAGAGACTGGTGGATTTTGAGTGTTTTAGTCCCCCAAAGGTAACTTTTCTAAGTACTCTTGTTCATACCTCTAGCTAACATGTAACATGTGCTGATAGCCTTGTGGCTGAAGAGCGGGGTATAAATAAGTAAATAAATAAATAAATAAAATAACATGTCATACATCTGAGGAAGTGGCCTGTTGTTTAAAAACAACAACAACCCTCTTGCTATAATAGATGTAAGTCTTAAAAGACTGGTTTTCTTTATTGAAATGGAGATAACATGGCTACTCCCCTTGAAAAATTGTACTCTCTCCTTTCACACTCTTCTGATCTATGGAAACCCATTTGTCTGCCTGCCACATGACTGTGAAGCTCTTTATGTTCTTAGCCTTCCCACCCAGCACCCAAACACACATTGCTCCTTTCCATGCTGAGATAAGCCAGAAGTCACCCCCTGCCTTATCAACTTCTCACCCTCCTAAGCCAGAGTCCTTGTGCTTAGAAGAATTAAGAATGAAAGGGGCTGGGGCCAGAATATGGACCATTATTTCCATGGCAACCAAAACCATGGCAACAGGCCAACCAATCAGTCACTTCTCCCTCCACATCTGGCAATTCTGGTCGATGCAGGGGATGGAGGGGTGGGGTGAGGAGATTAAAAGGGAAAATTGCCAGCAGGCACCCCAAATGCAACTGAAGGAGAAAGGGTTTTCGTCACACAGTCAGACAAGACACCTTGCTGGGCTGAGGGGAGTTTTGTATTCAGAAGATTGTGGGTTCAGTACCTGGTGTTTTGAACTAAAACTAACCTTTGGTTGCAGCTAGGGCCAGCCATACTATTGGACAGGGTGAAGACTTTGCCTCAGGCAGCAGATGCTGGGAGGTGGCAGGAGGGTGTTGGAGAAGGGATGAACATCACACAGCTTGCCCTGCACCATCCCTGCACTGAGCTGGTTGGAGATGTGGTAGTTGCTCTTGTCAGTATTGAAGAAAGATTTAACTGCCAGTCTAGCCAGCTTTTATAAATGCATCAGGCAACAAATTATCTCAGGACAACTCTGATAGCAAGGCCAAAATAGGTCTTTGAACAACTACTCTCAACCACTCTGTCCCTCTAACTGCACTAAATGGATAGAAAGTTCCAGTGTGATATAGTGTTTCCTGTGCTGTTCTGGGACTCAGAAGAACCAGGCTACAGTACCTCCTGTGAGTTACTAAATTGACCGGCTAATCTTGGGCCTGCTGTATCATTTTAGCTTGATTTACCTTACAGGGTTGTTGTGAGGATAAAGGGGAGTGGAGGAGAGTTGTGTATGCTGCCCGGAGCTCAATGAAGAAAAGGCAGCTTGTCAGCAACAACAACAGATGGACCAATGGTCCAGTTCAACATGAGGCAGCTTCATAGAGTCATGCGCTCATCGGTTTTCCAAGCAGGGCTGACACTCCCATAATGAAGATTGAAACCATTGGCTCAGTTGCCAGATTTTTTTCTTGGGGCGGGTGTTAGCAGTATCTGCTTCTGAGCCCTCATGCCATTCCTTTCTCTTAAAGGACAGGAGTATGTCTATTACAGTTTGTCTTTCCCTCTCCCTGAGAAGAGCAGCTTACTTCCCTCAGATGTGGTGTGCATATGTATGTGCCTTCATCTGTCAACTTATAGTGACCTAATGAATGTCATAGGGTTTTCTTAGGCAAGGAGTAATTCAGAGGTGGTTTTGCCAGTACCACCCTATGAAAGATAGCCTACATCGCCTCGTACTAATTGGCAGCCTCCCATCCAAGTACAAACCAGAGCTGACCCTGCTTCGCTTCCAAGATAGGTTAGGATATGGTGCCTTTAAGGTATTTAGGCCCTCAGATGTTTTGGAGGACAGTTTCCCAACACATGGAGAATTTCATGTGTTTCCATGTAACACAATTACAGTGCCATGATTCTACTTTAACTGCCATGGCAACATCCTATGGAATCCTGGGATTTTCTTTTTAGGAAGAGGTATTTAGAATTCTCAGGCAGAGAGCGATAATGCCTCCACAAACTACAAACCCTAGAATCCCATAGGATGCAACCAGGGCAGTTAAAAGTGGAATTATAACACTATAACTGAGTAGTGTGAAAGGTCCTCAGTATTGAAATAAGATGTAACTGGCAGTCCAGCTGGCAGGGAACTGAGTAGGCTCTATCTTATCCTTTGCTTCAGCAGCAAAATGTCTTGGGGTGGCTGTCTCCAAGTGATGCGAAATTCCAAGGATGTAGCACTTAAGCCCAGGTTGGTTCCCTGTGGAAGGAGACTTATGGTTCCAAGTGGCTTTATGATATCTTGTTACATTTCTGTTAATTTGCTGATATACACTTTGAGCAGACTTAGAGGTGGTTCAAGTTTAACTACTCCAACAGAGAGCCAAAGTCCACTGTTCCTAAATTACAATGGACTCTTGGTATCCACTGGGGTTTGGTTCCAAGATCTGCCATCCCCATGGATACCAAAATGTGTGGATGCTCAAGTCCCAATATATACAATGGTGTAGTGAAATCGTGTCCCTTATATAAAATGACAAAATCAGGGTTTGCTCTTTAGAATTTTTTGTTTGTTTGTTTTGGTGGTGGTGGGGAATATGTTCAAGCTGTGGATGGTTTAATCCATGGGTGCAGAATCTGTGAATATGGATGGCCAACTAGTTCTCCAGGGAAGAAGCCAACCAGCCCCCAGCTCCACTCCACCCCCACAACCCCATTAGCTTTTCTGAGTTGCAAATTATGCTTCATAATTGTCTCTGATTCAAAGATTAAACCTTGGTCTTCATTTGTTTCCTTTTGCAGGGAGCTATAATGATAAATGCTTTAAGTAGGAGAATTTCCTAGCCATTGTTAAGGCCATCTCTTGAGAGCAATCAGCCCATCTATTTAGTTCCCATGGTAACACTGCTTCTACCAGAGGAGTAGTGGAGCCAGGGCTTGCAGGGTTGGTGCTCCAGGATTTTTTGTTTAACAGGGACAATGATATTGGTAACAACACACATGGCTTTCCTGTTTCCTTTAAAGTTGGTTGCAATTTGCACAGTAATATAATATCCTTAGAACCGTAGAGTGAATGGGTTGCAAGGAAACCTTGAGGTCATCTATTGTGAGGTTAAAGCTTGTCTAAAGATCTATTTCTCCTTGTCCTGATCACCAGCCTCGAATTCCAATGGCATCTCTCCTCTTAATGACTGTCTTAAAGCAGTAATGGGCTGGATGAGGAAAAACAGATTGAGATTGAATCCGGACAAAATGGAGGTGCTCACGGTAGCGGCCCCAAAACCAGGAGTTGGGTTACAACCTCCAGTCCTGAACGGGATCACGCTCTCCGTTAAGGACTGTGTTCGCAGTCTGGGGGTGCTCCTTGATTCATCGCTTCAGATGACGAGTCAAGTGAATGCGACGGTCAGGAGTGCTTGTTATCAGCTTTGGTTGATACGCCAGCTGTGCCCTTTCCTGAAAGTAAGGGACCTCAAGACTGTGGTGAACACGCTGGTAACCTCTCGTCTAGATTTCTGCAATGCGCTCTACATGGGGCTACCCTCATGCTTGGTCCGGAAACTTCAGTTGGTACAAAATATGGCAGCCAGAGTGGTCTCGGGAACATCTCGGAGAGACCATATAACTCCAGTATTGAAATCTCTCCACTGGCTGCCTATCAGTTTCCAGGCCCAGTATAAGGTGTTGGTTATTACCTTTAAAGCCCTAAATGGTTTGGGTCCAACTTATCTCCGGAACCACCTCCTCCCATACAATCCTCCCCACGCACTCCGGTCCTCTGGGAGGAATTTGCTTCAGCCACAAAAATCTAGGCTGTCTGCAACCTCCCAGAGGGCCTTTTCGGTAATCACCCCCAATTTATGGAATGGCCTGCCGAACGAGATCTGTCAGCTGACGAGCTTGAGTAGCTTTAAAAAAGCACCAAAGACGGATCTCTTTCGGCAGGCCTTTCCTGATTAGATCCCGGCCTCAGGAGCTGCGTCTCCTGGCTTTTTAAAAAATCATGTATATATTTGTTTTTAATGTAATTTTAGTTAGATGGTTTTAATTTTATAGTGTTTAATGTCTTTTTATGGGGGAGGGTGGGTGTGGGTGGTGTTTTTAGTCATTATTATAATGTTTTAATTGTTGGAAGCCGCTCCGATTGTTTTTAGCAGAGGGGCGGGGTATAAATAAATATTATTATTATTATTATTATTATTATCAGAATGTTGGACTTAAATCTGGAGAGCGTCAGGCTCATATCGTCACCAGGCCTTGATAGTCCTGACATAACCTTGGACCAGTCACTGACTTTCAGTTGACCTCATCACACAGATTTATTGCTTTATACCATATAAGACCATTTGTCGATCTATGCCAGTGTTGGTCACCCTGGCTCTTCAGGGTTTTAGACAGAGGAGATTTTCACACGGGGAAAGTAGTCCCCAGGAGGATTGGGACAGAAACGGGGCTGTTCTGGTAGCAGTGCCCCGTTTTGCACGCCCCCTTCCTTCTCCTGATCTTCCGTTGTCTTCCCTCTGTGCTGCTTCTATTTCCCTCCTGCTATATTCCGCAATTTTTTATTAACGAAGAACATTCGTTAGTAAAACATAGTGGGAGGGAAATGGAAACAGCACGGAGGGAGGATGACGGGAGATCAGGAGAAGGAAGGGGGTGTGCGAAACAGAGCTCTGCTACTAGAACAGTCCCGTTTCTGTCCTGATCTCCCTGGGGATTACTTTCCCTGTGTGAAAATCTCCAGAGAGAGGTTTATTTCATCACTTGACAGTGATGATGTTGATCTCCTAGAATAAGCAAGGGGAACGTGAGTCCTACAAATATTGTAGGATTGCAATTACAATCAGCCAGTGTTGAGTTATGATGGGAGTTGCATTTGGTGGACCACATTTTGTCCATCCCTATCCTAAGAAGAAGTGTGGGATAAAAATGCTGTAATACATAATGCCTCGAGTGAGAGAAAAGCCACAGCATGTTGTGGAATATGAACAGTAAATCCATGGAAAGACTGTCCACACATATCTGAGCCAGCTGTAGGGTCCTGTGCAGTATTGCAAATAGTGGTATCATCAGAGCAGATCTTTGGAGAATAGGTTCAGGGCCCCACTCAGAATGAGTCTGAGTAGGGGTGGGTGTGCAGGCACAACAAGGTGAGGTTGCCACATTTTTGAGTTCAGTATAGAACAGAAGAAGAGTTCTGCTGAATCAGACCAAAAGCCTGCATTCTAGTCCTAAAATAGCCAACCCATGTCCCAATGGGAAGCTTGCAGGCCAGACATGAAGGCAATTGCACCCTCTATCCCAGTCATGTTTCTAAGTAGCTAGATATTCAGAGGCACATTACTTCTGAGACTGGAGAAAATATATAATGTAGATAACAGAACTAGTAGCTACTGATAGCCTTATCCTCCAAGTAATATTAATTACTGTCTAATGAGCCCCCACCTTTGCAAGGCCATCTGAAGTAAGTGAAGTAGAACACATTACCATCTAAATAGAATTCTACACACACACACACACACACACACACACACACGGTTCAGGGTATAAAATGACTCTAGACTCTGCAATGGATTATTGTACAGTGTTCTAAGAGTTTTCTTTCCAATATCAACTGAGACCTTGAAAGGGAATCTTCTAGATTGAGCACAGGATTCTTGGCCCTCCTGAAAATATTCTGTTTTTCCCAAGCAACAGCTTGAGGTTGCTTGTTTATTTAGGCTAGCCCCAAACATAACCAGATGGTACACAGCAGAACGATCATGCAGTTGTTTCTCTGTGTGTCCAGCTTTGCCAATTCAGCCTTCTGTTCTTGTACAACAGTAAGGCTACCAGTAGTGTAGTGGCAACTTTTGAAATGCAAAAATTAATCATGGCAGTCCCCATAGCTGCATCTTTAAGGACAGTTCAAAAATGAAGGCAGCCGTATTGATCCATATCAGCAAAGCTGCTCTAGCAATGTTCATGTCTACCAGAAGCCAGTCTTTTGTAAAGCTAATGGGTCTTCATTGCCCATTTACTTTGCATTACAATATTTTGTTGCTAGAAAAATCAATGTCCTCACTACTAATTGGTTGACTGATAGCATTTTTAACCTGCCCAATATCACCTGGTCTCAGGATGTGGCACATTCAATTAATTCACTTGAAAAGAATGTAGACACTTAAAAACCATTTAAAAACTCAAACAAATTAGAATCTGCAAAATGATAGATTGAAATACAATCCATGATATCACTAGCCCCAGAATATGTGCATACATAACCAGGTTTCATTTTGATGTCCAAACAAAGCCAATCTTGGCACCAGTTTGGACTCCAAAGGAAGGGCATTCCACAATCAGGGTGTTACTCCCAAAAAGGCCCTCTCCCATGTCTCCACATGATGCACTGCTCCTAATGGTGGGACAGAAATGGTGTCAGTATTCCTGCCAGCTGCCCATATTGTATTTACTGCAGCCTCTGTATTGTTTTTGACAGCAGCTACACAGAGGGTACATTGCAGTAATCTACACAGAATGTTATCATCAATGCAACAACTACTGTAGCTAGGTTGTTCCTGTCCAGGAATTGTAGCAGAAAGCCAAACTGAAACTGGCCCTAGGTAGTCCAGGCCACCAGGTCTACTTGGGCATATAGTGACAGATATATATCCAGGAGGACCCTGCTTCTCCAGGGAAGAGCAATCCCACCCAAGGTAGGTCACTTACTTACAGTTCTTGGACCTGGGAACCACTGATTCACACAGTCTCCATCTTGTTCAGATTCTGCTTCACTGTATGGGCCCTCATCCAGCCCAGCTTCACTTGGCCAAGGAGAAACAGAGTAGGGTGCTAGGTTCAGAGGGAACAAGGAAACCAGGGATGCCCCCAGCCCTACTAAGACATACCCTCCAACTGTCCTATGTTGTCAGGGACAGTCTTGATGAATTTTCTGTTTTCCCACTTTTTCAGCTGCTTCTAAAATGTCCAAGAAGTTGTCTAAACAGCAAAAATACTTCTCACAGAATGCGAAGAGAATACAGTCTGTCCCAAAGGGATCCCACATCTAATTGCCATATTGTGAAGGGAGGGCAAAACACCATATACTCCATGGGAAATGCCTTCATGGCATTTCCTGTATTTTTTTGGAAAAACAGTGAGTGGAATGCGCATTCCTGTTCGTTGGGACAAGTGACTGAATTAATTCGCTTTCCCAATATGAGCAGATGATTGGTCGGACATGTGCGGAGGGTGGAGCTTACTAACAAGGCAAGCGCCCGGAGCTGCATGTTGGATTTTCGCCTTAGCGAATGAGCACTAAGGTGATAAAATGGCTTTTTTTTTTTGTTTCCTTTTTTGTTAAAGGTCTCTCATTCACACCTTGGATATGGTTGTAAAAAAAATACTGTCTGGCAGCAGCAAATTGAGCTAAGTAAAAACGCAAGTAATTCACTCATGGCTGCCATCTTGATTCGCAGGGATGCCCATTTGCACAGCAAATGCAGATAGCTTTTCATGCCTACAACCTACCAAAAAACCTGTTAAGAGAAATAGCAGCTGCTGCAAATTGCCATTACCGCAGAGCAATCCATATTTTTTTGGCCTCATATAGACAAACCCCCAGTTTCTTTCCTCTTCCCACTTTTTCTTTTCGTCCTCATTTTACTTTAATAGCTGAAAACTGAGTTTAATTGAGTTTGCACTTAATTAACTCAGCAAGGAGGAGTCTTTTCCAGTAAACTGAGGCAAAAGCAAACTGTTGACACCTCTTATAGCTTATGAGTTCTTCCTCTTTAATAGGTTTTACCATTTCGGCCACACTCGGATGTTGCTTGGCCACAGATGTCTGGTTTTCATCTGTGAAATGCTGAAAGGTATGCAGTAACTGGCCAAGCCAAATGTTGGAGGGGATGCTAAGAAAAAAAATAATAATAATCCCACCACTCATACTTTGTGGCTCATACTTGTTGGTCCCAAGCCAGTAAGAAATTGTAAGTCAGCACTCATATGTTTGTATTGATTCACTGGGTCTTCTCTAGTTGGGATTAATAACTGGATTGAAGCCTTTGAGCCCTAGCTCTCACTACTCCATGAAGGCTGCCTTTATTTTCTGCATCACAGCAAAGGCTCCTCCAAAGCAGGCTAAGTGGTGGTGAGTAATTAGAGGCTGAATTATGGGCAGAACGTACAAAGGGGAACAGTCGCATGGGCATCATTTACCTCACTGTGTGTGGCGCCTCTTTGCAGAGCCACCCTGGTGCAGCCACCGGTTTTGATATGTGAGTTGGCTCGAACACAGAGAGGTGAGAGACAAGACTTGGCAGTGGGAAAAGGATCCAGTTCCAGGAAATAATACTTTATCAATAGGATGAGCTGTTGCTTTGCTTAAGGAGTGAAAGAAACTGCTTCATCTAGGTTCTTGATCCACCCAGGAAAGCGTTCAGCCCCTGGAGCCAGAGCTGAGTGGACTTAGGGATCCACAGCTTTATAAATTTCATCTCTCTTGGGTGAAAAAGAACTACTTAGCCATTTTTATCCTCTTCCTGTGAGAAAATCCTTGAAAACTGTGCAGGATTTACAGGATTCTGCAAAACAACAACAAACCACTCATGGGTTTTTTGCACAGAAAACAACACTATAGGTGCAGGTGTTGTTTTTTGAAGAGTAAATTATGTTTTCTATCTGTATGTGGGTGTGGGTGTTTTGCACTGGATGCTTGCGTTCTGTACAGAAAATCACATCTCCGTGCAGAAAATGCCATTTTCTATGTAAAAATTCCCAGCACGTTTTCCACACAGAATAACTCCTGAACCACAAAGATTCTTGTCCATCTGGGATTCTCCTCATAAGAGTTTCCTGATGCTTGGGAAATTTCTTTTTTACCTGAGATTCAAATATTTAGAAATACAGTATTCTGACTGGAGAAGGCTCTACTTCCAGTCTGCATCAACTTCACATCTCCTTGCTTGGGTTCTGTTTCTATTCCTGGAGCCAAGAATACTCCAGTTCTGTTAGGACAGCGAGGGGCCATCTTGTAGCCTTTCAGTTGTCACTCGACTACAATTCTTATCACCCCTCCAGAACTTTGGAAATGTTACTTTTGGACTACAATTCCTGCCATCCCCAGCCTGTGTAACCGCTGGCTTCTGGGAGTTCTAGTCTGAAAAAGTAACACTTTCCAACTCTTTCCTCTCCATCGGCTACACTGACTAGGCCTGGTGGAAGTTGGATTCCAACAATACCTGGAGGGTCATAGGTTGCCCATCCCTTCTACAGGTGCCTGTGTGTTGGGATTTTTTTTTACAGTTCTTTCTACCACTTGAGCTAAAACCAAGAAGTCTGACTCCTTCCCATCCAGAGGTCAAGGTAACCCCCTTCCATTTTCCTGTCTCATGTTATTAGAGTGTTGCAAGCTGACTGGCAAAAAGCTGGGCGCTGACTTGGTTACAGAATGCACAATTAGTAGATGGGATGCACTAGGACAAGATGTGGAAGCCATTAGCTTTGATGGTTTTCGAAAGGACTCATGGAGGGAGAAGGAGGGATTGACTCCATCACATCAATTAGGCCTGATCACTAATGGAACCTCCATGTATAGAGGTAGCCCTATATATACTAAGAGCAAACACATTCTTTGAGTGCCAACCATTATCTAGTCCAAGCAGTACTATGCATACACAATACAGAGGCATCAGCAAGTTGTGTGAATTCCTATGGCTTATAATAAAGTACTAAAATAAAATTGACAAAAAACAGAAAGTGTAACTCTCTCTGTCTGTCTGTCTGTGTGTGTGTGTGTGTGTTGTGCAACTGTCAAACCATTCAGTGAGGATTGAATATGCTCAATGGCCATGAAATGCTGACTGAATTTTGAAGGAGATGACTGAGTGGGGAGACAGAAGAGGAGGAAGTCTACTGAAAGAGGTCATGTCTGGTGACTGGAGTAGTTAACAGGACCATTCCACACTGCAATATTTTGTTGCAGGTTCCATTTATATACCTTTGCCAAGTACTAGGAAGGGAAGGACATGACTTTGATGGCCTACTTGTGTGTAGAAAAAAAAACAAAACCTGACCAGTCCCAGACAGTTGCCTTACACCATGCCAAATCTTTGATCCACCCATATGGATTACTGATTGATTGGCTCTATGCCCATTTGATCTTGGAAGCTAAACAGGGTCAGGTCCGGTTAGTACTTACATGGGGAACTACCAATGAACACTAGATGCTGTAGGCAGAGGACAGCAATGGCAAGACATCTCTGAGTACTTCTTGCCTGAGAAAACCTTATGAAATAGGTTGGAGAGTCACATACCTTCCAACTGTCCCGATTTGAGGACAGTCCCTATTAATCCTTCCTTGCTCCACTTTTTCAGTTGTTTTAAAAATGTCCCAGTTTCACTCTCCTACTTTCTCTTTCTGCCCTCAGTTAACTTCATCTCTGCAAAAGCAATTTGTACTTCATTTACGCAGCAGGGGAGAAGAGGTGGAATTTTGCACTTCCCAGTAGACTCGGGCAAAAGCAAACTACTGCAAACTCTCCTAGCTTGTGTGTTCTTCCTTGTTAATGTTTGCCATCTTGACCACTTGATGTTGCTTCACCACATGCATCCTGGTTTTAATCTGTGAAAGGTTGAGGGTATGGATGATATGCACACAGGTGACTTGTAGGAATAGGCACACACACACACACACACAGAAGGGCTTTCCCGGTTTTTAAACAGGAGTTTTCTCCTGTCCTACCTGAAGTTGCCAGGGAATGAACCCAGGACCTTCTTCATGCAAAACAAATGTTTTATCACCCAGCTACAACCCTTTCTACATTCACAAATAAAATGCTGAAAACTAGTCATTTGCTGCTGTGGGCTGAGGTGGGCAGGATGGAGGTGTGTGTGTGTGTGTGTGTGTGTGTGTACAAAGAAGCGTGCCCTTTTGGATAACTATGATTACTGTACCTGAATCATAAATGGGGAATTAAAACAAGGCCAGTTGTGCCAAGCATGCATGTGTGAATGTTAACTCCAAAATCAAAAGGATTTGCTTGAGAAAATATGTTTAGGATGGGATCACTGAAGGGAAATGTACTGTTTATTTTTCCTTCAGAAATCTATGTGGGCCAAAGTCTCTCCTCACCCTTGAGAAAAGCACTTTGTGTTCCTGCCCCCAATATTGTTTACCTGATCCTTTTCTGTTCGAACCTTTATCCAGCAAAATGGGAATCTATACAAGCTGAAAAGATGAAAACATATTGCAATATTCCCCTTTTCTGGCATCATTGATCTAGGAGGCAAATCAGAAAATCACTGAGTGGCTGAAAAACCCACTTTCCTAATCCACTTCCACACTCTCTAAATCTAGCATGCATACACTGAATACTGGCCTACCTCACAAGGTTGTTGTAAGAACTACTGAGAGCATTCTGCCAACAGCCAGGAAGATAATGGCAACATGACAGGGGAAGAAGGAAAAGCAATAAACATCCGAGAGTCTTTTTTTTATTATTTATTGCTGGAAGGGAGCTCCTCATGGGGGCCTGTTGTAAGAGATGATGGGTCTGCCAATTTTTTGTACTGATAATTGTTCAGTCTCCTTAGCCATCTCAATACAGATCAATGGCTATTTGGAAGGGCAATCCTTTTACTCATTTGGCGTTTTGCACACATTCTGTTTAAAAGCATTATATAAACAACCTCTCACTTTGGGTTGCATTGATGCATCTCAATGATCATTCTGAAATCTAAAGCATTCCTATGGCTTTTTAGCATGGTTGTGGGTTTGTTTGTTTGTTTGTTTGTTTTACTAGGTTCCCAGCAATCCTTGTTATCTGGCTTCTGGCTCATTTTTGGCACAGATGATGAGCTGGCTGGCGGAGGGAATGGCAAATATTAGCAGGGTCTCCGAACAGCAATCTGGCTATCTCTTGCATCTCGGCTGTCAGGAGATGCTGCAGCCTCAGACCCTTCCAAAAAGCCAACTTAATTAAAATCTCTGCAGCCTTGGTTAATGGCAGGGCAGGGAATAGCTGGGGTTGACTGGAGGTTATTGCTGGATCTTCCTCCCTCCCACTCTGTCTCTCTCTGCTATTAAAAAAGGGAATTAAGGTGGCCACGTGTCCTACCTGACAAAAGGCAATTCTCTCTTTGAAGGGCTGTCCAGTCCAATGCTGGATTAAAGAAAAAGACGCCAAAGAAGTATGAACCGAAAGGGACCTTGAACCCGACCACCAAGAGTTCCCACTTCCCACTCCCACTGCAGATTGAGCAAATATGTAACCGCACCCTTCAACTGTCCCGATTTGGCAGGAACAGTCCAGATCAATCCTCTGTCTTCCCATTTTTTCCAGCTGATTTTAAAATGCCCCATGCTTACTGGGAAGGGCATGATTCTGCCCCTTCCTTTTCTGTCTGCTGAGTTAACTGAGTGCCAACTATTTTTGCATTTTAAACTTAGTTTGCAGCAACTGAAGTAGGCTGAGGACAAAGGAGGAGAGGAGGAGGAGGAGGAGAGAGAAACTGGGACATTTTAAAAGCAGCTTAAAAATGGGATGGCAGAAGACTAATCAGGACTGTTGCTGCCAAAGTGGGACAGCTGGAGGGTATGGAGTAATAATATATCTTTTTTTGTTTACTAGTCAACAATGCTAAACATTTCATGAGAGTCCTGAGACTCCTAGGCCTCATTTTACTGAGCCTTGACTTAAATCTCAGAAATTATTTCTGTACCCACACCTCTAATATGAACTAGTATGTGTAAATTTCACCCAAATCTGTATCCTAATTTGTCCAAACTCTCTTATGGTGATGCATCTCTGCTTTTGGGGGGAAGGGGGATTTGTAAGCAGCCCCCCTGGGGTAGGAAAAAAGGTTGAGAGTCCCCATGGCTAGAAGCAATTTCTCCATCTTAGTTGTGGACTCAAGATTCCAGAATCTTGGCTTTGAATCTCTGCAGTTGCTCTACTGAGAGGTTGAAAACACCCGAACCAACAAGGGTGAAGGTTAGCTGGGCAAAGGCAGAAGGGTTGCCCACAGCCTTGGGGAAGGCTTGAATTGGAGTGGTGGGTGGGGGATGAATAGGACAGGATGTGAAGAAGGTTTTTCTGGGAGACTTCTATTCATGGCTTAGGTCAGGGCCAGAGAATGCATGGCTCTCTAGTGGCCGTTGAGCAACAGCTCTCATCCTCCTCCATCATTTGCATTGCTGGCTAGAACTGGCAGGGTTATCATTTGTCAGGACCAGGACTTGAGTCTCAGAGCTTGGACCCTTTTCTTCATACCTCAAGGGGAGTGGGAGGAATCTCAGGGTGAGAATGCTATCTTGAAAATTATGTATAAATGTATTTCCTCATTTGTTAGCTTGGTGCTTTTTATTTGAACTACATGCTCTGTGCACCAGGCTGTGATTGATGTTTATTCTGTCATGTTTAATGATATCACCAGGGCCCGTCCCCTGAGACATCACAATCAATCCCTTGGTTTTTCAGGGTTGGGCCTGAAATCTCAGGGCCATGGCAAGTCCTGGCCTGACAACTGTACTGGTGGGAGTGGCAATCCAAAAACATCACTGAATGGCCACAGGTTTGCCAGCTCTAGTTTATGCACTTCAAGATGCTCCAGTGTCATGTCATGATGGAAGATGGAAAGGGCTTGGGTTCTCAAGAGCATACCCTCCAGCATTTCACAGAGGACAACCAGGACACATGGCCAAACAACAGCAGAGTGTGGTAAGATGGCAAAAAGTTATTAATGAGGAAGAACACAAAGCTAGGAGAGACTGCAACAGTTTGCCTCTCACTTCTGTCTACAGGGAACAGAAAGTCTCTGTCCCCTTCTCTCCTTTCTTTCTGCTGAGTTAATTGAGTGTAAACTACCTTTGCACTTTGAACTCAGTTTGCCATATTGACTACTGGACTGGTAGAGGCACCACGGAGGTGTTCCCCAGGAGATGCTGGGAACTACCGTAAGCTTGGGACTTACTGCCTGCAAAGCACGTGCTCTGCCAGTGTGCTATACTCCCTCCCCATGACTGAAGGCCTGGTCCAGAACCCATGTAAAACAAATTCTAATGGAGGAAAATTTCTCCTTGAGTTGGCTGAAGGTAGGATGGATTTTTGAGCACTGTCTTACCACTATTTGCAAATAAACCAAAAGATTTTCCCACTCAATTCGAAAAAGATTTAACACCATGCCATGTATGGCCTTGTTCTCCATGTAATACTTATTAACAAGCACTGCCTCACACACAGACACACCTAAAATAAAGTCCAGAATCTAAAATGGCCTCGTTGTACCACTGATCGCAAAGGATTCTGGAAATAGAGAACGAACAATGTTTTATCCCCAAATCAATCTCATCTGAGCAACTCCTCCACCCAACAAATAATATTTGGAAGCATCTGTCACATGGAAAGGGGACACCACATTGTAAGTCTCTACATGCTTCCCAAGTCACTGCCTATCTCAAGTTTCCTGTTTGGGATACTAACCAACCTCACAAGGACTGCATTAAGAAGGACGAAAATGATGAAAAGAACATTAGATGCACCCTGCTGGCTCAGCATAAGAGTCTATCTAGTTCATCAGGCTACTTCTCACAGTGGCCAACCAGATGCTTCTAGGAAGCTAACAAACAGATTCATGAGACCAGAAGCCCTCTCTCATTGTTGTTCCCCAGTGAGCTACAGTCTATTTATTTATTTATTTATTTATACCCCGCTCTTCAGCCACAAGGCTATCAGAGCGGCTTACAAATTGTTTTAACCAATCGCTATTTACACATCTACAGTGCATTAAACAGTTTCCAATGTGTGTTAGCTAATTGCCCCCACAAGCCAGGTACTCATTTTACCGACCTACGAAAGGATGGAAGGCTGAGTGAACCTTGGAGCCCGCTGGAATCGAACTTGCAACATGGTGACTTGCAGTACTGTACTGGCATTTAACCACTGCGCCACCAGGATGCAAGCAGTCACTTTTGATAGCCTTGTCCTCCATAAATTGTCCCCTTTGAAGCCATTTAAACTAGTGACTGTCACTTCATTTTGTGGCACTAAGTTCCATGTGTTAGCAGTGTGCTTGACTATGGAAAAGTGGCATGAAACCAATGCAATAATTTACGAAGAAAAATGGGTGAGTTTTCTTCCTAATATCAAATTCTAAAATGTGTGACGTAGCTTCACTTTCCCCCCACAGGAGCAGTGGTGTAGTGGAGTCAGGCTTGCAGGGTCAATGCGCTGGGATTTTTTGATTAGCCAGGATAACATCATGGGCCAGCCCACTCAGGCTTTACTGTTCCCTGGGCTTAGATGTAATCCCCAGAATAGTGGAGGGGAGGATCCCATCACCAAAACAATATAGAGTTATATGGTACCCCTGTTATTATGCACTGTATTTTGGAGTGTCTTGCTCTTGAATGGTCAATTAACAGCTCTTACTGTCAGGAAGTTCCTCCTAATGTTTAGGTGGGATCTCTTTTCCTGTAGTTGGAATTCTTTGCTCCATGTCCTAGGTCTCTAGAGCAGCAGAAAACAAGCTTGCTCCATCTTCAGTATGACATCCCTTCAAATATTTAAACATGGCTATTATGTCACTTCTTAATCTTCTCTCTCCAGGCTAAACATACCCAGCTCCCTAAGCCACTCCTCATAAGACATGGTTTCCAGACCACCCAACATTTTGGGCACTCTCTTCTAGACACGTTTCGTGTAGAGACAGAAAACAAATAGAACTGTTTTGTTGACATGGATCAACATAGCAGCCTGTTTTGGGGGCCTCCCCTTGCAGGCATGGCTATGAGGGCTGTCACCATGAGGACCTGCACTCCAAAAAGATTGGAGTTTTGGGGGCAAGGACACCCATGCAAAAATCATACCTTCCAACTGTCCTGATTTGGCAGAGACAGTCCCAAATTTTCTTTAAAAATCCATTTCTCTCTCCTCCTCTCACTTTCTCCTTTTGTCTTTAGCTTACTTCTGTTGCTGCAAACTGAGTTCAAAGTTTGCACCCAATTGTTGGGGTGTATGAGTATATAAATTAAAAATTCATTAAAGATTCCAGGGAGCAAGCCCTTCAAGAACACCTTCTTAAAAGTTTCTTTTAAAGTAAGCAGAGTTAGCAGAGACAGAAGACTGACCAAGCTCATTTGCATTTGTATGTGTTCTGAATCACCAAGTCATTAAAGTCAAGCAGACAAATTAAGGACAAAAAAGATGTTTGCTTAAAAATGCATATCAAAATGTTTACTTAAGGTATAGCAATCTTTATCTACATATTCAAAACAAATCTGGGTCCGTAACTAACTAAAAGGATTACAGTTCAGGGTAGTAAACTCACTCAATCTTGGCAGGTTCAGCTTAGGATAATGAAATCAGAATTTTCTAAATATTACAGCAGTAGCAGCCATATTTCTTCTGAAAAAGAGGTGATTGTGGGTAAGTGAGAGCTCATCTCTCTTCTTCATGTATGAAGGTCAGATGCATGGTAGGAAGGGGGGGGAAGGGAGGGAAGGTACCTCATGTTGAGGCTGCAAAACTCCCAAGAAGAGACAAAGGATCATAAAACATTTAAATTAGGAGGCCATGTGATGAATGACTCAATGGTCACCCCATAGCTCCAAATGGCTAACATAGCTTGAGATGAGAAGGGGGGTAGGAACTTAAGCATGCAAGGAATTTCTTAAACTTACTAAGCAGGGGTGCAAGAAGAATGTTACCACCCAATTAACTCAGTGGTGGGAAAAGAGAGGAGAGGGTGGAATCTTGCCCTTTCCTGTAGGCTCAGGCAAAAGCAAACTGCTGCTGTCTCTCCTAGCTTGTGTGCTCTTCCTCATTGATAACTTTTGCCATCTTGACCACATTCTGATCTTGTTTGGCCACACACGTCTTGGTTTTCAACTGTGAAATTTTGGCAAAAATGCCTTTCCCTTCCTCATGAATAACGCTTGCCATCTTGATCACATTCTCATGTTGCTTGGCCAATCATGTCCCGGCTTCATCTGTGAAATGTTGGAGTTTGTAAAATCTTGGGACATGTTTCTGGAGGGGAGGGAGGGAGGGAAGGTCCAGGTTGAGATTCAGATGTTATTACCAAAGAGTTGTAACCAGTGTTTCTATATCCCCTGCCCAAGGATGCAAGATGATGAGAATGAAGGTGCTAAACTGCATACTGGTTCCAGCAGCCAGTGGGATCCAGGTAAAGGCCCAGAGACAGCCCAGGACAGCACTCTGCTGACCTAGTTCTCTTGATCTGTGGGACCGGCAGCTTCTGATGCCTAGCCGTTCCTCACTCCCCTCCCCTTTATCCTGCGGCATCCCATCAGAAGAAGCTGCCAGTTCCAGCTTTTAATATAATTATCCAGTCTCTAAATGCTGTTGAGTTGAAATGCATGCCAAGAGAAATGCACCAAGGCAATGAGGAAGAAGGGGAGAGGAGCCAATGGGGTGGGTGGGGGGGTAGGGGGCTGCAAAATAACCAGTGAAGCAGGAGAAGGCACAAGTAAGTACTTGAGGACACCCTGCTGAAAACATCTAGTGGGGCGATGCAGAAGTGAAATGGGGTGGGTTCAGCTCTGTATCAAGCTTTCAAGCAGTGCTGAGAAAAGTTACTTCGAAAGGATTATGACTTTCAAAATCTGTCCCTCTCCTCCAGTCCTAAGGGCTTGAGAAAGAATTTGAAATATCTCCCCATTGTCCCAGTTTTGAAGGAACAGCCCTGATTAATCCTGTTGTCCCACTTTTTTCAGCTGCTTTTAAAATGTCCCAGTTTTAATCTCCTCTTTCTGCTTTCCCTCTTTTTTCCTTTGGCTTACTTCAGTTGCTGCAAACTGAGTTCAAAGTGCAAAAGTAGTTTGCACTCAATTCATTGGTGGGGGGAGAGGAGAAGAGGGGGCAGAATCTTGTCCTTCCCAGTAGGCTCAGGCAAAAGCAAACCACTGCACGCTTTCCTAGGTTGTTTGTTCTTCCTCACTAATAACTTTTGCTATCTTGCCCATACTCTGATGTTGCTTGTCCACAAGTGTCCCAGTTTTATGTGTGAAATTTTGGATAGTACAATCTCAGTATAAATCTGTGTGTGCCTTCAAGTTGCCTGTTGACTTATGGTGATCCCATGAATTTCATAGGGTTTTCTTAGGCAAGGAATACTCAGAGGTGGTTTTGCCAGTTCCATCCTCTGAAATATAGCCTACAGCACCCGGTATTAGCTGGCGGTCTCTCATCCAAGTATTAACAAGGGATGATCAGACAGCTTTCAAGATCAGACAGGATCTGGTGCCTTTTAGGGTATTCAGACCCTCAGTATAAGAGTACAGCCTTGAAAGCAGAAGTTTTTCTTCCAGTGCTTGCTAATGGGCCTTGGTCTTGCAGCTACTGTACTGTAGTTCTCTAGGCTTGCTATGGAGACCACCTGACCTTCTTTAGGTTGAGGTGTGTGTGTGTGGTGTCTACTGACCACCACTTCCCTTTCCTTTGTCTTGTCCTTCTCAAAGTGTCAAATTGAAGCTGGCAACAAGGCTCAGTGGAAGGGGAGCAGTCAGCATGGGGAAAGACTGAGCAGCCTTAGTATACACTGGAGTTGCTAAATGGTACTGCAGCAGGATTGATGGTTTGTGGATTTTTCTTATTATTGTTACTTTTCTGAGTTATGTTTCCACGTTCCTCACCCTGTCCTAGCTCCAAGTAATACTTGGGCTATAGTGCATGTGAGTTGCACTAGTGTTAGCAAAAGCAGAAATAATCAAGATCACCTCCCTCTCCCCCAAATATTGGTGACGATGAGTAGTAATGGCAAGCAGGGTCGGCCTACTTGGATGGGAGATCACCAACAATTACCTGGTGCTGTAGGTTATGTTTCAGAGGAAGGAACTGGCAAAACCATCTCTGAATATTCCTTACTTAAGAAAATCCTATGAAATTTATGAGGTCACCTTAAACTGACAGGCGACTTGAAGGCACATACACAGTAGTGGATTACAGTAGTGGTGATTTAGGAATAAGGAAGGATTCTGCAAGCTGACCAGGATGGACAGATGGAAGAAAGGAAGGAAAGTGGGGATTGCATGTCGATTAATGGGAGCTGCCTTTGAAAGCAAGGTTAGGGAAAGTTCTTTTTGCTTAAAAAAAGGGTGGGTTTTTATTAGATTACTATATGTTATTAAAAGCAGTGCTTGGAAAGTGTTAAAAAGACCCCCCCCTCCAGTTTAATGCAATGCTTGGATAACTGGATTTCCAACCAGAAAAGTATTTTCTCATTTGTTAGACTGGGTGTTTTTTCCCCCCAATGACATGCTCCTCTGAGCAACTGTGTAATGTATCATGCTTAATGTCATTAGTATGGCCTGCCTCCTGTGATATCACTGGGCCTTACTCCTTGTGACATCACCAGGAAGTTATCTTTAAATCGCAGGTTTTGGGGGACTGGGATGCTCCTGATCTGTCAACCCTAGACTCTGGTTGTGTTCAAAAAGGGGGCATAGCAGTCTGGTTAGCTTAAGTTTAATGAGGGAGAGGTTTTCTTATCAGATTAAATGTTTCTCAACTGGCTCCTTCACTTTTCCTCCCAAGGGGAGACTGATTGCAGCAAAAGGGAAAAGCTACACAGTGGCAATGATGGTAAGTCCCCTTCTCATCCTCAGCCTTCCAGGTATTCCAGTAACTAGTGCTGAACTTACTGCCTACAGGCAGCTAGGATGCTGGATTTGATGAGATGTTGGTCTGATAGAGCAGTTCTTCTTAGATCAAGGGTGGTGATCAAGCAGTCTGTCGACTGGATGTAGCACTCAAAGCCATTTTAGTAGTACCTTGGCTGCTCCTTGAACCTCCTGAATTCCCCACTCCCTCTCCAGAGAGAGACATATAGGAGGGGGAAAATGTGGATTGATGCGTACTAATGCCATTTCAAAGCAGCTTTGATATGTCTTAACAGTTTCTGGCAAAATCGCAGGCATGCAAAAGTATCTGCTTTTGCTGTCCCAGTGGGCATGCCTGTGAATCAAGATGGCAGGTCTGAGTGAATTACTTGTCGAGTGAATTGTCACCAGTTGCTGCCGCTGAACAGTATTTTTTTTTTAAGTGTATCTAAGGTGCAAAAGTATGATATTCTGCCTAAACAAATAAAAAATAGGAGGGAAAGGGCTCTTTTGGTGCTACAGCACACTATCGCTAAAACGAAATCCAAGATGGCGGTTCTGAGCACTTGCCTTGTTAACAAGCTCCACCCCCTGCCAGCATCTGATCAATCAGCTTTCTACGTCTGCTCCTATCAGGGAATGTGAATGAATGTGACTCAGATTGCCCCAACAAGCGGGAATGTGCACTCCCCACAGAGCTTTTTAAAAACCCCAGGAAAAGCTGTGAAGGCTTTTCCTTCGGAGTTTTTGATGGATTTGCCCCCCATTCCTTCCGAATGCTGTGGACTGATGTGGGATGGCATTTAGACAAATCGTATTCTCCTCAAATTCTATGAGGAATATTTTTGCCATGTAGACAATCCCAGAGACAGAAAATAAGATTTTCTGCTTGCAGTTCTCCTCTAAAACAAGATACAGTATGCTCATCTTTGCTCTAGCCCTTGGGACCCCAACATGTGGCCTTGGAAGCCTCTTGGCAGCCCCCAACCACTCTCTCCAAATTGTAGTTTTTCACACTGGTTTTTGGGTATTTTTTCACTCTGCAAACACCCCAAACTAGCTGCAAATGACTATTTACCACCCTGAACTCTCCAGCCCCACCTGTAACTTCCCCAAAAGCAAAAAAAACCCACCTAAAACTCAAAATTGCCTAAAGTTAACAGCTGAAAATATCATAACATCACTTATGGAACACTGAAACAGGACAGTGCGACACGATAGAGGAGTGCAGGGTGTGTGTGGATTGGTCCCATCCAGTCTAAAGTTGCCCAGCAGTAGGATCTAGCAGAACTCCCTCTCCTCAAGTGTAAGTAGTCTTTTCAATTTAAGAGTGACTTTGCATTTGCTTCCTGGTTCACGTGAAGGCCTAGCACAGCCCCAGAGCTGGAAAAATTTCCCCGCAAGCTCCCAGAGCTTGCCCATGCTACCATAGGATTTTCTTTTTAATGGTTGTGGTTTATGTCTTCAGCACTGTCTCTTTTGCTTTTAGCCCCGCCTCCCCTGGAACCTGAGAATGAAGGGGAGTCCTCCCCTCTTTTCCTAGAAATGGAGCAGCCCGCTCCTCCTCCACGTAAAACTTCGTAAGTACAACCTAGGGCTGAGTTATAGGGGTTGTCTAAACAGTGAAAATACTCCTCATGGAATGAGAGGAGAATATAACCTCTTAATGGCATCCTGCATCGTAAAGCCATATTCAGAAGGAGGGGGGGCTATATATGCCATATACTCCGCAGGAAAAACCTTTGCGGCTTTTCCTTGAGTTTTAAAAAAACGGCGTGGGGAATGCACGTTCTTGCTCATTGGGACAAGCGACTGAATTGATTCACTTTCCCAAGGGAACAGAAGCTGAAAGCTAATTGGCTGGACGAGTGCAGAGGATGGGGCTTGCTAACAAGGCAAGTACCTGGAACTGCCATGTTTTTTTCCCCACTGGAGCGAGCAAGCACTAATTTGATAAAATGGGGGGTTGGGGTTTTTTCTTTTGTTTTCTGTTAAGCCAATATATCGCATATTTACACCTTAGATACGCTATACGCTTTTTTTTTTAAACCTGTTCAGTGGTGGCAACTGGTGAGAATAAAAATACGAGTAATTCACTCGCACCCGCCATTGATTCACGTTTGCACAGCATACACAGATAGCTTCATATACCTGCAATCTACCCAACCATTAAGACAAATCACAGCTGCTGCAAGTTGCCTTTACTGCTGAGCAATCTGCTTCTTTTTGCCTCATGTAGACAACCCCATAGTGTTATCAGGGCTGGACTTATCATTTGGCAGGCGTTGACAGGGGGTACTGTAAACTGTCTTCCCTGTTGTTTCCTTTTAGGCCTCTCCAGATGTTCCCCATCAGCTGCCTTCCTCCATTCCCATTCCATACCCTTCAACTGTCCCAATTTGGATGGGGCAGTCTCAATTAATCTGCTGTTCTCCCATTTTTTCAGCTGCTTTTTAAAATGTCCTAGTTTCTCTCTCTTCCTCCCACATCTCCACTTTGTTCTCAGCTTATGCAACTGCTGCAAAATTGAGTTCAAAGAGCCAAAGTAGTTTGCAGTCAATTAGATCAGCAGGAGGGGGGGGGAGGAAGGGGTGGAATCTTCTCTTCTCAGTAGGCTCAGGCAAAAGCAAACTGCTGCAGCATCTCTTAGCTTGTGTGTTCTTCCTCTTTAATACCTTTTGCCATCTTGACCACACTCTGATGTTACATGGCCACACATGTCCTGGTTTTCATCTGTAAAATGTTGGCAAATATGCCTTTCCCATCCTTTTGTGTTGATAACCAGGTAGACAGAAAAAGAGATGTGTTAGATCAAACTAGAATTCTATTCAATCCAACTTCTGGTTTCCTACTGTGACCTATGGAACCCCATACCAGCACACCATGAGTGCAATAATATTCTCATGAGTGCAATAATACTCTTCCTGAGCTGGTGGTATTCAGAGGTGTACTACCTCTGAGACTGGAAATACAGTAATATATTCTGTAGTTATTGTAGCCAGCACCCACTGATAGCTTTGTCCTTCAAATAACATTCATTAACCAGTGATCCCCCACACACCTAAAATAATTACATCCAAAATCTAAAACAGCCTCACTTAACCACTGATTGCAAAGGGTTCTAGGTTGGAGTTCTAAGAGTTTTACCCCCAGGGTCATTTGAGACCCTGAAAAGAATGATCATGAATCACACATAGCTTCATTGACTCTTCTGAAAATATTGTGATTCACATGAACAAGAGCTTGAGGTTGCTTGTTTTTATTTAGGGTGGTCCTAGATCAAGGGAGAGAGGGGATGGGGGCTTAAATGGAAACAGATAGTAGAATTATAGGAACACCTGCTCATGTTCTACATCAGTTGATGTGGAGAGTTCCCATTATCTTCCAAACAGTATGTCCCTTTAAGAAAACATCTGGCCACCTTCCTGAGCCATTAAGAAAAAACTCTTCCTGACAAAGGAATATCAAATAACAATATTTATGGCTCCTAACTGGTGTTTGGTATCTGGCTAAGACAAGAAGAGCACTGTTAGACCCATCGAGCTCAATCAAGCCCTGTTAGATCAATATCATGTTTCTCACAGTAGCCACCCAGTTTTTTTGCATCTTTATCAGCTTAGTATCTAATCTGAGATGTGACTAGAACTGCACATAGTCTTCCAAGTGTGGTGTCACCTTAGATTTCTATACAGTACTTTGGTACTGGCAGTTCCATTTTTGATTTCTTTCCAAATAATGTTATCTAGCATGGAATTCAGCTTTTCACAGCACTCAAACACTGGGTTGGCCATTTTTATTCAGCTTTCTGCCACAATCCATTTTGGTAAAGGTGACAAATAGTACTGGATCTATCTCTCAATCAAATGTCGAGGCAGAAGCTGGACAACAACCAGTCTCTTTCTCTCTCTCTCTCTCTCTCTCTCTCACACACACACAGAGCATCTAACTGAGAAAAGAAATAAATGTAGTCTTCTTTGTAAAACAAATAAAAGTAGATTTACTTGCAGAAACATGTGTGTAATAAAATACATGATCTTGTGGAGGAGAGAGAAAGAAGAGAAAAAATGGCTGCAGGTTATATTATACAGAAAGAGAGTGGGTGTGGGAAAAGCAAATAAATTGGAAGTCTCCATAAATACATGCTATGCTTAACTCCTATAGAGTGCAAACAACCAATTATTGCAAATTCCTCTCCTGGTAAGTCATCACTAACTCAGGCCCCATCAGTGATTTTTTTTTTAAGGCCAGTATCCATCACTTTACTAATCTCGAACTGTATTGGTTGTTTTATTACTCATTCCTGGATTTTTTTAGCAATCATTTTTGAACTCTTCATTATCCTTATTCATTTCCTGCCCTCCTTCTTGCATCGTTTGATGTTGTCTGCACACTTTGTGATGTGTCACTGGTTACCCCAGCTCCAGATATTTATGAACAAAGATAAAAAAGTATAAGTACCAATACAAATCTTTGAAAGTCACTACTGGGGAAACTATCCATGCAATCTGACACTCTGTCCCTGCCTTTTCTTTCCTATTCATCCATTATTTATTTTTATATCCTACCTTTGACCCAAACATTTCAGGGTGGTTCTCCTTTCCCCCATCTTATTCTCACACAGATCCTATGAAGAAGGTCAAGCTGAAAGGCGAAAGGGGAGGAGAAAGAAAGAAAACCTGTCTCAAGCTCACCCAGTGAATTTCATGGTCCAGTGGACACTTGATCTCCAAAATCCTATTCCAACACATGCCCTCCAACATTTTATAGATGACAACAGGGATACAGGTGGCCAAGCAACAGCAGAGTGTGATGGCAACAGCTTGCTTTTGCCTGAGCCTACTAGGAAAGGCAACACTATGCCCCCTTCCTCTCCTTTCCCTCCTGCAGAGTTAACTGAGTACAGACTCACGAGTACTTTGGCAATTGAGTTCAGAGTGCAGCAACTGAAATAAAATGAATACAATGGGGGAAAGTAGGGGGAAGAAAGGAACTGGGATATTTTAAAAGCATCTGAAAAAGTGGGGGAACAGGATTAATTGGGACTCCAACAGTTGGATGGTATGCCAACAATCTAATCACTACACCACACTGGCTCTTAAGCAATATACCTGTTTGTTTTTTTTAGCATGACACCAGGATCTAAGCTTTCTTTCTCACCCCTCTAGCCGTCAATACTTGAAACGCATCATTGCTGAATATGAGGCCCTGGACATGGAGATGCCCTGCATCCGCAAGTTCCCCAGACCACCAGCTGCCCGTCCCCTTTGTCTCTGTCTGGAGAGCCCGGTCAGTCCTGCTTCACTGGGAGGGAACAGAGTCAGGACTGGCTCTACATTTGAGGGGGATCCCAGATAAAGCTTTTTTCTGGTGGGACACCTTGTCTGTCAGTAGGTACCCTGATGATAGCGAGGAGGATGAGGAAGACTTTGAGTAGTACCAAGTATCTGGATCTAAAGTGAGCCCCCCTATTTAAATTTCCTACAGTGCCTCAGTGTAACACTGGATCAGAGGCATTGTCAGAAAACAACCCTTGGACTGCCAGCTCCACAAGAGGGGCCCCAGGGGAGATATCAGTGGTGTACTTTGTCGGGGCTCTCCTGGCAGCAGCCTAAGGATGCCAAGTGCTGGCAGTCCTTATGGACTTAGAGCAGTTTCAAAGCCAATCTGCCTTTCTGACAGCCAGCGTGGTGGGCTAAGACTCCAAGCGATCAGGGTTTGAATCTCTACTTGGCCATGGAAACCCAATGGGTGACCTTGGGCAAGTCACACTCAGTCTCAGAAGAAGATCATAGAAAACCCTCTCTGAACAAATCTTGTCATGAAAACCCCATGATAAGTTCACCTTAGCATTGCTGTTAGCTGGAAATGACTTGAAGGCACACAACAACATCTGAATTTCCATCCTGCCCGCTTTCACTTGCCTCTCAAAGTCATCTTCATTTCTTCCTGTTTTTACCATGGAGGATAGATCCTTCCTAGGCTGGCCACACACAAAAAAGGAGAAAATGCATAACTGAAGAAAGAGGACAAAAGAGGACACAGATTGGCTTGAAACCTGCTAATTCTGTGTTATCCATATAAGTGCACATTTGGAAATAACTATAGTTTAAATAGAAATATATCTGTCATATCTAGTGAGAAAGACTAGCCTGCATCCTATTGGTAGATCCAACTCGAATGGATCCATGCAACCAGTTGCTGACTAATGAGTTAACATTCATATAAATCCCATTGATTTGATAGATCTATCATAGGAGTAGAGATGGAAATAATATTTGTAATTGTTTATTCCCAGGTCAAAGAATGGGGGTCCTAGCAAACTCTATTGGAAATAACAGTACAGTAGGACCCCCGTATCCACAGAACCAATATCTGTGGTTTCAGTTATCCATGGGACACAAGACAGAACACATACCACAGAATCTTCCTAGAAAATGCCTAGACATTTTCTAGGTCCTCCAAGGCAACTCCATGGTATTTTAAATCGGAAGTCCCATTATTTTCAATGGCATTCGCAGGTATCTGTGGTTTCTGGTATCTGCTGTAAGTCCGGACCAAACCCTCATGGATACTGTCCTACTTTACGTACATCAGCAAGAATGTTGTGCAATTTTCTCCTGTTATTTGAAGTGTTGTGGAGCAATTATTCTACAGAAAAACATCTCTTGGTTTATTTGTGCCTCCACACACACACATGATTTTCTGAGCAGAACATGAACAGAAAACACTCTTTCTTGCACAGAAATGGGGTGGCTGTTTGCACAAAAATGTGAATTTTCTCTGCAGCATAATTCCTTTTCAACTTTGGGATGTTCCAATACGGAGAGAATACTGTGGAGGAAATTTGTTATAGTCAAAGATTTACATGCCTAGTCTCTCTCTCTCTGGCTTTTCTTCGCAAACGAAGATTCAGGGAGGACTCATCCCGCGCCTTCTGCAAGCGCGCTGATGACTAAAAAGGCCAATCCGAGATAAACAAGTCCGGTTGCAAAAAGCGCAGCAGAAGGTCTCCTTGGGTGATGTTTTTGGGTTGTGATTCTTTCTGCGTTGTCGTTTCTCTTCAAGACTTGTTCGTCGTGAGTTCTCAAATAAGGCTGCAGCATTGTGGATATTGCGTCTCCATGCCTCCCGATGTGAGGCCAGGGCGGACCACTGTTGGTGATCAATTTGGCCAAGCCTGAGATGTTGTTTCAGGGAGTCTTTGTATCGCTTTTTTGGAGCGCCCCTCTTACGCTGACCCGTGGCGAGTTCACCGTAGAGTAGTATTTTTGGGAGGCGATGGTCCTCCATCCTAGAAACGTGCCCTGCCCAGCGCAGCTGTGTTCTCAATATCATGGCCTCAATGCTGGTGATCCCTGCTTGTTCAAGGACAGCAACATTCTGCTTGTTCAAGGACAGCAACATGCCTAGTAGGGACTACCAATAGGATTCAGCACTATAAATAGGATTCATGACACCAAGAGTGGGTGACCTGTGTCCCTTTTCAGTGACCACAGTTAACAGGAAATGTCAAAGCCACTACCTTCCCTATTTTTTTAAGGGTTATTTTTAAACCAGACTTGGACTGGACAGCCCTCTGAACAGAAGCCGACTTCAAACAGAGGACTGTCTCGTGCAAATTAAGACACATGGCCACCCTAGCCCTTCCTCCCCTCAACAGACACCTTCAGAACTACTTTGTAAGGAACAGTAGCATCTAATCCTGTGTATGTGGGTGAATATCATCTTGTTCTCCCTCCTGTTGCCATGAGGTTTACCTAACAGTGAATGCAATAAGAAGAAGGCAGCAAATTCATACTAGGCCTCATCTTGTAAAGGCAACAATTTCAGTTCCATTACAGCTATTTTGAGGAAGACTGGATTATCAGGCTATTTCTCAGGGGCCCACCAAGGCCTGTTGTTGAACGGTGAACAGCCTGATTCCATTCAAGGAATCATACTGCATAAGAATGGGTGAGGGCCCTTTTGCACTACAGTACACAGTTGCACAGCTAGGATTCCACTTTAATTGCCCTGGTTCCAGCCTATGGAATCCTGGGATTTGCAATTCAGAAAGGGCTATTTAGAATTCTCAGACAGAGAGCTCTAATGCCTTACCAAACTACAAATCCCAGGATTCCATAGGCTGGAACCATGGCTGCTAAAGTGAATCATAGCTCTGTATTTATGTAGGGTGAAAGGGTGGCTTTATTGTTCTCCTTTCCCCTTTCTTCTGTGTGTGCGTTGTCTTTTTATACTGTAAGCCTAGGGGCAAGGACTGACTAGCTAGCTAGCTAGCTAGCTATCAGCCACTTTGGGAGCCTTATGGTTTAGGGAGCTGGGTATGTTTAGCCTGGAAAAAAGACGGTTAAGAGGCGATATGATAGCCCTGTTTAAGTATTTGAAGGGATGTCACGCTGAGGATGGAGCAGGCTTGTTTTCTGCTGCTCCAGAGACTGGAACACGGAGCAATGGATGCAAGCTCCAGGAACAGAGATTCCACCTCAACATGAGGAGGAACTTTTTGACAGTAAGAGCTGTTCGGCAGTGGAACACACTCCCTCGGAGCGTGGTGGGGTCTCCTTCCTTGGAGGTCTTTAAACAGAGGCTGGATGGCCATCTGTCGGGGATGCTTTGATCGTGATTTCCTGTGTGGCAGGGGGGTTGGACTGGATGGCCCTCGTGGTCTCTTCCAACTCTGAAATTCTATGATTCTATGAACAGTGTATACATGTTTTAAATATTGCTACTACTACAGTCAACACCTGCATCCACGAATTCAATCAACCACGGTTTGAAAACGTTTGGAGCATAGCTCCCAGGAACCTCTAGCCAGTGTGGCAAATGGCCATACCTATTGGGAATTCTGGGAGCTGCAGTACAAAAGAATTCCTGTCAGTTATATATGCTATTGAATTAAATGTTGTGCTTCAAAAATGTATAATATGGTGATGTCCTTTAGCATGACTGGATTAAATCAATCAATCAATCATTTATTACAGTCATAGACCAGCATAACCAAAAGACTGAATTAAAAAAATGTGGATCAGAAAAGTTCATGCAGAATCAGGAGTGGCCCAGGATATTTTGTTGTCTGAGGCCAAGGTGTCAACCTCCTCCATTCCCTGCATAGAAGCTGTTTGGACTGCCATTTGAATCGACATTGGCGATGGAGAATCACTCTCACGGACACCTGAGGGCAGCTGGCTTGTCTGGTTGGTGTAGGCTAGGTTGTATGACATACACAGTTCTGTTCTTTGAGGGAAAGAAATGGCCAGTGGGTTTAAGAGCTACTGGGGGGCTACCATTGCTACCCCTAGCATCTTGCAGTTATCTCACTGCATCTAATAGTGAAGCTAGCTCTGTGAAAAATAGGGCTATTAAATCCTCATGGCTATGATAGCTATATAGAGTCTCCATGTCCAGGGGTACTGTATCTATTAGTACAGGATATTTTGGGACCAACAGCAGAAGGTGCATCAACACCTTCATGCTCTCTTTGGGAGCTTGCTAGAGGCATCATGTCTGAATGCTGATGGAACGGAAAGACGATCAAGGTAACTCTAAAGTGCTTTTTGAGCCTTTTGGCTTGCCATGCTTTCTTCACATGGGCAAGTGGCTTTAGTGTGGTTCAGATTGTGAAAGGCTGTAGTGGGTTTAATGCAGCTGAAGAGTAATAAAAGAAGGCTATTTTAAAACCACATTACACATTTTCTTTAGGAGGAAGACAGTAGTTCCTAGTGGGTGGGTCTGAAAGCTGGAAATAGTTGCAATGGAAGCTGACAGCTAAATGCTTCTTTTGCCTTTTAGCCTGAAAAGGAGATGAACCATGCAGAAGTTCTAGCAGCTGTAGAGTCTGTCATTCCCAATGCCTTTGAAAGAGGCCTTCTGCGCAACATTCAGTTTGAGAACATTAATGTGATCTGTGGGACCGCTGGACGGAAGAACAGGTTTGGCCTTCCAAGTCCTGCCTTCTTCCTCATTCACCCACTAGACCTCATTTCCCATCTGGCTTATGTTCCTAAAACCCAGGAGCCCGTTTTTTCCCCTTCTCTGTACAGTTGTCAGATGCTTTCAGGGTGCAGCCATAATAGTCCCACAGAGGGCAGAACCCTCTAGTCTAATTTAGAGTCCCCAGGTCCTTTCCCCCAGTCTTCAGAACAAGGGGAAGGGATCCCAGGGCAAGAGCACCGACCTAAAACATGTCTGTGTCTGTGTGCATGCATGCCTTCATTTGTCAGACTTGGTCCTTTTTAGATGGATGGCATCTTCTGTGCAACTGTAGTTTATGCTTAAGGAATCATGCTTAATGACACCACCAGGGGCTGCCTCTTGTAACATCTCGCCAGTAATAGCATCAGGGCCTGCCTCTTGTGTCTTTGCAAGGGTTCTTCCCCAGATCTTACGTTTTGGGCTCTGAAATATTAAGACTTTGGATAATCCTGGCCTGGGGCACATTTGCACTACAGAATTATAGCATGATTGTTACACTTTAACTGCCATGGTTCTGTCCTATGGAATCCTGGGATTTGTGGTTTGGTGAAGCAATGGATCTTTCTGTTTGAGATTTCTAAATGCCTCTCCCTAAACTTCAAACCTGAGGACTACACAGGACTGAACCATGGTAGTTAAAGTGGAAAAATTGCACTATAATTCTGTAGTGTGAATGGGCCCTGGCAATGCTAGTTATCTACACGCACCACTGGCTGCTTCCCCATCCCTGCTCAATGAAGCTGTTCTTGCCATCACCTACTTCGCCATACCTGACAGTGCCATGTTTTTAAATTGTTTTGGCATTTGTGGACCTATTGTGCCCCAGAGAAATTCACAGCAACCAGACCTACCATACATTTCGATCTCCCTCACTCCTTTCCTCTTATTCCCAATTTCTCTGTGCAGGTGGCTGCTCACAGTGTCTGATTTCCGGACCCGGAACCAGCTCTTGTGTTCAAGACTGACCTTAGGACAAGACCATTTTGTCTTGCGACGTTGGGATGATCTGGTGATGGAGGATTATCGCATGCACCTTCGAAGGGCACTGGCACGCCAGCGGCTCCTAGACACCCTTAGTGATTCATGGGATGGAAGTCGCTTGGATGGGATTTGAGGTTCAAAGAATAGACAAATCACCAGCAAAGAAAAACATGGTGTTTGTTTATTTGTGTACCTGTTTTCCTTCCTTCTTTGTCATACTCCCCCCACTTTTTTCCTAGACTTTAGAGAGCACTAACTCTGTTATCTCCTTGGTTTCTTTTTCAAGAATTAACCATCCAGTCCTGTACTCACTAATTCTGCTGAAAAATAAATCTGGGAACAAGCCGCCCCCTGGAGGCATATCTTGGTACTTCCCTTCTCATGTAGCTTCTCAAAATGCATAGATTCCCAGCAAAAGACGGATGGGCAGAGAGAGGGGGCGTAGCTGGTGTTCTGAAACTGGCATGCAAGCTGTGCCTTTTGATCTGGGAGATGTTCCTTTTAATTCTAAATTTGGGACAAGTTGGTTGCCATTCCTCAGGGAGGAGTGGAAAAGCAGCAATGCTGGGCCTTCCCACTACAAAAGGTGGTTTTGAGACCGGCTCTTCGGTATGCCCTACTAAGCTCATTGGTCTTTAATTGGCTGTTTGGGACTCACAAATGGGTCACATCCTGACCTAAAGTAGGCCATTCTATGTTAGCATCACCAACTTTTGCTTTTGTTAGGAATGTTTTTAAAAGTTTTTTTTTTTTAATAAAAGAGAATGTATGTACATTCGTGGGTACGCATATAAAGAGGGAGAATGAAAGAGGGATGGAGGAGGATGGACAAAAGCAGGAGAGAGAGAGAGATGGGAGCGTCTGAATGGGTCTATGTGAAACAGGGAATAGGACTGGGAACAACAAAGGGAGAAAAAAAGAGGATGAAAGAGAATGTGGAAAACATAGAAAGAGAAGGAAAGAAGCAAAGGAATCAAGAAGAAAGAAATAAGAGACATTGGAGAAAGGGGAGATGAAAGAGGAGGAACAGAAGAGCAAGAGGAAAGGAGGGAAGAACCAAGCAAGCAAAAAAAGGGTTGAAAGAGGGTGGGGAACCACAGAGGAAGAGAGATGGGAGAGGATAAAAGAAAGAAAAGAGGTGGAAGAAGATGAAAGGAAACAACAGAGAGAAAGAAATATGAAAGAGTAAGAAAAAAGAGGTGAAAGACAAGATGAGAACAACAGAAGAGAAAACATGATGGAGTCAAAGTAGGCATCTTTCCATATGTGGGTTAACAGTTTATTTGAAATGTTGAAGATTGGTGCCCCAGCTGAAACACTCAGCCTGGCAACATGGTTTTCCTAGTAGCATGAGTGAGAATTTGAAAGGGTCTCCTGCCACACATGAAGCCAGATTTGGATTCCATGCAGCAGAATGGACTGATATAATTGGATGGAACCCAAATGTTCTTCTCGTGGTATAGCCTTTCAAGGTACGTTTTGCACAGTGGCAGGAACAGGTAATTTTCCCTATCCCATAAATGGGACAGGTTAGATTTTCCTCTGGAACCATGGAAAGACACCAATCATACTTTTGGAGATTTTGGATCACTTTGCTTGCAGGACTTTGTTCTGATGTGCTTAGCTCTTCCAACACTTTTTAGTGACCCTCCTTAGTTTAGGTCTGTGGTAGATTATACTGTACACACATACCTCAGAAAGTGCAAGCCCCCCTGGCCCCTTGGAGCACCTAAAGACAGAGGGCAGGGAAGCAGTCTCTTTGACCTTTGGCAGTCTTTCCATTGCCTGCAGTGTGGCTAAAGGCCTAGTAACAAAGGGCTGATTAGTGGCATGGCTATGGAGGTGATGATATTAAGTGCATTTATTACCCCACCCTTTCTCCAAGAAACCCACAGTCCACATGCTAATCTCCTCAACCAGTTTTATCCTCAAAAGTAAGCCTGTGAAGTAGGCTGGGCTGAGAGAAAGTAGCCTAAGGCTATTTAGAATTTCTTGGCTGTGGAGATTTGAACCCAGGATTTCGCTCTCTACACCATACTTGCTTGCTCTGGCCATCACAGAAAATAAGTGGCTTGCTTTGACTATTTCCTCTCACCAACTTACTTTTTGCTGTTGTTTCCACTTACGGCTTTGCTTTGTCCCCAGCCCCTATATCAGGGCTGGCCTGCCCCTTGGGCAGGGAGACAGTGGCTTCAGTCAGTTGATGATTTTAGGTATTAGGTACTGTGAAAAGGCATTAAGGGTCAGTTATTTGTTTTGCTATGCAGGATAGAGAAAGGTGCTTGTCAGAATTTCTGCTTCATGGGCCAATTTTTTTTTTGGCTGGCTTGGGGTATTATGCACCTTAACTTGATATGTGTGCGTGTGCACATCCCTGTGTGCACAGAAAGGATTTACTGGTCTCTTCCAGGTGACGAAATCTCTTCATCTGATCCTCTTGCTTCCACCTCTTATAACTTGACTCCAGCTCATATACTGTAACGGGAAACTTCAGCACATGTAGAGGTGCAAGATGATGCACAGCAACACTGCAAGAGCCAGGACCTGTATCCCACACACTTTCTTTGGCTTGTATTCACGTCAGTTTAATTATAGGAATAAGCTGAGGTGCACAGTTGTAGCTGCCCGACTTCTACATACCTCACTTCCCACATTAAAAGCTTTCCCAGTGGTTCCATTATTGAACTTTATACTAATAAAGGATAATGCCCCATGGCTCCAGGATTTGAGAGGATGGAAGGACTAGAACACCAAACCTGAATGGAATCCCTGGAGGCTGCATCTGATGTTTTTGGATTCTGTATATAAATGGAGCCTCTGGCAAACACCCCCCTTTTGGGTCTATATTCTTGGATTTGGAGCATTGCTGAGGTTCTTGCTCACTGCCCTGATTCCCCTCTCATTTTTGGTCCACTTTAAAATTCTTCTATTATGGAATTCAAGGCGAGGTATGCTGAATTCCAAAGCAGTCTCCTATCAAAGCACTGAATGGGCCCAGACCTTAGCTTCAGCTTGTCTGCTGCATCAAGTACCTTCAGAGTGTGTCCCAGTGCATTACTGAGAAAGGCATTTCTACCAAGAACTGTGGACAAATCTTTCTGGACAACTGGGCTAGCAGGTGCTTCAACTCCCTGCCATACCATTCGAGGAATGAACTGTTAGCTCATTGTTGTTTGGGTTTTGATGTGTACAGCCATGTTTAGGATTGTGTCTAGACAGAACACAGGTCAAGCTTTCTAGAAAGCTGTAGGCCAGCCACAGATGAGCTTAAGGTTTGCCAGATCTGCTTCTCTCTTCACGGGAATGCTTAGATCTACTAACCAGATGGCTAGATGCAACACAAAGCAAAGGGAAAGGAGCCAATCACCCACTAACCTGATTTTGGCCTGAGTCCTATTGGCCAATCCCACCTAGAGTACATCCATTGAATCAAGAGTTCAATGGTGAATCAACACAAAGGTAAATCTTATTGATTCAATGACTTTACTCCACTTGGAACAAAGTAGGATTTAGGCGTTCATCATATTCCAAGCAGTTCTGCAAATTCTCATACATGCCCAAGTGAGGGATGTCGTTCACTTGACATTATTTTCAGTTATGTTGGCTGGAATCCTGTATGAGATTTACATATATGGAAGTACCATAGTTATGGCACTACACAGTGAATCCTGGCTTGAAACTCCTTCCCCCAAATCTCCACTTACCAGGAAGCAGCTGTGATTGATGAGGAGTGGTTCCCCTGTCACTCAGGAAGCAGCTGGCCTGCTGTTTTCACCCCTTCACATAAGCGATCTCCAGTGTGACAGGCAGAAACAGGGTCCCTGTCACACTTCTCCCACACTCTGGAGCAGTGGTGGCACGGGAGGGGGTGCGGAGAGGCCAAACTGTACCGGGTGACACCATCGGAGGGAGGGGTGACATGAGCCTTAGTAACACCACAGTTCTGGAGATCACTTTCATAAAAGGGTAGAACTGTCAGCCAGCTGTTTCTCAATTGACAAGGGAACAGATCCCCATCAACTGCAATGGCTGCTGCCCAGTAAGTGGTGACTGAGGAACTTTCACAGTTCCTATGTAGCCCTAAACTAGGGACTATGTAGGGCCTGTGAATTACTAACTGTCATGAGTACATAACTGCAGGTTACACATTCATAACTGCCATAGAGGATTCCAGCTATTGTTTCTAAGGTCTGTGGGTGAGCAGGCAGGTGACATACATGATAATGTTTTTCTTTTACTTTCTAGTGCAAGTGCATTTTTTTACCAGAAGGAGAAAAAAATCCAAATTTGAATGGGAAACATCCCTGAGATTTCCTTCTGTTGTGGCCTGTTTGGCTTGAATTTTGCTTGGAAGCACAGCTGCTGGAGCAATTTACCTACTGAACTACATTTGCAAAAGATTCACATAGTTTGTGAAAGGAGAAGTCTCACAGCTGACCAAGGTGGTGGGTGCAGGGCTGTATCTATTATTTTGTGAGAGGTGAACTCTAGCCCCACCACTCCTTGTCCTCATTACAATTAACCTAGGATGGCACTGACCCAGAACAAATTGGCAAAACGAAGGCAGACTCTCACCAAATGCCTTTTTCACATTGTTCCTCCCCCTTCCACCCCTGTCCAGTAAAACCTCTGCAGACCTGGCCATTGTGCACTATCTATAGTGAAAACTTAGCGCTCACCTGATTGTAAGCCTTGTTTCTTTCTCTTTGTCTGCAACATAACATACATCATGGATGCAAACACATCTGGGAGAAACCTCTGTATCCCATAGAGTTTATATTTGCAAATAAAATCAGTAAATTACATTAGTTGCTCTGCACAGGCATTGGAGGCAGAGACAGGACGAGGGGATTCAGAAGAGGAACATATAAGGGATGTGTGTGTGAGAGAGAGACTTAGGCAGATCTGCCTGAATGCCATAGGGTGGGCTTAGGCAGCACAAAATTAATTACATTCATCTTGGGAGATTCTGCCCACAGGATGAGGTTTCCTTGAGGTGTAGTTTTGGGAGTGGGGGCGGGGGGGGGGAGGGAGAAGATGAAGATTCAGGATTCCTGGGTTCAAGAGTCACTCTGGAAATTAAGAATGTAAGTGGCACTCCACTCCTCCTCCATAAAATATCCTAAATTCTAGGAAAGGTGTGTAGTATAGAAGTGCACTCTAGAGCAGGTAGAAGGAGCTGAGGGAAAGTTCTAGAATGACAGGAGCCAATCCTTCCAGCACAGCAAGAAACCAGACTGGGCTCTTGAGTGAGGATCATGACACACCCAGTGGAGCTTGATGGGACATGGGAGATGGGTGACTGCTGACCTTTTAAAGCCTTTTGGGCCATGAACCAAGCTAGACTTTTCAGAGCCAAGGGAGGTTCTGGAGGGTGGGAGATGGAATGGCTGTGCCTTTTGGCTCAGGCGCCAACCTGGCTTTCTTGCAAAGGTTTGTAGAGCGAGGTTGGAGATTGGGAGCTAAGGAATGGGATTTTGGCAGCTCTCTCCAAGGGAAAAAGAAAAAGAAGGAAAGATGGCTGAGGGACAAAAGGGAGAAGTCTATTATACATGACACCTGGGTGCTACAAGGCCAGGTGTTGGGGGGGGCAACAATCCCCTCAGAGACTTATATCAGAGGATTAAATGGGGTGGAGTGTACCAACTCCCTTCCCTGTAGCCCGTCCCCACCCAGCAATCACAAAAATCAAAACACAACCCTGTCAGATGCAGGCATTACCACCCCCACCCCACCCCACCCCCACCCATCCTCCCAGGGAACAGATCCCTGAAGCACAAAGTCAACATTACATAATTCATTTCAGTACATTTAAGGCAAGAGGATTCAATGCTGCAGTTCTCAACCTTTCCAGGACCAGTCCACCCCTAGACAAAGCCAGCTGCACCCTGAGCAATTTATGCTCCTCTCAACTCTTAGACTCTCCCTCATTCCTGCTCAGAGAACGCAGGAGTCCTACACCCACCCCATTCCTGTACACATTAAACCACTGAACCAAAAAGATCCTTTTAGAGGGCCCAGGAGTTCCTGTGCAGTTTCCAGTTCTTTTTCATCTACGGCAAGTGATCCTACTCTCAGCCCCCAATATGGGGCGTACAATTTGAACTAGTAGCAACACCCCCACCTCATTTTGACTTTAAAATCGTCCCTCCTCACTTACCCCACCTCACCCTTTAACTTCTTCCCCCTTGCCTCAAACTTTTTGACCATATCTCAAGCAATGGGACAGGCCCAGGAAAAATCTCTCTGTAATTCTAAAGGGAAAAACCAGAAACAGTACTATAACTAAAGGACAGATGCTTCTCAAAAGTGCCAGTGCCCCAGAAGTGGTCACCTTGTGGTCCTTCAGGTTTTGTGTTTTTTTTTCCAGTGCAACACCCATGATTCTTCACCATTGTGGAGGCCTCAGTCCGACAACATCTGGAGCAACACAGGCTGCCCAGCACTTCACTAGTATGAAGAGGTAAACTGGGCCTGATGCAGCATCTGCCCTTTTCTCGATACATTCCCAAAAGCAGGTTTCTCCTCGGAATACAAGAATAACTACTTGACAGCTCTGAGGAATGAGAACCCCCATCAATGACACTCCTGGGGATGGAGTTCAAAAATCTGTCCATGCGTTTGTTGCTGACAGTCTTGAACTTTCAACCCCTCCACTGCCTGATTCTACCAGTCCCATTCGCTTGTCTTTCAGTTCCACCCCACAGCTATTCTTTGTGAGATCATCCAATTACTAGCCTTCTTTTCAAGAATCCAAGAGACCTGGAGCCTTCTCCCAGCACCATAAACCCCTCAGACCCTCAAGAGATATGGCTCCTAGATCCTTGCCCTCCTATAACCCTGTCCCCAATCTCACTATGCTCTTTTCCCCAGAGCTGGAACATGAATCTATGGGGGCTGCCTGAGTGAGGAGCAGAGAACAGCAGCATGGACTCCTCCCCTGCCTAAAATCGGAGAGGAGACCATCTTTTCCACCTCCCCACAACATCATCATTTTGGAAGACATTCTAAAGTTAGTTTCTTTTTGCTCCCTTCCTTGGGGCCTGTGGATGGGAGAGGCCAGTGCGGCCAGTCCGACGAGACGAGACAAGAGCCCTTTTCTTTAAAAAGAAAGAAAAAAAATATGGCCGCCCAACCAGCAGCACTGAGGTGCAGTGTCAGCGGCACATGTCACTAGCCACACAGTAAGGAGGGGAGAGAATTTTCACCATGTGGCACTAGGATGTGGCGTTTGGTGGCTGCTGGGATATGAACGGGCAGACAGCAGCCACAACTGGAAATGGGTCAGAGTGAGGCCACACAAGTACAGAGTTGTGGCTTTGGAGGCACAGTGGGAATAGCCACGTGGCCTGTCAGGTTGTGGCAGCAACAGAGAAGGGGCACCACAGGATGGGTGGGTGGGATGATAGTGACGTGGCAAGAGGCATCCTGAGAGGGAGGCACACAAAGCCACATGGCACTAAGCCAGGGCACTAGAAGGGTTAACCCAGCCATGCAAATTGGGTGAAGATGTGTGACTCCCAACTCAAAACCACCAATAGCCCACTTGCCCAACAGCACCTGGTTAAGGTTGCTGTCCAAGGACAAAACCCCTCACATCTCTTTAATCTTTAATGCTTTCACTCCTTGTGCCTAGCCTCCCCCATCAAAATCACTGTTGGTTCCTTCTCTCATCCCGTTACAGCCTAGCTGCTGCCTCCTTGCCTTTATTTCTTCCAGTGACTTCTGCCACCTCTCTACATACCCACTTGAGGCCTTCTGAACTTAAGAGCCTGTCCCCCTCTCTCCCTTTGGCTGCAGGAAACCATGTTATCCCCTCTCAAAAGACGTTGCCTGCATGGATTTCTCAAATGTTTACTAGCTAGGCTGGGAATGATAATGTGCTTGCTGAGAAAATGGCCGCCACAACAGAATTCTGCCTTGTAAGCCATTGGCGCTTGTAGTCTTGACTGTCATTTGCAAATCATCCTTGCCCTGCATTTCCCAACCACAAGGGCTAGAGATTCACCTTGTTTTAATAAAAGCAGAGCTGAAGTTTTAAGGTTCTACAAATATCCTGGCTGCCCACGTAAACATTTTATTTGCCTGGGCCATGTCACCAGCTGGGTTGGTGTTTTTTTAAGTTTTGTTTGTTTTCTTTTTTTTGCATGCCTGGGTTAATCATGTGTCATGAACGGAAAGGGTACATTGCTGGTCTTGACAGGTGTCAGATGCATAAGGTTACCCAGCACCATGGAGTGTGGGCATGTGTGTGACCAGAGCCACATAATACAGAAATGTGATGTGGCTCCAAAAAAAGAAAGGGGGGGGGAGGTGCAGCACATTACACAACATGAGTTAATGGTCATGGGAGGTTGCGGGGGCCTTAGCTGTATGGCACAGAACTACGGTTTCAGAGGCGTAAGGGTGGGGTTGGCTGCATGGCACAGTCATGGCAGGCTGGCGGTGGCTAGCCGTAGATCTAGAGTCACAGCTCAGGTGAAGTGGTAAAATGGTGCCAGCCACAAGGCCTACAGTCATAATACAAGTCCCCACACACTTCCCCACAGCTCATAATCCCTGATGTGGAGATTGGGAAGGAAAGGGGGTCAAGAAATTTCCCCCCTTCCCCTCCCGTTGGACGGAGCATCACATTGAAGATCCCAGCAATGAGCAGCGGCAAGATCCCTCCCACCCCCAGCGTGTCCTGGAAAAAAAGCAGCCCATCCACTGAGCCCTGGCGTCCGAATGGCTGCAACGGGGAGGATAAGTTATGCAGCACCCCCTTGTATGCTGGGCTCTTTTTGTTTCTTTGGCAGCTGAGCATTGAAGAGAAGGGGGACAGACGCTCCATCCATAGCACAGATATGGTCAGTTTCCAAGACCCCTTTACCTGGGAATTTGGGGTGGTGGGAGCATGTGATGATGCTGAAGGAGAAAGCAGGAGAGACATGGTGTGGCAATACCTACCCACACCTTTTCTTTCTGCCCTCTTTCTTCCCTCCTCCAGCCCCTAAAATATCTACCTAGCTGGAGCTGGAATGTCCGCTTGCCACAGATACCCCTCTGGCAGAAGGATGCAAAGAGACCCCCAACTTCTCACGGGAAATGCTCATATGGAGATCTCTCCATTCTGGAAGTGCAGAAATATGTTGAAACATGCACACATGAAGACGGCTTTGGCATGAAAACAAGATGAAGGCTGACCCTGAGTATGCAAGCCGCAAGTGAAAGCATGATAGCACAGATGCCTATGTATGCAGACCAAAGCACAACTTGTGAAGGAGCTCTGTTTGCAGACTGTTGCAGCCAGGGTTGTGTATATTCTGTGACAAAAATGGAAGAGACAAGAACTGCTGTATTTCCTTTGGCAGCATCAGTAGCATCAGTATAAGCTTTTGGCACCCTGCCAGTGTGACCCACAAGATTTTTTGGCACCCTGCCAGTGTGACCCACAAGATTCCACTTCAAAACAAAGTTATAGTTCTCTCTGTGGAAAAATACTAATCTTTTCCTGGCTTAGATAAATGAAAACCTTTGCAAACTGACCGGCTGTATTCTTCTGAGGTGGTTGATATATCATTAAGAATTTTACAGATAAAGGGATTCCTGTCCCAGGAAAGCTACATGTGATATACATAGATATAGGATGGGGGAGACCTGGCTGAATGAGACTACATAGGAAAGGGATCTAGGAGTCCTAGTAGACCACAAGTTGAACATGAGTCAACAGTGTGATGCGGCAGCTAAAAAGGCCAATTCGATTTTGGGATGCATCAATAGAAGTATAGTGTCCAGATCAAGGGAATAATGCCGCTCTATTCTGCCTTGGTCAGACCTCACCTAGAATACTGTGTCCAGTTCTGGGCACCACAGTTTCAAAAAGGATATTGACAAATTGGAGCGTGTCCAGAGGAGGGCAACTAAAATGGTGAAAGGTCTGGAAACCATGCCTTATGAGGAAAGAAGTAGGGAGCTTGGTATGTTTAGCCTGGAAAAAAGACGGTTAAGAGGCGATATGATAGCCCTGTTTAAGTATTTGAAGAGGTGTCACGTTGAGGATGGAGCAGACTTGTTTTCTGCTGCTCCAGAGACTGGAACACAGAGCAATGGATGCAAGCTCCAGGAACAGATTCCACCTCAACATTAGGAGGAACTTTTTGACAGTAAGAGCTGTTCGGCAGTGGAACACACTCCTCGGAGCGTGGTGGGGTCTCCTTCCTTGGAGGTCTTTAAACAGAGGCTGGATGGCCATCTGTCGGGGATGCTTTGATCGTGATTTTCTGCGTGGCAGGGGGTTGGACTGGATGGCCCTTGTGGTCTCTTCCAACTCTGCAATTCTATGATTCTATGAGTGAACTGTAGCCACATACTATACCCTGGCTTAGTGCAGAACATGGTCTTTCAAATACAAACCACACTGCCTAGAATTTGGGGATGTTCAGATGTGTTTGGATGCAGAACCCATCAGCCCCTAGCTGGAATATCCCATTATCTTTGCATCCTAGGCTGACATGCATGTCAGGGGGTGTTCTACTCAAAACACACTCAACATTTCATGAACCAACACCATCTCCTCTGCCCAAATACAGTCTCAGACTACTCACCAGCTCTATGTGGCTTGAGCTGCACAAGTCAGAGCACACTGGTTCGTCCAGTCAGACAGAAACTGTACCAAAGGAATACTAAGCTAGTAAGACTGCTTCCATATGGGATTGCCAACAGAATATTGGAACTCAGCCAAATGTGGAACCATGTGGTCAACATCGTTTTACAATGAAGACTTTTGACAAGATCTGAAAGAGCTAAAGGAAGCATATCACTTTATGCAGCTGATCTGCCATCTGGGGTCCTTCCACATCAAGCTTCTATTGTACAATTACCCTGCTTAGTTGTGAAATGTTCTTGAATATATGTCCCAACTATCATAATCCATTTATAATCCACCTGCATTTTCCCACTGCTGTTTCTTTGTAAGAAGAAAAAAATCTGGAAAAAAAGGAATTGCTTACTCTGGATACATACAATTTGAAGCTAACCAGGGTTGGGCCTGGTCAATACTTGGATGAGAGACCACCAAGGGAATGCCAGGGATCTCGAGGTGAGGCTAGGAAGTAATTCCACCTGAAACCCTTGTCAGCAATTGCTGCCAGTCAGAGTTCACAACAGTGGGCTACATAGAACAATGATATAACCTGATGTAAGGCAGCTTCCTAAATCCATCAGCAGTTCCAGAAGCTCTCTATCTGGAAGCCCTCTTAATTCCAGCTCACCCAATTCTCTTTGTGGCACCACTAAGGGTGTCAAGGTATTGATTCGGAAGTAAGAGCCACAGCTAGGCAATTCTCAACAAGCTCAGAAAGTCTTATGGTCTTAAACTACTGTCCAGGTCACTCTGGAAAGGCCTTGCCAACTACCTCTGCTCACAAACATGAGTACAGTTGGTTTCCTCATGATTGGTCTGATAACGCTGAAATAACATGGGACATACAAGGTACTGCCTGTGCCATTCCTTCTCACCCCCTTCGCCAATCTGGGTTACTCATGCTAGTCTTAATTCCACCCCACTCCCCATTCTGCTGGCTCCGATACCTGGCCCTTTAGAATATTCTTTGATGTGCAATCCAGGTGATGCAAAGAGGCAGTGCCACACCACTTGACAGATGAGGCATTTTCACTGGTAGCCTTGATTTGTGAGCTGCACACCCAGTAAGCCAACTAGCCAGGTGCATTGTCTGAGCTCAGCAGCACAGCAAGATTTCCTGCTACACTAAATCACCCACAGTTGGAGCTTCAAAAGGTGCGCTATCAGGCAAGGCAGGCAGTAATGTGAGCCAGTAACATGCTCAAGGTGAGAGCTATGGCTGTGCATATACTCTGTGTAAGCCTGCAGCTCTATGTGGGGTGCCAGCGCCCCTGCATCCTGAAGGCCTTAGCTTCCATTCCAAATGAGAAAGCTTCTAAATCTTATAGCAAGCCAGAATGAATATAGACTATGTCTAATAAAGTCTTCAAAGACTGGGAGGGTAGAGGTAGCTCACTGAGGTTTCTAATAAGCGGTTGTGATACAGCCTTGCCTCAGTGTGTGCTCATATGCATGCCTCTGAGGACTCTGCTGCCTTTGTGAGATGTAATCTTGGGGTTTCTCTGCCTGGGAATTCCCTTAATTGCACCTCCTTTTCTCTAGCTGCCACCACCCTTTGAATTCTACACCCCCTTACAACACAGTCCAAAGGGAGACTATGGGGTTTCCTTCTCTACTCCCTACCACTTGCAGAGATGTTACCTCCCCCTCCCCTCTTCTTAGAATAAAGTCTTTTTCTAATCTTTCTCAAGCTAATGTGTACACGTGCCTTGTCTGCTTGGTTGTTTCTCTCCTCTTTAGGATGGGGGGAAGGAAGAAACATCTCTGCAAGTGGCAGGGAATAGAGAAGGAAACCCTCCCATCTCCCTTTGGACTGTGTTGTAAGGGGGCATAGAATTCAAAATATGGTGGCAACTAGAGAAAAGGAGGCACAATTAAGGGAATTCCTAAGCAGAGGAACCCCAAGATTACGTCTCACAAAGACAGCAGAGTCCTCAGAGGTATACATGTGAGTGCACACTGAGACAAGGCTATATCACAGTGGTGGAAAGCAGAACTGATGCCCTCCCTAGCAGTAGCTAAAATAGAAATCATTTTGTAAAGTACAGAAATATATGCCAATGTAACTTTTCTGAGAACAAATCTTTTTCTTTCTTTCTTTTCTATTGTTGAAAGGCAGAGTACTTAACAACCCCAGTAATTGTGAAGATGCAACAGGCAACCTTTTACAATGATGGACAAACAACAGCTGCAAATGAAGTGCAATCAGCAAGGCGGTAAATGACATAGATATGCAGATATAAGCTGCTGTACAGTTGGATGACCTAAATGAGCTGCAAGGCTGTTGAAGCAAGCTGGTATGCCAATGGAGGACACATTAGTGTATGTAAATAGGTAGAGATAATATTTACACACACAGAAACCTTTGTGTGTGTATATATACATCCGTGCGTATGTGTATGTATAGCCTGGGAAGTGATCACACACATCAAGTGCTCATACCATAGTGTCAGCGGCATCTGGTTGGATGAATGAAATGGGCAAACTGCTACATGGCAACGCAAAAGAAGAAAGTGCACACCCTGGTAAGGGTGCCCAGGCAGGCTTTGGTGAGCTTCTCAAGAGTATCCCTCTGCCAGTGGGGGATCCCCAACCTACCCTGACCCACAGGGTCTCTCCTTGCAGCTTCCTGTGCGCCCAGCCCCACAGCTGCAACCCCTCCACCTCATTTGTTCTCTCCAGCAGTAGAGATCCATTGTACATTCAGGCGAGAGGCTCCCCGGGGCAGGGCGGTTTCCCCCATCACCTCTCCATAAAGAACTTGAGGGCACGGGCGATGTTCATGCGATGCCCAACTCGTGTCACACCCAGGTCAATGAAATCTTCCTTGGTGAGGGACGGCAGATGAGAGCCATCGATTTCGTTGTCCAGGAACCGGTCGCGGTGCTCCCCCAGCTTCAGGTAATCCAGCCAGTCAGCCACATCATATTTGGTCCAGAAAGGCAGTGGTTTGGAGCCAAATGGCTTGTCCGTGGCTGGTGGCAGGAAGTGGGTAGGAGACAAGGAGCGGCTGCCGGAAGGGAAGCCCGGGAAAGGGTGCTCACCCCCAGAAGTGGGAGAACCACGGAGATCAAATACGCCAGTGTATATGGGCACAGAAGGCAGGATGGGAAGGGAGGAAGGCCTGGGGGTGGGGCTGATCTTGTGCTCACTGGGCAGGGCAGCTGGGCTGGGGGCACGCCGCAGGGCTGGGCGAATATCAAACTCCACGCTTTTGGGGTGCTTGCCTTGGGGGGACTTGGGCCAGTTGTGGAAAAGGCTGCTTACAGGCTTGGAGGAGATCAGTGATGGGGATGTCTCATCTGGGAGCCTGCAGGGAAGGAGAAAAGGAATGAGAGAGACTTGTTAGCATCTACAGTGCTCCCTCCTGGAAGTCAACAGGGTAAGAATTACCAGAACCAGACAGGTGCTTCCCTACAGTCCTGCAACACTCTCTTCACCCAAGCGGGTGCTTTCCAGATGTACTGGACGGCAGCTTTCCATAATCCCATAACTGGCAGTCCAAAACACATGAAGGACACCAGCATGGAAAAGGCTGCACTACAAGTCTTGCTGGCACACCTTTCACAAGCCTTGGACCTCTGAAACCTTCAAAGAACAAACCAAACTCAAAGCAAATAAGAGAAGTGCAATGTAGACTCAAAAGTTCTCACATGTTTATCTCTTGCTTTGTGGGTTCTTTTTATCAGAATCACCTGCTCCAAACTGCTTTTTCTGTTCCTGGGCAAAAGTGTTTGGTGAGGGCAATTTTGAATTAAACAACAACAATAAGAAACCCTACAGAGGAAGTTATTAACCCCTCCCCCCACCAAAATACAGATTGTCCCTGGCCAACATATAAAAGTATTAATCCACTGCACTTGGAGGACACCAAGTCAGGGAAAGCTGGTCTGCATGTTACACAATCCATGATGGAAGCCACCTCTCTATGGCAGCTCTCCATACCTATATGACTTCCATGTGGGTTGTCCTGTCACTGACAAACACTTCCAGAAATATCTGAAGATAGCATGAAAGTCTTTCTAGGACTGGGGGTGGGAAATCCATGGGGGAAATTATGCTAGGCATGCCAAAAACAAAAATGAAGCATGAAAACCAAACTTTAGAACAGGGGTGAGGAAAGTACACCTCTTGGGGTGCAAAGTGCCTACTCAGGCCATTTCTGAGAGTCCCATACTCCTTATTTTTTTATTGTTGAGGCTTCCCCCCCCCCCCAAAAGTGTTTCCTGCACCCCCTATGGCAAACTGGAGCAATTTTGCCATGCTTTAAGACTGGGCATTAACAAGTTAGCAACTGCAGGGTTCCACTGCAAATCTTTTAAGAGTGGAAGAATCAAACAAAACTGAATTGCTCTGGGAAAAAGATATTGAGTAAGTACCCAGTGAGCAGTAGGATGAGGAAAAAGATTGCAAGGATCCCTCTAGCTGTTTCAGACCCAGAGAAGACCTTTCAATAACCAGGAAATAAACCAGGAAATGGTCTCTCCTGGTTAAAAAAATGGCTTTTCCAGGACTTGGGAAAAAGCAAAAAACCATGATGAAATCCCCCCCACCTATTGCCCCCTAGACAGGCTGGGGGCATTTCAGGGGTTGGAGCAGAGAGGGTTGTGTTTAGCTTTCTGAGGTCTGTCGGTAAGTGCGTGTGACCTTTGGACCATGGCTAGTTGCCCACTGCTGCTTTAGAACATCTGCTCCATGGTCCTTCATGAAGTTGGGAGAGGCCTCTGGTATGGAACTGAAGCAATCTAACACAAGGTATGTTTTAACCCCATCAAGTCTCACAACCCTTGGAAGAAAAAGTTTGCTTGGAATGTCTACTGTTATCTCCCCATCTTTTCTTTGGTTCCTATCACAACACATTGTGACAGACATCACATACTGGCTGTGCATAGTAAAAAGCCAAAACCCAACATGAACAAAGGTTGAGGGGCGGGGCTGTAATCAAAACCTCTGCAAGTGTACTAATGGATACTGGGGGAAGGGATTTAAAAAATTCAGTCTCATGCAAGGAATGTTTTGAGAACTGGAGACACACAAGAGGCACCCCAGTGGAATCAAGAAAAAAAACACAACTCCATTCCAAGCTTATCTCATATTTGCAACCCCTCCCTCAGAGAAGATCTGAGTCTTTGTCAAAACCAGCCCTTATTTCAACCAACCCTCGTGGAGATCAATTCAGACTCTAGATTAAGGGCCCTTTCATGCTACAACTACTATAGTGCTATGATTCCACTTTAACTGCCATGGCTGCATCGTAAGGACTCCTGGGATTTTCAGTTTAGGGAGTGGAATTTCGAATTCTCAGCCAGAGAGAATTCTCAAGGGTGCTATCATGGTAGTTAAAGTAGAATCATAGCACTTGTAACCAAAGAGGTCAGAGTTTCTCTTCAGGGCATATTCATTTCCATTTTTAAAAAACCCAAATGCATCAGAATCCTTGGCATCACCCAGGTGCTTCCAAGGACATGCCCTCATGATGCCCATCAAGAAGCAAAGAGGACTTTCCCAAAGGAATGCCAGGAAGGCATTGTAAGTTGAGCACTCAAGTGATAGCAGGTTGCTCAGGACTTGAGGGTCTGTTCTAAATGCCTGAGAAGAAAGGCATTTCAAGGCAGTGTCCTTTTTTCTGAGATGTGCACCACCAATAGAACGTTTATGGCTCCTCCTTGGGGCATATGCATCACCAATGAAACTCCTTCCAGTCCATCTCAGGTACCAGGGGGAATGATCAGACATAACAAGTTAGCAACTGCAGGGTTCCACTTCAAGTCTGTTAGAGTGGATGGATCAAACTGCTTTGGGGAAGAGATATTGAGTAAGTACCCAATGAACAGTGGGGCAATTCTATGATTCTATGATTCCCTTCTTAATCTACAATGGTTCAGGAGCACTTTGTTTCCTCACCTACCGATGGCTACCATTTCTCTCTCCCAGTGCATGTTCTATGCTACCGAACAACCACCTCCACCTTCTCAAAGAAATCGGAAGTTATGCCTCCTCCTGCTACAGCCTGCTAGACCCTCTGTCAGTCTCTAGGTTCCTTCCCCTGAAAAAAAATACATCCCAGTAAGGACCCAGCCCTTCCCCAGAAAATCCAGAAGTCCTGTTGCCCTGGCAGTCTCTCCAAAGACAACCTGCCTTGATTAGGTGTCAGATTCCCATCTTTCCGTTGCTCAAATCAACAGCATTGGAGGAAAGGCAATAAATTCTCCCAGCACAGATGACTGCAGATGAATGACAGGATGGAGCAAATTAAACTCAGCGATGTGATTGCGTTGAGAATGGAGGGGGGCTGCAGACCCACAGTGCATGTATACTCACACTGGTACATGTACACATGGAGTGTTTAATGCACCAGGGCCATCTTGACCCATTCTGGAAGTGGTGGAAGAGGAGTAGGTGTCCATAAGGAAGCAACCTCAGCAAGAAAGGAGATGAACCAGGCATCGCAGATTCCATGACACAGAAGTAGATGGTGGAAGAAGAGTAGGCAATTAGATTTCAAAGCTCCCAAGACCAACGTACCAGGCCCCAAAGAACCTGAAAACCCAAACTCCTCCTGCTAAAACATTCTAGGAGATGTAGGTTGCATTTAAGGGAAACAGGTTAACCCTCACCAATCTGCGACCTTTCAAACCCCATCACCAGCCAGCCAGCTTGCTCAGTTGGGTGCAATAATGTAGGCTGGGCAGAGAGATCAACTTAGTAAGCATTCATGGCTAAGAGAGGAGGGGGGCATTGAGAACACCTTGTACCATGGTACCCCCAAATCTCAAACTGGACTCTCCAGTCCCTGGAGTATATGGAGAGCACCCTCAAATACATTCTGCAGCCTCTTGCAATTCAGGAGTTTTATGACAAACACAAAGGAGAACTCCTCAGCAGTCATGTCTGCTGGAAAGGGCTCAGGACAGATGAAAGGAAGTACTACTTCACACCATACACAGGTAAACTGTGGAATTTGCTACCACAAGATGTAGTGGTAAGGTGGGTAGTTTTCAGAGGGGAAGCTCATAGACACAGGAGGATAGGACTATCAATCACTATTAATTATTGTGGCAATGTATTTCCTCCATTGTCAGAGGCAGAGTGCTGCTGAATACCTTTTATTGGGAAACACAACTAGGAGAGTTGGCTTTGTTGCCCTCATGTCTTGGTAGTGGGCTTCACAGGGGCATCTAATTCACCACTGTGGTAATAGAATGTTGGGTTAGATTAAATATGGGTGAGAATTTTGTTTCAGTTCATTTTCCACACTTCAAAAATCTGGATGTGAGAGAAAGCAAACCGGATAGATTTGCCCATCCCTAAGGTCGCCCCCCCCGCCACACACTGTAAGGCCTGCAGACCTCATGACCCACCACGATCAATAGTGCCATCAGCCATGTATAGAACCCAGTTTAAGCTGTCAGTTTTGTTGCCCACCCAAAATACAAAACAACAGCAGTTGGCAAGCAGCCTGGAAATTAAAAATCGTAGATTCAATTCAACTTGGTGGGTCAAAAAGTTCTGCAGACCTGGTGCCCTTTCGTACTAATCAATTATAGCACTGTGATTCTACTTTAAATGTCATGGCAACATTCTATGATTTCCTGGGGTTTGCAGTTTAGGGACGGGCACTTAGAATTCCCTGCCAGAGAGCTCTCATGTCTCAGCACACTATAGATCCCAGGATGCAACCATGGCTGTTAATGAAGTATCTTTTGTTGACTACATCAAAAACGAAACATGATAGCTCCTCCAGTTAAACAAAACATCAGGGATCAAGAGAGCCAAGGAAGGGCTTCACAGGCACATGAAATGGCATTTTGACATCAGGAAGGATTTCCCTGAAAACAAGACACTAAAAAGGGATCAAAAAGCAAAATGTTTCCTTGCTTGGTGAATAATACAGGTTCTCATATGACCCTTCCAGAAGGAAAAACCTGAGAACCTGCCTAGGAGGTTCCCTACAAGTTTTGTTGACTTGATAATATGTTATAAGACTCAAATGTACGCCTTTAAAGATGCACATCTGCAGTAGGGACTCTCATCAAGTGCATTTCCCCCGAGGCATTTGTCAGTTGGTTTCCGGCCAGTCTATGTGAGTTTCAAAACACTCCTTTGACTTTCTAAGAGATTTAGCACATAGCAGTTCTATGTTTAACATTAAGAAAAGACTCCAACCAGTTACCACCCTGAAGATACTTGCATTAACATTTTTTGAGTCTAGACACACTACAAAGAGGCCAGGTGTATTCTGCTGGTGCAGTGCACCCACACGGGCATGCAGAAAGGCACCACATATATGTATGTGGGGCTGTTTTGGATGCAACTGCATGACTCTGCCACACAAGGGGCAATATGTGTGCCTAAAGCAGTTAATTTTATGTTTGGGATGCACAGAAGAACAACAGGGAACAGTCAGTGTGCACACACAGCTGTAAGCCAGAGATATAGCAAGCGTATGCACAAAGAAGCACTGTGAGCGCACTCCCCCCATCAGAATGAGACGTGAGGTGGTCCTTTTGCCCTGTGCCTGCAAACACACCAAACGATGTAATGGTGGTAAAAAAAAATTATTAAAAAAGAAAAGCCAAGCATTGACGGGAGAATGAGAAAAGGAGACAAACCCAACTGAAACACGAGATGCAGCATGCACGGGGCTGGCTTCCTGCTTCCTGCTCCTCCTCCTCCTGCTCCAGCCGCCTAGTACCTTTGCCTCTGTAGGGAACTGGGTCTCTCAGAGCCGAAGGAAGCCACCGCATCTGGTGGCCGTGACCACGATACCCCGCCCATCTGCTGCAGCTTGGTGCTCAACTCGCTGATGATGCTGGCCTTCATGGTGGACAAGGGGGAGGCCTTGGGCTCCTCCCAGGGCAGCTGAGATTTCTGTGGCAGCTCTTTGCCCGGCTCGGGGGCTGTTGGCTGCTGGTGGTAGGGTGGGGCAGGTGTCAGGGCAAACATGTTCTCAGTACATGCGGAAACTGAGATGGTAGAGCTGGTGGGGGTAGCCACTGGCATGCGGCCCGGGAAGGGCCGGGAGCGTAGCTTTGTCTGCAGCGGGCTCTTATCTGTGGTGCTGCTGCCGCTACCACCACTGCCACCCACTCCTCCTGCGCTGCTATTTCCACCAAAAGCTTGCCCATCCAAGTAGGTGATGTAGGTGTCCAAGAGCTCCGTGCCTTCCCCAGACATGCTGGACAGTGTGGATACACTACTGATGGTCTCCAAGTGGTGGTCGCTGCTGCTTCGGCTGTCTACCTCCTCGATCCCTGAATCTGTCACAGCTTCTGGAGCTTCTGCTGCAGGGATGGCAATGGATGAGACAACAGAAGAAAAGTTGACATGAGGGGCTTCCTTGGTTTCAGTGGTCCCAGCCTGGGTAAGGGTGGCCACCTCGCTATCATAGGATGTCAAGCTGGAGGCCGTGGAATCTAAGGTGGTGGGGGCTGCGGGAGCAGCTGGAGGGGGCACTGCTACGGGCAGCTCGTTTGCCCCTTTGGGTGGAGACTCGGGTTTATCAAAACTATTGGAGAACTCGAGGGGGGGTGGGAGTGGCTCTGTGAAGACGAATTCATCGTCAACATCAATGGAAGGGGCTGGTGGAGGTAAGACCAACAGTGGGAGCCCATTTTCTTCGGCCACCCGCTCCACGGGCGCAGCAGTGACCTCCACTTTCCCACTCTCATGGCCCCCTTCCTCCTCTTCCTCTTCCTCTTCTGTTGGGCGGCAGTTCTCCATGAAACGCACGTGCAGCTCCAGCTTCTCCCCTTCCTCGGGCCGTTTCTCCCAAGGTGCAGCTTTAGTTGAGGCTGGAGATGGAGGCGGCTGCTGCTGCTGTTGTTCAGGCAAGTGATGCCGGGGGCTCTCCAGTTCTTTCCGCGGTGATGCTGGCCGTTGTTGGTGGTGATGCTGCTGCTGCTCTGATGTCCCCCAGAGGCGCAAGATGGAGCTACCAGGAGATTCGGGAGTCTTTGGTGACTCTCCAAACCGAGGCGAGGATGGGCGCGAATGCCTATCTTCTCGGCTTTCCTGCTGGGACTGAGACTCCTTTAAGGCCCGTTCACGAGCCACTAATGCTAGACCCAAGGGGGACCCAGGATCTAAAATCTTTCCTGTCAGGGGGTGAATGAGAGGAGTTGAGTGGGACTGGAGCTGTGGCAGGAAGCTGGAGCACACAGAAGTGAAGGCGCTGGTGGTGCTGGCTCCATATGTTTTAGCGGCACGCGACTGAAGGTAAGCAGAGCTGCTCCCAGCACCGGTGCTGCTGGCAAAGCTGGGAGCCATGTTGAGCTGGATGTATGGCTCGCTGGAGAACATGCCTTCATCAATGGATTTGGAGTGGCGGAGACGAGGCATGGGCGTCTGCTGAGACTCATCATCGGGCTGCTCAGTGGAAAGGAACAGGGCGGACTTGCGGCGAGCTTCACTGTACCACTCCCGGTCACGGCGTGCTGCCCCAACCAAGGCTGCCCCAAATTGACTGGTGAAATCCATGCTGTTGTGGAGCTGGAGGGAAGGGACAGGCACTACTGGCTCTGGCTGGCTCTCTGCCTCCATGCTGCTTCCTTGGCTGCTGCGCCCGCTGCTGCTGGTAGAAGGAGCTTTAATGATGATGGTGGGGATTGGGATAGAGCTCTTCTCAGGTGGTGCAGATGATGGGGGCTGCAAAGAGGATGGCTGCATGGGTGAGGGGGGCGTGTTGCCTTGTTGCTGCTGGCGCTGCTCATCTTCTACTTTGGTCTGCTTAACCAAAGGCCCCTTGCGGCGCATGGGTTTGGTGGGGACGTACATTGCGGTGTTGGTTGCACGTGGGGGCAGGTTGTAGTAGCGGAGGTCAGGGGTATGGCCCCTCCAGCCACGGGCAGTTGCCCCTTCTGCCCCTTGCTCAGACTCTTGGCGGTAAAGGGACATCTTGTCACGGATGCGGGGTGGTGGTTCATAGGGCTGTTCTTGATGCAAGGAAGCAGAATACAACTTGGCCTCGGTGCTGGGGTTGAAGGTTGAGCGGGCTGAGGGTGTAACCCGTCCAGAAGCTGAGGGTGAGGTACTGCTGTACGGAGGGTCAGGTGGGGAAGTGGTCGGAGGAGGTGGGATGTCATCAGAACCGGGGACTGAAAGGCTCCGGCTAAACTTCATGCCAGGCGGAGCGAGGTAGGGCTTATCATCCTCAGCAGCTCCTGCAGGCAGAAACAACGCAACCATGACTGAATTGTTCTCCTATCCCTCCAGTGTCTAACCAAAGAGAATAATCTTCCTCCCAACCTGGCTGAGCACCTCTAGATTTACTTTTGTGAAATGTTAATACAATGCACAGACACAGCAAACTCATTTCATGGGTAAATATTTATTCCCACCAATGGTTATTGCCCAGGCTATTGCTCCTAAGATTTATTGCTTCAATAAGTTGTGTTTTTGCTCCAACATGTCATAGTAAGCCATCATATGATGACTGCTTCAGACAAATAGAATATGGCAATTTCCCTCCAGACTTAATTTGTGAAACCCCCCATCTGGTGCCCTTCAGATGTTTTGGATTACAAACTGCATCAGTTCCCCAACCAGATGATGGGGCATGAAGGGAGTTGTAGTCCAAAATATCCAGCCAAGTTGTCAAAGGTTCCTTAGATAATTTAGGGGATCTGATTCTTCCTCTTCATCCCAGAGCTTATTTGACTCCCTCCAGACCCCGTCTCACCAATAGATTTCTGGCGGAGCATCATGCCTGGGGGATGACTGGCTGGTAAATATGATGGGCGCTCATAGCTGGCCTGACCAAGACGGTGCTGTTCAAAACTGGGCTGAAAGAAAAAAAAGAGAGAGAAAAAAGCTAGAGATGTGGTGAAAAAGGGCAACTGAAAGGAATGAAGAAGCATGTGTATCGTGTTGTATTCCTCTAGACAGAATTCAAGTCGTGTATGCTCACAAGAGATTGGAAGGAACTACAAGGGCCATCTAGTCCAACACCCTGCCATGCTGGAATATGCAGCTAAAGCACTCCCAAGTGATGGCTATTCAACAGTTCAAAGATCTCCAATAAAGGAAAGTTTACTACCCTCTGAGGCAGCACATTCCACTGCTGAACAGCTCTTACAGTCAAGAAGTTCTTCCTAATGTTCAGGTGGAACTTCTTTTCTTGCAATTTGACTCCACGGGTATGTGTCCTAGTCTCTGGAGCAGCTGAAAATAAGTTGGCTCCATCTTCTATGTGACGTCCCTTCAGGTATTTAAAGAAGGCTGTCCTGTCACTTCTCAATCTTTTATTCTCCAAGCTAAACATACCCAGCTTCCTAAGCTGTTCCTCACAGAGCTTGATTTTCAGACCTTCTACCATCTTGATTGCTCCTCCTCTAGACAGGTTCCAGCTTGTCAATATCCTTCTTGAACTGCAGTGCCCAGAACTGGACACAGTACTTAAAGTGAGGTCTGAGCAAAGTAGAATAGAATGCTGCTACTGTTTCCCTCAGTCTGGACACTATATTCTTGTTGATACAAGCTAAAATTGAATAGCGAGGGAAAGTGGAATACCCTACTTGGAATGACCATTTCAAATTCCAAACAAGAACACTTCTGTAAGGAAGAAAAAAATACATTGCTAATTCTGTTACAAGCCCCACTCTTAGGTCATTTTCTCTCTTTGCAAAGTGAAACTTGAGCTTAAAAAAACACCTAGGATGAACATTTCTGCACAGCAGAGGTCTATCCTCCAGAAAAGTTTTTTTAAAAATAAAACATTAACAATAGGAACTGGGGTGGAAGGCTCATGAAATGGTGAAGCATTAGTCTTTCCCAAATTCGTTGATCTCCAGTGGTGCTGGATTACAACTCCTATCACCCATGGGTATAATGATAAGAGTTGAAGTCCAGTACATTTGGAAGGTGCAAGACTGGGAAAGGTTACTGCTACTCCAATACCCCCTCCTCCTCCCAGCATTTTTCTTTTCTTCTTTTAAAGTCATCACTGACTCCTCCAACCATAGTCCACCATCCTACCTCGGCAGAGAAATAATTCTTGGCGGTGCCACGGGACTTTCCCAAGGAAGGAAGCCCTCCACTTCCACACCCGTCCCCTACGCTGATAGTCTGTTGAGCTGCTGCCAGGATCTCGTCCAATTTGTCTACAAAGAGGCAGAAGCAAGAAGAGGAAACCTATCATAAAAGAGCCTAGACCCCAGTCATCACAGTACAGTGCCCCATAAGGAGCAGCCTCACCCTCTCTCTAGCCATTAGGCTCAGCCACTGCTCTTCCTCATCACTCCAGTCATGAGCAGAAAATGGAATCCATGAATCTTAGTTGATCTCTTTGTGCAGGTTATAGGACTACACTAAGAGCAAGCTGTCCTTTGTGTGGTCTTTTAATATTACATTATTCCTACTCCTACACCTACTCCTACTAGAACCACCACGGTTCACTACTGTGTTTTAAATTAATGGAGAAGGAATACATATGTGAGATCTAGGATAACTAACCAGTGACAAGTTAACCTAAATATGCATTCTTGGAGAATCACAAGAATATATAAAGAAGCCTTATGCTATTGTCCATCTAGCTTGGCACAATCTACTCCAGGATACTGTAGTTGTCCACCTGTTGGGACTTCAATTCCCATCATCACTGACCATTTGTCATGCTAGCTGGGGACAACAAAGGTTGGAGTCCTACAGCTATTGGAGGATCACAAATTTCCCACTGGCACATTTTGTTCAGGACCTAGCCAACACTGCTGGGCTGTACCCCTACACTCCATCGGGAACCAGCATGTTTGATAATGAGAGCTGGCAATCCACTTTTTAAGGAGGCTGTTACCTGTTCTATGCATCTTAGTTCTTCCTACCATGTTGTACAATAATGAAGAAGCATGACTCCTCCATAGGACAAACGGACTAAATGCAAGATCTTATGCTGTGTTCACTCAAAAAATGGCCAAAAAATCCTCCAACCCCATATCCTGTGACCTGCACAAACCTATAGATTATTCTGGAACTCCTTCTCCCACTCACCTACCCCTAGTTTTTGTAATAAAGCAGTAGAAGTACTGTATTCTCAGCTTAAGGTATCACAGGGAATGCAAACCTCCTCATCAAATGTCTTTAAAAGCTGTTACAATGTCTACTGATTATGGTGATGATTTCAATGTTTTAATTTTTTTAAAAAATGTTTCCAGTTCTGTTTGTTAGTTGTACTGAGCACTCTTTTGGGGTAATGGAAAAGGGGGAATCCATCAATCAAATATGTGCAAAGACATCCTCCTACCTAGTGTCAGTCACAGGTTGGGGAGGGGCATGCATTTTTACTCACTCAAAGCCATTTGATAGACTGTCCGCTTCTTATCAGTGCCCATCGCTGGTTCATAATCTGCAGAGACAATAGGAGGGGAGGATAACAGGGGGTGCAGGGGTGGGAATAGGTGATGGTGTGTCAGGGAGGATAGGTTTGTGAGGCTGCTCGCGCAGAAGTGACAGATGAGAGCATCGGTGGGAGAGTGCAGAGCAGAGCTGGGTAAGAGGCAATGAGAGGGAAGCAGGTGGGTCAGTGTGTGTGTGAAGGGAAGGTGAGGAATGTGAGACACTCACCTGCTTTCTTTTTCCAGGGGGAGACTGAATGGTGGGAGGGAGATAGTAAGAGGGGAAGAAATTAGCACCATTTGTCTGAGGACAGACTATTGGGAAGGAGGCTTGAAAACCCCCCTTTAGACCATGGAATCAGTGGGAAGGGCATGATAATGGGTAGAAGATGCTGGAGAAGAGAAGGAACTAGAGACACTAAGCCATCTGTACTTGCCTGCCACTGTGGATGTGGGGTAAGCAACCCTCTTACTCAGTACTGTAAGCACAGGCAGGCCCATGAGAGGTTAAATGTTATATAAAGTATGAAAACAAAATTAAGAACAAGCCCACTAGTCTCTTAACCTGGGGTGGAGAAGACGTGGCCCTCCAGTTGCTGTTACAGACTGTGATTCCCATCAGCACTAGCCAGCAGAACCAATGGTAAGGAATCCAGAGTTGCAGTCCAACAACAACTGGAGGGCTAGATGTTCCCTGTCTCTGTGCTCACTCTTTTCTGGCTGGAGATCTACGGAAAAACCTACAGGCACTATTGTACCCAAATGTCATTAGAAGTAAATAACTTTAAACATATTAGGTTACTTGTATATACGCTTTGCTATTTTGCAATGGTTCCTCATTTCCCCACCCTATGAAAACCTCTGCCTAAAGGCCTACTCTCTAAAGCTTCCCTCCTCTATAAAGGATGGCTGACAATAGTAGATAGAACAAGGCCACGGATCAGGGTAGGGAAACCTTCCTTAAATAATGAGATGACTCACAACAACACAAAAGCCCCTGTGTCTCCATTTCTGAGAAAAATGAGCAGCACATGTGCACATGTCTGTGTATGTAATCTAGACAATAGTTTTCTTATTATTGCTGCAATACTGGGAGTCAAGGCGCAAGAACTCACCTTTCTCTACTGGGATAGGTCACATTTTGAGAGTCCCAGGCAGCAGTGGGTGGACATAAAAAAGATGTAAAAAGAAAAGAAGCAAACGAACAGTTCCCACCCCTTCTATACAAGAAAAGGGACTGGGGGAGGGGAGAAAAAGGGATGGGTATGTTTATCTACCAAGGTATACTCTAAATTTTGTAATCATCCCAACCTCTTGAAACTCAGCACAATAGAAATGATGATTTTGGTTGCATAACTCAAACAAAATGTGGCTTAATTTTCTAAGTTCATTCTAACTTTAAGCAGATCTTGACATTCTTGAGGAATATCCATCAAACTGTTGTACAGTATTCCATAGGCAAAATGGTGAAACTGATTTTTTTTAAGAAAATACACTCAACTTCAAATTCACATGATTCAAAAGATGTTACTTATATGAAGAGCCATTTGGGCATTTATATACAGACAGTCCTATATTTCTGGTATTTTCAGATGGTACTGCCCTACACTTTGCTTAATATGCCTCTCTTGCCATACTGAAAATGCTTCATAAGCAAGGAGCTCACATATCCTGTTATATCAGGAGCAAAAGGATATTGCTATTAGTAAGCTAGTTTACCTGCTTAATTTGAGGGCAGATTTGCGCAGACTGGAGTAAAATATCCAGACATCATCTTTTAAGAACCTGCTCCTGGGCTTTGCATAAGCAGAACACCCAAATCAACGACTAGACTATGGATGAAACCCTCTTGGGTGGTTCAAAGGTGATTCTCCTGCTACAGAAGCCTCTCTAGGAGCCCCCTACTTGTACCTGGTTCCCCTCTCCTCTTTGGCTCCTCCTGTTTCCATAGGCAGTACACAGAAACAGAGGAAGCTGCTTTATACTGAATTAGACTACTGGCCCATCTATCCCAGTATTGTCAGTTTTAACTAGCACCAGCTTTCCAGAAATATAGACAGGATTCTTTCACAGCCCTACCTTGACATACTTCCTGTGCCCTGGTGGTCTCCTATCCATATACTAACCAAGCTAGATCCTGTTTAGCTTCCAAAACTAGATATGTGCTCAGGGTGGTGTAGTAAAATAGTAGCATTTGGGTGGGAGGGTGGAGCATCCATTCACAAGTTAACTGTATCTCTACTCTTCAGTGGTCTGCAGCACACAGTCTCACAAAAAGAGATCCCTGGGAATATTTAAGCGATGTTTACAAGGGGATTCCCTATGTCTGAATCTGGGCTCCTGGATGTGGAAATTAAATTATTTTAGGGGAGAAGATTGCCCAAATGCCAGAAAGAACCCCATGATCCAGCCCCCTAGCTTTTCCTCATTGCTGCCTCCTCTGTTCAAGCATGCCAGAGTTGTGAAAAGTACAAGGAGAAGTAGCAACAGCAAAATTACAAAGAGAAGTAGCAAATGTACAAGGAGAGGTAGCAACAAGGAGAAGTAGCAATTGGTCCTGCCCTCTCCCTTCCAGATAGTGGTAAAGATTGGGCACAGAGGAAAGGGCATGCGAATAGGCTGTGGTGACACTAGGAAAGAGGTGGGGCTAATAAAAGCATGTATCATCCAAGGGCCCAGGAAATCTGAAGCCACCAAGGACTCCAGTAACCAGAAAAAAATGTTCTGCTATTGTAATAAGCAGAGCTTGGAAAACTTACTCTTTTGGACTATAGATCCCAGAATCTCACAGGCAGCATGGACAGTGGCTAATAATGGCACTGAGAATTCTGAGAATTTTCATGCAAAAAAATTAACTTTTACAGGCTCTACCTTTTTTTAAGGTAAATTGGGTTCAAATGGAAAAACCAAGATGCATTGCATGTACAAAATTCTGAGTGCATGATTTACGCTGCTGACACACTGCAGAAATAATGCACTTTGACACTGCTTTAAGTTGCATGGCTCAATGCTATGGAATTCTAGGAGTTGTATTTTTTTCCCCCTGAGATACAGTTTTCCCTTCATATCCACGGATTTAAGTATTCATGACTTGAAAATAATCTTAAAAAAAATAATAATCTAAAAAGCAAACCTTGATTTTGCCATCTTATATAAGGGACACCATTTTGCTATGCTATTGCATATAATGGGACTTGAGTATTCATGGATTTTGGTATCCACGGGGGGTCCTGGAACCAAACCCCAGCGAATATTCAGGGACAACTGTATTCAGGGACAACTTCTCTGTCAGAGAGCTCTGATGCCACAACAAACTACAAATCCTAGGATTCCACAGGATGGAGCCATGATAGTTAAAAGCGTGTCAAACCACATTATTTCTGCAGTGTGCCAGCAGCCTTAGCCTCAGTCATCAGTTTGCAAGTCTCCTGCTTTAAGAACACAGCTACACATCTTTGAACTGTAAAATAGGACAGGGTGGTGTCACTAATAATTTGAGCAAGTAACTAATAACAGGGAGAAGGAGTAGCCTACAGGCTACAGAAGGATGCATGTATCTACTCTACAATCATCACACCTCTGCACATACAAATACTAGTATCTTGGTCTGTCTGTTGGTCACACCGTGCTTTTCATCAAAGCTTGGAAAAATTCCTTCTTTGGACTATGACTCCCAGGACCCTCCAGCCAGTATAGCTAGTGCTAGCTGGTAAATCAGGGCGATGTCATTTTTAAAAAGTGACTTTTCTAAGTAACGCAGTGCACGGCCCCTTCCTCTCGTACCTATGAGAGAACTAGCACTGGGGTAATTTCCCACATAGATAGTTGGGGTACTGGGGCAAATTCCCACATAGATTGCTGCTGGGCCCGTCTAGATGGTTAAAAAACTCCTCATGGAATTTGTGGGGAATTCCATCCGTCTTAATGAGATCCCATGTTGAATCACAGTATTTGGAAGGAGGGGGACCAAAACCCACAAAAACTATGCCAGAGGGTCTTTTCCATAGTTTTTTTAAAACTGAAGGAGAAATCGAACTGAATTGCATCACTGTGCATTCCCAAGTGGATAGCTGATTGGTTGGATGTGCACAGGGGGTGGAGCTTGCCAACAAGGCAGCACCCAGAACAGCCATGTTGGATTTTCCCCATTGTGATTGTGTGTTGAGGCAACGAAACAGCCTTTCTTTTTTTCTCTAAGCAGAAGATCACTCTTCCACACCTTGGATTTAGTTTTTTGGTTTTTTAAAAATACTGTTTGGCGGAGGCAACTTGGAGAGAATAAAACCATGAGTAATTCACTCGCACCCGCTGGTATGCCCGTTTGAACAGCAAACACAGATAGGTTCGCACACCAGTGATCTTGAAAAAAAATTGTGGAGACAAATGAAAGCTGCTGCGAATTGGTGTTACAGCACACCAATCCACATTTTATTTCCTCATATAGATGGGCCTGCTGTTGTGTGTTGTCAAGTCATTTCCGACTTATTGACCCTAAGGTGAACCTATCATGGGGTTTTATTGGCAAGATTTGTTGGGGGGGGTTGCCTTTGCCTTCTTCTGAGGCTGAGAGAGTGTGACTTGTCCAAGGTCACCAAGTGGGTTTCCATGGCTGAGTGGGGACTCACATCTTGGTCTCCAGAATCATAGTCCAATGCTCAAACTGTTACACCAGGGAGGGCAAATTCCTGCACATCCTTAGGACAGGAAATGGTAAGAAGGCATCACCAGACTTACCCATTTCCTCCAACTCAGAAGTCATAGATTTGGAGCGCAAGGAGATGGCTGGAGGGGGCAGTCGTCTCGCCTGCTGTGGTGCAGCCGCTGTAGTTAAAAACAAGAAAGCAGCTTTGGGGGCTTGTTTTTTAAATCAGACTCTCTTCCTCTGGCTTTCATAATCAGTCCTTCCCGTGATTAGAGGTGCAAAACCTCAACTATTTCATCTTTGCATGCAAGACCAAAAAAATAAATAAAAAATACTAATTGTAGTTTTCTCCTTGCTGCAAGATAAAATGTACATCCTTCCCTGTATTCAAATGTCCTGAAGTGTTGTGTACAGGAATTATTCTGCAGAAGAAAAAAACCATGGTTTTTTGCACAAAAATACTTGTTATCTTCACAGAAAACAGTGTGGGTTGTTGTTGTTGTTTGTTTGCACAAAATCCCCCAATGCTTCCTTAGCAGAATAATTTCTCCACAACACTTCCAAGCAGCAAATATCAGGAGGAAATTGCACAAAATTCTCACTGGTCTATTCTTTGTTCCAATATAGTTTCCTAGCATTTTTCAAGCTGCAAACACATAACTAAAAATATTATTTCCCTCTTTAATCCTGACCACTTGGACCTCAATCCTCTCTCAAAAAAAATATAGAGATCCACATCCCACTTCAGCTCTCAAGACAACTTGGAAGCCATGTACTCACCCACTATGGCAGAGATGGCAACATATGTCCCTCCAAAACTGCATGCAGCCCCTGCCTTTGCTCACCATTAGCTATGGTGGCTAGGGCTGATGGGAATTGCAGTCCAGCATCAAGAGGGCCATAAGGTTACCCACCCCTGCACTAGGGCAAAGACAACAAGAAGAGAACATGCCAGTACAAAAACCAGAAGGGAGAATTCTCAGAAGCCAATTCTAATTACCCCCCCTTAAGGAAGCTAAAGTAATTTACCCCTGAAGAAGAGTAATAAGACTCATATTGGGGACTAAAGCATTGTTCATGTTCATCACACACCTCTGAAGTCTCTTTTCCTTTTCTAAGGCTGTAATCCCATATGCACTTACCTCAGTGTAAGAATCACTGAACTTAATGGGACTTACTTCTGACATATATAGGATGGTGCTATTCCTTTCTAAGCACAGGTTATATCAAGGAGAATTCAGGTGACCCAGTTCCAAAAACCTTCAGTTTCCAAGAACACTGCAGGGGGGAGGAATCTGCCTTATACCCAGGATGTTTCAAGACTAGGCTTTTGTCATGCAGCTGCCCCGCTACAAATATGGCACTGTTTTCCATCACTGAAATCGTCTGATCCCTATCCAGAGGGTTGGCACCCTACTTTTCAAACCCACAAGACCCAACTTCTCCTCCAAACATTGCTTGCATTCTGTTTCCTTGAATTCTTGAAAAGAAGAAAATTCTGTTTTCAATCTAGAGGACTTGCCACCAATAGTGCCATCACAGCAGGATGTTGGGGGCAGATGCTCAGTGGAATGAGCAGAAGAGCCCCCAAACACAGAAGGACTGGCTTACTACATTTTGAAATAAGTGAACTAATACACATTATCACTTAAAGCAAGGGTATAGAGGGCCAAATGATCATTTGAAGTAATTGAAGAAATATACATCACCTTCTAAAGTATATACTGCGGGGGGAGGTGTAAGACCTTCAAGTCCAGGGTCTAAAATTACTTAATTACACCACTGATGAGCACTCCTGCCTTTTACCCCACCACTAGGCCTTACAAAGCTCAGTAGATCTTTCCCATATTTACTGCTGGAAATCTGCTGTGGCTTATCACAGAAAGCAGTGGTATAGTACCTTTCTTTCTCATGGCTTCCTCCATTTCTGGGTTCCTTGTGACCATCACAACCTTCACCATCAGGTTATTGCCACCCTGTCGGATCATGTTGACAACTTGTCGATGACCAACCTTCACCACATTCTGTCCATTTACCTAGAGTAAAGGACTATGGTTAAGTTGCTGCAGGTGGGAAGCAGGGTGGTAGGGAGGGGGCAATCATGGCAGTACTGCTGTCTCCAAAACCAGTGTTTCCACCATTCTCTCCCTCTGCTCTTGGACCACTTTGATCCCCATGTTTCTCCCAGTCAGCAACAGAGCAGGTAAAGAACTTGGGGTCACCCAATAAGATAGATCAGCAGTAGATTCAGGGCAGACAAAAGGTAAGTACAGTAGTTTTTCACATAATTCATTAACAGATTTCACAGCCCCAAGACAGGATGGTGGGCACAGGTTCAAGTGCCTTCAACAAGGATCAAACACAATCAGAGAGAATCAATGGCTACTGTTCATGGCAGTAAAATGGAGCCTCTGTATTCAGAGGCAATGTATCTCTAAATACCAACCATTAGGGAGCACCAAGAGAGAATATTGCCTTCATGTCCTGCTTGTGGACATCCCAGTAGCATCTGCTTGCCACTATGGGAAGCAAGAAGCTCAAATAAATGAAGCTTTGCTCTAATCCAGGAGAACATTTTCTCCAGTGATATATCAATCAATTTTGCAGTTGCTCATTGTGACAGCCTCTATAGCCATATTCCCAAAGGGAATCCCAATATTGATCCATGCCAATAGATCAGTTCAAGCAATTTTCATCTTGACCAAGAGCAGGACTTTTGTAGAGCTAGTGGGTATTAATGGCTGTTAAAGAGACAGCCACCCCAAAATATTTTGCATTGCAAGAACATCTCACAATCATATATTGTTTCTGGGAAAATCTGTTCATTCCCCTTCTAGCTATTGTTAGAACTGTAGCTAAGCTTAGAAGGGGAAAGGAAGCTGGGGTCGTTGTAGCAGATGACATCATCACCCTGGTTAATCAAAAAGTCCTGGTGTGTCAACCCTGTCAACTCCTGACTCCACTGAGCCACTGTTCTTCATAGTGGTGAAAAGATTATGGTGGTGGTGATATTTGAAGAGGGCACAATGATACTTATATGTTTGCAATATACACCATTCAATGGAAATTCTACATGAAACATTTGAAAGAATCGTTAAGAAAGAGCCATCGAAATGGTGAAATTCTAATTTCAATGAGGAAAAACTGTGGAAACATAATAAAGCTTTAAAAATCACTGACCTAAAAGTGTGGGAGTCCAGTGCAGCTGCCCAAGGAAGCACTTGGGTGTCCACATGCACCTTACCTATGGAAAGGCGCATGGCATGAGAATCTGCAAAGTCTCATTTATGTGTGCCCTGGTTACATCCAGACTGTCATGAGCTCTATGTGGGGCTGCCTTTGAAGATGACTCAGAAACTTCGGTTAGTGCACAATGTAGATTGTTTTAATCCTTGCTGGGTTTAGCTGTTTGGATCATATTGCACCAGTTCTGTACCAGCTGCACTAATTGCTGGTGTACTCCTGGGCACAAATTAGAAGTGCAGGTTTTCACTTTTAAAGCCTTAAACTGTAGATGCAACCACAAGGCCTATGGGCTGCAATAGGCCTTCCCCAGTCCCTCTTGGACCCCTTTTACCTATACAGTACATTGTTCCCCCATGCTTTCATCAGCGCTGTCTACGCACAATCCTAAATATACACTGGACTGACTATGTGACGAATGTTGCTGTTCTTGAGCAAGCAGGGATCACCAGCATTGAGGCCATAATATTGAGAACTCTGCTGCGCTGGGCAGGGCACGTTTCTAGGATGGAGGACTATTGCCTCCGCAAAATAGTACTCTACGGTGAACTCGCCATGGGTCAGCGTAAGAGGGGCACTCCAAAAAAGCGATACAAGGACTCCCTGAAACAACATCTCAGGCTCGGCCAAATTGATCACCAACAATGGTCCGCCCTGGCCTCACATTGGGGGGCCTGGAGACACACTATCCACAATGCTGCAGCCTTATTTGAGAACTCATGCTGAACAAGTCTTGAAGAGAAACGACAACGCAGAAAGAATCCCAACCCGGAAACATCACCCAAGGAGACCTTCTGCTGTGCTTTCTGCAACCGGACTTGTTTATCTCGGATTGGCCTTTTTAGTCATCAGTGTGCTTGCAGAAAGTGAGGGATGAGTCCTTCCTGAATTTTTGTTTGCGAAGAAAAGCCAGAGAGAGAGAGAGACATTTTTTTCCCAGATGAAAAAGGAGAACTGCCACTCCTATGTAAATGCCTCCAGGAACAGAGAGTCTTCTTTAAAACAAGGTACAACTGCCCTGTCTCCTGCTCTTGTTTTGCTCCAAAAAAGAGGTTCTACAAAACCAGAACTCCCAACACCTCTGCTTCCATGGGTGGACAATCTGGCACAGCCTGTGACAGGTCCCAAGGGCAGAAAATTGGCCGCTGGAGTTTGTCCAGCCTCGTCTTTAATGCTCTATGTCCAGGTTGTTTGAAGACTACTGGCTTCCTTAGGAATCTGCCTGTGTGTTAACATCATCACTGGAGTTTCTACTTGCTGGCTCACTGTTAAGATCTGTCAGGTTGGAAGGTACCAGAGTGAAGGACTTTGGTGATGGCCCCTGCTCTGTGGAACTCCCTTCCTTTATATGCAGCTGTTTTTTAAAAAATGTTTTTTTTTTAAATATACAGGTATACCTCAGTAAACAAAGCCTCTGACAATGAAGTTCCTTTTTTACAAAAGTTTTTTTTTAAATGCTTGCCCAGCCCTTTTCCTTCTTGTCCTCTATCTAGCTGGACTTTTAAAATGCAGCATTGGCATTGGAAGGATAGTGAAGAAGGGCTGGAAAAACAGAGACTTTTGATGCTAACTTGCAGCAGCATTTTCCCATTAAATAATGCAATAACACTTGAGCTGGGAAAGAATGGGATTCTACTCTATCTATTCCCACTATAGCTGCGTATGTGTTAACAGGCAAGGTAAACAGCAGCTGCCTCCAGAATCCCTCCCTGAGCATGCATGAAGAGCAAAACAGAGAAAAGGAGGGAAAGGAGAGTAGTCTGCCCCATTACCTATTCCCAGCAGGTTAAGCCTAGATCCATATGTTTGGCCACCAAAATAGAAATCATAAGAACAGTGGAGGCTGGAAAGAAAAAATAATTCCTGGATGCAGGAATAATTCCTAAATGCTTTCCTCTAGAAAGCTCAAATTGATTTTGTTTACTTATGTGAGGCTTACCTGACCTGGTTGTTTCATTCTACGTGTAGCTATTGTTTAGTTCTAAATAAAAAGTTTGCTGAAACATGTTGGAATACCTCTTCTTTTCTGCAGTGTAGGAACCTATCCCTATGCTTTCTTGTTATTTCTGAAGCTGGGACCATATTTTCTGTTAAAGAAATAATCTCCAGGAACACATCTACTTCATTAATGGAGGTATACCTGTATGCAACTTTTTTTTTTTACTAGTTCACTGTAAAGTGGATTTGAAATTAAGTTTATGGTTTTATGAAGTTGTCACATGATAAAAAATGGTATGTTTTATACCATAATAAGCTGCACTCTTCCTCTGGCTTGGGGAAACTGCACTCTTCAAGGTTGCTAAGAGATGCATTATAATAATAATAATAATAATATTATTATATTATAATAATATTAGCAATATTAGCAATAAAAACAAATACCTATATATTGTTCAATTGCTTTTTAAAATAACTTTTTATACATTTTTACTGGTGTTTTTGTACACTTTTCATCTATTCTGGTTTTATACTCTATAAAACTCTTCGAGATAGAATACTGAGTAAAAGTGGGATATGAATGAATAAAATAATAACAACAACAACAATCACAGTCGTAGTAGTAATAATAATAATAAAGAAGAAGAAAAAGAGAGAAAAAAAGAAGAATCTTGAAGCAAGTTCTTGTGCCAAACCATTACCTCAATGAGGAAATCCCCCATGCGGAGACCAGCACGCCAGGCCACGCCTCCTTCATCCACTGACTCTAAGTACTGCAGAGCGGGGAAAGCTGGGGTGGGTGTGAACTCCTCAATTGGGGTCTGCGCTGTAAAGAGAAAGATGTGTTAAATAATGCCCCTGGGAGCTAAGCCCAAGTCAGACTGGGAACCTGGAGGTGTGGTGGTACAGGAAGGCAAGGCATGGGATCTTGGCCTTGCTTGGCATTTCTATAACATTTACTCCCTTGGAAAGCTTATAAAAACTCACTTCAAGTCCCCAAACTTTTTTTGAAGCCAAGAAGTGGTGACAGAGCTTGGGAAGTGTTCACAAAACCAGAGTCTTTGAGCATAGTGTCAAAATACTTTTTCTTCCCATGTTTTGCTAAAAAATCACAGTTGGTAGGGCTGACCCAAACTTTTTTTGCTGCCTGAGGTAAAAAAGAATATTGCACATGCAATAGACCCCAGCATACATGCACAAGCTGACTGGACTGGTAGCAGAACCTCACTTCAAGGCTGGTAAGGGCTTTGCCTCCTCCACCACACATAGACAGCTCTGTCTTCAAGCAGAGAGGAGCAGCTGGCAAGTTCATGAAGTACCCAGGTAGATACCACCCAAGCCTCCCAGTACCTACTGCTCAATTCCCTCTACATAATAATAGGATTGGCCCTGACATCCATCTTTCACCCATATCTGAGATTAGGAGGCAGGTCCCTAGGTCAAGGCACATCTTGGACATGGATTTGAGTACTGGCCTCTCTTGCTTTTGAGCACAATATAACCCCGGTACTGACGTGTAATGCAAGCCATAGATCAAGAGTTGGGCTGTTTGTCCTTCCATCCTGGAAGGCTAAATCCTCCACTTGGGTGGTAACACCTGCTACTCACTCTTTGCCACCATTTTCCTGCCATTCTTGTGTTTCTGTTCCCTCTTAGGCTCTTGCTTCCCTCTATCAGCTCTTCCTCTGGCCATCATAATGTAAGGATAGTCAACCTGCAGGTTAACCAACCCACATCAACTTATTTTGGATATACACCAACATGGACCCCAGAGTGGAAGAAAGCAGTAGAAGTGGACAAGAGGGCAACTGGAGACCTGGGCTTCTTTGACAACCAGCCCCTTGCAGCCCTAGTCACCAACGGTGACACTAACTCCTCCTCTCACCCTTCGCCCCTCTTAGCACAAAGCCAAAGCCTTCGTTGTCCTTCTTCTGCAGCAGCACTGTCTTCTCTTTAATGATGTAGTCACTACAAAGAAAGAAGACAATAAGCATAGGTTAGGAGACAGCTAGATTTCAAAGAGAATTCCCAATCCAGATTTTCTCTTTCTCTCACTCTCCCAAATGCACAGAGAAAAACCAGAGCATATTACTTTGCCCCCATGTTCCTCATGCTGCCAAGATAGCATCATTCATGCAGGACATCCGTGGTGCGCCAGGTCTGCACAACTTGTTGGCTCTAAACCTCCCATCTTTCCCCCGCTCTCCCATGCCAGTACAAAGCTCAACTGCTGCAAGTGGAGCACGTTCTACTCACTTTCCAGAAAACTCACTGGAAAGGAAAACACACTTGTCAAGGTTCTGAAAGGGCACACAGAAAGCTTGGCAAAGGGAAACCTTAAGGCAGAATTTAGAAGACAATGCACAGACTCCTGCTGTCCCTGTAACACTGCAAATGAAAATACAAACCTCTTCCTGCTACACTCAGCAGAGGCACTGGAAGCCTAGAACACACTGCAATGAGCTTTCTGGCAAGCAGCATCCTTTCACTGCAAACAGAGAGGTCAGTCTACAGGGTAAACACACAGCCCACCTGAAATACACTGGACAATATTCCCTATCTATAACTTAGATAAATACCAGAGAACAAACTTCCTACTGCACATATATTCTCACTGTTCATAGAGCCCCAGTGCATAGGGCTCTACCATTGCAAATTTCATTCACAGAAAAGAAGAATGGCCAATACAGGAAACACTGCACAGGCATATCTACCAAGTGCAGTGACTACTGCATAGCATTTGCTACAAGCAGGGCAGATGAAATAGAGCTTTTTGTGCCAGGCAACAGTTCTGCAACACAGACTATATTGTGCATGTTCACTGAAGCTGCACCAAAACATTATGGGTTACATAGAACAAACAGCACCGGCCCAAACACACATGAACTACAGAAATATTTGTACATGCAAATACAGGGTCTCCTACAAATACAAAACGGTACTGCCAGTATAAAACACGCTGTTTTATATTGCCTCCCTCTGCATATCGCAGAAATAGTGCCACAAAGTAAGAAGCACAAGCAGCCACTCACTCCAGCTACAAAGAACAGCAAACATTGCACAGACCTCTGGCACTGTAAAAATAGACATCACTGTACAGTCCTTCCAAACTAGAAATGCAGTGCCTGCTGCCCATAGTGACAGCAAGTGTAAGTTTTATAAGAATTTCACAAAATCAAGTTCACTATATAGGACAAAAACATTTTGCCCATTTCACTGTGCAATCTGGGATGAAAGGGCCCAACGTGCCTCCATCCCCAATAGTGTTATTAGACTTTCAAAAGAGCAATAAGAGACAGTAGAAATTTATGACATGCAAGGTTGATAATCAGGAAGCAACTATTAACAAGTATTTAAATACCAACTGAAAGTATTGATTTCAGCCAAATAAAATTAACATGCTGTCCACATTCATAAGTGACACAATGGACATATTTGTGTCTTTATGAAGTGCCCACACCCCAAAGTACAGCATTTTTAGCCTCTTATTTAGTCTGTGTAACAGGAAAAGTTTTCCAGCTATTATTAGGAGACATCCCTTTATAACAAGGGACACCTGCCAGCCCCAAAAGACAGTTTTCCACCCCTCAAATAAGGAACACCTGACAATCCTACGCCTCAAAATCACTGGCAGAAGAAAGGACAGCAGATCCAAGTTATAAGGAACCCTAGATATGTAGCCCCTAACCAATTAGAGTTCCTAACATTGCATATGAAGTTGCCCTGCCGTTGTCTTCCTAAAATGGTGCATGAATGCCACCTCCCACTTATGTCATACATGTCATGTTATATGCTCATTGCCTGGGCTTGCAAAAACAAGGCCATAATCACACATCAAAAGGCCACACAAAAATACTTGGCTCACAACAGGCTGCATTTGGTTTGCTGAACTCTAGTTGTCCAGCCTGCCAGTCATAATACTTAAGTGAATCTATAACCAAGTATACCTTGGGAGCACAATGTAGGCCCAAGAGCTGACACATAATGTGCAAACAACAAAGCAGTATATACAAACTCCCTATGAGATGTAGTTAGGTATATATGAGAGGCATGTCTTTGAAGATATTTTTGAACAGCAGAAGAACACATACAGATAACACTGAAAGCACACAGATGTGTGATAGATACTACCATATATACGCAGCAATTATTGCAGCCAACAAAAGGTGATTTCCCAAGACACAGAGAACGCATGAATAACTGTTACAGAGGAATATATATGCTACCTTGCATAAGAGCATAGCTCACAGTGCTCACAACTGAACACTTCTGGCCAAGTGCATATCCATAGAATTCCTCAAAAGTACCCCCCCCCAAAAAAAATCCAAATCTCCACCCAATACAATGTGATGCCCAGAATCCCAAATATTTTTAAACTGCAAGCAGAACAGGCAAAAGAACACTACAATCCTAGTCAGTCTGCCTCCACCCCACATCCCACAGGCCTTCTTGGGTTAAGGAAGCTTTGGTATCTGTTGGGACCAATTGAAACACAATGCATCCTTGTCATTTTCAAGACTGATCCTTTGTGCTTCCATCAAGAGAAGGCAACAACAATTTACAGTAGTTCCAGATAAAAACTAACCTAGGATGTCCTGTTGATCTTCATTAAACCGACCAGTGGCAAAAAAACAAGAATGGGGAGACCCTTGCCTCATGTTCCCATCTTTTAACAATAATAATAAATAATAATAAAATTTATTTATATCTCGCCCCTCTATGAAATGCAATCGAGGCAGCTTACAACAATTAAAATATACATCCCAGACCCTCAATCCTACCCACCCCTTAAAATACAATTAAATAAATTAGGAATTAAAACATACTTTAAAACAAAATACAAAAATTAAAAATAAACAACCGACAGTGGCAGTAGTGAGGTCGGGACAAGCTAGATTTTCTTTTCTTTTTTAATGGGCGGGTATTCAGGAAAGGCCTGCCGGAAGAGATCGGCACCCCCTCATATGCTATGACACATACCTTTACATGGATACAGGTATGTGTGTGTGTGTGTGGAGTGTCACATTTAAAATATACTCAAGATATACTGTGTATGTCACCTACTGTCCATGTTTTAGCAGACATGGAGAAACTACTCCTCCAGATGCTAATGGATTTCAACTCCCATTGCCCCAATCCCTTGGTATGTTCGCTGGGATGACAGAAATCTAAAAGCATTCTTCAGGTCACCATATGCTCTCCCATCCAACCCTGATCTTAAAGACGGTTCATCACAAGACAAGTTCATGATGGAGGCCAGCCATGTATATATTCTTGAAAGGAAGTGAGTAGCATTGTTTCAGAAAGAAACCTTATATCTTTCACCTGCATTTGAGGCACACAGGCCCAGCATCCTAAACCAGCAAACTGCAACTGATGGACCAGTGTTCCCTTTCTGAGGGAGTCATTCACAGAGTTTCCCTACACAAGCCTATAGTTAAACAAGGCCTTGGAAACATCTGGTCTGGTTTCCCAACCTTATGCACCTAACCCATGACACAACTCAACCAGCCTCACATAGCTGCAGCTTTCAACCCTGCAGTGTAAGTGTAAAAGGATTTGGATCTCAATTTTCTAATTAAAAAAGAGAAGTGACTGCCTTATTCTGCTGGATGCAATATATGCAGGGGGTGGCTAATGCACTGAAAGGAAATCCCGCACATACTTAAATGTAGGTGTACACAAAGCATGTTGAAATGCTCACAAGTCAGTATCGGCTCCTGAGCAACAGCCAACATACCAGAAGTCACATGTGCAGGCACATGCATGTTATGTATGTGCACGTGAACATGTGCCTTTGTGTCTGGATTTACACCCCCTCATATGCAATGACATATACCTTTACATGGATACAGAAGGCCCAGGTATGTGTGTGTGTGTGGGGAGTGTCACATTTAAAATATACTCAAGACATACTGTGTATGTCACCTACTGTCTGCATGCACCAGACAGGTGCAATAATAATTGCATATGTATGCCAACAGTACACATGTGTCAAATGCCCATTCCATCACAGCTAACTACATACTCAGTTGCACAGAACAAAGATACATAAGCCAAAAAACCCTGTGTAAAACTGTACACAAATACACAGGAACATTAATGCTTCCTGCATACACATGTTGCCAGGAATGTGTGCATACAGCTTACTCAATAGCTGTTAATCTGACATCCTGGATTTAGCGCACCATGTGCTCCAAAGCCTTGCTGCTCAGGCTTTGAGGTGCTCCTATGAAGGACAGAGCAAACCATATTCCACAGAGCTTTCCTGTTGTTCACATATACACAGATCAGCATCATGCAAACAGTGCTGAAAGGCACCTCCCCCAACATATACAGTGCTTTCCCTTCCTAGAATTCCTGACCCTCCATAGTAATCTCAGATTATATCACTGCTCAGGCAGGATCATTACAAAATAGTGAAGCTGTCTGCAGTGGATGGTGCCTGTGTATGCCCAAGCCCAGACTCACACCGACAGCATGTACTGTATACACTTCCCTCCAGCCCTCATGGACTCAATATACATGCATGCACTGCCACTCCACCACATAGAGCTATAAAGTCAATTCCTCAACATCCTTGTCTCCACCACCACTTTGCTCCGAAGTCCTTTAACATGCACAAACTACCCAGCCATGCATTCCCATGCGCTGTCCTTCCCTAGCAAAGCTCAAAGCAAATGCCTAAAAGCAGCCTTATGTAGATAGACACACACACACACACACACGCTCCAATCGGGATGCAGATGTCTCTGTGCAGGCATGCACACACAGAGAGAGACATACGAGTACTCCCTGACGCACACGCGCGCACAAACGTCTCACAGCACACACACACCTTTCCAGAAGAGGCATATTAATTTTGCCAGAGCGCCAGCGCGCAGGCGGGCGGACGCGCGCGCTCACCTACCCCCTCTGTTTGGCAAGCCCTTGCAACCCACCACACACCGCCAGCATCCTCTCTCTCCCTCCACCCCACGACATCCATCCATCCATCCATCCTATCCATCCATCTGGGAGGGCGCGCGCAGGCTGAATGGCCGGATGCACCGAGTGCTGGCGGTGGGGGCGGGCGGGCTGGCGTTGCGCGTGGAGGGCGCGAGCTGGGAGCCGACTGAATGGCTGCATGAATGGCGGGCGCGCGGGCGTGAATGGGCTGCGGAGGAAGACGGGCGCGAGGCAAAAGGATGAATGGGGCGCCAGCATGGAGCATGAATGGGGCGCCGGCTCCCTGGGGTTGGGAGGCGGCGGCGGCGGCGGCAGGGGCTCCCACGGCCGCGGTGTGTGTGTGTGCGTGCCTCCTGCCGGTAGCGGCCGCTCCTTCTCCGACCGTACCTGTAGATGTACCAAACGCTCCGGCGCCGGGGCCCCAAGGCCGGCCAGCTGGATGACAGGGCCGGCTGTTGCTGTTGCTGCTGCTGCGGACTCCTGCCGCCGCCACCATCATAGCGGGCCATGGCGCCGCCGCCGCCGCCGCCGATCCCGGGCTCCCAGCTGCCGCCGCCGCCGTGGGGCCCAGCCACATTCTAGGGACGGGCGGTGGGATGGGGAGGCGGGCGGGGGGCGCAGCGGCAGCGGCAGGAGCAGCGGCGGGAGGGCTGCACCATACTCACATCATGGCACCGCGGGAGGAAGGAAGGAAGGAGGGAAGGAGAGAAGGAGGAAGAGGAGGAGGGCAGCGGCGAAGAAGAAGAAGAAAAGAGCGGGGGGCAGGCAGGCCGAGTGGCCGGCCTTGTTCGTTGGCAGCAGGAGCCGAGTCCAACGCCGCCGCCGCCGCCGGAGCGAGCGGGAGAGCGCACGGCGACCAGCCGGCACGCTTGCTTAACCCCTTGCGCGCAGCAGCACCCGGCGATGCCGCGCCACTGCAGGAAGCGGGTGGCAGGCCGGCCGGCTCAACCCCCGAAGGTGGGCAACGGGCAGGGAGCGGGTGCCTCTGAGCATGTGCAGAGCGCCTTGCACCGAGCAGTCGCGAACAGGCACGCTCCCCCCTCCCCACAGAGCTCCTAGGTTTCAGTTTGGGCCCCTCTTCTGTGTAAAAGTAGTTAACTACCGTATTTATAAAAGACATTATCTGAATCCTCTCCTTTCTCTCACACACACTACCTCACACAACAACACACCTGGCAAAGCAAAGGTTCCCAGCACAGAGGACAACTCTTAAGAGGAAAATAATAAAAGTACTTTTTACCCAACACAATTTTCACATTTTTAGTCTCCGGTACCACCAGAGGTAGCAACAGGCACTCGTTTTGCTTTACAAAAGGCTTAGGCAGCTTCATGGGGAATGGGCCAACCCAAAGCAACTGGTCATTAGAGTTGAGTGGACCCTCCAATTCCAGGGGTGATTGTCCATCATTCAGCACCCACCCTTCCCATGAACTTCCCAGAGGCATTTGGTTGACTGACATGGAACCAAAGGGGCCCCTAGTCCTGTGCAGAAATGCTCGTTTTAACATAGCCACCCCTTCCCGCAATGGAGAGAGATGCATCTCCATGCCATAGGAAACAACCGTCCCCTTCTACAGCTTCCAAGTGTCTGTGGCACACAAAGGTGGGTGGGGGTAGGTTTCTTCATTCCCTGAGTGGGGATATTTGGTGGGGTTTTTTTTTAGCATGGGGATCATATAGTGCTCCCAGTATGAGAAGCCAGCTAAGAAAGTCAATTGCCTTTGGAAGCAGGTGACAGTTGTTCAGAGCCCAGGTACAAACCTTTGCGCCTCCAGATGTTGCTGCATTACAAATTCCATTATCCCTGACCACACTGCCTAAGGCCAATGGAAATAGGAGGCAACAACAGCTAGAGGAGACATGGATTCCACACCCACCCCTGCCTGCTTGAGCGCATTGCAAGCTGCTGAGCAAGGACAACGCAAAGGAGAAAAAGGACTCCATGGTTTTCAGTAGGTTTGGCAGCTGCTTGTCATCAACCTAGGAACAGTTACACACACTCATCACATCCCAAATAAACACGTGCTTACTGCAAACATCATGGTATAACATGTTTAGGAATGCACCGTTATGAGTTCCCCATGGGGCTTGCTCCCAAGTAAAAAGAGGACAGCACTTCAGAGTCTTATCTTTCTGCATTACAAGTCAATACAGTTTCCGTGAGTGAGATTTATTTTCAAATAAATGGCCTATAAGGCTGTGGCTCTGAGCTACAGTTCTGTGGCAACTGACTTGGAAGTAAATTGCACTGCTTTTAATGAGGCTTATAAATCACCCTTGCTGGTAAGGTTAAGGCTTATTTTTGCAACCATTCTTTGGTCTTCCCTGTCCCATCCTTCCAGCCTCTCCCTTATCATCCATGCATGAAATATATGAATCTTGTTCAGGTAAGAGTACTCATACTCAATGACCGTGCATCATTATTATCCATATACAGTCATACTATTATTGCTGTTATTATTCATACAAAAAAGGCAAACTTGTAAAACACTATCTAAAAGAATTTCTGCTCACGTGAAAGTACTTCCTCCATTCAGATATTTCTCACCAAAGTTGCCTTTTTTAAAAAAAGACCACAGATTGCTAACAGGCATGTGTGTAGACAAAAGGGCGGGGGACAGTACAAAATTGGGTTTTGTTACTTGCAAGCTGTGATAAAAACGGTTGCTGCTTTTCAGGTTCCAGAGAACAGTAAAACAAGAGAAAGGATAGCTTTCTTCATGTAAGTGGGGTGCACTCCTCTGGAATACAAGAATTCCCTGACAGACTGGAAAAGTAGATGTGTCACTAAACACAGCTAGAATTTTAGGCAAAAGTTTAAAACTACTGGGTTCTGGTCCTAAATGCCTGTAATTAGAAATAAATCTGTTCTCTCCCCCCCCCCTCGCCTTCTTCTGGAACATATTTTCTTAAGTTTGCTTAGGTAACTGTGCTGTACAGCTGATAATTCCTTTTGGAAGAATATAACGCAGAGGTTATTCTGGAATAAGATGTTATTACTTTGTCGGGTGTGTAATAAGACTACATATTACCTGTCAGCATGTACAGGTATGTAACATTCACCTTTAGAGGTCAATGTCTGCATAATCTCCTATAGTTATATCTGTACACACACACACACACACACACACACACTATATGTTAGACAATGAAACCCTAGAAGGTTTTTATTAAAAAAATACAAAAGAAAAGCAGCTTTAGGAAGGAATATTTTGAACAGAGAAGCAGTGTAGAGAGGGTGCTTAATCCTTCCCCTTCATATTTTTCTTTATGAATCAGCATCGTTCTTTTTCTTACATATGCACTGCTTCTCTCTCTTTGACACATGCAGACAGGCTGCTTTTCCCTCAGGAACATTCAAGGAGAATTTTTACTCTTACAAATTCACCAGTCAGTAAGAATCTTTCTAGGGGAAATTAACCACCTCAATTCTATGATTTCTAACATAATATAACATTAGGAACAACTGTTGCAGTATTAAACTCTTTTGCCCCCTGGCTTGATAAATGGGACAAAACACAAAGTATGCATTAAGCTCTCATTCATTCTCTCCCACATACGCACACTTTGCTCAATAACCCTGCATACACTGTGGCAAAATAACAATGCACAAGTAACATTCAGAAGCTCTCCAAAAGACAGATCAGTCCATGTTTTTGCTTCATTACCACTCATACCACTTTTCAAGCTTGTATTTCTTAATGACTTATTTTTCTCGGTTCAGGGCTACCCCACCACAAGGAAGCTCCTCTCACCCTGTAGTGATCTTCCTATCACAGAATCAACTCTGGTTGGGACACAGCCAAAGTTAAAGGGATTAACATTTATGAAAGAAGAGATGCATTATAATACCATGCTGTTCCATCTTTCTTCCTCCCCACCATTTTCCAAAGCACTCCCCTCCCTCCCCCCTGCATTGCCCCATGGGTCTTAAACTTGCCCCACTCACCCAGGTCCATCTGACCCCATGGTGCTGCTCAACTGGTTCACGTGGCTGGTGGTGCCCCAGTATGTCCCATCTTCACTGTTTGCCTGGGGGCAAAGGTCATTGCCCCGAGAGATTCTGGGCCTATCCAGCCACTTGGTGGGGAGAATCCTAAGCAGGAATTGTGCCAGCCCCGTGGTGGAAAGCAGGAGGGGGTGCACTTGTACATGGGCATGCGGACCCCACAGCAGCTGGACACAGCTCTGGATCAAGAGGCCTCGTTTTCAGATTCAATGCTAGCGTGGCCTGAAATACACTGCTTCTCTTGCTAGGCTCAAGGACGTTTGCCGGCAGCATGGAATGCAGCACAGTGCGAATCAGAGCATCAGACACACAGGCGTGGAATAAACTAGGTCCGCTGGGGAAGAAGAACCAAATGAACGGATTCAGGGCGACAGGGAGGGCGGTGGCTGTGGAGGCAGGGGGATAGGGGCTGGTGTATTTGGATTGAGGGTCACTGGCTGAGGCCAAGGGCAGAGCACAGGACAGGTGACAGTCCTGAAAACATCCAAGATTTTCCTTGTGGCATGTGGGTCACGAAGGAGGACAGTATAGATGGTGCTGGGAAAGGTTAGGTTTATGGTAGGGAGTGGGAGAGGGAAATTTACAAGCAACTGTGGGACATAGATTAAAATTGGCAGGTATCACTGAAGTGATAACAGGGCTTCAGAAACAAGGGTAGGGGTGTGTGGGTCAGTATCATGGGCAAGCAGATATCATACTCATTGGACTGATCTTTCTTTTTACTAGAACTGCAAGATCTATCCAGCACAGCCTGGTGCAAAAGACAGATGCTTAGGAGGACAGAATTCTTAGCCCAGGAATCTAGGTTGAGTACTAGAATTGAACTAGAAGCTCACAAAAACCCACTTCTAGTTACCACAACCATTCTTCACTTCAGCAGTACAATTTGGGTGGAGGGGGAAAGGCAAGGCATTTTGTTCCTGGTATTATTAAAACAATTGGGAATTTAAAATCCTTGCCAGTCTATCACCCAGAGATGTGCTAACACCTGGTCCTGGTCTGGAGGTATAGCTATGGGTGGGTGGGGGGTACAGTGAGGGCACTTCCCCCTCAAATAATAATTCTGTCCCCTCAAATAAAGTTTTCCTTCAGTCCTCAAATATCTAGCATTGCAGTAACTTAAAACTTCAGCAGAGCATTTAGAAATGCAATTCAGGCATCCAAAAACAAGGGGCAGCAAAGCTACCAAGGGAATGCGAACACAGCAACTTCTAGGTGTGAGAGATTTTCAAGGTCTCACTCTCCGCAATGCTAGAATTTGGGGGACTGAAGGAAAATTTCATTGGGGGAGGGGCAGAATTCTTATTTGAGGAGCAATGTCTCCATTCCCTACCCCCTTAGCTATACCCCTGCCTTGTCCACACAGATGACCTTAACAAGGTGGTAAAAGGGAGATGGAAACTGCAAGGTTCATAACTTTGAAAGTTTCTTTTTCCTGTCTAGAGTCCATTGTGGAGCCAGGCGAAGGTGAAACAGATTAGAGTCATCAGGCATGAGAGGACAAAGACGCCTATCATCCATAATATGCCCTAGTGGTAGAATTGCTGGAACAGATTTTAGAAAAAGGATTAGATAAATTCACAGGGGAAAGGTGCCTTAGTGACAATGAGGGACAAACTACACATTACACACTAAAACTTATTACTGTGGCCCATAGCCCTCAGAAGGCACAGTTCAGATCAAAGAAGTGATGGCAAGTTATGCAGAAGAAGGAGGATCTTTAATCTTTTCCTCATACACCATTTCAAATCCTTTCCCCCCTCCTCTTACTTTGGGGTTTAAATGCATGTTTGCTGTTGAGTAGATGATGAAAATACTGAAACAGTTAAAAGATTTTTTCATACCTTGGCTCAATCATTAATCAGAATGGAGATTGCAGTCAAGAAATCAGAAGACTAGGACTTGGAAAGGGTAGCCATAAAGGATTTGTAGTTTGACATGGTCTTTAGCCTTCTCTGCCAAAGAGTGATGGTGTCTCACCAAACTACAAATCCCAGGATTCCCTGACAGGAGCCATGGCAAATAATCCAGTTTCAAACTGGATTATTTGTATAGTGTAGATTTGGCCTAGGACGGACAATGGCATCATCTGCCACCCACTCCTAGCTCTCCTATTCCCTCTGAGTGTAGCTGTAATCCTTATAGTCTCTGGGAGGCAAATGGATTTTCCCAGCAAGAATTCTTTGCCGTAAGCTATCCCAGTTGTATCCAGAATGTTTTGTAATGGCTTGGACTTCACTGGACAAGTATGTTCCATTTGTTTTGTGAAAGATCTGGTTTGTTGACAGGAATTTCTGCAGCTGTTTGTATTATTAGACCCTCCTTGGAGGGATGTTTAAAATACTGTCATGAAGACTAACTACACTTCAAATTTACCACTAAATCAGATAAAACTGGCTATGAGTCAAACAGTGGTTTGACTCATAGAATCATAGAGTTGGAAGAGACCTCAAGGGCCATCCAGTCCAACCCCCTGCCATGCAGGAATACACAACCAAATCATTCCCGACAGATGGCCATCCAGCCTCTGTTTAAAAACCTCCAAAGAAGGAGACTCCACCACACTATGAGGCAGTGTATTCCACTTTCGAACAGCTCTTACTCAATACGAGGCAGATTCATATATTTGTAAGATTCTAACCCACATTCTATTCTGTGACAGTTTTCTACTTGCAGTGAGAGCATTTAAAAACATGTTTCCCTTTAACACAGTCTGAAGCGATATAAATACTTCCACTTCCTCATTATGTCACCTGTGGAGACCAGGTCTGGACAAGACTGGCTTAGATAAAACTTAAAGTCCTCTAAGAAAGGGTGTCTGTGTGTGTGTGTGTGTGTGTGTGTGTGTGTGAATGAATGTTAAAGCTCGCTATTCGGCAATTACTTCAAGAAAGAGATGATGGAGGGGCAGCAGTAACAGTCATCCTACTTAGGGACAGTCTAGAGGAGGGAATAAAATGTGGATTGGTGTGAACTACACCAATTTGCAGCAGCTTTCATCTGTCCCAACAATCCTTTTGCAAGGCCGCTGGTGTGTGAAGCTATACATGGTTGCTGTTCACATGGAGGCATGCTGGTGAATCAAGATGGTGGGCACGAGTGACGTACTTGCGGTTCTATATTCCCCAACTTGCCCCTGCCAAACAGTATTTTAAAGAAACAAAATCCAAGGTGTGGAAGAGCGATCTTCTGCTTAAAAAAAAAAAAAGGCTGTTTCATTGCTTCAGCACACAACCGCTATGGCAACAATCCAACATGGCGGTTCCGGGCACTGCCTCCTTAGCAAGCTCCGCCCCTGTGCATGTCCGACCAATCAGCTATCCTTTTCAGGAATGTACTACACTGCAAATTGGTTGTCCTAAGGTGTGCACATTTCCCCCATAGTTTTTTTAAAACTCGGGGAAAACCCTAAAGGCTTCCCCTCCTCATAGTTTTCCTGAATTTTGCTCCCCCTCCTTCTGAAAATGACAGAATACTGTGGGATCCCATTTGGGCACATGGGATTTGCCCAGCCTTCTATGAGGATTTATTTCACTGTCTGGACCAGCCCTTATTCTTCTGAAACTCCCCCCAACTCCCTGGCTTTTACCTCCCTCTTGCTGGACAAAGCTGTGTGCACCACGCAGGCTCTTCACTAAATTTCCCACAACTAGCCTACTGACATCAGATGTGCTAGAGGACCCCATTGCCGGTATTGAAGGAAAGTCCACCAGCAATTGGACTGGCTCCTGTACATAAAATGGAGCAGGAGAAGTGCCATCTGGCAGAAAGATGAATTAGTCTGGATTACCTCAGACAAGGGAGGGGCATGGTGGGATTTGTATGGAAGGTCCACTACAGTCTGAGATTTCTGAAATGATGTAAGTCTTTTAACTTGAAGCTGCCTGCCTCTTTTGTTTTGGGTTCAGGGCAAAGTAACGTACGATTGGCTCACACTTTTAAGCAGCGCTCTGCTACAAGAAAGGTAATTCCTAACAGTTTTAATGTTTATAGTTTCCCAAAAGGGATAACACCCTAGGACTCTAATTCTGCAACATATTTATGACAGTGCAATAGAGGAGAAGTTGAGAATGGAGGAATCACAGAATCATAGAATTGCAAGGGATTCTATGGGCCATCAGGTCCAACCCACCACTCAACGCAGGATCTCCAGCTAGAGCATTCCCAGCAGGTAGCTGTCCATCCATTCAAAAAGACCTCACCTTTAGGCAACTGGTTCCATTGCCAAACTGCTATCACTGTCACGACGTTTCTTCTAATATTCAATCGAAATCAAAAGCATTACACCTAGTTCTAACCTCTGAGGCAGGAGTGAACAAGCTAGTAACTTCCTCTATATGGCAGCCCTTGATGTATTTAAAGAGTGCGATCATGTCACCCCTCAGTTTTCTCTTCATCAAGCTGAACACGCCCAGATCCTTCAACCTCTCCTCATACATTTTGTTCTCCATATCCTTTATCATCCTTGTTGCCTATCTCTAAAGTCTCTCCAACTTGTCCATATCCTTAAAATGAGGAGCCCAGAACTGAACGCAGTACTTCAGATGGGGCCTGACCAGTGCAAAATATAGCGGGACTATTACTTCCTTTGACTTGGAAACTTTGGTTCTATTCATGCAGGCTAAGATAGCATTTGCCTTCTTTGTTGCAGCATCACACTGCTGACTTAGCTTCACCTTATGATCAACAATAACCCCAAGGTCCTTTTTACATGTACAGTAGTACTGCTGAGCCAAGTATCCCCCATTCTATACCTGTGCATTTGGTTTTTGTGGCCTAAATATAGATTTTTGCATTTGTCCCTGCTGAATTTCATTTTATTAAATTCAGCCCAGTTTTCTAGTTTATCAAGGTCCTTTTGAATTTTCTTCCTATCTTCCAATGCATTAGCTACTCTTCCCAGTTTTGTGTCATCCACAAACTTGATCAGGATTCCCTCTACCCCATTATCTAAATCATTGATACGAATATTGAAGGTGCTGGCCCCAGGACAGGCACTCCACTTGAGACATCCTTCTATAGTAGGACCACAATATCTGCTGGGGATTGGTTCTGGGGGGACCCCATGGATACAGAAAACCATGGATAATAGTGAATGCCATTGAAAATAATGGGACTTCTGGTTTAAAATACGATACAGTTGCTTTGGAGGACCTAGAAAATGGCTAGAGAGAATACATCTTCTAGGAAGACTCTATGGTAGGTGTGCTGTTTTGTGTCCCGTGGATAATTGAATCAGTGGATAATGAATCAGTGGATATGGTGGCCCTACTGTAGTTTGAAGCACAGGCACTGATAACAACACTTTGAGCATTGTTTTCCAATCAATTATCGATCCATCTGATGGTGTTTCTATCTATACCATATTAGTCACTTTGCTAATCAAAATATCATGGGGGCCTTATCAAACACTTTGCTAAAATCCAGGTAAATAGCATACACAGCATTCCTATCATCTACTAAACTAGTGACCCGATTTTTAAAAAAGGTATAAGGTTAATTTGGCAGGATTTGTTCTTCACAAACCCATGCTGTCTCCTACTAATCACTGCATGTCATAGAGGTACTTGCAAACAGACTCCTGCATAATCCATTCTAATAATTTTTCCTGGTATTGAAGTCAGGCCGACCAGGCTGTAGTTTCCTGAATTTGTTGTTGTTGTTGCTTTTTTGAAGAGAGCGACAATGCTCATGTCCAGTCCTCTGGCACCTCAACCACTCTCCAAGATTTCTCAAAAATGATGGCAAATGGTTCTGCAAGTACATTAGCAAGTTCCTTCAATACTCTGTCTGGGATGCGGTTCATCTGGTCCTGCAGATTTGAACTCATTTAAGTTGACTAGATAATTCCTGACTAACTCCTTATGTATCTTGATTTGCAATCTAGATTACTTGCCAATTTTTCTTCTGATGCATGGAGTCGTGGAATGGTAGAACAAGAGCACATTTGAACACAGGCCTTGCTGAATGTGGACTAGGGTGGCCTAAGCTCCAAACTCAGTCCAGTGGACGGCCCTGGGTAGGTTAGACTTTCCGTTCCCCTTTTATTAGACTGCTTATCAGGCTAATGAAGGTAAAGAAAATAAAGCACTTTGGGCATTGTGAGTGCTGTGTAAATGATTCATGTAACTAGATCTGGAAGCAGTGGGTGCTATCATAATTAGTCTAATAAGAGAGCTGAAAAATTGGCTGCCTCCTCCACATGTAGGAAACAGAAATAAAGAGACCATTTTGCTATACTCCCCACAAACAGCAGGCATCTGTGAACTCATAAGGAAAGGTAGGCCTTTCCACAAGTTTTGGGAGCTTTTTAGGGGTGAAACAGGTTGTTTTTTTCAGGCGAATAGCTACACAAACTATAGAGCCTGGACTTTGGTCTGATCTAGCATGGCTCTTCTTCTGATGTTTAATGAAGCTGAACTTTCAGGTCATTGAATTCTGAGTATGTCAAATGTAGAACCAAGCCAATCTGCTTTGGATTAGCCTTTCCCAACTTGCAGCCCTCCAGATGTTCTAGACATGGGGAAACAGGCAGAAATGATTAGACTGTAGTCCAAAACATCTGGAGGGCAGCAGATTGGGGGAAGCTTCTTTGAATTCTTCCCACCTAATTTAGCAGTTAAACTGGAACCAGATGTGATAGGGGAGACTTGTGTTTTTTAACCCGTTATCTCTAACAATCATGCAGGAAGTGGAGAACAAGCAAAACGAGCACATAGATAAAGACTACCGAATCTTCCCAACATCACCCTGTTGCACTATTTGATAGAAAAACTATTGGGAAGATGGGCTGAAGGAATATAAGCCATGAGAAGAGGGCCAGATGCCCCCTTTATTCCTTAAACCAGACCCTCTTTACCCCTAAATTTATATGTAACTGTGATAGATTTAAATTGAAACACAATAGATTTGTTGCCATCATGTTTGGTTTGGCCTTTAAGCAAGCCACTACGGAGCCACTGCAGTGTAGTGGTTAGAGCACCTTTTCCTGGAGCTCTCCAGGTTCGCTAGAATACAGTTATCATCCCCAACCAACATGACGACACAACATATCTAGAAGGAACTAGGTTGGGAACAACTTGATCAGCAGTATCAGATTAAGCCTGTGCAAATTCCTGGTTCAAACCCCCACTCAGCCATGAATCTTCTAGGTAAACAGCACCAGCTGTTTTTCTTCAAGCTGATCTACCTTACAGGGCTCTTAAGAGATAAAATGTTTGCCTGTCAATGGGGAAGGACTTTGTAGGTTGCTGTGGACTCCTTGGTGGGGAGGAAAGGAAAAAAAAGTATCATGTGTCTAAGCCTTGGTCCCCACTCCATACGGGGATAATAATATTGTTGTGTCTGTAAGGATATAAGGATTGCTGAGATAATTTGGGTTAGTGATTTGAGTGCTAAGAAGTAGTGTACAGTATATACCTGAAGATGAGGATGGCTGCATATAGTATTTGGACTTGGAAATATGAAAGAAAATAGACAAACCACCTATGTTTGTTAGACTTTGGGCACAATTTTTTCTCTAATTGTAACTCAGTAACTGAAAGAACAGAGTAGTGCTGCTGCTAATAATGTTCTTTTAATTTCAAAAGACAACTTTAATACATTTCATGTTGTCATCCCTGGCTTTAAAAAACATTATCTTTCTTCAATGTTGAATTTTAACAATTAATTTGGAAATTCCATGTTTTTTTAAAAAAAATTGATGTGCTTTCGGGTAGAACAGCCAAAAGAAGCACAAAGCCACAATTCCTTGGGACCTGTGTGTTGTTTGGGGGGAATCTCTTGATCACAGTCATGTCATCCCCTTGCATTTGATGAAGCACATTCTAGATCACAAAAGCTTACAATGTAATAAACTGGCAGCCTTTAAGGTGCCACAACACACTTGCTTTGGCTACAACTGACAAACATGGCTACCTCTTGGGTTAGGAATGTGGAAAATGTGCCTTCCAGATGTTGGTAGACTGCAGCTCCCATCAGTTCTAGCCAGCATAGTCAATGGTGAGAATTCATGGGAGCTGGAGTCCAACAACATCTGAAGGACCATCCTTTCCCCACCCTTCCTTCACACCCTGACAGCCTATCCTGTTCACGGGTCTTCCTTCAGCTTTTTAGTACAAGCTACTCCCTTAGACACACCTGCAACTGGAAAGGTCTTTGATGGTTTCAAGATCCCTGATAGCCAGAGCAAAGAAGATGCATCACATTGGGATGCCTGTAGAGTAGATCTCACTAGATTACTCAAGCAAGTGAACTAAGCTACATCCTATAAAGGAATACAAGGAAGGTTATTTTTCAAACCATATTCTTTAAATATGGTTAAGTTCTTCAAACAAAGGACATCTCCCTCTCTCCCAATGTAATCCTATGCATGTTTATGTGGAACCAAGTGCCACCTTGTTCAACAGGGCTTCCTTCCATGTAAGTGCAGGCAGGACTGTAGCCTCATTAAGTCTTCCTAATAGGTCTTTTTGTGGAGGTGCATCAGCTCCACCCAACATTCTCTTTTAAACTAAGTGTAATTCCAGAGGCCACAGTGGAGCTATTAAAGAACAACAAAGTAAAAAACAAACAGAATATAAACCTGGACTCTGCTGTGTTCTCAGAACAGAAAAATCACATGGCACTTTCATAAATGAACTGAGGTCTTGAACCCAGTGATATCTTTTGCTTCTATAACATGACCAGCCAATTTCTTACATTTATGTCTCCAGTCCTTAAACTTAGGTAATTAATAATTGACAGTCATTTTATTAATTGGTACTCATTCTCTCATATCCAGTGCTTCTAAATAGCAGAGAGGATTGCCCCTATAGCAGTCCTACTTGAGTTTTAAATTAACATATTTCTTTGCTCCATGCTTGACCAAAGAGACGATTTGGTGATGTCGTCTGGAAAGGCCAGAAGCCTCACCATTCAGTCTAGCAGAAGTACCTAGGCTTTCATGAATGACACTGAACAACTACACACAGGAAATGGTAACGTCTGGATATGTGTATAATCGCATCAGAAGAAATTAGGACCATCACAGTCTTAACAGGCTGTGTTACACACACACTCATGCTCGCTCCTTTGTATGTCCACATGAGAATGCCTCACACAAGGTCACAGACAGACTACTCTTTGGGGATCATTCACTCACCTTGGGGCATCGAAGCTGTCATAGGAGCCCACTGTGTAGTGCCTGAAGAGTCGCTTGGCTTTGTCGCTACGGCTCTCTGCAAAGCAAAAAGGAGATGGGGTGTGGATTAGGGACAGGGGAATATAGTACACACAAGCACATCTTTTTCAAAGGCAGGCAGGACCTCCTGTTCTTATTACCACTTCCTCCAGCAGCCACTGAGTGGCAGCACAAGTTCTGGTGCCTGAGAGGCCTGCCTGTTCCAGAAAAGGAAGAGGTCCTCCTTAAAAGGAAGAAGAGGCAGAAGAAAAATGAAGAAAAGGAAAGCCAACTGTTCTAACTATTCTATCCTATTTTATAGTAAAACACTGCCTTGACCCTATTTTGTCCCTATTTTTTTTAATGTTAGGGGGATACCTCTTTTACATTTGCTGTTACTGCATATGTACATTCTGGAAGACATCATGGACAGTGACTGATGGCTAATCATCATCACCGTCATTACTGTTACTGTGTTATCATCATCATGATGCAGCCTTGTACTTAAGCACTTGCTTTGTAACCTTTGGGAAGAAGGTACTGTAAGCAGAAAAATGTAAGGGCTAACTATTCTGAGGAAAACTCCATCTCTCTATGGCCAAGCACAGAAAACAAACAGACAAGAGGAAGGAATACAGTTCCCATGTATACCACATTCCTCCCAAAAAGAGGAAATGTGTTACCAAAATGAGGATAAAAGAGGGTACAGATTTGCAAAATGTTTGCTTATAAAAAATTTAAAATAACTATAATGTAAATATAGACACATCTTCCTGTAGTTGTGAAGACAACTACCTCGTACCAAAGTACCTCATAGTATTGGCATCTCGCAGCAGCAGCGACATGTCTAAATAGTTTTTCTGGCCTTGGAAGCCCCTATAAGCCTCATATTCCTGATGGCGCCTCTGAGTGATTACTCGCGTTAGTTCTTCACCACCACCATTTTTTTAAAAAAAAGGCATCCCAAGGTGCACTGGTGCGATAGAGCAATTTTCCAATGTTATAGGAAAGCAAAGAAAATATTTACCCTGTTTTATTGCCTTAGCGAGTGATTGCTAAGGTAAAAATCCAACATGGAGGCAGCGGGCGCTTGCCCTGCTAGGAAGCCCCACCCTGACTCTTGCCCAGCCAATCAGCTTTGTGCCTTCCTTCAGATTTCCTGCTGTTTGATAGTCCAAACAAGCAGGAATGAACACCCCCCTCACAGTTTTTGAAAAAGTACAGGGAAATCTGCAAAGGCTTTTAGTGCGTTGTTTTTGTCGTTTTGGGCCCCCCTCCTTCTGAACAGTGTGGATTGGCACTGGATCCTATTTAGGCTGGAATTTCCAGCAAATTCCATGAGGGGTATTTTTACCTTTTAGACAGGCCCTATGATCAGGTGAGCTGTGTGTTTGCCCTCTGCTCATCCTGCAGCTGTCCAGAGGCTGAGTGCTACTGGCCAATTTCAAGGGTTCTCCTTTTGTTTACAGCTCACTTTTGATCTCAAATAGAGGATGCTATCAAACAAACAGTACAAGGCAGTTCTAGCAGCAAAGAACCCCCCCCCCTTCCTCCACAGGGCTTGGGGATGTTACTTTTTTGGACTATAACTGTCAGAATGGAATACAACCTCATGGCTTGTACAGAACATTAAAAGTTAGTTTTAAAAGGTGATTTGTATTTGTTTGAAAAATGACTTGACAATGTTATTCAATATGAGATCGAAAAATTAACATGCTGCTCTGCTCGTTTGTTTCTATTACTTTCTGCTCCTTTTTTTGGTGAAGAAAATCCTTCGGGATTTATAAGGGAATGGAATGAAACTTGAAAAATTCCTCTCAAAATGACTCTAAAATTATCTCTAAAAGTAAATCTTGAAAGAAATGAATAACAGTTACACACTACATCAAAAGAAACCCATCACATTACTTTTGAAATGTAACTTTACTACAGCTTTATTATTTAAAACAGGAACAAGTTGCATGTAATTGCATTACTTGTGATTTTATTTTCAAACTGCTGGCTAAGGGACTTTGGAGGTTGTAGTTCAAAAATGAACCTTTTCCAAGTTCTGCTGCTGTGGAATTACCATAGAAATACAGTGCACAGTGGGAGGAGGGGGAGGAGGAGGAGATGCTATTAGACCTCCTTTGCTAATTCAGGCTTACAACTTTAATGGGTTGATTTACAAGGTGGTGATGGTGATAGTAATAACAACAACAACAACAACAACGATGACGGCAATGATGCTTCAGTCCCTTCTGCCATTCTACAACTCTTTCAGTAAGAGAACTAATTCTTATTTGTACTGAGCATTGGTATTATCAAGTGCACAGGCTGCCACTTTACACTTTGCAGCTGCTGAGGCTTATTTTGAACTGTCAAGTGTAAAAACATATCGTAGGACAAATTCTGTTTGTTTGGTATAGCACCCTTTTTGCTTTTGAATCACAACACCAGATCCAGGCTGGGACTAGAGATTCTTCTAGACAGAGGACACCTAGCGTTACTGATTAAAAGGCACTGTGGAGCAATCCTGTCTTCTCCTCCTTAGCAGATTTTTTTTTGAAAGAAAAAATGGGTAGAAAAAACTTGGTGGGTTACAGTTGGAAAACATGATGGTCTGGTGTCCCCTGTAGAATTTTGTGTTTCAGGCAGGGTGACTGACATCTAAATCTCCCAAGGTCAAGTCTCTCTTGGTTGTTGCTTGAACACAAAACAGTAAAGTGTAGACTGCTTCCCTTCAAGGACTCCTTGTTCATGAGTGTATTTTGAACTGTTATAATTATATAGTACTCATGAAGAGATCCAACGTAATACTAAAAACAGTCTATTCAATAGCCTTTGCTGTTTGCCTTCAAGTCGTTTTCGACTTATGAGGGGATTTGCCTTTCCCTTTCTCTGAGGCTGAGAGAGTGTAACTACATTTAAGAATAAAAAGAAAACAGTTTGGGCCAGTTTACTAAGACAACCTGCTTTAGAAGTTAGCACATGGAGGCTTCCAGATGGAGAACTCTTAGTGCTACCAGTCCAAAAGCACTGCATAGCTATTCCTGCTTTTGCTTCCCTAGTGTGTGTGTGTATAGGCTGCTGTGGCAAGTGACAGCAACATTCAGGGGCCATTTACCTCACACAATATCTCTGTCCAAGGATGTTACGCCATGACATATTGTTCTTACAGGGGCATTATTCTGAAGGTAGGGGCAGGAAATGGCTGCCCCTGCCACTCAAATGAGGGCAGCCGTTTTGTCCCTAGCAGGGCCCTAGAAGGATGCTATATAGTATCCTATCAGGGAAATGGCCATGGAGTGGGCTAGGAATGCAACTGTTTACCAACACAACAGAACTTTCTCTTTTTAAAGTAAGGAAGAAAAAAAAGGAGGCGGAGGAAGCCTCTGCAGCTGAATGCTGTATGTTAGTCCCCCACCAATGATATAGTAAAAAGAATTTGTCCATCCCAACCCTGAAAAGTTTCAAAAGTGCCTTCTTACATTCATACGAACAGAATGAAATTGCAAAGATGGGAAGCTACTTTTGGTTCAGCACTGTTTCAGGGTTGCAGACAGCTGTGTCCTCTCCCAGTATATGTTGTTATTGCTGTATGTGCCTTCAAGCTGACTTTGATTTAAGGAGACCCTTGCATAGGATTTTTTTTTTTGCAAAGTTTTTTCAGAGAAGGTTTTTCATTGCCTTCCTTTAAGGCTGAGAAAGTATGACTTGTCAAATTCACCCAGTGGGTTTCCATGGCTAAGCAGGGAACTGAATTCTGTTCTCCCAGAGTCTTAGTCCAATGCTCAAACTATTACACCACATTTGCTCCTTCTCTTCTGGGATACTCTATTCTGCTCCCAGTTCGCATGGCTCCATTTTTCCTATCAGATAGTCAGCATTAAATGCCCACTGAACATGCTCAACCCTTACTGGTCTCTTTTTGGATTCTCCTATGTGCCATTTGAGGGGAATACTTCTGCAAAGGGGTATTACCAAGCAGTTTTCGTCATGTCTGCTAATACCTCTTTGTGTTTGGATGGTCCCATTTTGAGTATTGAACTAATGCTCTTAGTCTGGCTAATTTGCTATTAGTGTCTGTGTCTCTGTGTATATTGAAACACCTACCTTGCTTCCCTTCCTGTGACTTGTTGGGCACTTCCTCCACACAGTCTGATGGGAACCAGCCCACACGACCTTTGACCTGTCCCTCCCAGAAGCCGCCTTCTCCGACACTCAGCACTGAAAAGAAGACAGGCATTGTTAGGGGCGCAAACATGCTATGAACATAAGTGGGACAACCATTCACCTTATTCAGAGTCAGCATGGTGTGAGAACACCAAGACTGAATCTCCACCCACAACAGAGGCATATCCACCATCCCTTGGTTTAGCTTCTAGACTAAAGAGCTAGAATTTAATGTGTTGGCTGTTTTTTAGTTGTTGCTTTTTAAAAATTACTATTTAAAAGTTCTGGAGATTTTGAAAGTCAGCATAAAAAAATCTTGTCCTGAGCATGTCACAAATATTCCTTGCATTGGGGAAGCCTGCCAACATGACTGGGCCAGCTGATGAACAAATACACTTTAGCTGTATTGGGCCACACAGTGTAGAACTTTCTTCTCATTGTTTGCTTCTCTCTTTCCATTTTCATAAAAGCATATGAAAATGTCAATGTTCTGAAGCAGCATTCTCTAAAACTAACACCCTCCAAGAAGTGCTGAACTACAACTCCCATCATCCCCAGGCAGCACGACATAGATAATGGGAGCTATAGTCTAACATATCTGGAAGGCACCAGGTTGAGGAATTTCATAGGATGGAGCTGTGATAGTTAAAGCAGTGTCAAACTGCAGTGTGGCAGCAGTCTTGGAGAACCACAGAGATAGCAGTGGGTTTGGGAGGCAATGATTTAAATGTGTATGTAGCAGCAACACTTATGCTGCCTTTGACATTCTGGGAAGTAAATGTAAACCTTTATCCTAGAAAAGTGAATCTTAACTGGGTCCACAACTGACCAGTAATCTGCGATGCCCTTTTATCAGATTGCTGAAACCACTTTCAGAATAACACAAAATTCTTGAGGACCTATTCCAAAAGAAACCATGAGCCCCAGGGTCAGCAGAAGACCTCCTTGGTCATCTACCAATGACCCATCATTGCTGCCTTTTGGGACTCTGCTGTATTTAGTCACCATGCCCTGAGGTACTTCCCGGTACTTACTAGATTAGTGTCACTACTGCCACTGTTATGGCCTTTCTGTCACTGGCTGGCCTCACATCTAGGGGTGGCTGGTTGCTTCCATGTAAAGCTGCTTTGGGATTTTTGGTCCAAACTTTAAAGGTAGTATTACAGTACTGGATCTGTTTTATTGAACAGGGTTCAGAACCTTAGGTAACTCCTTTTAGGTTTGGACTAAAATGAAGAAAAGATTCACTGTCTCCACTGACATGGAAGTCATCAGCCACCACTGTGTGCATCCCTTGCGTCCAACAAATATAAATGGTGCATTTGTGCAGAAAACAGCAAACTGAGGGCCCACCAAGCCACATCTGCTCAAACAACTACAGGTCAAGTCTCCCTCATCTGAAATGCTTGGGATAGAAGAATTTTGGATTTTGGATTATTTAAGATTTTGAAATATTTGCATATACATAATGAGATATCTTGGAGATGGGACCCAAGTCTAAACACAAAATTCATTTACGTTTCATATACACCTTATACATATAGCCTGAAGGTAATTCTATACACAATATTTTTAATAATTTTGTACACGATGGACCATCAGAAAGTAAAGGTGTTACTATCCCAGCCACCCATGTGAACAACTTGGATTTGGAATACAGTATTTCGAATTTCGGAGTTCTGGATAAGGGAGACTCAACCTGTATTTAAAGAGCCCTGACTTTTTATTTCCACCTGTCTACTCTACTACAAGACCATCCCACCTCATCCTGCCATTATGTATATGCTCAGACCATCAATGAAATCAAAGCCCTTACCTCAGAAAAACCTGTCTCTCTCATTCTTACCCCACACCCAGTAATTTATGTGCTATATGTTTTCTTGAGATCTCCTAACACTCAGAGACCACTAATAAATGTTGAACTTGGGGGAAGCATTTTTGAAAATCACATAAAGCAGCCACCAGCCACCAATTTGGTGCCTTCAAGTATTCAACACACCAACACTTTCCAAGCAATGTTGCTTATGTTTGTACTAAAGTCTGAACTAAATGTCTCATCTACTTAAGTCTTCTAAAGCAAGCCAACTGAACAGCCTTCCATTCAGCTGGGTATGATCTACAACAGTGATTCTCAGGCTTTGGTCCACCAGATGTTTTGGACTTCAACTCCTAGAAATCTTGACCATTGGCCATAGTGATTGGGGCTTCTGGCAGTTGAAGTTCAAAACATCTAAAAGACCAAATTTTGAGAACGGCTTTGCTCTACAAAACCCTACATAACCTGACACCAGATTATCTGAAAGATTACATTCTTCTATACACACCCAGGTTTTAAGACCGTGAAGACAAGCTCTTCTTTCAGTATCTGAACACATTTAGTGGAAACTGACCAGAAGGCTTACCAAAGGTTGCTTTCTGGCTCTGGAACTCATTGTCAAAGGAAGCCCAACTAGGTCCATCTCTAATGTCTTTCTGCTACGCGGCAAATACATTGGCTGGCATCTTGTTAGTTCATTAACAATATCATAAGTTAGACTTAGGACATTGTAACTTTTATATTCTCATTTGTGATTGAGGCACTATTGCCGTGACTGCAAATGATCCTGAAATCTACCTTAAAATCCTGTTAGCCATCCCGAGCTGTTGTGCTGGTGGGCAGGGCACTGCAGGATGTGACCAGCTCTCTCCCAGCAGCAAGCGATGCTGCAAGGAGAAGAAACAAGGACCCCTGCTGGAACCTACTGCAATTCTTCATCACAGCATTGCTCACTGGTGAGAGGGGGTCGGTTACATCACCCTGCAGTGTCCTGCTCACCAGAAGGACAGACTTTCATTGCTCTGCATAACTGCCTGGCTTTTAATGTGGGTTTCAGGGGTCAGATGGTGAGTTAAAACATAGTTACGAAATCATGTCTGATGCATGATCTTAGCCATTCTTATTTAGAAAGGCCTTTCATCCCAAGTGAAATAAGTTGGATGACTTGTAACTTTGATAGTATAACTAGTTTAGCAATTTTTAATTGATTTTATTGATATTTTACTTGCTTTGTTTTTATAGTTTAAAAAAACTTTTGTACTTTATTATTGCACAGATATTTTACCATATTTGTATTACTGATGGAGCACCATTTGAAAGAAAAGTGAGATACAAATTTTAAAAATATAACAGTAGCTGGGCAACTGAACTGCTATTTGTGAATCCTTTGCAATTAAGCATTTCTCCATGGTACTATTTAGTAGATGTCACCCTGTCATAGTATATCAGGTGACTGTCTCTCTGAGTGGCCTGGTTTTAATGAAATTTTTGCATCTGTATTAAAGTTTTTAATGATACCAGTATAAGTCTCCTTATATAGGTTTCATTGGCTATTCTCTACATACATCAATTATTTTAGAGCAGAGATGTAAAACGTGCAGCCCTCAGCCTAATTTCAAAAACCCTCTGAAAGATCTCAGTTCAGACCTCTGGAAAGAGTGATCTGTTCCTCCCCTGATAATTCACTGGGCAGAAGGAGCAGAGGGAGAGAGAAAATCAATTTAAGAGGGCAGAAAGAGGGAGAGAGAACAAGAGAGAGCAAGAGAGAGAGCGCACAATACTTTGGACTCTGGCTGTGCTCACCACTGGCTTGGCTCCAATCATCAGAAAAAAAGATTTCCTGCTTGGTTTAAGTCATGCTCTTTCTTCCCTTCTGTTCACTCTGCTCAGGACAACTACACTGGAACACACAAGGAACTTTCTAACACATAATCCTTTAAAGCCTCTTCTAGAGCAATGACCATTAAAAGACTCTGGTAGTCCTCATAGAAGAAGGAAACCACAATTGTGGCCTCTGATAGAACATAACTGAAGAATCACTGTCCTGGAACATCACAGGCCCGTTGGGGCACCAGGGGTACCCTTTTATTTCTACATCTGTCCCTTTAATAAGGGAGGGATCACAGCTCAGTGACAGAAATACTTGATTTGCATGCAGATAATCCCATCTTCAGTTTATGGCATCTTTGGAGATTATCAGACACCCTTAATATAGCAGTACACGAAAGCCAGGAGACCACCATGGGATTACTTTTCAGACATCGTCCTCATCCTGTTATACCCCCATGCTGGTTCCATGCTGCCCTTGTTTCTTCTTATTCACGGCTAAAGCTGTGAATAGATCGCCCGTTCTGTTCCTGTCATGGAATGACAGACGAGCGAAATGGTGCCCCATTATGCTGGCACAATGCCAGCCACAGTGGAAGATTTGTGCCAAACACTTCTGGGTGTGATCGGGACAAGGAGGTAAGTGACACACTTTTTTGTACCCTCCCTGGGTTACTTGTATTTTTTAAACTGTGTTTTTGTGCTTGGTGTAACTTTTTTCTTGTAACTTTTTTCTTGATGTTTTTCTTTTTTATTTTCGAATTTCCCGTGCTCTCATTCTCTCGTGAGAACAGCCGGGAACTCAAACCAGGGAGTGAATGGGGCTCTGTTTGAGCTCCATTCACTCCTGGGCTGCCGAGGGGAGGGGGTGGATGTGGAATAAGGTAGGTATGAAACGTGTAGTTATCATGCCGGGACAGGAGGGGGGGCGGGAGATAATATGGCGAGACAGGGATGCTATTTTTGCCCCTGTCTGATCATCTTCTTAATTTAAAGGATCAGGTAGCAGGTGAAGCAAAAAATCTCTGCCACATGCCCTAAAGAACTGCCGCAAATCAGAATAGACAGTACTGGACTAAATGGACAAACAGCCTAAGCTTCCCATGATTCAGCAGAACATAACCAGAGGTTGGAAGGTGATTTAAAAAACAACATTAGTTACAGTTGTAACTAATAACTGGTGGATCAAAAGGCAATAAATAAATGCCTTAAATCAAATAAATGAATTATAGTTCTGAGATTCCACCCCTCAACATACTATCTGAATGCTAAACCTGCTGGCCTCTGGTACAGAACCAATTTTCCTCCCATCCCCTTTGCTATTCTCTTCACTCTCACCACAGAGCCCTAGGCAACAGTACCAGCCTAGCCCAACTGAGCCAGCACTTGAAGCACATGGTGTTTCTCCTCTACTATTTGCTGCAGACAAATCCATACTACAGACAAATCCATGTAACTATAAAAATAACTAAAGACTTACAGTTACACTGCAAAAGAAGTCCAGTTGCCCCTCATTAACTTATAATTGCAATGGAATGTAGATGTACCTTTTTAAATGGGAAAAAATGAATTAATTACAAGTAACTAGTTATTTGTAAGTGGTTCAATCCAAGCTCTGAATGTAATAGATGATTCTTATTTCACAATAATTTCACAATCTTTTATAAGCTTCTGATCTGGATACTCTTCTCTGGACACAAACACACACAATTAAAGACCACAAACCACTCACATGTGGCTGACAGATGTACACCAAGACATTCTAGACACCAACTAAAGACAGCACACGGCAACACAAAACAAACCTCACAGTTACCAAGACTCTCAATTCTACTTGTATCAGCCAAACAAAAGGTTCTCAAAGTGTGAAATAGGGAACAGCCTCCCCATATAGCAATAGATATGTTCTGCCCTTTACAATCAGTTTAAATCTTGATTGCTCCTTGTTCCCAAGTACCATTCAGTGTGATGTCTGGGTTTCCTGGCTTGTGTTGAGTGAATTGTGTATGTGGTGTGAAACCTATGATACGTCATCTAGAAATGTTCAAGGCAAATGAGTATGTTTGAGTTGCCTTCCATTTTCCATCGACTCCAGATGATCCTTTCCCTGATATCAGAACAGAGGAGGGGAAAGCTTTTAGGATTAAAAAAAAAGTCTTTTTTGAGATGCACATCCTTGTCACTTCTTCAACTGGAAAGGCTGCCTACGACAGAGTTTGAGAACCCTTGTACTAAGCCTAGTGATCTCTCCCAAAGAACCCAGACATTGTGGGCTCAGGGAGAACCCCTGGGCAATCCAAGGGTGTGCGCAGAGATCAACGTACCCTTGATCTTCTCGCCCTTGCTGATGGAGAGCTCACCCTCGGCCTGGGACTGGTACGGTTTCACAGCCATGAACGTGCGGCCAGGCACAGCTGAATAGAGTTTCCGCTTCACACCCCGGCTGCTTAGCGTGCTGCCTCCAGCGGACTCCTTCTGATATCCACTGGAACTGCCAAGGGAAAGAGTGAAAGAAAGGCCAAGACGTAGCCAAGCATAATGCATGAGTCCCAAACCTGCATGCAAATGTTTTGTACTTCTGCAAATCTTGAGGTTCTTGCTGATATCTCCATCTTGTGTGTGGATAGTGCTGTTTTAGTTATATAAGGATCCATACTAAGAGAATGGATTTGCTAGCTTAAATTCACATGATTTTTCTCTTGTGATTCAACCCCCAGGTTCAAAAATTATCCTTTGCTCTTCCATAATCAATTAAACACAATAATACAGAACACAGAGTCTTGGGTCTCCTGCATCACATCCACACTTAGGAAGTAATTTCTAAATGTTCAAGAGTGGTACTCTCCAACTGTGAAGGTCTTTAAACAGAGGCTGGATGGGCATTTTTGAGGAGTGCTTCAGTGTTATATTCCTGCACAAAACGGGATTGGACTATATGGCTCTTGTGGTCCCTTTCAACTCTAAGATTCAATGATCCACTCTTGCCCTAAATGGCTCCCTTTTTCACAGAAATCCTGGCTTTCAGAGCCCTGTTTGGGCATTCATTGTACACCAGAAGTAACCACATGAACACAGAGTGAGGGTCTGCCAGGTAGTGGCTCTTTGACCCCAGTGTCATGTACGTAATGCCTTTCCATGACACTGATAGGTACTACAGAAATGTCTGCACAGAAGGAGTCTCCCATGTACAACTATTTATGCAGAGGTCTCCATGCAAGCCTACACTATAGGGGTCTCCCTTGTCAGGAGGCCTGTGCATTTACAATCATACATACAAAGATCCTTTCTTTGCAGATGTTTGTGCAGTACACAGGGAACTCCAGGGAAGAACTTGGAAAAGTTACTTTTTGGACTAGACAAAGGAGGGGTCACATTACATGTGCAACATCAGGGTCAGTGCTACTTAGTATGGGCTTGGTCTATGATTGTTTTCACTGTTACATCAAATACTCATTGAACTGGTTTCTCTGCATCCTCAGGCTCTGGTACTCTTGCCCATTAGATCTCAACCCCTCCAAAGAAAACTAGGAACCAGGCCTTCACCCCAATATTGCCATCAGTTCAGAACTTTGAAGGAAATGTCCAGTGCCCTATGCAGGAGAATGAGCATAAGAAGACCCTAAAACCTAAGTGATGTATGTTATGAATTAAAAAGCTCCCCAGCTGGGAAGATCATTTAAGCTCAGAGTTGCACCATTGCCTCACCCCACTGTTGCAGTGTGCCAGCCAGAAGTCTTCCATTCACCCAAAGTCAGTCCTGAAGCATCAAGTAGGAAAAATACCTGGGGCGACCACGCTGCTTTTTTGCTTCGTCTGTGTGGCGCCCGCGTGACGGGGAACGGCTGCGAGCACCACGGGGACTGCTGGAACTGCGCAGGGTGCCTGTGGTGATCTTCTGTCCCTGTACAGCCACAGTGGCAGATGGTGTGGAAGGAGGGGCATAAAGCATCCAGTCTGGGAGGTTCATGCTGGTGTCACTGTTGGCTCTCAGCAAGGTATGGGGCACTGTCAGGCTCTGGGAGCCATCTCGGCGTCGGCTGGCATATTGTGGGGTCTCCTGGAAAGGGACTGAATGGGACATCAATGTCAAAGAAAAGAATAGGAAAGGAGAATTGGGAAGAACTGATAATGAGGGCAACCTTTGTGGAGATGGGATGCAATGGGCCTACTTTGGGGGAAAGACCATGCCACCAAACACATAGTAGAGTATGAGTAAGGTTGGTGCAGAAATGTTATATGTTAGAAGCTAACTTAGACCAAGTGAAGACCAAGTGCCATTAGGTGGACATATTAATTGCCAAATAATACTGGTTTTCCTTACTTAAAAACAAACAAAAGCAAATCCCTATGCCAGGGTCAAATTTCATTAGACTATACAAGATATGGCCAATTCTTACTGGTAATCCAAATAAGGTATTCCTTGTCCCAATTTACTCAGCCTCAATTCCTGATATCAACAGTGAGGTTCTTCCCATGCTATGATAAAACTAACCATTTAATATCAAATGGGTTGTTGTGTTGCCATTTCTCTATGTGTTTCCACCAGTTATAAAGTATCACTTTCATAAAGAAGCTGTGTCTTGGTGTCCTGTTGGGTGATGTGCTTACTATGTGTGTCTCTCCTGACATGACAACTTGGTGGCATTCTGACAGGGTGGCACTGCTCCACAGAACCTTTGCACCCAATATGAAAGAAAATAACACACAAATGTTCTGGGAATCAAATTCATTAATTTTTTAAAACAACCTTTCCATGATACAATGTAGTACTGTATTGTATAGTCTTGTTGCTATGGTATAATCTTTTCAGGATAGAGCCAAGGTATATTGCTTATGTACTCTTCATATAAATATGATCACAGGCCACTGAAACTATGAAATACCAGTATTATTGTCCCTCCAAAGAAGTTTCCCTCTCCAAATTTAAAATTAAATTGAAATATACTCCCAGTGCTAGATATGTACTAATTTTTAGGACAATGAAATTCACCCATGTTTGCCCTCTCCTTCCACTGCCATTATGCCAACATGATGTCTTTCCCACTATCTTTTCACTTCTCCTCTCCAAAATGAAGGAGTGATGGATGCATTGGATGGCAGAGGGTAAGGTGGGCAGAAGACAGGGGAGCACAGGAATAGGTTGAGCAAGGGCTGGCAATCATGGAAGGGGGCAAAGATGTGAAGGTGGGGTCTATCCCCTCAAAAAAGAATAAATGGTGATTTGTATGGATTATGGATAACAGGAGAGAAAATGCTTAAGGACGCACAAGTGCCTTGCTGGAAAAACACAGACAGCAACATCAAAAAGAGTCCAGTCTGGTGCACTGTGGAAAATTTAAAATTGCAGCTAATGGCTCCCACTGTTGGAGGACCAAGGTAGGTACTAATGGTGGAGATTCCTGGGTGCTGGGGCTTGGTTTGGGAGGCAGCAGAAGGGAAATGGCTGGGAGGAAAGTGAGTAAAGGCAAAACAGTGACAGATAAGGTTAACATGTAATAGGAACTGCGGTGTAGCACTGGGAAGAGCATGACCCTGCAAAGGGGCACTTTAAGCAATGAAAAGATTTCCAAAACATCACATACAAACTAGCATAATTTTTAGCGAGAACCCAAAATCACAACTTTTCAAACCTCCAGCAATTCAGAAGCCTGACTCAATATGTGGAATTGGTACTTGCTGCTGTAAAATGTCTAGATAACTGGAATTTCCCCCCAGAGTTGTTCTCTGAGAAAAAGAGGGACAATTCATGCCACATCCTACTAGAGGTCTAATGGTCAAAAGTCTCCATTTGCATTTAGAATGTATCCTTATGTGAAGATTGATAAAAGAGAAGAGAGTACAGTAATTTAGAAATCGCATGCACATTCTGGCCAAGTTTTTCTAGTTACTTTATGGGTGCAGAAAGTGTAACAACTAAAGTAAGCACCAACTGTGTATGTGGGGAAAAACTGGTTTTAAACTAGTTTAGTTCTCATGGCCTCCGCCAAAGAATCCTGGGAATTGTATTCTTTGTGTTTCAAATTATATGTTAAGACTTCTCAGCCTATTTAGGAAATTAGAGGTTTCAGAGTTCTTCCCTGTATTTAAGTGTTTGAACATGGATTGTATGTGTTTTTATGTAACTACACCCTGACCATGTAAGGCTGCAATACTATACCCGTTTACTAACAGTAAAGTCTACTGAACTTACTCAGAGTTCCTTCAGAGTAGACATCTACAGGATTGTACTGCAAATCTGTTTACATTTATAGTGTAGACATTTTGATGACACTTTCCCTCCCATCAAACTCACCCATATCTGAGTCCCGGTGACTCTTGATCAGCTCCCCCAGTTCAAAGTTTCCTGCAATGACTGCCACCTTATAGAGAGAGAATATGTAGGGGTTTATGAATGAGACATTCCTCTTCTGTTGCTGATAAACCTGTAAGAAACTGAGAATTTCTCAGGTGTGTTTTGCTTGAGAAATCCAAGGCAATTTCCCTGCTTTTGTCCCTCTATTTGGAAAACACTATTTGTTGGAGTTCCAACAAAGCAGTATCTTGTATTAGCAGGTGAGATTTGCTGAAATCTTCTGCCTATTGTTACTGTTGTTGTTAATTTTGTTGTTTTCCATCAGAATTCCCAAGCACTCTCTTTTGCTACAGTCATTTGGTGGCTCAGTCTTGAACCAGTGCTAAAGGGAAACTGAGCAGCATTTGTGCATTTTCAGATTTGGTGTAAGAAGGAGAGAGAGGGACACTGTTCCCTACCCTCCATCTCCTGCGTCCTGCAGAAGACAGCCCATAGAGGCTGCAGTGCCAGCTGCAAGGAGGAAGATCTTAGTGCTGGATTTTATGCTTTAGAATGTGACACCGAAGGTTGGGGAGGGAGGGGGAAAGACTCATTTCAATGAAAGAAATACCATAGAACATATGGCAATATCTTCAGAATGATATGAGTTTAAATCCATTTCCAGCTAGATCAAATTCATTGAATTCATGGAAACTTTTAAACATTTCCTTAAGTTTCACTGATTCAACATGTCTACTCTGTTTGGGACTGTCAACTAAATTTAGCCAGGAATTGTTCTTCCTTAGTACACTGTGTCAGTCTGAATCCACTAACATCCATACTGACATGCTTAATTGTTGATACTTGGTGCTGAAAACAGGTTCAAGGGCTCAGCCCTGAGATGCCTTGGCTCCAGTTTGGGCCAGGATGCCCTACTCTTACTTTCTCTTGAATCCAAATCACCACATACCTGGAAAGCAGTCTGCCCATGGTTGTTCTTGATCTCTTTGTTAGCTCCCCGGTATAGCAGAATACGAGCACAGCTCTCCTGGGAGGTAGCAGTTGGAGGGAAATGAAAGAGATTGAGAGAGAGAAGGAAAGTGAGAGAGACATAGGGAGGGAGAGAGGGAGGGAGGGGGGAGGAGAGAGTGAGAGAGATGGGATGAAAAAAGCACAATGTCCATCCATGACACTCTCAATGCACAAAGGGGTAAACCCAGAGATCTTCACTGTTGAGAAAGTACCAAGAATAAATTTAAGTCTTTTAGTCCCAAGTGGATACACGAGATTCTTTTTTATTTCAATCATCTTCACATACAATCATTGTAATGCAGACATGATTCAGAACATGGTGTTTTTCCCATTACACAGATCATTCCCATTACACAGATGGGAGTTTGAGTCTGCCAGACAAATGATTTCAAAAGGCTTTTCAAGTGAATAGAGAGAGCAGGATACAGATCTTCCAGGCAAAAAATCAACACCCTACTCCAGTGATGGGCAACCTTTTGAGCTTGGTGTGTCAAACATCGCCAAAAAACTGAGGATAACTCGGGTGGTGTGTCACTTTGAAGAAAAAAAAACATTATTTCACAATAATATTTATTGTTTAATCAACAGTATTATTAATTGTATATTAATAATTAATGAGTTGTCCCAACTCATGTCTCAACTGAGTAATCAAAATGTACAGTTGTCCCCGCCCGCCACTTTCCTCCACCTTCCCAGCCTCCCTAAAGTGGTGATCGGGGCTTCATAGCCCCACCTGCCACTTTCCTTCCCCCCTCCCTAAAGTGAGGCTTTGAAGCCTGGATCCCCACTTTAGGAAGGGTGGTGAGGTTGCGGGCGGGGGCACGGCGGGGGGGGGGAGGAATATGGCCGCGTGTCAGCACAAATGGTTATGCGTGTCAGTGCTGACACGCGTGTCATAGGTTCGCCATCACTGCCCTACTCTAACCTCTGTCCCACATGCAAGGCAGCCTTTCATTGTCAAAATATAGCTTTAAAACCCACAGACACCCAAAGAGGATTCCAGGTAATATTTTATCCCATGCTTCCAGAAGGTGTAACCCTTCAATTCAAGTTTCTGTCTCTCTCCCACACCCCTTCAACAAGCCTGGTTTTCACACATTTAACATTTGCAATCCCAAAGCTCCTAAGAAGCATCTCTTTTCTTCATTATTTGTTTACAAAAATCTTATCTTAAATACCCCCAAACACAAACTTTGTCATAAAAGAATTTTCACAGGTATAGAAAAGTACACCCACCCACCCACCCCCACCCACTATCAAGCAACATAACAAGCAGACTGATACAGAATGGTGGGCCTGGAAAATCTGTTGTGCTGTTTTTGAACAGTATTTTTATTTTTACTTATTGGCTTTATATCCCACCTTTCTCCCAAGAAGTTTCTAGCCCCTTAAGATTACTGAGAATAATCTGAAAAGGTGAAAGCCTGAATATGTAAAAGTGCATCTGCACTAGGAATTCTCATACCCAGGGAATCTGTTTCTCTAATATATATCCCAGTGTCTGTTCTTTTGTGCAATAAGAATTTTAACAGGGGAGGGAAACACCAACTTCTCCAGATGTTTTGAAATTTAACACCCCCCAAAAAAGTGCCAGTCATGGCCAATAGTAAAGGATTTGGGGAACTGTCACCCTAAACACCTATAGGACCAAAGATTCCCTGCTTCTAAGTTAGAGTGAAAATGGATGTAGTATCAAAACACAGCATGTTCTCTAGCTACAGTGTAAGCCTGGCTAAGTTATCATCTTTGCCTCTATGGACTGGCAGTTTGTTTTGGTGACACCAAGTCTGCTGTCCAACCAGTGCCATGTACAGCTGTCTTCTGCTTCAAATTTGCAGAACCAGTGTCGATTTTGGGGACCCTCAGGCAAGATGCCTTCAGCTTCTTCCTCCCTGAGTAGCTCCACCTCCTCATTATTGCAACCGCTGCTGTCCCTTTGTTTCCCTTGTCGCTCTGGGCCCAATCTTCTCCATCACTCAAAGGAAGAGGTCAAAGTGAGCAGAGTTTGCTGATCCTCCTTATCATTATTAATGCTGCTGTCACTTGAAAAAAGGTAGGTGAACAGGCAGCACAGCAAAAAGGAAGAATAGCAGATCCAGGCATCTCTAGGGTTTGGCAGCAGGCCTACTGCTAGGCTTTAGCCCTTGGCAGAGGCCCTGAAATGTTGACTTCTGGTGCCAGCCCTATGTAGAGTCATGTGGATTTTTTAAAGAACTCAGACTGTAGCAGAAAGGGAGTGAATAGATTGAGCTGAGGATGTTTCCAGATGACACTGTCCTTTTCTAAAACTGCCAGTTGTTTCTTCGCCCTTACCTACTGTGAAAGAGTCTGGGGACATATCTTTCCTTAATGGTGGGATCCATTTTTTTTTTAATGTAAGGCTATCTTCCACCAAAAAAGAATCACAGTGGGATGCCAACCAGTCAGGGTGAACCACACCATGGCCATTGGTTATGTTGCCTGAGCTGATGGAAGTTGCAGTCCAACATTTTTAGAGGGTACCAGATTGGTAAGGCTGCTCTACACTCTCTGGCTGTTGGGAAGATGAGTAGGTTATATCCATGCAGTCTAGAACATGGGGAAGATTTTAGCAAGAAATTCCAGAGAAATATCCTGCTCGAGCCAATTAAGCCAACTGTCAATGGATATAAAGAATTTATTTGGAAAAAGGGCCAAAAAGGAAGAAAAAGGGTAGAAAACAAATCACCCATACAAGCTTTCCATAAAAGTAACAAAATCAAGTTAATTTATCTAGATACATTTTGTTTTACCTGCTTGTGTACAGTTTTGGATTTCAGAACATGTGCAGTTTCTTGCAGAAAATATGGTCTGAAAGAGCTTTACTCCCATGCAGGGCAACTCTGGTCACCTGATTCAAACGGCTCCAAAAGACACAAGGGACTGAGATGATGCTCCACAAATTTATGGGAATCTGAAAGTAGCCATCCTGCCTTGGACAGAGTGTAGGTTGGACCAACAGTGAAGTAAGTTCCATTTTTGATGCAAATTATCAAGCTAGCCAATCAGAAATTTCTTAGAACAATGGTTTTGCCCTCCTAACGATATTTGACTTTCATAACAAAAGAGCTGTCCTGTTCAAACCAGTTGACCACAGTAAATTTAAAAAAAGGGGGAGAATAAACTGAGAAAGTGGATTGGAAATAAAACCAAAGGCTATGGTCAGCAATGGGAGTCCCCAGCAGGGGCCCAGAATTCTGGAATTTCTAGGTGGCACTGTTGGTCTATATCAGAATACAAAGGTTCATCACTTACCTTGTTGTAGAGTGCACAGATGTGTAGTGCTGTATTCCCAGAAGCGTTCTGTGCACCTGGCTCAGCGCCGTAGAACAGCAAGTGTTCCAAGTGCTGGGAGTGTCCATGCTGGCAGGCCTGGTACGTGGAGAAGCAGAGGTCAGGAATGCATGATGGGGCTAGATGGTCAGATGGACAGGTGCATGTCACAGCCACCCCCCTCAATCTTTAGGCTTGGAGCCAGCCCTGGCAGGAAACACACATAGGATGTAAGTTGGGTAGCTAGCTATCTTGCCCACAAAATTGGGGGCTACCAGACATGGAATCTGAGAGTGCCTGGGGGGAGGTGCTTGACCAAGGTGTAAGATCTTACTTGGTGTATCTCCTGCCAGCCATTCTCATCAGTGGTACCAATGTGAGCCCGATTGTAGAGCAGAAGTTCACAGCAGCGTGGGTCACCTCCAACCATGGCTGTGTGGTAGAGTGGAGTTAACCCACGGCGGTCCTTGTAATTGGGTGAGCCTCCCAGGTCCAAGAGTGCCTATGGAAGGCAGACAGGAAGACATGAATGACAACGGCAGATTCAGCCCTGGCTATTTCCAAGCCCAAAGTGAATTAAAATTGTGTTCCTACAGCAATGGTTTACTGTTTGCAGACCAGCATTGACAATGATTCATTAAATCAGGGGTAGGCAATTTGGTTCCCTCTAGTTGCTTTAGACCGTACCTCCAAAGCCCAGTAAGCAGACTAAAAAGTCAGTAATCATGGGAGACACAGTTCAAAACATTTGGAAGCTTGCATATCTTGCATTAAATTACTAATCTGTGCTATTTTCTTATTATGATTGTCACTTATCTGTCACTTCCTCCCCTTCACAACCATATCCCTGGTTAGTGAAGAATAAAAGACTGCTAATCAATTCTCTTGAAACCCTGGAGAAATCAGCTCAGTTGATGCACTTCTGCAGGACTCCTCCTAAGTACAAAAAGTTGCTGCCTTTCCCCGAAACATGCAACACAGCTCCTTGAACCATGGCATCCCTGAAGCCCCTTGAACCATGGCATCCCTGGCCTTTTGAAATCACTGCAAATATATCATGGGTCAGCAGGCTGAAAGCTGCTACAGCTCTTCCATGATTTACTGACTTGCAAACTGAAGTGGGCATAGAGCCCAGCACATCAAATTATGCTTGTTGCCTGCACATAGATCTGCACAAAGTACAAATCCTGACAAGGTCCTCAGAGGAGGGATCTCTTTCAGCATACCACTGAAAACTCCTTAGGGCAGGTGGCTATTTCTTTTATCTTTTAAACAAGAGTGTAGCTAGAAGGTTGACAGGGCAAAATGGCAGCAACTTAACTTGACCCACAGCACGTTTCCACATGTGCGGGGAGAGCTGCTGGTAGGCCAAGAGGATGAGCACCGGAGAAGCAAAGACTGAGGGGGGGGGGTTGAGTGAGTGCAGAGAGAAGAGAGCAAAGGAAGTTCTTTAAAAAAAAAGACTAGGAAGAAAGGGCAACAGAGAAGGAGGAAACATGGAAAGCCGGGAACAACACGTGGTGAGAAAAAAGGAAGTATACTGGAGCTCTAGCAATGCATGTCCTTCCAGGAGTGTAGGCACGAACAAAAAACTGGTCTTTCCGGGGGTGGGGGCTGCTCTCCCACATGACTGGTAGGAAGGCCTTTATTTTGTTTCTGCCTACCAAGAGCAGATGGGAGGAGCTTAACATAGGCTACAGAGGATGTTTGTAGCCTATCTACTGGGAAATTTGCCTTCAGTCCCCCAATGTCGATCATTTTAGGGAGTGAGACACTGAAAATCATTCACAACTGGAACTCTTATGATTGCTGTGTTCACATTCCCTTGGTAACTTTGTCTTCCCCTGTGCTCAAATCCATCATGGTGAGTTCATCTGCAAACCTACAGATAACATTATCTGGAAAGTCCACTCCCTGCTTTCATAGCAACAGGTATAGTAGAGGGTGGGCACCTCATTACCTAAACATGACATCACATCATCTGACTGGAAAGCCAATCATATCTGGAAATGCAGAACCAATCAGATGGGACCAATGGAGTCTTCAGTTTTGAATTCCTTTGTTTGAGGACACATGGTTGAAACCAGCAAGAGAAACACACATGGTACTCAGGTCGGAGGAGCGACCTCACACATGGCTCTATAACATCAAGAGCCCAAATAATACCATGAAGTCTAAGGGAGAGACTTCCAATGACTCTGCATTTCCATCCACAGAGCCTTACCTGAACTTCATAATTGTAACTTACTATCTTCTTAGCTTAGGGAATGCCTAGTTAGCATGCGTTAGTTTTTATTATTTATTTTAACCCTATGACTGAATGTATTTCATGTAGACTTAAGCTGAGAACCTGGAGGAGAGATTTCCCTCCATGCTGTGTCATTGCTTGAACTAAAAAATAAAGCTTTTTCTGTTTTCCTAATCTCCATGAACACGTGCCTGCTTGGGCTAGCTATCCGAATTTCCCTGGGACAGAGGAAGGGGAGTTGGTGATATTTTAAAAACATAACCCTCACAGCTTCTCACTGCGCTGTGAACAAGAAGGGGGGGGCTCAGTAAGTGGTGGCAGATTTCGAAGACAAAAATCCCTCAGGTTTGGGATTTGCAAAGGGTGGGCCTGGAGTTTCAGACAGAGAGGCTCCAGGGTCGCGTCACATGGTGGCAGCACTGGTTTTTGGACCCACGTGGGGAGGATTACAGAATAAAATAGATGTTTCTACCTTTGTTGGGACATTTGTGGCTTTCTTACTTCAGGTGGCTTCGCAAGCTGTTTTTCCTCTCTCTTGGGGTGTGTGTGCTGTGAAGCTTGTTGTTACAACTGTTTCCTTTGCTTTCCTGGCAGGGGAGGGGTGTGTGTGAGTGGTTGTTCCCACTGGGCCCCTTGTTCAGGCTGTTTTGCTTTGCTTCCCAATGCTCAACAGAATTTTAAATTACAGCAATGCTACCAATTTGGAGACTGAAGGAATATTTCATTGGGGCAGGGTGGAACTCTTATTTGGAGAGCAATGCCTTCGTTTTGCTACAATGCCTGTAGCTACAGCCCTGCTTCTAAGACACCTGCACATTAATGGCATTACATATTAGCACAGCATTACATAATAGGACAGCATAGCACAGCATAACATATAAAACATAACATACCAGGCAGTTAGCTAACATCTACTAGTATCTTTATGTGCTCCTCTCACATTTCTCACAACTTAATTCTTATATGATCTCACAGTGCCAAGAACATCTAGCATTTAGCAATTGACATTACCATTAGGGCTGAATAATGGTGGGAACACACAGCTTTGTGCAATGCCGTGGCTCCATCCCTTGCACGGAAGTCTATGTGAGCACCACCAAGGCATAGCAGCCGGATCACATCAATGGTCCCATCCAACTGGGCTGCTAATGTCAGAGGCGTCTCTGCAGAGAAAGCACAGAGTGGCTATTGGGATGTGTCTGTGGATTGTGCAACTGGCACCCAAGTCTACCTTTCCCTCCCCATTTGCACTCCCTGATAATTACCGCCAGTGTCAGAATCATGATAGTTGGGGTCCAGCCCTTTGTCCAGGAGTCGTGCCACTTTCTCAGCTGCTCCATGTTGGACGTATTCCAGGAACTTCTTCAACCCCGTCTGGGGAAAGATTTGCCAGTGACAGCCCTTGAGAGTCAGGGAAGGGAGGGGACAGAATACTGCGGGTGGAAAAGAGGAACACAGAAGCACTGGGTCTAGTTCTTAAGCCACCCAGAACTTCTTAGGGGCATGAGGAATTTCCAGGCTGAGCACAAAGCTGCCCTGCCCACAAGGGCTCCCTAAATCACCTCAGTGCAGGGGAAGCACCACACAGGCACATTCCTTTGTACTGAGTCTTCCTAATACAGCCTTGTAAATATGCCTAGCAGAAGTCTCTGTTGTTCTTATTAAGTGCCTTCAAGTCACTTAATTAGGGCGACCCGTCTGATGGGCCAGAATACTCCACATTCTGGCCAGAGTATTCTGGCCTTGGAGATGCCCCAGATCCCTCCCCCCATCACCTTGCATTCCATGGTGGGTACAGACAGCTGTCCACACGTGTGCCGCGCTGTATTGGCAGGTGCCTCCTCCTCCTCCAGTGGTGTCACACGTTGCACTCTCTGAGGTCACAAGACCCCCACATGTGATCAAGGCTGGGGGCCTTGTTGTGACCTCAGAGTGCAATGCATGGCACCAGCAGTGGCAGCCAATAGAGCACGTACGTGTGGAGAGCTCCCCACTCCTGCCACTGATCGCTCTGTTTTTCCCCATAGGAACTGGGTTTTCCCAGGTACAGTTGTCCCTTTACATTCGCGGCTTTGACTTTTGCGGTTTTATGTATTCGCGGAAATTCCTTCCCCTCCTGCTCCCCCCAACACAGCCTCTGAGCATTTAAGGAGGAAAACTTCCTGCACACATACACACACAGGGAAGATCCCAGCAAGCAACCACCCCCCACCAGCCTCTGAGGGTCTAAGGCGAAAGAAAAGCACAGCCCCATGCTGTGAGCACGCAAGCAAACCCCCCCCCTTGCTACTCCCCTCTCTGTGTCTTAACAAACTGAATTACTTCTTTAAAACTCACATTTCACCCCATGTCTCCTCATGGCCCAAAGAAAAGCACAGCTGCATGCTTGCCACTCCCCTCTCTGTGTCTCAACAAACTGAATTGCTTCTTTAAAACTCACATTTTGAACCTTTCCTACACGCATTCACACACAGGGAAGGCACGGGTGGCATCTCCCAGCAAGCAACAGACCCAGCCTCTGAGCATTTAAGGAGGAAAGCTTGCATGCTCACCGTATGGGGTTGTGCTTTTCTTCCGGCCAGCAGGAAGCTTTCCTCCTTAAATGCTCAGAGGCTGGGTCTGTTGCTTGCTGGGAGATGCCACCCGCGCCTTCCCTGTGTGTGAATGCGTGTAGGAAAGGTTCAAAATGTGAGTTTTAAAGAAGCAATTCAGTTTGTTAAGACACAGAGAGGGGAGTGGCAAGGGGGGGACTTTGCTTGCGTGAACTTGCTGGGAGTTCAGATGCCACCTGCACCTTCCCTGTGTGTGTGTCTGTGTGTGTTTAGGAAGGGCTCCTCGTTAAACCCTCAGAGGCTGCTTTTATTTGCAGTTTTTTTCACTTTCATGGAGGTCTTGTTCCCATAACCCACCCACCCCCGCGAATGTGAAGGGACGACTTGTATTTTTTAAAGCTGTTTTAAAGGACTTTTGCCCCAGTTTCTAGTCAGAACTGCCTGGACATCATCTGGACAGTTCAGACTAGAATCAGGACCAAAGCCCTGGGTTGTCTGGACAGTTGGGCATGGGAATGGGGGGAGGCCAGTTCATTGGCCCATGCCAATAAAACGTGGGACGAGGCCTTAATCTGAGAGAGGCTTGCCCAAGGTCATCCAGCGGATTTCCATGGCTGAGTAGGATTTTTAACTCTGGCTTCTCAGAGTCCTAATTCAATGTTCAAACCACTATACCATGCTGGCTCTCTAGTGTCACCAACCTGCCATTTATTTATTTTCAGCTAACTAGCTAAGAGGAGAGTAGCTTCATTTTCATACTGACTGCAGAGAAGAGAAGGCATGGAAACCAAATAAATCAATTGTACCCTCAGAAGATGTTTACATCAGACAGTGGTGTATAGTGGAGCTGGGGTTTGCAGGGTGGAAGTGCAAGCACTTTTAGATTAGCAGGGTAGTGATGTCATCTGCTACTCCTCTCAACTTCCCTAGCTTCTCAGGGCATAGCTGCAGCCCTTACAGTAGCTAAGACAGAGGGGTAGAAGGGGAGTATTTTTTCAGAAACAACATATGGTTGTAAGCTCTTCCTGTTGTAAAGAAAAGTAATTGGAGGTAGTTTGGCCTTTAGTCCTGACTGTGCAACTAACTCCCATGAGCTATACAAAAGGCTTGCTCACAATGGAGTTGAAAATGGTTAGAATTGGTTTATGGATAGAGATCAAGACAGCAGCCTGAATTTTTGGAACTATCAGTAGGGGGCTTGGCTAAGGGGACTGTCATAATGAGTGCCTGCTCTTCAAAATTTACCACTACATCACTGTTCATACAATACTTTGCTAACAGAAGACAAGATCACAAAGTGTGAATGCTGTAACTTTACAAAAGCTGAGATTTTTTTGGATTAAGTACAATCTCTCTCCCAGCACAGATTTTTCAGTTTTAATTTACTGGTACTGCTGAAATTGTTGAAAGGTCTCTCTTCTCTCACCTTAGTGTGGAGTTTTGCCAGCTGCTTCTCGTCCAGGTTGGTCTGCTTGTAAACTCGAGTCTTGTAGCGGAACTGGAAAATATGTGATGATGGGACAGCAGGGAATGTTACTGTAGTTGCACACATGATGCCTAGTCATTTTCAGAGACTTTTAAAAAATGTACCACCTTGCCACCACTGTTCCTGCAGCTAAGACAATCTGCAAAGGCCCACCGAGAGAAGAGGAGACCCACTATTGGACTCATGACCCTACAGCTAGCCCTGGTTCTTTTAGTTAAAAGTAAACCAAAGCTTGGAAATGTTACCTTTTGGGACTACCCCTCCCAAATTTCCATGCTAACTGGGGATTCTAGGAGGTGTAACCTGAAACAATGACATTTCCAAGCTCAGCCTCTAATTGTATTTCAATGTGGATCTCATGAGTTGAAGAATGTGAAGAGGTTGTACATTATGCAGTATTTCAGACTAAGGTTGAGCAGACTTTAGGCTTGTAGGATCAGGGTTTTTTTTTAAATTAGAACTGCAGGCAGGTTCAAAATAGTGATTTGGAAAGGGCAAAACAGACTGAGAATGAAGGAGCAACAATGTCTTTGAGCAACATGCTTAGTCTCAGCCTAGGAATTTTTTTCCCATACTATTGTTGAGCTCAGAGTCCTTCTGAGAGTGGCCAGATGTCCTACTTTATAGATGATCTTCTTTGAAGGCATCCTCTATTGGAATGGCTGTTTGGTCCAAGTCTGACAAAAATCCCTAAGAAAGAAAAACTAAAGGAAGCCTTGAAGTTGTCCGTCAAGAGCGAGCACTTGGATAGCAGACTTGACAAGGCAGATGGGTTACCTGGTTACAACTTTCCCTACCAATATACTGCATTTCATTAAATTATAGTAATTATTTCCAGATTTGCCTCCCTCTACATAAATTAGCAAATGCACATTTGTATCCTCTTGTGTCCTTTTTTGTTGTTGTTATGCATTTCCTTTTTGGGGGTGATGTGCAAGTGGCTACCTTAAGAAGGTGGCTAGCTCCACTCCTAAAAACAGCCGGAAATGGAGAAAGGCTTGAAAACTCAAGTGAATGAGAACAGGATAGAAATGCAGATTGCCTTTACATGCACACACACAAACTGATACTTTTCTGCATGCTTTCCCACCCCACCCGCCAGCAGCCTAGCTGGGCAGCAGAGGTGGAAGGGGTATATTTGCTGTTATGAAACAATTAAAAGGCAGAAAGCCTTCCAATCTAAGCATTTTTTGTGCCACCCAGCAAACTCTGGTTTTCATGTGGTCCAAAAGCTCGATAAGTAAATACAGTTGTTCCTCCATATCCACAGATTTGGTATCCACGGATTTAAGTATTCATGGCTTGAAAATATTCTTTAAAAAATAATAATCCAAAAAGCAAACCTTGATTTTGCCATCTTATATATGGGACACCATTTTGCTATGCCATTGCATATAATGGGACTTGAGTATTCACGGATTTTGGTATCCACAGGGATGTCCTGGAACCAAACCCCAGTGAATATGAAGGGACAACTGTACATACACTTCAAATCACCCAGAGATCTACCACTAGATCCCAATCTGCCCACCACTGTTTCAGAAAACTGTGCTGTACATAGCGTTTATATAAACATTCTTCCATGGATGTCTGTGATTAAAGAGAAGATGTGTCTGGCCCCTCCCTACATCACAGATATAACTCGTATAGATCTGAAGGAAGAATGTCAGCTCCAGATATGCATATGATTCAGTACCACCTACTCTTCAAGAAGTGCCTTAAGACATATCTATTTTCCTAGACCTTCTCTAATTTGCTGAATTTGTCGCTCTCCCTCTGTTGCCTTCCCTTCCTCCGCCTTCCCTGCCTCCAGGGTCTGTTTACTTAGATTGCAAGCCTGTGGGCAAGGTTTCATCACAGCTAATCTTGTGTTTTATATTTACAGTGTAAACATATTAAGTTGGACCCTGAGAAAGCAAACCATTGCTAACCTAAGTCCCATTGATTTCAGTGAAACCCAAGCATGACTAACTTCTAGACCTATCCCACTATGGGGTTATAGCCAATGTTGGCTTCATACTACTGCAAGGATGGAGAATGTGTGACCTTTGTTGGACTGCAGCTCCCATCAGCCCATGCCAGCCTAAACAGTGGGGAGGGACAGTGGATGTTGCAGTTGATCAACATCTCATTCTCCTACCAAACACTAAGGGAAAGCTATTCTGCTTGCATGAGGCACTGGAGTTTTGCTGATCCTGGTGCCTACAGCCCTCTGAGGCATATGCCATAATGTTCCAGATGGTCCCCCAATGGATAGCTCTTGTGGTGGGGGACAGATATGGAGGGCTGCAGTGACTATGGGAATTAACAAATATGGGAGGCTCAGGCTCTGCCTTAGCAGAAAGAAGTGCTTTTCACTAGTGCAAAGCCAATATTGGGTGCAACCTGGTATATTTATGATGTGTTTTATTTTATTTTTATTGTTAGTGAAATAAGCTGTTGTGCATATATTTTTAAATGGCAGTATTTACATTCAGTAAAAAGCAGTAATTTACATTCTTCACTGAATAGCACTCTGCTTTTTTTGGTCACCTTTGCCAACACCACAAACACAACCACCACAACAATGGTGATGATGATGATCTCCTCCATCTCTTCCTTTTCTTCTAGCCATTCAAATCAGCACATTAACCTCTTCAAAAAGCAAAACAAGGTCAGATGCCAGAATTCCTGATAAAACTAGGAAGCCGTCTTATACCAGGCCAGGCTATTTTTTGGTCTAGGCCACTGGTTCCCAAAGTAGGGTCCCCAGTTGCTGTTGGCCTTGTATTCCCAGAAGCCCTAGCCAACATGGCCAATCTTCGGTATCCTGGGAGTTTTAGGATAATGACATCTGGGGACCTATACTTGGCAATCACTAACTGGCTATCCAGTACTGTTTGCTCTAACTGGCTGTGTTCTTATTTTGGGAAAAGGGATCAGAACTCAGTGCTAGAGTTGATCCAGAAAGTCTTCTGGCATCTTCATTTAAAAAAAAAAAAGTAATATGAAAGACCTCTACCTAAATGATAGTTACTCTTTAGCAGGCTCTGAAATTTTTGCTCTCCTTTGTATCACTACCATCATCCTACAGTATATCCCCCTTTCTTCCAAGGGGCTGAAGGCAGAATAAGTGGTTCTCTCCAGCCCTTAACTTAGTCTCACAACAATTCTGTGAGGTAGGTTAGGCCAGGACTGGCAGAGACATTTTGTAGCCTGGAGAAAAGCTCACAGTGGCATTTCTACCAAACAGAGATAGATCCAATTAAGACATATACTGTAGAATTAAAAAATAGGGTGCCTCTGAGCATATTCTGTGCCTAGGAATCTGTTTTAGTGCCAGAACAGAACTGTGAGTTCACACCGTTTCCCCACAGATGTCCAGTCCTGGTCACCCCAAGCTTTCAGCATCTAAGCAGCCTGAAATGCTGGGAGGGTGTGGGGGTCATTTTGCTGTTGCTATGATTTAAAAAATGAGATGCAAAAAGCCCTGGCGATCTAATGTAAATCACCCAGAGATCTACCTGTAGATCCAGTTCTACCTGCAATCTTTCTGTAGGCCCAGGAGCAGACCTACCTCCAAGTAGGGCACTCCCTTTTCAAAGCTTTGTGGATATTCACGCAAGAGGCGCTCTTCATCCAGGAATTTGGCATCCCGCCCATTGGTGGCCGGCTGGAAGAGCCCATAGTTTAGCACGTCCTTGAGGCTTTCATTGAGAGTGCAGAGAATTTGTTGCTTTGCCACCCAAATGGCTGCGTCGGGGTTGAAACGCAGGCATTTCTAAAATGGGACAAAGACAGGGCAGGGGTGGGGAGTTGAGTGCAAATGGAATGCATTATAACAGCACTAAGTAGCATCCTTTCAGAGTTCGCTCCAAAACAGAGGCCCATAAGATGTATTTACATGTATTCTTCCTTTCTTCTACAAGACACAAGGTAGTGTAAGAACTTCTTCCTGCTAATCCCATTGTTATTCTTACAACATTCCTATGAGGTAGGATAGGTGAGGACTGCCCAACACAAGATGGTGCCCCCTCTGTTTCATATAAAGAAGTCAGCTGTATTGTCAGTTGAAACTTCCTTAACCTTAACCATGGAATTGTGTCATCAAGGGCAGGAGTCTAGGTTGGGGAAGCAGGCCAGGCCATAGTGTTGCCAGACAGAAAACTGGAGAGGGCTACTATACATTTAATAGTTGTGTAGAAGAGGGGATTTCAGCAGGTGCTGCTTGTCATACAACCAGGTAACAGCAATACCTACTGAAATTGCCTTTTCTACACACTTGTTATAGCAGGAGTGGGCAACTGCACAGAAAGGGCAGGGGCCATTTTACCTCCCAGCACTCATCCAGTGGGATGCACCAGTGAGTTCAGTGTGCACAAAGTGACATGATGTCACTTCCAGCTGCCATTCTGGCCAATTTCTGCCAATCTTTTTTGATGTTTTGGGGGGCCTGTAGGTTAGGGGAAGAGCAATACTGCATTTTTAGTCAACTTTGGCCCATTTGGGGACAAAATATTGCCTGAAAATTGACCTCCAAATTTTAAAAAATGGGAGGTAGGGTTGGGGGTTGGAGAGGTACTCTGTGGTTGATGTGGTCTTTCACATTGAACAATTGGCTTCCCTGGATAAGGCAGGCAGCAAATACCGGTACTCTATGGCCACTGGAAACAACATTGATCGCCCACTCTGTGAGAGACATCCAAGCCAGCTCAGAGATTCAGCGCTGTTCCTGAAGACAGACTACTCTTCTTCATGCCCCCCTGTTGGTTTTGGTTCCCTGGCTTCTGACTGATACCCTGCCTCTTGACCTTCAGACTGCTAATCGAGCACCCAGCTTCTCATTTCCAGAAGTGAACTACAACAATGACATGGTTGTCTCACTCTGCCCAATGGTAGGGTGGGCCAACCCTGCATTAGACTGAGTAACTGGCTCAATCACTTAATAGGCTTAATAGCTGAGTAGGATTTGAACCTGGGTTTCCCTAGTCTGATCTCACCGTCTCACCACTACAGCATCTTTTATGATACAGCATCTAAAGGGCTGTCTAAATGGTAAAAATACTCCTCCTGGAATTTGAGGAGAAGCCTACCTGTCTTTATTGGAATCTGCGTGGTAACACCATATTCGGAAGGAGGGGCCCCCAAAACAGCAAAGACTCAGAGGGAAAAAAGCCTTTGCTGCTTTTCCCAGAGTTTTTGAAAAGCAGCAAAGGGTGTACACATTCCCCCTCATTAAGACAGCAATTCGATCAGAATCACTGTCCCATAGTAAAGGAAGTGTGACCCTGATTGTCTGGACAAGCGCGGGGGGGGGGGTCTTGCTAACAGGGCAAGAGCCTGCAGCTGCCATTTATTTTGCCTTAGTGAGTAATCACTAAGGTGATAAAACTGGGTGTTTTTGTTTGTTTTTGTGCCCTGTTAAATAGAAAAATCGCTCTATTGCTGTAGCGTACCTTATCCATCCTATATTTTTTAAAGTTTGGTGGTGACTAATTACTAATGCGAGTAAATCACTTGCGGCTACCATCTTGGATGCAAACCATATGGGGGGGCTTCTGAGGGCAAAAACACCATTAAGACAAGTTGCAGCTGCTGCAACTTGCTATTACTGTGGGGTGCTACTTTTTGGGGGGGCTCATGTAGACAGGGCCCAATATTAGCACTGTTCTACTCTTTCCAACACTTCTGTTCTCTTGAGTTATTCAAAGACTTTTTAGGCTGCTATTTATTTTAGTCAGCCACCCTTGATAATATGTATTATGAAACATGCATTATAGCTACCTTCCAGGAATGGAACGGAAGTACGGTACAAGAAATCCTACAGTATTCACTAACATTATTCCTCGTTAAGAGAAGTTAGCATTTTCTGTTTAATTCCCAATTACAGTAACCAAAATAGCCCTAAAGAATACACAAATAAACTTTTAATTTCATTAAAACTGGACCCAAACTGTCAACATGTTAAAGATTTTAGGTAAGTAATGTATGAATTAATCCACAAAAGCCCTTACCCATAGCCAGAAATTTACTGATGAGAGAGCTTCACAATAATGAGATGGAGTATCAGTGTGAAAGAACCAGAACTGAAGCAGAGGCCACTTATGTTTATATGATAATGCCTACTGCTTTTCAGTTATTCTGGTGTCTTTCCACTCCATAGAAAGTGTACCTCTTACTGAACCTTTCTGTAGAATACAACCTGCATACTTTCCCTCATGCCTCTGTAAATGAAAGGGACAAGGATTTACATTTGTATTTTTAATTGAAAGCTGTCTGCTGTCTCCCTGAAGGAGCAAGGCCCCTATAGGCCTCCTGCAGCTATGGCCTGGAGCAGTCCTTGCTTTTAGTGATTCTTTTAACACAGGCATTGCAATAAAACCTGGAAAATATTATACAATAGTACCAAGACTGAACTACTGAAGATTTCAGTGTCCACCTTTAAAATGAACTGGATGGAGGTGGCAGTGATCTGTAAGCCATTTTTGTGTGGGGGAGTAGATGTCTGTGTCCTATGCATAGTGCTGCAGTGAGGTAATTTTAGATTCTAGACCTAATGGTCTTATGAGGGGGAGAGGGACTTTTTTTTAGGTGGTAATGCCTATTGCTGCACATATTTCAAAGTGTGGGAAAGTCAGGCCTGCTGTGTCTGTGGGTCTTCCTACTCATTCTGTTCAGGGTGGCCTTGGATATCTGTCCCAAAGTCCTCATAAGATAGCACCAGTACCTACAGGCCTTCTATCTGCCCTTTACACAGGGCCAGCCCAACTGCTGGGCAGAGTGCGACAGCCACCTCAGGCAGCAGATCTGTGGTGTAATGAAAAGGCAGTAAATTGTTGTTTTAGTTATTACCATATTGTTACTTCTAGAGGTAAGGAGAGAGGTGCTTGTGGGATTCACCTGCTTCAAGTGCCAAAATAATTCAGCATGGTTTGGGTAGTTATGTGCCTTGGCGTTGGGACAGGTAGGATTCTCCTTGCATTTCGCGAGGAGTATTTTCACCATTAAGACAAGCCCTGGACTTACCATAGATATGTGAAACCACATATAATAGAGAACCACCATAGAATAAAACAGAACCGCACTGGAGGACCTAGAAAATGCCTAGAGAGGACGCCTCTCTAGGCATCTGGTGCAACTCTATGGTCAGCTTCTACTCAGCTCTAGAACTTTCCGAATGGAGTCTCTGCGCAGGCACACAAACCATTTGTGTGAGGCACAGAGACCGCAATGAAGAGCCACAGGGACCAATCCTGCATGAATGTGGGGCAACCTGTATAGAAATGGAAATTTCAGCAGTGTTGCTTAGTTACTTAGTTGCGTGACAAGCAACACCTGCTGAAATTCCTCCTTCTACACAACCATGAAAGTTACAGGAGTTCTCTCAGTCTGACAACCCTACTTAGGAGTGGAGATTGCCATCTGCTCTTCTTCCCCTGGTAGCAAAATGTCTTAAACCAGTCCTGTCCTCATGGCCATCAGAACTGGGCAACCTCAAAGAAGGTTTGGTTTGTTTTTTTTTTGGTTGCCTCTCTGAACCACCTGTAGCTGCAGCCACCTATCCAAACCTAAAGGTACCGCTTTGTGACTTCTGGTTGCCATTTTGGCTGATATGTGGCCCCCCAAATGAGGTATCGGAGTAGGATCACCACATTTTGAAAAGTAAATGAGGACACATCTGCCAAATTACTACCTGTACTTCAAGTCATTGACTGCTATGAGGAACCTCACTTTAAATAGCCTATCAGTGCCAGGCAGTTGTAAGAGGAGTCACCACTACTTAGTAGAGTCAGTCCAACAGACAAGACAGACCTTTTTTTGCAGCCAGGCACCATCCTAATGATGGCAAGGCATTCTCTTCCTCTCTACTCTCTTCCTCCCTGACAGGCCTTCCCCCAGGACAGAGGAGGATGGCTGCCCCAGCGATGACAACTCATTCGGTAGCCCTCACAGGGCTGAGACTGGCTGCTTTGGGAGTTTCCCTCGCCCTGCTTTAACTTCGCATGTCTCTCCTCCCTCCTCAAAACTCTAATACCTGATCACCCTTATACTCCAGACTTTGTAACAAAACCTGGACATTTTAAAAATCTGTTGGACAGACATTTTTAGCTCTAAAAAAGAGGATATGTTCATGAAACTGGAAGATAGGAATTTTATCTCTGAAAAAGATGACATATACTGGAAAATATATTTGCATGGTAACCTTATACTGGAGGCCTTTAGGAGGTGTAGTATGTTTTTGCATGGTTTTCAAGCAAATGTTATCTGAAAATCACTCCAATTTTTTTTAAAAAAGACGGGGGGGGGAAGGGTTCAGGAGGTGCTGGCTAGTCACCCAAAAGTGGAGCTTGTGGCCCACAGTCTGCATTTTCTCCACCTCTGCTCTAGCTGTACACTTCTGCAAGCCTCTGTGCCCTACTAATACTTGTCCCATGAGCATCCGCCACTTCTCCCCAGCAGTTAAATACCAGGCTGCCACAGTGGCAACACAACACACCACTGTTATCACTCCAGCTTAGAGATGTAGTTTGGGTATTTGAACCACAGGATGCAGGCCATCTCTATATGGAGATTTTTTATTTTAATTTATTTTTTAGTCTTGGACATGCTCAGTCATCAGCCTGCATGAGACTGACCAGTCACTGCCTGGGCCCATCATCTGCTCACCACACACACGAGAGGGAGGTGATTATTAATCATGTGTGGCCTGTGAGGGAATGAGGGCATTTTTTTTTCCAAATGTTGAGTTATGGTTGGGAGATACATTGAACCAGAAGTAGAGGAATATTCCTATATGTGTGTTCTCTCCTTTTGGGCACCAAAAAAATGAATTTTTGGGGTTCAGAAGAGGCTTGATGCCCATCTCCTGGGAGTGCTTTGTGTATTCCTGCTTGGCAGGGGTTTGGTCTGGACGGCCCTTGTAGTCTCTTCCAATTCTATGATTCTAAGTACAGGAGTTCAGTGGTAAGTAGGAACCACCTTATTATAAAGATACCACATATTTGAAAGAATAGGGTTTCCTGCTCCTTACTCTCTTATGGAACTCTATGTCTCTCCACAGAGTTCTCCATACGCCTTAGAACCATGCTGAGGTTTGGCCGCTTTCTTTCTGACTTTCCCAGCAGTCCTTGCCTCATTCCCTCACCCCACAGATTTCCAGGGTCAGATGGGTGTGTGTGCAAGGAAGGGACAACAAGCCAGGCACATGCTGTCAGCAACATCCCTGTTTCCATGGCCACGGCAATTTGTGATCTCTAGCAACAGTTTCCATGGTTGCCCCTATGAACAGAAATGGGACCCAAAATGAAAGGGGGTGTAGTAGATTTAAAGAAGCTGAAAACTATTTTGGTAGGGGGAGACCAGGGAGAGAAATTAGATGTGTTGCTATCTCCTCCAAAGTAATGCTGAACAACAAACTTGGGGTTTATAATAACATAACGTGGCATGTACATTCATGTTTTAAGTCCCTCCCCACATTCAACACCAGGTATACAGTATATGTCAATGCAGGGAGGGAAGAATCCTCTATAATACTAGTGGGGAAGTGTTTTAAATAACAAGATACAAGAGGGAAAGAATGAAAGAGGATAAATGAAGGAGAGAAGAGATTTTGTATCAACTATCCATAAACAGCAGCACAGAAAGAACAAATGTTCTATTTGTACAATGGTTGGGTCAATTTTGAGTTTCTTTCAGGAACAGACATGGCTTTTAGATTGTAAAGGTGTGGGGAGGGCCTGTCATTAATTCTTAATTTTGTACAGCACTCATATAGCGTGTGCTTTATAAACCACCACTACTGCTATCAGCAACATGTCCTTTAGCAAACTCATTCCTCCACCTTACCTGCAGTAGCCAGTGACTGATTGTGTACAGTAGTTGCTATTGTAGTGGCTCTCAATGACCTGCAGTAGGGGTGGGCAAGCTCCAATAGTCCAGGGGCTGATTTTCTGCCCTGAGACTCACTATTGGCTGCACCACTTAAAAAAGCAAAAAAGAAAACAAAATCCCCAAACAGAGATATGTGGTCCTCTGGGGATGCCAGGCAGTGCAATGTCTTGGGACGGCCCTCAAGGGTCTTATTGATTTTTGCTCATGAATGGGATGTGGTGTTCCTAACCATATTAAGTACAGGTTGTATGCATTTTATTTCATCTAAAAATATAAGTGTAATCCTTCAAGTTGGGGGAGGGGGAAGCTGGTCAGGATGTGCTGAATGCTACTTACACTTCAGGTGCATTTTTAGACCAGCTTCTTCCTTCCCCTCCTTCCCTTCCTTCCTTCATACACACATACACACACACATATATATAGAAAGAGAGATGTATGTGTGTGTGTGCCACTTAGATCCAAAAATTTTAAAGCAGTGTACATCAATAAAACAAACAATACACAAATTAACATACATTCTTTAATGTGCTAACAATAACATTATATACTATAAAAAGATAAAAACAACAGCAAAGCAGTGTAGGTTTACTATAAAAGTACACTGCCCCTACCCAAGACTAACAAAAATTAGGGATAATTTATTGGCATAGTCCTGATATTTAAAAATTGGTGATCACATCCTGTCAAAATGCTTAGGAGTAGAGAACTGTCTTGATCTGCCGTCAAAATGGTAATGGTAATGGAGCCAGGCAGGCCTTGCTAGGGAGAATATTCCATAAGTCTGTTGTGGGGTGGGGGCACAATTGAAAAGGCCCTCCCTTCCTTTCTGCCATCGTTGGTGTCTCCCTTGGAGGAGATACTCAGAGGACAGCCTCATATGTTGATCTTAGGATATGGACAGATTTATGGCAGGACAAATATTCTGTTAGATGAGATCCCAAACCATGTAAAAGACAAGGCTATCACCCTGCTATTCCACTTAGAGAAACTGACTGGACTGCTAGCAGAATTTCATTTTCAGTCCCCCATTTTACCCAAGGACGGCAGGCCAGCAAAGGGTGTATGAGACAGGCTGCATGGGACACACATCTCTGTGATCTGAGAGCAATTACCAGGAGGCTGCTTCTGCCCCCTCTGCATCACCAAACATCTGAGACAATGGCCTCACTCTGCCTAGTGGTAGGATGGGCCGTTTGCACTGGTGCATCAAATGAGATGGAGAAGGCATGCAGGCAGTGAGACTTCTGGGTACGCAAAGAGGCTGTATGAAGCTATTCAAAGAAGTTAGTGGAGGGAAGGAAGAGGAAAGAGGGAAGTACACTTTGCCAAGGTTTCAGCTGGCTCTCTATATCAAAGGAATGCTGGATGAAAGGACCGGTGCTAGAGTCTGTATATATGTGTTGCTGAGTGGCCTGGTTTTATTGCTAATGAAGGGAGAAAGGAATGAGTTCCCTTTAGTGCTGAGCTAAGGATGAATCCAGTTCTGCATTAATTACCCCTCCAGGGACTGAGGTGGTGGTGCTGGAGTGGGGTGGAGCTCAGCCAAGAAGGGAAGCCCCGTTTTCTTTTGTCCATTAGCAACAGCACTCTCCTCCCCCACCCCACCTTTCACTCCCCTTGTGGCACACACAGCATTTCACAAATGAAGATCCAAAGCCAAGGTCACTGGGTGCAAAGCACAATCCTGCCCACAAAACTCATTGCATGTTAACTCATCCCTTCCTCAATTACTATATACTGTACAGTTTATATTGCAACAGTACCAGAGACAGATAAAAGGGAGTGAAGAAGGAGCTGTGTCCCAGGAAATTCACCTGATGTGAGAAATAATTTAGCATATTCAGCACACTTATATAAGCCCATATTCTTCCTCAACATGACACTCTTCAGATGCACTGAGGTACAACATCTATCATCCCCAGTAAGCATGGCCACTGATAGAAAGGCCAGGGAAGGCTGCTGTATTCTAACTAAACCTATGCAAATATAACTCAAATAAAACACTCTTTCCTGTTTATCCCTACTTCCATATCTTTCCACTTCCTACGTTTTCATTCTTGTGTTGAATTATAGATTGTAAGCCCCTCAGGACAGAGTCATTTCTAGTTTGAGTCATTCCCATTTTTCTATTTATTATTATTTTTACTTATTCCTCCATGGTGCACACCACAGTTGGATGTGGCAATGAAAATTTGGCCCCTGTTTCCATACAACTGCCAACTCCTGCTCTGCAAAGTACAAGATCATATTATAAGCCAAGGGTGGGAAAGTGTGGCCCACATTTAGTTCTCAAGCCTGTATTTTTAGGCTTCCAAGGGCTCTCCAACACCTTGCCTATTTTATTTTTTTTTTTTTACAATTTTTGGTGTTTGTGTGGGCAGATTCACTATGTTGTTAAGCTTTTTTCAAACAGGAAGTAAACTGTCTACTTCTAATTTACTTCCTGTTCAAATCTGGGCAAGTAACAACTTCTGTTGTTATTATTTGCCATGACGTTGGCTTCAGTTTGGGGTAACCCTATGAATGGAGACCTCCAAGACACCCACTTATTAACAGCAGTGCTCAGGTCTTACAAACTCAGGGCTGTAGCTTCCTTCATTGAGTAAATCCATCTGTAATGCAACCTTCCTCTTTTCTTACTACCTTCTCCTTTACCAAGCATTATCATCCTTTCTAATGAGTCATCTCATGATATATCCAAAGTATCTATCAATTCCTAGTGAATGGGAATACAGGTTGACCCCCATATCCACAGGGGATATGTTCCAAGCTCCTCCGTGAATACCTGAAACTGTGGATAATAGGGAACCTTGTTATTTTCAATGCAACGAATGCCAGAAATTGACCAAAGAATTGCATTTGAGGACCTAGAAATGCCTAGAGAGAACATATTTTTTCACACATGGATAAGTGAAACTGTGGACACTGAATCCATGGATATGGGGGTTGATCTGCATGTGGAAATTGGTCAGACCATGAAAAGATCCTCCACCCTTGCTTCCCATCACTCCTCAGCTTGCTCCTGCCCACTGATGACCCTCCACCTTCTCCTGCACTATTCCCTTCATCTGCCACTTAGCTTCTCACCGTCTGGTGCAGGTCAGGAATGCCAATTCGGAAGACCATCATACTGAAGTGAGCGTCTTCGGGTACTGTCATGGAGTGACTGTGGGTAGGGTTAGCAGGGCTGGCCGGGGGGCTGGGCCCCTCGTGGGAGCTCTCCGAGCCCGACTCCCCCTCGGGGCACTGGGAGAGGTGCTCCTCCTCCTCCGCGCTTGTTTCGGGGCTCTGGGGCATCGTCAGGGGTGCTGGGCACCATCACTGGCTGCACTGCAAAGAAGAAGGAAAGAGATCTGACGTTATTCCCAGAGAAGGATACAATGAAGGAAACTGAGAGTCTGAAGGAGAGCACACAGAGGGTCACTATAGCCTAGAACTATAGATAGCATTCTTCTAACACACATATATGCACAATTACTGAAGTTCATGGTTAGCACAAGACATCTTGTGGCTTGGATCTTTCCCTGCCTTGACATCAGGGAAGGGCAACTGTTGTAAGTTTGGGGGCTGTATCATTAGGAATCCCAAAAACCTGAAAAATCTACTTCTGGATTTCAAAAATGAGGATTTTAAAAAAGTTAAATGTGCAGATGTGTGGTGTATATGTATATGCGTGCATGCACATGCACCTATTTGAAAGGTAAGTTGCCATTTCTGGAGGCTTCCAGGAAAAGCAATTTACCTTCTGTTTCAGTCAGGAAAAAAAAAGATGATCTAGGAAGTCTATAGGAGTGAAGGAATGCAAAAATAGATTTGGGGAGGCCTCATAGGGTCCCAAACCACTCCTTCCCCATCCATGAAACAACACAAAGCAAACAAAAACACTTGGAATGATCACATTAGTGATATACTGACAAAATACACAAATGTGCAGCAGGGTAAGGCAAGCTCCTTTGTTGACACACATCCCTTGCATAGTTTTATACAGTAATGGAGTTTCCTACTTTAACACTCTTTTCCACTGTACTAGAGAATGAAGACCTTCCTCACATTCCCTTGAGCAGAGTAAGAGAAAAACTGGCTATAATCAGAACATTCTGGCTGGGGTGGGTTGGGGAGATAAGCAGCCCCTTCATCACTGTACCAGGGACAGGAGGTGTGGTTTCCTTCTCCAGCATCCTCTTGATTAGCCTTGATCCCTTAGCTAGTGATTTGCTGGCTGAGGAAGTTGACTATCGAAAACCAACTAGCATTCTAGATACACAAAGAAAATACAGTGGGCATATTAGTGGACTAGCCATCCACAGCTTGGAGCATCTGCAGATGGCCACACCCCATATTATTCGATGGCGGCACGTGCCAAGGGGTGTGTCAGTGTGCAGCCACATGCATGCGCTGCCATTGACTAAGGGGTAGTCCAGACAGTGAAATAAATCCTCATAGAATCTGCAGTGAATCCTGTGTGTCCAAATGGGATCCCGCAGTGTTCCATCATTTTCAGAGGGAAGAGGAGCAAAATCTGGGAAAACGATGCAAGAAAAGTGTTCAGGGCTTTTCCTGAGTTTTTTTTACAAACTGCGGGGGAACTGCACACTTCTGCTCATTAGGACAACTAAATTGCAGCACAGTGCATTCTTGAAGAGGAGAGCTGATTGGTTGGACATGCACAGGGGGGCGGAGCTTGCTAACATGGAGCTTGCCTCCATGTTGGATTGTCACCGTAGCAATTAATTTAGTTTTTCTTAAAAAAAAAAATACTGTTTGGTTGGGGCAAAAAAAATAAAATACTGTTTGGTTGAGGAGTACAGAACTGCAAGTAATTCACTTCCGACCAGCATCTTGATTCTCTGGCATGCCTCCGTGTGAACAGAAAACATGGATAGCTTCGCACACCAGCGACCTTGAAAAAAATAGTCGAGACAGATGAAAGCTGCTGCAAACTGGCATTACTGTGCACCAATCCATATTTTATATCCTCATCTAGACCAACCCTAATATGGGGCTTGAGCATCCGTGTTTTCCTCCAAATCGAACTACCATGGGTGGGAATGGCACACTGTACAAACATGTTTTTAAAAAACCCAGGGAACATACAGAACAGAGGCCTCAAAGGCCCATTTCTCTCTTTTTCTGCCACCATCTTCCTCTCCCTCCCTCCTTGTCTTTCTGTTTCTCCCTCTCCAGCACCTAGCCTTTGCTCTCTTTCTTTCTGCCACCCCTTCTTTTTTTCCTTCTTCCTCTCCATTTAGTGGTTTGGCTGGAGAAGACACTGTGCTCTAAATCCTACTGTTAGTTCCTACTAGAATAGGGCCATTGAATCAATTGGATTGACCTACATGTTGACTTCAACAATTGAATCAACTCTAGTTGAGACTAAACAGCAGGATTCCAGACAAGGGACGGTAAGTCTTTAATTAGTTCATTCTTGATTGTGAGGCAGAAACTTCTTACCACCAGAAGACACAATGTTTTTGCATATGTTGTGATGTTTTTTTCACATTTGGGAACTTTTTAATGAAAAATTCATGATAACTTTTTTACAAATACATTTTTTTATGTAACATACATTATTTTTGTGCAAAATTGCTCCCCTCCCCCCCCTTTTTTTTTTTTTTACAATTGCTGGTCTCAAGCAGTAGGCTTTTATTCTCAAGCAGGAGTAAAACATCTCACGGAGGTAGTTTTTTCAAAGGGGTATCTCAAAACACCCTTTCTCACTGAGGATGAGAAAGTCTGGGAACTTTACATCCCTAGAAGGGGCACAGCATTCTTCCAGGGGCTTAGGGCAGGCTCTTCCTTTAGGCAGGCTGAGGCACTCGCCTCAGGCAGCAGAGGCAGGGAAGGGCAACAAGGGTGTGGAAGAGAACAATACATGTACCACTTGGGCAGTGCTTTGGGCTCCTTGAACCTACCCTGCTGTTCTCAGGTACAATGAAAGAAGCTCTCCACAAGCCAAGACTGCTTGCAGATGGCTTTTGAAATGAGATGAGGGCTACATGTGTTCAGGCTGAGGACCCCAGCTTATGTACTCTGATATATAAAAAGACTTGTATATGTACACACACACACACTCTTACTTTACTCCTGATATATAAAAAGACAGATGGGAAACAAATGTATGCAAATGAAGACATTTTGGGCTTCCTTTTCAATCCATGTGCAATAACCTACGCCTTATCCCTGCAATTTCATGTGCTGAGATTAGGCCTGATTACCCAGATAACATATATGATGCTCTGAACACTCAAAAACCACTGTCAGCAAGATACCGCCACCACTCTCTCCTCCTCCTCTTCTCCTTGCCCACTTCCATGCAAATATAAAGAAAACTGTCAAGATTTCCACACCAAGGTGTCATGTGCAATTTTATCAGACTGCACATGGTGCACATATAAGCTTGTTTGTGCACATGGTTACAGATTCATGCCACCACTTTTGATGCGGGTGAATTTGTTACAAACTAGAAAAGCAAAGCCTGCCCAACCATTAGTCAGAATGAGGGCAACCACCTCAGGGATCAGATGCTACAGGGAAACGGATGGTAGCCTTAGCTGCCTTCCTCCACACCGCTTGAGCCTCCACAACATAGACGAGATAAGTCTATACAAGTAATTTTTTTATGGGAGAACGTAGCACCAAAAAAAGCAAGGGGGCTATAGTGTGGGTATACCCAGGACTGGCCCTACCATTAGTCAGAGTGAGGCACTCCCAGACAGCAGATGATGGGGGCACTTGTCTTCAGAGAGCCTTCTAGATAGCTCAGATGGTCCTGTTGGAAGAGGGGGTTTTGTGTTTCAAACAACCATCCTTACCCACTCACCCCACTACACCCGCTGCCCTGGTAGGTGATGGAAAATATGGTCCCACTACCAATGCTGAAGTAAGCTGCTTTGGTACATGGAATGGTCCCTCCCTCCCATCTTGTTCTTTGCCTCAGGCAGCATACTATACTATAGCTAATATCTATCTCTGTTAGGGGAAACCAGACCAACCTTTAGCTCTATGGGGAAAGGAAGTAGCAACCATACTTGTGCAGATTAGAGCATGGGAAAGGGACTTTTGAGGACTACAATTCCCAGAACCCACCAGCTAGCATGGCTGGTGGATTTTCGTACTTATTCAAAGGTCCCTTTATTCAAAGGTCCCATGCTGCTGTGGAACAGGTTTGCTCTACCTACAAACAAAATGTTTCTTTGAAGTCAATTCTGTGCATGTTCAAGGAGATATCCAAGAAGTTGAACTGTATTCCCCAAATAGGTTCACCTTTACTTAGAGGGGGCTGGGGTGCCATTACCTCCTTCAGCTCAGGCAGCAATATATCTTGCATTAGTATTGAAATATGCTTCCCAGATATTTGTGGAAAGCAGCTTTTATTGGCAGTTGGTCCCAGATGTTCACACACACACACAGTGTGTGCACATCTGTAAGTCTGAGAAAGCACACAAAGTCCCCCTTGGCCCGTCCAGGACATCTTGATAAGATTATCTCTGTCTTCCCTCCCTTTGTCCTCCTATTTCTTCATCTCACTTTGATCTACAGTACTCTTCTTTATCCTGTTTCCCCCCAACTTTCTGATGCATCAGAATTATCTCCACCTTCACCAATGAGCTGGGAGTAAATCATTCCTTCTTCACCTTAGGCCTTTGCCCAAACATGTCTGTCAAGTGTTCCCTTCCGCCCCACCCTGGTCTCCTTCACTGACTTTTTGTGCTCTGTGTCCCAGATTCCAGCTGGCCCCAGGGTCCAGGCAATCTGGAAGGAAGCAGCACAAGACGTCCCAGAAAACAGCACAGCCCTGGGACGCCTGCCCCATTTTCGGCACCTGCCAAAAGGGCCTATAATTAGCCCAAAAGGACACCACTGCCCCTGCCCCCGATGCTTTTCTGATCCCATTTGCTAGATATCTCAGACATGCAGATTAAAGAGGCAAGGGGAGCTGGGGGAAGCAGAGATTGAAGGCAAAGCATGTGATTTGTATGAGAAAGGGCCCTGGTTCAAGCCTTGGCATCTTCATACACACAGTCCTAGGGCTGCAGGTGATGGAGAAAGATTCTTTGCTGCCTGAACCTCAGGGAGCTGCTCCGTCAAAATTATACAATCCTGCGTTAGATGGATAAATTCGACCTGTCACAAGGCTACTTCCTATGCCCCTGTTCTGAGAAAGAAATACTGAGTAATTCAGCTAGTAATTCAGGCCAGAATCCAGTTGGTGCGCTCATCTCATGTAATGACCCATTACCTGAACAGGTAATTCTAAAAGGACAGTCTTCCATTGTTTGGGAGCACCACAGGATCATTCCTATGTTCCCAACAGGCAGTCTTCTGCAAGCAGGGTAGATCTTAATAATGAGGCTGATTTACAGTGAGACAGGTAGTTCCTCAGATCAGTGCTTCTCAGGCTATCTGATGTGGGGGACTGGAAGTTTAAAAAAAAAGTAATATGCCAGGTACCATCGCCATACACGTGTCCACTGTCTATAATTGTTTCTCTCCTGGAAACTCTCTGCAGACCAGCAGCTAGTGGCTCATGGACCAACATGGGTCCAGGAACCCCCACTATGAGTAGTGCTGCCTTAAGATTGTCCTAATCCATTTAGGGCTTTAAAGGTTAAAACTGAAACACTGAATTGAGTTCAAAAAAGCAAAAAATTAAAATTAAAATTTAAAAAAATTGACAAGCAATCAATTGGTAGTTTCCATATCAGGGATGTGGTAAATTTACTCTGGGTTTTATGCCAGGCATTTGTAGGGTTACCATATGTCAAAGCAAACTTGATAGCAAACAACAACCAGAAAAAGGAGATATCCAAGGAGCTGAACTGTATTCCCCAAATAGATTCAGCATCTTAGATAGCTTTTTAAAAGTCCTTAATAAAACCCAGAATGGATTCACCACAACACCCATATGGAACCCTCTGGCCACCTCTGCAACTGGTACAGGTCTTTCTGTTGTTATAATGTGTTCTCTGTACTGTGCACTAATTAGTAGCCTAGGTGTTACATTTTTCACCAGAAACTTTGGGATGCCAAGGCCAGCCCTAATATTAGGCAGAGTGAGGTAACAACCTCAGACAGCAGACACTGCAGCCTCTCCAGCTGTTCCTCCTGAGATGCTTGGACTTTCTTTTTCACTTAGAGCAATGCTTCTCAGACTATCTGCTGTGGGGGAACAAACTATTTTTTCCAGTGTGCTAAGGACTGATACCATATTTGTGCCCATTTGCTACAGCTCCTCCTTTCTTTTCTGGAAGCTCCATGTGGACCAGCGGCCAAAGGCTTGTGGACCAGCAAAAGTCCAGGGACCACCACTTTGAATAGAACTGATGTAGAGAACAGAGTTGTGTCACACAGGTCATTCAGCACCCACCCCACCCCACCCCACCCAGCATGCTCTCACTCCAGTTCCATGTACAGAAGCTGACTGACTGTTGAGTCTTCCTTCAGCACTGGTAATAGAATAGAGTCTTCAAAACCTGAGAGCAGCAGATCAATTGTGCATCTGCTACTCTCAGGTTTGGAGGACTCTATTCTATTACCAGTGCTAAAGGAAGGCTCAACTGCCAATCAGCTTTTGTACATGGAATTGGTCTCCTGTCCTTTGCTCCAGGCAGCAAAATGTCTTGGTATGGCCCTGGAGGTGGAACACTCGACAGAGATCCCTTGTTTGGTAAAGTACCTAGAAACTATCCTCCCACCCTACGTGTGGCTACAGACATGAAGATCTCTCAAAGTTCTCCCTTTTCCTCTGATCCATCAGAGATAGCCACAATGGGAGAAAATGTATCAAATGCATTAACAGTGCCAGAAAGACAAACAGTCAAGTGCAGATGGGGTCAGAGGGCAATTTGCACAAAAATGTACCTTGTTTTGAAGTGTTAATATAAGATGACTTTTATTTTTCCTGGAAGACAGGCATAATGAGTTCAGACTCCATCTTGGGAACGGCTCAGTGTGTGGTCCCTTTCATGGGCCAGTATGTCTTGGAAGCATCTCTCCAAAGCAGGTTCCAAAATGAGAGATACTGACATTCTTGGACAAATTTTTTTCTCAATTATTCGTAAAACTGGTTTGGCAGTGCAATCCAGTTGGGCCACAAGTCTTCTGCATGTCATACTTCAACTGGTATTTACTGAGGTGCATGATAACTGTAAATGCTCCAGGTTGGCATTCATAATGGTGGTGGTAAATGGTATTAATATAAATGTGGTAGAATATGCACATACTCAAGTAAAACATCACTGTAAGCAAGAGACCACACACACACACACACATAGAAAGACACACAGAGACACAGCACAGAATTATATGATCTCTTTGAAAGGACTTCAGTCTAGGTTGCCCTATGTTGGCTTGCTATCTGGGGCAAATAACCACCTGATGCCTGCCCCTATTCTGTGTAGACTAGATGAGCATTTGAAAAGTTATTTCAAGGAGAACACCTCAGGGTTAGTTTAGGGGGCTCATAACAGGCCATAGGGAACACTACTGGCTCCAGGTTTCAGAGGGGTCTTTGGGTGAAATGTCCTCAGTGGACTCTCCCTAATTGGATTCAATACCCCCACTTCTGTCCTCACTCCCTGTGCCCTTGCCTTTCCCCCCTGGACTTAATCCACACCACTGCCAGGGGAAGAGTGCAAGATAAAAAAAGTTCAGAAAGTTGCTTTCTCTCTTCACTCTTATCACTACTTACTTGCTCAGAGAGGGCAGCAATATCAAGGAGGATTAGCAGCGAAGTCAGTAATGTATTGGCATTGGCAACAGGGTCCCTGCAGCAATATGGACTTCTGAAGTTACCCAACACTACCTACCTTTGATGCCAGCCTTGAGTACACACAGTGCTGTCTTTCAACAGAAAAAAAATCATGGGGTGGGGGTTGGGTGAATGGTTGGAGGCTGCTGATACTGCCCCCCACCCAATCTGCCATCTGAGGCAATTGCTTATTCTGCCTAACAGTATGGCTGGCTCTGAATTGAGAGACCATCTCACTCAACGTAAGAGATTGTGGTTGAGACCCCGTACTGCTCAGTGTAGTTTAAGTGTTTTGCAGGTGGAACCATCCCTACAACTTATGGTAGTGCTGTGACAGCCTCCCTGAACAGCCACTCTGTGGCTGGTGGAGAATGAAGGGGGAACCAGAGACATGTCTAGCTATGCCCCATAGCCAGATGCAAACAAATAACTGGGTTATAGCCATAGACCATAGCCAGACATTCCTCTGATCCCCTGTGCTCTTCACCAGCCACAGAATGGCCATTCAGGGAGGCTATTACAGCAAAACTGGGAGAGGTCTTTGGCTGTTGTGGAGGTTGGAAGAGAATACTAATCTCAACAATGAAAAAGATATACAGTTCGCCCCCCATACTCACGGGCTCTGCATCCACAGATTCAACTGCACTTGATCTTAGCCAAAAGGCCTGAGAAGCAATTCAGATTCAACCAACCACAGCTCGAAAATATTCGGTGTGGGTTGGGGGTGCGGATTCCAAAAAGCAAACCTTGCTGTTCACCATTTTATATAAGGGGCACCATTTAACTAAGCCATAGTATATAATATGACTTCAGCATCCATGGGGGATACCAAACCCGAGTATACAAAGGGCCCATTGTATGTAGGTGTGTGTGACTGACAGGATGCTGCTTTGTGTATGTTTGCTGTGATTCCACAGAAACGGAGAAAAACCCACTGAATGTGGACACTGGCCACAGAATTAAGTTCCTGAACAAGCTGAACCTCTTCAGAGCATATATAAAAATTACCAGGTGAAAATTTTCTAAGAATATTTCTGAACATGTGCTTTTTCACTCTCAAATGAGTACCACTTGATGCTGGGTGAGGCAGTGGCGGCACCAAGGGGGACAGGACAGCAGGGCTGATAGGTTGTGTAGACATGTGAACAGCTGGGTCACTCCAGATCCAATCCTATCCAGCTGTCCACACATCCAAAATACTGGAACTTGTGGTTTCTGTTAAGCCAGGTTAACAGCTAAAAGGAGTATATTTGCTCTCTGTGTCATGTGTGCAGATTGCACCCAATCCAGGCTAAGTAGTGTTTTATCCTTGGTGTAGACAAGACCTCAATTTCGCCATCTTGGCTTCTAAGGAGAGTTCAGGCCTGATTTGCTCTGGGGCCTATTTATGATCTCTCTTTACACTTGAATTCATGTATTACATGCAAAGTACAGAGATATATTAAAAATAATTCTGCTAGGTTAAACCAAAGGTTAAACCATGTTTTGCAATCCAAAACATGGAGGGCATCATGTTAGGGAGGGTGCATTAGCTTCTTCCTGCTATTAGTCCCTGTCCGTGTCTCACATTTAAAGATATGCCACCTCTGTGCTTGGAGATTCCCATTTCACTATCCTGATAATATCTGTTGAAACATGTCTACTCTCTGGCTGTGTCTAATCAAGCAAGCTAGTGCAAATTACTCATTTGCATAGACATATGCAGAGACAGAGAGGCACTGTGACACACAGAGGAAACAGCCTATATAGCATTTGTACACATGTTGAAATGTGGACACCTACACATGATCAACCTGGGAAAAGTTACTTTTTTTTTGGACTATAACCCCTGAAAACTGCCAAATACATGTCCATGTTGATGGGGGGATTCTGGGAGTTGGTAGTCGAAAACAAATCCCTTTATAAACTCTGCATATGTAGCCATTCACCACTGAACCCCACAAATAATGAGAGAGGCAGAAGAATACAGTGACATGAACACCACATATACAACGGGCCAGACGAATTCAGCAGACAGTACAGGAAGCTGCCTAGAGTGGCAGAATTCAAGAATCTTTAAGCCACGCATGGGCAATTTTGGCTGGAACTGGAACCCAAGATAGATGATTCTTGAACAGAGCTTGACGTTACTTTTTTGGACCACAGAATCCTGCAGCCAGTAATGCCCTTTTTTTGGGACATTCTAGGAGTTGTAGACAAAAACGTGACTTTTTAAGGCCACGGTCTTGAACCATCTTACATCCTCTCTTCCTTTCATCTCACCTATTCATTTACACACAGACCTCCATCCATCCATTCATTCATTCACTCACTTTCTATCAGTTTTTCCTTTCCTCTCACTCTCTCTTTTTCTTTCCTTTGAAGTACAAAAATGCCCAGATCTTTTGGAAAAGAAAGCTTCAGGTGTAGGTGCAGCTGTGTCCATTTCTGCTCCCATCTTCCATGTTTCCCACCTGCGGTCCTTTCTCTTTTGCTCCATCCACATTAATAAGGCTAAAGACTCTTCCATGCACTCATATGAGAGCAATTTGGGAAAACCCCTGAGAAAGAAACACAGCCACCTTCCACAGACAGCATTGGCATGGATTGAAAACTTACAGTAGGACCCCCATATCTGCGGCGGATTGATTCCGGGCTCCACCATGGATACTGAATTCCGCAGATAATAGCAAACACCCTCACCAGCTTCTCTGTCTACACCCCCCCCCACCAGCCATGCCACTCCACAGGACTACCCCCCAACAGAGAAAGGAGGTGAGCTCCCTCCTCCCTCTCTTCTCCATCCACCTCCCAAGCCATGCTGTGCAACCAGACTCCCCCCCCCCATGGAGAAGGGAGAAAAGAAGTGAGCTCCCTCCTCCCCCCTTCTCCATCCACCCCCTCACCAGCCATGCCATGCAACTAGAAATCCCCCCCCCTGAAGAAAGGAGAAAGGAGGTGAGCTCTCTCTTCCCTCCCTTCTCCATCTACCCCCCCCCTGCCAGTTCCACTGTGGGACCCCACAGCACTGGAACCATCCCGGGGAAGGGAGGGGGAGGCAAGCTTGTCTGCTTCCTCCCTCCCTTACCCACCCCCCTGGCCGTCGCCATCCACAGATGGTGAATCAGCGGATGCGGGGGTGCTACTGTACTTAAAAAAAATTTTTTAGCCAGGGCACCAAAACTTGAACCAATTTGGTGTGCATACATACACATATGCATACACACACACCAGAAATGGATCTGACTATTTTCAACTACAGGTATACCCTACTTAATGAAGTACAGTAGATGTGTTTTTAATTTCATGCCAGAGGCAGAAATAACATGAAAAGGATAGGTTTCTATACCACTAAAAAGAGGATCATTTCAACACGTTTCAGCAAACTTCCTATTCAAAACTAACAATACGCTCATATAAAATGAAATAACCAGGTCATGTAAGCCTTGCATAACTTAACAGAAACACTGTGAACCTTCTACAGATCACTTGAAGGCTTCTTCCAAAATGCATCTGGGGATTACTTTTTATGATTCCCATTTTGATGGCCAAACTTGTAGAGTCCATGCATGCTCAAGAAGAGATTCTGAGGGCAGCTGCTGTTTTACTTGCCTGTTTTAGGTAGGCACACATGGCTACAGTAGGATCAATTAGAGTAGAATCTTGCTCTTTTCCAGTTCAAGCTTATTTGCATTATTTACTGAAGACACACTGCTCCAGCAGAACACAAGTCTCTGTTTCTCCAGCCCTCCTTCACCATCCTCCTAAAATCAATGGTGCTAAAATAAATGTACCCCTCCAGAAATTGCTAGGGCTCCAGCTCCCATCATCTCCAACTGTTCACCAGGCGGGCTCAGGCAGAGCCAGACTACACTTTAGCCATTCAGAGGGCTACAAATTTCCTGCTCCTGATTGGAGGCAATACGAGGCAGGTAGAAGGCAGCAATGAAGGTTTTTGAAAGAATGCCTAGGACAGTGGCTGGATTTCACTGCTAGGCAGAGCTGTAACACCAGTAGCTTCAAATGCTCTGAGATCCTTTCTTTTCCCTGTATTTGTTTACACCTAGCAATTCTTTTCTATTTCACCATAGGCAAAGAACCACTTTAATTTTGCATACATTTAAAGGAATTAACATATATGGATGAGTAAAGATTATTCCCCTTCCTTCTCTCCAGCAGAGAGAACAAGCCTTTAGGCCCCTGCTCTTTAAAAGACAGACAATATACCTTATCCAGGGTCAGCCCTGCCACTAGGCAGAGGGAAGCAACAGATGTTTTAAGCAGCAAATCTTGGGAGACAGCCTCTTAGCCATTCCTCCTGGGCTATTTCCCTCTGTCAGAGAACATATGCCACACAACCTGTCCTGGGCCCCTAAGCTAGTCTGCTCTCTCAGTAATAGAAAACACTACTGTACTGTCAGCACTGAAGCTTCTGGGTGTTGACTGGGGCATCATTTTGTCCTTTAACTCAGGAGGCAAAATGTCTTGGATTGGCCATGAGAACATAATGTACTTCAAGTCTCTCCAACAGGCTAGTATGAATCTCACCCGTGTCCCCCTGCAGCCAGCCACCCCAGATGACCTGTTGCCTTCCACCAGCTCACACTTACTTGTAGCACACCAGCACTGGCCTCCTGTTTATGACCTTGTGTTGGACACAGGTGTGCAAAAGTAATATTACATAAAGGGACCTAGCAATCAGATGGGTTGCATATTGGCTTTTTAATTATGTGGTGTGGGTTAGATTATTAGCTTGTGTGATAAAGCATTCCTCACATAACTCATAATTAATAAATGCTAGAGCTCACCAGCTACAAGCAACCAATATAACATAGGCCTTATCTACACAGGCAATTTACCCTGGCTTGCCCCCATCTGAGAGCCCCGCAGTCCCTATGACACAAGGCATTTGCCCCTTTCTGCCCCAGGGCAGTCTTTATGACCCCCGGGGGAGAAACCAGAGCTCATAAGGGGGCAAGGTGGGGTAGGGCCCGATACAGCATTCTAAAATACCTGCTTTACTCCGCTGCTGCTGGGAAAAAACGGAGCAGACCCCACGTGTCTGCAGGAGTCTGTCGCTCCAGCTGGTGGTAGCCCTTATCCTTCCGGGTCCAGGAAGCAGTCCTGCAGTATATGACCAAGGCTGGTCACATGCAGGTGGCCTTTGGTCACATGTTGCAGCCATCTTCTTTGATGCTGGCAGAGCAAGGAAGATGGTGACAGCGGCAGCAGCAGCAACTGACTGGTAATCCTTTCTAGACTCCGGCCACTTTCGTCAAGGTAACGGGGGAGACAAGGGCCTGATCCGTAGCTCCCCACTGGTGTATCGCTCTGTAGATGAACCCATTGCCATTAGAATGCTGGACTGGGACTTGGGATATCATAGTTCAAGACGTGACTAAGCCCTGAGGTTCATTGGATTATTTATTTATTTATTTTATACACCACTTTTTCCCCATACAGGGAGGTTCAAGACAGCTTACAATTAAATAGTACAAATACATAAAATGAATAAAAGCATTTTTTAAATCCCAGTTTTAAAACACGGCAATTAAAAATACTCTACTGTGGATAAAAGCCTCTTCCAAGGCAAGCTAGGTAATTTTCCAAAAGCCTGTTGGAATGAGAAGGTTCTTGAGTCATTCTCTCTCAGCCTGACTTATCTTGCTTGATGGCTGTAAGGATAAAATGGGGGGAATGAAAGATGTGTTCTACATGGAGCTCTTTAGAGGAAAGGCAGGATATAAATATAACAAACAAACAAGTTTAAAATCTGGTTTCTGGGTCCAGGAATTAGGCAGGCAGCCTGTTCTGGATGGTATAGCACTTCCCTTGACAGAGCAGGTACACATTTGAGGGAACAGAGTCACATAAGTGATACATTTATCTTTGATAGCTGCTGTTTGCTTTCATGGTATTTTAGAAAATAATTTGAATTCATTATTTTAGATATTTGTAAATTTAGACAACATGTAATTCTGTGATTTTTTTTAGACTTGTGACTTTTAAGTATTTTGTATTTGTGATTTTTATTATGTGTTTTTCTGTGAGACTGTTAGATGCCCTGAACTCTTATGAGGAATGATATATAAAATAAATAAGTAAATAAATTCATATAGATGCAGATATGTCCATGTGTTTCAATTGCTTTCAAACAGATTAACCATTGGCCTTTTAGTCCATAGTTTATAATGATGCGCAGGAGCTGTGTTCTCTGGTTTGTCTCCTCCACAACAAACCAGATCAATAACCATGCAACAAATCTTAAGTTATTTCTCTGGCTTGTCAGACAAGAAACAAGCCAGAGAACCAGTGCCTGACAGGTCTATCCTGATGAGCCAAAGTTCTGTAGCTGATTCATCCATTTGAACAGCATACACCACTACTTTGCTTGTAGTATGTGATAAACCAGGATTCCAATGGAACTCTGACTGACTGTGACATACGGGTCAGGTCAGTGAGAGGGATTTGTGATATGCTTTCAAGAACTACTAATCTCAAAGTTCCTTGCACCAAGAGAGAGGTGAGAGGGCCAAAGCATCACAACAATCTGCTTCTCGGTGCATTAGCTATGTCAGTGTGTTTTTGCATCAAAAATAATTAAGTCTTCTGTTGCATCTTAAAGTATAACACATTTATTCTGTCATAAGCACCTATGGACTACTAGGTTCCACTGTCATCAGATGCTCAGTTGGTATACCTATCATGAAACTAGTGGATGGGTTTCCACTGTAACTCACTAAATTTGGTGCTATTCAAGTTCCAGTGTTACAGTTTACAAAATGGAAGCTGCATTAGTTCTCAGAACCAATTTCAACTAGTGCTATAGGTAGAGATGTGAAGGTCTGGAAAAAAACTGAAAAAATTCAGAAAAAAAACACATCTGCCCCGTTCTTTTTCCCTGAAGCCTTTTTTGTTCCCCATCCACCCACCCACCCACCCAACAAATTGAAAAAATGGGGAAAAGGAAGAAAATCAATTATGGAATATTTTATTTTAGCATGATGAATAAAACCTTTAAGACAATATAATCTTTAATATACCAATTGTGATAATTTTATGCCAAATCAAACTGTACATAGTCATATTTTATGTTTCTAAAGTAACATATTGACTTTCAATCTGTAAAAAATGCTAATGTTGTATTTTTTTCAATTTTTCCAAAAAATTCTGTTTTTTCTGGGAAAAACTGTTTTTTTCCCATGACTTCAACATTTCCAGAAATTTTACATCTCTAGCTAGAGTTCAAATATACAGACCTGGACTAAATGCGAGCAATGTATCATGCACAAAGGTGAAATACTGCCATGTTTTGGGCACTGTACCAAAGGACCAGCATGGGCCCAACTTCAGAAAAGGTTCAAAAAATTCAGAAAAAAATAATTTTATAATACATTTATATTATATTTATATTTATAATATATTTATAACATAATACCCAAGAAATGGAAATAAACAAATCAATGAATAAAGGTTGTATGGATGGAACAGGATGGGACCATTGTATATCTATAGGAAAAGGCTCATGTTCCACGTTACTACAGGGTCTAGAAAAACAACACTTTTCCTAACAGCCTTGTCAGGAGCTTAGGCAGCCTGGATGTAAAATTCTATCTGCCCCCATTTTGGCTGTGTTGCTCTGAAACCAATTAGCATCTTTGTCCCATCCCATTTAGCCCTCCCTGCTCAGAATTGTGTATTTTTTTTAATGTATTCTTTGTTAAAATGTCTTCATTTTTACTAATGTATGTACATTTTACACATTTTCCCCAGAGATTAAAGAGTGTCTGTCTGTTTTCTTGAAATATATGCATTTTTAGTATTCATGTTTCTAAAATGTACATGTTCTGTGCCCATTTTTTCCTTTGCCAAATTGCACTGAAATCTTCAGAAACGTACAGATTTGTGAGGCAAGATGCAATTTGCCACACTGCTAGCCTTGATGAAGGTGAAATGGATATTTCTGTAGGGAAATGCTAACTCAGCAAAGTCCTAGTCAGTATGGAGGAGACATTTAAGAAGGAAAGTTACCACCCCTAACCTGCTGTAATGTATTCCTCACGAGCTTCTCCATCGTTGGCAATTATAGTGAGATATAAAAAAGTGTTCTTAAATTATACTGTTCCTCTCGCATTTAATCCTGAATATATTCAAGAGCAAGACTTTCAACCTTGATGTGAATTTTGCTTCTTTAGCTCTTAACCCAGTACTGATACTTAAGATGGCCCCTGGTAAGTCATGCTGAAAGACATAACCTGTCCATGGGCAAAACTACCTTCAGATAACCATATTTCAGCTCAGAAAAGGCATGGTACAACAAACTCCTTGCATAATTCCAGTCCAAGACTAGCTCTGCATTTGAGGGGCTCTAGTCCAAACTGTCAGCTGGTAGCCTCACGTGGCCACAATGGGAGTGCTTTTAACAATACTGGGTGGATGGGTGTTAGAATTTCCTACAATGCTACAGATTGATGCTGTGTTGTAGGCACAATGGGTATTAAAAGATTGGCTAGATCCAGCCTCTTGGTGCTTTGAGTAGCAAATAGATATATGGGAGCCAAGGTAGGCATCATCAGTAGACTGTGGATCTGTCAGGGCCCAAGAGATCTGGCAGGTGCCCATGGATGCCAGATGCTGCCACTTATTTAAACCTGTATCAACTGCACTGATCACCAGTTTGTTTATGAGCTTGGTTTAAAGTGCTGACATTAGACTGCAGCTTGGGAAAGCTAGTTTTTGGGCTTACAGCTTCACAAAAACCCCAGCCAGCATGGCTCCTAAAGCTCTGCAGCGCAACTTTAAAGACCTTAAGAACCTAGGAAGACCTTCAAGTCAGTTATTGCCTTATTCAGTATTAACTTGCATTCTTGGATCCTCGGGCAAATTCCTTTTTCTGGGCTTCCCTCTTTCTCTTCCTTATATTTACTCTCATTGGCCATACACTTATCCTCTTCTACCTCTTTCCATGGGAGGTGGTGTGGATTGGGCCTAAAAGGAGAGGCAGATTGCTTCTCCTCAGTCCTCTCATCAGGAGAACAGGCAACAATAGCAAGAAGTGTGATAAGGTCAGAAAGCTCTGAACTTTATTTCATTTATGTTGGTCCTGTAAAAAGGCCAAAATATTCTGGGCTCAGATATGCAATTTAATGATAGATATTTTGAAATTTAAGTTTCAAATGAATCCTGACCTTTTCTTACTGGGCATGTTGGAACAGCAACTAGAAAAGAAGAATGGAAAAGTCGTATTATATATGGTGACAGCTACAAGAATAGTCTACACACAAAGATGGAAAGAAACCACAATCCCTACAGAAGAAGAATGGATGATGAAGTTACATGATTTAGCAGAGATAGACAAACTGGCCAGATTGATTAAGGAGGGCTTGTTGAGAAGCTTTAAAGAAGACTAGAATTTATGGACTCTATATTTGAAAGAAAAACAGAGAGGGGATTTATCGAGCTTGGGATTTGAATTGTATTAAGCAACCAATAATGAATTATTAATAAAATACTGTATATAGAATAGACTGTAGTAATGTAACGTATTTATATCTTAAACATTGTATTTTCAATATACAGTATGTGGAAGATCATCATTATATGAGAGGAAAAGAGTAAGTTGCTAGATAATATACAATACAATTATAACCATCATTTAGTAGTCTTGGAAGTCTTTAAGGTAATCTGCTTTTTATCTTATTGTGTGTTTTATTATTTTTTATTATTAAGATATGTTAGTGTGCCTTGTCGATTGTTAGCTATGTCTATAGATATGTGTATATTTATTTTGTTTTTCTACTTTCTCCCCTAGTCTATGTCATTAATTATAATTTAACTAAGTAATATAATATATTAATTTTTTTAAAAAGCTCCCGGGACTGGCAATGGGCCCCTAATAGACTGCAGGTGTTAGCGATTGCCTGACAATGCTAACCCCTGACATCGGCTCTACCCCTAAGATCAGCTTGAAAATCCTGCTTTCTTGCCAGTTACATATTACTGGATTTACCAGATGGGTACCAGAGAGGAGGCCTTTTTGGTGCCATCACCAAATATTAGGAAAGGCTTCCCCGATGAGACTTGAAGGGCTCCTTCTTTTGGTACTTCAGGTGAATTTTGAGTATTTTGTGTTTAAAGGAGATTTTTAGCATTTTATTTTTTCTGGTTTAAGAGTTGTTAGGTTTTTTTTAAAAAAACAAACAAACAGGAAACATTCTAGGAGGAGGTCCAGCTGGTACCCCTGCATCAACAGAAGGCTTCCATCCAAAGAACGGGGAGGGGAGTGATCCTCAGGTCTCCTCTGGACTGTGAGGCCATTCAGAGATTTTGGGGGCAGAAGTGTTGCAGGAGGGAAAGAAAGAATGGAAATATTCCATTGCAGGAGCAGGAGTTTGCTTAAGAAATGTTGGATTTTGCCCAATGTTTATTCAATTTTCCCCCTAAACACAAAAGCTCCACGCTTCAAAGGCATGGCTGCATAACATCCATTGTACAGAGAAACAGATGTCAGATAAAACACAATATTTGCTTGAGAAAAGAATAAATAAATAAACAAACCCAAGGATGTACAAATAAAAATGAGTCATTTTTTTCATTGTTATATGAAACATTGGTCCCGTCTACACGATTTAAATAATACGTACGGTGTGCGGAAGTTCGCGCTTCAGTACAAACGAACATTCGGATGCACACGAATGCAAAAGAGGGGGGGCGGTTTTCCACCCTGAAATACGCACACGCGGCATTCGGGAGGGAAAGCGGATCGCGAAGAGAAATCCGTACGCTGTTCGGATGGCTGACGGGTCTGTACAGTCCGTTCGCACACATACGAACAGGCAGGGTAATCTGATTGGCTGGCCGAGTAGAGGGGGCGGGGCTAGCACGGAGGGGAATTGGGAGCAGCCGCCATGTTGGCTTCCCGGCTAGCGAGCGTCCGGTAAGTCCGTGAATTTATATGTTTATTTATTTTTATTTTATACTGTAAATACGGAAAACCGACTATCCGCAAACCAGGAACCTTTTTTTAAAAAAAAAACGGCGGGAGATTTAAAACTGCTGCTTGGCTTGCTTGCTCCAGCCAGCTTCGGGAAGAGGGAGTCATACGGACCTTAGGGGGCTTAAAATCGTATAGCCGGTTCGTATGCATACGAACGACAGGCTGTTCGTATTTTTTGCCCCCATACGGATTTTTTTATGATCATATAGCCGCACCCATTGTTTTAATACAGGATGGCTGCATTGTGATTTTACGTTTTATTTGGTTTCTTAATGGCTATCATCTAATTTTGCACTCTATAGTACACTATTTTGAGCAGAATTTTTTACTGAAAAGCAGGATAATAACAAAAACATTTTCTATGGATGTTCCAGCTACCCTACCCACTATTTTTTTTTACTACAACCTTACCTAACTTGATGCCCTCCAGATTTATTGGACTTACAACTTCCCACCCCACTCAGTATGGATGGTGGGCATTGCAGTCTAAGACATCTGCAGGGTCCCACATCAGGAAAGATTTCTCCAGGGGGAAAAAAGGTTTCTGTTTTAATAAGTTGTGGCCCAGTCATCATGCACACCTAAAGCCAGTCCTAGTATTAGGTAAAGTGAGGCAGATGCCTCGGTGTCAGGTGCAGGGAACAGCGTGCTATCATGTCGCTAGAAAACTGTGTGCCCTGTGGCCTGCCCTGCATACTCTAAGCTCATTCAGCACCAATAAAGAAGATTTAACTCAGTGGCAACTAGTGGATCCCATGTCAGTGGGGTTGTGAATCTACTCCATGTTTTTGTCTTCCCTTTAAAAGTACAATCCAAGGTTTTAAACCTATTTGGGGAATAGGGTTCAGGACTTTAGACAACTCCTTTAAAATGAAGCTAAGCCTGGAGTGTACTCACCACCAAGCTGTCATGGAATTTGACTGTCAGTCTGAGCAGTTCCTCTCTACATGGAATAACTGTGGTGTGCGTGCGTGGATGTGAAGGACCCGTATCACCCCTCCCTCAGAGAAAGTCTGGTGTTTGTGGGGTGGGGGGCAAAAATGGTACATGGATCTCCATGCCCCACCTCTGGTACTTGATTAGCAAAGGAAACACACATAGCATCAAATCTTCAATCCAGCATCATTATAGACATACAGGCAGCCCAGCAGGGCATCACCCAAAAGGAGGACAGAAATTTGCATAAAATTTAGGCATACAAATATTATGCTAATCACTGTCCCTTTTTGTCCTTGTAGTGCATATCCAAATTTGCATGTATTTGTGTGTGTTGCATACATCGGCATACTCAAATTCAGATATCACTACTCTCAGTTAAAAAGAAATACAATACAGTTGTCCCTTCATATTTGCTGGCGTTTGGTTCCAGGACCCCCCCATGGATACCAAAATCCGTGAATACTCAAGTCCCATTATATGCAGTGGCATAGCAAAATGGTGTCCCTGATATAAGATGGCAAAATCAAGGGTTGCTTTTTAGATTATTATTTTTTTAAGAATATTTTCAAGCCGTGAATACTTAAATCCGTGGATACAGAGGGACAACTGTACATCTCTGCAAAGTAGAGGAGGCCATAACCAAGTGGCCTGTGTTATTTGTCTGCTCTGTTGCCCAATGACAAATGTTTGATGGGTAAATTCAAGCCCCTACCTTTTCACCCTCATGTTCCTTGATCTTTAAACAGAACTTGGACTGGGCATTCCTTCAAATTGACACCCATCCTCCATAAAGTAGGACACATGGCTGCCCTAGGAACTGAACAAGGGGCACCCACCATGCCGCCTCACTTCATAAACTAAGGATGCAAGGAACATCTGAAACTTTGCAATGAGTGATTAGGTCAGGTAGATAGCCCTGCTCCATCCCACCTAAAGCAGAAAAGGTGACCTGGGCCAGCTCTGGTATAATGTCAACCCACTGTAGCTATTCCTTCTTTGCAACGACACAGCATTCTCAACTCAGAAAATTAAAATGTTGCATTCAAAGCAGGTTACGCCAAACAATCAAACTGATGGATATTTGCTTTCGTGGCATAAATTGGCTCTATTAGCATTCTGTGTTCTGAACCTGCCATCTGAGAGTTTCTTTTCTAGGATTTGTGGCAGAACAGTGCAATGGCAGGCAGGAAGAAGACTGGACAAACAAGTAAGGTTTGATATGAATGTGTGGGGCTCGGGCACAGGACTAGAAGCTACAGAGGAGCAATGGGCAGACACGTGAGACTCAGAAATGATTAAGGATATCTCCTGAACCTTGGAGCCTTGGGCAGACAATAATACTATCTGGCATTTCCTGAACACACATCAGAGTGATCACCATGCTTCACTTAGAATCTAGATGATGAGATAGTGCCTAGATTATATCCTTACTGCAACCTTGTGAAGTAGGACAGCATCGTTAACCCAAGTATTACAGAGAAAATGGGTTGATTCAAACATAACACTCTCTCCACCTTTTTTGTGCTTCATTAGTCTCCCTCCCTCCTCCAGTTGAGCAGACCATAATTTGTCAGATTCTCTCTCAAAGTATCCTATCTCACAGGGTTATTGTCAGAAGGGGACTATGTACTTGTAAACCATGCTAAGCTTCTTTGAGGAAAGGCAGGATAAAAACGCAATTACCGGTAAAAATAAAATGTATAGGTTATGCAAATGATATGGTGGTACATCCATGCTGGGCAAACCATAGTTTGCCTTCAAACTACCGGTAGGCTGAGATGATGGATCCTGGTTTAACCAGTTAAAATTTAAGGCCAAACTATGGTTTGCTGAAACCAGCTTAGGGTCTCAGCCTGTCTTCTTTCTCTAGCCTTCAAGCAGGGATGGTGAGCCTTCAGCCCTCCAGTTTGATGGAAGCTAATTCCTTCATGTTTCACCACTGGTTAGGCTAGTTAGGGCTGATGGGAACTGGAGTTCAACAGTTTCCCAACCCTGTCCAGGGAGTAAACTTTGCTAGACATTAACTTCATTGTGATCTCTGAATTACAAAATCTAAATAGGGTTGCATTTGGAAACAGGCAAAACAAATGGCAGGTTGACTCATTTTGTCTTAATACTGTACATCAGACCATGCCCTGCAGTTTCAAACAGTGGGATAGCCCTGAATTACTTTGACTGCATTACTGAGAGTTAAAATGAATAGGAAAATGAGTGGCATAAAGAGGTAATATGTCACTTGGATTGCAGCTGTTTTTGGACTATAGTTTCTAGCATCCCTCAGGGTTTTTTTTTTTTAACAGAGGACATGTGCGTTGAAAGATGTTTGGTTGTCATAGCACATTATTTCCCTTACCAACATATCTTGCATTTATTGTGCACTGTTTTCTGCTTAGTTATTTGAAAGTAAACATAATTGATCTGATTGCTGTAGTGTTGTGGCTGGCTTACATGTCAATGGAATGATGAATCTGCTCTAGATTGGGAATCTGCTCCGGGTTTTAGCCCCAAATTTAAAAGAGCTATCCAAGGTGGTGCAGCTATTTTGGGGTCAGGGTTCAGCATGCTGGATAGCTCCTTTAAAATTCAGACTGAAATGTTATAGAAGGGGAAATGGTCTAATCATACAGAATATGCATTCTTCCTGCTCAATAACATCTTGGTTGACTCCTAGCTTGGGGCATAAATACAGGGATTGTCATGATGAGCATTTAAATGTCAAAATTTGCCTCCATGCCATTCACAGTCCTAAGAAAGTCCAGATGAAGTAACTAGAAGCAAATTGAGCTGGAGCTTTTGGTCACCTTGCCCAGCACCCTGCTTCATGCAGGAAACCCAGCACTGGAGAATCTCCAGTGCTGCCTCTCTGAAAATGTCTCTTGTGTGTGAAGAGGATGGTCCCTTGGTTCCATTGTCAAACTTTGCTAAGATCTTTTTCACGTACATAGAGATCTGCTTGCAGACCACTCTTCCACTGTTTTGTGAATGTACTTCCAAACTATGCCAGTCAGAGTGCCACTATTTCAAAGTTATAGCTGTTTGATACCACTTTAACTGTAAGAGTTTTGTTCTCTAGAATTCTAGCATCTGTAGTATGGTGAGGTAGTTTGAATTCTCCACTAGTCCAGCATAGTTTTCCTGTGTGAATGAAGAATATGAGAAGAGGGTGAAGAGACTGAGCCCCTGTACATATTGGCCCTTGCTCCTCAGCCCCCAGTCTCCCTGTGTTGAGCAAGGAGGTCAAAACAGGCATTCTACTCACAAGCAGAACATTCATCACGACTGCAGATCTAGTGTCCAATCACATGGAGTGTTCTAGTAAGTCAGGAACTGGGAATGTGGGTGTCCGGAAAAGGTGTGACCCTGTCCCTACAGATCTGGGATGAGAATCAAAAGGTCACCTGATGTCATGGACTGTAGCTCCCATATACCTTTCCTAGCATAGTCAATGGTGAGGAATGTTAGGAGTTACAGTCATCAACATCTGGTAAACCACATGATTCCACCTACTTCTTGCCTCATGGTTTGGATAAATACCTGAATATTGCTTGTCTCCTATGCTAATCTTCTTCACAAGGTAGTTTTGAAGATACAAAGGGTGGCTGGGTTGGAGAACTGTGTACATACACTGCCCTGAATGCCTTGAAGGATTCTTTATTTGAGGAGTTTACACCAAAACCAATTTACAAATAAAGGACCATCAGAAAGGAGAGCAGGCAGAAGCCTTGATGTTCTCATTCCACGGAAAGCATCTGTTCAGTGGCAAATTGAGGAGGCACACAGGTGACCTGGTCACAGTCTTTCCCACTCACATCTTCATATTTAAATTATTGTAATTATGTCTCGATTAGAATCTAGATTGGGGTGAGCAATATGCAGTTTGTGGACTATATGCACTCTCCACCCATATTTGCACTGCCTGAATCCTCCCCACCCAATTCTTTTTTACTAAACCTCCAGCAGTAGCAATTTTCCCTTTTAAAAAAGGCACAGCAGCCCGCCTCCCTCCCCCCCAAACCTTCTTTCTTAAATGTACAAAACTGGAAGTAGACTTCCAGCCACTTCTGGTTTCGGATTGGGGGAGTGGAGCCCACAGTGGGTCCCAGGGACAAAAAAAATTTGCTCTTGCACACACACCAACCTTAAGCTCATCAACATGTAAATCAGCATGTGCAAATTATATGTTTTTATTTTTTATTTATTTATACCCCGCTCTTCAGCCACAAGGCTATCAGAGCAGCTTACAAATTGTTTTAAGCAATAGCTATTTACACATCTACACTGCATTAAACAGTTTCCAATGTGTGTTAGCTAATTGCCCCCCACAAGCTGGGTACTCAATTTACCGACCTACGAAAGGATGGAAGGCTGAATGAACCTTGGAGCTGGCTGGAATCAAACTTGCGACATGGTGGCTTGCAGTACTGGCATTTAACCACTGCGCCACCAGGGTTCTAATTTCTCCAGTTCTAATTTCTAATTTTTCCAGTTCTGGGGAGTGTTTTGCATCCCCCACTTTTTAGCAGTACATAATCCATGCTCTCTGTATATAAGTAGGTATATTCCCACAGAATGAGGCTGGTACATAGGTACTCCTCTCGACTCCTTCATCTATCCCTTTGTTCCTTTTTTATTCTCTGCTGCAAAGAGGCATGAACTACTCTGGTGCCAAATCAACCAAGAGGTGAACTTGCAGTCACAAATCTAATGTTGATACACAGCACTGCTCAACAAACACTAGGGCCCTAATAGGGTTCACCTCTGCTGATAATGGACCAAGTAAAGAGAACCCTTTTTCATTCACCCATTGCAAACAGGAGTATTATTCTCATGTGTGTTGATGCAGAGGGCATTTTGCCCATGACCTCCCCAAACTTGGATCTGCCTTGGTATACTTGCATGAAATTTGGCATGCTAGAAGCAGCAGATGCGAAAGCTCCTCTAAGCTGGCGTGTGGTTCTTTGCACTCATGTGGTCATACATTATGCATATACCCCAATAGATATAAGCAGCCATGCGCTAGCCTGAAGATGCTTCTGCATCTGCTACTTCCAACGTGCCACTGAATCAAGTGACTGTAATCTCACACACCACCCACATCTCTGAAATGTGAACCATCCATGTGCACAGTTTTTGCACCACTGTACATATTCTCTCACACATATATGCACAAAAAACACACAGTCATGAGAGTATATGTGTGCACATGTGCAAATGCTGCATGACACAGATATGTATTCTGACACATATGTAGAGGACAAGGTATGCATATATGGATAGATTCCATACATACACAATCTCACAAGCACCACACGTTTTCAACCAGAACCTTTCATTCAGGCATGTTCAGCATTCCCACAGGAACACATGTACTCCTATACATGCATGCTAGGGGACTTCCATGCATGCTCAGTTATTTCACACACATAGCCACACATATACAGACACATATTTATCCAAGAACACAAGGGCACCTCCATGTACACACATGCTCTAACTCAAGCATCACCACATATTTCCTGACAGGAATGGGGACATGTGTGTGTCCACAGACAGGCACAGGGGCCTTCCCACATGCCACTGAGCCAGGCATACAGTATGCATATCCTCCCTCCCACACCACAGTAGCTGTTCTCTCTGCACACCCAGCAGAAATACTCTCAGAAGCATGAATCAAAGACTCGGGAGCTAAGAATAGCCAGGCCCAGCTGGGTGGGGGAGAGGCAGCGCAAGCGCTGTTAGAAATAATGCCAGCCTGGGAATGGGGGGGGGGTTGTAGAGATAAGAGATGGCTCCCCCCACCACATGCACCAGAAAGTCCATCTATAGTGACAGAGGGAGACTCATGAGAGTGGGAGAGGGAAAGAAACCTGCTGGGTCCCCACCCTTCATAGATGGGATTCATCAGAATAATATCTGAGAATAGAATTAGAAAGAGGTGAGGAAAAAATGGCAATGAAAATGGGGAGGGAAGGAAAGAAGGAGAATTGACACTATCTTCTCTTCCTCTTGCTGACCTGGGCACTGTTCTCTTCACTAGACCAGTGCAAGCAACTCCACTTGAGGGAAGGAAGAGGGATATTCTGACTACAGAAGCTAGGTGACAGCCAAGTAAAGGTATATAGGCTGGTATATAGGATACAAAGGCTGGTATTGGTTATATGTAGCCACACCAAGGTATGTTGACTGGGAGAAAGAACCATGCAAAGAGAATAACACAGAGTCACATGGAGCACACTGTCAAGACTTGGCGCATGATGAGGGGCTGCTCCCTAGAAAGGCAGCAGAGCTAATCTGGTAACACTATCAATTGCTCAGTGTGTGTGTGCATGCACGCACACACTTCATTCTCAGCCTTTTTACATCCCTCTAGCGCTACATGCATTGAGTGTGAAATGAGGCCAGCTCTCTCTAGTGTGACACCTGCACACTTACTTGATTAGTCTTCAAACAGGTCCACATAGAGAGAAACCCTCTTCCAGTTGAGCACAGTTCCCACTTTCTGCAGTGTGTTCTAATGAATGCATACATACACACCTTTGCAATCTTTTATATATGCTCAGAGTCTCTTCATCTCTTTCACAGACACACACACACACTCACTTATCCATAATCACACTGGCTCAAATGTACATGTGACTAACTTCTACATTGTCACCTTTGCACAGAATCACATGCTTCAGCCCACCATGTTGCCCAATTAGAAAAACGGTGACTTTTGACCTGGAAGACCTGAATTCTTTTATCGTATAGTTCCAGTTAGGTAGGCTTTGGACCAGCTGTCATCTCACCATCTTGTTTCTTCCATTAGTCAAATGCAGCTAAGAGAGTGACATGCCATTTTGCAAAAAAAAAAAAAAAAAAAAGGGGGGGGGGTTGTAATCCTGTGTTTTCCACCAATAAATGAGTGGGAAGGAGGAGGGATATGCAGAGAGAATCAAAAGGTAGGAGGAGATGCTTAACTGAGGTCCCATATAGGGAGAATGGTGAAATATTAATTATTCATTTATTAGAGATTTGGGGAAAATGTTTTTTTGGACTAGAACTTCTAGAATCCCACAGATTTGGGGAGTTGTAGTTCATTTTTTTAACTCTGTGCTTAACCCTCTCCCCAAAACCTTTCCAGTTATCACCTGCAACTATGGACAATTGTTAAGCTGCCTCCTTCCCCAGTGTAGGCCAGCAAGAAGGCCTGGAAGACATACATCAGAGAGAGCTAGAGGGTAAAGGAAGGGTTAGGTATCCTCTCCTATCTTTCAGTGCTCTCTTAAAAATGTATACACACACATGCACACACACATGCTTTTCACCTATCTTGGCTTTTTGCAAGCTTTCTAGCACCAGAAATCATTCATTAAAGAAAATGTTTCCTGATCCCTGGGACTCAGAATAATAATACATTTAACAGCCCTCACAAATAATGAACCTTCTCTTTCCCTCATTTAATAAATGAAAATATTCATCCATTAGAATCTGTAGACTTCCCATGTGTAATAAATCATACTCCCCTGCCATTTCCAGTGTGCAGTATATATACGGTTTTACTTGGCAATAAATCCCTGGGCATTCCCATTTCCCCTTAAGGTTAAACTACTTCCCCACAAACAGGTCGTCAGTGAAGTGTGCCTTCCATACTACTGCAGCTCTTTGAAAGCTGATTTTTTTCTGTGGGTGGGACTAGCCCTGCCATTAGGCAAAGTGAGGCAGCTTGTCAGGTGGCAGATTTCTGGTGTCAGGAAAGGACAGCAAATTGTTTGTTATTAATTTATTATTGAATTTTTACTGCCAGGAATGAGGAGAGGTATTTTGGAGATTTTCTCATTCAGAAGCCAAAATAACCTGACTGGTCTAGGTTTTCTGTACCTTGACTTGAATGGCAACCCTGTATATATGTGTGTGTGTGTATGTGTGAAATATTTGCTACTCTGCCTCAGACAGGAAATGTCTTGACCCAGCCTTGGCCACTGGTCCATTCCACATTTATTGTGCCCCCCCCCCTGCAGGTGAGAGCAATTGTCTCCCATTTCATCCGCAGATGTACACAATCAACCCCAACCATTGGGGTCATCAGTGTCTCCCCTGTCAGTAAACCTGCTCTTGGTTTTAGTCCAAATTTTAAATGAGCTGTCCAAGGTGATGAATCTATTTTCTAGATAGTATTCAGCAGCTTTACTAGTAGTGCCTTTAAAGTGTAGAATTAAGCCTGCAAAGAATTCACTGCCCCAGTAACATGGAAGCTACCATTTGTCATCATCCACACATGTAGTTATGAGCCTCCCAACAGTGACACTGGATGGACTTCCAGATGAGCAGCTCCCACAGTACTGTGATAACATATCAAGATTGCTCACACAAGTAACACAGACAGGTCTGGCAAAACAGTATGCTTGTACTTTGTGTCTAACAAGCATTTCTTAGAAAGGAAGGGGTGTAGTTTTGGGGGTGGGGATGGAAGTGTTGCATTCACCAAAAAGAATTCTACCCTCCCAATGAAATTTTCTTTCAGTTCCCAAATTTCTAGCATGGCAGCAACTTAAAACTTCAGTAAAACATTCAGAAATACAATTTAGACATCCAAAGATAAGGGGCAAAATTACCAAGGTAATTCAAATACAGCAAATAGAAGAGTTTTAGGTCTGAATGATTTTCAGTATCTCACTCGCCATAATACTAAGATATTTGAGGATTGAAGGAAAATTTCATTGGGGGGGCAGAATTATTGGGGTGCAATGCCTTCTTTTTGCTCCCCTGTAGCTATATTCCTGTATGAAGGCATACACAAATACACACACTAGTACAGAGGCACAGAGATGCTTTATAAAACATCCCATGAAAACAATGCAAAACCATTTTGCTAAACAGAAAAAAAAATTAAGAATTGCCTATGCATTATACTTTGTGTTATAAAGCACCAAAGTGAGAACACTAAGTGACTTAATTATGTTAATGAAGTGCAAAGTTAGCTGTTACTTAGTCCTGTTTTTTAACAATAATACAGGACTATTTTTAAAGTGTTACACAAGAATAAAGGAAATATGTTAGACCTCTGTTAAAAGTAATGCAGCTGAAGAAATTGTTGCTGTTGTTAATGATGATTTACCATTATTATTACTACCACTACCATTAAACCCATCTCTTAGATGCCTTTTACTTTAAAAAACAAACTCTAGGCATGTTATAGATAAATTAAATACTGCAAATTATACATTCTGTAATATCAAACAAAAATACTTCCAACTCGCCCCTCTGAAAACAACCAATAGGGATAATAAAAGTACTGGAGAGCCAGCATGGTGCAGTGGTTTGAGTATGGACTAGGATTCTGGGAGATTATGGTTCAAATCCTTACTCTGTCATAGAAACCCACTGGGTGATCTTGTGCAAGTCACACTCTCTCAGCCCAGAGGAAGGCAACAGCAAACCCTTTGGAACAAATCTTGCCAAGAAAACCCTGTCATAGGTTCACCTTAGGATCACCATAAATCAGAAACAACTTGAAGGCACACAACAAATAAAGGTGCATTATTTGTCATGTATTACTAGATTCATCTAGAGATCACTAGGTCTTCTGCCTGGAAGGACAAGGGTAGTCCAGATCACAATTTGGAAAAATTACTTGTTTTGACTACAAAATCAAAACAATAACTTTTTCAGCATCTGGTTCAGCTCATTGAGAGCATTAACCTCAAGTTCAGTGGGAGAGTTTGGGCAAACCTCTGATAGTTCTGAACCTTGATGTCCAATCTGTGAAATGAGAATAATATTGAGTTGCCACTGAGATGTGGAAGATGAATCTCAGATCTAGGGATGGAAAAGAAATTTGCATTAACTATTCTGACCTTTTTACAATTTTGTTCTTTATACAATTTGTGGTCTGCAAGACGATAAGCAAACGGGTATATGTAATCTTTTGTTTCCCCATTGGCAAGAGGAAACCACAAATGTCCAAATAATAGGCAAATAGACGTGAACAATTAAAATTGTGTCTCTCAGAATGATGTATACAAATAGGCTTTTTTCAATGGGAAGTGTCGGAATGCACATATTAAGAAAAAGTGTATCGATTGGGAAAATCACATACAAAATCTTGTACACATTTCCATGCAGAAAGAAAACAAATTAAGGTTTCGCAATACCTTAAGAAACAAGGGCAGGAAGAAATGCAGATGGGATACAAAGAAAAGCAAGAAAAGCAAGGCTCTGAGATTATCATATCTCTATTAAAAAGCACTTCGGACACTTACTAACATGAGGGTGGCTATGCATTCTTCCTTACAAAGGACAGCCATCTAAAGGATTGTAAAAGGACAGTTGTCCATTTAACTGTCCCCTGTCCAAGTCTGTTTTAAAAATAACGAACCCTAAGAAACATTTGATTTTTATTTACCTGTTTAAATACTGGAAACTAACTTTTTACCTGAACAGCAGAACAGGTATCCTGGACACAATTTTCCCTATTTTAATTATAACAATTATTTCTACATGTGCATCTATACATACAATCTGGCATATTTTAGCATACCCAGCCACGTTATTGGCAATGTAATCTCAAACAAGTTTACTCAAGAGCAAGTCCACTGAGCTCAATGGGGTTTACTTGTCAATGTGTTTAGGATTGTAGCCTAACAGCCCAATTCTATGCACATCTACAGAAAAGGAAGTCCTATTCTATTCAGAGAAGTTATTCCAAATGAAGTAAGCATGATAGTGCATGTACTAATTGTAGATACAGTTGTATGTAAACTTAGCCAGACTTAGGGCCCTCCTAACTATATTTCCATTTAAGTGGACAAAAGCCCCATTCAGGTCAGTGAGACTTACTTCCGAGTAAACATGCAAAGGGCTGTACTGTAAACATGCCACAAATTATCACTGCTATAGGATGAATAAAACTGAGAGCCTAACCAAACTGTGTAAGAAAACAAAAGAATCCTACACCACACACAGAAAAAGAAGTGCTGAAGAACTGCACACATCCCAATTATATACAATGATCTGTATGGTTCTGCCTGACATTTTCCACATCTGGGTTTTAATCTGGGTTTAGTCCAAACTTTAAGGAGCTAGCCAAGGGGCAATACCCTATTCACAATACAGTAGCACCCCTGTATCCGCTGATTTGCTATCTGCTGATTCGATTATCCGCGGTTGGCGACAGCGGGGGTGAACAGGGGAGAGAGGGGCAGAGGAGAGATTCCACCTCCCTTCTTCCTTCACCCCCCCCCCAGGATGGCTCCCGTGGCAGCAGTGGCAAGGGGGGGCATTCACTATTATCCACAGATTTCATTATCCACGGGAGCCCTGGAACCAATCCCCTCATGGATACAGGGGTCCTACTGTATAGGCTCAGCAGTTTGGATATTTCCTTTAAAGACTGGAGTAAAACACAAAGTGGATTACTCCCACTGCCCATGGAAGCCAACAATGAATATATGTACTTATTTGTTACCTCAAATTCTGCCTATCATCCAAATGAGCTCAAGGTGGCGTACTTGGGTATCCTCCTTCCCAATTTATCTTCACTAGTCATATGAGGTAGGTTAGACCAAAAGAAAGTAACTGACCCAAGGTCAGCCAGTGAACTTCATCATTAAGTAGCAACTTAAATCAGGATCTCTCAAGTCTCAGTCCCATTCAGCCAAAAAGGCTGTATGTAGCTTCTTCCAGACTGAGAGACATCACATATAGTACTGATAATGTATTCTGTACAATAAGACCTGAAATTCTGTGTAGTGCAACTTCATAGGACATGGAAACTGGGAGACAGAAATGCATATTGAAATAGTCATATTAAAGGAACTCCAGATAAACCAAGTTTTCTACTGTACTTGGAAGCACATTGACCAATGCATAGAGAGTTCTACTATACAAGCAGCATTAAGCTCGTGTTTTATTCGTACAAAAAGATCCATAGTGGTATACTATCAGCCAAGAAGAGCATTCTTTCAATAAAGGCCTATTGAACATAGTGGGGAAAATCATGCATACACACCTAAAGAAGCTACATGGAGGCAAATTTACAACCCAGCCATGACTTTTGCCGCAGATGAGTGCCAAAGAGGCAGTGTGTCTCAAGAACCTGGTGTGTGTGCCTGCGCATGGATGGACTGTGACAGCCACAGCTCATCTATAATGTGAGGGGGATGAACACATGCAGACCTCATGACTACACCCACACAGCAGTATATGAACATACAGATGAATGCATATCCCACAGGATGATCAATCCATGGTTGTGTGAACACTAAACAAGTAATCAGAGAGAGAGTACCAAAAAATTAATTAAGGAGACATTCAGTAAATCCGACCAGATACGCATCCTTTATAAAATACATTCCACTCCCACCACTCCTCTCCAAAATCCAATACCACCACCCCTCTGTTCCAAAATCCAATACCATTTTTCAACAGACTATGATGTTCTTTTTTTAAAAAAAACCACAAGAGGAAAAAATCAGGGGAAGGGGAGAGATAAGAAGGGGCACAGCTGAGGCAAGGGAATAAAGATGAGCAACCATGAGAAAGGAGCATAGGAGGTACTAAAGCCCCACCCACATTTATGGGAATTGGATGCTCTGCTGAAGCTTACTATGATTTCTAAACCTTTTCAAGATCTCATCCACACTCACACATTCCCACACTGTGCTTCACAACCAGAAGGACTAGGAACTTGCTTTCCCTTTTTGCAGTAAAACTGGAATTACTGAAAATGGGCAGACAACCAGGCTCAGCCCCTGTGCAGAGAATCACTGATGCACGCCCAGAGATGCAGAGAAGCATCCCTGCACATGTATAGTATATGGCTGTGAGGTAGACTGGTTTATTCCTTGGTCACCTTTCAGCCAGATCCAGATACACTTAAAAGAGCTGACCTGCCCGGTTGTGCCCAGCCACTGAGATAAGCATGCCCACACAGGTACTTAACTGTCCCTCTATCTATCTATTCACAACTGCAAACAGATAAGGACACTGAGAAAAATCTACAGCTGCTGGGAGGGGAAAACGTGCATGGCATGCATGCCCTAGTGCAAATATGGAGATGTAGCCACACAAGGGATAGGCAGGAAAAGAGATTTGCACACAGGCAAAATATGCATGCATAATCTTCTGCCTGCAGATTAAGCTCATAGGGAGAGGAGCGGACATAATACTGCACATCACGGTATCTATAGAAATACAGCCACACAAGAGAGAAAATGCAAGTGCACACGGAAAAACATATGCAAACCTCTTGCTCCCTTCCATATTTCTTCCTCCTTCTTTTTCGTCTCCCAGCACATTACTCCCGACACTTTTTATCCACGCCTTACCCAAAATGCCAGCGCGCGCACACACACATGCATGCATGCAAATCCCAAGCCCCCAGCACACATGCACCTCTGCATGGCTACACGCGTGCGTGCAAACTGGCATGTGTGCACTCCCCAAGCGGGGGTCCACACGCCCCAGCCCCGCTTGGCACACCTTTGCACGGGGGAAGCACATGCCCGCACACAACCTCCCCGCGCCCATTTTGCAAGGCGCTCCCCGCACCCCCTTTCCCGGGTTTATCTTTTCTTCTTCTTTCAGCTCTCCACCCTCCCCGCACCCCGCTTCTAAGAAAGGACCAACACACACACAACACACACACACACACACACACACACACATCTACACATCCTGCCTCTGCGTTTGGGAAAGGTGGGGAAAAGAAGCGGGAAACTCCTGCGCCTGACACTGACCCTCAAAGCCATTGCCTCCCTCGCCTCACAGGATCTTTTGAGTACCCCCACCCCCCACCCTAAGAGGGGAGACGCCACCCCCTTTCACCCCACACCCACCCACATACTGGAAGCCACGGGGTCCTCCGGAGGGGGGCGTGGCGGGGTCCAGGGAGGGGGCCGCCGGCCAAGGCTCTCCGCCGTGTCACCTCCAGCAGTCATGCCGCCCCTTCCCCAAAGAGCGCGGCGGGGGCGGCAACCCCTTGGCCAACCCGTCTGTGGGGACCCCCTCCCCACAAGCCTCCCCCGCAGCCCCCTCCTCACCCACGGCGCCCCCTCAACCCGCCTCAGGGAGGAAGCCGCCCACCTCCCTGCCTCCCTCCCCCGTTACCTGCCACGGATGGGAGCCGCTCAGCACATGTCCTTCTTGGGGGGGACCCTTGCCTTGGTCCCCCCCACAGTCCTCCTCCACCACCACCCCGCTGCTGTGTGTGTGTGTGTAATGTGTGTGTCCTTGCAGCCTTGCGGTGGGAGGTGGGCGGGGAGGGAACCCAGCTCCTCCAGCGGCTTCCTTTGGGAAAGGGAGGAGCGGAGGGCGAAGGAGCCACCCTGAGTCGGGGTGTGGAGAGGAGAGGGCAGGAGGGGGGGGGTTCAGGCTTGCATGGCGGCGCCCCTTCGCTGCCTCGGAGCGGCTCCGTCTCCCAGGGCTGCTCCCTCTCTCGCTCTTTTCCTCTCTCCCCGCCCAGCCCCCCCTTGCTCTCTTTTCTGCTGTTCAGGAATGCATGGGTGGGTTTTTTTTTTTGCCAGCCCCCCCAATCCCATTCATAGCATCACGTGGGTGTGGGGAGGTGGGGGAGAGAAAGAGAGATCCAGCATCCCCACACACACACCTTCAGTCACCAGCATCCTCTCCACCCCGCATCCTCCCCACCCACCCCACTCGCTCTCCTTCCTCTTCCTCTTCTTTGCTTCTCCCACACACACAATTTCTCAAGTCCTTACAGCAGTGGTTCTGAACCTTTTCTTTACCAGGGACCCACCCACCCCCTTTAAATATCTTTTGTTGCAGCAGGGACCCTCTCCCACCCCCCAAGACTGAATTCAAGATTTAAAACCCTAATAGTAACAGATAATGTTGATGATGATCATCATCATACAATTACACCATCCATTCAGCCTTCCCTCAAAGCACTGGTGGGGTAAAGAAGACTTTTCTCCTGCTTCTTCCTGCCAGTTTGTGGCTGTGGGGGATTGAATGGCAATGCCCAGGCCAAGCCAGCCAGTCAGCCTTTGCCTTGGCTCATGTCACATGGCTACTCCACTGCAGGGAGGAGGTGGGCCAAGCAATTTTCAAGCCTTCAAGGACCCCCTGTGAGGACATCATGGACCCCTGGGGGTCCCCAGAACCCTGGTTAAGAACCACTGCCTTACAGGGTTCCTGCTTTCTCCCCCCACTGAGGCAGTGGTGACCTGTCCTTTGCCTCCCATTTTAGAACTATCTGCCTGCCTGCTTTTCTGCCTGTCTCCACACATTGGGAGACCGGAATCATCCCTGGCTCTCCCCCCACCTCAAGTCATTTCTGCCCTACCCTTTCACCAACCACCAGCACCTCAGATAAGAAAAGCCTTTCCATCATCACCATGTCACCATTGGCCATGACCCCCATCCCCTTCATGCAGCTTTTCTCCCTAGGCTTACATTGGCTTTGGGCTTTTGAAAAGGTCCACAAAATGAACCAGTGAACCAGGAGTTCTTAACTTATGGTCCACGGATCCTCTAGGTGAGCTTCGGGGGCTTTGTTATTATGTGCCTTCAAGTCGTTTCTGACTTATAGTGACTCTAAGGTTAAGCTACCTGCCTTTGCCTTCCTTTGAAGCTGAGAGAGTGTGACAGCCTGGGTTTCCATGGTGGAGCTGGGATTCAAACCCTGGTCTCCAGAGTCATAATCCAATGTTCAAACCACTACACCACTGGGTCTCTCAGGGCCTAGGAGATTTTCAGACTACACTGTTATAGTGTTACTATTCCACTTTAACTGCTCTGGCTTCCTCCTGTGGATTTCTGGAGTTTGTAGTTTAGTGAGGCCTAAGAGCTCTCTGGCTGAGAGCTGTAAATGCCCCTCCCTAAACTGCAAGTCCCAGGATTCAAGAGGAGGCAGCCATAGCAAATAAAGTGGAATAGTAACACTATAACAGTGTTGTCTGAAAATCCCCTGTTATTCAAATGCAATTCCCTCCCTCGCCCTTCAGTTTCTTTCCTGTTACTTCCAAAAGTGTGTTTAAGTGCATTTTTCTAGGGAGGGGATGAACAGATTTCAACAGATTCTCAAAGGGGTCAATTACATGCTCCAACAGTAAAGACCCAGTGCAGTAAACTAATCTTAACTAAAAGCTTGTCTACACAGGCAAAAAAACCCACACCGTACTCGCCCTGTATTTGCGGCACAGTGGACACATGACATTTTCAATTATCCACATTTTCACCATGGTTTCTGCAGGAAACCCCAGATCTGTAAGATTTTCAGTTTGCTCTGCATTTGAAGGGAAACCATGGGTTTCTGGTCATGTGGTGGCCAAGGATTAGCTTCAGAACAAAGCCAAAGAGGGACTTCTGGTGGACAGGACTCTATTCTGGTGCTTTTTAAAATTTAATTTTTCTCTCTCGATTGTGTGCATATCAGGATAAGCATATCACCACTTATCCAGTAATACAGTACTCTGGGACCACATATATTCACTTATTCACATGCATGAGTGAACAGGAAAAAAATCCGGAGCAGCCCGGCATGTGGACAGAAATAGTACGCCATATAGGACACATGATAAGCATAAGACCACCTTTTTACTCCAACACAGATTACAGTGGAGCAGGACACTCTGACCTACAATCAGACAAGCCCAGTACATGTGGTGTTTACGGGGTCACTGCAGATCAAATAAATCTGCCACAGCTACGAGTAGGTGATACACCCTGAATCCTGTTTACATTCACATCCTGAAAGTCTAGCCTTCCTCACTGATGGCTTGAACCAGCCCTGCTTCCTTACATGTATCTCTATCTATAACCAGGCTTGCTTGCCTTTTCCGAGTCCTATTTACCTCTCAGATTAAACAAATAGCCTCCTGATCTTTTTTTTTCTCATGCTCTTCTTAGTTGTGGCCCCTCAACTAACTCAACTCCCTCATTTTCATCTTCCTCTAGATTTCTAATACTACAGCTTGAAAATAGTGATATGAGTAAAACTAAGGTACAGTTTTCCCTTCATATTCACTGGGGGTTGGTTCCAGGACCCCCTGTGGATACCAAAATCCATAAATACTCAAGTCCCATTATATGCAATGGCATAGCAAAATGGTGTCCCTTATATAAGATGGCAAAATCAAGGTTTGCTTTTTGGATTATTATTTTTTAAAGAATATTTTCAAGACATGAATACTTAAATCCATGGATACCAAATCCGTGGATATGGAGGGACAACTGTATAAGCAAGGGTGGGGAACCTGAGGCATTGGGGCTGAATCTGGCCCTGTGCACTTGTCCAGGAACCCACATCCTCTTCCCATTACACCATCATTGGGTGGTTTCCGTGATTTTATATGATGTCTTTTAACAATTCTAAAAAGTTGAAAGGCATCTCTCTAGACAGAGATGGGGACACTGTAACATCACCGCCCCCCATATTGCTAGACTGCAAACTCCAGCAACTTTACTCGGCATAACCAATGGTGATAAATTACTGCGAGTTGGAGTTTGACAAAATCTGGAGGCCTCTCTGATTTCCACCTCTGTCCTACAGGTTAGTTACTTGCAGTAACAGCTTTAAACTACAATACAGGTCAACCACCGTATCCACCGGGGATACATTTCAAGACCCCCATTGATACCTGAAACCGTGGATAATAGGGACCCCAATTATTTTCAATGAGACCAACACCAGAAGTTGACCATAGAGTAACACTGGAGGATCTAAAAATGCTTAGAGAGAACATGTTTTTTTTCACATGTGGATAAGTGAATTCATAGATACCAAATCTGTGGATAAGGGGGTTGACCTGTACAGTGGTACTTTTGGTCCCACCCTTTTGCTTTTGGCCTCACCACTACAGGAAGGCACCCCCCCCACAAACATTTCTGCCACTGAATCTGGCCTTTGAATTAAAAGTAGGGTTACCAGGTTGGAGCTATTCCAGGCCCTGAGATTCGAACCTGAGACTTAGGGATGACCCAGGAGGGCCCTGGTGATATTAGAAGAGTGATTTTGTCCCTGGTAATGTCATTGAGCATGATATCTTAAGCTTCAACCACAGTTTCACAGAGGATGCAATTCAAATGAAAAATGTCAAGTCTTAGAAATGAGAAAAGTACACACACACACACACACACACACACTTTTCAATTCAGCACTCTTGCCCTGAGATTCTTCCCTATTGCCTGAGTACTGAAGAAGAGAGTCCAGCTCCTGAGATCTGAGAGCCCTACCTAAAAGATATTCCCAACTCCTGCTACAAAGTTTGGTGTAAGTCAGTGTAGTAAAAGTAAGACAGCGGTTGGAGTACCAGACTGGGTCTTGACAGATGCATGTTCTAGAACTCATTGATCCATGAAACTTACTGAGTGACTTTGGGCCAGTCACGCACACTCAACCTGACCTATTTCACAGTGTTGTAAGGATAACAAGCATGTGTGTGTGTGTGTGAGAGAGAGGAGAAGCATACTGTATATGTCTCCTTAAGCTCAATTAGAAGAAAGGTGGGATATAAATGTAACAAATCATTCAATCAATCAATAACCATATTTGTGGGATCAGTGGGGTAATGTTTGGCCATAATGCTCAAGAGCAACACTCCAAAACAAGACACATTTTATGCATGCATAAGATATATAACTGCACAAGGCTGTCCATGAGTTTGTTATTTGTTTGTTGGGATTTTGTGTTTGTCTGCTGTTTATTATTTTATACTGCCCTTCAATTTTATTCCCAAAGCAGGTTTATAAAAACAACCAAAGCACAATATGTAAATACAAGAACACATGCATACCAAAATGAGTTAAAGTCCACAATGTTATAAAAGAAACATTTTTTAATAAATCACTCAGCAGGATTAAAATTGCATCCAAAAAGGTCAGAAAAACAAGAAAATCTTGGCTTGCTGGTATACTGAAAAAAAGACAATGAAGTGTAAAATACATATGGCATGCACTAGAGGTGACAATGTGCAGGATCCAATTTAAGCACACATGAACTAATGATCCTGCAAGGCTGCACATTTGGGTGAGCAAACTGCAATCCTGGGCTACTCCTGGAACCTCCAAGTGTAACAATTTACCATTTAAAGCAGGTTGCAAGGCCAATTTGTCCTGTTTAACATTTTTTAAAAAATACCCATTTTTGAGAACCAGAAGAGGACTTCCAGCCACTCTGGAGGGGATTGTTTTATTTTTTTGGCCATCCATGCAACCCTTGGAGGGTTCCGGGGCATAAAAGTGGCTCCCACAGCTGCTGCAGTTGCCTATCCCTGCTGTACATGAATCCTGGCATATATTTGATACTGTACTATTGCCAGAGATAGGGATGGCCCTACTATTAGGCAGAGTGAGGCAACTGTCTCAAGTGGTAGATGCTGGGCAGAGAAGATTAGCAGGCTCCCCAACTGTTCCACTTAGGCTCCCTGTACATGTCTTTGACTTAGAAGACAATGATGCATCATCATGGTCTGGCACTGTCCAGAGATGAAAGTGGGCCATAGATTCTGTCAAGGATCTATTTAGACAAAATCCACACTACACAGACAATCCAGTTTGAAACTGGATTATTTGCCATGGCTCCTCCCTATGGAATACTGGGATTTGTAGTTTGGTGAGGCACCAGCACTCTTTGGCAGAGAAAACTAAAGACTTTGTAAAATATTTGAGATGATTCAGTAAATCTTGCCACCATGTAGAACTATTTTATATTTTTCATATATGGGATATTGATACACATATAATAGTAGTAGTTGGTGGCTTCTGTTTCAGGGGACACCGAATCTGTGCTTTAGCCTGAACATTAAAGGAGCTATTCAAGGTGCTGAATTTATTTGAGGATAGTGTTTAGCACCTTAGATAACTCTGATAAACCCGAACCACATTGACATGGCAGCCAACATACAGAATAAGTGGGTGTGGTACTTGACACACGAGTGTCATGTGAAAACATATGCAAATATAAATTACTATCTTAATAAGCATGTAAGTTTGTAATTTATATTATTTAGGTATAAATATGGTAGATTAAGGTCCTGCTTTTTGACTACAGTCCTTGAAGTGGTATACTTCTACGGCTCCCAGACTTTGGAATGGCCTGCCGGATGAGATCCGTCTTATCGCTACTCGTGATAGCTTCAAGAATGCGCTAAAGACAGATCTCTTCTGGCAGGCCTTCCCGGAATAACTTCCCGGTTCAAGTGGACTGATTGCTACCCACCCCCTCGCCGTCGTTGCTTTTATTTATTTATTTATTTATTTATTGTATTTTATCTTTGTTTTAACTCTCTATTTGTTTAATTTAGTTTTAAGGGGTGGGAGGGTAGGATGGGAAGGACTGTTTTAACTTGATGTTGTTTTAGTCTTGCTGTAAGCCACCCCGGTTGCCGAGCAGAGGGGCGGGTTAAAAATAAAAATTTATTATTATTATTATTATTACTATTATTATACAACGAGAGCATGGAAAAATTATTTTGGATGACAACTCTTTGAATCTTGCAGCCAGACTAGCCAATGGCCCACTGTCTACGGCTAATGGGAGCTGTAGTTCAATACATTTGGCCAGCCCCAGGTTGGAGAAGGCTGGTTTAGTGGGAATGGCAAGAGGTTCCAGAATATGGCATGTATGTGATGTACCAAAACGTATTTAAAGTTGACAATGCTTGGGGGATGCCCAACCAGTCAGGGAAAAATGGAACACAACATTGGACATTGATGGGATGTCCAAAAACAAACACAGCTCTGGAGCATGCCATTTCATATGTAAGAACCATGGTGGTGTTTATGCATGCATATGCAGTGTCGACTGGTAGAGCAGAGCCATGAGTCCTCTCCAGGTTTTAATCCAGGCTTTGAAAGATTTCCTGGAGAGGTTCAGCACTTCCCATTGAGCCTTTAAAGCTTGCCAAACCCTGGAACGGATTAACCACCTCACTGACATGGGAGCCATTAGCTTCCTCCACACATTTACATGTGTAAAGGCTTATTTTTATGGCAACCTCTATAGCATGTGACAGTCTATTTGTGACATAATTAGAGGCTTTGGAATTAGAAGGAGAGGATAAATAAACCTATTCAATTAATTAGTTATGGGATATGTTAACTGTGCAGGGGTGGAATATGCAGTCATATACTGTATTCCTATTTAAGATTTTAATTGTGTGGAGCTGACTGTGGTAATAATTGTGGCTGCTGCCTCCCCTCCCTCTAGTTTTTTTGCAACATGGGGTGTTTTTGTATGCGTATTTCAGATGTACTCATTTGTTTGTTTGTCATTTGGTTACTCATTTACAAAAGAGTCTGGAGTAATAAACACCTGAGGCGAAACACAAAAATCAGTGTATATAGAGCCATTGTACTGTCTATCCTCCTTTATGGGTCTGAAACATGGGTTACCTGTCACCACCACTTAATGACGCCACGAACGCTTCCATCAGCGCTGTTTACGCACAATCCTAAATATACACTGGACTAACTATGTGACGAATGTTGCTGTCCTTGAGTAAGCAGGGATCACCAGCATTGAGGCCATGATATTGAGAACACAGCTGCACTGGGCAGGGCATGTTTCTAGGATGGAGGACCATCGCCTCCCCAAAATAGTATTCTACAGTGAACTCGGCACGGGTCAGCATAAGAGGGGCACTCCAAAGAAGCGATACAAGGACTCCCTGAAACAACACCTCAGGCTCGGCCAAATTGATCACCAACAATGGTCCGCCCTGGCCTTACATCGGGAGGCATGGAGACACACCATCCACAATGCTGCAGCCTTATTTGAGAATTCACGCCGAACAAGTCTTGAAGAGAAATGACAACGCAGAAAGAATCACAACCCAGAAACATCACCCAAGGAAACCCTCTGCTGTGCTTTCTGCAACCGGACTTGTTTATCTCGGATTGGCCTTTTTAGTCATCAGCGCGCTTGCAGAAAGCGCGGGATGAGTCCTTCCTGAATCTTCATTTGCGAAGAGAAGCCAGAGAGAGAGAGAGAGACTCATTGCAGTAAACCAAGACACATATACTTAATAGCTATATGTGAGGGAGCTTTCCATAAGAACTGAAGAAGAAATCTGCTGGTTGCAAGGTTGTCAGATATCCTTTATTTAAAGAATGTCCCTGATTCTGGAAAGTTTGTCCCTGATTGGACCGGCTGGTGTCCCTGGTTATAAGGGATGCCCCCATCTGAGAACTGGAAAGGTTTTCCTTTTATATAGACTAAACAAGATGCCCCCCCCAAATCTGCATTTTTAGTAGTAGGCCCTTCATAAAGACAAAATTGTGTGCATTATGTAATTTATGAATGTGGACAATATAGCATGTTAATTTCACAGAGAAATGCAAGGCTATGTTAGCTGAAATCAATACATTCATTTGGTATTTAGGGAGAGCATCAACTGGTTAATAGCTACTTCCTGATTGTCAACCCTTCATTTTATGAATTTTGACGGTCCCTCGTTTGTTCTGAAAACTTGGCAACACTAGCTGGATGGAATTGTGCAGCTGAATCTGGATGACTCCCCCTACAGAGTCAGATATGCAATTGTGGTGTTCTCCGGGACCCAATGCCGCCATGGAAGTACGGGTGGCATTGATGCTTGGGAATATGTTTTACCAACACTGGACAGTTTGTCACCTGTGAGCTGACATCCTGTTAATAAGTTAGTTACAATGTTGTAATTCTGCCTTAGGACATCAGAACTCACTCTTTCAATTACTATGTAGGGAAAGAGTAAATCTGGATCAGAATCCAACCATGCAACAACCAACCCCCTAATCCCCCTTGTTAGCTATGCAGTCCCCCCCCCACAACACAGCCATTTTTGGGTTGCCAGCTAGCACAGTATCAGGATCAGTAGCAATGCATTGAGCTATTTTCCTTTAGCTGGATACACTGCAAGGGTTGTCATCTGCAAGGACATCCCAGGAACCTCCAGAGGTCTTTGGCAGAGTCTGTTGCAGTGCATCCAGTGAAAGGAAAAATGCTGGATGCATTACCGCTGATCCCTTCACTCTCTGTCAACCCAGTGATGGCAATAATGGTTTTTGGGAGAGCTGTGCAGCTTACAAGGTGGCTTGGTGGGTAGCATCAGGAGATGTAGCTATACAAACGTAGCTATGTGAGGCACACACGTCTTCCAATGTTAGTTGAAGAATTATCTTCATCCATACAAGTCTAGACAAACTTTAAGATCAGCATCTGAGACCTTGCTCTTTGGTGTCACTAAGAATGACATGGGACAGGACCATTTCTCTGGTGGCTCCACATTTTTGAAATCCTTTCCCTCCAGGCACACAAATGAAGTACACTTTTCCAGAGCATTTTAAATATGTATTTATTATTACTGTACTTGCTTCTGTTAATTGTAATGTGCTGTCCTTTTACCTAACGTTTTATCTGCTGATTATTTTGTTATAGCTCATTTATTATTTGAATGATTTATATACCAAGTATTTGCCTAAATCCAGTTGTAAATCCCAAGTAGAACAGAGCCATTGAATCAATGGGAACTTGCAGAGTAAATCTTCTATGGGAATGTTGTGTGGAGAGGGTGAGAGGAAGTCCCCTTTCTGCCCTGTGGCTACTTAGGACTTTTTCGGATGAAGAAAAATAACGCAAGCAGCCTCTCCAGCTTGCGAGGCTGCTGCGCTGCAAAGCGCCCCTTTCGTATGACGCTCGCCCCTGCCAGTACTGTTGCGGTATCGCAGGGAGAGCTGAGCGTCATATTTCGTTGATTTTTACTCACGATCAACTTTTGTGAGTAAAAAATCAACGAAATATGACGCTCAGCTCTCCCTGCGGTACTGCAACAGTACCGGCAGGGGCGAGCATCATACGAAAGGGGCGCTTTGCAGCGCAGCAGCCTCGCAAGCTGGAGAGGCTGCTTGTGTTATTTTTCTTCATCCGAAAAAGTCCTTAGTGTGTGTTCCACACATCACTTCCATTGATTCAATGAGTTTACTTTAGGCTTAAATAACAAATTGTATTTGTTGTGAGGGGTGGTGGGGTTTTGAGGGATATTTTTTTTAATTATAAAAAAAATTAATACAGCATGAAAAAACCCACAGCAGTGATGCTGATGCTAACAATAATTATATGATAAAAAAGTGTTCAAAGTAACTCACGTCAAGTTTTTAGTTTGGGCCATTTAAAAAAGTTTGATTATATACTTCAATGTCTCAGTTTAAAAATAAGTAAATAAATTGTAACATGCTTTGTGTCACTTTCCCTCCTAACCTGGAGAAATGGACTATAAATCTATTGCAGTAAACAGAATGACAGAATGGAAGGCAGACAGACAAACAGATAAGCCTTCTGGGGCTAGACCTGTGTACATCTATTCCAGTCTCTAGCCACAAAGATAAAACTTATCATCCACAGTGCATGTTGAAAGATGACCAGGAGTACCATGGTTTGAGAGAAACAAACAGAGATGAGTGATTTGTTACAGTGAAGAGCAAACATGCAGGAATAAAATTCACAATATCTGTATTGTATTGTGTGGAAAGGACACACAAAAACACCCACACATTTTGGACTGATGGCAGGAAGAAAGGGCTTCCTCTTCCCACCTCACAACACACTCAGAGAAAAGTTACTTTCTCAAGTTGGGGAGAGGTGCAGCATTTTTCCCAATTAATTCAAGTAAATTAAGCATTTCCCCTTCTATCAGCTCCTGCATGGGGGGTAAGAGTATGTTTCCTTTCAAGTAAATTAAAACAAACCAGATTAAAACTGGCCAAGTGACAGCACCACACACAAACACAAAGTTCTGGCCCCGCAATCCAGGCTGGGTGAGGCTTTGGCCTGGTCTCCCACATCTGGATCAGATTAGACATTCTGGCTTCTGGCTGGCTGAAGTTCTTTTCCTCCTTCCCTCCCTCCCTCCCTTGGATTTTCTGCCCGGACTTTGCCTGAGGGGGGAGACAGAATTCCAAGAAGAAGAAGAAAAGGCAGACACTGTGTCTCCCTGAGTGGACTTTGAGGAACTGAGAGAGCATCCCCAACCCCGCTCCTGTGTCACTCCTACGCCAAAATCCAGATAGAGAGCAGGAAAGCATCATGGACTCTGGGGCCCTGATCCAGCTGCTGCTCTTGGGGGTGCTGCTGCTCCCATCAGCTCAGGGACAAAGGGATGAGCTGAGCTCCGAGGAAGAAAGAAAGGCTCTGATGCTCAAGGTGAGAGAGAGACCCCTTCCTTCCTTCCAGGGCCCTCCCCATCTCTTCTGTTTCAGGCATTGTAATGGGGGGGGGGAGCAGGGGTATGCCTGCCTGCCTCGGCAGAGCAGCACCCCAGTCTGGGATCTTGCTTTGCTTCTGCAATGGCTCCCTGTTGCCCTCTTTACAAAATGACAACCTGACCCAGAAGAGCCACTGAAACATCACTGGGCAGAGCTTAGGGGGAAAGTTGCTTTTGGGGACAACAACTCCCAGAATCTTCCTGTCAGCTGGGGGTTGTAGTCCAAAAAAGTAACTTCTTCAGGCTCTGATTCTGGGGTATCTACACACTTCTTCCACTAAGACCAGGGTGACTTTTTTAAAAAAGAAAAATAAATACTCACGCAGCAATCCCAAAATAATCTTGGATAAAAGAATCACTAGTTTTTGCCCGGCAATGTTTAGAAAGAACATACAGTCACTTTACCCGCCCAACTCATAATCCTTTCCCATAACCTGGGCAAAGGAGACAGCAGTCCTGATTTTCCTTTGGTTGCACCTCCATAAACTTTTGTCACAGGAGAACTAAGGAGTGATTTTTTTTAATTTGAAAGGTCCCACTCTTGTTTTTACCCAGAAAAAAACTCTCCAATCCCCTCTGTTCACCCTGAAATCTCTTGGGACTGCTCCCAGCTCCAGTCTGTTGTTAAATTATTCTAGACAGTGAACATATGGGCCTTGTCATGCTCCCATCCCTCTTTAGATCTTAAGGTGTATTGGTTCACTTCAAACATGTGATAAGCCAGCCCTACTGTCTCTTGACACTAGAGCTGTCTGGCACAGAATTCTAAATACCTCACAAAATTACAGATCCAAGGTTTTCATAGGATGGAGCCATAAAAGTTACACTGGGATCAAAGTCCTATAACTGTGTAATGTGAAAGAGACTTCTGCCCTGGGGAACCTCTGCTCATTATGTTGAGTGGGGCTCTGGACATTTGTCCCACAGTCATGTCATGATAGTAACACTGCCCAGCTCCCCCTGTTTTCACCCATTACAACCCTTGTCCTGTCCTGTCCTGTCTCCAAATTCAGTGTTCCTCTCCTGGTTTGCTAGTTTCCTATGTCCTACTGGGCTTCCCTCCCCAATCCAGAGAGTTTGATAGCTCTGTCACCCAGTCTTGCTAACTCAGGCCTGGCATCAGCAGCTGGTATCCTTGGGGCGACTTCCCAGCAAGGCGTCTCAGGTCCACTGCAAATAATCACACAGAATCCATTTTTCTTTCCTCTGACCCAGAAGATGAAGCAGCATGACATAACTGGGCCTAGCTTCCGTTTAAATCCCCCCAAGTGCTCCAACGTAGCACCTCCTTCTGGGGCATCATGGGACATTTGAATGGCTGGGTAGTGTTGTTGTCTCCCATTACAGTTTGCCAGGAGAGTACTGCACAAAGGGCTGCATCTATAGGTGTAGCTAAAATGGGGCAAAAATGAGGACATTGCCATTAAAAGGAAGTATTCGCCCTCCACAATGAAATTTTCTTTTGGCCCTCAAATTTCTAGCATTGCAGTAACTTACAACTTCAGTTGAGCATTTAGAAATACAGTTTTTAAAATTATTTTTATGCTAATCCAACTAACAATAAACAATAAACTACAACATTACAAAAACAAACCAGACAACAAAGAACACAACAAAACAACAGAAATATTGTAGCATTACTTCTCCATATCCAGGGCAGAGTTCATTATAGTTTACCCATCTTTTTCAAATCTTCTTTCTTCTCTAGATCTTGTTCTCATGACAGATAAATATTTCAATTTAGAAATACAGTACAGTTTAGGTATCCAAAGAAAAGGGACAGACAAATTTACCAAGGGAACGTGAGCTCAGCAAATGGAAGAGTTCTAGGTGTGGATGGTTTTCAGTGTCTCAGCCTCTGCAATGCTTGAAATTTGGGGACTGAAGGAACCTTTCATTTGGCAGAGCAGAATTCTTATTTGCGGGAAGGGGAGGGCATTTCCTGGCTCCATCAAACATGGAGGTGATTTTGCTAGCTAGGGGATCCTGGGAGTTGGAGTTTTAAAAAGTAACTTTCTAAGCCTGGAAACAAAGGGGTCCAAGTCCATTTCAGAACTAATGTATACCCGATTTTAAATAGAATGTGAACATGTATCGCGAAACTATTTGGGGATCGCAATAAAATCGTGGGAACTGTGTGATGCTAATTCAAAAGTGTGGTAATGCGCAAAATATCAGAATAAAAACTGCCATATAACTGAACCCCTGGAGAGAGTTTGTGGAAAGTGCGTGTATGTGAAGGAAGTGAGTGCGTGTATGTGAAGGAAGTGAGCATGTGATTTGGTGGAACTGCCTTTCATTTCTTGATTGTGGAATATTATTGTATGTTGAAATATAGTTAAAAGATACTGGGGGAAGAAACGGGACTTGAACGAAGAATTATTACATTAAAGAAATCTAAAGAAGAAGAAAAAATAAGTAAATAAAATAAAAATGCAATGAAACAAAATAGAAATAAAAAGATAGAAAATAAATAAGCATAACAGAACACAGACACAAATGTACACACACACACACACACACACACACACATATATATACACACAAACATATGAAGGTATAAAATACCAACATATAGAAAGAGGAAAGAATAGGTTAGTACACTTCTCTGAGATTCATTATTAAGAACATGAAGAAAAGGTAGAAATACAAATTAAAAATAAAATTTACTGAAGTGCAAAAGAGATAAAAATGAGGACAGAAATGTCTAGTAGGTGAAACAATGTGAAGTCATAAAGAATAAAAGATTCTGTATAATATGACAAGAAGCATATTTATTTAAAAATGATATTTAAATTGAAATATACAGATAATAGTATCTGATGAATACTTTTTGGTTTTATTTTATTTGATGTACAATAAAAATATTTTTAAAAAAGAAATATAGTTAAAAATAGAGGCAACATAGGAAAAAAGAGAGAGAGAACATGTAACACAATAAGATCACTGAAGAAATTGTTAAAACCCCACTGATGTTTGAAACTTTCTCCTTCCTGCCACTTTTCTTTCAAAGTAATTCCCATCACGCAGGGGCTAAAAAGCAAAAAATAGAACACTCCTCACTAGTGCCAAATATAAGAGTTTTTGTGTGCTCCCAGATGGGGGCAATTTTGAAGAGGGAAAAATCTAAAGGGGAAGGTTGAAGCCTCCCCTATCCACATGTGGTGATGCTAATATTTGGAGTAAGAAAAAAAGTGGTTTATATACCCTTCAACATTTCACATATGAAAACTGGGACATGTGTGACCAAGCAACATCAAGTGTGGTCAAGATGGCAAGAGTTATGAATGGGGAAGAAGATACAAGCCAGAAGATGCTGCAGCAGTTTGCTTTTGCCTGAGCCTACTGGGAATGACAAGATTCCATCCCCTCTTCTTCCCTGTTGAGCTAATTAAGTGCAAACTACTTTTGTACATTGTAAAATTATCACACTACACTGCTATAGTGCTATTATTCCACTTTAATTGCTATAGCTGCCTCCTGTGGAATTCTGGGGTTTGTAGTTTGGTGAGGCACCAACGCTCTGACAGAGAAGGCTAAAGACCTTGTAAAACTAAAAATCCCAGGATTCAACGGGAAGGAGCCATGGCAAAGAATCCAGCTTCAAATTGGATTATTTGTGTAGTGTGGATTTGGTCTTGAACTTGGTTTGCAGCAACTGAAGTAATCCGGGGATGAAAAGAGAAAGTGGGAGGCGGAGAGAGAAACTGCGACATTTAAAAAGCAGCTGGAAAAGTGGAACAACAGAGAATTAATTGGGACTGTCCCTGCCAAACCAGGACAGGGTTTAAGACCTTACTGTATACTGAATGCAGCATGTCTTTTAGCCCATAGTATGTAATGGATATGGTTGTGGGGCAGCAGAGGTGTAAATCAGCATAAGGAGAACTTTTCTATCTAATGAAAAATCCTTCTACCCAATGAAATATTTTCTCTCTCCTTTAATCCCAGGGGGTGGTTTAAATTATGAGAGACAGGAATAAGGCTGGGACGGCCCTGCCATAGAACAAGGTGATTTGACCTGTCTTTATGAAGGTGGATGGGTAAATGAACTGGTGAACTGATGAAGACAGAAACCAATGGTGGCTGGTTGCTCCCATGTCTATGAGGTAGACTTGAGCTATCAAAGGCATTGGAATTATTTTGGTTCAGACTAAAATGCAGAGTGGATTCACTGCCTCACTAACATGAGAGATACCAGCTGCCAATGGCATTAACTACTGTAATATCTAAATGGTGCAGCAAGATTTTTAAAAAGTTTTGACTCTACAGTTGGGAGAGGGTGGCCAAGATTGGGTAGTCATTTTCAGATGAATGCAAATACAATGACATGCTGAAGCCGTCTGTCACTGGCCAGCTCCAGAGCATCTTCCTACCACTGCTCAGTTATGGATGGCTTCAGCATGGCATTATAGTCATTCTTTGTAACAGTAACATTCCAAATTCTGGCCAGAAGGGAATATCAATTGGATGCTGCTTCATGCAGCAACATATCTTTAACCAGTATTGAAATAAAGGAAACTGAAGCAGACATCCACACATTGGTGTGTCTCAATGGGATTGTAATAGGTCACCTCAAGATATTTGGCTGCCTGAAGCAGCATAGCAAATTCTATTGCTAGAATGCATCCGCAGCTACAGCAATTGTGACCATTCTCCCTAAGGCTCAGTATCCCATTTGGTCTTGCCTACAGCATATCGGTCAGCTGGGGAGTTTTTCCAGGAGCTGCACTGCTTCTGCCAAGGCTGTACAGAATGTCTCACAAGGTTGCAGCACTGGCACTCCACTCCATGCCTTGCTCCAAATGGCACAATGGGCCCAAGTGCCTGCATCCACCATATCTCTCCCTGCCCCATTCTCCTCACCTTGCTCTTGGCTTTTTTTGGTGCACTGATGTTGGACAAGTGCAACACACAGACAAGATACCTTTGATCTGAGCCAGAAGGCCCTGGCGCCAGCAGAGAATGGTTGGAGATGGGTGCCAAGGCTTTATAGTCACATTTCTCCAACATTTCACAGATGAAAACCAGAACATGTGTGACTGAACAACATCCAAGCATGGTCAAAACGGCAAAACTTGTTAATGGTGAGGGAATTAGGGGCATACTTATCAAATTTGCAGATGACACCAAATTAGGAGGAGTAGCTAATACCCTAGAGGACAGGATCAAAATTCAGAATGACCTGGATAGACTGGAGAGCTGGGCCAAAGCTGACAAAATGAAATTAAATACGGAGAAATGTAAAGTACTGCATTTAGGGCTGAAAAATGAAATGCATTGATATAGGATGGGAGAGACCTGGCTGAATGAGACTACGTGCGAAAGGGATCTAGGAGTCCTAGTAGACCACAAGTTGAACATGAGTCAACAATGTGATGCGGCAGCTAAAAAGGCCAATGCGATTTTGGGCTGTATCAATAGAAGTATAGTGTCTAGATCAAGGGAAGTAATAGTGCCACTCTATTCTGCCTTGGTCAGACCTCACTTAGAATACTGTGTCCAGTTCTGGGCACCACAATTCAAAAAGGATATTGACAAATTGGAGCGTGTCCAGAGAAGGGCGACTAAAATGGTGAAAGGTCTGGAAACGATACCTTATGAGGAGAGACTTAGGGAGCTGGGTATGTTTATCCTGGAAAAAAGACGGTTAAGGGGCATATGATAGCCCTGTTTAAGTATTTGAAGGGGTGTCACGCTGAGGATGGAGCAGGCTTGTTTTCTGCTGCTCCAGAGACTGGAACACGGAGCAATGGGTGCAAGCTCCAGGAACAGAGATTCCACCTCAACGTTAGGAGGAACTTTTTGACAGTAAGAGCTGTTCGGCAGTGGAACGCACTTCCATGGAGGGTGGTGGGGTCTCCTTCCTTGGAGGTCTTTAAACAGAGGCTGGATGGCCATCTGTTGGGGATGCTTTGATCGTGATTTCCTGCGTGGCAGGGGGTTGGACTGGATGGCCCTCGTGGTCTCTTCCAACTCTACAATTCTATGATTCTGTGATTCTATGATAAGAAAACACAAGCTAGGAGAGGCTGCAGCAGTTTGCTTTGAGTTGAGTTTAATAAGAAGGGCAAGATTCTGCACCCTCCTCTCCTCTCCCCCTGCTGATTCAACTACTTTTGTACTTTCAACTCAGTTTGCAGCGTCTGGAGTAAACTGAGGACAAAGGAGGGAAGTGGGAGGAAGAGGAAAAAGCTGGGATATTTTGAAAGCATCTGAAAAGTGAGATGACAGAGGATTAATCAGGATGTACCTGACAAATTGGGAAGAGTATATCAGCTCACATACAAGAAACACACTTTCTCTTCTTCCAGTGCTGTTCGCCCTGAGCATTTTCTTCGTATCTGGAGACCCTGAGAAGCACAGCAACTCCCTGAAATTTCAGCCACCACCTTGAAGCCAGCCAATCCTATTAACCTATGACAGTTCTTGATCAGGCATCTGCTCTCCTTCTTCCTGAGTCTTGACCTCTCCATGTGCAGGTTAAGTTCTGAACAAAGCCTGCATTTGTAGAATTTGTATATTTGTAGGCTTTTTACTTGTGTTTGGAGATAATCCCTTTGCTAGAATTTCTGACTATGTGGAGAGAGCTGCATTATGCATGAGCATGCTATGTGTGTATAGGCCATGTTTGAGCACTATAGCTGAATGTATAGGGACCATATCCTCCAACCATCCCAATTGAGTAGAAACATTCCCAATTAAGATCTCTGTCATCCCATTTTTTCAGCTGCTTTTAAAATCCCCCCTCCTCCTCTCCCTTTTTGTCTTCAGCTTACTTCAGTTGCTGCAAACTTTCAAACCATAAAGATAGCTTGTACTTAGGTCTTATATGAGGCAAAAAAATACGAACATGTCTGAAAAGGTAGGTGTTTGCAATGATGCAATCTGCCTACATGGCCAAGGAGTCCCCCTAAACTCTGCATGACCCCCTAGCAAGCTGGTGGCCACAAGTGATTTACTTGCGATTTTAAATTTGCCACCGCCAATTTAAAAAAAGAAAAAAACAGTTTCCCAGGGTGCACACAAACAACACTTCATATTTACAAATAAAATAAAATAAAGCATAAAATCGCTGTTTGATCAAATTACTGGACCCTCGCTTAGCTGAAAATCCAACATGGCAGCTGCAGCCACTTTCCCTCTTTGCTAGCCCCACCTCCTGTGCTTGTCCAGCCAATCAGATTGCACTGCCTGTTCATATCTGTGTGGACGTGAGTGTTCAAATGGTTGCACATTCGGAAGGCGTACAGAGCTTTTCAGAAAATCCGTACGAAGCTTAATCTGGGGCTAATCTGGAGCAGTATGCTCCACTATGCTCCAGACTTCTCCTGGATTGACCACGATAGCAGCCAGACACACCAGGCTGAATCTGATGCAATGGTGTGTCATTGTCCACATCAACTAGCTGGGCTGCCCCCTGTTTTCAGAACCACCATCACTGCCTTGCTAGCCAACCAGCTCTCTGTGAGAACATGGCTGCCAGTGTTGCTTCTGCTGAGGTGAGAATGGGGTGTCAAGACATGTGAGCAACAAGGAGGGGGTCACTCTATCCACTCCTTGTTGATCAAACGGGCACCCCATTCTGACCTCAGCAGAAGTGATGTTGCAGAGAGCTGCTTTGTTGGCAAGGCAGCAGTGTCTCCAACAGGAATCCATCCCCTTCCCTGCATTGCTCAGTGCAGGGTAAGGGAGATGGTGCCACGTTTGCGTGTGGACAACTGGATCAGGCCATATCGAACCCTATCCAGTTGTCCAGACAGCAAAAGAACCCGAGGTTACTCCGGAGTTACTGGGAAACCCCAGAGTTTTCCCTTACTTTGCCGAGTTTGGAGCAAAGTTGGGGTAAGGGTAAAAAAGTGGTTCCTCCCCAGAAGTAGCCATACATCATTTGGACTGCCAGCACCAGATTTTTTTTTTTTTTTTTTGCTGGTATAGACAAACCCAAATGAGTTCCTTTTTTACTAAGTCTTTTTATGGGAGCCCAGTGCAGCCCAGCTCTCCCTTTTTGTCTTCTGTCTAGCTTGAAGGGTTCTTTCTTCCTTGGCAGCATTGGTCTTGGGACGGTGTTGAAGGAGGGCTGGAGAAAGACTGACTTTCAGTGTTGGGTCTCAGCAGCATGTCTGCAGTAAACAATGCATTACATTTTGATCTGGGGAAGAATGGGATTTTACTCTGGATGATCTTAATATAACTCTTTGTGTTTATGTACAACAGGCAAGGTAAATAGTTGCATTCTGAATCACTGAGCACGTGTGAAAAGCAAAACAGAAAGAAAAGGGGCATGTTAAAAAGCATAGATCTATAAGTTTATCACCAAAATGGAAAGTAGAGGTTGTTGAAAGGGAAAAAAATCACCCCGGATACATTTTTGAAGACGCTTTTAAGTGGTCTCTAGAAGATTCAAAATGATTTTGTTTACTTATGCAAGGCTTACCTGATCTAGTGGTTTCATTCCACATGTACATAAAAAGTTGGCTGAAACATGTTGAACTGCTCTTACTTTTTGTGGTGCTGGAACCTATCCCTATTCCTTCCATGTTATTTCTACCTTTGGTGCCAAAGTTTCTGGTAAAGATCTAAAGTCCAGAAACACATGTATTTTTTTAACTGAGACATACCTGTATGTGCTCAACCGTCTTGGGCAAGCAGCAATTCAGGAGGTTGAAAGGCTGATTTCATTTTATGGTCCATAACTTGTATGGAAACATATGGCAGAATAGAGTTTTCAGAAGCTGATGCATAGAAAGAATGGTGAGGCAGAATTTTAGAAACCACCCACATAAAATATTAGATAATTAAATGATTATACTTGTCAAGACAGAAACCGATAGGCACATAATGAGGGACAAAAAAAGAATACAAATGCAGGCCGCATAAACATGGACTTGGCCATTGGTTGAAAGTGTTAAGCCAACTCACAAAACTTAAAAGAGTTCCATGTTTTTACAGTCAAACAAGATCCAGAAATCCAGGCTTTGTTCCAGGCTTCAGTCACAACAACGTAGCATCAGTGGCATCTGGTCAGCTGGCAGATGAGCAAAAGACAAAGACTTGTTTGAATCAAAACATTGTTTTAAAAGTAAAATAAATAAAATGTGGAGGCTGCATCTTAGCACAAATGAGTCCAGCTAGTTCCTATTATTCTGTCCTGGGTTATTCTGTCCTGGGGTGAATCCACACTGCGTAGTTATAACAGTTTGATACTGCTTTGACTGTCATGCCTCTGTTGTATAGAATCCTGGGATTTTTAGTTTGGTGAGGAAGTTTGGGTTTTCTCACCATACTCTAATGCATACCCTCCAGCTGTCCCAACTTGGCAGGGATAGTCTTGGTTAATTCTTTGCCATCCCAGTTTCTTTCTCTTCCTCTGACTTTCCCTCTTTGTCCTCAGCTTACCATAATTCAGTTGCTGGAAACTGAATTCAAAGAAGAGAAGTAGTTTGTGCTTAATTAATTCTGCAGGGGAGAGAAGAGAGAAGAGGCAGGGTTTTGCCCTTCCCAGTAGACCTAGGCAAAATCAAACTGCTATAGTCTCTCCTAGTTTGTCTGTACTTCTTCATTAATAACTTTTGCCACCTTCATCACACCCTGATGTTGCTTGGCCAGATGTGTCCCAGTGTTCATCTATGAAATGTTGGTGGGTATGCTAATAGTGTAGTTCAGGACTCTATAGGATGATGTCATAGTAGTTAAATTGGTACGTATCTGCCATAACAGTGTAGTGGGTACACTCCTGAACTCTCCAGGATCTTTTAAATCAAGTTAATTTCAGTCAGAGACAACAAATCATATTTCCTTGTCAAAAGCAAAATAAATCAGATTGCAATCCTAAACCCCCTTGCCTATGAGTGAGACCCCCTATGAAGATTGTGACCACTTCTGAATAGACATGTATAGGACTGCAGCCTGTAGTGAGTTAACATTGGACAAGCAGTAAGATGTTTCAGAGACAAAGCAGCAAACAAAAGAGAAAACAATTCAGGACAAAAATAAAAAGTTTAATTAAAATTATTTGAGCAGAAACTCATATATAGAGACCTGGTCCAGCTTATATCATAGTCTTACACAACTTGGTGCACTCCAGGTGAGTTGGACTGGACCTCTTATCATCATGACAGCTGAAGATGACAGTGGATGTTGTGTAGGCTGCTGACACACTGCAGAAATAATGCAATTTGACACTGTTTTAACTGCCATGGCTCAGTGCTATAGAATTCTGGGATCTGTAGTTTTGTGAGATTGCAGCTCTAGGGGGCGTCTAGAAGAGGAAATTCACTTTGTTTTTGCAGGGGCCAGTGCATAATGTCTGGAGGGGCCGTGGGCCACAAAAACAGCCTGAAGTAGTCAGCTGAATCAGGCAGCAAATTTGGGGTGTGATGCAAGGGCAGCAACAGCAAACAGTCAATTATTTACATAGTTATGACTGCCAAGGATAGGAAGAGGCCCATATGGGATTTTCTGCCTCATATGCCAAACTAACTTGGCTGGCATGCATTTTGACTTGGGTAAGTGGTAGTGAGGGCACTATTTGCTGCTCTGCCTAAGGCAGTAAAGTCTCTTGGGCTGTCTCTGCACAGAGTGGACTTCCCAAAACATTATACAAACTCCTGCATCTTCAACTTTCCTCTCAACCTATTTGGCAGGGTTCCTGTAATGATAAATTAGAAAATCTCATTCATATTTCCCTGATACCACCCAAGGCCAGTGTCAGCAGTCAGCATTGACCAGACCTATCAAGGCTCCCTCTGAAACAGAGAGGTCATTGCTGGTCCCCATGGCCTGGCCCTCCTCTTTTTCTTCCTGTTACTGTCTTTTCCGCTTTCACTTTCCAAGAGCAGAAACAGTGACATCAGAAGGTGCAACAGTCCAGAGTTTGGGAAAGTTTCTTTATTGTGCTAGAACTCTCAGAATCTCCCAGCCAATATGGCCGGTGGGAGATTCTGGGAGTTATAGGGCTCATCTACCCGAGCCAGGATACATTGGCTCTCAGCCAGCATATCCTGGCTGTGGATCAGGCCTGCTTCTCCCTCGTTATGTCTACAAAATGGGCCAGAGTCCAGACTGACAAGCTGGCCCATCACTGCAGTTGGTGCCACCATCATCTCGCATGCTCTCTCAGAAGCAAGGAAGCCAGTCTTCAACATGTGACTAGTCTTGGCCACATGCTGCAGTACCCCTTTCTGCTTTGGAAGAGCAAGGCAGACCAGTAGCAGCAGTGACTGGCTGGCCTGCCAGGACAGGTTCCTGTAGACACGTGGGGCCCGATCTGTTCCTTCCTGGCAGGAACAGATTAAACCAGGTGTTATTTTAAAACATGGTAAAGGGTCCTACTCTGTCTTTCACCTGTCTTAACCCCATCTTTGCCCCAGGGGTGCTGAGGACTGCCCGGGGGCAGAACGGGGCAAATACTCTGCATCCAGTGGCAAACCTAGCATGTAGGACACCTGGCAGAGATGATTTTTTAAAAGACTCCCTTTCTCTTTACAACAAAATTATTTTCAGTCGTAATCACCACCATGGTCCACCTGCTATCCAGTAAAAGCTCTCCCTGCTGCTGCCATGCTTATTTGGGCACAGCTAGATGGGAGAATTTGTAGCAAAAAATATCGCCTTACCTCCCTATTGTGGCAGTGCCCATTTGTGCCCACAGCAAATTTGCAAGCTTGCTGGAAAGGAATAGTTTGCAGTTTACATGCCAAAAAAGAAATTGTGGCCTCCAGTGAGTTGCATCTGGAAAATCTCCTCCCATTCATCCCCCCTTAAAAAAAATGAGAGATACGGAAAAGGTGTTTTCTGCTGTCACTGTGCCGCTTGAACGATCAGCTGGCAGAAAACAACAACAATGGCAGCTCTGGCATTGCAAGCCCGCCCCCTCCGAGGTCTGACCAATCAGCTTTCAGCTCTGCTGCATCCTCTTTTCAAATTAGTTGTACAGATGGCCTATTATGTGCATTTTTGTGCACTTTTAAAAAAAAATCGCAAGAAACAGCAAACACTGTTATCTCAGTCTGTGTGGAGTTCTCAGCCCTCCTCCTTCTGAATATAGCGAATCCCAGAAGGGGCTCATCTAAACTAAAGGTATTCTGCATTCTTGCTGGATTTTTTTTTTTTTGTCATGTAGATGCTCCCCTAGTGTTTTGGGCAGACCATCATATGCCTTCCTGTCAGATCTCATTTGAAGTCTCGTGGGACTAAAAAATCCCATGAGACATTGCGGAAGATCGAGTGGGCAGGCAGAGTCGATGGCCATTGTCAGCCGAAGACCTCTGTTGCTCAGTGGTAGCTCCTTTCTCTCCCCTGGGCCAGGGGAGAGAAAGGAACCACCACCATGTGGCGGTTCATGCCTGCCTAGAAGGGGCGATCCCCAAGTAAGCAGCACGACGGTGTGGGGGAGGACATTCTGCAGTGGCGGCAGTTGCTTTCTCTCCCCTGGCAGTTCTTTTCTCTCCCTGGCCCAGGGGAGAGAAAGCAATTGCTGCCATCTTGGGCTCTCCCACCATGCTTACTTCACTGTGCTGCGTACTTGGGGATCACCCCTTCCAGGCAGGCATGAACTGCTGAGGAGAAGGGGTAATCTCCCGAGTGAAGTAAGCATGGTGGAGGGGGTCGTGCCACAATGGTGATGGCTCCTTTCTCTCCCATGGGCTGGGGAGAGAAAGGAACCATCAGGGCACCCTGCCCCCCCACCGTGCTTACTCACTGTGCTGTTTACTTAAGGATCACCTCCTCTAAGTGGGCATGAACCACTGCTGTCAAAAACAGCTCACAGTACAAGCTTTTCCTGCCATTTCACATCAATGGACTATGTGCAGTTCAAGGCTTGCCTTTGCCTCTCTTTCTAATGGTAGAGATTTAAGTGCTTGGCATTGCAGAAATAGGTGAGTCTCTGTGGAGATCAGCTGGTGGGAATTCAGAATAACAAAGGTGGGGGGGAAGGTAACAGGTGAGAAGAGAGTTGTTAATATTTGAAACAGCCAAGTTTGCCTGTTTTATAAATACTTTTATATCACTGCTTTTCCTTTTGCTCCTCATTCAAAGCAACAATGTTGAGCTAGTAACTCTTTAGAAATTCTGTTTAGTAATAAAGCTTACTGTTTTAAATCTGAGGCTGCTACTTACTGAGTTTAAAGAAGACTGCTCATGACAGTTGAAGAAGTTCTTGCCTGCCTAGAAGCTGCAGAGCAAAGTAAGCACAAGGGGCGGGGTGCTGGTGACACCCCTCTAAAGATGTCACCTGGTGTAATCTGCAGCCCCCACCCCTCTAGTGATGGCCCTGCCTGCATCACCAGGGGCCAGTTTACACAGCAGATTTATTGCGGCAACTTGCGGTTTAATTATTTTCCGCAGCAGTGCCAGTCAGGTTTTTTTTCTAATTATGTCGCTTTGAAGTTCAGACTTGAATATGTGTGTGGGGCGTGGCTCTGTGTGTCTCTGTAAATCTGCCTGTAAATTAACTCACTCCATAAAGCAGAAGGAGAGTAATCTCTCTGCTAAAAGACCTTGCTGCCATGCCGTGGATCGCAAGTTTTTCCAGCTGCTCTCTCTCTCTCTCTCTCTCTCTCTCCCCCTCCTTCCCTCCCCCAAGGAGAGAGAGAGAGAGAGGGGGGGGAAATAGCAGTTCAGCTTGCTACAGCCCTTTGTGAAATGGTTTCTCTCCCTCCCCCGTGCACAGGATAAAAGTGATTAACAAGCTTTTACATACTTTCAAAACAGCAGATGATGAGAAGGACTGCAGGGCTCTAAGGTGGGGGGCAACATGGGGTATATTGTCTGTGTAGATAAGTCCATAGTTTTAAAAAGGAATTTTTCCAACTTCTCCAGCAGCATACATTACACTGATTGGGCCCAGATAGAGAAGGCAAATCTGTTGGCTTGGCAAGGAAGTGGCCTTCTCAACAACGAGTTCCAGGGGTGTAGCCATAGAGGGGGCAAAATGAAGGCACTGACCCCCAAATAAGAATTCTGCCCCTCGCCCAATTAAATTTTCTTTCAGTCCCCAAATTTCTAGCATTGCAGTGAATTAAAACTGCAGTTGAATATTTAGTAATATAGTTTAAGCATCCAAAGGAAAGAGACAGGCAAAGTTCTCACAGGAATACGCATACCGGAAATATATTCAATCTCTCTCTCTCTCTTTCTCTCTCTCTCAATCTGTGTGTGTGTGTGTATGAGAGAGAGAGAAAATCTGTGCTGTATAGTTATAACCATTTGATACCATTTTAACTGTCATGGCTCTGTCCCAGAGAATCCTGGGATTTGTAGTTTGGTGAGGTATTTAGAGCTCTCAGCCAGAAAGCACTAACCCAGTGCTGCTAATAGTAGTGGTGTGTCAACCACTGCTGGCCTGCAAGCCATCAGCTACCAGTCTATGATATGTTTTCTGAAAAGAAAGAAACAGTTGTAGTGAATGGGGACAAATATGGCACCAGTCCCTTGAATATTAGAACAAAAAGAATTGCTATTCCTCCACATCAGATAGCCTGAGGAGCACTGCTCTAGTCCACTCCCTTGAACTACAACATTGGAGCTGTAAACTCTTTTTCAAAGTCCAGGTCAACCCCTGTATCCATGGATTCAGTATCCACAGTTTCACTTTCAACCTTTGGCATTCTTCTCATTGAAAATAATAGTGTTCCCTATTGCACATGGTTTTAGGTGTCCATAGGGTGTCTTGGAATGTATCCCCCACAGATATGGGGGTCAACCTGTACAAATCCCAGGAGCCCATAGGGTAAAGCCATGGCTGCTGAAGAAGTACTGAAGCACTATATTTGTGTAGTGTGGATACACTGCAAGAGAAAGAGAGATTTTGGATGACTTGGACCCAGAGGCTGGAAAAATTAATTGTTTGGACTACAACTTTGACACCCATCCAACCAACAGGATCAATTCTGGGAACACCGTAAAAAAAAGTAACTTTTCAAGCTCCCCTCCCCCAGATTTAGTTACTATGGATATGAGGTTCTTGACAGATTTCCAGGGAGGGAATGTCTTCCTTTGCCCTGCTGCCAACCCCTTCCATGCTTCATTATGACCTCTCTCCATCTAGCATCTGCAGGAGGTCCTGGAGTTGTCAGAAATGACGGAAGAGGAGGCTGCACAAGAGGTCACCCTGAGGGAGACTGAGGGAGACTCTGTTGGCAAGGAGATCTTTGAGGGAAACCTGCAGGAAGTGGAGGAGGAAGAGGAGGAGGAGGTGGAAGAGGAGGCGCCCAAGAAAGTGTCTCCCAATTCTACTCTATTGATCCCAATGACGACAGCATCACCAGCTCAGGAAGAGGAGGAGGATGGTTTCACCTATGTCTGTGAGTACAGCAGAATATCCTTTTCCAGAAGGCACTCCTTAATTTTCCAAAGGGGTTCTCTGTTCCAGAGCATCCCCAGCCTCAGAGAAACCTCACAGATGTTTCTTTCACCTGCACTTAATAACTCAATGGGAGATGTTTTTGTTTATCAGTAGCCAGCCCTAGCTTTGGTCAGAATGAGACAATTCCTCAGGTTAACAGTACAGTACTGTAGAGGATGGGCAGTGGCAGCCTAACAGTGTGCTATGTTTAGTTTGGCCAACATTCTTGAAAAGGATTCTGCAACAGCCTAGCCCTGGAAAAGAAAACACAACTACCTTGACCGAGGTACAGAGAAATTTGATACCAACTCCTAGAAATTTCTCATTCCTGGGAATACAGTATTTTTGCTGTGCATGAAATGAACAGTGAGGGAGAAACCACACACTCAAAAATGCACTTAGTTACATTGTTGGTGAATTGTACCACCAGCAAAATTGAATACAGGAGTTTTCATGGTTGAAATGAAAGCCATCATGAGTGCAATGAACAAAGAAAAGGAATTTTGAATGATTCTTTCTTCCTGTGCCAGGTCTGTTCCTAGAATCAGTTACTGCCTTTTTATATATTATAATCTTAAAATCCTAGTTTTTGTGTGCCGTTCAAAAATTCTTGATTGAAGATGAATATGAAATATGTAATAAGCAGTTTTGTTCAGCCATCAAGTAATACATGAAAATTTTTAAAAAACTGGGCAGCTGAACAAGAATAATAGGTCATATGTTTACCATGAGAGTGCTGAAAGTACTTTGGAAACATTTTCTCACTTATTACAACAGCCATATTAACTAACATGATGTGAGGCAACATTTGATCTGCTCACAGTGACATTGGCTATGTTGTCTGGTGGCAGGTTAAATCATTTTTGTGTTGCTGGGTGTTTATAAACTAATAAGGGCTCGGCTTTTAAGGCTGTGTGGTGTGGTTTTTAAGATTATTAAGGGTCTTTATAGAGGTATTTTTAATGCATTTAATATTTTTAATGTTTTAAACTCATCATTTGTCCAATTCTTTTTAAAAATTTGCGTTATATTGTTATTTTTACTTTTGTATTGTTTGTAGCTTGTCTCTCTCTCTCTCTCTCTCTCTCTCTCTCTCTCTCTCTCTCTCTCTCTCTCTCTCTCTCTCTCTCTCTCTCTCTCTGGCTTTTCTTCGCAAACGAAGATTCAGGAAGGACTCATCCCGCGCTTACTGCAAGTGTGCTGATGACTAAAAAGGCCAATCCGAGATAAACAAGTCCGGTTTCAGAAAGCACAGCAGAAGGTCTCCTTAGGTGATGTTTCTGTGGCTTGTATTGTAATAACAATTATTATTACTGTATTATTATTTGGTGTTGATGGAAGCTGAAGTTCCAGCTGCACCTGGAAAGCAACAGGTTGCTCATCAATGGTTGAAGAAAACAAGCGGAATTCAAATCCCTTTTAATTATCTTGGCTTCTTTCTCTAAAATGTAGTTAACACTAAACACAGCTCTCAGTCAGGCTGAAAATGGAAGGAAAAGCTTTCAACCTCCTCCTTGCAACTGTGTCAGAGGAGTAGAGGAGAATGCAGAAATCTAAGGCTCCAAGTAGGGCAAAACTATGGTGTAGTGTTATATCCCGTGTAGCCCATTTGTATTTTCCTACACTAGGGAAACAGCTAGGAGGGTGTAGTGTTTTGAGTGTTCAGTTAGTACTCTGAGAGACCAGGGTTCAAATCCTTGCTCAGGCTTGGAAATCCATTGGTGACCTTGGACAAGTCATTGCCTCTCAGCATAGAGGAAGGCAATGGCAAACTTTTTCTGAATAAATCTTGCCAAGAAATCTCTATGGTAGGGCCATCATAAGTTGGAGTCAATCTGAAGGCACATAACAACAAGTGAAATTGAACCGAGCGTTTTACCTTCACAATCTCTTAGTGATATTATGCTTTCTGAACTTTTATGATAGAGAATGACAGTAGTCTATGCTGAAATTTTAAGAAGGATGCTGAGAATGAGAAGAGGAAGTGTGATTACATTACAGAGCTTAGAGGGAAGTTGTTACAAATAACCAGTTCCTTGTAATTAATTCCCATTTGGAATAACTGTGTTATAATTACATTATGTTACAGTGATAACCTAGCCAGGGATAAATTAATCCCTTTGATTTTGTCACTTTTTAAGCACTTTGCTGTCAAAAGAGGTGTGGCCTCAACCAAAGGGCAGAGGAAGAATATCACAGGATCAAGAAGTACCTGGTCCTTGTGCTCTGTTATGGCTGTTGAGGTGTCAAGAAAGACAGAGGAGAATGTGTTTTGTACTACAGGTAATACTACAGGTACAGGTAGAATTGTAGAATTGAGGTAAATGTATATTTAAAGAAACTAAAAAGTAATTAGTTTGGTTACTTTTGAGAAGCAGGAAAGTGAACAGTTACTTTAAAAAAAACACCACCCTGAAACTATGATGGTAATGAACTGCTTTGGGGAGGGGGTTTTGCATGCTCAGAACTATACAGATGACTAATTACTTGTTTAAAAGTAACCTTCCAAGCATTGCTCTATTTAACAATAAAGCAAAAGGAACAACATAGACCTATCTGCAGATGCTATTGCTATAGCTTAATTAGCCTTATGTAGAGAAAGCATAGAAGCAGCAGCCTGGGATTTCTTGTTAAAATGCCTCCTGCAGGAACGTCAGCCAGGATAGCCAGAGATCAGCCATACAAGGGAATATCTAATTAATATGTCTTATTATAAATCCATCATTGCACTCCTGAAATGTGCTTCTACTATGCCAGGGGCAGGCATACTTTAGGCTTGCAGGATCCATTTTGTTTTCCACTAGAACAGATTAAAAAAGGGAGGGGGGGCAGGAAGGCAGACCTGGAACTGTGGAAGGAGGCACCTCTGCAGAATCTAGGAATATCTTTGAACCATGCTAAATCAGGAGGAAAAGGCCTTTTGTTATTGCTTTTGTTGAACCCTTTTCTAACTGACTCCAAATTCAGAGCTTGGAGAAATCACTTTTTGGACTGCAATAGCCCGAATTCCCCAGCCAGCAAGACCACATGGGGCCAGATGCTGCCTGGGAAATTCTGGGAGTTGTGGTCCAAAAAATAATGTTTCTAAGCATTCCAATCTAAAATGTCTGCCTCAGTCTGCCAAATAATGGGGCTTTTCTTGGAAGAAAGCGCTCACACGACACAAATAAGTGTATGGCATTTACTCCAGCTTGATTTCTTCCTTTGTTTTAATATTTTCTTTTGTTAACCCTTTGGTTAACACATAACCCTTTGGTTATCTGCCTTTGGGCCAGATCAATTATTATTAGGAAGGTTGGTAATCTCAATAGATAGATAGAAGATAGATAAGGGGGAAAACACTCAGTCTGATTTGCCCATTTCTGCTTTGTCCATTTGCTGAGGGTAAAATTCCTGCTCTGGAGAAAGCTTAGGAGCTTGTGCGTATCTCTTTTTTATCCTCCCAGCCAAATAAAAGGGCCAAACTACACCAAGGATCAATTGCTACTTTGCATCTCATTTGCCTCTTATGAAAAGACACATTTCATCAGTGGGAAGGGATGGGAAGGGATTGACAAATAAGGCAATCAAAGCAGGCACACAGCCAGAATTAAATCTTTTCCTTCTTTGCTGTGGTATTTTTTGAAGTGGGGGAGTGCCCCATCAGCATGAGTGTGGGGGGGTTGTTGTTAATATGTGCCTTCTAGTTGAATCTGACTTGTACTGATACACAAGATCTATTCAGAAGATGTTTGCCATTGCCACTAAAGGATAGTGCCTAAGACAATGATTTGCCCAAGGTCACCCAGTGGATTTCTGTGGCTGAGCAGAGATTAGCACCCTGGTATCTCAGTGTCCTAATCCAATATCCAAACCACTGCATCACAGTGGATCTCAAACTCCACATTTGGAAGACATTTTTTTCAGGATTGCAACAAAGGTAGAAAGGGTTAAAGTCTTTCTCCATCCTTGCTCTGATTCTGTTAGTTGTAGCATGCCCTCCCCACAGGACAAGTTGATGCAATTTGCGTTTTATAAAACCTGCATCTTAAATGCAAATATGTGCTGAACATCCTGCCTAGCAGGATGTGTAGTCTCTCACATCCAAGCACACCTCTTTCTTGTTAGCAGTATTGCTTGTGTACCCCTTTCCGATTTCCACCCCACAAGGTCACAAAGCTCATTCTAAGCCAATCCCCCCCTACACACCCCATAGGCCATAGCCACCTAGATCCCTTCACAAGCCCTGAAGCAGCCATAAGCCATCCTGTCTTATCCATCCCTTACACAGAGAGACTGTATATGGATACTAAGAGAGAGAGAGAGACAAACTCCTAAAGAGTTCAACACATTTTCCATATTCCTGTTAACTCAGCCAATGGAATCTGTCTTCACCACTCTGGTCATTCTGCTCCTGAGCTGAGCTGGTTTACTGGTATTTATAATTGACAGCAGCAAGAACATTGGCCTTGTGATGTGATAATTCACTGTTTACATAGTGGGGGGTGGTGAGAACACTCTGTCCTTATCCTTAGCAGGAGCTAATTTTCTTTTAAAGGAGCCCAACGCAGGTGGTAAAAGCAGGCTGAGATCATTTATGTAGCAGGGGACTCTATACCAGCCTCTGACAAGTCCAAGTCTCTCCAGATGTGTCAGATTACAGTGTGTATTATCCCGAACTAACCAGCCAGAGGACAATGGGTATTGGAGTCCCAACACATCCAATGGGGCCTGGATCGGGGAGGCTCATCCATTTATTTGTTTGTTTGTCCCCCTCTTTCCCCACCAGAACTCTAGAGGTGATGTACAGCAACAGAACTGGCTCTGTGCAAAAATGTTGCTTTTTGCCCAGAAAGCAAGATTTTTTGTGCAATCATTATTTTTGCCAAAAAACAAAACAAAACAAAGAAAAAGCCCTGGAAAATGCAAGAAAACCTCTCATAATCATCAGGGAGGAAACTTTTGAAATTATTAATTCTTTCATGCAAGAATGAAATGAATGAAGATTTACATCCCTAATAATACACATCATAGACATATCCCTGCCCCCTCTCAAACACAATTCAGCCTGTATAGAAGAGGAGGCAACAGTAGCCCTGTAGGTGCTGCTGGACTGCCACTCCCATCAGCCATAGCCAGCACAGCCACTGCTGAGTGACTGTGGGAGTTGTAGTCCCATAATGTCTGGAAGGCCAGTTTTGGAAAGTCATATGAGTGAAACTGGGAATTGGAGTCTCACAACATCTGGAGGACCACAATTTGTTACAGTCTATTTTGTAAAGTCTGCTTTGTAGAGTCTGTTTAGACATTGCTCCTATTTCAGTCTCTTTCCTAGCTGGGAACCACAGGAGCTTTAGTCTCTCCTGCTGCTCTCCCTCTAGATCCTGGACGGTTGTCATGGTGTCTTCTTCCTTCTTCCCCCAGTCTCACGTCTGAACAGCCTGGATGCAGCTGTCCATCGCCTCAATGTACAGTTCTACCACATGGATACACGAGTTTCCCAGTTCTCCCAAGGCTTGGCTGAACTGAAGGGGAGCCTGACTGAGGCCCGTGAGACTCTTGCCTCCTTAAATGAAGTCGCCACACGCAACCAGAAAGAACTTGGACGCATTGATGGTGAGGAAGGAGGAAGGGATTGGCTAGACTTTCCTGCAGGAAAGAGGGCAGGGGTAGATAATACTGTACAATTAGCTGTACCCAGTGTAACATGTGCCGTTATAGTAGATTTGAAAGGTTCACACAGTTTAGCTATACGCTATTATTTTAGGAAAAAATATTGCATTATTTTACAAGTGGGTGGTGAGTGGCTGAGAGAGTGAGAGGAGGGAGGGTCCCTTGTGAGGCTGGTGGTGTAGATGCAGATTGAGTGACAGGAGTGGATTGTGAGGTGGAAAGGGAATTTGCATGTGGGTGGTGACTAGCTGAGGGAGTGAGAAGAGGGAGGGATTGGCTGGGTATGTTTCCTAAGCGGCCAATCAGCACACTGGGAAAGGAAACATACCTAAGTCTTTTATATACAGTAAGACCTCTATATAGGCTGGGGATTGATTCGGGTGGGGGGGGGCGTGGATACTGAAAACCATGGATAATAGTGAACACCATTAAAAATAATGGGACTTCTGGTTTAAAATACCATAGAGTTACCTTGGAGGCCCTAGAAAGTGACTAGAGAGGACACATTTTCTAGGAAGACTCTATGGTAGGTGTGCTGTTTTGTGTCCTGTGGATAATTGGATAAGTAGATAACGAATCAGTGGGTAAGGGGGCCGTACTGTATATAGATGCCTGTTGGGAAGGATGGAGATAGAGCAGAAAAGCTGTGCTGACTGGCTCTCCCAGATTCAGCAGTGTCTGAGGGGCTACTCAGTGAGGACAGTGGTGTGGGGGCTGACATAGAGGAGGAGGAAGAGGAACAGGAAGGGGAGGAACCACAAAGTCAGAAGGCTCTGAGAGTCAGCAGTGGAGGGCTCAACGAGGCCTAGGGCTCTGCATATACCTGATGACACTAGCCCTCTGGCATCAGTTCTGTGAATCATGCTTGTTAAAAAAAATCAGTGTGGAAAAGTTACATACTTTTTGGATGAGAGCTCCCAGAATCCCCTAGGCAACATGGCTTGGTGAATTCTGGGAGTTGTAGTCTTAAAAGTATTTCCCACTCCCCACCTTTGCTAAATAACAACATTCCTGATTGCCCGTGATGAATAGAAATTGTCTCCAAGTGACCTTTTTTGAGAATTTCAACAAAATGGAAGACCATTGTCTCATTTTTTTTCTCCTTGTACTTTTTTGAATGTCTAGGAGATCACTAGGAGAAGTGATCTTAACCACAACAGCTACAAATATGACAAACTACACCCCACAGTAATTAGTTAGGCAGCAAAGTGTGTGCCAATTCAGGTGTTATTTTCAGCTTCTTTTTCATGTAGTGCAGAGTTCATGGACTTCAGGTACAGTGATTTCTGCAAATACAGTACAGACTTTTCAAGATGTGCTTTCAAGATGACAGAAGTTGTTGCCACTGAAAGTGTTTGTTGTTCATATGTTCATGTGAGAAGACTAGAAAGGAAACAGCAGTGGTTATACAGATTCATGCTTGAGCTGTTTATTAGACTGAAAGCTAAAGCAGAAGAGCTGCTTAAGCAGAAGTTGCATGCTCAAAAGCAGGAAAGACAAATGGACAGACAGACAGAGGCTTGGAAAGGGAGGTAGCTGGGGAAGATAATTTGGATTTAGTTCATTTTTTTTTCTAGACAGAGGAAACCTATACATCAGGGTATAAGGTACTGTGAAGTTGGAGAGGGAAGCTGTTCAGCATTCATTCGCAGACTCCAGAATTTATACTGAGGATCAGATGACCTTGAAATGAGGGCATCAACCTGTCTATAATGTTTTTGAGATGAAGCAATCTGCTACAGCAGAAATGGGGAAGATGTGTCCCTCCAGATGTTGTTTGACTGAAACTCCGAACAGCTTAGTAATCAGCATAGCCAGCAATGAGAGATCAAAGAGGCTGCAGCTCATCAACACTGGGGGACCATGCATCCCCCCTCCCTGCCTTAGAAGAACCTTGTTTCTTAGCTACAGGTTAGGTCCACGGTCTGACCCCTGCATTTGGCTGTGGATGGTGCATCCATGGTTCCAGTGGAACAAAATTAAAAGAAAGCCCTACAGGGTTGATGTTGCCCCCACTATTTTCTAGGGCAGGAGAAAGTAACCTGCAACCCCACACCTCATTTCAAAATCTGTATGCAAGCCATTCTTTTAGATCTCTGGGAGGAAGGATCTCCCAGGATATGGAACTCAGTGTGTGGAGAACAGAGGGAAAAGTGAGAAAGAGGGAGCGAAAAGGATAGCACAGGAAGAAGAGATTTATGGCCCTACCTACATGGCTTCAGCCCTGCCCGCTATTGGCCTGAAGTCCTACAGAGCAGAGCTTCTCAGGCTACAGTTACTGCCACATTGCAGAAATAATACAGGTTGAACCTGCTTTAACTGCCATGGCTCAATGCTATGGAATTCTGGGATTTGTGGTTTTGTGAGATATTTAGCCTTCTCTGTCAGAGAGCTCTGGTGCCACAACTACAAACCCCAGGATTCCATAGGATGGAGCTATGATGGTTAAAGCAATGTCAAACTGCATTATTTCTGCAGTGTGATAGCAGCCTATCTGATGTGGGGGACCGGTTATTATTTTTCTCCAGTGTGCCAGGGACTGGTACCATATTTGTGCCCATAGGTTACAACTGTTTATTTCTTTCCTAGAAACTTACCAGGGACTGGCCCCAATCCAAGGGCCACCACTTTGAGCACTGCAATAGAGATTACCCCATAAGGGATTACAACCTGCAGTCCTTATAAAGATTGTGTGTGTGTATGCGCCTTCAAGTCACCTGTCAACTTATGATGACCCCATAAATTTCATAGGGTTTTCTTAGGGAAGGAATATTTAGGGGTGGTTTTGCCAGTATCTTCCTCTGAAATACAGCCTACAGCACCTGGATTCATTGGCAATCTCATATCCAAGAACTAACCAAAGCTGACCCTGCTTAGCTTCCAAGATCAGATGGGTTCTGGTGCCTTTAGGGTCTTTAGGTGAGTTCTTATAAAGATTACCACATGGAAATAGGGGAGGGGGAGTTTCTTTACCCCTAGCCTAGAGCAGGGATAGAATCATAGAATCATAGAATTGTAGAATTGGAAGAGACTACGAGGGCCATCCAGTCCAACCCTCTGCCACGCAGGAAATCACGATCAAAGCATCCCCGACAGATGGCCATCCAGCCTCTGTTTAAAGACCTCCAAGGAATAAAAGCTGTTTTGCATATGTTTTTAGGTATATACCTGTGATATTTTTAAATCAAGCACATAGAAAAACATGGTCCTTCAGATGTGTGACTGTAAATCCCATAATCCCTTACCCCTGGTTATATTGGTTAGGATTGATAGAAGTTGCAGTCTAACCATTACCTTGGAGGGCCGTGAGGCCCCATCTCTGCCCCAGAGGACTGCTTCCTTTCAAAAGGACAAGTGTGGAGTAGTGGTTAGTATGTTGGGCTGGGACTTGAGAAGGTTCAAGCCCTTACTGAACCGTGAAACACACTGAATGGTCACAAACCAGTCCTTTCACTCAGAAATCCATTCCAGGCTTGCCTACTCCCACCCCAACCTTGCTTCATTTTGACAACTCAATCTTGTGTGTGTATGTGTACACACTTGTATATTGTGAAATAATTGGCAGAAGTGCCCCACAGAAAGGTTCATTTTTCAATTGGGGAGGAGGGAATTAAAAGAGCCTCTGTGTGCCCAGGGACAAAACAGATGTGACCTGGCAGATTAGTGATCTGATCTCTTGAACTTAAAAATAAATAAACAGAACAAATCTTTCAAGCAGCTGGGGGGAGTATGATGCTTTCATTTTGAAGCAATGTTTCTGGTACAGTATTCACACGCTTAACCCTTTCCCTGCATGCCCATTTTCCTGGACTAAACCCACAGAGCTTGAGGAAATTACCTTTTTTGGAACTACAGCACCAAGAACCCACCAACCAGCATGGGAGTTGTGGTCCACCCACCCACCCACCTCAAACCAAACCAAACCAAACCAAACCACATTTCCAAGTTCAGAATTCCTCCACTGGTGCTGTTAGCCTCACTAGTGGGAAAGGCTGCTTATCCTCATAATAACATTGAATAGGAGAATGGTGTTTAGATCAAGGGAATATTTAGGAATATCAAAGGAATGCTTTGGTCACACCTCACCTGGAATACTCTGTCCAGTTCTGGGCATTACAATTCAAGAAGGATATTGACAAGCTGGAGCATGTCCAGAGGAAGGCAACCAAAATGGTAAAAATGTCTGAAAACCATGCCCTATGTGGCTTAGGGAGCTGGGTATGTTTAGCCAGGGGAAGAGAAAGTTAAGAGGTGACATGATAGCCTGGTTTAAATATTTGAAAGGATGTCATATTGAGGGTGGAGCAAGCTTGTTTTCTGCTGCTCCCGAGACTAGGACATGGAGCAATGGACTCAAACTACAGGAAAAGAGATTCCACCCAAACATTAGGAAGAACTTCCTGATGGTAAGAGCTATTTGTCAATGGAATATGCTGCCTTGGAGTGTGGTGGTGTCTCCTCCTTTGGAGGTTTTTAAACAGAGTCTGGATGGCCATCTGTTGGAGGTGCTTTGATTGTGTATTCCTGTAGGGCAGGGGGTTAGATTGGATGGCCCTTGTGGTCTCGTCCAGCTCTATGATTCTATGAAAAAAATTCTGCTGGTCAAACAGCAGCTTGTCTGTGTGTATCATGTTGGGAGGGGATGATGGGATTTGTAGTCCTGCACATCCAGTGGGTATCTGAATGGGGAAGTGAGGCTGCGCTGGGAAAATGGCAATGGAGGAAATCCCAGTAGCTGCTTCAAATAGCATCGATCCAAATCTATTTTTGCCTCTCAGCTTGTAAGGGAAGAAGCTGTTAAGGAAATGGGAGGCCATGCTGAGAGCTCAATTGAGCACCTCAGGTTCCTGGAAAGCTGCTGAATCCCTCCTTTAGGGAAAGCTTGGAGTTGTGCACCTTTATGCCAGAGGAGTGGTGGTGGAGGCCATTTCAGAAGGACCCAGGATTTCCTATGGTGTGCAAGGCAGAAGGTACTAAAGGATCCAGGGGTATTTGAAGTCAGCACCTGAGCTGGGATTGCAGTGAGAGAAGCGTGAAGGGGTTTTACAGAAAGAGGAATATAGGAAGTTGCCTCGTAGTGAGTCAGACACTTGGGTCTTGCCTATACGGCGAAAATACTCCTCATAGAATTCGAGCAGAATACCTTTTGTCTCAGTGGGATCCTGCATCATTTCGCTGTATTCGGGAAGTAGGGGGGTCTCCAAATATTCCATGGGAAAAGCCTTTGTGGTTTTCCCCATATTAAAAAAAACAAAACTCTGAAGGAAATGTGCATTCCCACTCATTGGCACAACCGATTCACTTTGCTGTGTATTCCTGATAAGAGCGGAAGTGGAAAGCTGAATCGTTGGACGTGCACAGGGGGCAGAGCTTGCTGGCAAGGCAAATGCCCAGAACAGCCATGTTGGATTTTCGTCATAGTGATTGTGTGATGTGGTGATGAAACAGCCTTTCCCCCCCCTTTTTTTTCTGTTTCTTTAAGTGGAAGTTCACACTTCTGCACCTTGGATATGCTTTTTAAAAAAATATTCTGTTCGGGGGCAGCAGGTGGTGACAATAAAAACAGAAGTAATTCACTCGCACCCACCATCTTGATTCTCAGACCTGCCTGTTTGAACAACAAATGCATATGGCTTCACATGCCTGCGATCATGAAAAAAACCCATGGAGACAAATGAAAGTTGCTGCAAATTGGTGTTAGTGCGCATCAATCCACATCTTATTGCCTTGTATAGAGAAGCCCTTGGTCCATCCAGCTCAGTATTGTTGAAACTGACTCATAGCAGCTGTCCCGGGCTTCAGGTAGGATTGTTTTTTCCAGTCTGGAAACAATGAGAATGGAACCAACATTCAACATATGTGCTCTGAGCTCCACTCCCAAGACTAGCACCATCCAGATATTTGGGACTATAGCTTGCAAATAATCCCCAGTCAGCACAGCCCATGATGCTTGGGAATGACTGGAGTTGTAGGCCAGCACATCTGAAGGGCACAGGTTGAGGAACATTCAGGTAGACAATTGTATAGTGGGAAGGAGCCAATTTTTGCAGCCTGTATTAGAGAAGGGCACTGGAAGTGATTGTCGCAGGAATGTGCAGAGCGCAGTGACTCCCTGTTCATCCGAACAGGAGATATGCAACAAAAACGTGTGCTTTGTGAGCAAACAAATACTCCTTTGGTGCAAAAATAAGTCCATGCCAAAATTCTTTTAGGCTTTTATTAATAACAATTAAAGAAAAGAAAAAACAATAACAGAAAACATTTAGCCATGTTTTCTAAGTTCTCTCTAAGCAAGAGAGGTACACACAAACTTGAAGCTCTTTTCCATCTCAGGAACAAAACCATTATAACCCCTCCCAGTTATATAGTCCCTAACACTCAGTCTTTGGGAGAAACGAACGTAGTTTCAAGTTTCCATTTCTCGTATACAACCCCCAAAGAACAGAATAACAAAACAGACAGATTTATGAACCTTTGATAACCAAACTGGCGCCTTATAATGTCTGGTGAAAAAATTACTCAGGGAGGGGGAGACAGACTCCTGATCACAAAAATTATTTTCCCTGACAGTGATATCATGTTGCCATTTTTGTTGGGTTTGTGGCTGAAAACAAGTGTGTGTGGTAGGGAGGCAGGTTGGAGTGGGTCCCTGGCATGTTGCATTTGCAGTGCCATATTAGATTATTTTAAGGTGAAAAATCTCCCTCAAACTGGCCTGAATATTTTCTGAAAAGTTTTCGGGATTTAGGAGGCTTTGGGGGCAGCAAAGGTGGGGGATTGTGCAGCCCATAGATTTTACTCTCCCCCCCTCTAAGGCAGAATTTCAGAAGTCAGTTGCCCTCTGCTGTAATGAATTTTGGACTAAGTTTCTTGAGGTACAGAATCTGTGGACCTCCAGATCTTGGGGGACTTCAGCTCCCTTCAGTCTTAGCTAGCATAGCTAACGGTGAGGCCTGATGGGAGCTGTAGTTCAGTAACATTTACAGGGTTGCATGTTCCTCATCTCTGTCTTAAAGTATCCCCCTTATTCAATAGCTGCTTTCTGGCCACAAAAATAAACTCTATGAAGCCTGAAGTTTAGAAATGTTATTTTACAACTACAGGTCTCAGAATCCATCAGCCAGCATGGTCAGTGGTCACTTGTAGTTCAAAAAGTGACCCGTTGTCTCTCATTTTGCAAAGCCTCAGGCACATGGATAGTTATAATTAACAAAATGTATAATAAACTTCATTCTCATTATCAATGTGTCTTCCCAGGTTGCTTGCGGGGCCGGCGCACTCAGACCAAATGCTTCCTGATCTTCAAGCACTTTGAGGTCTACAACGGGGCCCAAAAACTCTGCGAGGCCAGAGGTGGCCACCTGGCAATGCCTGCTGATGCCACCGAGCTGGCTGTCCTCCGCCGCTATCTCCACGATGCTTTCCAGCCCTACAACTGGCCAGCCTGGGTGGGCATCCATGACCGGCGTTCTGAAGGGCTGTGGCTCTTTGAGAATGGGCAACGTGTCTCTGTCTTTGACTGGTACCGTGACCACTTGGTGACCCAGCCCAATGGTGGCACTCGTGAAAACTGCGTCTCCCTCAGTTCGGATGATGGGAAATGGTGGGACAATGACTGTGAGCGGCGCATGTATTACATCTGCGAGTATCGCCTCTAAGGAAGGGGGCTCCTTGTCAAGCTCAGTCCCTTGTGTGCATAATTGAATGGGCACCCTTCCATTACCAGTACAATGATGAGCAGCACATATATGCAGTGACAGGCTACAACCTCTGGGAGGCTGTAGCTTTGCCCATCTTTTGCATGTGTGTGTATGCATGTCTATTTCCTCTTCCACCTCACCCTAATATTCTACCCTAGTGGAGGGGAACATGTGGCCCTCCAGATGTTATTGGACTCCATTTCACATCTATCCTATCTGCTATGGCCAGTGATGGGCAAGGATTGTGGGAGTTGCAATTCAACTAAACCTGGAAGGCTGCATATTCCCCATCTCTACCCTACCCAAAGTCACATCTACACAGCATTACATACACATCCAGCTGCTAACGGTCCTGTATTATTGTCTTTGTTCAGGGTGGAGCAACCTGTGGCTCTTCAGACATCGGGGAACTTCAGCTCCAATCAGGCTTAGTCAGTCTAGGCAATAGTCTTAGCATGATAGGAGTTGTAGTTCAGTAATATCTGGAGGATGACTTGTTTTCCCCACCCCTGACTTAAAAGTAACCCACATATTTAGTATCCCCTTTCTGGCCACAAGGTTAAACTGTATTTAGCACAGACTTTGGAAAAGCAGTTTTTGGAAAACAAGTTCAAGAATCTTCCAATCAGCATGGCCATTGGTTATCCTGGCTGGTGGATTCTGGGACTTGTAGTCCATAAAAGTGGCTTTTCCAAGCTCTGATCAAGCCCCCTTCCAACATGAAGATATATCTACAGTTGCTGGCAAAGAACAATTCAGTTCCACAAGGCTTTGCTTTTTCTGTTGCCTGGTGATGCTCACGGTAGTCACACAGTTTAACAGGATCTATTTGGAACCAAATTACCTAAAGAGGTTTAGTGCACTTCAGAGCTCCAGAACCCCTTGTTTACTCAAAGTGTGGTGACCCTGCAGTCCATTTCATATTGAGTTGTATGAAGAGGCCCAGGTCCATGTAGAGAAATCATTTTGCTGTGGAGAAAACACTATTATCCTTTTCCAAACCAAGGGCAAAACGGGACTTGCATGCCTCATTTTCTATAAGTATCTAGCATTGAGTAGGGTTGGGGTCCCTAAGCAGACTGGAACTGTGGTGTGGTGGCGAGAGTTTTAACCCATGCCTCTATCTGCTAATCATAATGAGTTTTGCACTAATGGAGACAGCAGGCAGCCCCCCCCCAATTCTGATTAGGACTGTACATGCACCAAAGGGTTAAAACCTCTCCCCATGCCATAGTTCTGGTGTTCTCCCCTGCCCCCTCCAGCTGTTTGTTAAAGAAAAACAGATTTGCAATCCCAAACCTGCCCTAAGTAAGGCTCTGAACAGGTATGATGTGGGAAACCTGGCACCCCGAACATCACACACCTGTGTTTTGTGTGTGTTTACCTTAAAGCAGCTGTGTGGTACTTTAGAACTGCACTTAGGTGTGCAAAGGTGCTTAATTTTTAACACTAAATTGCCTCCACTGAAGCCAGGGCATGGAAAGTTCCCACTTTTGGTCTACAAGTCCCAGAATAGCCCAGGAAGCTTCTGGGAGCTGTAGTCCAAAAAGTAACATTTTAAAGCTCTGACTAAACAGCAGTTAACTGTGCTAAGGAAAAATACAATGCAGTTGTTTCGGAGTAAGCAGAAACATTTACGAGATCTCTTCATGGATTCCTTGCATCACTTCTTCCACATGAAGGAAAATGTACAATTTAATTATAGGATGCTTTTTATTTTAGTAACCTCAGAAATCCTACCATGAGGAAAAATGGAATCCCGCCCCCCCGCTTGAAAAGCACATGGCTTAAAAAACCCCTCTCCCCCTCCCGCTTGTATAGGCAAATATGCAGACATTTAGAGCAACAACTTCACATTCTGTCTCCCAAATGATTATCCTTTTTTTACCTGTTAAGGGACAAGGCTGTCTTAGTGCAGCATTTACAACAGGCCAGGGAAATGTGCCCCTCTACATATTGTTAGATTGCAGCTCCCATAATCCCTCACAATTGGCCATGCTGGTTAGGACTGACAGTCCTTGCAGTCTAAAGGCATCTCTAGGATTGCAGATTGCTCACTCCACTTTAGGATTTCAGGCCAGAGTGTAAATGGTCTTGTGTTGCTGGCCAGCACAGCTCAGGTTCACCTTCCTTCCCACATTGCCAAATAAAGTTTAGCAAGAACTTTGACGTGTAATTCATCATGTGGGGGACTTTTCTCACCTGGGACCAAAGCCCATGGATTGCTAGAAGCACTTTATAAGGGTGAAGGTTTCTTAAGGAAATATGGATACATCTTGGGACTCCGTGGGCAACATAGGGAGGGCAGTATAGTGGAATTCCTGTCCCATGAGCACACCTGTCTCTCAGCTCTGCCCTGCTGTTTCCTCAAGGCAGGACTTGGATCTTCAGACTAGTTGGAGCCACTTTTGTTTTTTACTAGAACCTCAAGAGCTATTACCCTGAGCCAGGCACAAAAGACCTGCATTTAGAATTAAAGAGTGGGCTCCTTGAGGTTTGTTTTCAGCACTAGAAATGAACTGTGATCTCACAGTCCTCTTACATAAATTCTGTCTAGGCTAAGCCAAGCTCATCTCAGCAGGCTCCATTAAGCAGGAAGCCATTTTGTGGTTGCCATTGTTAAACAACTGAAAGTCAGAAACCCTTGTTGACCTACTGCCCATTCCCCCAGAGATCTACAAGAACATCTGGTCTCCCCCCTCAGGCCTGTCCTAACGTATTAATCTTGTTATTTTCTTGTAGACTTACCCCACCCCCCCCGCAATTAAAATCAGAAGCATATTTATAAAATAAAGCATCTTTTATTTACTTGTTAAAGCACTGGTTTTTGGATTACAAACAAAACCAAGCCCAAACAAAACTTGCTCCAACTTGGAGTGGGCAGAGGCAAAGACTCCTGGGATCCCCCTCCCTGACCCCAAGATATAGGGGATGATGATAGTCGAACATCTCTGTTCCCATTTTCAGTTCCATTCCTTCATCTTTGGCCTTACAGGTTTTAATTTTTCAGTGACATGCAAATAAAGGGGTGGGAAGATGGAGGAGATGTATATGAAGAAGGAGACTGCGGAAAGGAACAAAGGGAGAGAACAGTAAAGGAATGGCTAATACTTTCTTTGGTTTATTGTCACTTTACTGCCCCAGGTCAAAGAGTACTTCAGATTCCCAAGAGGAGCAGTGGTTCCTGAAGTCACATTTGCTTTTATCTGAGTAGTTTTGGGATGCTTTTTGGCCAGGGGAGCGGAGGGGAGGAGAAAACAGATACATTCACACTAACAGATACATTCACAAGGAGAAGCTATGGGCCGGTGTGTGTGTGTGTCTGCTATTTTCTCTCCCATCAGCTCTCAACCCCAAGGGAAAAGAAAGGTATGATCTCTGTGTGTCTTTTCTGTTTAAATTCCTTCCCAATGGGTGCTTGCAATGTTAAACAATCAGTACCCTTCTCCTTAACCAGAGGTAGCACTTATCCAGGATAATTTCTTTTAGGAAGGGGGAGAGTGAGGGACATTCATATTTACCATGGGTTAAAACCCACCTCTCTCCTCTGTAATATGTTGACTAATTACAATCCAGATCACTTGGAATATTCCATGCTGTTTTTTTCCTCCCTTGAAGATGAGCTAGTCCTGCCTTCAGTGGCTCTCCTGCCTCTCTTCTTCTGCTGCTTCAGTTCCTATATAATTTTCTGTCCGTCTCTAGGCTTCCACCCCTCCTACGTAGTCAGAGCTCCACCTATCCTCTCTCACATATTAAATATACCAGCCCTGCCTCTGTTCCTTCATGTCCTCCCCCACCTGGTCCGTGGACCATTCCTGTCCTCAAATGCTCTCTTCTTCCTTCCCTTTCAAGAACTATTCCTGTCCTTTGTAGCTTACCAATACTTTTAAACTGGAGAAGCAAAGGATGGCTGTAACATACACTCAGTGCATATATTAACTCTCTCTTTCATACTCACCCCCATCCTCTTACACACATGGAATCTTCTTGCACCGCAGGCCACCCACCCCTTTCACCTATTCATATCGTAAATCCCTTTTCTCTTTAGCTCCCCCCCACCGCGCCTCTGGGTGGAAAATGGACTATTCCTCTTCTCCAAAATGACTACTAACTGATAAGGCTTCATCTTTTTGTCCAGACTATTTTGACTTAAGGAAACTGCTCACACCCCAGGCAGGATGGGAAGACTCTGTCCAAAATACACAAACCATGCCTCTCCCCCAATCATTTTGAAATCTTGGAAAAGTTACGTACAAGTACCAGAAGCCACCGATCATGCTCTCTGGGGGGAATTCTTGTTGTAGTTAAGAAACCCAACAAATTTCCTAAGCTCTTGCCATTTTGTCAGAGGGTGACAGGAAGCAACCCCTCCACTTTTTTGATCCTGTCTCCCCACCCCCCTCTGTGCTGGGGAAGAAGTGGCTAAGATTCCCTTGGCAGATGCACCCGAAGGCCTTCTCCGCTTACAAGTCCTAATACAGCATGGCTCGGTTGCCATGGAGGAAGACCAGCATGTTCACATGCTCCGGTGTCAGGGCTCGTCGCTTTGCGCAGATGGCGTCACCAGCATTGCTGAAGAGCCAACGGGCAGGGACTGAGGTGGCAGGGACACCGAGTAGCTTGCGGGCTGCCTGAGCCAACAGTGGGTACTGAGTGTGGTGTGTCTTCCACCACTGTAAAGGCTCCTGGCCAAGGGCTGAGGCCTTGCTGGTTTGGAAGCTGGCTGTCTCTTGTTCTGCCTGCTGATGCGCAGAATTGATGCCTGAGGCACTGCGCATACTGCACAGGTCTCCCAGCAGGAACTCAATGCCGGTGTCTTGCTTTGGCAGCTTTGCAGGTGGGGAGGAAAAGGCTGCATCAGGCAGGCCTGAGGTCAATACCGCAGACGCTTCAGCCAGGCGCGATGCTTCTGTCTTGAGCAAGTGCAGGGTCTCCACCTGGTCGGCGTGGCTCAGGAAGTCGAGGCCACGGAAGCGTGGGTCCAGAGCACAGGCCAGGTTGAGGGCCTGGTTGACATTCGAATTGGAGAATTGTTGGTTCAGCTCTTTCTGGGCTGCTGCTTTGGCCTCCAGGGCCAAGGCCGAATCCCATTCACTGGCTACCAGGTGCTTGTAAAGGAGGCTGGTTAGCACGGGCTTGACAAGGGAAAGGCTGGAGAAGGGCTCTTTGGTAAATGTTGAGGTAGCAATTGCCAGGGGTTTGAGGACTTTGACCATGTCTTGAAGGGCAGCCCAGTCCTGGGGACGCAGGGTTGCCTCCCCATCTGGACCGAGCCCTGCTAAAGACTCGCTGTGCTCCAGCAGGCCTTGCAGGACCGGAAAGACACTGTGCCATTTGCTCCTGTCTCGCAGGAAATGGCTAAGGTGAGCTTGGAGGAGTGGCTCCTGGGTCCACAGGTTCTCAGACCGCCCTGGCCCGGACAATGCCCAGGAGGCCAACCGGTGGAGCCGTTCCAAGGCCCGTTGCACTGCTGGCTGGCCCAGCACGGCTTCCATTGCTGCTTGCAAGGCCTGCCCAATACAAGGCAGAGCCGTCCAGCCAAGGGCTGCTGCAGCTTCCCGGGTGACAGCTCCTCTAAGGCCCCCCACCATGTATGAGGTGCTCTCACGCACTCCCCATTCCTTGCTTGCCTCAGCCAGAGTCTCAGCCAGGCTTTCAGTGCTGGGCTCCTTGGGGATGGAGTAGCTGGAGAGGACCCGTGCGCGGGGTTCAAAGCAGTCATCCACATAGTGCACAGTGAGTGTGAGGTAGGTTAGGCTGCTGCTATGGCACCATATGTCCAAGCTGAGGGAACACTGGGGCAGGGCCTGTATCAGCTCCCAGATTTTCCCTTTCACTTGAGCGTACATATCCTTTAACACAGTATGAGCCAAGGAGGCAGCATCTGGGGGCTTGTAGCTGGGATCCAGGACGCCCAGCATCTGCCCAAACCCTTCCCCTTCTACTACCTCCACAGGCATGAGGTCCAGCACAATGAAGTCAGCAACCGCCCGCGTGGTCCTGCCAGGTGCGGGAGGCCGGGAAGATCCAAACTCACCCATTCCCACCACCCCTTTATTATCAAAAGTGGTGGTCTGAGTTCCCACCAGCTGGTTGTACTCGCAACGGTGCTTGTAGATGAGGTGCTGGCGCAAGTTGGTGGTATTGCCGCTGTAGCTCAGCCGGACCCCGCACAGCTTGCAAATGATCTTACTCTTGTCTAGGATGCGGCCATAGGCATCCCCCTGGAAGCCAAAGAAAGTCCAGTAGCGGCTTTGGGCTCTTCCCAACCCCACCAGGTTCTGTGTCCCTTCCAGCAGGGGGAAAGTGCTTCCTCCTGGTGGTGGAAGGCCTGGCTTATGGAGGGGCAGGAGGCTTGAGGCAGTGACATCCCCACACAGATACTGGGTCCGTGAGGAAGGGGCATGGGGAGCAGAAGGAGAGGAACAGGTCTTCAGACGGAGGTCTTGGAAGAGTTTCATCAGCAGCTCCTTTTCGCCAAACTCATATTTAAAGTGCTCGCCTGGGAGGAGAGATGGCAACACATGCGTGAGAGGCCTCACAATACCTTAATATTGGCTATGCTGGCTGATACCGATCGGAGCTGAAGGTCAAAACATCCAAAGGTTCCCCACCTCTAAAGCTGACACTACCATGCCAGATAAAGTCTGTCTTCCTATGAGATAATTTACTACATATCAATGAAGTACATGCCAATATGCACCTGGCTGAGCGAATCTTGCTTCCACTTCACAGTTCACTCTTGTTTTTGGTCACAGATACAATAGGGACCCATAAACTTTACTTGCAGGTCAGATTTGGTGATGCCATGGTCCTGCATCTCTTCTGATTTTTTGTTTTGTTTTGCGTTGTTTCTAGCATTATGTCTGAGCTCTAGGGGTACTCAAAGCACCTTTGAGGTACAGTGCAAGGTCTGGCATGACTGGCCAAGTTCTCTTCCTTGGCTCCAAGCTCTGAAGAACTTTTAATGGGTGGCTTTGGAGCTAAGAAATGACCAAGCCAAGCAAGCATAACATTCCTGTTCATATTATACAGAAAGAAGCTCAGACACAATGCTTCCAAGATGTAATGTTTTATACAGAGTTTGGAAAAGTAACTTTGTGGTCAACTCACAAAACTACCCAGTCATCATGACCACTAGCCATGCAGGTGGGGTATTTGTGTGTATGTCGAGGAAAGTAACTTGGAAAAGTTACTTTTTGGGACTATAGCTCCTGCCCCCAACATGGGTGGGTTCTGGTTTTATGATTGTTGGTAAAATGGGGGAGACAAAAGATATAATGCAAGAGTTGTTAGTTTGTACGTGGGATGTATTGTTAAATATATCCCATGACCCAAATGCAGGGTCACAATACTACCACACTTTCATCATCTGGCCATCAGATAACCTTTGTCCATAGCTGTGCTATGGGACTGCAGCACAGTAATACAGCATGTGCTTTGCATGCAGGTATTTCTCAGCTTTAATTCCTGGCATCTTTGGTAAAGAGTACTGAGAGTAGGAAAGGCCTATATTTTAGATGCTGGAGATAAGTTGCTAACTGTGGTTAGGTTAGGATGCTGGACTGGGACTTTGGACGATCCCATGCCAGCCCTGAAATTTGCTGAGTAATCTTGGACCAGTAATCAGCCTGACCTACCTCACAATGTTGCTGTAAGGACAAAGTAGGGAGGGAAAAAGTAATGTTACCTGTCATCCAGTCACTGGAGGACATGTTGGCTATACATTTAACTAATTATTTAAATAATAAATAAGTTCTCTGACCTGGTATAAGAAGGCTTTCTATGACCCTGTTGAAACCTGAAGGATTGATGGGAGAGGAGGAAGGCAAGAAGGCTTGCTAACGTGTACAAAACCACCTTTCCCTCCCCTCTTGTGCCTACCCAAGCGCAATCCCAGCGTGCGAGCATACTCTTCTCCAATCCACACCAGAAGCTCTGTGTCAACAGGTATGGTTTGGCAGACCCGGTAGTAGATGTAGCCTCGGTACTGGAAGACGGTCAGGTTCTGCTCATCCTCAGTGGAGGCACATGCCACATATCTGCAGGGAGAAAAAGTCACTCTGGGGTTTTGGCCATGTGTCCTATTTTACTTGTTGGCTGATGTACCAAGTGCCATAACTACTGCGTACAACTCAAGGGAATGGTGTGCCCCAGTCTTCATGCAACTGTGAAGTTCTTCTGAACAAGTGTCTGAGTTAGGACAGGGAAAGAAGGTAACTCCAGTGTACTGTTGGGCAAGGATGGGTGCAGTGTGACCTGCAGGCCCCATTCAGTCCTCGGGGTAGTTTTTGAGTCCTCCAGGGGTCAATGTTTTTTGGCTCAAAATGTGCCATGCCTTTTTTCTAAAACAGGAAATGAACAAGAAGTGAAGTTTGGTCACTTCCTGTGGCTAAAAAGGCTTCTCCCAGGCAAACGCATGGCAAAAATTCCCCCAACACCCCTTAGATGGTATTTTGAGGGCATTTCTATTTGTTGAGGTGGTTGTATTGGGGAGAGGGAGTGTGGCCCTCCAAGTCTACTGGGAGGCTAGTGCAGACCCCTACCCCCCATAGTTGGCCATCCCTGCTGTAGGGCATGAAAAAGACCACACCTGAAGATATCCCTGTGGGCATCAAAGCTACATTTGAAACAAAATGCTCAATGGTGTACATTTCTTTGCTGGTCTGGTGGGGAACCTCTTTCTCAAGATACTCACCTCATCCAGCTGGATCGGGAGTCATCAGATGCGTCAATAAAGAAATAGGAGCCATTGTCTCGCACCTGAAAAGGGGATGAAACAATAAGAAAGGGGGAAAACATCATAGCTCCCTCCCACATGCACAGTTTCCATCCAGATTGTGGAAAAGTTGAAAGACAGTAACACTTTCATGCTCTGTTTCCACCCTCCTCTGAGAATTTTCAGAGATGGGACTGAGCTAGGAAGTGGGGTAGGGGTGAGGCAAAGTCATGAGATTGAAAGCCTTGGTTTCCACTTGGGAGAAAGGCGGCATATAAATTAAAATAAATAGAAATATCAATTAAACACAACAAATGAATAAATAAAACAAAAGCACATTATGTCTATGTTACCAGCTGGGTCTTAGAAGACTGTGTCTATTAGGCTTATCCCTTGCACATATCCCTCCCTGAAAAAAAAAAAGCCTCTTTCTACTCTCCAAGGTGGGTTTTCAGATGGCAATAGGCAAACCAGAGACAACCAAGACAGAACTGGTAAAGAAGCGCCATCTACAGAGGATTTTGAAAATTTGGGGAAAATGTTAGGCTTGCAGCAGGACATACCCCCACCCCACCCCTCTTTACTGGAACCCCCAGAGTCCCTCTGGAGCAAGCTGGAAGACAGGGGTTTGTGGCTTGGCATAGACTAAAATTGTGGCTCATGAGGTGCAGCCAATTACTGCACTCCATGAACTCACTGGGATGACCAACATGTACATAGGGTTGCCAGGTGTCCCTTATTATAAGGGATGTCCCTTATCTGAGAGCCAGGAAGATTGTCCCTTAGATGGCTGGCTGATGTCCCTTATAAGATATGTCCCCTATTTGAGGGTTGGAAATTTTCCCTTTATATAGACTAAAATGCTGTTTTTAAAATCCTGTATTTGGGGATCTAGGCCCTTCATAAAGACAGAAACTTGTGCATCATGTAATTTGTGATTATAGAAAATATGCTAATTTTAGAGAGATACATGGCTAGCTTAACTGAAATCAGTACTTTCATTCAGTATTTGCGTAGAAGACAAATTTGTTAATAGCCACACCCTGGTTGTCCACACTGCATGTCACAAATTTGACTGTCTCTTGCTGCTAGTTTGAAAATGTGGCAACAATACATGTACATCTACTATCCATACATCTACTATCTGTGCATCTACTATCTGTAACATGAAGGTCTTTTTAAAAAATCATCCTAAGAATTGTTTTAGTGCTTCCACACCTTTGCATTTTTCTCTCACTGCTGTTTTTTAGAGACTGAAAAGTGTTATTTTTTGCTGCTGGTGTTAACTCTAACAGAATGTATTCTGTTCGATCCAAATCAATTGGAGAAATGACTTTGTGTGGTCTTCTCTGTAATAAAAAAAAACTACAGATCTCTGATAAACAAATAAATAAAAACTGCAGATCAGGGAGTCAAACACTGTAAAATATGGAGGAATGGAGGCAAAGAACCTTTTGCTATTGCTCAAGAATTGGGGGCCTGAACCCCTTGCAGATTACCATAATCAACCTGCAAGCTCATTCTACTACTTCCCCCTTCCATGTTATTAAGACTTCCTTTTATACCAACCTGCCCCAACCTGGCACTGTCCAGCTGTGTCAAATTATAACCCATATAATCCTTGATCCAGAGTGATATGTATTGTAGTCCAGCATACTTGGAAGGGGCCAGGCTGGGGAAGTCATCTTTGTATAGCCAATTTACTGAGGAACAAATGGGTACTAGACTGTCATTTGTAACCCATAGTCCTATTGTCCTTCATGGGTATGCTCCCCTGTAACACCAGACGAGAGACTCTGAGCACTCAAAACTCAAAGTTATGCATCTGGGAAAATGAAGTCCCCCACCCTAGAACATTTGCTGCTACTGTAATCACTGTGTGGAAAGTGGCTGTTGACCTGTCACAGGTCCTTAAAGAGATTTGGGGGTGATATCCTAACTCTTCTCAAAATTCCATTGCAAGGAACATTAATCTAAGTGTTCCCGTGTTGAGAGAAAAGTGGGATATAAATTAAAGAAATAAATAAAATAAGTTTTTATATGACCAAGTGTAGTGAGGCTGTCATTTTTGAAAATCTTTTATTCAGGTATGTTTTTGTTTCATTTTCTCCTTCACACAGCTTCCCTTTTAGGCATTTTCTCATCTCAACCATGGGATTGCACAGAACTAGGCAAAGTTAGTCCTAAAGGCGCCTTTCTTTTTTATTTTTAAGACCTTAGTTCAGTGGCTCTTAACTTTTTCTGTACCAGGGACCTCCCTTTAAATATCTTTTATTGCTGAGGACCCTCAAGACTTAACTTGAGATTTAAAACATCATCATCATCATCAAATAATAATAATAATAATAATAATAATACACCATCCATTAAACCTTCCCTACGAGGCACTGGAGGGGAAGGGAAGACTTTTCTTCTGCTTCTTCCTGCAAGTCTGTGGCTGGAGTGGATTGAATGGCAATGCACAGGCAAAGCCAGCCAGCCTTTGCCTTGGCTCCTGTCACATGGCCACTCCACTGCAGAGAGGAGGTGGGCCAAGCAGCCTTCAAGCCTTCACAGACCCCCTGTGAGGACATCGTGGATCCCTGGTTCATGCCATTTCCCACCTTGATTATTGTGATCTTCTTTTGACTGGTCTTCCATTATCTCACCTTAGTCTTCCAATTTCCATTCATCATTCTGTTGCTAAGATTATCTTTTTGGCCCATTGTTTTGATCATGTTACTCCACTTCTGATATCTCTTCATTGGTCACCCATTCCTTCTAGGATTCAGTACAAGTTTCTTCTTTGAATGTTTAAAACCCTACACAATCTAGCTCCCCATAATCTTTCAGCCCTTATTTCTTTTTACCAGCCTGTTCAAGATCTGTTTTCTAGGAACTTTAGGCTTCTCACCCAACTAAAGGTTTCCCCTTCCTTGGCTTGGCTGCATTCTTTTTCACTCACTGCTCCATATTTTTAGAACTGTTTCCCTGAACATTTATGGACTGCTCTTTCCCTCATTGTTTTTGAATCTCAATTAAAACCTTTCTTGTATTCCAAAGCTTTTGGAACTTTAGTTTAACACTGTTGTATAATCTTGTATATTTTGATTACATGTATTTGTCAGTTTGTTTTACACTGCAACAAGAAATTGGTCTGGGGTTTTATTTATTACATGCATTTTATTTATTACATGCTTATCTCACATCTCGTTCAGGAATGCTGATGTACTATACAGTTTTAATTTTTCAATAAACCTGTGAAGCAAAGTCATAACAAAATGCGGTGACTGGCTCAAGATCACCAGTAATTTTTGGGCTGAGCAGAGATTTGAACCTGGGTCTCCCTATTTTAAAATTCCCACAGTGCCTCTATGGAACTGTTCTAGGGCACTGTGGAAGGTTCAAAATGGTGGGCAGTTTGAAACTAATCAGGCTGGGGGAAATCAGGCAGACAGGAGGACTGCTGGAACAGACCTTAGCCTGAGAGGTTGGAAAAGGTAGTTTTTGGGGGTTATCACTTTCTAAAACTCCCTCCTCCAAATAAGCTTTGCTTAACTGTGGATGCTCACCAGCTCCTGGAATGGCAATGCACATAAGTGGTCCTGCTTTCTCCTTTCCATTATACCATCTGTACCACCCTTCATCTATTTTCCTCTCTCTCTCTCTTTTTAAATCTGAGGAAAACATTTACAAAAATCACAATTCACATGAAATCTCATGATCAGAATGAAAAAGCACATGGTGGCTTCCAAAGAGAGGTCTCCTGCTGTTACCAATCAAAAGCCATTGTGCAGCTAGCCCATCCTTCCCTCCTTGATTATTGTTTTTCCTCAGAAGAGAAAAAAACATGAACAAAGCAGTTTGAAACAATATAGGAGTGCTGCATATTGCAGGTGGCTATCCTGAACACATTGGAAAAATTCCATGTCTGGGACAGGCAATGGTATGACAGAAGGCTCAACCAGAATCACCCAGATTAATCCGACAGAAGAGAGAATCTCTGAAGGCACATTTTTCCACCTGCATCACCTCTGGCAACCTTTGGCAATGAACATTTTTGACTTTTCATTTGCCTGGAGAGGGAAACCAGCACACAAGAAACCAGTCCCACAACTCCTGATGGTACTGGCACTGTCCAACAGTTGCTTGGCAGTGTCCCCTCTAAACAACTATGACAAATTTTTTATCATTTTAGGGCAGACTTCTCCAACCCCTGTGTGTGTGGGTGTGCCTTCAAGTTTGTTGACTTATGGTGACTTATGGTGACTCCATGAATTTAATGGGGTTTTCTTAGGCAATGAATACCATACTCAGAGGTGGTTTTGCCTGATCCTTCTTCTGAAATACAGCCTACAGTAACCGGTATTCATTAGTGGTCTTTCATTCAAGTACTACTCTTTGATTATGAGAGCTGGTTATTACTACTCTTTGATTATGAGAGTTGTAGTCCAACCTACCTTGGAGGGCTGCAGTATCAGAAAGTATGTTTCAAGGTATGGAAAACAGTGGATGTGTTAAAGCTGTAACATAGGGATGGGGAATATGTAGCTCTCAATTTTTGTTGGACTGTTTCATCATTGGCATTCCTGGCTAAGACTGGTGGGAGTTTCAATCCAACACCATCTGGAGGGCTGCCTGATTCCCACTCCTGCATGTGGTTCCTTAAATGTGTGAACTGGGTCTCTGGATAAACTTTTTGCACAACCCTATTTGTATCATGGCTAAGTGTCCAAGATATATAGCATCCTGTGTCCTATGGTTGTAAGTGTGCCACTTCCCCCTGTTGCACATACAACTGCACCAAGGATGCTTAAGCTTGAAGTACAACTGGGAATCTTGATGCTTTCTGCTTCGGATATGAAGATTACTTAACTAGAACATGGAAAAAAATACTTTTTTGACTACAGCTTCCAGAATCCTCCACCCAGCACGGCCATGTTGGTTGGGGAGGATGGTTCTGGGATTGGTAATCCAAAAAATAAACACTTTAACAGCATTATGATGCATATGCTAAGACTTGCATGTTCCAGGGAAACTGGATGCTGTGGAGACCTGTTATTGTGTACAGTAGACACATTAAGACAAATTCTCACAAGTTGGCAGCTTTTAGGTGGGGTGGACTACAACTCCCATCACTCCCAGCAAGCGCAGCTAGGGGAGTTGTAGACCAAGGCAGAAGCCCTGCTGGTGCATTATGCTAGCAGATGCTCTTTTTCCAGTGCAGTGATGGTGAGGGAAAGCAGATAAAAACTGCTGGCTCTTCTAAGCAGCCTATTCTTCCACGTCCTTACTTACTTCACAGTGTTTCCACCCATGGCCTTTTCCCTACTGTTGTTACTGTCTACACTTATATCATGCACCAAGAAGAAATTGGCCCAAGACACCTGGAGGGCACCCAGAAACTGCCATGCAGAGTTATAGGTTGCCAGAGAACAGTGTGTCTTACCGCCCAAGAATAAATGGTGCAGTTGCTGTGTTCCCGGACCACTTCACCCTCATAGGGCCCAAAGATGCAGCCACGAGGCAGGGCTGGGAGAGTGCTCCATACGCCAAAGCCTCCTTGGGGACGCTCCTTGACCACAAGTCCCTCAGGCAGAGACAGCAGTGCCCGTGATGGAGCCTTTTCTGGAACAGGGGAGTCGGCCACAAAAGTAGGGGATCCATGTTGTGGGCAGGTGTCCCGGAAATAAAGCCGACAGTCTTCACAGACTGGGGAAAGGGGAAGAGAGATATTTATTGACCTGCTTCTGTTGAAACCTCATGGCTCAGCCAACAACTCCTCAGAGGTGGTGAGAAGTCTCTATATACCACTGCTAACCAAAGTCATGGTCCATGAACCAGTGCCAGTCTGTGTGCCATAAGGTGTCAGAAAGAAACGATTGAAGCCAATGGGCACAAATATGGTATTAGTCTCTGACAAAATGGAAAATAAAAATGCCAGTCCTCCATGTCAGATAACTTAAGGACTGATGTAGATTACCCAACTCTGACTAGAGAATGGGCAGGGCATTTAAGAACAAAAAGAGCAATTGGCAAAACCACCATAGCTCATATCTAAAGATGGAAAGAATGTCACATATTTATTATGTGTTACATTTATAACAAAACATGTATCAATATTATAGCCAGCCCAAATCTGTCAGTCACTATCTTCTTCTATGGAGAGGAACCTCTGACGACTGAATTCAGTTTCAGAGTTTGTTTTGGAGAGGGCGGGGAGAGAAGGCAACCTAGTAATGGGGGGAAAAATATCAGCATATTTTAACATGGAGCTATTAATTCCACTAACGAACCCAAGGTCACTTCTGAGGCCTCAAATGTCTGCCATTCCCCAAACATTCCTTTTGAATTTTTTAAACTAAAACTGCATCTCCAAGCACTAAGAAGTGTGGGAGGCAAATGTGCCATATTTTAAGCACACCCCCCTACTGTTTTTAGGCCCAGATGCCTTTTTAAACTAGGAGGTAAGCTGGGAATGAGATCATTAAGATAAAGTCAACTTCCAGTTACTTCTTTATTTTTTTTAAAAAAAAGCCTCTACTGGGCTTAAAATGGGCGGAGGGCGGCACTAAAACATTACAATTTTTTCTTCACCCCCCCACCCCCAGAAGTCATGGTGGTTCAGAGGATGAAAACACAGTCAGGATGTAGCTCTCCAAGGTCCTGTGATGACCAATGCAATTCCCACACCTGCAACTTTTGCCCACCCCTAACACAGGAGATGCAATTCAGCTTTTAAGAATTGGGGAACAAATCTGCACAAAAGCCAGGAAACCACCAAATGATGCTGTGGGGAAGCTGTTAATAAGGAAGAGGGTGCAGCTATCTGAGGAAGCCATGAGGGTCAGACTGGGACTCCAGGAAGGCCAGATTTAATCTCAGGGCTTGAGTTTTCCCACTCCTGGTCTCTGCCAAAACCAGGAAGGTTGTTGCTGCTGCATGTCTTTATGTCATTTCCTGCTTATGGTGACCCTAAGGCGACCCTATCATGGGGTTTTCTTGGAAAGATTTGTTCAGAGGAGGTTTGCCTTTGCCTTATTCTGAGAGAGTGTGACTTGCCCAGGGTCACCCAGTGGGCTTCTATGGCTGAGTGGAGATTTGAACCCTGGTATCCAGAGTCATAGTCCAATGCCAAACCATTACACCATGCTGGCTCTAGACAGGAAGGCTCCGGCTTCAAATGCTTACTGCTTGGATTGTTTGCCACCATGAAAACATCTTCCTTCTGTAGGGCAGACTGACTGGTGTCAAGTGTGCATATTTGTGTATGGAACTTACTTGAACATCTGGCTTCCATATTTACTCTGGCACATACCAGGTGGTCCAAAAGTAGGTATACAGAATGTTGATGGGAGGGACACAAGTAACTGTTACTGTTACTCACAGAGCAGCTCATCTTCCAAATGGGTGCAGGCATCCTCAGCTACTTGCATGGTGTGGTAGGGGGATTGGGGAGCCTGCAAAGCAATACGGAGGAATTATTTGAGCCAAGACTAAATTCCCCATTTCCTTCCACACTTTGCACCTCCAGAACTCTGAAAAGTTTTTTGGGGGACTGCAAATCCCACAATTTGACAGGATTCTGGATGTTGTAGTCAAAAAGGTAACATTTCCAAGCTCTGTGCACCTTTCCAGACAAAATGACCCAATATGGCACCCTGGGAATCTCTCACTTCTCACCCCAGTAATGAATCAGCCCCTCTCATTTACAGATGAAGAGCTTCACCCACCTCATGTGAGATCTTCCACACAGACGACCCTGAAACAAAGTGTCACCTTCTGGATCAATGGTGATACTCTGACCCTCCTCTTTCCATTCATCTCAAACTCTGACCCTCCTAATTCCATTCATTTCTACCTACAATTGGAGCCCATTACCTTCTCCAACCAGTTACAGTTTTCCCCATCCTCTCCCCTTCTCCTTTTGCACAGGGCTGGCCCAAGACAGTTTGTTGCCTGAGGTAAATGGTCAAGATGGAATACACTCCCCAATTCAATATACAGAAGCGGACTGACAGCTGAATCCTCCTTCCGCATTGGCAATGGGATAGGGCCTTCCACCACACCTAGGGACAGCAGAGGTGTGTGTTTGTGTGTGCATGCCTGTGTAGGTGTAGGACAGGCAGCGTGATATAAACAGCTCTAAGACAGTGGCTCTTAACCTTTTCTTTACCAGGGACCCCCTTTAAATATCTTTTGTTGCTGCGGACCGCCAAGACTTAACACAAGATTTAAAATCCTAAGAACAACAACAATACCTGATATTAATAATACAATTACAGCATCCATTAACCCTTCCCTCCCTGGAAGGGAGGGAAGACCTTTCTCCAGTGTGTTCCTGTAAATTTGTGGCTGGAGTGGACTGAATGGCAATGCACAGGCCAAGCCATTCAGCCTTCGCCTTGGCTCCTGTCATATGGGTTGAGCAGCCTTCAAACCTTCGCAGACCCGCTGTGAGGAGAGGGGTCTGCGGACCACAGGTTAAGAACTACTGTTCAAGATACATCAATATTCAGGATATAGAGATTCCCCTGCCACCCCACCTAGCATGTGCCACCTGTGCTGATTGCCTCCCTCTGCCTTATGTCACTGTTACCACTCACGTCCTGAGTTTCGCCATGGGAGACTTTCCTAATCTCAACTCCCCCATCAGCTATTATTTATTTATTTATTGGATTTATATCCTGCCTTTCTCCCAAGAGGGGATTCAAGGCGGGTTACAATAATTAAAAGATACAACTAAAACCTCACAAATCACAAAAGTTGAAAAAAAAAGAATTAAATTACCTTTCCATTATTAAAATATAGTTTTAAAAAACCCACATAATTAAAAACATAAAACCAATAAAAAACACAACATTAAAAAACAGCACACCAAGTAAAATTCACCTGTCAAACGCCTGCCTAAATGTAAAGGTCTTTAACTGCCCAGGAAAAGAGAGCAGGGAGGGGGCCAACTGGACCTCCAGTGGAAGGGAGTTCCACAGTCTGGGAGCAGTCACAGAGAAGGCTTTCTCCGAGGTCCTCACCAACCTTACCTGTGAAGCTGGTGGGACTGAGAGAAAGCCCTCTTTTGCTGATCTTAATACTGGGACAGGCTTGTATTATCCTTATTATAAGGAGCCCTGGTGGTGCAGTGGGTAAATACCAGTACTTCAGTCACAAGGTTGTGAGTTTGTTTCCAGAGGGCTCCAAGGTTGACTCAGCCTTCCATAGGTCAGTAAAACGAGTACCCAGTTTGCGGAGGGCAATTAGCTAACACATTATAAACTGCTTAGGGAGTGCTTTGCACTGATAAGCGGTATAGAAATAGAAGTGCTGTTGCTATTGCTATTAGACTCCCCTCCCAACAGAGACCCACTCTGGAGATCAGCCAACGCCAGGCCAGGGCCAAGTCCCACTAGAATAATAATAATAATTATTATTATTACGTTTATTTATATAGCACCATAGGCTTTACATAGTGCTTTACAAAGGAGAAAAACGACAATCCAAAACAAACACAAAAACCTGGCTACGGCGCACATTCTAAAACCACAAACAAGATGATAAAATTAATAAAATATTACTATAATAATAATAATAATAATAATATTTATTTGAATCCCACCCCTCTACAAAACGCAATCGGGGTGGCTTACAGCATTTAAAATATACATTCAAGACCTTCCATCCCACCCACCCCTTAAAATACAATTAAATAATTCAAAAAATTTAAAACATACTTAATAAATACTAAAACCGAACAATAAAAATAGCTGTATTGGGATTGGGCTAAATTAGATTTTTCTTTCTGATAAACAATACTATAAAAGTGTAAATTAATTATTAAAATAATTTTTAATAATTAAAATAATTAATAATTAATAAAAAATATGTTATTAAAAAAACAAATAATAAGGACATCCCTGCCTTGCTCCCTTCTTCTTAACCCGAGGTTGCTCCCCTTTCCCCCACCAACCGTGCACAGTCCTGCTGCCCCATCCCTTCTTCTCCCCGTTGCATGCAAGCCCTTTATAATAGGAAGCCACCTGGAAAACCAAAGCAATGCTGAACCCCCCCCCCCAAAAAAGCCACCAGAGCAGCTCTGGCTTGCAGCTGATTCCCACCCCCAGCCCTCCTCTCCCTCCTTCCCTCCGACGCCCTGCCTGGGCGGAGCTGGATCGATGCCGCTGCGGCAACTCCTCCAAGCGAGCAGGAACTCCGCTCTCAGCCGTGTCGCTGCTCCATCTCCGCGAGTGAGGCTGCAGCCCCATCTCCCCGTGACAGCGCCTCGAGGCTCCGCCAATCACGGCCCACTTGGTAAACGTTCCAGCCAATAAGAGCCTTCCTTGCCTGGGTATAGAACCTTCAGCTAATAAGGCGGCCTTATTGGTGGAAGGGCCGTTGACTCCCCCAAGGAAAAGGCGGGATTTCTCCCCCCTCAATGGTAGCCAATGGATTCACAGAAGGCAGGAGGGGGGGAGGAGAGAGAGGGTGTCGGATGGAACGCGAGCTGTTCTAATGTTCATTTGCTCAGTGGGGGGAGGGAGGAGCGTTGGGACCAATAGGAGAGGAGATATTTGGCCAAGCGGGAAGGCAAGGGAGAAGCGGGTCTGGGAGATCCAAGAATTATAGAATCATAGAGTTGGAAGGGACCACAAGGGCCATCTAGTCCAACCTCCTGCCATGCAGGAAACAAGCATTCCCAAAGGATGGCCATCCAAACTCTACTTTAAAAACCTCCAACTTAGGAGACTCCACCACACTCCAAGGCAGTATATTCCACTGTCAAACAGCTCTTACCATCACAAAGTTTTTCCTAATGTTTAGGTGGAAATTGGAATCTTTTTAAAAAATAATAATAATAAATTGTATTCATTTTTAGAACATAAAATTGACAAAAAACAAATCATATAGACATCACACACAAATCAAACAAAAATACATGGAATAAGACTACATATAAAACTAAACATAAAAAGCAAAACACAACATAACTTAATTAGACATTAAAACATTACATTCTTACACTTATACATATTGACTTCCTAGAATCTTACTAAACACAAAAAGCAAAATATTACAACGTAACTTAATTAGACATTAAGACATTACATTATTACATTTATACATATTGACTTCCTAGAATCTTTACTGTCTGATACAACATGCTATATTGTCTCTTCTTATATGAGTATTTCTTATATCTAGTCTATACTATCTATTTTGTATATAGTTATTTTAATCATTTTAACTTAACATTTTTATACAAATATTTTGCATTTATATATATATATATATATATATATATCCCCCCGAGGTAATATAACCTTTAAATCAAGCCAATTATAGCTTGGTCTCTCCATTTCTTCTTAAGATATTTTATCAATGAGCCTCATTCTTTTATAAATTTTTCACAAGAGTTGCCTTTTAACATTCCCATCAATGTATCTGTTTCCATATAGTCATATAATTTTAACAACCCATGCGTTTATAGTTGGGGATTCTTTGCTTTTCCATTTATATGCATAAAGGACACAGGCAGCAGTTGTCATGTTAAATATAAGTTTGCCATGTTTTTCTATTTCTTCGTCCATGACTGTCCCGAAAAGATATAACTTGGGGTCTCAGCTCAATTCAGCATTTATTATTATATTAATTAGATTATGAATTTGGTTCCATTATCTTTTGGCGCAGTTAAGTGGAATCTCTTTTACTGTAGTTTGAGTCCGTTGCTCCATGTCCTAGTCTCTGGAGCAGCAGAAAACAAGCTTGCTCCATCCTCAGGATGACATCCCTTCAAATATTTAAACATGGCTATCATGTCACCTCTCAGCCGTCTCTTCTCCAGACTAAGCATGCCCAGCTCCCTAAGCGCTCCTCATAAGGCATGGCTTCCAGACCTCCCACCATTTTGGTCGCCCTCCTCTGGACACGTTCCAGCTGCTCAGTATCCTTGCCTGAACTGTGAATTGTCAAAGACTAACTGTGGATGTAATCCCATTTATTGAGACGCAGTGTGGAGATGGATGGGTGGCATCGAAACTCTAGCAACCAAGGGAGTTGGGAGAAGAGAACACATTTGACCAATGGGGGACCTCAGGAGTGGGCGCTTTATTTGGGAGATGGTTCACTTCAAAGGAAGGGCACAAACAATTTATAAGTGGTCGAGGGATGGTTAAAGGGATGGAGATTGACACCGGAAGGCTATTAGAAATAACTTTTAAAATAAGTAAATAAATATATTGGTATTTTAGGGTAGGTGTGTAAACAAATCAGTCTCAGACTGCCTCATCCCTCCCCTTTCCATTTTATGCTGAAACAGATGGACATGGCTATCTCTTTGAAAACATCAAATGTGTGAAAATAAGGACGAGATTTTAAGTGCCCTAGGTGTAAACTTACACATAGGGTTGCTAGATTTCAGAGTCTGGCCCTGAGTTTCCAGTGTTCAAGGATCATCTCCAGGCAGGAGACAAAGGTGCAGATTCTCCAGGTTTTTGGTGGGCTCAGCTCTGAGCAAGAGCAAAGGGATGGGTGCAGATCTCCAGCCCAGTTGGGAGAGCAGCAGATTCCTACAATTTCCAAGGTTTCATTGAATTCTTGCTGCAGCTTGCAAAGACTAGGGGGGAGGGAAAAGGCTGTGTATTTACTAAAGTTTCGTCCTTTCACTGATTGTAGCACCAGGGCTCACCCTCCATTCTGCTCTGTAACCAACTTTTGTCTGGAAGCAAGTAAGCAAGATTAAATGCTCTTTATCCTGTCTCTCTAATGTGGGGCCATTCCTAGGTCTCAGGTTTTGGCTGGAAACCTCAGGCCCTGGGATGATCCTGAACTCATAATCCTAGTTATGTGTTCTTATTCAAAAATAAGTCCCATGGTATTCAGTGGGGTTTCTCCCCAGTGACTGGATGTCTGAGCAAATAAATATGCACAGGACTGTGTGGTTAATCTGTTTGCATATAAACTGCCATAAAAATCTGTGAACATAATTTTGAAAATAGGTATTATTTCTCACTCTCTTTTATTAATGCTGCATATACTGTACATTTCTATGAAGGGGTCTGAGCAGGATATTTGAGCTTCGTAAGAGGTCAAACAACTTGACGATATTCATTATAGTCCTTCTAATGTTAAGTGATGTCTTAAAACTTTAAAATATGTCCTACTTCAGCTCTTTTACACCCAAGAGTATAATGCACAAGTTTAGCATTCCATGAATCCATTCCACGGATCATATTTTATAAGCAGCTACTGGGTTTACAAATGGAGCCAGAGAAAATGGTATGTGTACACCCTTATTAGGTGAGATACACCTAAAAATAAAGCAACATTACTGAGAATTCTTGTCGTGTATCCCAATCCATGAGTGTATATATGGATCCGTAAAGTGATTTCTGACAATCAGAATTTTTCAAAAATAGAAAAATGGAATTGTTTAAAATATCAATTAAAATCACTTTAAAAGGAGACAAGCAATCAGTACAAAATGATCTTTTAAGAGACTGATATACTTAGAGAACAATGGATATCTATGGATAGTGCAAGATGGAGTATGACACAGTGCCCATGGGTATCACAGTAGCACAGACACTTTCAAAGAGAAGACGCCTATTGAGCCTTCTGTCCACCTAAATTAAAAAAAAAAATACTACTTTTCCTCCTTAGGACAAAAACAAAACAAAAGAAAGGAAAGTAGAAAGAAACTACAGTTGGTCCTCCACATTTGCTGGGATTAGGGGCGCAGGACCCGCACCAAACTGGGAAAACCGAATATCTCTAGCTCCCCCCATACGATATTTAACACACACACAAAGTACAATTTACATATTCAATCCACTGCAGATACCTTCGAGGCAATGAGGTTCCTTTGCAAGGCAGCAGTGGGCAGCTGGTGGGGTTTGCCACTGCTTTTGTTGCTGCCCTATGCCATTTTTATTAGGGACTTACAAACCTTGTGGCACATTCGCAGTCTCTTTCAGTCTCGCGAGGCTTGCAGTCCTTATTAAAAATGGTGTAGGGCAGCAGTGGAGGTGGCAGCAAATAATCTGTGAATAATCAAATCTGCAAAAGTTAAACCCGCAAATGTGGAGGGCTGACTGTAGAAAGAAAAGCACCAACCCAACACGTGTACTTTTCTTTTCCTTCCTCCTTCCCAAGAGGGAAGATGTTTTTTAAAAGTGGGAGTAGGGAGAGAAGTTGCAGCTACCGGTTAAACTAGAATGTGGTCTGGGAGAAGTGGGAACTGGAGGTGTTCTGCCTGAGGGTTTTTGTGTATACTTATTTTTCTTTGGGTTTTTTTGGGTGTGTGTGTGTGTATGTGAGGGTAGTTTTACGTGTATGTTCATTTTGTCTCCTTTTTTTGTTGGGAGCTGGGCATTTCTTTGAGCCCATTTTCTTTCTGTGAAATTTCTTGAAGGAATTCCTTGTACTTCTTGACTAGCCCCCCACTCATGTGGCAGCCATTTTGTACCTAAGCAGCCCACTCATTGGCAGCCATTTTGTGGTGATGTCCCCAGCACTTTCTAAGATTGCCCACAATGAGCCTGAAAAGTCCAAAAGACCCCATGTTGCACTAGCTCCCATGAATGTAATTCCATTATTGGGAATTTTAGCAGATGTTCCTTGTTACCTAGCTGTGTGACAAGCAACACCTGTTGAAATTCCCTCTTCTACACAGCCATTAAAGATACAGAAGCCCTCTCCAGTTTTTAGTCTGGCAACCCTATTATAAGCCTTTTCTACACCCCTCTGTCCTTTCTCCTGATGTACATTTAGTATGAAATAGGGGTGTGTCCCTCTTTCTTTGTGAATTGTGGATGCTAAAGAGGGTTGAAAACTGTGCCGTGCAATCTAGTTGCATGGACTGATTACAGTTTTTAAATAGAATTTATCCTTTTATTATACTCTTATAGTGAAGAAGGTGATATTTTATTACACTGATTACAGTGGCAGCGTTGAACATCTTGCCTGTGGACTGTGACAGGGGAGAAGTGTTCCCCCCGCCCCATCAGCAGCCCCCTCTCTTTCCCAAAATAATTGGCTGCCCTTCTTTTACAGTCTTTAAAAATAAATGGTCACCCATTTTCTTGAATGGCTTTCATCCAAGTCCCCCACACTGCAATCATACATTAAATAAATTGTAGTATGTATGTGATGAGGACTACACGAAAAAGGGAGGAATGACACCATTTTATTAGGCTGATCACAGTTTAGGGGACATAACCGTTCATTTCCATTCATTACAGCCAAAAGGGGTGTGAATGTTTTATTACTAGGAAGTCTAGACATCTGAACAGCTGGTGAAATTCTTCAGCATATCCACTTCCAGGCATCATGACTGTAGACTCTATACTGTAGATATTTCCCTCAAGATACTTGAAAAAAATTGCCTAGGAGGCAGCTACAGGTGGGGAAACCCTTCAATGTACAGGTGGGGCTTAATTGTTGGGAGTGAAGATGCAGGGAAAAACACCAGAAGCTGTTGAAAAGAGATGTACTCCAGTGTTCTTGTTTCAAAAAACTACCGTACTCGTTAAGCTGCGTTTTTGTAGAAAAAACTTGTTTTATTTGAGAGAAGAAAAATCAGCTTGTGAAGAACAGTTCATAATCAAAATGCGTTAGCTAAATAAAACAGTTTTTTTTCTACAAAAAACATGGCATAACAAACATTTTTTTTTTTTTTGAACCAAGAACACCAGAGTACATCTCTTACTTTCCAAGAGGCTTAATTGTTGGTCATGGCTGCAGTGAAAGAGGCGGCAATGGGTGGACTTTTTATTATAATCTTTTCTGTGCTTGCTTAATATTGAACTAGACTTTCAATTCTGTTCCTCTTCTGTCACAATAGTATACAGCAGATACTGTATATTGAGAGAGATGGTTTTGTGTAGACTGCACAAAGTGGATATCACAGCATCCTGAAACCTCTTGAAGTGCTTGCTCTCTGCGATTTTTAATTTTTTAAAAAAAGAAATTAAAGCATTCTAGAGACCTCACTCACTCACTGGGTGCATTAGGGGGAAAAGGGACCTTTTCATTTAGGTCCCAGTCCCATAACATTCTTTGAAATGGAAAAAAAAAAAAAAAAGATAGTGGAGCACTTATTTTAGTGTTAGCCACTTAAAACACAGGAATCTCCTCCAGCAGTTAATCCAGAAGTTCCGTGGTTAAGTTGCACGCAGGAGCACATGAAACTAAAAGACTACCACAAAGGACTCCAGGTCCTCCAGAGGGAGCGTTGTGGATTACCCCCTTCCACCTGAGGTGGAGAATTCTGTTTCAGACAAGGACTTGTTGACAGGTTCACTTCCAGAGGCAGCAGTTTCTCACAGGAGCATGTGGGGTGGAGGACAGAGTTACCAGAGGCAGGGCCAACTGCATCTAGTTTGCTACTCAATATCCTTTGCAAGAGCCAAGTGCACCTTCTACCACCCTGCTGGTTGGAAGGGCTATTTGGGCTGATGTCATCATTGCCCTATCTGCCCAAGGAACAGGGCCATCTCCCATCCTCAGAAGGTGGTGGTAATAATAATAATAATAATAATAATAATTTATTTATACCCCGCCCCTCTGCTAAAAACAATCGGGGCGGCTTCCAACAATTAAAACATTATAATAATGACTAAAAGCACCACCCACCCCGACCCTCCCCCATAAAAAGATATTAAACACTATAAAATTAAAACCATCTAACTAAAAATCACATTAAAAACAAATATATACAAGATTAAAAAAGGCCAGGAGACGCAGCTCCTGAGGTCGGGATCTAATCAGGAAAGGCCTGCCGAAAGAGATCCATCTTTAGTGCTTTTTTAAGGCTACTCAGGCTCGTCATCTGACGGATCTCGTTCGGCAGGCCATTCCATAAATTGGGGCCGATTACCGAAAAGGCCCTCTGGGAGGTTGCAGACAGCCTAGATTTTTGTGGCTGAAGTAAATTCCTCCCAGAGGACCGGAGTGCGCGGAGAGGATTGTATGGGAGGAGGCAGTTCCAGAGATAAGTTGGACCCAAGCCATTTAGGGCTTTAAAGATAATAACCAACACCTTATACTGGACCCAGAAACTGATAGGCAGCCAGTGGAGAGATTTCAATACTGGAGTTATATGGTCTCTCCGAGATGTTCCCGAGACCACTCTGGCTGCCATATTTTGTACCAACTGAAGTTTCCGGACCAAGCACAAGGGTAGCCCCATGTAGAGCACATTGCAGAAATCTAGACGAGAGGTTACCTTGTAATTAAAGATACTAGCTATGCTATGCTATGTGAAGGAGCACCTCTTTCCAGAGAAAGGCTCCTCAGGAATTAAGGACATCTTGTCAGCAAGGTCCTCCACATGAGAAGAACTTATCTGAGTCCTTGCAGTGATGCCCTGTTGAACCCCAAGTGGAGATTTGGGAATGTAGGCAAGTGAGCTTCAGGGAAGGCTGCTGGAACACCCTCTGTATACCTGCAGTAGATCAAACTTGTATTCTTTCTGACCATCTGTCTCTTGTTCTGCTTGAGCTTCTCATGTTCTACTGGAGCTAAGGCCTGCCTCTAAATTCTAGGTTTAGGTTTGCCTGGATAACCTGCTTCCTGCTTGTATCTTGACTTCCACCTTTGGCTCTGTTTAGAAAATGACATATACTTCCCTAACTATGCAACACAACTCCTTACTCAGCAGTTAGTATACTTTAGAAAGAAAACATGTGGATTTAGGAAAATGTGGCTATGATGAGTAATTTGTTCCGGCTCCAGGATGTCAGCTTTTTTGTTCCAAGATGTTTAGTGGTGTTTGTTCCATGGTTATATTTGGTATCTGAGTATTTGGAGCACTGGAGAATCCATCAATGTGTTGCCTAATGCTCCTTCCTTCCAGTAAGCTGTCCTGCCAGCACTTCAATTGCTTGTCTATGTCCTTTCTGCATTCTGCTCCTGATTTAGAGTCTTTGGAGGGACTCAGGAGATTCTTTACATTGCCAAGGCAGCCCTAGGAAATATGAAATAGGACATTAATCCTCTTTCTATAGTAGTCTCTGCTACAGTCTGTCAGCCCTTGCAACCACATTTCCTGGATACTGGAACTATGGTTTTAGTTTGGAACCTGCAATGATAGCTAATGTTTTCTAGGATATTCTTTGTCCACAAATGGACAACATTTTCTCCATTTTGATTGTTGTGTCCAGGTCTTTTCATAGTCAGAACACACACAGGGCAACATTTTTATGATTTTAGGGATTGAATTAAAACTGCAGGCATACTTTTAATATATCTGTGTTTTTGTTTTGACAAGGCCACTCTGGGTGTGTGCGTGGTGGGTGGGACAGGATTGGGGCCATAAAAGGTGCAATTGGGGGAGTTCAGTGAAGTATCTCAGAAGAATAATGTAGTGCTGGAAAAAATGCAGAAAGGGGAACCCAAATGACCAAAGAGATAGGGCAACTCTGAGAAATAGTTACAACATTTGGGGTGTTGTAGTTTAGGGGGGAAAGGCAAGAAGGGGAGGACAGAAAGAAGGAAGTACTTCCTCATACACACTACACTGTGGTGTTTCCTGCTGAAAGATGTACAGTAGTGAGAGCTGCCAACTTCAGAAGACTTTAAAATAGGATTGAACAAATTCATGGAGATTAAGACTATTAATACCTACTAATCATGGTGGCTGTTATCTATAACATCAGGGGCAGTGTGTCCCTATGTATCAATAGTTGCTGGAGAATAGTAGTGTGAGAGGGCTATGCTCCTCATGTTCTAATTGTGAGCTTTGTAATGGGGCAAGTGGTTGGCCTCTGTCAGAGGAGAATGCTGGGCTAGGTAGGCCTTTGGTTTGATCCAGTAAAGTTTACTTATATTGATGTTTTTGATGATACTACCACTCCTACTATTGCTGCCAGTACCTGCCTAATTAGTAGAAAACTAGCAGTATAGATAGAATATTACCAGGCTTCTTTCCTCTTGCTGTCTTCTAGTCTGTTTCTGGAATGGAGCATTTTAGGAAAGGGAGGAACTGAAAAAAATGATATACACCTTCACCACAGTCTGAATGCTTTTGCAACAATGCTGCCTAATTTTTGTCCAGAAAATGGGAAATGATCTGCATGTGGGTATGCTGGCGAAGCCCAGGTCTGTATGCTGACAGCCCCTCCCTTGATATTTCTTAATAGCTCTGTGACTAACCCATCACTGATGTGAAGGCCTACAAATATACAGATGCTTTCCCTTCAGTACTGTCGTGAGTACAAGTAACCACAATCCATGGGCATCAAGGATTAGGGTGAAAAAGATTTCTGGGCCAGTGAGCCCCAGAACCTCCTTTTTTCATATTCTGGCATAGCAGGATAATGAACAGTATCCAATGAAGAAAGTGAATATGAAGAAAATAAACTCATTTGAACTGTGGTACTTAATAAGTGTTCTATGGATACCATGGACTGCTAAAAAGACCAGTGAATGGGTCCTAGAGAAAATCAAGCCAGAACTCTCACTAGAAGCGAAGATAACTATACTGAGGCTGTTATATCTTGGATCTGTCATGAGATGACATGATTCATCAGAAAAATGGTACTTGGTAAAGTGGAAAGCAGTAGGAAAAGAAGGAGACCACAGTACATGTTGATTGATTCAACCAAGGAAGCCATGGCCCTGAGTTTGAACTGAGCAGAGCAGATTGAGGATCTAGGAGATCATTTATTCATAGGGACACTAAAAGTCAAAGTTGACTTGACAGCAAATAATAACAACAATACCAGGATGGGAATTGTGGCCCTCTAGGTATCATTGAACTGTAGCTCTTAGCAGCCATGGCCTATTCTGGGAAAGGCTACTGGGAGCTGCAATTCAACAGTGTTTGGAGGGCTGCACACTTTCCACCTCTGTAATACACAATTGAACGGGGACGGAAAAAACATAGGGAGAGGTTGGAGGTGTTCTGAAAGGAAGATGTTTCACCTTGATTGCCGGAAGTCCCAACTAGATTATTCCTCACACTAATCACTAGGTGAAACCTTAGACAGTTGTACACTTTCCTCTGTAATGGCACATTTTAAAAGTTCAGGGCTGAGGATTTCCCTGAGCTTCTTTTTTAAAGAAATCCTGCCATCAGCACCTCAGTTGTGGCCATGGAAATTTTTTAGATTCGCTGTTAATTGCCATCAAGTGATGGCAATTAACTTGGACCCATTTATTTGGGTGTTTTGTGTGTGTGTGTGTGTGGGGGGGCAGTCTATGGAACTCCCAGAACTCTCATCCAGTTCCACATTCCAGATGAGCTGATTCTCTTATTGCTCGTAATTTGGCTGTTCCTTCACAAGAGGCACAACTGGTCAGTATCCCCAGTTCGTTTGAGTTGGTCCATCAATATATTTGCAGATTCAGTGGTCTAACTGAGTTGTGACTCCTTGTCAGATGACAAGTATCCAAAGACATAAAACTGAGGCTGAAACCATGGGACAACTCTGACATCTAGTGGACAAAACAGTGAACTTAAGTCCTAGTTGGTGGCTGAAAATGACAAGGATCTATATCTGGTGGTGCATTTGAGAAGAAATGAGGGTATTACAAAATAGAGTAATATTTATAAATGTTCAAGATGGAACATGGACCCACTTTACCCAGTATGACTGGGATTGGTAACAGTGGCCATCCAAAAGCTGTTGGACTATAAGTCCCATCAGCCTGAGCTAGAGTAGTTAATAGCAAGAAATCATGAGAATTGCAGTACAGCAACATATAGAGGACTGCTGTTGCCTCTGCCACACAACATGTGTTTATTTATTTGTTTCTGTATATGTTTTTATTTATATGTACACATTTTTGATAAGAAAGAGCTAATTTTGGGGGAACTTTTTGGGAAAAATAAAGCAACTCTGATCAGCCCTAATCTGTATAGCTAATGCTGTGGAGTGGTGGGAGTTGCAGTCCAAAACACCTGGAGCCATTGATGGATGGGGACTTCAGTGTCAATGGAGTGGTGAAACCACTTTGAGTTTTAGGAGATTATCACACTACACTGTTATAGTGCTATTATGCCACTTTATTTGCTATGGCTGCCTCTTGTGGAATCCTGGGATTCACAGTTTAGGGAGGGGCATTTAGAACTCTCAACCAGAGAGCTCTTAGGCCTCACTAAACTACAAACCCCAGAAATCCACATGAGGCAGCCATAGCAGTTAAAGTGGAATAAAAGCACTATAACAGTATAGTGTAATAAAGTCCTTTGTCTTTTAAGATCTATCCATGGTGCTGAACCTATTTGGGGAGTAAGCTTCAGAACCTTGGCTACTTTATGTAAAGTACAGACTAGAACCTGGTGGAGCTTCACTGTCCTACTTGACATGAAAGGTATGGGCTTTTCAGAAGGTTTTACTTTGCCTACCCATGGTCTGGTTCATCATTGAATATTATCCCTTGTATTGCAAATGAAATTAACAGGAGATGAGGAAACCTGCCAATTTTTACTTCTGCATTTACATTTTCTGAACATCAAATAGTGCCACATAGAATGCACCTATTCAGGATTCCATCAAGCCAGCTGTACCCTTTGGTAGGATACTCCATTCTATTCCCATCATCTCTTGGCTGTCTGCCATTCCCAAACAGTGCATAAATCAGAATCCATTGGCCACTAAGCTTGTTCATTTTTCATTGGGCTATGCCAAATCTCTCCCCCCACCCCAGTTTCTTTTCCTAACTTTTTATTTTGGTACTTTTGCCAGCCTTTGGGTTCTCAGAAACCTGCTGGTCCTTCTAACCTCTGGGTGCTGATGCCTTTTTGGCTACTTCAGAAAATAAGTCAGCTTTATATGATAGCTGGACTGGCTCTGACATTAGACAGGGTGATGCAGTGGCCTCAGGCAATGGATGCTGGGAATCAGCAGCAGGAAGTAGCAGAAGGAGAGAAAGCTGTGTAGTAAATGGGTTGTCCTGTCTCTCCAAAGTTACCCTGATTACTTCAAATGTGGTGAAAGATGTACTATCACCAGCACTGAAGAAATATTTAATTGTTAGTCCTGATGACTTTTGTCCATGGAATGGGACAGGATGTTCTTCACTTTAGGCCAGTAGTTCTAAACCTGTGGTCTGGGGAATCCCAGGGGGCCTCAGTGTCTTCACAGGGGGTTCGCAATGGCTTGAAGGCTGCTCAGCCCACCTCCTGCCTGCAGTAGAGTGGCCATGTGACAGGAGCCAAGGCAAAGGCTGGCTGGCTTGGCCTGCACCACAAACTTGAGCCACAAACTTGCAGGAAGAAGCAGGAGACAAATCTTCCCTCCCCTCCAGTGCCTCTGAGGGAAGGTTTAATGGATGGTGTAATTGTATTATGATTGTTGTTGTTGTTTTAAATCTTGAGTTGAGTCTTGGGGGCTCACAGCAACAAAAGATATTTAAAGGGGGTCCCTGGTAAAGAAGAGCCACTGCCTTAGGCAACAAAATGCCTTGGGTCAGTCCTGTATGATACACACATATGTTACTGTATGTGTGCCTGCCCCCCCCCACAAGCTCGCTCAGTGATAGGAGCTAACTAATTACAATCAATTAAATTTCTGATTAGAATATTTAAATTCATTCTTATCTTAACTGATTGATTTAAGTTTGACTTTCAAGCATTAACTTAATTGCAGAACTTAAATTATTAAAAGAGATACTATGCTGAAGAGCCAATAAACTTAACATTTCTCAGTTGATTATGTAATAAATGCAAGTGGATTTAGTTTTTAATATGATGCTTGAGTATATTTTAAGGTACAAAGATTTTAAACAAATAAGTTGTCAGGGCATCTTGAAAGGGAAATGTTCTTCTTTGCATCCAGATAATCCTCCTTTGTCCTACACTGAACATCATAATGCCGGGTCTTCATCTGTCCCAGGAAACTGAGTTTTGAAATTATTAGTCCTGGGACTTTTACTATGATCCATTTGGGAATCAGTAAGCTACATAAAGGAGGAGGTTAAAGAGATTATAAGAGAGGAAGGAGATAAGGCAAGTTAAGGGTGGGACAAATGAAAAATGGGGTTTTCAAAAATTAATATTCCCTTCTTTCCCAAGCTCAAGACAAGGAGGTGGGTGGGTTGGTGGGTGAGTGGGGAACAGCATTGAGTAATATTACTAATGACATTTTTCAGCATAATTCTGGTAAGGGTTTTTGTGTAGGCTTTTAAATTAAACTTAAATGACAATAAGACATAAAGATAATAGTTACATTCTCCCACTTCTAACATGAATGTAATTGAACTAGACTTTTTAGCTTATTTGTGATTGACTAAACACAGTAACCCTTTTCTACTAACTTTCCTATCTCTGCAGATGCTTCCATACTTACACAGATATGTATATGTATATTATAATTTAAAGAGTTTGTTTATATGTCTGTTTTGCAGTACTGATCCACATGCTTGACCACAGAGTAGCCAAACTTCATGTGTTATCTAATGGGACCAAAACAAAGACCACACTAAGGTTTTGGGTCTGATTGGGTAACGCCTGAACAAGCACTTCCGATCACCCCCTTTGTTTTAAAATGCATGTACCTGAACTGATTTGGACCAGACTTTATATTTACACTTAAGTTGATATCTTGAACATAATTCTACAGTTTTGGGACTGACAGGCAAAAGTTAGGTTTTTTCCCTCCAGACAGTTGCAGGTTTTGGTCCCTTTTGCATGAAACAAATATGAACCAAATTTTAAAGGTTGTAAGTGCTTCCATTCCATCTCTTGTTTCATTCAAATCATGAGCAAAATAATTAACATCAGTGAGGTAATGCTAAGTAAATTTCCTAATAGTGTTGTAAAAAAAAATGCAGGAGTAGCCACGCTGACCATAAAACAACATCCAAACTCTACATTGTGGTGGTTGCTTTATTAGACCAAACAGAAGGTGCAAAAATAATTACAGTAGCTTTTAAAGCACATTGGTTTCTTCATCAGGCAAAGGTGTTATAAACTATGTGGAGGAAGAAAGTAAATGTTTGTGTATATGCAGTTGTAGTTTGTCATTTCTTCCACCGGGTGGCAAAGCTGTTCCATTACACCCTCTTTCTCCTGAGAGGACCATGTTAAAAATCTACTGTCTGCCTCACCTAGTGGCTCAGCTGCAGAGGACAAACCAGAAACACAAAAGCCAGTCTCCAGCCACTAACTGAGAATATTCAGGATGTAAATGGAAACCTTCAAGGGTTGTCCTCCAGTTGTATAAATATTGGCCAAGTAACCCAGTAAGATTTAAATGCAATGAAGTTGGATCTGTTAAACCCTGAATGTGCCAAAAAAACAACAGCAGTGTCAGGGGGTGGGGTGGGAGCATCTTTTCTTTGACACCTTCTTAGAAGATGCACTCTCCTAAGAAAAATGCTGCTAAAGACAAAATGTATTCAAAGTTCAGGTCATGTCCCATAAAGCACAATACAGCTTGGGTCCAGGTAAGCCTGCTTGTGTTTTCAGATCTTCTGGGGTGGCCCCTCTCTCTGGACTTTATCAGACCACCCTCTTTTTGTGTTCTTTTGCTGGCATAATTTGTGACATTTTTATGCTGGCAAACAAACCCCCTCTACTACACTTACCTTGCATCCTGTCCAAAGGGAGCCCCGGCAAGATGGAGGAGTGAACAGAGCTCCATTCACTTCCTGGAATGAAATCCCACAGATTCTCACGAGAAGACAAGAGCGTGGGAAATTTAAAAATAAAAACAAAAATAACACAAAAAAAAGTTTTTAAAAGCACATGAACACACTTAAAAAGTCTCAAGTAAACGAGGGAGGTTCACAAAAACAGTGTCACCTACGTGGATGTTGTGATCTCACTCAGAAGTGTTCTGGCTGGACCAGCCATTGATGCTGTAATACCACAAAAGAAAAGGCGCGAGGTTTCAAATGGTGGCAATGCCGGCAAAAAAGCACCACAGCCGATCTATTGATGGCTTGTTCCATCAATAAAATAGGCTGGCTTTTTGACAAGATATAAACGTGAAAGGACGTCATTGTCTGGTATGTGTGCCCGTTCGTGTTTATGTAGTGTCATTATGATGCCATATTTAGTACATCTGATAAAGTCCTCTCTCCCGCCACCCTTGCAAGTAAATCTGGTGGGAATGTGGGAGAGGGCCTTCTTGGTGGCTGCTCCCAGGCTCTGGAACTCCTTTCCTAGACAGGTTAGTTTGGTCCCCTCCCTTTTATACTTCCATAAACAGGTGAAGACCTTTTTGTTTTGGCTGGCCTTTGAGGGATGATCGCTCAAGTGGAAAAGGGCCTTTCAGAATGTGTTGTACTGTTTATCTCTGCTTTCCTTCTCAATGGCCAGGTTTTCAATTTGAATTGCTTTTCATTCTGTTGTTTGATTATATTTTAAAATGTTGTATGAATTTTAAAGTTGTCTCTTTTTTAACCTTAGTAAGCCACCTTGAGTCCTTGATGGGGAAAAAAAACACTAGGATATGTTACTACAGTATTAACAATACCACTGAATATGAGTTGATGGGGTGCAGTAAGACTGTTGTTTTGCACCTTGCCTGCAAGCACCAGGGAGGCTTCTGGCTGGCCACTCTAGCCAGAATTGTTCAACCAGTTCACCTCAAGGTTTACATGGCACCCCTTGTTCTGTTTGCCTAGAAGTAGGCTGTTGAGAGGGCAATTGCAAGGTGTTCAACATGGTGTTGAACATGAACCATTCATGTTGAAGATCAGGCATAAATAAACTTCCTATCAAAGGAAGAATTTGGGCTAAGGTAGAATAAATGTTCTTCAAGCACATAAATCTACAAAGCCTTTTGAACTCCTTTCTTTTCCTATGTTTTCTTTTCATATGTTGGCTTGCTTGCTGTTTTGAGAATGTGACTGTAGAGGGGAGGGTGGGTAGAGGAAGCCGGTGTGATAACATAAGGAGAGGCAGAGGCAAATGGTATTTTGAATAAAAAGGACTGTGCCTTTGGGAACAGCGCAAATTTGCAAATCCCTTGTCTTTTTGGAGTCCAGATCACAGGGCTGGTCTACAATTTGATATGTACTGTGCAAAAGTATGTCATTGTGATGGATTTGGCCCCACTGTTATGATGATTCAGGTCCTGTTTATGACAAAGACAGTCTTGTCATCATGAGATCTGGTGTGATGGTGGTGGTCAGAGTGCTAGTCTAGGACTAGGGGGAGATCAGTATTGTAGGTAAAGCTTGCTGTCATTCTTTCCCAGTCAAATCTACCTTACAATGTTGTTGCGAGTGATAGGGAATCTCATTTTTAGTGAAGACAAAAGGATGGGGGTGGAGAAAACAATAATTGCTCTGAACATATTAGAACAAGGGAGAAATTAAAATGTGATAAATGGTTGATAGACTCCTTCCTGAAGAGCACTTATGGAACCCAAAAAGCATCCTTATATCCTGTATATTATATTCCTGCATGGCAGGTGGCTGGACTAGATGGCCCTTGTGATCTCTTCCAACTCTATGATTCTATGATCCCTAAATTTATTTCAGGAATTTAGCTCCCAGAATCCCCAGCAATGCTGGCTGTAGGATTCAAGGGCTCGTTGTCCCTAAAAGCCACTTTGCCAGACTCCCTAAAAGCCACTTTGGCAGACTCCTTAAAAGCCACTTTGCCAGAGTCCAAGTCAGTCTGTTTTGTTCATGTAGCCCAGTTTTGTCTATTCTACTTCACCTTGGTTCTTCAAGGTTTCAGGCAAAGCTTCGTCCTGGTCCTTTTGCAAAAAGCTGAGACCTTTTGCATACAAAGCATGTTTTTAACCACCCATCCATGCCCCCCCCAGCACAGTCTCCTCATTCTTTATGGGCAGCAACTCCATGGGGATTTGAGCCTGTGACCACAGAGCTACAGAGCAGGAGCAACAGACTAGATACTAGGAAGAAACCAAGGATGCTTCTTGAAAAAAAATTATGTGTGTGTTCCTGCATGTTTCCATGCAAATAGCACCTTAAGAAGAACCTTGCTAAGGTGAGATGAAGGGCCTATTGAGTCCAGCGTCCTGTTTTCCACTGTTGCCAACCAGATCTTTTTCAGAACTTATATTGTAAGGAATGAAACCAATGGTGCTGCTCCACTCTTGTCTTCTCACATTGTATACATGCAACACTCAATTAATGTCAGAGTTTCAGTCCTGGACCCACAGTGTAAATTGACACTGATGTAAATGGGGGAAGCCAGTTTTATAGTGAATAGTTGAATATTTTTGTTCTGAACTAGCTGTTAAATTAGCAATTTTGCTCAACCTGCCATGAATTTTAAAGAAGTTTAAAATATGAAACACCAGATATTACCTTTTCCAGGCTAGAGAAACACTCCCTTTCCAGACAATATGACTCTAGTTGCCGACCCTCTACCTAAGCAGAAAAAAAATCTCTTCCAGCCACACCAAAATTCCCAAGATTCCAGTTTCTTCATCACCCTCACACACCCCTTGTAAGCTCCTTTCCTTCCAGAAACACAAAGACTTCAATTCCTTCTCCCACTCGCTCTATCTAGACAGATAAAAGAAATCCAGTCCCCTTACCTTTTCTTACTGCTCCATTTCAGAACTCCAAACTTACCTTCTTTGTCTTCCCACCTTACTCTATTGGACAGGCACACTGGGAAAGTTATGTATTGTGGACAAGACATGCATTCATTCATCCATTCTTTCCTCGAGAGATGTTGTAAATTTGAAATGTTGTGAACAGGGCCAATGCAAGTTGTTAGTCACTTGTATTTGGTAGCATGCTGTCTCTGAATGTGGACATTCCATATTGCCATATCTTGTGTCTAATCACTTTTGGCAGACCAGTCCATTTACCAGAAACATCAGAGGCAAGAGGGTGGTTTGCTTGATGTCAATGGTAAGGAAGCTTTGGCCGCCAAATGTTTGGGACTTTAATTCCCAGAATCATAGCCAACAGTAAGGAACTGATGGAGTTATACTGTCTAGTAGTAGCTTTCCCAACTCCTGCTTCTTCATAGTTTCTGTGCCTCACACAAATGGGTTTTGCACCTGCACAGGAACCCAATCGGAATGTTCCAGAGCTGAGTAGCTTGGCAGGAAACCCACCCCCTCTATCTGCCACACATGGTCTAGTCTACCAAGCTACTGTCCCCTCAGTTTCTCTTCATCTGCTGACAGAGTGACTTGTCTTGGAGCGCTCCGTGTAGTTGAATAGCTTTTCCTTTATCTTTTTCTTGTTGAGCTCAGCTAGATGGGAGAATTAATTGCGAAAAATAGCACATTACCTCACTATTGCAGCAGTGTTCATTTGTCCCCACAAATCATTCGCAAGATCGCTGGTATGGAAAGCTATCCAAGTTTGCAGTTCATACGGAACATACCTGCGAGAAAAGATGGTGGCTGTGCGTGAATTACCTGCCTTATTCTCTCCCAAAAAGCCCCATCAATCCCCCCCCTCTTTTTTGCCATTAAATGACAGATGAGGAAGAGTGATCTTCTGCTTACAATTATTTATTTATTTATTTATTTTTGCTCTGCCACTTGAAAATAGTGTTCGATTGTGCACTTGATAGTGTCCCTGAAAACAACAATGGCATCTCCGGTCACTTTGTCACTGGCAAACATGCCCCAATGCACATCCCACCAATCATGTTTTGACGTCCTGGATGTGACCGAATTCGAATTGGTTGTTCAGATGGCCTGTTATACTCATTTTCGTGTACTTTTAAAAAAAGATCACAAGAAACAGCAAAAGCTGTTATCGTGAACTACTTGGAGTTTTCAGCCCCCCTACTTCCCAATATGGTGAATCCCGGCAGGAGCTCATTTGGACAAAAGATATTCTGCCCTCATTCTTTAAAGATGTTTTTCGTCATCTAAACAACCCCATTGTCTTCCTCTCCTTTCTTAGATTGTTTCCTGCTGTATTTCTTATCCCTTCTCTAGTCATTTCTTTCTTTTTTACTGCTAAGAAAAGATCTTTCTCTTTACTTCTGGGCTCTGCCCCTCCTCTTCTTCCCTTTTATGGCCTCAACATCTCTTTTCAAACTTTGTTCTTCCTGTGGGCAGAAGGTTTGCTTGTTGGATGGGCATTTTAGTGTCTGAATATCTGAGCGTCTATTATCCTGGCAAGGGACGTCTAGTACAGCAGTGCTTCCTGTGTTGGGGCTTTACTGCTCAAGTCTTGAAGAAACAGGCTTCCAGGCTGAAGCTTTATTGTTGGGAGCAATCTCTACAGGTTGGTGACAAGACTGCTACAAAGAAACCCCTTTTCTTGCCTCTACAATGGTGTCAAAACCACCTGCTTCTCTTGTGACCTCTATCATCTATGCTGAGCCCATCCCAAGTGTCATCCCTTGCTCATCAATGTCTTCTGCTCTCATGGTACTGCCTACCACTACCCACTCAGCTATAGTGCCAGCTACTAGTACAGCTCCATCATCTACTAATCTTTTTCAGGAGAATGTCCCACCTGGCTCCTCTGATGATGACTATGATTCAGACTCTTCTTCCCCAGCATCACTGTCTCTTCTCACTTCCTCTCCATCAGCCGCCATGGAGGATACCACTCCACCATCACCTCTGGAAGGCATAAAGATGTTTGCAGACATTGTTCTGCACATGGCAAAATCCATGTCTAGATATCACAGTTCCACCAACTCCAGTGTCTGATCCAGTCTTCCAGATGGTGGATTCACAAACATCTACACCAGCTACCATCCCACTCTTGCCAGCTCTCTAAGACCTGATCAAACAGTCATGGGTCAAGCCAGCTTCACTGGCACAAGCCTCTCACTGTCTTGAGAATCTGTACAGGACTCAGCAGGAGGGGCACTCACCCTTCACCAAACTCCATTGTAGTTGAGGCATCTCAAACTAAGGGTGGTAAGAGATCACATTCTGCATTAGCTGATCAGGAAGGCAGATGTTTGGACATCTTTGGGAGGCACTTTGATTCTTCAGAGCCCTTGCCATCTGGGTAGCTAACATGCAGCTGTGTATGTCAGCGTACTAACATTTCTTGTTGAAGAAGATGCTAGTTTTCATGCTCTATCTTCCAGATGAACAAAGGAGTGCAGCACTTCTCTTCTAACAGGAAGCCCACTCCTCGGCAGCACAACAAATACAGTTGACTCACCACTTTGTTGACTACACAGCTGAGGTGATGTCGAGAGCAGTAGAATACTATTGCTACATGTGGCTGTGCTCTGCTGGGCTATCAGAGGATACCAGGCTTCTTATCGAGGATCTCCTATTTGGTGGAGAGAGCCTGTTCAACTCTAAAATGGATGAGGCTATAGATCACCTCTTCAAGGCCAGGATGACAGCCAGATTTTTGAGTTTGTAACCAATGTTTTGTAAAAAAAAAAAAAAAAAAAAGGAGCCCTGGCGGCACAGTGATTAAATGCCAATACTGCAAGTCACCACATTGCAAGTTCGATTCAAGAGGGCTCCAAGGTTCACTCAGCCTTCCATCCTTTCGTAGGTTGGTAAAATGAGTACCCAGCTTGTGGGGGCAATTAGCTAACACACATCGGAAACTGATTAATGCAGTGTAGATGTGTAAATTGCTATTGCTTAAAACAATTTGTAAGCCACTCTGATAGCCTTGTGGCTGAAGAGCAGGGTATAAATAATAAAAAAAGTATCCCACCTGTTGCTGTCTTTCTTCCTATTCCTCCATCACGAGTTCTGATAGGTGAGATTGCTACCCTACTGCAAAAGGATGCCATAGAAAAGATTCCAGATTGATGTAGGAAGAAAGGGTATCTTCCCTGATACTTTGCAGTTCCAAAGAGGGACAGTGGACTTCATCTTATTTTGGATCTTCATGGTGTCAATTGTTACATATAACCATGGAAATTCAAAATGGTGACATTCCATTCCATTCTACCATTCCTTCAAAGAGGTGATTGGTTTGCGTTGATAGATCTCCGGGATGCTTACTTCCTCATTGGCATCTGGCCTCAGCATTGCAAGTTCTTTACGTTCATTATCAGCAAGGACCTCTATCATTACAAGGTTCTCCCTTTCAGTTGGCACCGAATGTTTTCACTGTGACAAGGTTGCTTTCCATACAGATGTTACATTCCTCCCTAAAGTGGTTTCTCAGTTCCACTTGAATCAGGACATTGTACTATCTTCCTTCTATCTGCAGCCATCATTACCTTTAGATAAGGCACTTTACTGTTTAGATGTACATTGGGTGCTAGCCTTCTATGTGCACAGTAAAGCTATTTTCTGTTGTTTGAATTGACTTTTTGTTTGTTATGGTGGGTCCAAGAGAGGACAGCAAGTATCTTCTCAACAACTGTCAAAGTGGGTGGTAAAGACTATACAGCTCTCCTATGAACTTTCCATGTTTTAGGCTTTAGTGCTCACTCTACAAGAGCTGTGGCTTCCTCTGCAGCTCTACTCCATGGAGTACCCTTACCTGAACTTTGTAAAGCTGCAACGTGGTCTCAGCTATTTACATTTATTCAGCACTACAGGCTACACTGGAGAGTTAGGGCAGATGCCCAATTTGGCTGTGCTGTTCTTTCTGCTATTCTCCAGTAACCTGATCCACCATCCTTTGGTAAGCTTCACAGTCACCCATTTGTGTGAAGTAGAGAGACCACGAAGGAGGACAGGTTGCTTACCTGTAACCATGGTTCTTCAAGCGCCCTCACAAAACCAGCCCCACCTCCCCTCTCTTTCAGGTCCTTGTTATATTTTCTTGGTGACTTCGAAACTGAGGGGAGAGTAGCTTGGCAGGCTAGGACATGCACAGTAGATAGAGGGAGTGACATTCCTGCCAAGCTCCTCAATTCTGGAACATTCCAATTGGGTTCCTGTGCAGACAGATAATCACTTGGAGAAGCACAGTTACAGGTAAGTAACCTGTCCTATCTACCGTGTGGTAAAAGCAACTGCATATGGGCTGAAGAAATGGCTGAGATGTAGTATGAGGAAACTTGATTTTACTTTAGCCATGATTACACAAAATAGCCTTAGGCAAGCCAGTGTTTTAATCCCACCTCTCTGCTTTGCAATATCGGGAAAATAAGTGTGACCTACACTACAAGGGTTTTGTAAAATCCCAGGAGCTATTTTACTACATGCTGAATACAGTGACAACAAGGTGAGCAATAAAGACAACAAACACCCCATTGATTGTCAGAGCAACAAATCTAATGACAAAACTCACCCCCAAATGTGTTTTTGACTCTTTGTGCCAAGAGATCCACCCCTAAGCTTGAGAAATCAAGAACTTGTTAACAAAATCCAGTATTGATTTTTAGGGCTCAAAACACATTGCAAAAGAAAATACAGTTCTTCAGAATAAATCTGGCAGAGAGTGAACACTGCAGAATAACTAATAAGGGTTGCTGAATGAATGGATGAATAAGAGGAATCATGTCGATTTACTTCACTGGGCTGAATCAAGAGCCTTTAGAAATCAGTTTTTCTTTTCATAGATTTTTGGGTTCTCTTAGAGCAAAAAATGGATGTATATAATCTCAAGTACACATGACCCTGTCCATAGTCTGAAATAAAGCAGTGATTAGCTGATTGCATTTGTGTGTGTAGGAGGGGACAGAAAGGGATCCACCACTCAACAGCTTATCACATATTTCTGCCAGCAGAAGGTTCTATATATCAAGACAGGGTAAGGCTGAAAGATGGGTGCTCCCTATTCTTGTTTTGTTGCAGCAAGATATCTGTTGCCACAGCTGGCACAGTCAGACTGGACTGGTTTGTTCCTGCCTTTAGATTCTCCCCCACCCCCGCCGTCTTTTCACATCCATTTCTGCATTATAGCTGGAGTCATCCATTCAGAACAAATCTGCCTTTATTCCATAGATGTACCTACGTAACAGTTGTTATGATCATTTTATTCTCGGTAGGGTCTTTCTCCTAGTGGCTGCATGCAGATGATCTTTTTCTGGATCAACTTGTATCCTGCCATTTTCATTCAAACACCCAACAACCAAAGGTTTGAGCAATTTCTCAAAACCAGGACCAGACAACATTGTTTGATCCTGGGTTTGAAGTCTTGGGTTAGAGGGGCAGATTGTTCAGACCACAGTTTGCTGGGGGTGCAAGATTGGATGTACAGTTGTCCCTTCATATTCGCTGGGGTTTGGTTCCAGCCCCCCCGTGGATACCAAAATCTATGAATACTCAAGTCCCATTATATGCAATGGCATAGTAAAATTGTGTCCCTTATATAAGATGGCAAAATCAAGGTTTGCTTTTTGGATTATTATTTTTTAAAGAATATTTTCAAGCCGTGAATACTTAAATTCGTGGATGCCAAATCCGTGGATATGGAGGGACAACTGTAAATGTCAAACTATGGTTTGATTAAAATTCTTAGACATTTCCTATCTCTTCCACTGAGATGAACTGGGATGTTTAACTAGAGGTAGAGTGTTTTTTTTTTATAAACATAGCAGCATGAAGTATAAGGTAGAATGGATAGTACCATTTTGGAATGTAAGGGAATCATGTTTTTTTTTTAAATGAAAATAGGAATCTTGCAGAATCTTAAAATGTTTTGCATGTAAGATTCTAGTACATCAGGAAGAAAGGATGTAGTCTATTCTTTTAAGTAACTTGCATTACGTAGCTGTTAGTGGCTGAGGGGATTTTGGGAGGAGTTCACAAATTAACTTTCCCAAGCTCTGTCTTGCTTCTCACAATACAGGCACTACTATACACCAGTCATTCTAATCTGCAAAGGGATGAATTTTGTGCAACACGAAAATAAGACATGCAGTGAGGATTTTTTTTTGTGCAGTTGGCAATATAGGCTTTAATCAGGAAGAAGGTTAAAAAATTAAAATGATTACCATTACCTTTTAGTCTTCATAGTTTTATATTAATAGTATAGTATTGGGACCAAATATCTAATTGCTCTATATGTGACCAAGGAGGATTCATGCAGGAAGATATGTCTAGCTGCTTTGGATCCTGCTCTATGATTCTATGATTCTTCACCAGGCTTGGTAATGACTTCCATCTACATAAATTTTGTCAGTTCTGGTTTGGTCCGCCCTGCCATTATTCCTCTGAGGCAGTGCCATGTATCTTCAGTCGTGGCATGGTCAGGCAATATAGCAAGTGATATTAGACATTTGGGAGAAGTGCCTTCTTGGTACCAGCCCCTTGGCTTCTTGTGCAGTACCAAAAAAAGAAGTGTAGAATAAATTAGTTAGTCCTTGCTCATCTCTAATAGCTGCCTATGGCTTTATCTTTAAACCTACCTATTTATTAATTAAATTTATACCTTGCCTTTCTCCCAGGATGGATCCAAGGTGGCTCAAGCACACTTTTAACACATTCACCCTTATTCTTTGTCCTCTCATTCTCTGGTTCTTCCTTTATTCAAGGACTAGTCAACACATGGCCCGTGTGACCCATGCAGTCCTCAGACCCACCACATCTCTTTCTTTCTTTCTTTCTTTCTTTCTTTCTTTCTTTCTTTCTTTCTTTCTTTCTTTCGATTAAGAATAAGGAGAACCATACTCCTGGAAGCCTCCAGGAATGGATATCAAAACAAGGAACAGGACCTTGGTTTAATAAAAGGCTGTTTTTCCCCCTTGTTTTTTTTTTAAACTGGAAGTGAACATTGGATTACTGCTGGGTTTGGGAAAAAAAATCTGTGGAATGGGGGACCCCCCCAACAGTTCTTTTCCCTCTCCCTTGCTTTGCCCCCTGCTGTTGCCCAACACTAGAGGTATGTGGAACCAGGTGTATCCTAGAGAGCCAGCAGAAGCATGTGAGTCTGTATCCCAGAGAGTCAGCAGAAGCATGTGAACCAGCAGAAGAGAGCTGGGGCTCTTTTGGGGCAAAAGGGAGGTAGCTCAGTGGTAAACAATGTGGTTTGCACACAGACAATTTCAGGTTCAGACCCTGCTGTCCCAAGGAATCTGAAATCATGGAGGGCTTTTGCCAAGTCAATGTAGACCAGGCATAGGGAACTGTACTGGCCCCAGGAACTGAATTGCCCCTTGGGACTCTGTTGGTGGTCTATGTGGTATCTTGGTGGAATAGCTCAAGCCAATTGGAATTGGGGTCTCCCATGTCAATGGGGGTGGTGGTGGTAAATCTACTCTGGGTTTTAATTCAGGCTTTAAAGTTGGTCCAAGGTGTTGAACCATATTCTCAAACAATTTCAGAACCTTGGAGAGCTCCTTTAAAGCTAGCCAATACCTGGCATGGATTCATCACCCCACTGACATGGGAGCCACAATGCACCACTGGTGCCAGTACAAGCCACACCTCCTCCTTTGATGTCATTCAATCCCGTGATGTCCCCTTTACCTTCTTTATGCAGAGAAAGCCAGAGTACGTTGCCCAGCTGACTCTATATAGAGCATGAGTGGGCAACTGCAGAAGCTTAGGGCACCACATTAGCCTTCCAGGGTCCTTTTTGGAGATTTTTTTTTTACCACCGCGGAGCCTAGGGGCCAAAAGAATGGCCCTTATGGCCACAGGCTGCTCTTTGCCACCCAAGTTATAGAGCATGGCCCTGTTAAGTCATAGTTATCAATTAGGAGCTAATTGGGGCATTCCTCCTGCCTGTCATTTGTCTTCTCATATAGGAATAGTGGTAGTGGCCCAGATCCAGACCATCAGTGGGCCACATTATAGGCATAGCAAGAGGTTCCCCTCCCATGCTGTAGATAATACTGAACTCGATGGACCAATCTATGCTGTATCTCAGCTTTCTGCATCCCTAAGAGCTGTGAATAAATGGCCACATCCCTTCACCAGCTGCTACACCCCAATTGCTGCTCAAGAAAAGTGTGGCATCCCTTGCCCTAGGTGCCCCTTGGTGCCTTTATGCAAAAGCATGAATGAAACTGTATATCCCCATCCATGGGGGACTCTTGTCTCCAGAGGAGGGGTGCACATGTGTAGCCCTCGTGTTGAGAGAGAGGAGCAGCAGCTGTCTCTGGCCATGCTGGGGCTTGGGGGAGGGAAAGCTGCCACACGTGGCTAAGCACTATTTATAGCTCTCTGCAGCCTGGTGCAAAAGGGATCATGTGGAGCAGCCGAGCTATTTATAGCAACGGGCTCTCAGCAGCAGCACCAGACTCACATCCTAATAACCCACCACAGAGGAGAGAGAGAGAATGGAAGAGCAGGGAGGAGGGGGAGGGGATCAGATCTTCTTGCAGCACCCCACCCAAATCCCAGCCTGCAGTCTTCAGTCAGATCTGCTGGATTTTATATTTACCTTCCCATTCATTTGTGAAAATTTTAAGGTTCACTTTGATTAAGGCAAGCCATGAGTAAGCAACACACAGTGTAAGGGATATAGCTAATCCTACCCATTCACAAAGAAATCTGCTAGAACCTGCAAAATGGCCATATTTAGCTCCATTTTAGATTTATTTATATATTATTAAAAAAAATAAGATTGAATGTTTTAGTCTCAGTGAAAGACTTTGAATAATTACCGAGGGGGAAGAGTTGCTTCCAGTATTTATTTGCTGCCTTGAATATGTCCATTGCATTGAATATGTGTATCATAAATTGCACTGGATTATCTTCAGTGTAATGATATCCTCAGTTTTGAAAGAAAAACTCACCTTGTACATATATATTTGGTAGTGACACTGGTGGGTGTTGTTGGTTCTGTTGTCATACATGGTGAAATTTAACTTCTGAAAAGTGCTTTTAAAAAGCCCAGTGGTGTAAATGTTTGGCTTTCCAACTCTAATAGTGGCCTCCAACCTTTGGGAGATGAGGTGATACATTTTGAGGCAGTCAAGAGTAAAATGGCTGTAGTAGTGGGTATAGCCATCTCCAAAACAACCATGTAACTGACAAACAAAGAGGATGAGGCTATAAGACAAGCATCCAAATACAAGGGAACGGTATGGCCTGAATCCAGCACTTGTTTGAATGCAAGGGGGTCGCTATATTTCAGGATCACATTCTGTTACCTTCCCCTTTCTCCTCCCACACTCTCAGTGCAGTCTAGTTACTTATTTCTCTTTTCCTCCAAAGGGCTTTTACACAGAAAACATACCCTGCATCCAACACACACTCTCTCTTTCTCTCTCTTCTAGTTTTCCTCTTCATTCCTTTCCAGCCCAGTCCCAATCTCTCTTCTGCCTGCTCCCCTCCCTTTGGGTCAACTCCAGCCCTCCTTTAGTTTCCCTGCTGTCATCCTTAGCTTCCTTCCTTACCAGAAATGTTCCTAGCGCCTGTTGCTTTCTTCCTTTTGGGGTGAGTGGAGTGTGCCCTTGACTACTTTGTAGTGAAGCTCTAGCCTCCACTCATCCCTGAACTGTTTTTGCTTCTGAATAAAGTCTTTGAGTTCACATGCACCTGACTAATTTTTTTAAAGAAACCTAAAATCACTGATAGCAGCAAGCCTCTTTACTGGCACAGAGGGAGATGTTGGTGGGAGCAGTGATGTCCACCCAAATCCTGTTGCCTATCTCCAAATTTAAAAAAAAACCCACACACATAGGCTGCAGTGTGTGGAGTGGTGAATTAGTCTCCCAACAGTCTTGATTGTCTAGCAGGCTAACCAAAGCACTAGCTAGAGATGTGTTCTGCAGAGCCTTGCCTTACAATTTTTCCTTGAGTTGCTTTGTCATTTGGCCTGGTATTTGTGCTAAGCTTTGGAGCATCAAACGTTGTTGTTGGACTTGAATGCACTTGCTGATTTACAAAGTACCTAAACATCAAGACTGAAAACAAGTCCCTGCTCTGAAAAGCTTACAATCTCAATTTTGAAGAGTGGGATAGAGAATAAAAATGTGATGAAAATAGAGCTTGAAAACATTACTCTTTTGGACTACAACAATATGGTCAGTAGCCATCCCGGCTGTGAGATTCTGGAACAGTGATCCAAAAATGTAATATTTCTGATATCTTGATGAAAGCTCTGAGAAAAGGCATAAGGGCAATAAAAGAGGAACGTGAGCAAACGCAATGGAGACAGCATTCCTGAGGACAGTTTCTTATGAAGTAAGCTCAGTCAGAAACAGTGAGACTTCCTTCTGAGCACATGTCTTCCAAGTGCCCTCAGTCAGGAATAATAAATATAAGATCTCTCTGTTGAGGATAACCTGATGAGACCCACTATAGAAACTGATTGACACAGATATGTTGTCTTCATCCTAAAGAGAAAAGGTCAGAAAGTGACCATAAGGCCTAAGAAAGATAGAGCCAGACTGAAGAAAACATCCATTTTGACATTTAAGAAATGTTGTACAGTACCATTTAATACAAAAGTCAAAATTATCTGTGCTGTGGTATTTCTGATTCCTATGTATGGGTGTGAAAACTGGAAAATGAAAGAGGCCAACAGGAAGAAAACAAACTCATTTGAAATATGATACTGGAGAATTCCACAGATCCCATGAACTGCTAAAAAGACAAATGAGAGGTTTCTAGAGTTATTTAGGTCTGAATTTTCACTAGAAGCCAAGATGACTAAATTGAGGCTGCCATACTTCAGACATATCACAAGACAACATGACGACATAATTGGAAAAGGCAGTAATAGTTGGTAAAGTGGACAGCAATGGGAACAGAGGAAGACTACACCCTGAGTGAGTTGATTCAATCAAGGAAACCATGCCCATGAGTATGCAAGGCCTAAACAGGGCAGTTCATGATCAGGGCTCTTGGGGGTCTTTCATTCATAGCATTGCCATAAGTCAAAGTTTCCCTGATGGCAAACAACAACAACAACAACAACAACAAAACTCTTAGTGATTTCATGTTAAATTAAACATGTATAAAACATTCTAAGCCATATTCTAAAACACTGTAATGCATTCTGCTGATGAAGGATGCTAGCTAAAACACCACTACAAGATACAAAGAACAAGTATGACATACATAATTTGGAAAAAGTGCTTGGTAATTATTGGTGAGTTAGTATGACTGTCATAGCCTTTTGTGGCTCAATTGCTGCCACTGCATGGTTTTGTAAAAACCCTATAGAAGGCTAGTTTAATTGCTTGTCTGATGTGCATCCAGGGCTTCCAGGCCAGAGTTCATCTGGTGCTGCATCTTTAAATAAGCAGCTGTGTTCAATCCGTTACCAGAGTTCATTCATGAAATTTAAAAGGGTAATTTCCCCCCTTCAGTCCCAATGGTACCCTGAAATAATCACAGTGAAGGTATACATGTGCAATGGTTGGAAAAAGGATGAGAAAACAATGTGGGAACAGAGGAAAAGAAAAAGGGTAGCCCACCTAGAATCATAGAATCATAGAACTGTAGAGATGGAAGAGACCACAAAGGCCATCCAGTCCAACACCCTGCCATGCAGGAAATCATGATCAAAGCATCCCTGACAGATGGCCATCCAGCCTCTGTTTAAAGACCTCCAAGGAAGGAGATCCTACCACATTCCAAGGGAGTGTGTTCCACTGCCAAACAGCTCTTACTGTCAGAAAGTTCCTCCTAATGTTGAGGTGGAATTTCTGTTCCTGGACCTTGCATCCATTGTTCCGTGTTCTAGTCTCTGGAGCAGCAGAAAACAAGCTTGGTCCATCCTCAATGTGACACCCCTTCAAATACTTGAACAGGGCTATCATATTGCCCCTTAACCATCTTTTTTCCAGGCTAAACATACCCAGCTCCCTAAGTCTTTCCTCATAAGGCATGGTAAGCCCTGACTACCTCTGGTTTTGGCTTTCCCCAGCATGAGTCCCTTCCCTGCCTATGACATGTGAATAGATGCAGCCTTTGACAGAAAAAAAAAAGTTCACTACCAAATTCAACCCAAAGTCTTCCAATGGTGCTGACACTAGGAAGAGGAAGAACTTTAGAAACTGAGCTAAAATGGTATCTGAAGGTGTTTATTTTTGTAGGAAGAAAGGTTGTTATTCCATGAGGATAGAATCAGTACATCAGCCAGTTTTCATAAGTCAGCTTTTTCACCAGGACTGGCACTAGCATTAAGTAGGGAGAAGTAGTTCCCATAAGTGGAAGATGCTGGGAAGAAGAGAGCTGTGTGCCACATGCTCTGCCCTCTGTCCCCTTCTCACTAAGGTAGTCTTCAAGTGTGGTCTTGGGTGCTGTCTCATCCCCACCACTGAAGAAAGATTCAGCTGCCAGTCCAGTCACCTATGCAATGGGAGGAGGCATCATCTTGTTCTTCAGCCTAGGGAACAATATGTCTCCAGCTTGCCCTGTTTCTCACCCACAGACAGTCCCAGAAAGTCTTGGTTTTGGAGTGTAGAGGATCTCTTTTTTGACCTTTCTCTGTCCTCCTCTTTCTCCCTTCCCATTTCTCTCTCTTCCCATTGGCTAAATGGTTCTCCTTGTATCCAGCACCAATACTGGACTAAGCAAAACAGGAAAAAAAAAACCCGAATCTCTCATTAAGCAAAACTATGTATGTAAGCAGGAAAAGGAATATTGTACAGAGTTTGGCAGATTTCATTTCTTTGCTTTGCTCATAACTATATTCACAGAAGCAAAGGCAAACGATGCATAGTATCTCAGCAGGAGATATTTATGGACATTCTTATTCTGTACCTAACCATACATACTGACTTCCAGACAGAAATGGTTCCCTGCATTAAAAAAAAACCAAAGAACACTATGCTCTTATTCCTCTAGATGGAGGCTAAAACATTGAACTACTATCCCATGGACCTTATTTCCACATGTCCTTTCATGAACTCTCCAATCAACCAAGGAAACTTATTTTAATGCTAAGCTAAAATGACTGAATGCGTCTTATGTCCCCTGTACTTCCCTGTAAATGGCTTTTTAAAAAACTACTTAGGCTGAAATCCCAAACATATTTCCATGGGGGGAAGGTCTGTTGAACTTAATGAGGCTTGCTTCTGAGCAGGGATACCTACATTTGCACTGGAGGAGCATAATGCAGTGCATATTTATTCAGAAGTAAGTCTCACTGGATTCAGTCATGTTTTTGCTAGTCAAGTGTACAAGTGGATTGTAACCTTCTAATCTTAGAACAACCACTTTGATTTTAAAAATAAACATGCTTCCAATTCTCATAGCCACAGAGATGAAGCTGGGGGGAAAAATATTTTAAAGGAGCTCCTGATTGGCGTGGGATGGAATATAAGCAAGGAAGCCATATCCATTGTATTTAAAACAAACCCTCTTCACTTTTGAAGGCCACATGTCTTTTCTGAAATTATTGTTCTTCCTAGCTTTGGAGAAAGTTTTTTTTAAGTAAAAAGGATACAATCAAAATATTCTATTCCTAATATACCTGCTATTGGTTGGTTGGTATCTTAAAAATGATATGCATATTATGCAAATGCCATGCAATTAGGTGCAATCCAACAGCTCGTGGCATATTTCATATGCAGCCACTGGTGCCCCCCCCCCGCTTCCCCGGTGGCTTTATTTGGACAGTAGGACTTCAATTGGTTAGACGACACCCCCTCCCGCCGCTGTCTATGGTGCTGAAATCGGCTCTGTGGCCAGGGGGACTTGTCCATGGTGCTGATGGTACCCAAGGCGCTGTCCCTCTCAGCACCACCGGCCGGCCCTCCCTCCCTCCCTCCCTCCCTCCCTGCTTGCCTGCCTTCTCCCCCCGGGCTCTTCTTCTTCCCTCCCCAATCAGCGGCGCTTCGTGACTGCCTGGCAGATGCGTCACGCTCGGGCCCGGAGTTCCCTTCCCCGATTCGTGACTCGCCTGCCGGAGTCTCGGGCGGGACTCGGCAGTCTCTGCAGCTCTGCGATCTGGACGCATCTCCTCCCCTCAACCCTTCTTCTGTCTCCTTAGCCTCTGGAGCATCCTGATGGAGAGAAGGTGAGCAACCCTGCTCAACCAGGAACAGACAGGGAAGAAGAGAAGGGCAAGGGATACCGACCTAGTCCTGTCCTTCTAGGGAACTTTGGCAAGGTTAGGGGGCTGGGAAGAATGGGGTGGAGATGGAGGAAGAATTAAGATTGGCTCAATGGTCTTGGGAAACTGGTACTGTCCAAAGGAGAGGACCAGGGGACTTAGGCATTTGGTGGAACACTGGAGTTCTTTGGACACATCAGGCTGGAGCTAAGACGTAAAAATATCTCTGTGCATACTTGTGACACATAGAGAAAAGGGAAGCAAAAGAGGGAAACATTGCAATTGTGTGTCAGGGAGAATGAAGTGTGTGTATTTGTGTTGTGTATGAAGAGACAGCAGTCATGGCTGGTGCTGGGCTGGAGTGTGTGTGTGTGTGCAGAGATGCATCATTGGTCACAGTTGTTTCATGCATTGATGTCTCTTGTTGTACAGTGCTCAAACCCCCTCTTTTCCTGTTTGTAATTTCCCCACTAACTGGTTTCTGGGGTGCGTATGTTTTTGTCATAGTTTGTGTGACTATATATTGTGGGGTGCAGGGCTTGGCTCCTTCTATCTAGCCAAAATATGTATGCCTCTCTATATTGGTGAATGTATGTTGGGGCAAAAGTGTGTAGGGTTGTGCATGGGCGTTAATATGTCAGTTATCACAAAGTAGTTGTGTGTGAATACATGCACTTGTGCAGAATTTGCAAGAGGTAGGTCTAGGTTGTGAGGGTCCTTTTTTACATGGCAAGTTTCTTATATGGAAAATGCATGTCAGAAAAAGCATGCAAACAAAGTATAGAGCATGATGTGTAAACATCACAGATTCATCTGGGTGGGATTTTTTTGCTGCAGGTACACATGCTGAGAAGCCACAGTTGGTTATGGTTTCCCGCTGCACGTATGCTGCGACAGACATGTGAAATCATCACACATGATGGCCAATGTGCAGTTTGCATGCTTTGTTTTTGTACACAGGGTTTCTATGTGACTTGTCTTCCATGAAAGCACTTTTTTGAGAGTAAAAGTGTGCAGGGTTACAGACAGGGGTAGAAAGGTTTAGGACGAAATAAAAATATGCTATGTTTGTGGAGTAGTGCAAATGCCTGTGAGATGAAAAGATGTGTGCTTGTCTGGATGTGTGTCATGGCCTGTGTGTACATGAAAAACAGTTGTATACATGAGTGGGACAGAGTGTGTATGTATGTGAATGTGTGCACATAGGGGAAAAGGTGTATATTTGAGTTTGGATGTACCACTGTGTACAACTGGATAAAGAGAAGGATGTGTTTGCATGTGCATGTGTGTCCAGACTTACCACTGTGCATTTTCATTTCTGGGAGTGTTGCTCTCTTCCATGCATCTCCCCCCACAACACCTGCCACTCAGCAGAGAGTTTTATGTGGTAGAATCTCACCTTTCCTGGAAAGTATCAGTACTTCCAAGAGTGGAATGTAGAGGAACCCAGACCCTGGGGTGCACATTCTCTCTTTAAGGACCTATGTAGATATACATGCGCGTGTGTATACAGCTAGGTAAATAGCTGGCCTATGAACACATGTCAGTGTACATGCCAGCGTTGATTCTGACAGGTTAGGAAACGAAGATGGGGTGATCCTTGTCTCTGAGACCCTCTTGGTTCTGCCAAGGAAAGGGGGGGGTTAAGGAAGGAGGAGGGCACCCTCAGCGTCTCAGGCAGTTGGGAAGGCGTTGATCCGAGCCTTTCGGACAGAGCTTGGCTGGCCCGAGGCTTCCGCAGAGGCTCCGAAGGGCGTGCAAGGCAAGGTCGGGGAGGGAAGAGCAGGGCTTGGGAGCTTCTTTCCGTGGGGTGGGTGGGGAGGGGAGGGAAGGGGAGAGGCTGGTCGGCGAGAGATCCCCCCCACCTTGCGAGAGCTGGCGCTTGGCTGCGTGGGCGTCTGGGAATCCGGGAGCTCCCCAGTCCGAGGGAGGGAAGGGGGGCATCGGGTGGAGGGGTGGGGTGGGGGGTGAAGGAGGGGAGCAAGGGACGGAGAGCCAGGCTTCCAGTCCAGGCTTCCAGAGACGAAGAAGCCGAAGAGCCAGGAAGAGGTTGGGACCGGCAAGTCCTCCTGGGAGGCCAGCAGGAGCCCCAAAGAGGGAGGGAGGGAGGGAGGGGGGGCATCCCCTGTTGAGCCTCAACGCCCGGCTGGAAGGGAGGAAGGACGGGCGGGGCGGGGGGAGCCTCGGTCCCCGAAGAGCAACAGGTGCGGCGGGTCCAGAGAGCGCCCGAAGAGGAGGAGGAGGAGGAGGACCAGGAGGAGGACCTGGGCGCCCGCCTGGCCTGGCCTCCGCCCTCCAGAAGAACGAACGCAAGCCACGCGGGCCGGCGGCACAGGGTCTCCCCTGGGTCTTTTTGCGGTCTGGGCTTTCTGGGTCTGTCCAACCCCCGTATCAGAAAGCCCTTACCCCAAAAAGCATCCGGGGCCGGACGATGGCATCGCCGCGACGCCGCCAGGGGGCGCCCTTCGGGGGGAGACGAGCCTCGGCGGGGGAGCTGCAGCAAACAAGGCGGACGCGGTAGCGGAGGGTGGTGGGGAGAGGAGGCGACCTTCCCTGGCCTTGGCCGCCCCCTCCAACACCTTGGGAAGAAGGGCAGCCCGGGCGAGCCGCCTCCTCGTCGCCGCCGCCGCCAAGCCCTGGAGGGAGGCCCATTGACGTCAACGCCAGGCGCGGCCCCGATCCAGCCCGCGTGGCAAGCGGGGAAAGAGGAGCAACTCGGGGCGGGTGGGCTGGAGGCCCCGCGGCTTCGGAAGCGCCTCCTCCCCCCTGCCGGCGCCACTGCTCAGGACTCCGACAGAGCCACGGGGCTCCCCTCCAGCCTCGCCTGGGGGACCCTGGCCACACCCTTGGCCTGGAAAAAGTGCCCTCCTTGCCTGTCTCTGACTTTCTGCAGCCCTCTGGCGTCTTTGCTTCTCGCCCTCTCCGCCCCTCCCTGTCCACCACTGGTCTCTCTCTCTCTCTCTTTAAACCACTTTTTAGTTGTCATAAAATGCCCAGCTAGGGACAGTTACTATTTTGGACGCCTCCTCTCAAAATCTAGGAGTTGTCATTCAAAAGAATAAAGCTGCATCTGCACTGCAGGAATAATCCAATTTGACCCCACTTTAACAGTCATGGATGGCTCAGTGCTATGGAATTTTGGGATTTGTAGCTTGCTGTGGCCCCAGAGCTCTCTGACAGAGAAGGCGAAATAGCTCACAAAACTGCACATCCCAACGTTCCATAGCATTGAGCCATGGCAACTGGATGATTTCTGCAGTGCAGACACAGCCCTACGTTCTTGGCGTTGGGTATGTGTAGGTGAATTTTATACGAGATGCTGATACAATCCCAAGACAAGGTGCTGGGATAGACCAATGTCCCGTCCTGTCTTACGCAACAGCAATATGGTGTAGTCACCGTAGGACCAGGCTAGGCCTAAGAAGACCTCCTTTTGGAGTATGAAGCTTTCTGAGTGACCTTGGACTTGTTGCTGTTTCTCAGCTCATCCTGTTTTATGAGGTGGTTGTGTAGATAAAATGCAGGGTGGGGATGGGTAGACCCAGAGGTCTTTGAAACAAGGGGGGAGGCAATTTCCTCCCTCAGGATATGGCATTCCATTCTGTCGCCTAGTTTTCCATCCCTCCCTTGCAACCATCATCTCTGGAGCATGCTCAGTGGAATCAGAATCCTAAGCCTTTCCAAATATTGCTGAACTCCTTCCCTCAGCATTCTTCACCCTTGACTGTGCTGGCTAGGGTGAACAATCAGAATAAGTTGCTGCTCAGCAACATCTGGAGGGATTCGTGCCCCCATGCTTATTTATAGTTTCCCTCTGATATAGCGTCCTCCCCACAATTTGGTACTTCTGCAAACTTTGATGTTTCCCCAAGCCTGCTAATTGATTGCCTCCCTTTTATGCATGGATGCAGCCATTTTGCCTCCATAGAAGGATAACACTCACCTCTGAAGAGTGGAATTGGAGGAAGTCAGAGATAAAGAAGTGTGGAACCAAGGAGGAGATATTTATTTATTTATTTATACCCCGCTCTTCAGCCACAAGGCTATCAGAGTGGCTTACAAATTGTTTTAAGCAATAGCTATATACACATCTACACTGCATTAACCAGTTTTCAATGTGTGTTAGCTAATAGAGCATAATCCAGACATGCAGATGTTCAGCTCCCACAATCTCTCCTATTCCCCTGTCCACCTACTGGAAGCACTTAAAACGATGCCCAGGCACAGGTGCCCTGAGTCACACATGACAATGTATACATGGCAAAGGACATGTATGTTAGAACCGCCTAGTGAACCACTGTGTATAACAGGTAGCTGGTTTGATAGGTGACCCAATGACTCTTCCTTACAGATTTTCTCCTGAACTTCCCCGATCTGTTACAATCTCAGATATATGGATTACGACATAGAGTTGGGGCACTTGGATTCGAATACTGCTCAGATATGCAGGATATCACAGCATGGTCTTCTTGGACATGTAGTTTTCTCTCTGCCTCTGTTGCTGGCCCATCTCTGCTTAGTGACCTGGCTCAACAGTTTCTTCTCAGGATGAATGAGATAATTAGAACAAAAATGGCCTAACAGTGCTGGAGATTAGTCTGTGAACAATATTGGTGAGTGACAACATTCTCTTTGGTGTTTCCACAGTTTGGTCTTCCAGGCACCCTTCAGAACAAGGGCTGTAGCTCAGGGATAGTCAGAAGAAGTTGCACTTCCGAATCTGACCCCTGCCATGTCTCTGCAGTGCTGGAAGGACCCCATACTTGAAGCCCCTGAGCAGCTGCTGTTCCAATTAGTGTAAATAGCACTGAGCCAGATGGATCAGTAATCTTAATTCATCAGAAGGCAGTTATCTGTGTTACCATACAATGGACCCTCTGAATCCACAGGAGTTTGGTTATAGGACTCCCAGCAGAGGACAAAAAATGAGGATGATAGTGTCCCATATTATTACATGGTGGTGACGCACACACAGACACTTCAGCATGTCCACGTTCATGTCGCTGCCATTTTAAATATAGGAAGTGATGATCCACAGTTGCTTGAAACCGCAGATCTGGAGTCTGCGGATCAGGAGGGCCCCCAGTATGTTGGTGTTGCTCACCTTGGCACTCTCCAGGTGTGTTGGGCTACAGTCCTCACCCTCCCAAGCTGTTATGACAAATGGCCATGCTGGCTGGGGAAAATGGGAGTTGCAGTCCAGCATGTTTGAAGGGTGCTGAGGAAAGCTGTTATTGGGCATGAGCTGGTCAGAGCAAAGTGCTTTGGCATCCCAATGATTTGGCTTGCAAAGAAAAGTGATAATCTACTATTGGAAACAAGAGGATTTCAAAGCATTTAAGCTATCGCTGGAATCCTGCCTTCAATCAGGGCTTGAGGGGCAACATCCCCTGTGCCACAGACTAAACTCAGTGAATATTGCTTTGTAATTTGATGGATAGAGTGTTCCATTTACTAATTTTAATGTTTTTCTATACCCAATCTTTATAGTATAAACATATGTACAGTATACTGAATTTTCTATTCTTTTAATTGAACGTTTTTAATTTTTAAAATCAAATCTGTCTTATATTTTAAACATATGTATGCCTAATTTTCTATGTTTTTAATTAAATGTACCCCACCCTCTTGTGCTGGTCAATGACTGTAATAAAGATTTGTTCATTAAATATCCCTGTACAAGGGCAATGTGAAATGCCAGTACTTTTGGTGATGGGGCCAATTTATGTATTGATTAAAAAGTATAGATGAATATATTGGTACATTCACGGTCAACTGTCTTGAGCATTGTATTGAAAAAGCAGAGCATAAGCATTTCAAACAAAATAAATTCAACAAATTTAGGAGTGGACAGATTTTTTCATCTCCCCTTTCAAAATGTTACAGAACTTGGGGACACTCAAGTGAAGCCAATTGGTTCCAAGGTGACCAAGGGACAGTGCTTATAATTCACTCATCCAAAGAGCTAAACAACTGAATATAGGAGGGGACCAGTCAATGACTATTAGCCATGGAGCTTTCATGTTCAGAGGCAATATCCCAATGAACACCAGAGATTGGGAGCAAGCAACAGAAATGTGTCATTATATTCCTGCCCTACTTGTGGTCACCTAGAGTCACCTGGTTGGTTGTTCTTCTATGGGAGATATGAGCACTAGACAGGATGGTCTCTTGTCTGTACCAGTGAGATTCGTATGTTGTCACAGTCCAAATGGAAAGAACGACCAGAATGAGCAGGCATTTCACCTATGATAAAAGACAAAAATGTTTGAGGCTCCTCTGTTTTTTTAAAATGAAGGATATGAAATGATAGAGGTTCAGACAATGATGAGTGGCACAGAGATGCAGAATCATAATGGGAGGAGACCGTGTAGGCCATCTTGGCCAGTCCTGTGTTTGATGCAACAGATCCAGATGCAGAGCATCCTTACAAGATGGCTGCCTATTAACCTTGGCTCGAAACCTCCAGGGATGGGGAGTCCACCACTTAGTTAGGTCTTTGGTTCCATTGTTGGATTGCTCTTATTGACATAGAGTTTCTCCTAATGTTTAATCAAAACCAGCCCCTTGGGTCTATCCCTGTCCTAGGGGGTCTGTGTTGTTGTGTTTCTTGCCTTTTACTGAATATGTTTTCAGTGCTTTTAAAATTTGATTATAATGTTTCAGATGATTTCTTGTATGTTTTGATCGAGAGATGTGTTCTACCTGCACCTGTTTAGATTTTTGTAAAGTGCTTTTGTAAGCTTTGAGGGAAAGGGAAGTGGGTGATGATGATGATGATGACGATATTGACCTGAATCCTATTGGTTAGTCTAGACTACAGTAAATTCATTGACTCAGTTGTTGAATTGTGAATTAACACATAGATAAATCATACTGATGCAATTAATCTACTCTAATTGGCCATTGGGAGCAGCCTGTTTAAAAAGAGAAGACTCAACATGTTTATCTATCTACCTCTGTCTATATAAAATGTTTGGGTATGTTTCCTTTCCCAGTGTGCTGATTGGCCACTTAGGAAACATGCCCAACCAATCCCCTCCCTCCTCTCACTCCCTCAGCCAATCACCACCCATATGCAAATTCCCTCTCCACCTCACAATCCACTTCTGCCACTCAATATACACCTACACTCCCAGCCTCACAAGGGCCCCTCCCTCCTTTCAGTCCCTCAGCCACTCACCTCCCACATGTAAAACAATGCAGTATTTTTTCCTAAAATAATAGCATGTAACTGAACCACGTGAAAAACCAGATGCGTAAAACACTGAAATATTTTTCCTCACAATAATAGTGTGTAGCTGAACCATGTGAACCTTTCAAATCTACTACAATGGTGTATATTATGCCGGATACAGCTAGTATATTTATTTATTTCCAAAGGCCTCCTCTAAGACGAGAGTTTCTTTTAGGGCAGGCTGGGGAGCTTGGCTCATCTGATGTTCTGGACTTCTACTATCACTTATTATTGGCTACCAGGGCTGTAGCCTCTGAGAGCTGAAGTTCAAAACATCTGGAGGATCACACATTTCCTAGCTGGCATGGCCAATGGTAAGGGATTGTGGAAGATATTCTGGGGGTTCTCATCTATCTGCACTACTGGATCCACAAGACAGTCACCAAAGTACTTATGCCATGAAGTCTAAGTGTATCATGTGATTCCTTTGATGTAGCAGTGGACTGACAATACTGGGCTGGATGGACCTACACTCTGCCTTATTATTAGACAGTTTTGCACAATCTTCTGGCTGTTTATAAATTTGGCAATATCAGATTTGGGCTCGATTGAAACGTGGGTTGGCATCTCATTAGCGACAACCACAGGTGTCAGTTCACCATGCCTATGTTGTCTTCTTCTTTTTTTAAATCAGTGCAAAGGTTGGTATTTCTTCCACTCTCCACAACATCCAACCACCACCACCCCAACTCATGGTGGTGCTGCGACAGCCCCCCTCTACAGCCATTCCATTGCTGGTGAAGAGTGCGAGGATTGGAGATGCCTCTGACTGTGTTCCCTTAGATAGACACAGATCAATGACATCACTTGGTGAGACTTCTGGAAGATTCTAGTAGATCTCAGTGGAAGATGTCCTTGGTCTGCATATGGTTATGACAATGTAGCCAGACTCTTCTCCAATGCCTGTCCTCCACCAGCAATGAAATGCCCCTTGGGGGGATGAGTTTTGAGAGTGGTGACAAAGTAGCCATAGTAGAATCCCACATGGAGAACTCTGATGCTATACTCAACCATGTAGGGTCTTGGCCTTGGAATGGTTCTTGCCTGCTAATGGTCTTCTTACTCATGTTTTGCCAACGTCTGTGGTGATTACTTATACTGTACTATAAATGTTAGAGTATACAGTTGTGTTGAATTGTTTTAACTGTTTTGTTTTTATTGCATATGTAAATAATATTGTATGTTCCTAATTATGCACTTGTATTGCCTTAGGAAGGCTTGCCAGAAAGGCAGTGTTGAAATATTGGAAACAAATTAATAACAATAAAAAATAGAAACAAATCTCGGATCACTCGCAATCTGTGTGTTATACTCCAAGGAAGGTGGGCAAGCTGTAAGACAGGAATGGAGGATGTTAGGGTCCTTCAGATGTGGTTGGACAGCAACTCCCAGCTGCCCTGGCTAGCCCAGACCTGATGCTTTGGGCTTAAACTCCCATAAGCCCCAGCCAGGAAGGCTGATGGCAAGACATTGCTATTCAAAACATCTGGAAACCCCACAGTTCTCTGCCCTGCTCTAAACAGTGGGCAAATTTCACTGAAGGGAAACAAAGAATGGGATTTTCCCCCCTTCAGGTAAGTAGCTAACACACATTGGAAACTGTTCGGTGCAGTTAGATGTGTAAATAGCTATTGCTTAAAACAATTTGTAAGCCACTCTGATAGCCTTGTGGCTGAAGAGCGGGGTATAAATAACTAAATAAAATAAAAAATAACCCCTTTTTCTGTTTCAAGCACAGCAGTTCATCAGTACCAGAGCTTGGAAAAGTTACTTTTTGGACTACAACTCATTGAAACCCCAGTTAGCAGGGGGGCTGGGGGTTCTTGAAGTTGTACAAAAAGTAGCTTTCCCAAGCTGTGGTACAGATGAGCTATTGTTTTTTTTTTAATTAAAAATTAAAACATATGATAAAATAAAAGTAATACATTAAACATATAAAGAATATTATATACAGCAAAGCTATTCACTTGATGAAACAAATTTCTATAGTTTTTTCTTTTCAGCAAAACAATTACTATCAATTATTTATTCCTTAACTAATTCAATTATTTCATTGCTATATATATTATTCATATTAACCTAATCTTATTCCTATTTCTAATCCTACTTCCATCCATCGTTAAGAGGAATTAGTTCCTCAATAAAAATTAATAGATGTTTTTAGGAAAATCTCCTTTATCAATAAAGGAAAATGTAGTGAAACCAAGGATGAACAATGTAGGAATCATAATGTATATAAAGTGATCTAGTACAGATGAATTATTGAGTTTGAAACAGAAATAGGATTTGTTTAGCCACAGATGTATATTCTTCTTTCCTTCCTGCAGATTTTTTCCAGCCTTTGCTTAGAGCAGGGCAGGGAACTGTTGATTCCCCAGATGTTTTCTCTTGGAAGATGGTCTCTTCCAACTCTGCAATTCTATGATTCTATGTTTTGAATGGCAATGCCATACCATCAATCATTCTGCCTGGGGCTTATGGGAACTGAAGTCCTAAAAACTGAGAGGTCCAAGCATTCCTCCATCTTAACTAAGGGATATGAAATCAGGTAACTGTGCTGGATCAACAAAACAGAAATCGTAGGATAGGTCATCCGATAATACCTTTTTTATAGGCCAACCAATGTTCAAAGGCACCATGGAGTAATTCAGCATTCATTCATTCTATATAACATTGAGTGTTCAAATTAATTCATGTGAACTCTTCTAAATTGTTTTTACAACAACCCTGTAACATAGAGCAGTATTACCCCCTTGTAGTAGATGGTGGGCTGATGTTGAGATGGCTTTTGGCGAACCACTAACACATCCATAACTGAGGCAGTATTTGAATCACCTAGAAAGTAAGGTGCTTGGAATTCTCTGCCATAGAGCTCCAGGTTTGTAGTTCAGGAGATCTCTCTAGTAGAGATGTCAATGTTCTTCAACCAAATTAAAAACCCCAGGATTCCATAGGAGAGAGTTAAGGTTGTTAAAGTGGTACCAGACTGCTATAAATGAATAATGCACTCCTGGTTCACAGCTAATATTTTGCTACTAGTTCTCAAAGCAAAGAGCCACCATGTTATAGTGGTTTGAGTGTTGGGACTATGACTCTGGAGACTGGGGTTCAAATCCCTACTCAGCCATGGAAAACCCCTGGGTGACCTTGGACAAGTCATACTCTCTCAGCCTCAGAGGAAGGCAATGGTAAACCCCCTCTGAACACAAATCTTGCCAAGAAAACTCTGTTATATGTGAAGGCATAGTTGTTGGCCTGGTCCAGAATGTGGGGTTTGTATAATGTGAGTCCCTGTTGGAGATGATATGTAAATTAGTGTATTTGAATGGCTCATTCATGGGGGGAGATATGCAAGGAGGATTAGTGTCTGGCTAATGGTCCATTGTCTGCTGGAAATCCCCCTGTCCCTGGGTGAAGTTCATTTGCATGTGTTGAGTTTTGATTTTGGTGTTTTTCAGGACTGGTAGCCAAACTTTGTTTACTTTAAGGGTTTCTTCTTTCCTGCTGAAGTTTTTCCTGACAGAAAATCCAGCAGTAGCAGAACATGCTATAAACCAACCTGGACACAAAATGTTATTTAAAAACACCGAAATTCTGGACCAGGCCAACAACTATCATGTCAGAATGCACAGAGAAGCTATTGAAATCCACAAATACCTGGACAACTTCAACAGGAAAGAAGAAACCCTTAAATTAAACAAAGTTTGGCTACCAGTCCTGAAAAACACCAACATTAAAGCTCAACACATGCAAATGAACTTCACCCAGGGACAGGGGGACTTCCAGCAGACAATGGACCATTAGCCAAACACTAATCCCCCTTGCATATCTCTCCCCAGGAACGAGCCATTCAAATACACAAATTTACATATCCTCTCCAACAGGGGTTCACAGTATACAAACCCCACATACCCCCACCCAACCATTCTCTGAAGATGCCAGCCACAGATGCAGGCAAAACGTCAGGATTAAACCCTTCCAGAACACGGCCTCACAGCCCGGGAAAAAACCCACGGAAAACTCCTTAGGATCTCAATAAGTCAGAAATAACTTGATGGGCATACAACAAGTACCAAAGGTGTAATAATTTGTAACAAAGTTTTTTTTTTTTTTTAAAAAAGCATGACCCAAGTCACAAGCTATATGTGCTTGCTTCTCTGGCACAAGTGTGGTTATTCCGTTCCAGTCAGTACATAGACGTGGGACCTGTTCCAGTCATATTCTTCAAGGATACTCTGTTCTACCTCCCCTCTCAAGTCATGTTCACCAAGCAGACGGTGTTCCCTGACCATTGAACATCACCAGTGGTTTGAACATCACCAGTGGCTCATGCAGCTCTCTCCTCTCCCCTTTTTTGTATTTCTGCAACCAACTAACAGACTCTTGCTTCTTAAGCACCCAAATATATCAAAGAGATGTGCTAATCTTATATGTGCGGGGCATTGTTTTTGTTTTAAAATGGAGGCACACTCCAGCCCTTGATTCCCCTCTGCTGCCTGAAATGGTTCAGGCCCACACAAGAGACATGACATGGATCTTCTGGTTCTGCAGCCAGACACATAAGCTTTGCTCATGGTTTCCAGTATTCCTGTGTTCCTGCTATTGTATTTTCTTTGCCCTTTTAATTTTGTAGAGTCCCACTTCTCCAACACTGGCCTTTCCTTGTATGGTGTGGAACAGTGTAAAACACACTCCATGACCACATTGAAAGAATGTTGCATCCAAAGGACCAAATGGTTGCTATTATAACCAGTTCAGTAGGGCCTTTCAGTGCTGCTCACAGGCTATTGAACTGCCTTTCAAGAGAGACTAGTCCCCCCCCCCCACCTGCCAAGCAGTCCCTTTCTTTTTTCAGACAGGCATTTGATAATGGACTGCTGGAGGATTTGTGGTTTAATGAATATTGGTGTGTGTGGAAATTTTGTTGAGACATTTTTAAAAACTGCTTTAAAAAAATATTTTCACAGCAATCATATATCAAAACATACTTAAAAATAAAAATATCAGCAAACTTCCTCCCACAAATGAATTGAACTTGATCATCACATTATAACAGGCTTTCCTAAATTAAAAAAAAAACAATTTTTTTTGGTGTTACTCCACAACAATAATGCAATTTCGACTGGGCACCAGTCATGTTTAAAGTTAAACAAACATCTCTTATTTCAATCTGAGAACCATATTACTGCTTCCTCCCCCCATCACATCTTCCAAAAAGAGATTAACTCTTTCCAGTTTTCTCTAAAATCTGCTGTGATTTATTTTTAGTTCAACACATTAATCGATCCATTCTCACCATCTCACGTAGTTTAAATAGCCATTCACCTGTAGTTCGGACCTTGGCTTTTCCCCTAATTTTTAGCATAAATTATTCTCACTGTTGTGGTCATGTAAAGTATTAAAGTATTAATACTTTTACTTGTATTAGTACTTGTCACCCTAAAAACTAGCTAAAATGTACAAGGAAAGGAAAAGCTGATGTTGGAAATGTGAAGAAACAGATGGTTTGTTCTACCGTATGTGGTGGTCATATAAAGTGGCAAAAAAATCTGGACTAATATACATAAGGTGACAATGAAGATATTAAAAATAAATTTAGAACTAAAACCAGAACTAGACCTACCAATAAATATAATAGACAATGAGATCCCTAAAGAGTTGAGAGTATTAAAAACTGCTTTTTATTTAATTTAGCATTAATACTACTATTTCTGTATTTGTGTTTTACTAATGTATCTCTTTGTATATTTCTATTTGCATCTTTAAAAAAAATCTTCTTGTGAGCTGCCTCAAGCCCTAGATTTGGGAGAGAGGTGGGTTATAAAATAAAGCCTTGAAAATCCAGTACAAACCTGAATGCTGCTGTTTGGTTGGAAGAACGAAGACCAATCAGAAAACCTCTGTTCCTGCATCTCTCCAGTGTGGCCGTTATTGGTTGGTTGGCTATGTTCATTCGGACAGAAGAAGGGCGGGCCAATCAAAGTGCACTAGACCCTGGGCATATTAGCATGGCCATGGTGGTGCATCTTTGATTACATTCTGTTTGGATTATGGGGATACAGTCTGTATGAGACTGCCATTGGAAACATTTGGAGACTTCAGTGGATCCAAAGAGTAGACGAAGGCTGATTGCAGGGAGCATATAACAAAGGTTGATTTAAGTTGTTGGTGGTGAGGGCTGGAGTAGCTCTAAAAACAGCCCTCCATTGACATACATGTGAGCTATTCTTGGAATGGTGAACTAGAAGTGAAATAAAGGAATGAATAAACAATAATTAATATATAAAGTACAATAGACAGCAGCACAAAAATCCTCAGATATGAAGCCAACTGCAGGGAAACAAACAGCCTGATTCCATGCATGATTTACTCAGTTGCTTAAGTAACACACAAAATGTTAATTATAACAAAAACAACAACCCGTTGTAACCCATTGTAGTAAGGGACACACTAGAATACTGCAAAGCTGAGTGGTAGGGTATATCCTCAGAGCTACACAGAAAAACAGCCTTTGGGACAGCAGCACGTTCTGCGAGGATCTAAAGTGCATTCTGTTCTATGTCAACCACAAAGCATTCTGAAATCACCCATGTCTACTCAAAAGTAAAAGGGAGAAGTCATACTTGTAAAGAAATCCTGTTCTATGTGGAAGTAAGAAAACCTAGATTATTCAGGGGAAAGCATAGGCAGCACAGCAAGGTTGGAGAACATCCATATTCCACCTTCTTTTGTGTATAAGAAGGATAATAATTCAAAAGGCCAAAGAAAAACACTCCTTTGAGGCTACATTTTTCTTCCTGTTCCACCAACATCCTACATGGCACAGTGAAAGAAACCTAATCAAGGGCTCTTAAGATCATGAGTGCAAGATGGTTGGGGCAGGAATCCACGCCTTCCAGGCAGAAATCCATATTCACTCACCCATTGTTGTTGTTGTTGTTGTTGTTGTGTTTCTTCAAGTTGTTTCCAGCTTATGGCGACCCTAAGGCAACCCTACAAATTACCACGTATTACATATACCTTGTATTACAGGGTTTTCTGAGGTTGAGAGGGTATGACTTGCTCAAGGTCACCCAGTAGGTTTTCATGGCCAAGCAGGGATTCTACACCTGGTCTCCAGAGTCATAGTCTAACACACAAACTACTATGCCACCCATTACACAGCCAGAAATCCATTCATGCCCAGGAAAAAATCCCCACACTCACACACCCTGCCACTTCTTCACACAAATAGACACACACATATCCAGCTCCCCTAGGGACATAAATAGATCCACCCACTCCTACAGAAAAACACACACACAAAGAAACTGACCCCACACATTTCAGCTTCTACTGATCCTTTCTGTCTGATTCTCTCTCAGTCTCCTGGAGACACTCATTACTGCTTCTCTCTTATTTTTTTTAAAAAAGCTTTGTTGGGATTGACTATGGACAGGCTGAGGGGTTGCCCACTTCACAAAATAAAATGTGAGTCCTGGAAAGTTGCAGGAGACCCCAATAGATCCATTTACAGAAGTCAAGACTGCAATTCCTCACCAATACCCTTCCCTACTCTCTATTCTATCATTGGAATTCAGCTGGGTTCACTGGAGGAATATATTGGGAATGCTCAGTTGTCATGTACAGACAGAGGGATGTTTTGAGTATGGCCATCCACTAGATAGACCCAGCAGTCCACCCAGGAAGCAATGGAAGCCTCAGGAGATTCAAGAAGTTACTGGGGAAGAAGAGGAATTGAACTACAGTAGAACCCCCGCATCCACTGATTGATTATCCACTGATTGAATTATCCATGGGAAACAAAACAGCATACCAACCATAGAGTCTTCCTAGAAAATGTGTCCTCTCTAAGCATTTTCTAGATCCTCTAAGGCAACTCTATGGTATTTTAAACCGGAAGTCTCATTATTTTCAATGGCATTCACTATTATCCATGGTTTTTACTATCCCCCCCCCAACCAATCCCCAGCGGATAAGGGGGTCCTACTGTACACTTTCCCCTTCACCACTGGACACTTAACCACTGAGAGGGCTGGATCAATTGCTCCTATTGTATCACTGAAAATCTGGCAGTACACACAATTGCCCTATTAAAACAGCTTCTTTCCATTTTTAGTCACAATTCAAAGCATTAGCAATAAAATCACTTTACAGTTTGGATCCAAACTATCTGAAATTCAGTGTCTCCTCATATAAGCCTGCCTGAGGTGTGAGCTTTTCTGGGGAAGTCTTTCTTTTGGCTCCACCACCTTCACCGGTATGTTTTGCGAGGACCTGAGAGAGGGCCTTTGTGGTGGCAACTCCCAGACTGTGGAACTCTCTCCTGAAGGAAACTAGCTTTGTACTTTCTCTACTATCATTTCCATCAAAGAAAGATCTTCTTTAGGTAGGCATTTGACCCTGTTTCATGCAGGAAAGTATTTTAATGGAGGGTGTTATATGTTTTCCTCATTTCTTAGAATCATAGAATCATGAAGTTGGAAGAGACTACAAAGGCCATCTAGTCCACCCTCTGCCCTGCAGGAATACACAATCAAAGCATGCCTGACAGATGGCCATCCAGCCTGTTTAAAAACCTCCAAAGAAAAAGACTTCAGCACACTCCAAGGCAGTGCATTCCACTGCCGAACAGCTTAGTTTCAGGAAGTTCCTCATAATGTTTAGGTGGAATCTCTTTTCCTGTAGTTTGAGTCCATTGCTCCGTGTCCTAGGACATTATCGGATAGGGCCAAAATGCCCCGTTTCTGTCCCGCCACCTCCTATCCTGTTCCTGCAAAGGAATGGAGGCAAATGTTCACACACTTACCTCCATTCTGCTCCAGGAACGGGTTCCCTGCCTCCTTGCCTGGCTGGCCGTAAATGCAGCTGTCATAAGGCTGCTTTTATGACTGGCCAGGGGAAATCCTGCTCGTTCTCGCAAGAGAATGAGCGGGAGGGAAATTTAAAATACCACCCCCAGCTGTCAAATCAAAAAATAAAAGGCAAATCTATCTATCTATCTATCTATCTATCTATCTATCTATCTATCTATCTATGTGTGTGTGTGTGTGTGTGTATATATATATATATATATATATATATATATTTAAAAAGCAACCCATGGAGGGGGGGAGAAGGGTGCCACTTACCTTGATGTCCAGATTGTGGCAGGAAGTGATTGCCACGGAGCTCCTCCCCCATGCCAGTCATCGCAGAACAGGGATGGGGATCTGTTTCCCACGTCTTTGATGCTGTGACAGGCATGGAAGAAAATGGAAAAGATATTTCATTGTGAATAGAATACCCTGGGAGCAGAATGGAGGCAGGACGGGAACATCATGGAGGAGCTTGACGTCATCTGAAAGGGAGCCCCTTTCTCGCCACTGTTCCGTTCTTGCCCTGGGGCGTCTGATAATCTCCCTAGTCTCTGGAGCAGCAGAAAACAAGCTTGCTCCATCCTCAGTATGACATCCCTTCAAATATGCTATGTTTTAAATGTTTTTAAAAGGCTTTAAAATTTAGTGCTTTTTACATTAGGATAGCTTAGCTTTTAAAAAAAATATTTAAAAATATAATTGACTTTAGCTGTGGTCTTTTCTTAGCCTATGTTGTAAGCGGCCTTGGGTTCTGCATTGGGAGAAAGGCAGGATGAAAAGAAAAGAATTAATATAGTTCCCAGAGTATGACCTGCAGTAACAAATGTGGAAATGTTCCTATTCAGAGTTGCAGCAGGCCAGCCAGCCATATCCTTTCCCAGGATGCTCCATTCCATTTCTTCTCCCCAAATTTTCCATATCAGTACTCTGCTGAACAGTGTGAGCATTCACATACCCTCCTACTGTTCCAATTTGTCAGGGGCATTCCCAAATAATCCTGCCATCCCACTTTTTCCAGCTGTTTTAAAAATGTCTCTGTTTCTTCCTCTTCTTTCCACATTCCCACTTAGTTCTCAGCTTACTTCAGTTGCTGCAAACTGAGTATAAAGTGCAAAAGTCATTTTCACTGAATTCACTCAGCAGGGAGTAGAAGAGGGGGCAGAATCTTGCCTGCCCTTCCCAGTAGACTCAGGTCAGAGCAAACTGCTGCAGCCTTTCTTAGCTTCTGTGTTCTTCCTCAATAATAACCTTTGCCAATTTGATCACACTTATGTTCCTTGGTCACCTGTGTCCCAGTTTTCATCTGTGAAATATTGGTGGATATGCATTCAAAGCCAATGCCCAGTCCACATTGGTCGATTTATTGTTTATTCCTACTCACTTAGGCTACCCACCCTCACTTTATTTTATTTACTTATTTATTGGTCTTTCTGCAAACTTCCTTGAATGTGTTTAGTATCATTTTGGCTACATAAGGATGTATACATGAAGAATGGGTATGATCCTAGCGTGTAGGATTTGCTGTTCTCTAGGTACAGGGACTTTGGAGGATGTCTCTTTCTATATTAACATGTCCAGCACTACAGCTCCTGCATGGAAGATGGGTTATAATTATACCCACTGAAATCAATGACCCCTGGCCTGGTCACATCTTAAAGCCCATTGGTTTCAATGGTCCTGGCTCTAAGTGAGACTAAATCGGAATCCAACCCAGTATGTCTACAGGGTGGTGATGGCATCATCATTTCTGGAGGGCCATATGATTCTTATCCCAAGTAGAGGTAAAGATACATATATACATATGTGGTGGGAATATTGTAAGGTACATAATTTTTGGCAAGAAATAACTAAATAAATAAACAAACGGTATAATAGGGAAAACTCTGGAATTAAATATGGTGTGACTCTAAATGTAAGAAATCTGGGATTGGGTAAGGCTGATGAGTATTTGGTAAAACAAATGTTGAGGGCAGTTCATGCAACTATAGCTTTTGGATGGAAAGAAGAACCAAATTTGGATAAATGGCAATATTATGTTTCAGAATATATAATGTTTGATTTTATATTAGAAAGAAGAATGGGGTATATGAGAAAACTGAAAGGAGGAGAGTGGCTAAAGAAATGGAATAAACTAATAGAAATAATTAAAGAAGAGGAGGGGTACAAAATTATAAAAGATACAATTAATATGATTCTCCACATCAAAGGCAAGGGATTTTGAATAAATAACAACTTCTTCCCTTGGAGGGAGGGAGTGGGAGGAGGGAAGGGCTACAGTGGAAGAAATATTATTTATGTTATTGGGATAATCAACTGGATAGATATATATTAGCATTATCTGTTAGCACTAATGGTTTTGTGTTACGTTAGGGGTACATTATATGTATGTTTGTAAAAATAATGTTGGTTAACAATCCCAAAAATTCAATAAAAGTTAAAAATATTTTTTAAAAATATGATTCTTATCCTTGCTTCAACTGAAGCAATTCCTGAAGTTGCCATGAAAGGGGTGGGGGTGGGGCTTTGGGGAATCCCACTCCTGATTCTTTTGAGACACAGTGGTAGCATCGGAAAGCACAGAGCAAAACAAAAATAAGGTTTTTTTGTTGCCATTTTCCTGATGTTTCCTTGCCATTCTTTGCTGCCTCAAAAAAACCCTGCTTCACGAAGACTGTTCACAATGTATGAATCTCATATATTTAAATTCCTTAGCAAAAATTTAGCTAATACAGCCTGTCAAGCAAAGCAGAACCAGCATGAATCAAAATTGAAGGTTGATCCTCCCTGCCTAAGAAGGCACTGCTCATATCCACAACTAGCAGGTGATATTAATTTGGAACTATTAGGGAAGCATTGACTGCCTGGTTTAGGAAGCCATTAACATGAGACTACAACCCAGAATTCTTTGCATCCTTCCAATGGTACCCCAATTGGGAGTTTCATCTATAATATTCAAGAAGTTGGCCCCAGTTCTACAGTGGGTGAGACCTCCAACAACCATGTCTTGGGTACATCATTTCTTTTATGCCAGAGGAGGGCAGCCTATGAGCTTACGGTACATGAAGCCCTTGGTCTAATTTTGAAAGCCTTCTGCCAGTGATCATGTGAGACCTCTGGCAAGAGAGATCTGTCCCTTCCCTGCCAGCCTTCTGGACAGAAAGGAAAAAAGGGAATGGCCAACAAAGATCTTACCACCCATTCATTTTGGGCTACACTTTGCCCATTGCTAATTCCCCACCATCCCTACCATCCAGGCCTCTGACAGATGATCTGCAAGGGAATGTGTTGCTTACCAGAATGAAGGTTGCTTTCCCTTGTTTTCTGCAGTGCTGTGGTTGGGCCCAATCAACCTCCAGTCCTAACAGCGTTCCATCTTATGGAATGAATGAAAATGATGGCCACATTTCTCTTGCACCAATCTTCATACAAGAAAGTGTGACAGATCGCATACCCTGCAATATTTCACAGATGAAAACTGGGATGTGTGTAGCCAATCAATAGCAGAGTGTGTTCAAGATAGCAAAAGTCATTAATGACAGAAGAACACACAAGCTATGAGGTGCTGTAGCAGTTTGCCTTTGCTTGAGCCTACTGGGAAGGGCAAGATTCCACTCCCTTCTCTCCTCTCCACTCTGCTCAATTAACTGAATGAGAACGACTTTTGCACTTTGAACTCAGATTGTAGCAATAGAAGTAAGCTGAGTACAAAGGGGGAATGTGGTAGGGGAGAGTTAAATTGGGACGTTTTAAAAGCAGCTGAAAAAAGTAGGACAACTGGACTAATCAGGACTGACCCTGTTGAACTGGAGCAATTGGAAGGTATGAGATAGACCGTTAAGACAGAGTGATAGGAAAGTAAGCATCTTCCAGAGGACAGTCAGTCAGTCAGTCCGTGAGTCACCTAATCATTTGGTCAATCAAAGTTCACCAAAAAAGGGGGGTTGGGGATCTGTGGCTCCCTCTGCTCTTCCCTCATTCTCTAAGTTCCAAAAAGTTGCAGGATAGCAGCATCCAGTTCTTGTTTTGCCCTGTTGGAAAGCACACTACTCTCAAGACATCAAATGACCCATGAAGAATGGATGCTGATGGCATCTTGGATGGGGCCCCTGAAAGCCATGGGAGGATCAGATAAGGATCTGGAGGCACTAGCAGTGGGAGGAAAAAGCCAGAGGCTTGGAAAGCCAAAGCTAAGAACTTGGATGGGCCCTTCTTGTGTATGTACCCATAAATGTGCAGTGTGCCATGGATTAGTTGCACAAGCAATGCATGCCATCACTGGTACAATTGCAGTATCATTGTCAATACAGTGGGCCCTCTAGATCAGTTCCAGGAAATGATCCACAGAGGATCAGTTCCAGGAAACCCCCCCCCACCACCAATGACAAAAACACAGATGGTCTCATTTCATATTATTAAATGGTGGTGACATGTATATAGGTGCTTGAGTGCATCCACACTCATGTTGCCACCATTTTAAGTATAGGATGTGACGATCCACAGTCACTTGAAATTGCGGATCTAGAGTCCATGGATCGGGAGGGCCTGCTGCACCGACATCAGCATTAACTTGACTAAAGATAACATAACTTCTCTCCTTGCATCTGTTAGGAGTGCTTTGATTGGGTATTCCTGCATGGCAGGGGATTGGATTAGATGGACCTTGTGGTCGCTTCCAACTCTATGATTCTATAATTTTATAATGGGGCTTAAGTTTGTGATGGGATTGGCAAGAAACTTGTGACCATTTTCAGTTCCACTACTGATTTCAGTTTTTAATTACTACAGTAGTTACATTTATATCCTGTTTTCTCCCAAAGAGCTCATGGCAGTATACCTGGGGTTTCTTCCTCCACACTTTCTCCTGAAAACAACAACCCTGTGAGCAGTGGTGACTGGTGACTTCTGTGTCAGTGGGGCAGTCAATCTGCTCTGGGCTTTAGTCTGAACTTTGAAGGACCTCTCTAAGGTGATGAATCTATTTTGGCAGAGAGGGTAAAGCACTATGCATAGCTCTTTTAAAGTTTGAAAAACAGTTTGGGTCTGCCTCAAGTTGCTGCAGAATGTCATGTTGCTCGAATTTTAAACTTAGCATTTTCCCAGCACACAACAGACAACACAGCTGCTTTAAACGATGACTGACAATTAACTTAACAGCTGAGAGCAGATTTGCTGCTCCACTGGCATGGGAGCCACGAGCCACTGCTGGCTGGGAATTAGGTCAGGCTGAGAGCAAGTGATTGGCCCAAAGTTACTCAGTGAGTAAGGACTGGGATATGGATCTCTCAGCTGCCAATCCAATACAGGACGACCCCTGTATCATACTATATCCATGGGGGATATGTTCCAAAGGCCCCTGTGGATATCTAAAAATGTTGATAATAGCAAATCCTATGTTTTGGCTATACTTGGGCTGGAAGCATACCATAGAATAGCACTGGAGGACCTAAAGAGGCCCTCAAACACTTCCAGGGGGTAATTTTTTTGGAGTGCAGGAAAGTGAAACTGTAGCTATCAAGTCTGCGGATAAGAGGGCATAACTGTATTCTAACCACTATACCACATTGGCTGTTTAGTTATTACTGAGTGACCCTATGAATATAGTTGTGGTGTAAAGGCAAACCAAAACCAATATTTAACTGCAGATGTTGCTGCTGTAGTTAAACAGTGCAACCAGATGTTTTGGGATTCCAGCTTTCATCAGCCCCAGCTCTAATGGCCAATGGTGATGAGTTGATGAAGGCTGTGGTTTAAAAGCATGCTACTCAAAGTAGTGGTCCATGGGCCGGTGCCAGTCTACAAGCTATTGACTGCTGGTCTGTGGTGAGTTTCCAGGAAAGAAAGAAACAAGTGTAGCCAATGGGTACAAAAATGCTGCCAATCGGTGGCACACTGGGGGTGGGGGAAACCCTCCTGGTTCCTCACACTGGATAGTTTAAGAGGTACTAATTTAGAGGACCACAGGCTCCCAATCACAGGATATCATCTTTGATTTGGTCAGCAGTTGCTAAATATTTAGGAAACCTGAGAGGACCTCAATTTTGGTCAAAGCATTCTGGGAAATCTGGCCATGTGGCAATAATGACAGTGACTAATATTTTGAAGGCAGAAGAGTGAAAATGATGCAATTTCTTCTCCCCCCCCAACCCCCCCCCAAATAAAATGAAACAAAATGAAATGAAGGCACTGGGAGTTGCCACTTTATATTTCAATGTGCTGGGCAAAAAAGATCCTCAACAGAGATGGGAGACTTGGTCAATTTTGTCATGAACTTGGTACAAGGTTGTCAGAATCACCTTTCTCTTCCTGCTTCTATTCCTTTTCCACCACACCACCTCCATCTATCACTCCTGTTCCAGTGATTTTAAGCTCTGTGGAGTTTAGAATGGAAGCACTCTTATGTAATTCTTTATCGGCTTTCATTAAAAAAAGAAAGAAAAAGCAGAAAAGGAAGAAATCCCCTATGATCTCCCTCCCTCCCTCCCTCACACACCATGTTCTTGTTTTCCCCCCTAAAAAAAGCACACACATGCACCACATCCATCCAGCCATTCAGATAATTCCTGCTTTCATCTGGCCTCCTTTCCTTCATCCTCGTGTCTTCCCCATTCATGTTTCCCCACTTTCTCCTCCATTCACTTCCCCCCTCCTCAATCTGTCTCACGTTTTTCATTCATCCCCTTTTGGGCTTTGCTGCTCACCCCACCCACTGATAAGCTGGGTAAGCTGAGGGAGATGTACATGTGGAGGAATGCAAAACCAGCCCAGAAACATGTGCTTGTGTGCAGGGGGGATGGGGGGAAGCGCACAGAGAGGGGATTTCCTGTTGCAGTGGGTGCTGATGACACCCCCTCCTCAAAAAAAAAAAAAAAAAAAAGGATACCACACACTCCCTTTAAGGTTTAGGATGTGTGGATATGGATTTTTGAACATTTGAGCAGCCCTCGTGGGGGATGCACAAGGGGAGGGAGAGAATGGAGAAGCCAGCCTCAGCCTCCAAAAACGTGACCAGCCTGTCTGTATCTGAGGATGCAGCTAACAGCCTGAGGTAGAGAGTGGAGGCACACGTGGGGAGCTAAAAATAAAACCATCCCAACCCCCGCTCAGTTGGCTGGGGGGCACAGGGAGCTAAAAATACTTGGCATGCCATGAGAGCTACTGCGCTTCCCTCCTGTGTATGCTGACCTGTGCAGGGCCCTGCTGCAGCTTTTAATAGTCAGGGGGGAAAAAAAGCAAGAAAGGGAAGGAAAAAAGACAGAGGGAATTTCAGCTAAGAAAGGCACTCCCCCCCCCCGCCATGGCAAACTTCAACAGCCCAAATCTCCTTCAGGAGAAAAAACAACAACCAGGACTCATATTTATCAATGGCTTTCTGATCTGCCTTGTTTCTCAGACTGGGGCCTGTGAGCAGGTTTTCAGCATAAAGAGAAAGTGGGGTCTTGTGGTCAGAGCTGCTAGGGGAGGAGTGGGGTTTTAATTAGGTATTTATACCCCACCCTTCAGCCAATTGAAGACATGGCTGGGGAGGGTGCGGTCCTTCACATTTCGTTGGGGTGCGGCCCCCAGCATTCCTCACCGTGTTGGCTAGGGCTGATGGGAGCTGCAGGGCCAACGACATGGGTGGGCTTGCACATTTGCCCACCCCTAGTTTAAGGGGAAGGGAGAAGATGCAAAATGGGCTGCTGCAGGCTGAATGGTTGTGTAAAAGAGGGGATTCTTAGCCGTTGTAGCAGTACCTACTGAAATCCCCTTATTTGCTACACAAGCATTAAAGGTTTTGCACTAGCTTGGCTGTTTTAGGTCCAGGAGAGGCCTTTTCCCAAGGGCTTCTGGGTCACTTCCTGTTGGGGAAAAGGCTTCCCAAGGCCTAAAACAATCCAGGGGACCCTCAAAATATTGGCAAAAATGTCCCCCTCACTTCCCAGGGTCTTTTTGTGGCAAAAATTCCCCTCCCAGAACCATCAAAATGGCACTTGTACACCATTCTGTTATAACCCTCCCATTAAAGGTACAGGAACTCAGTTCTTTTTTGCTGGTGTTTTGTGGGTTCAGATTTCTGTTCTGTTTTGGAACCCTTATTGGATGGGTGGTCCTGGGCCAGTTGTTAGCTCTGAGACAAACTTACTTAAGTGGGCTATTGCGAGATTAAAATGGAGGGCAGGAAGACTCTATATGACTAGGGGAAAAAAGTTATTAGTATTGATATGCAGTACCTTAAAAAAATCCAATATGGTAGCTTACACTAGGAGGATAAAGTAGGAGAATGGAGAACCATATGCACCACTTAAATTTTACAAACAAACAAAAGTTATTAATAAATAAATGTTACTAACAAATAAATAAATGTAAGTGAACAAGTGGAACGGTAAAGGAATGCTGATTAAGAATGACGGAAAGAACAGAAAGGGGAAAACAAGGAACAGAACCTTGGAAACATTAATTTTTCAGATGACAACTCCCAGAATTCCTTGCCAACATGGACAGATGCATGGATGAAGTGGGCTGCAGTCCTTGAGAAATTATGCCAATGGAAATATGTTTGTCATGAAGGTGCCACTAGACTGGTTGTTTTGGTTTTGACATGCCTAACATGGCTGCATCACCAAAAATTATCTGAAGAGTTCGCAGTGTGGCCAACTGGTAAAGAAAGCTGGTCTGTCTGCTTCTGTGCATACAACAACAATTTTATCTGCAGAATCAGCAAGTTTTTGGGGTGTGTGTGTGTGTGTGTTGATCTTTGTAATGTTCAAATAAAGATTTTAATCTGATAATACCTAGAGACCACTGCTGAATAAAAGGAGCAGTGATTGGTTAAAAGGCTGGCAGGACTGGTTCTCAATTACAGCCCCCCCCAAAAAAAGAAAGAAAGAAAGAAAGAAAAAAGAAAAAAAAAGAAAGGAGGGGGGGTCTGATTTATATTGAATTTGTTGTGACAATTTGTATGTAGAGATATAAATTTGGAAATAATTATAATTATTATAATTTAAAATTTAAAAATAAGCTAGCGTGGTATAGTGGTTTGGGTACTGGACTAAGGTATTGTCTAGAGAGTGAAAAAACTCCTCATAGAATTCAAGGAGAATACCATTTGACCCAATGAGATCCCATGGTCATTTGCCATTTTCAGAAGGAGGGGGGGCAAAACTCCAAAAACTGCGCAGGAAATGTGCATTACCTCCCATTTGGAAAACCAATTCACAGCACAGCGCATTCCCGCATAAGAGCAGAAGTGGAAAGCTAATTGGTCGGACGTGCACAGGGGGCAGGCTTGCTGGGAATGACGTAGCTGGAAGCGCCATTTTGGAGTTTCATGGTATTGATTGTGTACATTTTTGCTACACTGATGTGACCAAACAGCTTTTTAAAGTGGAAGGTTGCACATGCGCGCCTTAGGTTTACAGTTAAAAAAAATACTATGCAGCAGGGACAACTTGTGGAGAATAATAATGCAAGTAATTTACTCCCAGCCACCATCTTGATTTGCAGGCATGGCTGAATGTGAACTTCAAACACAAATAGCTTTGCATACCAGTGATTTTGCCAAAAAAACTGTGGAGACAAATGAACGCTGCAGTAAATTTGTGTTAATGCACAGCAATCCACATTATATCTTCTTGTCTAGACAAGCCCCAAGACTCTGGAGACCAGGGTTCAAATCCCTGCATGACCATGAAAACCCACTGGGTGACCTTGGGCAACTCACACTCAGCCTCAGAGGAAGGTAAAGGCAAACCTCCTCTGAACAAACTTTGTCAAGAAAACCCCATGATAGGTTTGCCATAGGTTTGCCATAAGTTGGAAACAACTTGGAGCACACAACAACAAATGTCTTTAAGTGTGTGAAAAATGTCTAAGTGTGTATAACACACATGCTGCTGTTTAGTTAAATACAGACACGCACACACATACATATATTATGTAAAAATAAAGACTGGCATTCTGCTTGGGACTTATGTCTTCATAAACGGTCTTATATGTGCACAAAATTGAATTGAGTAGTTTTTCAACGCCCACCCTAGGGGTGGCTGTGAATTACAATGTACAAGTGTCTCTTGCACAGTGGTAGCCAGTGGAGTGACTGATGTACCTTCGCCCAATGTGCAACGGGCACTGATGTGCATTTGGGTGCTCCTCAGTGTGCATCCAGACACCAGTTAGGAAGTGCCAGAGCAAAACAGGAGCACTTAATGTACATCAGAAGTTCCTGATGCAAATCAGAAGTGACTAATGTGCATCAGAGCACTCTTCCTGGTGCCCAGTTGCACATTTTTGCAATTCACTAACAGTGTTTTCATTGCATTCCTGCAACATAGCTATGGATTTGTAAGCATAGACTGTGATGGACAAGCTGGAGCGTGTCCAGAGGAGGACAACCAAAATGGTGGGAGGTCTGGAAGCCATGCACTATGGGGAGTGGCTTAGGGAGCTGGGTATGTTTAGCCCGGAGAAGAGAAGGTTAAGAGGAGACATGATAGCCATGTTTAAATATTTGAAAGGATGTCATACTGAGAATGGAGTAAGCTTGTTTTCTGCTGCTCCAGAAACTAGGACACGAAGCAAGGGACTCAAACTGCAGGAAAAGAGATTCCATCTAAACATTAGGGAGAACTTCCTGACAGTAAAAGCTGTTCGACAGTGGAATATGCTGCCTCAGAGTGTGGTGGAGTCCCCTTCCTTGGAAGTGTTTAAACAGAGGCTGGATGTCTGTCTGTCGGTAATGCTTTGACTGTGTATTCCTGCAGGGCAGGGGGTTGGACTGGATGGCCCTTGTGGTCTCTTCCAACTCTATGATTCTATGATGAAGGATCATGGCCAGAATATTTATATGCTGCCCTGTATCTAAATATCTCAGTTAGAGCAGGGAAATTGCACAGAGGAAAGGGTTAAAGTTGTACATCTGTTCTGATTAAACTCAGCACTTTATACATAAACAAAGAGGAAGAAAAATGCATAAAACAGGGAAATCCAATTACCAATTTCCTCATGCCACATATTATGGCCTTCTTTAGTCCTGAAGTATTTGTTGTAAGTTTACTTTGCTCATTATCCTGTACTTTCACCAGCCCACCAGAGGCAGTGGACATTTGGGCTGGGGATGATGGGATTTGTTGTACATATGAAGAGCACCAAGTTGGGGAAAACTGATATAGGGGACTATGAGGAAGTAAGGCTGCAATGAACAGGGGGCGTGGTATGTTACTTGGAAAAAATCTTTTTGGACAACAGCCTCCAGAATCCTCAAGCCAATGGCCATGCTGACTGGAGAGCTCTGAAAGCCAATAACTTTCCCAAGCTGTGTCTGGTATTTACTCGGGTAAACATGCCAACTTAGTAACCACAGAGAATTTTACCACCTGAACTTCACTGAGTTGCACTCTGGTGGCATTATATATAATTTCATTCTTATTAACTTGGAGAGGATGTATGCATGCATCTTCTTAACTTTGTCAGGACTGCCTCTCTCATGTTCAGGCCTCTCTCTCACCCTCTCTTTACTAGTTATTTTTGAGACTGAGAGGAGTCTATTTTTGAGACTCTCCTCTAAGACAAGTTTTTAAACATTAAGGCATGTAGTTCTTGGTAGCTGCCTCTCTAGCTGCAATATTCCTTCCCCTTGGCGATACGTCTCTGTCTGATCCTGGGTCTTTTCTGCCCTGCAAGATCTTTTCTGACCTGAGTTCTAGAGGACAGGTGTCTGTTGCTAATAGGAGAGTTGGCATGGGAATTTTTATCCTTTCTTAGTTTTACCATCATTTTGGCATTTCATGTACTAGGTTCTGAGACTGATTCAGTGCTTGAAAGTAACTCACAATTACAATTTACAACTGTAATTATAAGGGAGGTAAATCGCAATTAAAACTGAAGTCGGCAAAAAACAACAACTAAAAATCCAATAGCTAAATGTTGAGCCTGTTAACTGCAAAAGCTGGACAACATAAAACAGGGTTAAGAATAAGCAGCACAGTAATAATAGAATCATAGTCATAAGTTGGAAGAGACCACAAGGGCCATGCAGCCTAACCCTCTGCCGTGCAGAAGCACACGATCAAAGCACTCCTGACCGATGGCCATCCAGCCTCTGTTTGAACACGTCCAAAGGAGACTCCACCACACTCTAAGGTAGTGTCAAACACCACTGTCAAACAGCTCTTAAAGTCAGGAAGGTCTTCCTAATGTTTAAGTGGAATCTCTTTTCCTGTAGTTTGAATCCATTGCTCTGGGTCTAGTCTCTGGAGCAGCAGAAAACAAGCTTGCTCCACCCTCAATATGACATCCTTTCAAATATTTAAACATGGCTATCATGTCATCTCTTAACCTTCTCTTCTCTAGGTTAAATAAACCCAGCTCCCTAAGCCACTCCTCATGAGGCATGGGTTTCAGACCTTTTACCATTTTGGCTGTCCTCCTCTGGACATAGAATCATAGAATCAACATGTTCCACCTTATTAATATCCTTCCTGAATTGCGGTGCCCAGAACTGGACACAGTATTCCAGGTGAAGTCTGACCAAAGCAGAATAGAGTGGCACTATGACTTCCCTCGATCTAGACACTATGCTCCCAGTGATGCAGCCTAGAACTGCATTGGTTTTTTTTTGGCTGCCACATCCTACTGTTGATTCATGTTCAGCTTGGGGTCTACTAAGACTCCTAGATCCCTTTTGTATGTACTGTTGTCAAGCCAGGTGTCCCCCATCCTATATATGTGTATTTCATTTTTACTACCTAAGTGTAGTACCTTACATTCCTTCCTGTTGAAATTCATTTTCTTAGTTTTGACCCAGTTTTCTAGGAGTATCTTGCCTAATTTAATTGCACAGTGTTAAAAAGATACATTTTACTCTCCTCTGAAAAAAGAGGAAAAAAGAGGAGCACTGGCCGAACTTCCAGGCTGAGGGAGTTCCAAGAAACAGGGGTCACCACGGAAAAAGCACCATTCCTTATGGCTGACAGCCCAGTACATACAGCTGATAGTACCTGGAATGGAACTTTATAGGGAACTCTTAATGCTCAAACCTTGCTAACCCAAGATCAATAGTAGGGATGGTGAGCTTCTGACCTTGAAATTGTTGGGCTACATCTCCTGTAAACTCTGGCGACTACTAATGCTGGCTAACACTGATGAGATCAGGAATCTAGTGGTAACATGAGGGCCACAAGTTCTCCACTTGTGATGAATCCAGTGCCCTCCAAATCCTTTAGCTTCCAAAAGCAATGTGCTGCAGTTCCCATAACTCTCACACAGCATGACTTTTTGGCTGGGGAGGATTGGAACTGTAGTATAATCAGTTGGAGGGATCTTTTGGCCAAATAAGTCTGGTAAAATTGCCTGGCCAAATTAATTGACTTGCAATGCAAATGTGAATACTGCAGGGTATGCTTCTTTTGATAGATACATATAAACAGATGGCAAGTCCTCTTCTCCCAAGAAAGTTCTAGGTTTAAAATATTATCCAAAATTGTTCTTTGAAATCTTCCAATCATTCTGATTGCAAGAATATTCAATTTATTTAACTGATTTAATTTAATATGTCAGTTTCAAGAACTTGTGTGTTATATCTCTGGGTTCTACCCCATCCCCCAAATAAGTTTTGCTATATCTTTGAGTGCTAACTCTATCCCCCAAATATGTCCAGAACTTTGGATAGCTCCTTTAAAGTCCAGAATAAAACCTGGAGCAGATTTACCACCCCACTGACATGGAAGCCAACATGTAACCACTGCAAGCTGGATTTCCTGGGACTTTCTATCTGTTCCTCATAGTTTGTGCTATTTATTTATTTATTTATTGGATTTATATCCCGTCTTTCTCCCAAGATGGGATTCAAGGAACATATCTTGCTACATTTACTTTTTATCCCAACTGTCAAGGCCAAATGATAATTTCACTGAACTGTGAAGCTGTGACAAAGGATAACTAAGGATGTTACTATTATGACCTACAGAAAAGTAGTTAATTCTAGACAGAGTCAGCCCAAAAGATTTGACTGCCCTGAGGCAAACAACAAAATGGTGTCGCTCCCGTTCCATGTACAAAAGTTGACCTATCTGATAGCTGAATATTTTCCCCCAGCATTGGTGGCAATGTGGTGGCTTCTGAGGACAAAAAGATGATTTGATGGGGAAGCATACAGCAAGTTGCATCACACATCTGGTTCCATCCATTCAGTGCTCCTTAGCGCCTGCTACCTAAGCCAGCTGCCTCACTTCTCCATGGTAGAGCCAATCCAGATGTTGGGACAGTGGCAAGAGGGCTTAGAGCTTGCAAGAACATGTACCTGTTTGCCAGTTTGTTTGTTTACTAGGTCTTATGATCTACCAATTGCAAAAGAGTGGCTCAGGTGGGTACACCTATATGAAAAAATTCAGGAATGAAGGTGCCTCTGAACACATGTCCAGCCAAGGAATCTGTGATCAGTGCCACGACAAAGCTTGCAAGTCCTTTCACAGAAAAATCTACTCCTAGTTTCCACCCCAGCCTAAGTTGTTTTTCATCAACCTAATTTGGTGGGGGAAAGGGAAAAGCTGTTGTTGTTCTTACTATTCTTAGAAAAGTGGGAATCAGAAATACGTTGTGATCTATTGCAAATGAATCAGAGATCTTCCAGTAGCTCCAAATTTACCTTATGATAGCCCAAGATCACTGGACAGGAGACTCTTCAAAAGTGCTAGACAACAATGCTCAGGATATACAGTATTCTGTAAGAAAGGCCACAACATCCTCTCATTATTTGTCTAGTTATTGGCAACGTAAGATAATGCTCAAATCAATGTACAAAATTAATCAGATTTCAATCAGATTGGTGAGATTAGTTGGTTATTTATTTGCAGGGTGTTAGCAGAGGTGGAAGAGAGCAGTACCGGATATAAACACATGCAACGGATTTGTCCATTAAATATTCTTGCCTCTGAAATTCACAGCAACTCCACTGAACTGAGCCAATTCCTCCCCGCCCCCCGACTGCCCATTGATCGCTAAAATAGTCTTAGGGTAGCCTCTGCTGGTAGAAAGGAGGAACTGCGGCTTGAGGCTTCCAGCAGCATCCGTTAAACGTCTCTCTAAGAAAGAAGAAACATAGCAAGATAGTCCATGAGTGAAATGTAAATCTCTTTTATTGGACTACAAAAGTATTATATAAAAGGGCAAGCTTCTGAGATCTCCAGGACTCTTCATCAGCCTCCAACATTTCACAGATGAAAACATGGCATGTGTGGCCAAGCAACATGAGAGAGTGGTTAAGACAGCAAAAGTTAGTACTGTAATTAATGAGGAAGGACATACAAGCTAGGAGAAAATGCAGTATGTTGCTTTTGCCTGATGCTACTGGGAAGGGCAAGATTCTGCCTCTTCTTTCCTTTCTCCCCTGCTGAGTTTATTGAGAGGAAACTACTTTTGCATTTCGAATGCAGCAATTGAAGTAAGCGGACAAGGAAGAGTAAAAGTGAGAGGAGGAGAGAAAAGCTGGCATATTTTAAAATCAGCTGGAAAAGTGGGATGGCAGAAGATTAATTGGGACTGTCCCTGCTCAATTTGTAGGCATGGGTATGGGAGTGGTGGTGGCGAAACAGAAGATTCACAAAATCATCCTGATTAGATGCTGAAACCATAGGCTATGTAGTTGGAATAAAGTTCCAGGATGGAGTCTGTGAACCTGACCTATTAGCATGAAGTGTAGTGCTGATACCAGGAGCCCTTTCATGTTACACAGTTATAGCGCTATGATTCCATTAACTGCCATGGCTGTACTCCATGGAATCTTAGGTCCCGTCTATATGAGGGGGGGAAATGGATTGCTCTGGAGTAGCAGCAATTTGCAACAGCTGCGAACTGTCTTAATGACTTCGCATGACTCCTAGACAAGATAGTGGCTGAGAGTGAATTACTTGCTGTTTTAAATCTGCTACTGCTGATTTTTTTTTTAAAAAAATGTTTACTATGGTGCGATATTTTGCCTTTACAAAAGAGAAAAGAGAAAGATTGCCATTTTATTGCCTTACTGATCTCTCACTTAGCCGAAAATCCAACATGGTGGCAGCAGACACTTTCCCTGTTTACAAGCCCCATCCCCCAAATGTGACTGTCTTAACGATAGGATACAGTTGTCCCTCCATATCCACGGATTTGGTATCCACGGATTTACGTATTCGTGGCTTGAAAATATTCTTTAAAAAATAATAATCCAAAAAGCAAACCTTGATTTTGCCATCTTATATAAGGGACACCATTTTGCTATGCCATTGCATATAACGGGACTTGAGTATTCATGGATTTGGGTATCCATGGGGGGATCCTAGAACCAAACCCCAGTGAATATGAAGGGACAACTGTATTTGCATCCCCTACAGAGATTTTTAAAATCTCCAGGGAAAGCCCTGAAGGCTTCCCTGGCAGAGTTTAAGGTGGATTTTACTGCTCCCCTTTCCAAATAAGATGTGTCGATGTGAATGTCTGTATAGACAGATCACATTACATGCAAATTCCATTAGGATTATTTTCACCATTTAGACAGGACCTTAGGGCTTGTAGTTTAGGGAGGGCATTTAGCATTCCTAGCCTGAAACCTCCAAACTACAAACCTTGGGATTCCATAGGATGTTGCTATGGCAATTAGAGTGGAGTCATAGTGCTATAGGTATGTGCTTTGAGAGGGCCCCAGGTTTCCCTCCCATGGGCTGAGGAATCAAGTGGTGGAGATAACACAACCCTCCAGATGTTATTAGACTACAGTTCCCAGCAGCTCTGCCCACTCTAGTCAAGGGTGAGGAATGGTGGGAACTCCAGTTTAGCAATATCAGGACAGTCTTATGGTTTGCACCTCTGCCCTGGACAAACAGCCAGTCGGTAGGTGAGCTCTCCATTGCCTTTAGTTGGAGCATAATGGTCTTGTGCTCACTGGGAGCAGAAGCACCAAGAAACATGGCAGTCCCTGTTTGAGAAAAGCTGTGAAAACCTCTCTTTCACAGAACTGTGCCAGAAGCCAGACCTTGGAAGTTGCTTCTATGCATTAATTAATTGCAGTTATACACTTGGCCCTCCCCATTTGTTGGGATTAGGTATGCAGGAAAAGTAGAAAAAATGAGAATATCTCTAGCCCCCTCCCCCGGACATATTTAATACACACAAAAAGTATGATCTGTGGATTCAACCCACTTTCAAGGTGATGGGGATTCTTTTGCAAGGCAGACATGCGTGGCTGATCTGCTGTTGCCCTATGCCATTTTTATTAGGGACTTACAAGCCTTGCCACATGTTTTCAGTCTCTCAAGGGAGTTGTCTATACGAGGCTGTAAAAAGTGGATTGATGCACACGAATACCAATTTGCAGCAGCTTTCATTTGTCACAACAACTTTTTGGCAAGATCACAGACATGCAAAGTTATCCGCGTTCATTGTTCAAAAGGGGCATGCCTGCAAATCAAGATGGCAGGTGTGAGTGAATTACTTGCATTTTTATTCCCACCAATTGCTGCCACTGAATAGTATTTAAAAAAAGAAAAGAAAAAAAGAAGTACAGTTGTCCCTCCACATTCACGGATTTGGCATTCACGGTTTTAAGTATTCACGGCTTGAAAATATTCTTTAAAAAATAATAATCCAAAAAGCAAACCTTGATTTTGCCATCTTATATAAGGGACACCATTTTGCTATGCCATTGCATATAATGGGACTTGAGTATTCACGGATTTGGGTATTCACAGGGGGTCCTGGAACCAAACCCCAGCAAATGTGAAGGGACAACTGTATATCCAAGGTGTGGAAGTTCGATATTCCACTTAAACAAACAGGGGGGGTGGGAAGGCTGTTTCTTCGCCTTGGTACATGGTCACTATGGTGAATATCCAACATGGTGGTTTTGGGCGCTTGCCTTTTTAGCAAGCTCCTCCCCTGTGCGTGTCCAACCAATCAGCTTTCTACTTCTACTCTTATCGGAAATGCATAGCAATGCTAATTGGCTGAGTAGGAATGTGCATTTCCTTTGGAGTTTTTTTTAAATACTTTTTTTAAAATACGGCATTTTTGGCCCCCCCTCTCCTTCCTAATATGATGGATTGATACAGGATCTCATTAATACAAATCGTATTCTCCTCGAATTCTATGAGGAGTATTTTCACTCTATAGACAACCCCTCAATCTTGCAAGGCTTACAGTCCCTATTAAAAATGGCATAGGGCAGCAGCAGAGGCGGCAGTGGATAATCCGCAAATAATCAAATCCACAAAAGTTAAACCTGCAAATGTATAGGGCTGACTGTAGTTTTAACTCACACCTTCTGATTGTTACCATCATAGTTACACTTTTAAAAACTAACTCTCCACTTCCTTGTTTCTCAAAAGTAACTACACTAATTACTTTTAGTTACTTTAACATTTAAAGGTTGCAAGGTGCTGTCCAAACACACTCTCCTCCCATCCGGTCATCCTCTCAGCAACAGAGCAGGATGAGCCCGCACTTGAACTGTGTGATATTCCTCCTCCACCATTGAATGAGACCACACCCCCTGCAAACATAAAAGGAATGTAATGGTGATGCTTGTAACTGGTGAAGGAGTGAAAAGATCTCTTGTTAAGTTGTAGTCATAATGGAATGCTGTTACGCCTTTGTTATTAAAAAGAGGCCGTTAGTTACCAGTGGCTTGTTATTTGAATCTGGTTACTTGTGAGTTCTGCCAAAAGCTGCTGGGCTAAATTATGTGATGTGTGCGGCCATGTATAACTTTTCTCCACTATTTTCTTTTTAACAAATGAAAGTAGTGGAGTTCAATGGAGATCATTGAGGAGAGCGAGAGGGGGAGTGGAGGATTTTGGTCAGCCTCTGGGTCACACTGTATCTCCCAGGCAAATTGAATGTTGTCCCATGGGGAGGGGAAGAGCTGTCTTTATCTTTTCTCTAAAGAAGCAAAATGCATCTGAAATAATTTCAAACTAGAAAATGGTCAGAAGGAAAAGGGTTGAGCACTTCCTCCCCTCTGCCAAAACACCTACCCTTGGATAATTCCTGGAGCTTGGCAGAAATTACTCTTTGGACTATAATTCCCAGAATTCCCTAGTTAGCATGGCTGGGAGATTTTGAGAATTGCAGTCCAAGAAGATAACCTTAGCCCCAGCTCAGTTAATACTGTACCTAACATTTATATAGTGTTTTAAAGTGTTAATTGTATTTCATCCACATTATCTTCTTGCAATCCTTCTTGTAACAAATTGGTGTTATTATCTCCCACATGATAAATACTTTCAAGGATCTGAAGGGCTGCCATGCAGAAAATGGAGTTGACTTGTTCTCTGTTGCCATAGAGTAGAGTGGCAGAAGAGGAATATTACATGGTTCAATCACTGGCTTGTACTGTGCTTTGTGGTCTATCTTGTGCTCTTTGCGGGTATTGAGGTAACAGCAAAGTGAACAGAAGGAGTGTGACTTGTGCTGCATACAGCTAAGTGGCTTGTAGTATTCAGAGTTTTTTAAAAGTTACAAAAGTAACTGTGGCCAGATTTCTGTATGGCACAGCGTAGCGTAGTACTGTAGTTACATATGTAGAGCTACACTACAGGTGGCCATTACCTGACCCCTGGACTAAGCACTTCATCAGACTAGTGTCTAAAAATGCTGTAATTCCACTATTGATGAAAGCAGAAACAAAGTGGCATTACTACATTTATTATCGCACATCACCGTAATTGCATGATACTACCGCCACAGAATTATTGCATGACCACCACTAGTGCTTTAAGAATGGGATTTTACTTCCATGATTTAGCATGGGTGAGAGTTCATCGGTTCTCGCAAGAAGATGTGACTTCAGTTAAAAACACCAAACCCCCCTTAATTTACAAACTAAACCAACACTTAAACAAACCTAAAAATGTACACACAAATGGGGAAAGTTCATTACAATTTTTTCCCCACTGGGAACAGGACCGCCCACTCACGCTGTAATCTCACAATTACAGTGGGGCGTGTTTTCGCACACTCTTCAATACCATGAAAATAGCAATATTGAGAGCTATTGACAGCTTGTCCTATCAATTAAAAGGGACATGTTATTAGCAGCTGGAGCACACAGTAACCACGGGAGGACCATGATGTCGTAATTGTGCAATTATAGCCTCATCTAATAAAGTCCTAACTGTAGAACTGCTGCAGTCCCCCTATGGCCATTCCATGCCTGGTAAAGAATGAGAGGAGCAGGGAAGTCTCTGGATATGTCCCTGTAGCCAGATGCAAAATGATTACATCATCTACTGAGGTCTGCTGGGGTTTCTGGTAGTCTCAGTGGATGATATAATCATTTCATGTCTGGTTTTGGTGACATAATCAGACACTTCTCCAGTCCTTCTGCTCTTCTTCACCCATGGAATGACCATGGGGGATGCAGTAGTTCTACTTTAAGTCCAAGGGGGGGTATCTTTGATTATTACGGAGAGAGGAAGGGAACACCAACCTCTGCAATGACCAAAAAGAGACATAAGCAGGCGTAAGGTGGACTTTCATCTGTGTAAGCCTCAAACAGGATGCCATCCTGTTTGTTACTTTTGCAAAATGTTAAACAGTTATTTTAAAATTGTAACTACATTATGATAGAAAAGGACTAGTTAATGAAATTGTTTGACCTTGCTGAAATGGATAAATTAACTACTCTAATAAGAGAAAAGTCATTGAATAGTTTTAAGAAGGATTGGGAATTGGTGATGGTCTTTTTGTGGAAGCAACAGGGGAAATGATCAATAGTGGGATTTGAACATTTGTAGGATTTGATAAGTTTTAATAGTTTAATATAAGATGTTTTGTGATATAGGTAGTATAAGTATTGTACCACTTATAACCGCCATTAGAAAAGTTGAAAGTTTTTTTTAAAAAAATGTAACTACAACAGTAAACAACTAGTTAGGGTCTTGGGGTTTATAGGTGTCTGTAAGGATAAATAAAGTAATGAAAGAGTACATTTCCAAGCTTTGGTTGCATCTTGAAGTACAGATCCTGCATACAGCAGGGAGTTGGATTAGATGACCTCCAATGTCTCTTCTAGATCTTGGATTCCATGATATCGTGAGTGGCAAGGACTTAGATCTAGGGCCTTACTGCACTCCAAAGAAAAGTGGCAAGGTAGTAGAAATATTTCATCTTCTGTGCTGCATCTTTGTTCTTTCGTTCTGGTCCCATGGGCAACCAAGGTAAAACCATGTCTTCTTGCTAACCAGAAAAACCCATTAGCAAAAAGATGCAGTTTTATCTCAATCCCCCATGGGATCAGAATGAAAGAACCCTGGAAGAGGGATGACATCATGAGGTAAGGCAGTGCGGAAAATGAAATGTTCCTGCTCCCTTTCCACTTTTCTTTGGAGTACAGTAAGGTCCCGAGAGACTGTGGACTCTTCTAGAAAAAGAAAATGTGTTGTGAGATTGTGGTTTTTGTTGCTGCAGTTCTAGGGTTCTTAAAAAAATATTCAAACAATGCTTTTGTCGTCTAGGCCTGTTTTCTGTCAACGCCCAGCGCCAGTGGCAACATTTTATTTCCACCCTCAAGTGAGTTTCTTTTTAATTCCAAAAGTTATTGGAACAAAATGTTCCCTTCCCTTCTTTTTTCTTTTAACATTTTTTTAGTTACAGTGCTATAATGTACTTTGTTGAAATGGCACTTTGGTACTGCAAGTTGTAAAACTTTAAAATAAAATAAATAAATCCAAAAGGAGAAAATTTACCCTTCACACCATAGGACTGTTGGGATAACAACCATTTGCATGCATGCACTCTTTGAACTCTATGGTATTTAAAGTGCATGCTCTCTTTAGGAGTTTATGCAAAACATGTTTATGGCTGATTTCCTGTTTGCTTGTTTACATACCTCTTTTCTTCCTAGCCATGGGGGCACTTTTTTTTCTCTGGGGACCAAGCTCAAACCACACTTTTGTGTGTCATCTTTGAGCAGAGCCCATGCTAATCTTCTCTGTATCGTTCCAGTTTTAGTGTATGTGCTGCCGAAGCAAGCACCCAACTACACTTTTCTATCTGCCCTCTCTGCATGAAGCACGTAGGTTTGAAGGAGTGCTCTGGCTGAGATTATTCTGATTTCTTAATAGCATGTAGATTTTTCTTCCTTCAATCTAACTGAAGATGCTGAACCTGTGTATTGAATTATGCACATGCTAGTTTGTAAGTAAACTACCTTTTTATACCCTTTAAAGAAGACTAAGCTTGCTGTATTTCTCAGGTAGGTATTGTGGGGGGGGGGAGGTGGCTGGTTTATCTCTTCTAACTTCTGCTAAATGCAGTTTTAACTCTGCTACTGAGATCACCAAATCTCAATAAAAAAAAAAATCCAACAGGTTTCACATGCCAGGTTTTTGGGCAGGAGCAATTAACCAGATTATTCAGGTTTAAGACCACCTCAATAGACCATGCTCTGGGTTTTTTAAAAAAAGACCTTTGGAATCAGCCTTCTTTTAGCATTTTTTGTGTATTTTAATTTTATTTTAATTGCATATTTTTACATGTGGGTGGTGATTGGCTGAGGGAGTGAGAGGAGGGAGGAGCCCTTGTGAGGCTGGGGGTGTAGATGCAGACTGAGTGGCAGGAGTGGATTGTGAGGTGGAGAGAGGATTTGCATGTGGGTGGTGAGTGGCTGAGGGAGTGAGGGGATTGGTTGGGTATGTTTCCTAAGCCTGCCAATCAGCATACTGGGAAAGGAAACATATCCAAGCCATATATATATATATATATATATATATATATATATATATATATATATGATTTTTGGAATAGTAGACATTATTCACTCTGTTATAGACCTAGACCAACTTTTGATATGGAGTTTTATATCGTCCGGGTGCCCAGGGGGTCACATCATCGCCCTGCTGCCCCTGTCGCTGCTGCAATGGGACCCAGGCAGTTAACTGGCAGCGGCAGCAGCAGTAGGGACAAGGCAACAGAGCGATTCACCGTTAACACACCACCAGTGTACGTTATGTTGGGTACAAGTAGTATAAATGAATTCCACATGAGAGCCAGTGGGATGTAGTGGTTTGAGTGTTCAATTAGGAGCCTGAGAGACGAGAGTTTGAATTTCCACTCAGCCATGGAAACCCACTGGGTGACCTTGGACAAGTCACGCTCTCTAAACTTCAGAGGAAGGCAATGACAACCCCCTTCTGAACAAATCTTGCCAAGAAAACCCCATGATAGCTTTGCCTTAGGATCGCCGTAAGTTGGAATGACTTGGGACTTTTTCGGACAATGTAAAAATAACGGAAGCAGCGTCGCCAGGTTGCGACGCTGCTTCCGTTATTTTTACATTGTCTGAAAAAGTCCTTGAAAGCATACAACACCAAATGAGTCTAATAATGATGATGATCATCATGAACATGATGCTAAAATGTCCAGCTGCTTCCGTAGGGGAACTGATGCACGTGTAAGACATCAACAGGATTCCAGCTAATAAGTCCTGTGGCACCTTAAAGACATTGATTAGGAGTCACGTACCTCTCCAAATGCTGTTGGACAGTAACTACCAGTATTCCTCAGCATTTGCTTTCCTGGCTATAGCTGATGGGAGTTGCAGTTCAATCACATCTAGAAGGCTGCATTTTGCCCAGCTTTTGGATAAAGACTAAAACATTTTATTACAGCATGAGTTTTCTAAGACAATGCACACTGCTTCTCTTTGGGGTTCATTATAGCTGTAATAAAATCATATGGGGATCATTGTTCCAGAGTAATTTACCAGATTGGAATCCCTTTCATGTTCCCCAGTCACCAAAATCTTGCTGGGTGACAGAAAAGGTGGGGTAAGGCTAACAGCACTGATGAACAAAAGCAGCTCATGCTGATATGGTTGAAAGACCTGCCCACGTGCTGGCTGTCATGTTAGCTTGCTGAATTTCAAGTTCTAGTTAACACCCACAAACACCATTTGGAGTGGCAAAGAGGCAGTGACATGGTAGAAGAACAGAGATGGGGAAAAGGAAAAACAAGAAGAGAGGAAGAGGAAGGAAGAGAAGGAAGAAAAGGTGTGCCTGAAAGAGGCTGAGGTTATATGCAGCCATCATGTGGTGGAGTCTCCTTCTTTGGAGGATTTTGAACAGAGACTGGATGGCCATCTGTTGAGAATGCTTTGGTTGTGTGTTCCTGCAGGGCAGAGGGTTGGACTAGATGGCCCTTGTGGTTTCTTCCAACTCTATGATTTTATTACAGTGGTAGCCTAGGAGATCCTCCATGAGTCTGTCTCTGCCTTTCAAGTACTTCCAGGTTCATTGCCACCGTCACCTCTGCTGGTAGCAAATTTCACAATTCCACAATGCACTGTGTGTCGATTCGGTTCCTTTTATCTATCCAAAAATGTTCCACTGCTTCCCCCTCCCTCTCTCCCCCTCTCTCTCTGGGTATGGGTGAGTGCTCCCCACCCCCATGTTGTTCAGTATATGCAGCAAAATAAATCTACATCACTCTGGGAAAAGAAATAGTAGGGTGAAACATGATATGGTGTGCAGTCATCCTCTGCAACATTCACAGTGTGGGATGTGGAAAAGGGGTCCACAGTGTTTTGCACGAAGTAACAACAAAACTTAGAGGGAGCAGCATGGTGGATGCATGGACCAGAATCCTGTTGGTGCCATACCCATATGTCTGTTCACTTATACATGCAGTTGGATTCTTTACATCTGTTAAACAATGGATATTATTCAGTGCCTGTTTGCTGAATTAACTTGACTTGTGCAAGTGTAACCATTGTCTGTGAGGTTGTGTGGTCTCAGCCAGTATGAAGCATTTTTGTAAGGGCCTTCAATTTAACACTTGATTCACTGGGATTTCAGAGACTGAAGTGTAGCTTTATTATTGATCTATTATTGATCCTTTATTATTGATCCTACATTGCAGGGGTTTGGACGAGATGGCCCTTTGAGTTCTTTTCAACTATTATGACTCCACAATTTATTACCATGTGATTGCCATTGGGCATCCCACATTGCCCAGTGGGACTAGAAGCAAGCACACTGGCACATACACAATTGCTTGTGCAACATCAGCGCTCACAGTACAGGAGGTGCAGGGCAACTACTGGGCACAGATTTATCTCTTCTATCCCTTCTTTGGTGTAGATAGAATCATAGAATCATAGAGTTGGAAGAGATCACAAGGGCCATCTAGTCCAACCCCCTGCCGTGCAGGAATACACAATCGAAGCACTCCTGACAGATGGCTATCCAGCCTCTGCTTAAAAAGCTCAAAAGAAGGACACTCCACCACACTCTGAGGTAGCGTATTCCACTGCTGAACAGCTCTTACTGTCAGGAAGTTCTGCCTAATGTTTAGATATAACCTCTTTTCCTGTAGCTTGTTAAATATAAGTTTGCCATGTTTCTTTTCTATTTCTTTGTCCATGACCATCCCTAAAAGATATAACTTGGGGTCTAAGCTCAACTTGGCATTTATGATTATATTAATTAGATTATGAATTTGTTTCCATTATCTTTTGGCGCAGTAGGTGGAATCTCTTTTACTTCTTGATGGTCATTTGGCTATGGAAACAATTGTATGTGGGAGGTGTTGGGGTCTCTTTCTCTGGATGTCTTCAAAAAGAGGCTGGACAGCTACCTGCTAAGGATGCTCTAGCTGGACTTCCTGTACTGAGTGAAGAGTTGGACTTGATGTCCCTTCCATCTCTCTCTGATTCTATGCCATTTGTATCCATTACTTCCAAGCTGTTTTCCTTTGTTCCTTGCCAACCTATCAGTTGAAGACCAACAGTCTAGCCACTTATGCAATGGCAGGAACTATGTGTTGTGTTCAGGTCATCTTTGAGCTGTTTGCAATCCAAGCCAAAGAACTTGTACTGGAAACTTTCTTCCATTTCGTTGAAGAACACTCCGCCATGCAACCCTTCCATTGCCTGCAGTATATCATTGTAACCACCATGTCCTTAAACTTTTATTTCCTCCCAATTTTTACTTTGCTTGAAGAACAGTTCACTGCAACTCCAAAGCCACAGCCTCCAGCATCTGGAACATTAATTCAATAATGAGTTGTCAGTAATAATTTATGATCCCATAAAAGGGGCCACATTTCCCAAGTCTTCTGCAGAAAGTCAAAAGACAGACCACACTCTTGCCTAACTATATTGTACTAATCATTGATAAATGATGTACCCCAGAATGTGTATTCTGCACCACCAAGCAACTGTTTGACTCAATTGCAGACTTGGAAAACATTACTTTTTTGAGTTACAAATTACAGATTCTGGGAGTTGTAGTCCAAAAAAGGCAAACTTTCCCAAGCTCTGCATAAGTGTACAGACTCTGAAACCTGGAATAGTGTGGCACTAAAACACTCAAGGGTTTGGAGCCATTTCAAAAGTGGTAGACAATAAAAAAGATTAATTTCTTTACCTGATCTGGTCTACTCACCACGACCTCATAGGGTCTTTAGACTAAGAAACAACCTGAGGCTGGCATTCTGTAGGTTATATATGCATGTGTAAGTCACACTATGCATGGGGGTGGGAGGGTGGGAAGCAAATTATTCACCATAGTGCAACGCATGTATTCTGCTAACAGTGATGGAAAGGGGGTTGCACATACAGCACTGTTGCTTATTACAGTTGTGCATGGCAGTTGCACATTGCAGTTGTGTTTTGTGCATTGCACAGTGGCACCCAGTCATTAACACGTGTTGCATAATGCTACTATTCTCCATGGGGACTGTGTAAGGCTGGCACAGTATATCTCTGCAGGCAGATATTTATACAGCCTCCCCCCAACCGTATCCATAGGGATGAGTTCCTGGACTTACTGAGGCTACCAGAAACCACAGATAGTAGCAAATAGCCATAGACTTGCACTGGAGGACCTAAAAATGCCTAGAGAGAACTCCTCTTTAGGCATCAGGCATGACTCTATGGTTAGCTTCCAGGACAGGCAACTCTCATTTTTTTTGGATGATTTTTTCCCCAGGGAGCCACACACACACACACACACACACACACACAGCCCTTTGGAGACATAAAAAAATCCTTAGGGCCGCATTTGACCCACAAATCATACAATTCCCATCCCTGCTCTAATCCAAATTGTTCCACATTTTACTTTCTAGTGAATCGCTGTATTATAGTTTCTTCTACAATTAATTTAAGCATAACATTTTGCTTACTTACTCTCTGTGTCTCTGTGGGTATGTAGCTTTCTTTTATGTCATAAATCTGATTCCCTATTTTATTTATCTACTGTGACTTAAAGAAATCCTTCAAATGTATCGGTCCTTCAAATAGTGTCTTGCTGTGTCTGGTTGCTCTATCTCACCCAGTGGAGCATTTAAAAACCCACATTTTTTCATTGTGTGGGGTGTCGCTCTGAGTGTTAAGGCCTCAGTTTTTGCCTTTCTTTTCCCTCCTGGGGAGATCTAGCTTGCCTTGCTTCTCTGTGTTGCTTTGAAGACAGGTGCTTTCGTCGCAGCAGAATAATGTAGATTTGTGCCTCCAACTCCATTCCAGGGTGCCTGCATACCCTCCTCTGCTTGATCAGCATCTTCAACGACTGCAGCAATAGGAGGCTTTGCCTTGGAAAGAGGTATGGAAATATTTGAAATAAATGCATCCATTCATTTATATCAAAGGTAAGTAAAATGTGGCCCTCCTGGTGTTGTGGGACCACAACTGGCAAGGTGCCTCACCGCTGGCCATGCTGGCCAAAGCTGATGGGAGATGCCATCCAACTACATTAGGAAGGCCTTGCCTTGTCCACCACGATACATACATATATGCATACAGTGGTGGCTTCTCTATCAGTGGGTGGTGAATCTACACCAGGGTTATCAAATTACACGGTTATAGTGCTCTTATCCCACTTTAACTGCTATGGCTGCCTCCTGTGGAATCCTGGAATTTGCAGTTTAGGGAGGGGCATTTAGAACTCTCAGCCAGAGAGCACTTAGGCTTCACTAAACTACAAACCCCAGAGTTCCACAGGAGGCAGCCAGAGCAGTTAAAATGGAATAATAGCACTATGACAGTATTGTGTGATTTGAACATGAAAGGAACTATCCAACAGGCCGAAGCTTTGAGGTTCAGCTCAAGGGGTAGGGTTCAGCTCCTTGGAGATCTCCTTTGAAGTTCAGACTAAAACTCAGAACAGATTCACCATCCCACCGATATGGGAACAGCCAGCTTCCAGAGCATACATACAGCAGTATTCCTTTAACCCTTGTTGTTTATTTTGCACCAGGTCATGTACCCTGTTGTAACAAAGGTGGAAAAGTGTTATCATCAACCCTGGCTCATCTTTCCTTGCCTGCAGTCCAAAAGCAATCCCTCTGACATTGTAAATTCCATATGTGCAGCCAGGGCCAGATGATCAATGGTTCATTGGGTGCAATTGCTCCATGTCTCTCACAGTCTAGGGGCCCTGTACTGAAGAGAATATTGGAATGTATAAAAATATACTGTACCCTTCAATAGTAAAACCATTTCTACTTATTGGACTGCAAACTATATTTTCCAACGGAGAATAGGTGTTGCTCCCTGCTGCTTCTTCCCCACTCACTGCTTGGATCTCCTAATATTTCTGTTATCATTAACATTTTGAATGTTCCATGAGTAATTGAATAAAAATACATAGGATCAGGCTGGTCGACTCAAAATTGGGTTCACACATGGACATTTTCGTGCTGTTGTCTATTCCATTTTGTATTTCATTCCATATTCATTCACATAATTTCTGTGCCACCATTCCTAGAGCAGCTGAAATTTGTATGCAAAAGACTGAAATTACTCTGGGGCCCCAACCACCTTAATTCGAACTTTCCTGCAATACCATCTAAAGGTAGCTAACCTGAATGAATGTTCATTCACTTGAAATGTATGCACCACTCCTGCTGCGAAGGCGCCTTCCAGCAGGTGGCGCTACTCCCCTGTTGAGCAACGAAAACACTGAGGCGCATCTGCTAGGCTCACCCTGATTATGGTCCTCTGTGGCATTTGTCTGGAACCCTTGGCAGATGGATCTGAAGCCCCAGATCAGAGGAAAGAGTGCAGTTCCAAGATGTTGCACCTGGGTCTCAGTTTGCCTCGTCCTCGTGGGATCCTAGTTGCAAACGGTTGCAAATGAAGAAGTACCTGTAGATATCAGTCATTCTCCACTCCAAAGGAACTTTTTGTACTTTCCTTGTTCCGTGCTTACTTCACAATTGCAAAGATATACAGTTGGCCCTCCGTATCCATGGATTCTGCATCCACAGATTCAACCATCCATGACTTGAAAATAATAATAATAATAATAATAATAATTCCAAAAGCAGACTTTGACTTTGCCATTTTATATAAGAGACACCATTTAAATATGCCAGTATATGTAATAGGACTTGAGCAGCCATGGATTCTGCTTTCCACAGTGGGTCCTGGAACCAAACCCAGCCAACACAAAGGGCCCACTGTATTTGGGAGAGGAGGATGCATGGGAATGTGTCCATATATCATCCAAGTTGATAGAAGTTGACAGATCTCTTCTGGAATACGTGGCAGAACTTGGAAGAGTTACTGGGGAAAGCATGCTCAGGGATTCTGGGAGTTGCCATTCAAAAGGTAATTTTCTTATGCTTTGAGGTTTGGTCAAACACCTGCAGCCTTCACCCAGGAGGTTCCCTAAACACATAGTTACAGGCCAAGAACTTTAAACTGAAGACCTTTTCCCTTGACTCTCTATGCAAGTCCTCTTTCTTCATTTCCTTTGTCAATTGCCAGTATAAAGTAGCTCTTCCTGTCCCTAGGCCTTGCGTAAATACTTACTGCCATTTCTTTGATTGCTTTGCCCACCTCTGCTTTTGTTCCCATTTATCTTTGTAATTGATGGGATAAGCTTCGTAGGGGCTCTATGGTAGTGGTTTATGCCTTCTCACTTTTCAGATTTAAGATCCCATCAGTCCCTGCCAGCCCCTGATGCAGGTGATGTTTAAAACCTCTGGAAGGCCAAAAGTTTTGAAGTGCTGGTGTATGGCACATTGTATCACACTGGGATCAACAGGTTGCCTATGGACCTCAGTGGCCAAGGTGGCTAGGGAATTCTTGGAATTGTAATCCAAATACCTCCAAGCTCTGGCGATGATGTACCTTCTGCTAGCATTTGACTGATAGATGTGTTATCTGTAAAGGCAGCACTAGGTCAGGTGCTGGTTAAAATCACTTCCCCTTTGCACTGACCCGTAGGAAGCTCGTGATGGATGGAAGCCCTTGGTGGCAAGCTGTCAGAGAGTGAGAATGGATATATATATATATATATATATATATATATGTCTGAGCTAGAGAGTGAGGATGGGCTTAGAGCTCCTTCGTGTCAAGAGAGAAGAGGGATAGGTGGGCAAACAGATGATGAATCACAGCATTACTTGCTAAGGCCTCTCCTCTCTGCCTCACCTCCTGGCCAATCTACTCAGTCAGGAAAAGACAAGACAAGAAAAGATCACACAGGGCACACATTCAGAATCTAGGTTATACATTCAAATGCTCCCATGATTGAAGTTCTCACCCATGTCTAAAGGCATGTGTTCACATGCACCCCATGTTATACTACTAGCACATTGTGGGGCAGGGGGAGAAAGATGGCACTGTTGAAACATGTCATACCATTTTCAAGAGACACCATGCTTCTGTGTGTGTGGGGAGCATTCAAATGCTCACCTCCCCAAACCTGCATTCTGAAAACCTGAAAGACACAGTTCTAAGAGGCCTGCATTGCACAGGTTTTCTGAATACTTGGACCAGCTCTTAACAATATCTGTTTCAAATGTCTGCGTTGCTCTTCTCAACTCTTGTGTGTTTTGGAGAGCAATCTGTCAAGGATATCTGAGCTGTTAATTAAAGATGGCTGATTCTGCACTAGTATGAACTTACCTCCCTGCAGAGTTTAGATTATTTCTAGTTCAGGGACAGGTGGAAGGTAGAGTGGGACCTACTGGTAGATCTCTTGGTGAGTTGAAGTACGTCTACAAGGGTTCCTGACCAGGGCTGGCCCACCATTTTGGAAGAGTAAGATATCCCTTTCAGAGAGGTGATTTGGAATTTCAAAAAGGGGCATAGATTGTGTTAGTTAATGCATTATGCTTGTACTTTTACTGCCAGGGAAAGGGAGAGAAAGAACCCTAGCCATGTTTATTGTGGATAAGTAGACTTGTAGTCCAGGATGACTAGAGGGGGCCCTGGTTGTAGAAGAGGGACATACTGCATCTCTCTTCATTTATGCTCTTCCAGGTTTTATATCTTTGGCATGATGATCAAGAGAAGGAAGTGCAGATTGTGCTATACTGTATACTGTTGCAAGTTCGATTCCTGCAGGCTCCAAGGTAGACTCAGCCTTCCATCCTTTCGTAGGGCGGTAAAATGAGTACCCAGCTTGTGGGGGGCAATTAGCTAACACACATTGGAAACTGCTTAATGCAGTGTAGATGTGTAAATAGCTATTGCTTAAAACAATTTGTAAGCCGCTCTGATAGCCTTGAGGCTGAAGAGCGGGGTATAAATAAATACATACATAAATATTATTTTGTTTTTTACTTAGGTGTTTAAATATTTAAATATGTATATTTGCTTGAGCTTTCAAAAAGGAGACACCTACTGAAATTTTATTTTTAAATGTACTTCTCTAGGAAGTGACAAAACCATGGCTTTTACTTTCTGCCACATTCATATATATATATATATATATATATTCCAAATTGTTTCCATCAAATTAGTGAGGAAATTTGCAAAGTCAGTTCCTTTCTCATTTTAAAAAATGAACAGAATGAGATTCTCAGCTGGCTGAATTCTAGAGGTATAGTGGTTCCCTGCAGAGAGAAGATCATGTTGCACCTGCCTGCCACATAGCTGGTACAGATAGAGAGCTTCTCAAAAAAAAGAAGAAATAAAAAGAAAAGGAAGAGATGATAACCCCAATTCAACACCCCAATCATGGTTGAATACACAGAGATTCAAAGCGACCACTCAGCCTGGATGTATGAAATTGTCAGTACCGCTTTTCTCTACTGCCTTTGAGGTAAAAGAAAGGAAGGAAGGAAGGAAGGAAGGAAGAAAGAAAGAAAGAAAGAAAGAAAGAAAGAAAGAGGCAAGCTCAAGTTCCTGCCATTATGTTTACACAAACAAGTACCAATTTTCGAAAGCTCTTATAAAAAATGAACACAGTTCTTGCCCATTTTTACTATTGTTCCAACTAGAAAAATGCAGACTACTTGTAATATAGGGTGGCCTGTCAGGGGCTTGGTAGTCACCTGTTTTTGCAGTACCAGGCAGGCAGTGAAGCCAGAAAGCTTCTTTTTAAGGCCTCGATGGGCTGCCATACATAGCTAGTGGTCTACATTCAGTGAAGACCTGCTTAAGTATGTTAAGCCTATGTTCAACCTTGATTACTCATTCAGGCTTCACATAGCCATGGGCAGTATTTTATACAGATCTAGGAGATTATCAGACATGGAAAACATCCCAGGACAGGGACAACAGGAGACTGCTAAAAGGCTTACCTTTTAGATGATGTCGTCCCTGTCCTGTGATGCTCCCATTCTGCTCCCGTTCCCCTCCTGCTTCCTCTTATTAATGGGGAAAAGCCGCCAATAAGAAGCCAGTGAAAAGATGACCCGTTCTTCTGTCACGATGCCAGTGGCATGTGATGTTACCAGGAGGTCTGTGCCAAAGACTTCCGGGTATGACTGGGACAGCCAGGTAAGTGTCACCCCTCCCCCCCCTTCCCAGGTTGCTTTGTAAGTGAAGAGTGTGTTTTTGTGCTTGCTGTCACTTTTTTTCTTGTATTTTTATTTTTATCTTTAAAATACCTGCACGATCATTCTCTCGCCAGAATGGGTGGGATTTACTTTCCAGGACATGAATGGAGCTTTGTGATAGCTCCATTCATGCCTGGACTGCTGAAGGGAAGGAGAGCACTCCAGATCAAACAGCAAGGGAAGAGTTTGATTTTTTTTAAAAAATTTCGTTACAGGGATGGGAGTGGAGTGGGAGTGTAGTGGTGGTGATGGGGTAGCGGGACAGAAACAGTTTATAGGATCTGGTGTGATAATCTCCTAAATCAACAGGGTTATACCCAGCTCCCTCGCAGGACTCTTCACACATGACTGCAGCAAGGTTTCTCAATGCCAAGGGAAGAGAGGGAAGGAGAAACCTGGATAGTAGGGTGTTCATGTGGGGACAGTGCACAGCTAATTCACTGTTTCTTTTAATACAATGCAGAGTTTTACTGTGTCTTTGCAGGGGAACCCCTTCCCCCGAGGTGGTAGGGAGAAGAACAAGGCTGTTGTGCTTAGAGAGCTCTGTTTCAGATGATGCAGTCCTCCTCCATCCTCCTCCCAACCTCCTCCCGACCTTACCCCATGCTGCGGGAGTCACTTTTTAATTGACGGAAAACCTCCATCAATAAAAAACGATGCCCGCAGCATGGGGGAAGGTCGGAAGGAGGTTGGGAGGAAGACGGAGGAGGACGTGGCTGTCTGAAACAGGGCTCTGTACATGTGACAGCCCCATTCTTCTCCTGACCTCGGGGTTTTTTTATCTCGTTTGAAAAAGTCCTAAGTCTCAAGGATGCCTAGCAAGAGGGAAGTTTAACAGTTGTCCTTTGTCTTGAGTTATCTCAACCATGGGGTAAAATCAGAGTGTGGAATTGTTCCTTTTTTGGACTACAACTTCCAGAATCCCCCAGCCAGCACAACTCTTAGGTGGCAGCTCTTGGTTTTAGTTTGTGCAGAGGATGAGAATGCCACATTGGTTACTTACCGTGAAGGTGCATTCTTGAGGGAGTGGGGTGATGCGGGTCCTTTACATCTGGGTTTCGTCAGTCACCGCCCAGGTGTAGCAGGAAGTTACATTAAGCCTCTTCATATTCAAATTTCTTTGTCTTCATCTCCTCCATCCTGGAGCCACGAGGCCAGTTCACTGACTAGCAAAGCCCTGTAAGGACTAAAGAAATCGTTTAAGTCAAATAACATTAAGCAGCGCTAAATAATAAGGGTACCGCCATGTAAGGAAAAACGCACGCAGTCACTGGGCGGGGAAAGGACCCGCATCACCCCACTCCCTCAAGAATGCACCTTCACGGTAAGTAACCAATGTGGCATTCTCTGAGGGAGGGGTGATGCGGTTCCTTTACATCTGGGACGTGCCCAAGCTGACTTAATAGGGCGGGAGTGACTGCGGGATTGGCGGACTCAGTCTCTGAGCACCTCCTGGAGCACCCTCCGACCGAAGTTCGCCTCGGCGGAACGGAACTTATCCACCTTATAGTGTCTAATGAAGGTGGACGGTGTGCTCCAGGTTGCTGCCCTGCAGATTTCTACCAGGGAAGCGTTAGTGGAGAAGACCGCGGATGTCGCGGCTGACCTAGTCGAATGTGCCGTGACCCCTGAAGGTCTGGGAAGCCTAGCTGAGTCATAGGCCTCGAAGATACAAGCCCTGATCCAGGAAGCAATGGTCTTCTGCGAAGCTCTGGACCCTATGGCTGTCTGAGAGAAAGAGACGAATAGGGCGTCGCAACGTCTGATGGGGGCAGTACGTCTAATGTAGATCTTCAGGGCCCTCCTGACGTCCAAGTTATGCCAGAGCTTCTCCTTCGGGTGCGAAGGGTCAGGGCAAAAGGAGGGCAGAATCAAGGGCTGCGAGACATGGAACTCGGAGACTACCTTTGGTTTGAATGACGGGTCTGGGTGTAGGGTCACTACATCCTTGGTAAAGGAACACAGGTTTTCCCTAATTGACAGAGAGGCCAACTCCGACACTCTTCGCGCTGAGGTGATGGCCACTAGGAAGGCAACCTTGATGGTGAGAATTCTAAGGGAAACTGTGCGCAACGGTTCAAACGGGTGCTTCATGAGTTGCCTGAGGACTAGGGAGAGGTTCCACGACGGAAACCTGTGCCGCACCGGGGGTGAAACTATCGAGGCACCCCTGAGGAAACGCCTGATATGGGGGTGCGATGAGAGGCGGTTTCCGTCCTGTGCTGTGAGGAAGGCCGACAGAGCGGCCACCTGTCTCTTCAGGGTATTTGGTCGTAAGCCCGCCTCGAGGCCTTTCTGTAAGAATGCCAGGATGTGTTTCACCGAAGCTTCTTCAGCGATCAATTGGCGAGGGGCACACCATCTCTTGAAGGCTCGCCATGTAGCTTCATAGATCCTCCTGGTGGACACGCGCCTAGAGGAAAGAAGGGTACTAATGACTGAATCGTCGTATCCATGTTCTCTTAGGGCTTGCCGCTCAATCTCCAGGCTGTCAGTTGTAACCAGCTTGGATCTGGGTGGAGGATCGGACCCTGATGAAGAAGGTCGGGTCTCTGAGGTAGACGCCACTGGCTCTGAACCCTCATGTCCATCAACTCGGAGAACCAGGGGCGCCTCGGCCAATGTGGCGCTATCAGGACCACTTGTGCCTTCTCCTGGCGAATCTTCCGACAGACTTTCCCTATGAGGGGAAGTGGGGGAAACAGGTATAGGAGACCGGCCGGCCAAGGGGATCGTAGGGCGTCCGTGCCTTCGGCGTTGTGGTGAAAGAACCTGGCGAAGAACCTGTCCAGCTTGGCGTTTGATCTTGTCGCGAACATGTCCACCTCCAGCTGGCCGAACCTGGCCTGGACCTGAGTGAACACGTCGTCGTTTAGCTCCCACTCTCCGGGTAGAACCGAGTATCTGCTCAGGTAGTGCGCTTGTTGATTGCGTTCCCCCTGCAGGTACTGAGCCGCAAGGGACTGCACCGTCCGTTCGGCCCAGAGGAAGATGAGATCCGCTTCCTGTTGCATGGACCGGGATCTCGAACCTCCTTGTTTCGCTATGTACGATCGGGCTGTAGTGTTGTCCGTCATCACCATGACGTGTTGACCCCTCAGGACTGGGGTGAAGTGTTGCAGGGCCAAGCGAGCCACTCGTAGCTCCAACCAGTTGATGCTGTGCGTCTTTTCCTGTGGGCTCCAAATCCCTTGCGTCACTTGTCCCTGACAGTGTGCTCCCCAGCCCCGTAGGCTCGCATCGGAGGTGACCAGGATCGCCTGGGGTACTGTGAACGGAGAACCCTTGCTGACTGTCTTCATCTGAGACCACCAGGCCAGCGAATCCTTCACATGCTGTGGGAGGAGAAGGAGAGGGGACTTCCTCAATGCGATCTCCTTTTGGTAAGGCATCAGGAAGTTCTGCAGGGGTCTGGAGTGGAACCTTGCCCAAGGCACAACCCCAAAGGCTGATATCATAAGGCCGAGGAGTCTGGCTAGTAGGGACAGTGGTACCTTCCTTAGTAAACGAACGGTGCGAACTTCCCGTAGGAGGACCTCCTGTCGCTCCTTGGACAGGGTGATCTTGGAACGTTGTGTGTCTATTTCCACACCCAGGTGGACGATGGTGCGGGCAGGAGACAGGCTGCTCTTTTTGAAGTTCACCAGAAAACCATGGGCCTGCAGGTAGTGAATTGTGGTCTGCAGGTCTCTCCCTGCTTTGTTCAGAGAGGACGCACGCAGTAAGATGTCGTCCAAATATGGGTACAGGTGGATTCCCTGTGCCCTCAGGTTGGCGATTAGGGTGACCAGGACCTTGGTGAAGACCCTTGGTGCTGAGGCCAGACCAAATGGAAGGGCCCTGAACTGGAAGTGTTGATCCCCGAATGCAAAGCGGAGGTATTGTCTGCTGTCCTCGTGGATCATGATGTGCATATACGCATCGGAGAGATCGAGTGAGGCTAGAAAGTCTCCTGGTTGGAGCGCCTCCCTTATGGATGTAAGCGTCTCCATCCGGAACTTTCTGTATGTGATGTGTCTGTTGGTGTATTTTAGGTCCAGGATGGACCTCTGGCTGCCATCCTTCTTTGGTACTGTGAAGAAGAAGGAGTACACGCCTAAGAAGCGCTGAGAGGGTGGTACCTCTTCTATGGCTGCTATGTGTCTTAGGTGAGATATGGCTGTCGTCAGGTCTCTCACCTTCTTTGGGTCTTTGGGTATTGGGGCTGGGAGAAATCTGCCCCTTGGCCTTGAGTCGAACTCGATTTTGTACCCGTGGGTGATTGTTGAGACGACCCACCTGTCCGTTGTCGAGTTCGACCAAAGCTGCAGGAACAGACTGAGGCGGCCGCCCACTGGGGGCGACCCCGAGTCAGGATTGTTGTCGCGAGCCTCCACGCTGGGCGTTGGAGCCTCCCCTTCTGCTGTTGTTGGGCTGCGGTCCAGTGTTCTGTCTGATGACGTAGTTTGGCTTAACCCATGGTGGGCGAAAGGAGTTGTAGTTTCGCTGCTTCCCGAATCCCCGAAAGGAACGAAAGGGACGAGAAGTCTGAAAGGGTCGTCTGCCGCTCTTCTTGTCTGGCTTCTTGAGTGTGGAGGGCATGGCCAACTTTTTGTCCTTTGTCTCGACTAGGATACCTTTTAGGGCCTCTTCCCCAAACAGTTTAAGGCCCTTAAAGGCCGCTGAGGCCAATGCTGCCCTGGTAGGAGTATCCACCTGCCAGTGCTTTAGCCAGACTGATCTCCTGGCCAGCGTGAGGGCCCCGATCGCACGGGCGGAAAAAATCATGGCGTCCTGTGCCGCGTCGGCTATGAAGAAGAAGGTACGCAGGAATCTAAGCAGAGACTTGTGCAGCACGTTTGGATCGAGCTCCTGGATCTCCATGAGCTCTTGCAGCCACACTATCGCCGCTCTGGAAAAAAGCGATATTGCCAGCGTGGATCTGACCCCGCATGCCGCGGAGTCGTGGGCCTTCTTGATGGCTGCGTCGGTTCTTTTTTCGTCTGGGTCCCGGAGAGAGCCCTCTCCTTCCTTAGGAGCCAGACAATTGGAGACGAGGGACGCGACAGGATTGTCGACCACTGGGGGCTTTAGGAGGTCCAGAAAGCGTTGAGTGGTGTTGTAATATTTCTGAGCCACAGTGGTGCCCCGCCTTCCCATTGAGGGTTTTTCCCATTCATCAGTTACCAGGGACCAGAAGGCCTCTGGGAAGGGAAGCTCCGGCTTCTTTGGGCGTGAGGTGCGCATCACTGCAGCGACCTTCTCGTTGGACGACGATGTCGATGGAGCTTGGTCTGTGTCTGTAGGAGTAATTTCTAGTGTTGCCATCACCCTAGTAAGGAGGGGAACATACCACTCTCCTTGGAAAAGGCGATCCGATTGGTCCTGGTCTGCAAACTCGGAATCAGAGATTTCTCCTTCTTCCTTGTCGGTTAGGATTACATCGTCGTGGGTCCCAGACGCCCTGACGACGTCGGTGAGGGCGCGCTCCTCATCCGAGGGAGGTAGGGACTCTGCAGAAGAGTGGGTGGAGGGAGGATCCTTCCTCTTCTTGGCCAGGACATCTGTGCCTCTTAATGGGTCCCTAGGGCCCTTGGACGCGGACTTAGCTTTTGCCTTGCCCGGTCCTGCTGGCTGCTGGGACTGCGCGTTGTTCGCCTGGTCCTTAGGGGGAACCCCCGAGGTTGAGGCGCTCGTGCCAGGCTCTTCTGACGAATCCTCGTCTGAGAGCAATGCCTTTGAGAGTAGCTGTAGGGCTGCCTTAATGGCGCCCTTACGCTTTCTACGACCCCCCCGCTGTGTGGGTCTAGCTCCCCTGGCCTTGGGTGGGTGAGCGGCCAACCCCTCGATGTCGGACTCTTCCCCGCTAGAGTGATCGTAAAACACTGGGATGCCATGGTGGTTTTGGCTGGTATGGCCCGTGGGTGCCTGGAGAGGCGGGGCCTGAAGGACTGGGGCCTGGTAGGGCTGTGCCTGAAAACCCACCGCCTGCATAGGCTGAGGCTGGACCACTGGTGGGAGGAAAACCTGATTTTGGTTACCCAAGCCCAGGGTCTGGTTCACCGGCCCCTGTGGCGGCAGGGCCTGGTAAACCAACGGTTGCTGCGCCTGGATAGGTACTGCCTGCTGAGGCATTGGTTGGAGCACCAAGGGCAGCTGGTGTTGCTGGGGTGGCACCTGGGCAGGCAAGGTCGGGAGGAGTGGAGGTTGGGAGGCCAGGGCCTGTGGGGGGGGTGCTTGAGGAGTTGGGGCCTGTAAGGCCTGCTCCTCCATGCCCAGGCTTTGTGGTGGTTGGCTCGGTTGGGGTAGGGCCTGGCTGCTTCCTGGAGTGGGGTCAGACAGCGAATGGGGTTCCCCATGCGGTGTGCCCCCCTCCCCCGAGGCAGCTGCGGCGGTTGCTTGGGGCCCGGTGGATGGTGAGGGCTCCGCATGGGAGCGCGAGTCCTCGCTCTCCCCTTCCCCCTCCTGCGCTCCGTTTGGCCTCCAGGGGGGTAGAATACGTGCCGTCCCCAAAAGCAGGGAGGGCACGCTGCGTGGGGGAAGGGGCAGTTCGTCCCCGCTCCCCCCAAGGGCCCCTTGTACCTTCCTAGGGGCTCCTGCCCCTGGCCAGTCCTGGCAGCAGGCACCTGGCGCGTGCCAAGCACTCCATAGGGCCGGAGGTTCCATCGCGGTCCCGCTGGAGGCATCGGAGGCCAGCTTCTTCCTGGGCTGTGCTGGCCTCTTCCGTGGCTTGGCTGCTGCTTGGCCATCGGAGGCTTTCCCAGTTACGATGGCCTGGTGTGCCTTCCGGGCCGCGTCCCTCTGAGGGACGCCCACATGGGAGCCGGCAGCGGCAGCAATGGCGACCGCGGCTCCCTCAGCAGCGCTCTCCGCGTCCTCGGAGTGGCCGCGGTCGAGAATCGCATCCCCGGCCACTCCGGAGTCCTTCCCCGCCTGCTGGGGAATCTCCTGGGCCTGCATGGCCTCGGAGAAAAGAAAACAGTAAGGAGAGAGGTGGGAGGGGGGAAGAGAGAGAGGAGGAGCAGGCTGGAGCCGACTGAGCAGCCGCACGGAGAGAGGAGAGGATTTTTTTTTTTTTAAATAGGCGGGAAATTCAAAAGGAGAAAAGGCAAGGGCTGAAAAGCAGCAATGCCTGGAGAAGGAAAAAGGTAGGTAAAGGAACAAGAAAGTAAAAAGAATAAAGGTGGAGATAGAAATTCCAGACGGAGGAGATTTCTCAGCTACCTACTGGGCGAAGCAGGAAGTTAGAACTGGCCTCGTGGCTCCAGGATGGAGGAGATGAAGACAAAGAAATTTGAATATGAAGAGGCTTAATGTAACTTCCTGCTACACCTGGGCGGTGACTGACGAAACCCAGATGTAAAGGAACCGCATCACCCCTCCCTCAGAGAAAATGAAATCACTGATTTTGTGACCCAGGAAGGGAAGAAAAACCAATACAGAAGAAACAAATGGTGATTTCTCCCCACTAAGGGTCAATTTATTGCCTTGTTACACTCCAAAGAACAAAGAAAATAGCCTGAGCCTTTTCTTTATTCATGTGTTGTAAAGTGAAAAGCAGTGGCCTTGGAGGCAGAGGCAAAGAAGATAGAATAAGTGTTTGCCTATGCTAATGATATATTTTGCTTTATCTATCCAAAATGCATATAATTAAACCAACAAATACAGATCTTTATGAGTGAGCAGAACACAGTTGGGGCTCCCTATATTATTCCCCAGTTTACTCCTTGGACTATAATTCTAGTAGCCATGCTGGGTGGGGGATTTGGGAGTTATGTCCCCTAAAAGTAACATTGCCAATTCTGGTTAAACCTGTTGAGGTTCCACTGGCTTCAAGTGTTTGCTTTCAAATCAGTGGAACTGAACAATGCTTAAATTGGCTCTCTTTGATTTGGGTTGTCTGTAGAACCTGTGTCATATTTAGGTTCCATACATATGTTGGAATTTACAGAGTTTGTTAAAGTTATATACAGGTCCCTGGTAGGACTCTTATTGTAAGCCTGCAGTGGGGTTTCTGCTAGTCTAAGGGAAGATAGAGAGGTTGGGAAGTCTGGAGGCTGGACTGGATATGCTTAATTCAGTTTGCCAGAAAGCAGAACAGAGTATCCTTGATATAATGGATTTTTCCTAAAGTAGTTGGACCTGCACATACTACATTGGAGGCAGACAAAACACATGTTTTGTTTTGTGTTGTGTTATTTGTTGTTGTTCTCTGTCTCGATCCACAGGAAGTGGTGGGTAAGAAATAAACATAATTGTTGTTGTTGTTGTTGTTGTTAATATGATCAATATACATTCCCATACCCAATAAAGGAGATGCAAAAGATTGCTGTAACTACAGGATCATTGCATTAATTTCCCATGCAAGCAAAGTCATACTCAGAATTCTGCAGCTAATGCTCCTACTGTATATGGAGTGAGAAATTCCACAGGTGCAAGCTGGGTTCAGGAAAGGAAGAGGCACTAGAGATCACATTGCAAACATATGCTGGATAATAGAGGACACCAGGAAATTCCAGAAGAAAACTGGCATGTGCTTTATAGACTACAGCAAAGCCTTTGACTGCATAGTTCACAATAAGCTATGGATTGTGCTTAAAGTAATGGGTGTACCATTATATTTGATTGTCATGATGTGCAGCCTCTAGTCAGGACAGGAAGCTACCATTAGAACAGAATATGGAGAAACAGAATGGTTCCCAATTGGAAAGGGGGCCAGGCAAGGCTGTATCCTATTACCCTATTTATTCAACTTGTACGCAGAAAATACCATACACAGAGCAAGTTTAGACTCAGAGGAAGCTAGGAGTGACGATCAGGGGAAGGAATATCAACAGTCTAAGATATGCAGACACCATACTGCTAGCAGAAAATAACAAAGTCTTAGAACAATTACTAAAGAAAGTCAAAGAAGAAAGTGCTAAGGCAGGCTTACTGTTGAACATTAAGAAAACAAAAATAATGACCACAGAGGATTTACATAAATTCAATCTAGACAACGAGGAAATTGTAATAGTTAATGATTTCCCATACCTTGGATCAATCATTGAGCATAAGGGAGATTTCAGTCAAGAAATCAGAAGAAGACTAGTACTGGGAAGGGCAGCTATGAAAGAACTAGACAAGATCCTAAAGAGCAAAGATATAAAACTGAACACTAACGTTAGGGCCATCCAAGCCATCGTATTTCCCATCACCACGTATGGAAGTAAGAGCAGGACAGTGAAGAAAGCTGATAGAAAGAAAATTACCTCATTTGAGATGTAGTGCTGGAGAAGAGTGCCATGGATACTGTGGACTGTCAAAAAGACAAACAAATTGGCCCTAGAACAGATCAAGCCTGAACTCTCCCTGGGAGCCGATGCCTAAATTGAGGCTGTCGTACTTCAGCCACACCGTGAGAAGGCATGACTCACTAGAAAAGACAATAATGCTAGGAAAGGTAGAGGGCAGCAGAAAGAAAGAAAGGCTGCATACCAGATGGATGGACTCAATCAAGGAGATCACGGTCCCGAGCCTGCAGGACCTGAGCAGAGCGCTTGAGGACAGGGAGTCTTGGAGGTGTCTCATTCATGGGGTCACCACAAAGTCGACTTGAGGGCAGTTAACAACAACATTATGAACACCAATACATACATTTTAAAAGGTCTTGTGATATTTTGCCATGCCATCCAGTATCTTCTGGCACATTGCAAATAATCCTGGCAGTGTATCTCTTCACCCACATGCTCCTTCACTGGCAGTACTATCTCAAGGCATTTTGCTGCCTGAGGCAATGGGTGAAATGGTAGTTGAACCATCCTTCAGCATGGGCATTGTGACTGGGTCTTCCATCATATGTAGGGTTGCCAGTACAGGATCACCCCAAGCCCTGAGGTTTTCAGGCTGTAATTTGACACCTAGTGGTGCCCCCTAGTGGTGTCATTAAGTGTTACACACTAAGTGCCAACCACAGTTGCTCACAGCTTGTCATTCAAACATACACACATAGAAACACCATAAGGTATTTATCTATTTAGAAATTAAGATAGAAATCTTAGCTAAAGGGACAGTTCCTGGATCAAGGTGAAATGAGGGGATTAATCCTTCTCACCTACTTAGGAAGACAGGATGAGGAACATTTAACATATCCTACTTGCTCTTGCCAGAAAGTGGGTGCAGAACAGTGTGGTGGGTGAGCACTGGACCCACAGTGACTGGGAGGGGAAGAGGGAGCTAAGTAAGTAAATCCAGAAACCCCTGGAGAATCTTTGCAAGTTGCAGCAACAAATGAATTAAGCCTTGCAAATTGTAGAAATCTGCTGCTCTCCTAGCTGAGCTGGAGATTCGCACCCAGCCCTTTCATCTTGCCTGGAACTAAGCCCACCACAACTGGAGAATGTTCATGCTCATCTCGCCCTATTAGAGATGACCCACACAAACTGGGAACTCAGTGCCCAGCCCTCAGATCTGGCAACCCTAAGCACACAAGAGGGCAACTGTGCAATTCAGGGAGACAGGCCAAGCTGCATAATGTACATTGCTCTGTCCTTCAAGAGACATGAACTGGTAGGAAGGGGGAGAGAAAAAGCTGCCACTGATGCCTCCCCGCCCCAGCATCTGAGGCAGTTTTCTCATTCTGCCAAATGGTAGGGCTGGCCCTGACTACTGCCAACTCTGAAACCTGTTATTATCCTAAGTGGCCTGTTCTATGATCTCTTGTAAACTCTGCCATTCCCAGCCTTGTTGCTACAGTTTTTCCTGCTGTTGGAACATTTCCTTACTAAACACAGCTCCAGCCAGCATGAAACAAACAAACAAAACAAATACATCTGGATCAAACCAAGGTTCTCCCTTTGGGCCTCTTCTCAGAAGGCCAGTGGGATCAATCAAAATCTCAAGGTATTTGATGATTTACAACAGTCGGTAACTAGCTGCTGATCTGTGTTAGTTATGTTCTCAAAAGGGGAGGAAATGTAAAAGGCCACTCTTTGAAAAGCTTAAAACAAATTGCATGTGTAAATACATCTGTTTGCACCATAGCTATGAACTGCTGATTTGTCTGTTCTGCCCAATGGGGAGTTCAATATAACTCCAAAGACTCAAAAGCATAGCATGGAAAGTAACTTTTCGGATGAATGAATGCTGAAACTATTCACAAACCAAGCAGTGTTCTGATGATGCTCTGGGTTCCAAAGCATCAACCTGCTACTTGGTGGTATCAGCTTGCAATAAGAGTTGTTCTTTTTAAAGTACCTTTCTAAGCTCTCTTTAAATGCCTTCATTTATTAGATTCTTCCCCTTCCCCAGGGAGGTCTACATTAGCACCTACTTTGATATCTTTTAGTGCTAGGCACAGACATTGTTTATTTTACAGTTTTTTAGGGGAAAAAACATGGTGACATTAGAAATCATTTTAATTGCTCCTGTGCTTTTTAAAATCTTGCTGTTTTATCTGCTGTGTTTATTCTTGCTGGTTTTATTATTGTTTATTTTGTGTTTTCAATTTTCTTTGGAAGCTGTCCTGAAGATGTTTCATATCAAAAGGTGAGCTGCAAATTGATTAAATAAACAGACTTCTTCACCAACAGAAGATGTAGTAAGAGATGCCTACCTTTGTATTTCTGCAGACTAGTTATTCCTTATACTTCTCAATATCATTTCTATACCAGCTTCATTGTCATGGTTTCCTATTAAGAGTCCTGAGGAATACTGTATAGTTTGGTAAGAGTGCTAAGAAGTCTATGGTAGAGTCTCCGATCCACTACAAAGAACTATAGCTCCCAAGATGATGGACATTGTGAAGATTGGTTGGCCCCCTCCCTGCTTTCCTTTTGCTGGGAGGCAAACACATTTTTATACAAGCAAGTTTTTAATACATAGCTGGGCTTATGGAGGTTTTATTGGGGTGTGTTTTTATGTATATATATATATATATATATATATTAAAATTTTGCTTATTTTAATATTTAAACTTTATGTGTTTTTATTGTGAGTTTTAAAAAATGATTTTAAATTGTATTTTATGTAATTTTGTGAGCCATCTTGGATCCCTTCAGGGAGAAAGGTGGCATATAAATTAAATAATAAATAAATAAATGTGTGTGTGTTGTGATGTCTCTATGGGGCTGGGGAGAGGTGTTTTTGGTCGATGGGTGGAAGAGGTTGGGAGGAGGCACCCTGGGCCAGATGATCAGCTGACCCTTCCCACTGTTTCAATTTCACTTTTTAGCGGTTCCTCCTTTTATTTATTTTATTTTATTGCACATGCAGCAGTTGTTTGGAGAAGTGCGTACCAGCATACTAACATTTTTAGCTGCACATTTCTCCTCTTAATAGGATCTCTGAAGCCCCTCCAAGCTGTGAGAAAAGACATGCGTGGGGGGAGGGGAAATTGGAGTGGCCACAGCCATGTAGTTGTACATTCTGCAATTTATTGGACTGGGGTGAGTTTGGAAGGGGGAACTGTGTCTCCAAAACTACTTCTAACATGAAATCAATGGTCAAATTGTTCCTGGCCCTAAACAGGACCCCTACTCCCCAACCGCCACACTCCCCATATGACCGTACAGAAGGTCCTTGTGTCCACAATCTCTGACACTGGCTCCGCTGTTGTTCGTTACAGATATGAGTTTCCTGCAACACAATGATGTCATAACGCAGGCCGCCAAGGCAGGGCAAAATCTCATTGCACCTATCCTCAGTTCGCAAGCCACGAACATTCCATGTGGCAATTTTTAATGACCCCATTGTTTTATGTACCCAAAAATTTATTAAGGCCTCCGTTATAAATAACCAAAAACTAACAGAAGTATATTGGCCATACCGATTGAAATAATTATTTTCCTACTAAAAATCTAACTTAAAGTCTAACTTGACTGAAATCTAGCTTACAGTCTAACTTATTAAAACTCTCTTTTTTAACACACTCTTTCTCAACACAGCTCTGGTGACTGTATTTCTTGTTCCTCTTGTCAGACTACCTAAAACACCAGACTAGCCCGACTGAGTATTTCACGGACAAAAGGGTCCCCAAAAAGTTGTGGGACTTGAGGTGGAGGCTCTACCATCAGGTTCTTAATCTGAGGGGAAGGAAACCGTGGACCGCAGAGGATGAGCAGACTTGTCCTCATCTGAAATGTAAAAAGGCTGAGATTTTGAGTGGCATGGCACAAAAGGAGACGATCAGACATTTTGTCCAGGACTGCCCGAGTGCCCAGGAAACATGGGAGGAGGTGGCCCGGGTCCTGGATTGGCCAGATTTGGCACAACAGGTTTGGGAGACAATACTTTCGGGGAGTGAACCTCCAGAGGGTGTCAGGGGACCCAGAAAGTCAGTGGGCCAAAAGAGGAAGAGGAAGGAGCCTGGTTCCATGGCTGAGAGTTTTTGGAAAGTGCCCTGGTCCACGGTGTGCTTGGTCAACCTCTATGTGATGTTAGGGTTATTTTTCCAAAGACAAAGGGAGCTGAAAAGTCAAAATCTGCAGGATGTAAAAGGCACTGCTTATTATGTGAAGAACGTAATTGAAAATTTAGCTCTGAGTGAAAAAGAGAAATTGCCAAACCATCGTTGGAAAAAGTTTTGTCCGTGGTTTAGTGAGACAACCCCAGCAATAACTTAAAAGGATATTTTAAATAAATAAATATTTTTATTATTATTGTATTTTTGTATAATTTTGTGTTATTTTTTTAATTAGTCTTTTAATTAATCTTTTATTTTCTTTTCCAAATAAGTATAATTGTATTGTGTAAATATAATGTGATTATAGCGCGTTTAGATTAAGAGGAAAAATGTATTAGTGTGAGGATAGGTAGTTTTATTTTTGTATTAGTAAGAAAAGAGGAAAACAATTAATATTATTTTTGTGTTATTGTTATGGCCTTTTGCGGTCGGGTGTATTTTTCAGTAGAATGGTCTTATTCCAATAAAAAATTCCTAACCCCTTAAAATTCCAAATTTGCCTTGGTGTGTGTGGTGATCACGGAGACAAGCCTGTGGTCACTGTGGGTCAGGGAAACCCATAGGTAAGCCGGGTTTTCGTTTCACTGTAGACAGGGAAATTAGAGTAGTAGTAGACCCATTGAAACCAAAGAGACTGCAGTCAATTCTGCTTAGACTATACTTAGAATTACCCGTTAAAATCAAGTCATGATTAAGGCCCAAATTCAATAGTCCCAATTAGAATAGATCCAATAAATTAATGGGAGTTTGCTAGGTCAACACATATGTAAATTCCATTGATTCAATGGCTCTACTATAGTTAGTAGTAGCATTCGGATTTAGACCTAAGTCTGGATTTAACTCCTTGGATCTCTGGGAGAAGGGAGCAACTGTAGTATGTGGGGTTCCCCCTCCCAATATTCTGTCCTGGGACCCTCTAGGGACTGCATGGCCTATCAACAAATATACAAGCAAGCAAGGAAACCACTGGAAGTGGCTGGAAGTACACTTCTTGATTTAAGAAATGCTTTTTAAAAAAACGTTAAACAGTACCAGAGGGTCTTGCTACCCATTTAAAGGGCAAAGTGCTATTCCTGGAGGGTTTACCTTTTGGGGAGGGCTGGAAAAAGTGTGGCCCAGGGAATCTGGTGGGTTCATGGGCCACAAAAAAAGACCTAGTATGCTGCCTGAAGCCCTAAGGCTGCATTCCCACCCAGCTCTACTATAAGGATGACTAATGGTACAATCCTGTACCTCTCTACTAAGAAGTATCCATGTTAATTGCAAAGTATTGATTATATTATATTAGTATGGTACGTTATAGTGGGCCCTGTGTATCCGCTGGGGTTTTATTCCAGGACTCACTGTGGATATCAAAATCCATGGATGCTCAAGTCCCATTATATACAATGGCATATAAAATGGTATCCCTTGTATAAAATGGCAAAATCAAAATTTCTTGGAATTTTTTTTTGTTGGGGGGAAATATTTTCAAGCCATGGATCATGGAATCCGTGGATGCCAAATCCAAGGATACAGAGGGCTGACTGTATATTATATTAGTATAGTATATTACATGAGTATAGTAATAATGTAGTATGGGGAGAGCCAGCATGGTGTAGCGGTTTGGGTATTGGGCTAAGAGTCTGGAGAAAAGGGTTCAAATCTCCACATGGCCATGGAAACCCACTGTATGACCTTGGGGAAGTCACACTCTCTCAGCCTCAGAGGAAGGTTAAGGCCACCCTCCTCTGAAAAATATTGCCAAGAAAACCCTGTTTTAGGGTCACAATAAGTCAGAAATGACTTGAAGGTGCACAACAACAGTATAGTAGTATGATACACTAATTGCATGCTTCTGGGATCCAGGAGAAACTTGGATGAGGTTCTCTTTGATTTTTCCAAAAATTCCCTATATATTGGATACTGAATTTGACTTCTGTGAACATAAGGGTGCCTCTGCCCTATTGTGGTGGCTCATCTCAACCTTTCCCACATACAAACCATACCCTGACCTTTGCTCTCCCACACCTAGCAAAGACCCCATGGACAGAGAGAAGTGTTGAAGTACAATGTCTTCTGTTTTAACCTCTGCCTAGGGTCCATGGGGCACCTTCCCCAGCACTAGAATCTGCTAGAGGTCCAGAGGGTACATTTTCTACCATTACTGTAACTGTTTGCTACCATGCTTTTTTTCTGGAGGATTCAGAGTGTTATGCAAAATTGTACTAATAGGGCAAGTATCCTTGTACAGAGGCTTCAGATCTAACACTAGCTCATGGCATCCATTTCTGGGGGGCAGTGAATCTATTCTTAGTTTTGCAACCACTCCTCCAGGTAGCAAAGAGCCATTATGGTGGTGAACCTTGTTGCCAGCAGGAGAGGCTGCAGAGCCGGAAGCAGCTGTGGGAGGAGTGGTTGTAAAACCAAATGTGGGTTCGCTGCTCTTACAGCGATAGATCTACTGGCTGTCCTTGCTCTGGTCTTCATAGGCACATGACAATTCATACACATAGCAAGGCCAGTTTACTCAAGCCAATTTGTATGCCGGCTCCCGGCTGCCTGGGTCTTCTACCAGTTCCGGGGAAAGGAAACAAGAAGAGACAACTTGGCAACCAGGTCAGTTTCCTGCTGTGGAACACCAGACTCCCTAGACTGCATAGGAAGTACTTGTTCTCTTGGAGAGGATTTTTGCCAAACTTCTTCCCTTGGACCCAGATTGCTTTGATCAGTGCCCATTAATCTGCCCCACAACCTGGGCTTTCTGGCATTGTCTTGGAGAAGTTCCTTGCTTTTGAAACCTTGCCATAGCTCTACTCCTGGAGGCCACAAACAGAGGGAATCAGCCAGTGCGTACTCAGCTGCTTGGAAATATAAAGGCGCTCAGTGCCTGCAGTTGAGGAGGGAGGCCTGTGCTGGGACACTCCCAGATAATTACTCCACAGCAGGAGCCCTAATTTGCCTGGCTGCTGGCTCATGTAGAATCGCCCAGCCGATCCTCCACCAACTGTGCTTCTTGCTCACCCTTCATCCTGTGCAAAATGTGGAAAAGTTAGGGTTTTCTTTGTTTGGTAGTGTTTTTTTTTTTTTTTTAATGACAACTTTCAGAATTCCCCAGCCCAGAGGATGGCAGATTCTGGGAGTTGTAGACATTTGATCTTGTGCTGATTCTGTGCCTCATGACAAATACCTGGCATGAAGAACTTCAGTAGGGGAAAACCAAATCTTTTAAAAAGAGATTGCAACTGAGTGTCCATTCTCCCATTCAAAATACCCACATCCACCCATTTGTGAGTGGAAACGTCTCCACTACATGCAATCTTGACATTCAGATTGTATGGAAAGTGTTGTTGTTGTTGTTTTAAGGGGAGAAGTCAATACACAGACCTGCCAATACCAATTTCATAGCAATTTTTATTATCCTTTCCACCATCAGATAATGCCAAATAAGAAAAATAGGAAAATCTCTTGAATTTTTACTGAAGCTTAGAAAAAAAATGGTTAAAGATTTTACTGATCTGGGATTGCAAAAGATATATATTTAGGGATATTAATTTTTAATTTTTGGTTTGCAGTATCTTGCAGAAGATATTGAAACATGGGTGGGAATCATGCTATTCACTGATTAAATTGTATGAGGCCCTTTGTTTCCACTGGATAGCCAAAAGCCAAGGCTAGGTGTCCATTTGGTCACACAACTATCTATCTATCTATCTATCTATCTATCATCTAATGGCTATGCACAATGGCCCTAGGTATGTAGGTATGTTGCCTCTTTCAGTGTGCTGATTGGCCACTTAGGATCCTTCCTGTCACTCCCTCAGCCAATCACCATCCACATGCAAATCACCACCCACATGCAAGCCTTTCCAGTTCACCAGTGTCTCAGGGCTGCACAATTCCCACTTACGATTTAGGTCTACACAGTAATATCATTGGCGATGGGATGCCACTGCTGCTGCCACAATGAGATTCAGGCAGTCAACTGGTGGTGGCTGCGGCTGTGGCAGCAGCAGGGCAACAGAGCGAGTCACCCTCAGCAATTCTGTGAAAAGTGGGAACACTGAGAAGGGGGAGGAGGCCTACCTTACAGGGTTGTTGTGATGTTTTGGGGGAAGTTTTTAAATTGCATATGGTACGCCAGGTCCAGCTAGTTACCTTGAAATGCTCTTATAATATTAGCATGGGGGGCCCTTTGCTGATGTTTTTGGGTGGCAATTTTAGAATTTCTCTGCCTGGAAATTCCTCAATAGCGCCACCTACTGATCAAAAAACTGCCACCATGCTTTGAGTTACACAGCGCAAAGGAAGCTGTGAGGGACCTTTGGAACTCCCTGCTACCCGCAGAGCTTTTCCCACCGCTCCCTCTTTCCCCAAGAGGGAGCCAATGGATGAAATGACCGAGCAATGAGGCACGTGAAACATCAGCTTATGAAAGATAGAAAAAAGAAAGCTTATTTATTCAAGCAAAGTTTAAAAACATGCAAATCATTCTCATGGAAAGCTCCTCCTTCCAGGTACAGTCTTTACAGGTACAGTCAATGCTTTACAAGATAGCATTCAGTTACATCCAGCCAAAGTGAGAAATTAAACATAATCCCTGATACAATCTCTAGCTAAAACATTTTCCTTTAATCTACTCACACACTTGCAATCCGTCTGTGAATCCAGTGAGGGAAGCTGGATCCACATGTCTGGTAGTCCAGGCTGCACAGTGTCCCTCTCTCACAGGTCCTTTGTTCTTAGTTCATCTCTCTTCTGAGATGCAATGTGCTCCCACACCTCAGTACTCCATTGTTTAACAACCTTGCCTTGTGGTAAGGCAGCCTTTATCCCTTTTGACTCCCCATAGCTGGGAAACACTACCTGTGCTATAGTTCTTCAGGTTAGGCTGCTGTCAGGACTGGCCCAAGGAATTGGCTTCTAGAGTGAAAGGGCAAGGTTCCCATGTCCACCTTGCTATGCTATTTCCAAATACAAAAATGATTCAGAGTGGTTGTTGAATCTTACTTCCACACAGAAGACTAGACATCAGTGATGTAGTAGAACTGGGACTTGCAGGGTCTAAGGCCCTGGACATTATAATTAGCAGGGACAATGACATTTTCTGTCACCAGCACCCTACTCCCTTGTTCCTGCAATCCCCACAGTAGCTGGAGGGGACATGGGTCTTCCCACAACAATGTATTATTATTAGCTATCCCTAGCATAATCCAAAGTATTTTGGGGTAGCTTGGTCTTGAGTTGGAAAGACTCCTTGGCTTTACAAAAGACCTGCTCCCTAATGGAGATGAAAATGCCTAGAATTTGTTTTAGATCAATAAGATCACCTGCATTTTTGGGTACTCTTGTGGAGTTGTTGCTACAGAGACTGTCTTGGTGAGGGCCTGCACTTCAAAATGTACAGCTGCATCACGACAAGATGCCATCCTCCACTGCATTTTAGAAGGGCTGGCTGTACCATTAGGCAGAATGAAGCAACTGCTTCAGGTTGCTGATGCTAGGGGTAGCCTGTACCTATACCTCTGAAACTAGCCTGCTGCTTCCAGATGTGGAGAATCCTCTCTCTTTGCCCTTGATGAAGGACAGTTCAGCCATCAGTCTAGTTAGCTCCTGTACATCAGGGATGAGCAAATACAGAGGGTGAAGGGGCCATTTCCCAAACCCCTGAACACCCCGTGGACCACACCCACCACTCCTAGGAAAAACATATGTGACCATAAGAACAAGAGAGCAGCAGCAAGAGCAAAAACTACAAGGTATGTTTATTGATTCCACTTTTGTTTACAAGGGAATAATACTCTGGTAGCTTATTTGGGGGGTGCTATTTTTGGGAGGGGGTGTTGAAACTTGAGAAATTGGGGGAATTTCTGGAAAAGCCTGGAGCCTGCATTGATAGTGTTGCAGGGGACTGCATGAGTTTCACCCCTCTGTACTAGAATGGAGGAGGAATCACTTCTTGTCATTTGCTTTATATATATATTTTTTATTGGTTACAGCCGGTGTATTCTCATACATATATTGCAAAGTATCATCACACTTTTACCTCTTTACATTACCGCTTATTACAAAACACATTGTATAATTACCCTTTTTATAACATACTGTAACTCTATTTCTTTATCTAAAATAAGTTAGCACAAAGTATATTCATGTCATATTTCTATACATTCGTATCCTATTTCTATCTATATCTCCCGTCTTCCTTCCTGTTCACCTCTGCAGAGATTCATTTTCTCTTCCTCTTTTTCTGTTTTCTGTTTCTTTCTTTCCTTAAGTGTTCCTTCTATGCTTATCCAGCCATGCATCTTTTTTATTTTACCCGTACATGTCTAACTGTTCTTGTATATCTTAAAATTTATATTCCTTTTTTAGATTTATTCTCCTTCTTTATTGGCCCTTCTTCTCTTATAAAGGTCAATAATTCTTTACGGTCTTGTATTTTGCCCAAAATTTCTCCATCGGCTCCCATTCTTTCGCAATTTTGCTTATTGACCTGGCCCTTCTTAGTGTTGTTAATCTGTCAGCTTCCCACATATCATACATTTTTACAATCCATTCTTCCTCGGTTGGAGTTTCTTTCTTTTTCCATTTTTGAGCGTATAAAATCCTTGCTGTGGTAACCATATATAATAATATTCTCCATCTATTTTTAATCTCTGACTTCTTTACATCATCTATTATGTTTAGTAGATATAACTCCGGGGTAAAGGGATAATCTATCTTGAGGATCTCTTTAATTGTACCATGAATTTTTCTCCAAAATCTTTTAGCTATGTGGCAATTCCACCACATATGTATTAGTGTTCCTACCGCCTCCCCGCACTTCCAGCATTTTATTGACCCTGTATTATACATTTTGTTTAGTTTAACTGGGGTTAAATACCATCTATAGAATATTTTAATGAAATTCTCCTTCAAATTTTGTGATAGAGTGAATCTTTGAGTATTTATCCAGGCCTTTTCCCACTTTTCTATTTCAATGATTTTGCCTATGTCTTGAGCCCATTTTATCATATTCTCTTTCACCAACTCTGTTTCTAAATCCCTCTCCGTTAAGATTTTGTAATATTTTGCTATATGACTCTTGGAGTTGCCATATATAACTTTATCAATATCATTTTTTTCCATTTGAAACCCTTCCAGTTTTAGATCCATTTTGTATCTCTCATAAATTTGATGGTATGCAAACCAGTTGAGTTCGATTCCTTCTTTCTCTAATTGCTCTCTAGATTTTATTTTTATTAAATTCTGGGTTTCTTCCAGTAAATCTTGATATTTTGGCCACCCCTGTTCTTCTCTTTTGGATCTTTTAAAGAATGCCTCTTGGGTTGAAATCCATTGTGGTATCTTTCTATAAAAAGGCTTTTTGATTGTTAACCAAGTTTTTAGTAGTGCTTTTCTAATGAAATGGTGATCAAATTCTTTGTTATCTTTTTTCTTGCCGTACCACATATAGGCGTGCCAGCCGTAAATTAAATTGTGGCCTTCTAGCATTAAGATTTTATCATTTTCCAATTTTATCCACTCTTCCAGCCACGTTAATGAACATGCGTTGTAATATCTCATTAAATCCGGCATCGCACATCCTCCTCTGTTCTTGTCGTCTGTTAATAGTTTCAGTTTGATTCTAGATCTTTTCCCTTCCCATATGTATTTTATCAGTTCTGTATTCCATTTTTTGAAGCATTTCATATTTGTTATTATTGGTAGATTTTGAAACAGGTACATGAATTTTGGTAATGTTACCATTTTTATTGATGATATCCTTCCTAGGAATGATAGTTGTAATTTTGACCATCTCTGAAGATCTTTCAATATTTCTTTCCATATCCTATTATAATTATTCTCAAATAAATCTGTGTTTCTTTTGGAGATCCATATACCTAAATACTTAATTTTATTTGTTATTTTATATCCAGTACTAGATTCTATTTTTAATTCTTCCCTTTTTGTCATATTCTTTGTCATAACTTCAGTTTTCTCTTTATTTACTTTAAAGCCTGAGTGTTGACCAAATTCCTCCAGTGTATTCATTAGTTCTCCTAGTTGTTCTATTGGATCTTCCAAAAAGATTATTAAGTCATCTGCGAATGCCTTTATTTTGAATTCGCACTTTTGAATCTTTGTGCCTTTAATTTTTCCATTCGCTCTAATATTATTAATTAGTATCTCTATCACTGTAATAAATAAAAGTGGTGACAGCGGGCATCCCTGTCTCGTCCCTTTTCTAATATCAATCTTTTCCGTCTTATCACCATTTATTAATATTTGGGCTCTTTGTTCTTCATATATGGAGTTAATCCAGTTACCAAACTTTTCTCCTATATTCATTCTGTTCAGTATCTCTTTCATGAAAGACCACTTAACATTGTCGAAAGCTTTTTCTGCATCTAGCGCAATCATTGCTAATTTTTTCTCATTATGATGTTCATAGTATTCTATTATATCTACAGCTGTTCTTACGTTGTTCCTTATATATCTATTTGGCAAAAACCCATTTTGCTCTTCCTGTATTATTTTATTTAAAATTATTTTTAGTCTTTGTGCTAGGATATCCGCAAAGATCTTGTAATCTAAGTTTAACAGTGAAATTGGTCTGTAGTTTCTTGGTTCATCTTTTTCTTTCCCCTCTTTTGGTATAACAGAAATATACGCATCCTTCCAGGTATCAGGTATGCCATCTGTTTTAATTTGATTCAGTGTGTTTTTAATAGTGGTATTAGTAGCACTTCTTCTAGTTTTTTGTAGTAAAGTGCGGTAAAACCATCAGGGCCCGGTGCTTTGTCATACTTCAATCTCTTAATTGCCTCCACTAATTCCATCATTGTTATTTCTTTATTTAGAGCATCTTTCTGTTCTTCAGTCAATCTCACTATATTTTGTCTATCCAGATATTTATACATTTCTCTCTCTTCTGATTTAATCCGATTGGTATCTTTGTAGAGTTCTTTGAAAAATTTGTGAAATCCTTCCAGAATTAGTTTATGTTCTGTCACTTTTTTCCCCTTGTATTTTATTTCTGTGATTAATTTGGCCTCTCTTTTCTTTTTCAATCTTAGAGCTAGCCATTTTCCTGTTTTATTGGCTTCTTCAAAATGTTTTTGTCTTATAATTTTCAACTTTTGCTCTACTTCTTCTGTCATGTGCGATTGTAATTGTTTCCTTAACAGATTAAGTTCTATTTGTATTTCTTTACTTCTTGGATTCTCTCTTTGTTTTTTCTCTTTCCATGCAATATCTTTTAGGATACTATTTAATTTCTCTATTTTTTTCTTCCTTTCTTCGTAAGCCTTTTTAATAAAGAAACCACGCATGACTGCTTTGCCTGCATCCCATGTAATTTTCATGGCACTTCTTGTCATTTGCTTTAGGCAGTGATGTGTCATGAACCGGTGGTGTCCCTGAGCAAGCTTAGATGGTATCAACCCATGCAGCCAGCTAGTGGACTGATGAGAGTCTTGCTAGATTTTCAGACAACACTGTTATAGTGTTACTATTCCACTATATTTGCTATGGCTGCCTCCTCTTGAATCCTGGGATTTGCAGTCTAGGGAGGGGCATTTGCAACTCTCAGCCAGAGAGCTCTTAGGCCTCACTAAAATACAAACCCCAGAATTCTACAGCAGGAAGCCAGATCAATTAAAGTGGAATAGTAACAATGTAACAGTGTAGTCTAAAAATCTCCATAGTCTAGCATGGTGGTTCTTAACCGGTGGTCTGGGGACCCCCAGGGGTCCACGATGTCCTCACAGGTCTACGAAGGCTTGAAGGCTACTTGGCCCACCTCCTTCCTGCAGTGGAGTGGCCACATGGCAGGATCCAAGGCAAAGGCTGGCTGACTGGCTTGGCCTGCACATTGCCATTCAATATGCTCCAGCCACAAACTTGCAAGAAGAAGTAGAAGAAAAGTCTTCCCTCCCCCTCCAGTGCCTCTGAGGGAAGGTTTAATGGATGGTGTAATTGTATTGTTGTTCTTGTTCTTGTTAGGGTTTTAAATCATTAGTTAAGTCTTGGGGGTCCACCACAACAAAAGATATTTAAAGGGGGTCCCTGGTAAAGAAAAGGTTGAGAGCCACTGGTCTAGAACATCTAGAGGACACCAGATTAGGGGGTTGCTGCTGCATACACTCACCCAGGAGCAAGCTTCACTAGTGATGGCTGGTGTTTCTCAGGAAGTCAATGGAGCCATCCTAAGCATCTTGGACCTGCTCAGGGTGCTGGATGTATTTGGAAGGGGATATGATTCAGTACCTCAGATAGACCCTTTAAATATCACTGTCCCATTGGAGCTTAATCTTATATATGATTACAGTGGCAAGATTAAACTTGGCTCCAAAATGGAAAAGCCAGGAGGCACCAACAATAGACAACTGAATTATGAAACTGATTGACATGAAAGAACTAGATACACTGACACACATTTTAAACAACAACAAAAATATACAAAGAAAGTTGAAATGGACTGGCTTCCAACAGTAAAATACTGGGAAGAGAAATAGAGAATTAGGCAAGATATTTTGATTTTATATTTATTGAAGAATTACATTATACAGAGCCATGCCATACAAAATATAGTTAAACTAACAGTGAGATAAGACAGATGGGTGTAAAATTAAAAAAAATTAAACTTAGAATTTTTAACAGGTATAAATATCATGAAGAAGTTATTATGATGTAGTTGGAATGAAGCTGAAAGATAAAAACTGTAACACGATCCCTAGAAGATGGTATTACATGGGAAGTCATGTAGGATAGAAGTTAACTAGAATAAACTGTACATTGTTTCATTGCATAATCTACTCAATTTATCTTCTATTTTGTTTCTTTTTTATTTTTTATGCTTTAATATATGTTTGCTTTGTAAATACCCATATTTGCTTTAAATAAAAATAAATATCACTGCCCCATCAACATGGAAGCTACCAGCTGCCACTTGATCTCACTGAACTTTCACTGGATAGGCTACGCTACGGACTTCACCGAGATGTGCAGCACAATCCAAAGCATATTTGCTCACTTGTAAGCCCTACTGCCTTCAGTGTTGTTGTCTTACTGTTCATATTTCTCTCCCCCGCTCCCAAACACTTCAGAGGGCTCAAAGCACTCCACATACAGCAGGAAGAGAATGCCTAACTCTCCAGATGTTGGGCTACAATTCCCATCAGCCCTAGCTAGCATAGCTAGCAGTAATGACTGATAAGAGTTGCAGTCCAATAGCATTTGGAAGGCCAAAGCTGTTCATTCTTAGTCTGGCTATTCACTTTATGGGAAGCCAAATTTTGTATAAAAGGAAAGCTCAAATAAAGCATCACTTTATTTATTTGGCATTAAAACACTTAAATGTGTGTATTTTGTTTACACTTAAGAGTTTCGAGGCCTGACCATGACCATTTCCCCAGAAATTATTCCTCTCTCATTTTGCTTTATGAACCATGACTCTGTGTTAACTTTATCATTTCATGAGTTTTCAGCTATTCATCAAAAGATAGCAGTTCAGCTTTTCCACTTGTGAGCAGCATCAATTTGAACTGCTGTCAATGGAGCTGAAATTAATTCCATGTCCTGCCTTTTCACTGTGCCTTTTTAGCTACTCTAACAGAATTATTCAAGGGTCTAGGGAAATTAAACATCATACTATCTCATTGATTACCTTTACCTCATCTTCACAGTTTACTTTAATTTTAGTACAATTTGAGGAGAATAGTATAGTTTCACAAAGATTTTCCACTTTTTTTTAACCCTCTCATAACAGTGAGGATTAGGAGCTTGCCTCTCTTTTTAAAAACTAATCAAATCAAATCAATGGAGTGCTAGTTTTTGAACAACTACATTTCATACTGCACATTTTATGTCATGGGACTATATGGCACCTCATGTTTATCAGATTTATAGCTGATTTTCAACCATTGTTCTCAGAGCACATTACAGTATGATTAAAATAAATGGCACCTAAAATTACAGCAGCAATAATTATGTGGTGCAATGATTCGAATACTGGATTAGGATCGGAAAGCCCTACATTCAAATCTCCATCCAGACATGAAATTCACTTGGGTGATATGGGTCACCACTATCTCTCAGCATAACCTATCTCACAGGGTTCTTGTAAGGATAAAAACAGGGAGGTAGACCATACACACTGCCTTGGGCTCTTTGGAGGAAAGGTGGAATAGAAATGTAACGAATGAGCAAATAAAGGATATATTAAATCAAGAACGTGCATAAAATATATGGCTGGCACCTTATTAGTGAATTATGATTGCATATGTTAAGCGCTTTGTATACTATTAGCCAGCCTCCCTCAAACCAGTGTCATCCAAATGTGTTGGACTACAACTCCCATCACCCCCCATCATCACCATTATGGCTGTTGTAGCACACCCATAGGGGAATGAGTAGGGCATGAATGTGCTGAGCTAGGTGGTATACAGGGAACAAGAACAAGTCCTTGCTTGGAGACGGATATAAAACAATATAGGAAACAAAAGGAAAAGATTATATATTCACTAGTTACATGGAGACGCACTATCCACAATGCTGCAGCCTTATTGGAGAACTCACACTGAACAAGTCTTGAAAAGAAACGACAATGCAGAAAGAATCACAACCTGGAAACATCACCCAAGGAGACCTTCTGCTGTGCTTTCTGCAACTGGACTTGTTTATCTTGCATTGGCCTTTTTACTCATCAGTGCACTTGCAGAAAGCACGGGATGAGTCCTTCCTGAATCTTAATTTGCGAAGAAAAGCCAGAGAGAGAGAGATATAAAAGTTAGCTATGTATTCACTAGCTTCCCTCTTTAGGGAGCCCTGAAAAGCCGGTGAAGCAAAACTTCTCTTTTGCAGAAGCCATGCTGGTTCTTGCTCAGCAAGGCTCGTTCTTCTACATACAGTATTGAGCAACCTTGTGGCTTAATACAGCTTTCAGCTAATTTAGCCAGAACCGAAACTATGTTGGTAGCTGTATAATTTTTTAAATCATCCATCTAATCATCTTTGGAGCATGCCCCCCCCCTCTTCACACCATCAATTACATTGGCTAATTTCCAAAGCTCTGTTTTATAAAGGGAATTTTGATTTTGGAGAAAACAATGCATAATTTAGTTAAAAGATGAGCAATGTCATATGTGACATTTTCAGATTTCGATTTCACACTTCACTTGCCACACTTGCCTGGGTTTCAAAGTAGGCAAATGAATGTAAAAGAGCAAGAGAATAGGGTCACATCAGATGGACCCAGAGGCTGGCATAAAACAGAGATGCTTCAGTGGCTTCTAATATCATCGGTTCCAGTAACATGTGCCACATGCAGCTACTTAGCTAAGATACAAAGGTGGAAGGCCTTTTGCTCTGCCTTCCATTGAGGAAGGCATAAGCAACTGCTAGACTGGCTGAGATACTGGAACTGAGAGGGAATGCCACTGAGAATATTGAAAAGTCTTCATACAGGTATGAGTCAGAGGATGGCCATTGACTGTGACCCAGTCTATATGTTCAGTAGAACAAGGTGGCAGTGAGGTGGAAGACTCCTGAGGTGGCTGAATGACTCCTGACAACATGTGGAGACACCACTTTGGACTACTCCTATGTTGTTATCATTATAGGCCGAGGTTCTATATCATGGACTATGTTGCAGAAATTCAATGAAACCCTGTTAGTGAATTGTGAATAGATGCATCCAGGCACAAGCAAGAGTGTTCTAATGTACACTGGGTGCTCCTGATGGGCATGAGGCATCTCTAATATGCACTGGATACTTCTGATATGCCTTGGGCACTTGTGATGAGCACTGGGCACTCCTGTTAGGCCCCTAGCCATTGTCCAGGTGTGCCCATTGCACATCGGGGTCATAGTGCATCAGTCACTTCATTGGCTACCATTTTACAATGGATGCCTGTACACTGTAATGTCATAGTAGCCCCTAGATGAATACGGATGTTGCGAAATTACTCAGTTCTATGTTCTGCACATGTTAAGTCCACTTACGAAGACACAAGTCCCAGCTGATGTTTAAACCCTGCCTTTCCCCCCAAGTTTGAGAGCCAAAGCAAGTTAAAACATAGTTAAAGATCCTCCTCTTACAAAAGCTGAAAATATAATTCAACTACCAATAAAATTAAAACCATTTAAAAACACAACCATAAAAAAATAAAAATAAAATAATAACTAGGCAATACAGATTACGCAAGGCCCATTCAGCTTGAACAATCAGCCTGCAAAGTCCAGCTGAAAGAAAAAATCTTCACACGCCTGCAGAAAGATAGCCAGGAGGGTGCCAGTCTAACCTTGCTTGGAAGGGAGTTCTAGACTATGGGAGCAACCACTAAGAAGGCCCTGTCCCACATTCTCACTAGATGAGCCTGTGGCGGTGGTAGGACAGAACTTCCCCAGGAGATCTCAAAACTTGGTTGGGCTCATGTGGGAGAATATTGTTAAAAACAAACTCAGTCACCTCCCTGCAAATAGAAATCTATCTTGTCAAAGACACTGACACTATTGTTGTGTTGGCTATCTATATGTGGGGAGACAAAAAACAACCAACATGAGGAACATTCAAAAATGTGACTCCTACCTGCCATTTGAAGTGGCATAATTTATATCTCCTTCCCAAGGCCTCCCCCACCTCATTGCTGTGCTGCATATGAACATTAGGCTTTAGGTGATTTTGCCTCACAAGCAGTTTTGGCCCATGAACAAGTAGATTCTGCTTTGGTGGTTCTACTGGGGATGCAGAGGTGATGCTTGTATCACTCCTAGGTGTTGTTGTTTTATACCTTAAGTCATTTCTGACTTATGGTGGCCCTAAGGTAACCCTATTATGGGGCTGTTACCTGAAATGCTGGGGGTCCATGGGGACCCTCTAATGTACGAACATTGATATGGGGAATTAATGGACTCCATTTGGTAATGTGAGGGGTGAGTAACAAGCAGGATCTTGGAGACCTGTGTATACTAGTACTAAGGAGGAGACTTCAAGCTAGATAGTACAATTAAGTGATCTTTATTTCGAAAACAACAATAATAACATTCATGCGTGCACACACTCAGGCTTCCAGCATTCACACAAGGCTAACAAATAAAGTAGGAAGCATTTGCATAGATGAATAAAGTGAGGGGATGAAGGGTGATATGACACCTATCCTGAAGAGCGGAGATTCCTGCAGCAGAGGCTCAGAGTTGCCTTCTGAGGGTCACACAGCAAACCGGCAGCATGAATGTAGGAAGAAGAACTGTGGACCATTTGGTGGTGATTTAGGGTGATATTTATATGTCATAATTCCCCTGAAGGGATAGGAGTTTTGAGTGGAATACAATGGTTCTCAGAGGTTCCCAAAACAAAACAAAGGGTACTCTGGAAGAGTTAACAATTGTTAATGGGTGCTAATGGCTGTTGTCTTTCAGAATTGAATAGGAAACAGGCAGCATCTTTTGTTGGAATGGGAGCAGGAGAGGAAGATCCTGTTTTACAAGCAAAAAGGTATCTTGTTATTGCTGTGTGGATTAGTAATTGACTCACTTCCAGGTGTTGAGTCCTAATTTGAGTATTTGTTTTGGGGGAATTTCCATGGGCCCTTGCCTTGGTTTTTCATGAACCCCACCTTGGAATTTGGGGGTTCCTTGTTTACTTGCAACCATGTGGATGGCCACATATATATAAAATAATATATATATATATATATATATATATATAATATAGCCAATTATTCAATATTCCAAGATGGGGTCTATCAGGGTAGGTAACAGAGTTTTCTTAACAAGATTTGTTCATTGGAGGATTGCCATTGCTTTTCTTTGAGGCTGAGAGAGTGTAACTTGCCCAAGGTCACCCAATGGGTTTCATGGCTGAATGGGGATTGAAACCCTGATCTCCAGAGTTGTAGTCCAACACTCAAAGCACTAGGCAATGCTGGCTCTCTCCTTGGGTGTTACATGCACTTATTTTATTTTATATGCCACCTTTTTCCAATATAGGACCCAAGGTGGCTTACAGGCTAGGTTAGAACAGAACAGAACTAAAACAATGTACACTACAAAACTAACAAACAATTAAACAATCCTATTAAAGCATTAATTTAAAACAGTTTAAAATACATTTAAAACACAGTAAAGATAAAGGTATAGAACACCCCATTAAAAGACCCTTCTGCCACAACCAGTTAAAAGCCAAAGGCCTGTCTAACAACAACAACAAAAAAGTATTTGCCTGGTGGAGAAAAGAAAGAAAGAGGGGGCCAAGTGAGCTTCCTGTGGGAAGGAATCCACAGCTTGGGAGCAGCCACCAAGACTCTCTCACATCCTCGCTGAAAGTACTTACGATGGTGGTGGGGCCATGAGAAAGCATTCCGGCATGAAGATGTCCAAACTGTGAAGAAACATCAACACTTGTTTACAGTAGTTGGGGACAGAAGGAAACTCTATCTCTTTGGCTCATCTCTGTGTCTCACTGATCTGTGTTTTCAAGGTTTTACTTCCCACATGCATGTAGGTTTTACTTCCCACATGCATTCACTTCCCCCCTTGCTCCAAGAAGTTTTAGTGTTTTACAACTCTTTGTCTGAGAAGCCAGCAGACATGAGGCAGCTCAACCTCAAGGTACCTTACACCCACTCCACCTTACACCCATTCGTATGAGTCAGTTTTAGGGACTCTTGTACCCAAGTTAGATAACTCTCTTCTATCTATTTTCCTATCTCAGATGAATTCTCTGCCACACTAATGTAATTTTTGCCTTTTAACCTTAGTGGAGGAACCTGCATATTTCTATCCTGTTTTATACCAGTAGCTCATATTCCACTGGGGCTATGCTGCACTCTGCTTAATATAAATACCAATACCCTGCAGAGATTCACATAGCCATACAGGGCACCAGAACCAGCTCTGCGAATTGCACATCAAAACAGTCAGTAGCCAGTGAAACTGTTGCAACAAGGGAGTTGTGTGTTCCTTAGGAATGTTTGCTCTTTATGAGAACAGTGCAGATGCTGCTTAAGTTCAGAAAATGGGTTTACTACACCTTGTTTTCATATAATGATGGAATTTATAGTGTTTCTTTAGGTCAAAATGGAAGAGCTATGCAGTGTTGAGTGAATGCATGAAAGCTGGTGGGGAGAGACAACTAGGATTTCCCCTGCTTTCAATCAGCCCCCCCCCCCATGTATTCACTAAAAGCTCATGCAGTGAGACTGCACATTATTTGTTGTTATTCTTCTTTGTCAAATTGACTTTGGCTTATGCTGACTATATGAATGAGACGTCTCCCAGAGTCTTGGTCATCAGTTGCCCTGCTCAGGTCTTCCAAATTCAGGACAGTGGCTTCCTTGATTGAATCAGTCCATCACAGCCTTCCTCTTTTTCTACTGCCTTCCACTTTCTAAGCATTATTGGTTTTTCCAGTGAGTCCTGTTGTCTCAGAATATGAGTATGTCCAAAGTATGAGAGCTTCAGTTTAGTTATCTTAGCTTATAGTGAGGATTAAAGCCTCATTTACCCTAGGAGACCATCAACAAATACCAGATGCTGTAGGCTATATTTCAGAGGAATGAACTGGCAAAACCATTTCTGAGTATTCCTTGCTTAAATGAAATTCATGGGGCTGCCATAAGTCAACAGACAACTTGAAAGCACACATACATACACTTTATTCATCTCTATGATGAGATTGCCCATGAACAACTATATTTACATATGCAATGGCAGCTTTCCCCAGCAACCTGAAACCCTCTAGATATGTTGGACAACCACTCCACAGCCATTGGTCCAGGCAGGTCTGTACTGCCTACTGGCAATAGGGTTTCAGATGTGGCCGTTTGAGAGATGCCAGGCATTGAACTTGGGATCTTCTGACTCCAAAGCAATTGCCACTGATTAGGCAATTGCACTCCCAAGACCATCATTTCCAAAGAAAGTGGAAAACTCCTCAAACATCTTGCAAGGTCACAAAACCATTGTAGAGTTATGAAAGTTCAAGGCAATGACATCACCCAACATTTACCAGTCTGGGACTGTTATTGCTGGCTATAATTTATTAATATATTTGCCCAAATCCTATTGGTTAGTCTTGGAGGTCTGATGGCAGTTCCCCTTTTCCCCAGCAATTCACAAGGAATTCGTGGAATTTTTCATGGAGTGCATGACCTCCATGTTTCCAAACTTCAGGTGGGATTCCATCAATCCCAGCTGCCTTGCCGTTTTTCATCTGCTGTATGGCCTTAAGGGTGTCTTCCACAGTGGGAGCTATGTCCAATTCATTTTTCATTGGTTTTTGTATCATATGTTGGATAGCTGAGCCTTGGACTACTCAGTTGGCGCTAAAGAGACTTTGAAAGTGTTCAGCCTTCGTTTGCGGAGAAAAGCCAGAGAGAGAGATTGGTTAGTCCCATCCAGAGTTGTTGTTATGTGCCTTCAGGTCAACTCTAACTTGTGGTGAGCCTATTGTAGAGTTTTCTTGGCAAGATTCATGCAGAAGAGGTTTGCCATTGACTTGCTCTTAGGCTAAGATAATGTGACTCACCTAAGGTCAATAAGTGAGTTCCAAAGCTGAGTGGGAATATGAACACTGGTCTCCCAAAGTCATAGACCAGCACTCAAATCACTACCCGACTCTCAACTAGTGCCAGACCCATTGAGTGGACTGTTGAATGGTGAGCCAAAACATAGGTTAAACCCATTGATTCAATGGTTCTTCTCTAGTTGGGATTAAGAATAGGATTATGATATTATCAGTCTGTCATACACAAAACCGAAGGCAGTGTACATGCCTGTCCGCTCCTGACTTTAACTTCATGTTAAACCTGTGAAGTAAGTCAGATACTGAGAAAGAGAGTGATTTCAGCCAGTGAGTTTAACGGTTCAGAGGGGACGTGAACCCTTCTCTTCCAAGTCCCACTCCAGCACTTTAAAACACTACAATAGGTTGGCTTTAATTTTGTTGAGTTTCTGGGCTTATTTCCCAGCCAGGTCCAGAAAGATCCAGAAAGTACAATAAATACATTCACTCACAGTGGTTTCCTTTTTCTTCAGAGAAATCATACCAAAATTTTCTGCCTCACAACCTAGAAAACAAGCATGCACAGAAACACTGGGTTGTCCCACAGGCCTCCCTAACCCCAGTTTGCATTATGCTGCTCTCCCCGGAGGTGGCATCTAGTGGCTTTCCATGTTGGTGTGGTGAATTTGCACTGAGATTAGTCTGAATTTTAAAGGAGCTACTTTGGAGACAGAGTTAATCAACTTGGAAAGCTCTTGTAAAGTTCAGACTAAAATACATAGCAGCTTCACCACCCCATTGCCATGACCCCATTGTCATGGAAGCTACCAGTTCCCACTGTTCTCAAGTCGAGGTCTCTCCACTTCTTCTTTCTCCGTGTCACATTGAACACCATCTATCACTCACCCTAGACTCCCAGTGGGTAAGTCACTCAGCCAGCAAAAAACACAACGGCAGCTCCGGTCGGTTTGTCCCTTGTAAGCCTGCCACCGCCGAGGCACGACCAATCACGTTTGAGTTCTTCTATGTGCCCCTATTCAAATTGGGTGTTAAAACAGCCTGTTATGTGCATTTTCATGCAATTTTAAAAAAAGATTGTGATGAACAGCGAATGCTGTTATTGCAATCTATTTGGAGTTTTAAGCCCCCACCTTCCCAATATGGTGAATCCCGGCAGGAGCTCATCTAAACAAAAAGAATTCTGCCTGCATTCTTTGTGGATTTTTTGCTGTTGTTGTTGTCTAAACAACTCCTTAGTTTTCATATACTTCTGCCTTTGATTTTTTTAAAAATCCAAGCTCTTGAACATGAAGACATTTGCAAATTTTGGTATATTTTTCAAAAGCAAACTGAAACAAAATTCTCCCCACCTGTACTGCCCAAATCCAATTGCTACAACTATTCCAATCAAGAAGAGGATTGTGTCATTATATCTGCAAATGGTTGAATTCACAAGGATATAAACCCAGAAGTACTCAAAACCCTGTGCCTGGATGGGCAGATTCCAGTTTTGATTTCTTCTAATCTTCTTTCTATTCCAAATATGAAAAACACTGAAAACTTGAGTAAATTCGTATCAAAAAATGAACTGGACTATACCTACTCAGCATAGTTCCAAAAATAGCAGAACCCCTCAAGGCCTTAGGGATTTATATTATTATGTGCTTTCAAGTTGACTCCAATTTATGGCAACCCTCTTCTAGCGTTTTCTTGATAATATTTATTCAGAGGGAGTTTGCCATTGCCTTCCTGAGAAAGTGTAACTTGCCCAAAGTCACCTAGTGGGGTTCGATGGCAAGTGGGGATTTGAACCCTGGTCTCCCTGGATAGATTTGCACTACTAAGCCTAACTGACCAGAAGCCAGAAGAATTCTGAAGTCAGGGGTATTGGCAGGGAGGAATGCAAAAATACACTATCTGCAGCCAAAAAGACTAGATGGCAGATGAATTTTTTCAAGCAGTTAAGGACAGACAAAAAGCAAAAGTAAAAGGTGACATTCGAGTCAGAATCCTGAATGCAACTGTTCAGTAATATGTGTGCAGGGACAAGGAGAAGTACTATAATAATCACTGCAGAGAAATGGAAGATGACAACAATAAAGGAAGAACAAGAGACCTCTTCCAGAATATCTGAGAAATCAAAGGAAAATTTAAACCAAGAGAGGGGATGCTATACAACCAGCGGGGGAATATATTATATGACCAAGTAGAAATAAAAAGACAATGGAAACAATACACTGATGAACTATATAAATAAATGAAATGAAAGGGCAGGTATGAAGGAAATAGACAAGATCCTGAAGTTTAGATATATAATTCAATACTGAAGTTAGGGTTGTCCATGCCATGATATTCCCCATTTCTATGTATGATTGTGAAAGCTGGACAGTGAAGAAAGCTGATAGGAAGAAAATCAACTCATTTGAAATGTGGTGCTGGAGAAGAGTTCTACAGATACCATGGACTGCAAAAAGACAAATAAATGGGCCCTAAAGCAAATCAAGCCTAAATTCTCCCTAGAAGCCAAGATGATTAAACTGAATGAGACTGTCATGCTTTGGACATACCATGAGAAGGCATGACTCACTAGAAAAGAGAATAATGCTTGGTAAAGTAGAAAGCACCCGCTTTAATACCCTAAGGGCACCAGATCCCATCTGATCTTAGAAGCTAAGCAGGGTCAGCTCTGGTTAGTACTTGAATGGGAGACCGCCAACAAATACCAGGTGCTGTTGGCTATATTTCAGAGAAAGGAACTGGCAAAACCACCTCTTGAGTATTCCTTGCCTAAGAAAACCCTCTGAAATTCATGGGGATGCCATAAATTGACAGATGACTTGAAGGTGCATGCACGCACACACACACACACATACACATGGTAGAAGGCAGTAGAAAAAGAGGAAGACTGCATTACATATGGATAGACTCAATCAAGGAAGCCACTGCTCTGAGTTTGCAAGCCTAAGCAAGGCTATTAACAATAGGGTGACTTGGAAGTCTCTAATTTATAAGGTTGCCATAAATTTAAGTTGATTTGACAGCAGTTAACAAAACAACACTCCCAGAATCTTAGTCCAACACACAAACCATTACACCACATTAGTTCCTGCTACTCAGGAATATACCTGCTCAGCATAATTTTTAAGAGTATTGTTTTAGGTGAATCCCTCAGGACCTCAGGGATATAGAGGTCATGTATGAGGGGGAAGGCCAGCCCTACCAATTCACACTTCCAATTCTTCTTTAAAACAACGTGCATGCACCTGTTTAAGGTGAAAATGCAATGCTTTTTTGAGGTAAAGAACTTCTGATATAGTGCTGAATGTCAGTGGCAATAGAAGGTGATAGGTGCAGCAGAAATAGGCAGGGGGGCTATATGTAATTTATGAGCCATGTGTTGCCCATTCCTATCAGTGAATATTTATACAGACTATTGTTGGTTAACAGCAGTGATTTTCCCCTTAGCATGACTGTGTCAATGTCACAGATTCAGCCTTGGTGACTTGATCTCTGTAAAAAGACTGAAAAGTCTCGCAGCAATTTAAAAACTCAACAGTGTAAACCTATATATATGACTACGACTACTAATTTCTTATGCACCTCTCCCCATGGATTGAGGCAGGGAACAACAAGGGATTAACATATAACCTCTGTTAAATACACGCACATCTATTAAAATACATAACATCAATTTAAAAGAGCAAATAAGATAAATATTGTGGGGAACTTATAATGCAATACAATCTTGTGTATCCCATGTTAAGTTCAGTTTAGGAATTTCCCTGCATGCATGAGTTCTTTCACCCCCCCCTTCTTCTTACCCTAGGCAATTTCAGCCAACTGGAGCAATGGGTCATTCATCACATGATCTAATTTAAATATTATATTGCACTTTAAGTTTGTCTCCATGTGGCTATAGCCATCTTACCTTCTTTGAGTCTTTCGTCTTACACACTCTTTGAGTTGTTTTTTTTTAACCCTTCACCATGTAGCCCTCATCGCTTAAGGCTGGGTGAGTTTTTTTTTCCTTACCCTAAATCCTCTTAGTTAGTTAGGGACCTTTAAATTTGTTTTAATATGTAGATTAAGATTGATATACCTTCAGTAAACTTTTGATATGAATTTTTAAACTGACGTCTTTTTGTTGTTTAATGAGTCTAATTGACTGGGTGATCAGACCACACATTTAAATGTTAATTGAGCTGTGTCTGCATTCTGATGCCTTACTCTGCTTACTTTGAAAGAAAAGTGTTTTTACTTTTAAAGAAGATATTTTTATTTTTAAAAGGGCTAGATCCCTTGAATTTTTAAGTACATTTTTAATTTTAGACTCATACCCCCCTACAAATATCTATTAAAACAATTAATCCATATTTAAAATTCATAGTTTAAAATCCACAATTAAAAAAAATATCTGGATACGCCTGCCAGAAGAGACATCTTTAATGCTGTTTTAAATTCAGACAGTGTATTCAGCTGTCGAATCTCTTCTGGCAGGTCGTTCTAGAGTCTAGGGGCAGCTGAAGAAAAAGTCCTCTAGGTGACAGTTACCAACCTAATCCTGGCTGACTGGAGTAAATGTCCCCCAGAGGACCTGAGTGTACTGGGCAGAATATACAGGAGGAGGTGATCCCATAGGTAACCTGGATCCAAATCATCTAGAGCTTTAAAGGGAACAACAAACACTTTGTATCTTGCTGGGAAACTAATTGGAAGCCAATGGAGTGATTTTAATATTGGTGTGATATGATCATTCCTGGATTTACCAGTGGCCAATCTGGCTGCAATGTTTTGAACCAATGGAAGTTTCCAAACTTAATACAGAGGTGGCCCAATGTACAGCACATTGCAAAAGTCCAGCTTTGAGGTTACCAGGTAATTCAGTACTAAACTCTTAGCCTTGACTAATTTATTGTGACATAAGCTCAAGCCAACTTTCTCAGAAGAAGAAACCTGTATAACTTTTTGTTCCTTCATTACTTTACAGAGAACTTTCACTAATAAATGAAAGAGAGCCATTGCTTATTATATTTACCTTGTGGAAATTATTTTCACCTGGCTATTTTATATCTGTGCCTGTCCCTTATATCATCCTCATCTTTTTCTTATAAATAATACTTACTTTTCCTCTTTCAAATTCCCCTTTCTTCCCAACTCTACTTTCTCCAAGGCAAAACCTCATTTTATTTGAAGGGTAACCTTTCCCAACTTGGTGCCTTCCCAATGTACAAGACTAGGACTCCTGTCAAAACCAACCACAGTAGCCAAAGGTCACATTGGCTGGGGATGATGGGCAGCATAGTCCAACACACTTGCAGGACTCGGGACAGGGAAATCTTTTGTATGGACACTTTAATAATTTGAGCAAAAGAAAGCAAAGTCAAGTCAGCTTTCTTTTCCTAATTCCAAGGAGTCTTAAAATTAAGTAGAACTGGAGGGGTGGTGGAGACGTTGTGTTTAGTCTCCTAAAGGCAAATTGCACGGGAGGGGCAATTTCCCCAGCCCTCCAAAATTCCTACAAATGATGATGATGATGACGATGACGACGCCTCTCGTCGATGATATATTAAAAAAAAATACAAGACCTGCTTTTCACCCTATATTTCCCTAATGGCCTTTTCGGTGCAGATTTTGAGGGGATCAACCGCAGGTGGTAACAACCCCCTAGATGGATTTCCGACCAGATTAGGGTGACAGAGAGAGAAAGAAAGAGCAGGAGAGACAGAGAGAGACGCTTGCAATCTTCATACTTGGTTGGGGGGGGGGGAAAGAAGAAACAACAACCCTCGAGGAAGGCCTAGAAACGGAGGAGACCCCCCCCCGAAACAGCGAGCCTCTTCAGCGCAAAGGCGGCCGAGAGGGCAAGCGCGTGTCCGCCCCCCCCCCCCCCGTGTCTCTCTTTCCCAAAAATGAATCCCGCCCAGCGGCTGCCAATCTGAAGGCTGCGCACGGGATGGTGGCGTCGCCAGGGCAGAGGTTTCTTCTTCTCCTCAGCAGCTCCAGCAGCCGGCGTTTTCTCCTCCTCTTCCTCCTCCGTCTTGGGCCAAACCCATCAGGCTCTCGAGGCGGCTGCCGGCTCCTCTGAGAGACGGGGGGGGGGACCACCCCACTTCGTCCCCCCTCTTTCCCCAAACCTCCCGCCTCAGCCTCCCATCTGCCTGCCCTCCCTCCCTCTCTCGTAGCCGCTGCCACTTCGCCCTCCCGGGCTGCGCCTCGGCCACTCCGTTTCGCGCGCGCTTTTCTCTCAGTCCTTCTTGCTCGCTCCTTCGCTATCCCCCCCCCACTACTCACCGCCGGGCTTCTCCCTCTCTCTACCCCCCCATTTTCACTCCCTCCCTCCCTCCCACCCCTATCCGTCCCCCCCGCCCACTATTAGTATTCCGCTCGCGTCCCCGCTGCTCGCAGGAGCGCTTTTGCTGCAGCGCTCTCGGCGCCGTTGGTTGGCTGGCTGGCTGGCTGGCTGCTGGGGTCGGCTCCCTTTCCTTTGGCAGCCCCCCGGCTCGGGTGGGAGCCAGGACGACCAGCCGGCACAGGAGAGAGGGCTGGGTCGGAGGGGCCCGTCGAGGAGGAGGAGGAGGTGGTGGGGGTGGAGGTCGTCGTCGTCGTCTTCGCCTTTTCTTCTTCTTCTTCATCCTCCTCTTCCTCACCCCCTTCGCCCACGCTCCTCCTCCTCCTCCTCACATCCGCCAAAAGGCCTCGGCGGGGGTCTCCGGTTGACAGTGCCTGAGGCGGGGGAGCTGTAGATGGAGCGCTGAGGGGACCACCGGGGGAGCCTGAAACCGCCCCACCGCCCGCTTTCGACAGCCCTCCCCCCAAATAAAGCTGGGCACGCGGAGGAAGGAGCAGCCAGCTGCGACAACGTTGCCCGGGAAAAAAAAAACAACACACACGAAAGCTGAGGGGATGCTGCCTTCACGACGACCCCCACTTGGGTGAGTGTGCCGACAAAGCGGGGCTGGGGGGGGGGAGAGGAAGGCAAGGAGGGGGGCTGCGTTTTATTTTTTGGGGAGGAGGGGAAGTGACCAACCCCAGATAAGGCGCAGAATGTGTGTGTGTTTGTGTGTGCGCGCGCTCCCTGCGATGGAAGGCTCTATGGCGAATTTGGGAGACGAGCGGGTTGAAGAGCTTAGGCTGGGACGGTGTTTAGCGGAGGGGGGGGGTAGGAAGGCTAGATCAAGGAGTGGCGGAGAAGCGGGAGGGGGGAGATAGAGAGATGGAGGTTGCTATAGAAACGACATCATCTACTCCCCCCCCTCTTCATCCTCCACCCCGCAGCGGCTGGACGATGCTGCCCGGCCAGCAAGGGCAGCGCTATCCCGCCGCGATGGGCCTGGTGGTATCCCAACCAACCCCCCCCCCCACACCTCCGCCTCTGCCCTTCCTCGCATTGCACACAACAGCTCTTCTAGATCCCTTTGTCCCCATTGAATCGAAACACCCCCTCCCAAGATTTCTCTCTTTTCTCTATCCCTCTTTCGCATGCATTCATTTACTATGTCCTCCAAACTGCTCCCCGCCAAGGCTCAACCCCCCCTTTCATGCCTGCTCCCATAGCAACCCACTTTGCTTTCCTATTGAGCTGCTGCGTTTGCATATTACTCAGGTCTGATGCCACACCCCCACCATGGGAGGATGAGGATGAGGATGGGGGGATCCTCTGTTGATGAGACCCATAGAGCCTTACTTCATCTAGGCCCAGGATGGCTCCAAGAAAAACATTCCCCTACCTTATATTTATGACAGAATGCATGTTCTTGGTTAGCGTGCCTGCTTTCCCTTCTGAGGGACAAACCTCAGCATTTCCAGTGAAGCACAGCCTTCAACCATAAAGCCCTGTGTTTGGGGCCAGATCCTGCCCACAGTGACCTGCTTGAAGTTACTGCCTGTCCTATGTTGGTCCCCCCCCCCTTATCCACTGACAAGAGTGAAATTGGTCACAAGGCCCTTAGCACCATCCCTGGAAAGAATGTTCTCTTCCTCTACCAACAAGTGACCATTTCCCTAATAAAAACCCTCTGCTGGCGCCCTAAGGTCTAATTGCCTTTGCTTCCTCCCAATGTGATGTGTTGGCCTTCAGCTTCCATCATCTGCAATCAGCTGTGCACTGAGGACAATAGGGGCTGGAGTCCAACACACTGACAGACCTCTCTAGGTTGAGGAAGGCCTCTGAATGCCACCTCAATCAAATGCAGCCTTTCCACTGCCGGATCTGTTGAGCTGCTGGGTTGTTTTTTTCCATTCACTACTCATAAGGCCTCCCTGCCCCACCCCCATCTTCTCTTTCATAACTGTGATCACCAGCATGGGATCTCTGGCTTCCAACCTTTCCTCTCACATAGAGCATGGTCCTGTTAGCCCCTTGGCCACTTCAGGTACCTTCCCACCCCATCCCACTTATGTTTAACTGGGGCCAAGTTCCTGCAAGGCCTCCAAAGCCCTTTCCCCCTTTGGGCCCTACTGAGATGCTTCCATGTCCAGCACACTTTAGAATATGTTGTCCCATATATTCAGCTGGCCTAAGTGCTAACTTCACCTAAGTGCTCTCTGGATGTTGTGAGTCTCAGCTATCAGCAATTCTAGCCAGTGTGGTCCTATTGGCATGGTAATGTTGTAGCTAGTTATTTAATGATTTATTAGTTACATTTATGTCCCAGATTTTGGATATGACATACATGGCTTTCCTTCTTAACACTACCCTCACAACAACCCTGTGAGGTAGGTCAGACTAAGAGAGCAAGAGAGAGGCTGACTCAAGGCTGTCCAATGAGTTCCATGGTTCAGGAAGGGCTGCAACCCAGATCTCCATAGACCAGCACCCTTACATTACAGAGCAATTACATTGCTCTGGCTGTCACACACCTTGGCCATACTTCATTGAATTGTGCTTGATCCATTGCTTATCAGGAGACAATGTCCACTTCCTCTCCTGCCCATAATTCCTACTATCCTCCTACTTCTGTGTCCCACAATCTGTCCTCCAAGCTCTTCCCACCCCACTCCAAGACCAGTTCACTCCTTCTCCTCCAACCATTTAATCATTTTTAGAAGTGGTCCTTTGTTGGTGACATAAGTACCACTCAATGCAACCTAATTTCCCAAAACAGCAGATGAGGAAGTCAAGCTGGATTTGGACTGTACCACTTCAGATGGCAGATGGAAGCCCATGTGACTGAGTGACCCCCCCCCTCACCCATACTTGATGACAGCTGGTGGTTCCCATGGCAGTGGGGCAGTGAATCTGCTCTGGGTTTTAGTCTGAACTTTAAAGGAGCCATCCAAAGTGTGGAATCTGTTTTGAGGATAGTGCTGTTTTGTTCCCCTAAAATGGAAGTAACTTTAAAAAGGTATGCAGGTAAAAGAGATGGACCGTATGTAATGCTAGAAGTCAAAAGAGGTAGAAAACCTTCCACCCTGAGATGCTATTGCTCTACATGCGGGGACTTTAGAATATCAAGTAGAGGAGTATCTGAAATGAGATATAGTTAATATTGGTTGTTTTTAAGAACTAGGTTCACGTCTGGAGGAGTCTGTGAAGAAGCATTTTACTATGGTGATTATTTTATAGATTGATTGTGAATGGGATGGTGAGGAGTTTGGAATGTAAGTGTACTGGAGATGCCACAATGACACATTTATGCAAGGAAAAAGAGTGCGGGAGAGGTCTTCAGAGGCCATTGTAGGGTAAAAGTACCTGTGGTTTTTGAGATGTTTTTAGACTCCCAACTATATTAGACCCAGCCAGCATGGCCAATGAATCAAGAATGATGGAAGTTGCAGTTCAACATCATTTGCGGGGCCACAGGTTCCTTGCCTTTGTTTTACAGTGAATGGAAACACTTGGGCTGTAGAGAACTGTAGTCTGATAAACTGATACAGAGGAACTTAAGGGGCTGTTATGAATGCTAGGCTTTGTGGTTTTCATTGGTGAGATCTTCAAGACCTGTTTAACCCTATCCTTTTACCCCTAAAGATTAATTGAAGGCCTCTCCATGCATGAGGCATAAAGGCATGGACTAAGACTCAAACACTGGAAAGTTAATAGACAAGCCTGATTACTATATTTGGGGCACAGTTATAAATTCAGAGGAGATGACAGTTGAAAGTGATGGCACAATGAGGAAGGAGTGAACCTTAGAGCATGGTCTGAGGATATATGTGTCTGACAAGTTGCTTAAGCTAAGCAGATTTGTGTTTGGACAGTGCTTAAATGGGAGAATTCAGTGTCTCCTGCCTTGAGTTCCATGACAGAAGAAAGGTTGAATATAAGTGTACAGTTTGACCCTTGTATCCACAGATTTTGGTATCCACGGTTTCACTTATCCATGTCCAAAAAAATATGTCCGCTGTAGACATTTCTAGGTCCTCCAATGTGATTCTATGGTCAATTTTCAGTGTTTGTTTCATTGAAAACAATAGGGTCCCCTATTGTCCACGGTTTCAGGTATTCACGTGTGTGTGTGTGTGTTGGAATGTATTCCCAGTGGATACAAGGGTCAACTTGTACCAAATAAATACAAAGGCACAGAAGAGTGGGGGAGGGACTGAGAGTTTTTATCTTACATGAGTGTGTAGAAATTCAAGGGTAGAATAGGAGCTAGATCTTAGATTGAGAAGACTCTTAAGAGTCAGGAGACAACTGTTTTGTAGTGGCAGGAATGGGCAAAATTGCATACTCTCTGCTTAGACTCAAGGATAGGTTGACAGAGAGGTTAGAGCCCAATATCGTACTGCCAGGAGTTCTCTGAATGTTTCAGGTCTTTTCTTCTCTTGCCCTCAGATCTATGTATTTATTTATTTATTCATTTTGGAGGAAGAGGGAGAGAGGTATGATGGCAACAATCCTTTCCCCCTCTGCAGTAGAACCTGTCAATAATAGGGAATTCACAGAGGAAGAAAGGGGTGCATGCATTCCTGTGTGTACCTATGGGATGGACTATGAAGGAACCACTTGACCACAAGGCCCATGCTGTTGGCAATGTGTGTGTGGAGGAGAAAAGAGGGGGGGGGAGAGAGTTTGAGTGTGATTGGCATGTACATGGAGTGCGCACATGAAGTTTTGTTGAAAGAAGGGGGGAAGAATCTAAGACAGGTGACTTCTTCATTTCAGGTTACTCATTGTTAAGAGCAGGAAACTGGAAAGGAACAGACCTTTGGGGACATAACATGAAGCTTTGGGGATTAATTTGTAGTAGGAATAGCTGGTTTGTTAACAGTGAATTTGTACAACGAGCTAAGGCCTGTGTATTGTATGTACAGTTGGGTCATATCCTTTAATTTTCTTATTCTCATTAAAAAAGCACAGTTCAGGAAAGTGGCTATGTGTAAATATAACACATGCACACCTTTCAGAATGGATTTTTAAAATATATAATTGTACGAGTCTACAGCTGCCAGAAAAGGTGGCCAAGAAGATGTGATAGAAACAGTTACCATGGCAATGGGAACCAGAAGAATGGGGATGTAAAGGAAGGAGTGAGAGCCCCCTTTTCGTCTCACTCCCCCTTTGCCACACCCCTTTCCAAATATTTTGTCCTCAATATGAAAAACAATTTGAACAGCTGTCTCCATGGAGAGACTGTGGGGAAGAGGGTGGGAGGGGCAGTGTGGTTTTCTTTATTGTTGATGTGCAAGAAAGTATCTGGGTCACTGAGTGTATGTGTGAATGGGGAAGATTTGGGAGAATAGGTTTTGTAGGAGGTGCACAAACAAAAGAGGAGGTGTGACCTCATCAAAGATGGTGTGAAGTTTGGGTGTGGTGTGCCCACATGAAAAAGTCATGCAGTTGTGCAAACTACACCTGCTGGAAATTCCTCTTCCACACACTCATTATCAAGATACAGGAGCACTATCTTCTTATCCATTTGGCCATTCTATTGGAGTGGTAGCTATGCAGGAACATAAGAAGAAGTAGAAACTGGTGGCTTTTTTGTCAGTGGGGCAGTGGATCCCCTCTGGGTTTCCATTTAAAGGGTTTCCATTCTGGGTTTCCATTTAAAGAATTTAACGGAATTTAAAGGAACTATCCATAGTGCTGAACTATATTCCCAAAACAGGTTGAGCACCATAGAAGCCCCCTTAAAGTTGAGATTAAAATGTAGAGTCCCAGCCCCACTGACATAGGTAATGTGACTGATAAAAGGCTGCTTTCTTGCCCAACTGGAATATTTCTCCCTATAGTTCAAGTCTTAACCACACTGTGGAGAAGCAGCAATCCAGGGTCCTAGGCAGAAGTCTTTCCCATGCACCCTTTCTTTTAAAAACTGGAAATGCTAGGGAGTGAGTATGCTTTTTACCACTGTTTGTGCTCTGTGATCAATACCACTGAGTGGTGGTGCCTTTTTGAGATGGAAGATCTTGAGTATAGGCTTCCTCAACCTGTTGTGTTTACTCATTCCCAGCCAGCATGGCTGGGAGTAGATGGGGTTGTATTCTGACCAGTTTGGAGAAAGCTGAGGTGGAGAACTTGTGGCCTCTGGTTACTGTCAAACTATAACTCTCAGTGGTCCTAGGGAATGGCAAAGGATTAAGGGAGTTGCAGTTCAACAACATCTGGAGGATCACACATTCCCCATTCCCACTTAAGGCAATTCATGGGGCATTGTCTTGCTGCTAGTGCTGGAGGATGAGACAGGCAGAGCTTCCATTAGTGAAGATGTCTTATTCATTAGGGAAGGTGTCTTCAAGACAAGGAAGTGTCATATCACTGAAATTAACTTCCACTGAAATCATAGCATTATTATCAAGACCCACCACAGGGTCTACCCAAGACATTTTTCTGTCTGAGGCAAAGAACAAAATGCCGTTTACAAAAACCTCCCAATTCAACCTCCCTTCAACACTGGTGCTGGGAAAGCATTCTCCATTGCATTTAAAGGAGTCAAGCTAACTCAGGGCACACAGGGCAGGTTGTGTTGCAAATAACTCTCTCCTTCAACACTTTTCTACTACCTCCAAGCATCTGTTACCCAAGGCAGCTGCATCACTGTGCCTAATGGCAGGGCTGGCCCTAAGCCATAAAATAAAAAATCTAGGTGCCAAAAAAGAAGATGGCAAGACAGTGACATCTTTTGTTTTGTTTGGCATCTACAGAATTAGCTTCTAAGATTTTGAAACATTTTTCTAGGTCTGGTTATGTATTACTATATTACAGCATGTCTTCTGGTCATCTTGTGATAGCAAGATTGTCAGGTATGAAATTATAAATGGCAGTTTAAAATTAATTATTTTTAAAAAATCACATACAGAAGCACACAGCTGGGTAGGCAAGGACTTGCAGACTGATTTTCCAGCAAGATCACCACCCCAGTCCCAGTAGACCAAGAGCAGGGCCTGTAATTTGGAAGTGATCCATATCTCAGAGCTTGGAAAAATTACTTTTTAAGACTGCACCTAACAGATGACACCAAATTAGGAGGGGTAGCTAATACACCAGAGGATGGGATCAGAATTCAAAATGACCTTAATAGATTAGAGAGCTAGGCCAAAAGTAACAAAATGAATTTCAATAGGGAAAAATGTAAGGTATTACATTTAGACAGGAAAAAAAAAATGAAATGCACAGATAAAGGATGGGTGATACCTGGGTTTTGACAACAGTACATGTGAAAGGTATCTAGGAGTCTTAGTAGACCACAGGCTGAACATAAGTTAGCAGTGTGATGCAGCAGCTAAAAAAGCCAATGTGATTCTAGGCTGCATCAATAGGAGTATAGTGTCTAGATCAAGGGAAATAATACACTTGTCCCTCCGTATCCACGGATTTGGTATCCACAGATTTAAGTATTCATGGCTTGAAAATTTTCTTAAAAAATAATAATCCAAAAAACAAACCTTGATTTTGCCATCTTATATAAGGGGCACTATTTTGCTATGCCATTGCATATAATGGAACTTGAGTATTCACAGATTTTGGTATCCACGGGGGGTCCTAGAACCAAACCCCAGTGAATATGAAGGGACAACTGTAGTACCACTCTGTTCTGTTTTGGTCCGACCTCATCTTGAATACTGTGCACAGTTCTGGGCACCATAATTCAAGAATTATATTGACAAACTGGAACGTATCCAGAGAAGGGCGACCAAAATGGTAAAAGGTCTGGAAACCATGCCCTATGAGGAGTGGCTTAGGGAGCTGGGTATGTTTACCCTGGAGAAGAGAAGGTTAAGAGGAGACATGATAGCCATGTTTAAATATTTGAAGGGATGTCATACAGTGGACAGAGCAAGCTTGTTTTCTGCTGCTCCAGAGACTAGGGCACAGAGCAATGGATTCAAACTGTAGGAAAATAGATCCCACCTAAATATTAGGAAGAACTTTCTGACAGTAAGAGCTGTTTGACAATGGAATATGCTGCCTCGCAGTTTGGTGGTTTTCTTCTTTGGAGATTCTTAAAGAGGGGCTGGATGGACATCTGTTGGGAGAGTTTTGTTTGTGTATTTCTGCATGGCAGGGGTTGAACTGGATGGCCCTTGTGGTGTCTTGCAACTCTATGATTCTAGAATCTCCAAGGGGATTCTGTGAGCTGTTATTTAAAAAACCACGTGTCTCAAGTTTTACTGTATCTTGGCTTTTCTAAGGGGGCTATTCCAGCTTTCCCTATCCCAGAGTTCTCCAGATATGTTGGGCTACAACTTCCCACCATCCCCAACCAGTACTGCCAATGGCTATGCTGGTTGAGATGCTGGGAATTGTAACCTAACATATCTGTAGAACTCCAGCTTAGGAAAGACTGGGTTGGTAATTATAGTCTTTTAGCATTGGCTTTGAGGAAGTATAAATGCACCCTAAAAGAGAGGGACTGTTGGCATATATCAATTTTTGATGCAAATTAAAAAAAAATCAAGTGGTCTCTGGAATGCATTAAACCAAAAGTGTCTCCAAATGGACACCTAGAAATTAGTTGCTCTTCTAAACAACCACAGAAATGTATTTGGCTGAGGTAGAATCCTGAACAGTAATCTTTTGGCAACTTCAGGGGCCCTTGTTTCATGATGGGGTGATACAGGGAGCCCCCTTTCCCCAAATATCGAGAGGATCCCACCATATCCCTACAAGTCAGTCTGGAAAAGTTACCTTTTGAACTACAGCTCCCAGAACCCCCTTGCCAGATTTGTCAATGGCTCTGCAGGGTGAGGGATTCTGTCAGGTATAGTCCAAAACAGTAACATTTCCAAAATCTTTCCTAGAAATAAACAATCCTTTCAGATGGAATACAGATCCAACGAGACAGGTAGAGATCTAAAGCAATTGGCTTCAGTGAATAGCAGCAGCTGCAGAAAAGGTATGTATATTCTGGTCCTACAGCACTTATAATTTACTAAAGTCAGGTTCCAGTGCTTTCACTGGCACTGACTTCCAGGTAAGCCTGGGTATGATTATATCTCCAGCTAGCCCTCTAAAGATTTTTGTGTGTGTGCTTACTGCTCTCCTATCTTCTATCAACACAGTATGAATACTTAACATTCAGATAAGGGTCTTCCACGTGCATTGTTTCTCTAATCCTTACAGTGATCCTATAAGGTAGGCTAATATCATCCTCTCTGTTTCTAGTCTTCAGATGGGAACGCTGTTGCCTATATAGCCAAAATGACATGACTCACATGCAAGGGGGAAGTATCAGCTGGCTTGGAATACTGTATTTACAAAAGTACCAAAACAACCCTAAGTGGGCAAATAAAATAGTTTTAGTTCATGGACTGCTGACTGATTGTTGCTAGCTGGGGAGGAGTGGGGACCCACAGAAAACTGTGGGAATAGAATGGAGTAGTTGGAACTGTGAGCAGGGATTTCCCCAGACTATAACATTTTGTTGTGATCATCTAAATATCACAGATGAAGGTGGTGGTGGTGGTGAAAAGCTGAAGTTGTGACTTTTGGTAAAACTATGGGGGTGGGATGTGAACAGAGGACTTTCCAGTAGCTTAGAACAGTTTCACACTGCTCTATAAACTACTTATATAAATGTATAGGCACATACTCTGTAGGTGGCTTGAGGGAGAGGGCTGTTCTGATAGCCATTCCTTTATGAGAATAAAGCAATTTAACAGGAGGGAGATAAAAGAGTATTGTAGTGGCTTTATATGTTGGTCTAGGAATTGGGGAGACAGGGATTCAGTGCCTCTCAGGGATGAAACTCACAGGGATTCATGATTAGGCTAATAATAGTCTGTCATCCTGCCCTACCTTGCAGAGTTGTTATGAAAATAAAATGTAGTGGGCAGAGCCATGTATTCAATCCTGAGCTCTTTGGGGGAATGGTAAGATCAAATGTTATCACTAAATTTTAAAAAATATTTTGGAGGAGTGGTAAAACATGAGGGATGAACTTGTTGTTTTTTGCCTTCAAGTCATTTCTGACTTATCCTGTGGTTTTCTAGGCAAGAAAATTTGTTCAGAGGGGGTTTGCCATTGGCTTCCTCTGAGGCTGAGAGAGTGTGAATTCTTCAAGGTCACCAAGTGGGCTTACATGGCTGAACGAGGATTCAAACCCTGGTCTCCAGAGTCATAGTCCAGCACTCAAACCACTACACCACACTGGCTGCCACAAGGAATGAACTAATGTGTGTATATGTGCCTTCAAGTCACCTGTTGACTGATGGAAACCCCATGAACTAGGGGGTATCTGTAATGGGGGTGGTATTGGACTTGGAAGTGTGGAAGATATATGTGGATGATGCTTCTTCAAGGTATTTATTAACTGGACTGTTTGGACCCCTTAACAATTATTTTTATGGGACCTGAGCAGACAGGAAGCTATGATTTAGTTAAATGTGGGGAGGGATACTTAAGGACTGAGGTTTGTGGCTTTCATTAATCTTCCTTATTTTCTTTCCCATAATTTATTCACTGATGGTGTTTTTGGAATGTGTGTCTGGAAATTTTTGATTTGTGTAGTATTCCTTGCCTAAGAAAAGTGTGAAATTCCTGGGGTCGCCATAAGTTGACAGGTGACTTAAAGGCGCGCACACACACATTTACAGTTTACTGCTGGAGGATTTTAATCTTGCTTCTCTCTGACTTCACCCCCATAACTGTAAATGTCTTCTATGGTTAATGTATTGTTACATTACATTAGAGAAGCCTTTCTCATCCTGCTTCTCTAGATGGCCCTTGTGGTCTCTTCCAACTCTATGATGTATGATTCCTGCTGTTTTGGACATCAGCTTCCATCAGCCCCAGGCAGCATGGTTAATGGTCTAGAATGCTGGGAGTTGTCATCCTGAACATCTAGATAATACCAGTTTGAGAACTGGTACTGTTCCTTCTTTGTGGCAGTTCCTTCCCAAGGAGACACACAGTCCCACAGTTGACAGTGCTAATACATGCATCCTGCTCAGCATTTGGAAGCAGAGGAGGCAAGGGATAGTTTTTCCAAAACTTGGATCTCTAGAAGTTACTGGATTGCAACCTGTAGAATTTATGACCATTGGCTTTGCTGGCTTGAACTGCTGGGAATCTGATGTCCAACAACATTTGGGAATCTAAGTTTGAGAACCACTGGAGACAGGGAGATGAATGGCAGAAGGAGCATGCATCTGAAGGAGCTGGTAAGAAGGGTCAGCTTAAAAAAATAAAACACAGGAGGTGTGACTGGCTGCAGAAGTGGAAATCCAGGCCAGGGGCTTTTTAACATTACACAGTTATAAGGCTGTGATTTTACTTTAACTCCCATGGCTACACCATGTGAAATACTGGTTTCTCCAGTTTAGGGAGGGCTGTATAAAATTCTCAGCAGAGAACTCTAGTGCCCCACAAAACTACAAACTCCAGGATTCCATAGAACAGAGCCAAGACAGTTAAAGTGGTGTCATAGTGCTATAATTGTGTAGTGCAGTGCAATCTAGTTGTTTTGAAGTAAGGGTGGGCAACCTCTGACTCTAGATGGGATTACAACACCCATTAGCCTTAACAGGCATAACCATTTGAAATTGCAGGTTGACAAAATCTGGAAGACCACAAATTGCTCATCACTGTTCTAAAGCTGGGCGCATCCAGGTAGTTGTTGCTGCCTCAGAGTGTTCAATATTTCACTTTTTACTAGTTTTAGGTCAAGGGTGGGAATCATGCAGCTGTCTAGATTAGATAAAGTAAATAAATAAATACATATTGTTGGATTGCAAGTCCCAGAAGTCCTAGTCAGTGTAGCCAATGGTGAGAAATGTTGGGAGCTGCAATACAACATGTGGAGGGTCACATGATTCTGACCCCTTTGTTAGGGGAATGAAAAACATGAGAAACATTTAGAAAAATAATTTTTGGTTAATTTCTAAATTTTATTTTGTTTAATATGCACACACATGTTTCTCTCTCTCTCTCTTTCTCATGCATGTGCACACACACACAATGTGCTTACACACCCTATTAAATATTACTGCAAGCTTTGAAACATTTTATTCTGCAGGAGAGGGTCATTTGCTTGGCTTACCTCTTGTCCCAGGTGCTTGCTTAGAAAAGTGATTTTTGTGAACTGCAATTCCCACTATCTCTCAGCCACCTTTACATAAATAATGGTTTAAAGAGGGTCACCATTTGATGTAATATGTTTGCTTAAATTTCTGCATTGCCAATCTGTTTACTGTAACGAAAAGCAAGTGATTAAGTTGCTTAATGGTGAAGAAAGAACATTACATTAGTGCTACTCAAAGAGATGGTCCATGGACCAGTCCTGGTCCTGAGTTCCCAGGAAATAAACAGTTGTAGTAATTAGGCACAAATATTGTACTGGTCCTTGGCCCATTGGAATAAAACCTTTCCAGTCCTGCATATCATATAACTTAGAAACATTACATCACATCTCTTCCTCTCTAGGGGTCTTTGTCTATAGTGGTGACCGGTGGCATTGGGACGATGAATCCATTTTGAGTCTTAGTCCAAAAGGGAGCTATCCAAGATGCTGAGTGCTAATTCTCAAAATAGCTTCAGCACCTTGGATAGATCATTTAAAATTTGGACTATAATCCAGATTAGAGTCACTACTCCGCTTATATTGGAGACACTAGCCTCAGCTGTTTCCTGAGTTGCAATTTTACTTCTGAATGTCAGTAGGTAAATTGAAAGATGCATATGGGACATGGGCAGAATTGTTGACTAGTAAGAGTCTGGCCTCAAGAAAATCCTACAGCTGCCTTTTTGTATACAATTGGTTCTTCGTATCCATGCCTTCTGCATCCATGATTCAACCAACCACGTCTCTAAAATATTCAGCGGCGGAGGGGGGGGGAATCCAAAAAGCAAACCTTGCTGTTTTTCATTTTATATAAGGGGTGCCGTTTTACTACACTATTGTATATAATGGGACTTGAGCATCCATGGATTTTGGTATCCACAGAGGGTCCCGGAACCAAACCCCAGTGGATACTGAGGACTCACTGTAGTAGGTGCAACAGTTGTCTGGGACAGGGTGAAAAGGAGCTGAGTTTTGGCCTGGGTGCCTGTCTTGGTTTGTTTGCATTGATTCCTGGATGGAACAGAGAGCAGGGGTGGGCATAATGTGATGGGCATTACTGGAAGGGCTGGCAGTCGGCACATGTTTTACACTTTATTGGTAGGCAGTACAGATGAAAAGAGCAGCCAGGCAGATTCTGGGAATTAAATGGTGAATCTTTGGAAAAACAAAACAAACACACAGACAGCTCTGCTGTTTCGTGAGGAAAAGCAAACAAATAAAAAACACAAATAAACTTAAAAAATCATCCCACAAATTCACCATTGGGCAATACAGTACATTTATCAGGACCAAAAATGCCACAAAAATGTGCAATTTTTAAAAGTTGACTAGAATTCTTCATCAGCCTGCTTGGTACATAAAAAGCAAAATATTGTTTCCAGAAATTCAAGTTTGAAAGACAGATGTAGCATTTTGCACACTTGAAACAATAATACATAACAATACTTGACACTATCAGTACTTTCTACATATGAAGATTCCACTCCAGCTTTGTTCATGGTAGCATCTCCTAGTTTGTGTGTTCTTCTTCATTAATAACTTTTGCCATTTTGACCACATTCTGGTGTTGTTTGGCCACACATGTCCTGGTTTCATCTGTGAATGTTGGAAGGGTATGTTGTATTCATCTGAGGAACTAGGCTGTAGTCTACAAAACTGCATGCTATAATGGCTGTGGTAGTCTTAGGTAGTGCACACATCTTTTGTTTTTTCCTCCCCGTTCAACCCTTTTGCAAATTATGACAACACAACCTCTCCCAGCAGCATCCATAATTGAAAATGTTGCAAAAATATTTGCAGGAGAGTATCAGTTTGTATTTTTACAAGCAAGCTTGAGTTGGGAACATTTCCCAGATGTCTCTTAGCTCAACAGGAGAACCATAAGAATTGGTGAATTAGATAGTAGCGGTTGGTGGTACAGTGAATTTACTCTGTGTTTTAGTCTGAACTTTAAAGTAAGTATCTACAGTGTTCAGCCTTCCCCACCAAGTACTTCGATCCTTTGGCTAGCCCCTTTAAAGTTCAGGCTAAAACCCAGATCAGATTTATCACCATTCTGACACTACAATCACCCAGCTGCTACTGGGGCTAGGTGTTTGGGGATGGTGCCTGTGAGAACTAAATGAAGGGAAGCTATATGAAAGGAGAAGGAAGAAGCTGTGTAGGGAGTAAGTGGAGAGATACTGCAGGGAATTGTGTGTGGCAATAGGGCAGGTCAGTGTGGGTATAGGGAAGTGGGTATAGCAAGGGTGGTCAGCTTGAGGCCTTCCAGATATTGTTGGTCTGCAACTCCCAGCAGACCTAGCCAATGGTGAATTTTGATGGGAGTTGCCATCCAGTATCATTCAGAATGCTACAGTTTGCTCACCCCTGGATTACAGAAAAGATGGAGGATAATGGATTCTTTATGAAGGACAAAAATGGACATAGAAGGAGACGGCCAAAAACCCTGCCTCCCACATGAACTAATCCGCAAACATACCTTTGATGAAGCCTGAGCCTCTGCATGTTTACTCAGAAGTAATTCTTATTGAGATCTACTGGTTTTACTCCCAAATAAGTGAACATGGGATTATATGTACCCTTAGTCCTCTGAGGCAGTTGATAGAAATGGAGAAGGAAAAAAAAAACAGGGAATCAATTCCTTCCCTGTTTACAGAAGCTTCTGTATCTTGTAGCTTCAAGGCAATTCTTATTCTTTCCCCCACAACCAGCCCCATCCCTTCAGTTTATTGTTTATAAGAAACTGGGTTCATGAGGATGGAATGTCAGAGTGGAGAGCTATAGGCCTGGAGGAGTGGAGCAGAGAGAAATGGAAGAGAGAGTAGGGGGCGAATGGAGAAGAGAGAGTAGACCCTCATTAACCCCTTGGCTCATTAAAAATCAATGCTTGCACATGATTAAGCAACAACTAAGGAGAACGTATACCTGTATTTGTACAGTGGAAGTCAAATAACCTTAAGCTGTTTCTTTCTATATATCCCACATGCTTACATGTAATATATAAAGGATTGCCATCAGCAAGTTTCCCTTTTCCCTGAGTTACTGATCTGATAGCATTGTTATTTTCTTCTGTTCTTTCTTTTCACTGCCTAAATTCTGAATTTTGTTTCACAATAAAATTACATGCTAAAATGAAAAAAAAAAAAAAGCACTTTCCCCAAATTAATTTTAGCTGGTCATTCATGTTCTAGTCTTGTCTGAAAGCCAAATGGCAGGGTGGAAGATGCCAAAATGCACTTCTTTTCTCTTTAAAGCAGTGAGGTGAGGGACATTTCCATTTATTTTGGCATAGAATACTCATTGCCCTACCTGGTATGGCCAATGGAAAGAAATTGCAATTTTCCTCCCTTGGTGTAGCTTCACCTTTACCAGCATCGGGTATTCAATGACACAATGCACCTGCACATGGAGGTTCCATTTAATAGCCACTTGTAGACCTATCTTCCAAGAATCAGTTTAATCCTTTTTTTTTTTAAGTCATAATCTAGCCACCATTGCTACATCTTGTAGCATGAATGCCTTAGCTCTGAGGTGGACAGAGGGTAGATTGGGATCTATTGGGAGATCTCAGAGTGGTTTGAAAGAAATCTGTAACTATTCCTGACTCATAGCAGTTGAACAATATCAAGTAATTTTTTGGGTGGTGGAAATTATCCACTACGGCTAGTTTTTTTTCCCCCCTAACTGTTTCTCACCCTCAGTATTTTTCATTTGTTAAAACAGGGAATATTTCTCAAGTTGATTTTCAGTTGGTTTTTAAGCATTTCTGCTGGCTGATTTGAGAGGGGTTTTATAGAATTCCTGATCCATAGTAACTCAGATAGCGATTTAGACTCACGTATGCCATATATCCCAGTGTGTGGCTCGTGGGATATAGGAGGTAGCTGCACCAGCCCTATTTGCATCTGGTTCTGCCTGATCAGAGCCAATTTTGTGTGTGTCCATCTGGTTGGTAGTCCTCAGTGTTCTAGGTGGCAAATAAGGGCAAATCTTCAAGCACAAAGTCCGTTCATCCTTGCCATAGGTTAGTTATGTAGCATCTATGACAAAGTACTTCCTTTTGCCAGTCCTGAAATGATTGCCAGTCAGCTTGAGAGTGGGTGGCCTATTTCTTTCTCTCCACACTCCTGTGATTTGTGTTGCTAGTGAACAAATTCAGATCTGCTTACCATGAACCTACTATGATTTGAGCCAAGACAGAGAGCTGCTGGCTACAATTTGGGATGGTTGTGTGATCAACAAGCCTTATTTACTATTGTGGAATGAACTTCATTCTCTCGTATCTGACCTGGAGTGAGACTCTCTCAGTGGTTCAGTCTGAGTGGTTCTGGTGATACAGGCAACAAATCTACAACCCCAGTTATGGTAAGCCTGCCCTTGGCCAAATCTACACTATGGAGATTTTCACACAGGCTATATATCCCATGGCAGGAACAGAACAGGGTCGGGAAAAGTTTTCCCTTTCGGATGACATTGACCCTGTTCTGTCCTGCATCCATCCTGCTCCCATGACTGTTCTGGAACAATGTAATCATGATTTTTAATCGTGAATAGACCTTCCATTCTGTCGCTATCACGCAATCACGGGTGTGCGAACAGGAGCCCCGTTTGTTCTGAAATGACAGCCATGGAGGGGAAGTCCATTCTGAGCACTTTCTGGTATGATCTGGACATCCAGGTAAGTGGCACCCTTTATTTTACCTTCCCTGTTTTGACTGTGTGATTTAAAGTGTGTTTTTGTGCTTGGTGAACTGATTTTATGTTTGGGGGAGTTTTATTTTTTAATTTACCGCCCGGCCATTATCACGCGATAATGTGATAACGTTTCAGATGGCGGGTCATAAAAGCAGCCTTACGACGGCTGCATTTACGGACGGCCAGCGAGGGGAGGGGGAGTCTGTTCCTGCCGCAGAATTAAGGTAAGTGTGTGAAAGATTTACATTATTCCATGGCAGGAACGGGAGAGGAGGTGGCGGGGTAGTAACAGGGCATTTTGGCCCCATGTGAAAATCTCCTATATAAATAATCCAGTTTGAAACTGGATTATTTGCCATGGCTCCTTCCTATTGAATCCTGGGATCTGTAGTTTTATAAGGTCTTTTGCTTCTTTGCAAAAGAATGCCAGTGCCTCGCCAAAGTACAAATCCCAGGATTTCATAGGAAGGAGCCATGGCAAATAATCCAGTTTCAAACTGGATTATTTAGGTAGTGTGGATCTGGCCTTTATCATGGCCAGGGTGGATGTCTGTTTAAACATGTGCTTGCTCCTCTGATTCAAGAATATAGTGAGAAAGAAATAAAGCAAATTCCCAGGGTGGATTGTTTGATTGCTAGTTGAGCACAAGATTGTATCAGTGAGCAATTTCCATAGAAGCTGGTATGTCACACTGCCAGGTTCACGATTTCAGAGTGTTTATTACAAGTGGCCATTTGGCGAGAAAGAGAGGTTGTTGTGAAGCGGTTCAGCCCTCTGTTCCAAGTCATGCTGTGGAAAGGGGTGGGAGAAAGGGAGGGACTCTCATTTATACATAATGATTAGAATGTTGTTTTCTCCCTTTTTATCTAATGCAGGGGTGGGGAAAGTGTTTCTCGCCAGGTTTTGCTCAACTGTAGTTCCCAGCATTCCTAATCACTGGCTAGGCTGGCTAGGGCTGCTGGGAGCTGCAGTCCAGCAGCATCTGGAAGGCCACACAATTCCTACCCCTGGTCAGTGGATGGGGGACAAAATCTCCAAACTCTTTTTTTTAAAGGGTAGGAAGTATGAAATAGGGACAGGAGGCCAGAGTGTTGCAGTAGTTTTAGTGTTGGACTACAACTTTGGCAGATCAGGGTTTAAATCCCTGCTCAGCTATGGAAATGCACTGGGTGTCCTTGGGCAAGGCATACTCTCTCAGCCCCAGAGGAAGGCCATGGCAAACCTCCTCTGAAGAATTCAAAGATTGGGAGCTCTGCAGTTTGTTTTGAATACTAAAACTGAATGGCACTTACAGTCTTTCCAAGCTGTCCCCCTGTCCTCTTCTGGTTAAAACCAGATTTCTTCATCTCAGCAACAAAACTGTGGGAGGGGGAAAGGAGAATAGTTTTTGTTGCTGCTGTTGGCGTAGTGGTTTGACTGTGGAGCTAGGACTCTGAAGATCAGGGTTCAGATCCCTGCTCGGCCATGAAAACCCGCTGGGTGACCTTGGGCCTGTCACACTTGCTAAGCCCTCAGGAAAACCCTGTGGTAGCTACACCACCTTTGGGTCTCCATAAGGTGGAAAACACTTGAAGGCATACAACAACAACAAAATGTTAAATGAATGGGGGTCAGAAATCATGGTTGGTCTGCTGCAGATCTCCCAGAGATGGGTCTAATTTCTGCTTACCTTGCTGAAAAGAGTTTAGGAAGCCCAACCTTAGTTGGAGACCTCCCTTACTCTCCTTCTGCAAAAGTTCAGGTTCTCATTTTCCCACTTGGCAAACCAAATGGGACCAGTGCCTTTTCAAAGAGTCTAGATTAAGGTGTTTGTCATGCCAAATGTTCTGCTTCATGCACAGGATTTCACTGGGAAGTCCAGGACAATATCACCTTCCATCCTGTGGCCCATGGTTTCCTACCATTCCTTCTGTCCTTTCTCTTAACATTACAAAAATCCATTAAGAGTGGCAAAATAGAATGACTGCAATTTGACTGGTAGCCTTCGGAGTCTTCCATATGGACTGAACCCAGTTCAGGGCTGGCTCAAGACACATTGCCACCTGAGACACAGATCAACATTTTGTGTGTCATCTACATATCAAAACTGACTGGTTGGGCCACTGAGCCTTCATTCATCTCTGGCAATGGTAATAGAACTGGTAATAGTAAGAGAATTGGCAACACAGAGAATGGCAATAATACTGAAGATATTTAAGGAAAGGACTTTTGAAGGATGCCGTATTATTTAAACTTGTGCTGGTTTTTAATTGCTTTTTTATCTTTTGTAAGTGTGTGATTTACATTGTTCTAATATTGTTAATAGTTTAATTCTATTTAATGTTGACTTTTTGTATGTTTTAAACTATATTGCAAGCATTTTAATTTGCAAGCCACTTGGAGCCCCAACCTTGGGGGAAAGGTGTGGTTTAGTGGTCTGAATTTTGGACTAGGGTTCAGGTCCTCTCTTTGCCATGGAGACCCACTGGGTGACCTTAGGCAAGCCACACTGTCCCAGCCTCAGAGGAATGCAATGGGAAAACACCTTCTAAAGAAATCTTCCCAAGGAAATCCAATGAGAGGATTGCCATAAGTCAGAGCTGACTTGAAGGCACACAGCAAGAACAATGTAGCACAGGGTTAGTCCTATATGTTAGACAGTGAGCTGAGTGGTGGTCATCACAGGCAAAAGATTTGGGATATCATGAAAGAGCAGCAAAAATTGCTATTCTTTAATGTGCCTTTGTTGTATTGTTACTGCCAGGGATAGGGTGATGTGCTTGTGGGTTTTTTCCCCTGCTTCAAGTATCAGAACAATTTTGCTGGCTTCAGGTATTCTGCACCTTGAATTGTACAGTAGGGCCCCTGTATCTGCTGAGGATTGGTTCATGGGGGGGGGTGCTGCTGTGGATAACAAAAACCTTGGATAATAGCGAACACCATTGAAAATAATGGGACTTCCGGTTTAAAATACCATAGAGTTGCCTTGAAGGCCCTAGAAAATGGCTAGAGAGGACCCATTTTCTAGGAAGACTCTATGGTAGGTGTGCTGTTTTCAGTGGATATGTGGGGGGTTCCTACTGTACATTGTGTGTGATTGACACCTGGTGCAAATGTCTTGTGCCAGCTGTAGTGCCTGTGAAGATGACCAGGGATGATGTGGGGGAAAATTCTGAGTGAGCTTGGCTGTTGTTGAAAATGTATGGTCTCTCCATAAATGCAAAGGAATGCAGCAGCTCTAGGAAATTAACACAGAAGACAAGGGCAAAACCAAAAACATTCCCCTACAAACACTCCAAACCCCACTGAGGCAATCTCTGATGGTTTCTGCTGCAGAGAAAAGTTCTAAAGATTAGCCATTTTTGTCAGAAAAAGGTAATGAGAGAAGAGAGCAAATGACCCTGCTAGAGAAGGCTTAGTTGGGATTTCATGCCAGGAACCAACATCAAGTTCTTTTATTTGAAACCCACATGCAGGTTCAATGAAGCATATTGACGTGACGTCAGCTACCTAATTTGTGACTGATAGGCTTGGATAGGATTTGAAATATTTGGCAGAGAAGATAAGGAATGAGGCAGTGAGTGGGTGAGGGGGAGGCACACAGTGGTGTGGTTGGAGATGCCCCACTCTAGAAAGCTCCAGTGGTCTTGGCCTGGAGACCATACGAGAAAGCCAAGTTCTAGAAGATTTTTTTGGTATTTCCCCTAAGTCTTTCTCTGCAAAGTGACCTAGAAGCCTGCCTATCAAAAGAAAAAGTGATAATTGCAGCAAGTAGGGATGAGGGCAAAATTTGTTCAATTTGCATTTTAATACTAGTTGATTAATTTAGCACTTTTGACTAATATATGAACCAAAGCTTACTTGTGGTTTTTAGTATATGTCTTGAAATCTACTCTGACTTATGACAATCCTATCATAGGGTATTCCTAGCAAGATAAAGGGGCTTATCGCACAATGGAAGGAAACAGTAGTGCACCTCGATAATAGCGCTGCCGGCCTACCCTCCCATCTGCCTTCCTTATTTAGTGCAATTTCTATGCCTTCTTTCTCCCAAAGTGGGACCCAAGGTAACTCACAGAACAATTAAAATCACAATTAAAACCAATCAAAAACATGCAAAGTAAAAAAAACAAAAACAGATAAAAACAACATAAAAACACACCCCGAGAAAAGCCACAGTTATACCTCAAAGGTCTGCTTAAAGACGAATGTTTTTATCTGCCCACGAAATGAAAACAAGGAAGGGGTCAGCTTAGCCTCTTGAGGGAGGGAGTTCCAGAGGGTGGGAGCAGCCACTGAGAAGGCTCTCTCTCTCTCATGTCCTCACCAAGAGAGCCTGTGATGGTGGTGGGACAGAGAGAAAGCCTTCCCCTGAAGATTTTAAAGCCCTTGCAGGTTTGCAGAGGGAGATATGATCTTTCAGATAGTCTGGACCTAATCCGTGTAGGGTTTATTGCATGACATCATCGTGTTTCAGCTCTTCTCCCATTCTGGTCCCATGGGAGACAGTGGTAAATGCGAATCTTTTTGCTCGCTGGAAAAATCCGTTAGCAAAAAACCTGCCTTTACCACCATCTCCCATGGGACCAGAACGGGAGAACAGCTGAAACATGCCGATGTGGTGCAATAAGGCAAGGTGGGAAGAGCTACTTTTGAACGTCCCTTTCACTCCCCTTCCTTCATGCAGTAAGTCCCTTATTCAGAGGAGGTTTGCCATTACTTAACTCTGGATCTCTTCCGGCAGGCCTTCCTTGAATAGAACAGACCATTTTTAGTGGATGCTGCTCCCTCTTTTTATGTTTTTATGTTTATGCTGTTATGTCTTTATGTTTTGATATTATAGTTTTAACGTCCTAGGGTAGTTATTTTATGTCAGTGGTGAATTTGCCAGTTATTTTAAATATATGTACTATTACATGTAATTTTAGGGGGGAGTAAATTGTTTTATGTTATTACTGTTGTTAGGATTTGTTTTATATTCAATTGTTGTGAGCCGCCTTAATCGCCTAATAGGCAAAAGCTGGGGTACAAAAATAAAGTTGTTATTATTATATGAATATAGCCTACAGCACCTGGTATTCCCTGATCATTTCCCTTCCAAGTACTAAACAGACCTGACTCTGCTTAGCTTTTGAGATCAGATAAAATCTGGAGCCTTCAAAGTATTTAGTCTAAGGAGATTTTCAGACCGCGTTTCAGCGTGCCTAGCACGGGAGAAACTTTCGGGAGAGGGACGGCGGTCTTGCGCGGCAGGGGGGCGTTTTCGGACGCCGTTGTCCCTCTCCCGAAACCATCCATGTCACTTCCGTGAAGCTTCGGAAGCCTCAGCGCCATATTTTAATCACGGGCAACCTCCGTGATTAAAATATGGCTCTGTGGCTTCCGAAGCTTCACGGAAGTGACACGGATGGTTTCGGGAGAGGGACAACAGCATCCGAAAATGCCCCCTGCCGCGCAAAACCGCCGTCCCTCTCCCGAAAGCTCCTCCCGTGCTAGGCACGCTGAAACGCGGTCTGAAAATCTCCTAAAACTCACTCACTGCTTCTAATCTTGCAGTGGAATTCCTCATGCAAATAAGAATATGTACATTCTGGGAGAATGCACACAAAACTGTGTCAATGAATGAAAATAACAATCAAAATGATCCTTAGCAAATTTGCTTGCCTTAGCAAGTTTGAATGAACCTTAGCAAACTTGTAAATGAGCCTTAGCAAACTTGCTTGCAAAAATGAGTACTTTACTGTATACAGTACTGTATTCCTACAAAATGGTATACTGTACAAAAATGCATGTAGGAGAAATGTGCACAGAAATGAGTAAAAAATATGCTTTTTTATGCCAAAACAGACTAACGTGGCTGTTTCTTTGAATACTATTGAGAATGTTCTGTTTATTTATTATTTCCTGGTATCCCACCTTTCTTCCGATGAATTCAGGGAGGCACATATGTCTCTCCTTCCCACTTTATCTTCACAACATTCTTCTAAGGCAGGGGTGGGCAAAGTGCAGCCCACAGGCAATTTGTGAAGAGAGAATAGGGGCATTTTTGACCCCCTGGGCCAATTTAGACCAGGTAGAGGCCTTTTTTTAAAAAACAGGAAGTGAACCAGAAGTGACTTCTGCACATTCCCTGTTGTTTAAAAGCCCTCTCCTGGGTCTAAAGTGGTCTGGTTGGTGGGGGGGGGGGTTAGAAACATGGCAAAATGCCTTCATGCTTCCTAGAGGGTGCTTGAAGGGCATTTGAGGACCATTTGAAAAAAAAGTTGCAATGGGGGTTGCAACCCTCCAAGGTTGGGGGTGAGAGATCTAATTCAGCCTATCATCATCATCATCATCATCATCCCACCTTTCTCCCAATATAGGGACTCAAGGCAGCTAACAGTGAGATTAAAACAACACACAAACATTAAAAATACAAATATAAATATGAAATTAAAAAATAGATCAATTTACATTGTTAAAATATTTAAAAACATTAAAAATATTAAAATATAATAAAACTATATACACCTTAAAAACTAAATTGCACAGCACATACAAGCCCAGCCCCCATCAGATTCAAAATGCCTGATGGCACAAGAATGTTTTTACTTGTTGCTGAAAGGAGAGCAGAGATGGGGCCATCCTGGCCTCTCTAGGGAGGGAGTTCCAAAGTCTAGGAGTAGCCACCTAGATGGTCCTCTGCCTTGTCCCCCCTAACAAGCTTGAGAAGGTGGTGGGACACAAAGAAGGGCCTCTCCAGATGATCTAACAGCTCTAAGGGCGCATAAAGGGAGATATGATCCTTCAAATAACCTGGATCCTTAGCTTTCCATAGTTGCCCACTCTTGCTCTAAGTTAGGTCAAGAAGTGAGAAGGTCATCCAGAGAGTTTTGTGGCTAGGTGGAGACACGAACCTATATCTCTCCAATCTCAGTTCTTCATTCTAACTGCTATGTTTCATTCACATGATTTTCAGGTGCTGGTCTACTTCACATTACAGCTGATTGACTCCCTTTCCTTATTTATGACATAATGTAGTCTGTGTCCTGGGACTCATTCTACAATGGGTCGATGTGTGAAGGGCCTTGTCTTCAATGTGAAGGCTGGACTACCATCTTGCAGTCCTCTTTAATTCTTTTGGTGTGGGGAAGCAACATTAGTCACGGTTATACAAGTTTAGCTCCATTAGTAGCTATTATGCAAAATGCTCCCAAATACAATCTATATCTCTACAGGGGTAACGGAACCCCTAACCAAGCAGAGCAATCATCCAAGCCATAACTGAATTTCAAATTGCTAGGCAAACAATTAAAAGACTAGCTATAGACAAAGACTTAGGGACTTACAAATCAAAGCTTGCAACAACCTGGACAGAGAGATTGCCACTGCCCAAGGCTATTTCTCTGGCAGACAACCTCATATCAGTGAACTGGGTAAAGTAACGGCTGGCTTCCCCCAATGATGGAATGATCAGGTCAGTAGGCAGCAAGGAAACTGTGCAGGAGGAGGGAGAGCTGTTTGGAAATACACTCGTCCATTAATGTTTATTTTGAACAGCACCATTTTTCCTTTCTGCTTTTGTGAATTCATCATCCTACCCAATCAGGGACCCTACACTGGATCTTACGCAGATGATGCAGGGTCCGATGTGATGGTTTTACTAGGCATTTGTTTGAAAAATAACAGAAACAAAATAAAGCAAAAGACAATAATAATACAAATTCATAGCCAAGTAAGAAGGAGGGCATTAGCAAAGAAAAAAGAGTGAGGACAAGTGAAGGCAAGTTAAATTTAATGATTTTTTTTTTCAGGGAGTGCTGTAAAATCGCTAAAATGGAGATTAGATGTTTTTCAGCAGTGTCAAAAATATTCATGAAAAGTAGTGAATAATTTTGGCTCAGTGTCCTAGTTCCAACTAAGAAGCAAGATTCCCCACTCTCCATATGCTTGAAAAATGAAGAGGAATTTTCCTCATGCTATATGGAGAGGTTACAGGGTTGAAGAAAGGAAAAGTGATACCTTTACCTTTCCCAGAAACCTTCCTCTTCCCCTTTTTGATCAATAGGGTTGATGGTATCTTCTGTTACCTCCCTCAGGTTTCCCTCCAAGTTTAGCTGCAGTCTTCTCAGTAGCTATAGCAATTGGGTGAGAGTGGGGAAATGGTTTTTCCTGGAAACAATATACAGGTTGAACCCGTATCCACAGATTCGGTATCAATGGTTTCCCTTATCCACATCTGAAAATATATGTGCGCTCTATACATTTCTAGGTCCTCCAATGTGATCCTGTGGTCAACTTCTGGCATTCTGCTCACTGAAAACAATAGGGTTCCCTATTACCCACTGTTTCAGATGTTTACAGGGGGTGTTGGAATGTATCCCCCATGGATATGGGAGCTTACCTGTATTGTGCTGAACTGCCCTAGATACAGAGCCAGTATGGTATAGTGCTTTGAGCGTTGGAGTACGGCTCTGGGAGGCCAGTGTTCAAATTCCATTTTGGCTATAGAAGCCCACAATGTGACCTTGGGCAAGTCACAGCATCTCAGGAAGACAATGGCAAACCCACTCTGAACAAACATTGCCAAGAAAACCCTGTGATAGGTTCACTTTAGGATCGCTATAAGTTAAAAACCTTGAAGGCACGCAACAACAGTTTGGAGGTAGCTTAGCACTGAATGGTCAGTGAAGACATATTAGATTGACAAAAGACTTGCTCCTCATGGAGTGGAAACTTCTTGAGTTAGTTTGTTTATACAGATCTATCAGGCTGTCTACATTTTTGGATTCTGTTTGAGATCCTGGCCATGTAGAGTATCATGATGATGCATACATTTCATAATGTATTGAGGTTACCACTCAGGTCAAGTGAGTTACGAGTAAGGGGAGAGAAAAATAGAGGAGGGAATTGTCCTCTTTGAGCCCAAACAGCTGACATCTTTCAGTAGACATTTCAGCAATAGGGAGAGAGGTAAACATGCACACATGCACACACCAACCTCTGAACTGTACACAGGGGTTGTGAATAGAGATGTGAAGGCCTGGAAAAATCTAGAGAACCCCCGTTTTTCCTGAAGCCATTTTTGTTTTTTTCTGAAAAATGGGAATTTTTTTTCAAAAAGGAAGAAAATCAATTATGGAATGTTTTATTTTAGCATGATGAATAAAATCTTTACAACAAGGTGCTCATATATATAATTGTTTGAATATAATAATTGTTTGAAAATACTGTAATTTTTAATATACCAATTGTGATGATTTTATGCCAAATCAAATTATACATAGACATATTTTATGTTCCTGAAGTAACAGAGTGACTTTCAATTTGTAAAAAGTGCTAATGTTGCATTTTTACAATTTTTCTGAAAATTTCCATTTTTTCCTGAAAACTGACACACACCCCCGGAATAAAACCAGTTTTTCCCCATGGCTTCAAAATGTCTGGAATTTTTACACCTCAAGTTGTGAACCCTGGTCCTGCAGATGTTTTGAACAACTCTCACAGTCTGTTGACATTGGTAGTGCTGGCTGGGGATTCTGAGAGCTGAGTTCAAATTCAAGAAGGAAGGAAGGAAGGAAGGAAGGAAGGAAGACGTGGCAGCCTTTTTCTGTTTTGCTCTGCAGAACCTCTTTCCTTTGTTTTTGCCATATAGCACAAAGTACTCAGTTTCAGAGCTAGAAGCCTATCCTGACCCTGAACCATTTTGTGCTAGATTGTACAGTAGGGGAAAGTTTCAGGAGGGTGAGGAAGGGAGGAAAAAAATCCTCTGTTTGCATGTCCCTTTAAAGCAGAGATTCTTGGTTACAAGAATGTGTAACCCAGATATATTGCAATTACAATCCCAAGCATCCCATCCCACTGGCTATGATGGCTGGGGAAAGCTCATGCATGCAGTCTTTCAACTGTGGACAAACAAACCAAGCCTGGGTAGCTTAGGACAGCTTTCCTCAACCAGCATGGCAGTGGGATGGGACATTGGGCCTTGTATTCCAAGTAATCTGGAGGCCTCCAAGCTGTGGAGATACTGGCTTATTTTTATCTCCCATAAATTATGGGTTATTGTTCTTCAGATTACATAGTATGCATAAGCTATCACCAAACCCTGGTTTAAAAGATGTCAGTTGATCCTGGGTTGTTTGGATGCCATGAACTACAATTCTAGGTTTATTGCTAATGCTGAGCTATCCATGCCTGGTTTGTGTACCTGCTTTTACCTTAGTGGGAAGAGGAGAGCAGGAAGAAAATGCTTGTATGCCCCAGCATGCAGCTTGTACACACTGTAGTTTAAGACTCATACATGACTCCTGGTCTAGATATGCACAGCCAGTTCAGGAGTGTTTGCTACTTGGTGCAGAACAGGAAATGCAGCAGTGCCCTCCCCAAGTCCAGTTGGTGCATAATGCTTAAAGCTGGCATTTGGCACCAGTTGCAGAAATATCAGTGCTTCTTCCTGGGGGTGAAAATACAATAAATAGATAGATAAATTAACAATAACAATAATTAAGTGCTGCAATTTGCTATTCTTGCTTGACACTGAAAATCAGCTGCTTTTAGGGTTGCCAGATTGAAAACTGGAGAGGACTCCTGTACCTATAGTTGTTGGGTGGTAGAGGGAGTTTCACAGATGTCGCTTTTCATTCAAGCAAGTAACAATAAACGCCTACTGAAATTCTCTCTTCTACATAACCATTAAAGGTGCAGGAGTCCTCTCTCATCTTCAGTTTGCCAACCTTAGCTGATTTGGGCCATGTTGGCCAAGGGATTTGGGGGGTTATCATCCAAAAAAAGTAACTTTTCTATGCTCTGCTGAAGACACCCTGCAACAGCTTGTGGGGAGTCCCCCGCTAGTACACATTTAGATTTAAAACAAGGGCCCCACAATTCCAGCAAGAAGAATCAGGATGCACAAATCTATTCCTGTGACCCTCCCTCCCTTAGAGAGTCAAATTAGTCCTTGCTCTGAGGGACAATCTTACTCTAAGTAGCAACTTCTGGAGCATATGGCCTTTGTAAAGGTGGCCCCTTTTTTTTTGTGGAACTTTGTTCCATGAAAAAAACTTGCCATTGCTCCTCCCTGCTTGCCTTAAAAATACTGCCTCATACTGTTTGAGTAAGCTTTTAATTTCCCTAAGGAGTTATATGTGATCTGTTAAAAGCGTAATCTTTTCATCTCATTCTTTTTTTATTACTTCTCATAATGATTTCTTGATCATTACTCCTTTTATTCTTCCTTTTAATCTTTTATAGTGTTTTAATTGTTGGAAGCTGACTTGGTTTTGCAAAGAAGAGCAAGTTATAAATAATTTCAACAAATAAAATATATACGAGAAATACAGAAAGAACAGAAATGGAACAATAGGAATGAAGGCAGAACTAAACATATAAATGTAGCTTATGGCAAGGTAGACATTTGAACGGAGATAACTTTCCATAAACTATACCTCCTGAGCCAAATTTCCATAATTTAACCCATTCATTGAAGGTGGTACTTGCTGTGACAGATTTTGGGAACTAGAGGTGTTCTTGTTGTCGCATCATGTTAAGATTAATTATTACCTCTAATTTATTTAAAAAATCAACAATGATTTCAAAATCCATAATTTTAATAGTTAAATGTCTACAATGTTAATTTTAAAGTAACAGTTAGCATTTCACTTAATTTAATTTATTACTGGGAGAAGGTGGGTTGGCTATTTTTGTCATTTTTAATAGCTCTAACTTTTTTAAAATTTAAAAAATGAGGTGTTGCTATTGTGCTAATAGTGAAAAATGTAACAATTAATCTCATTAAATTTTCTTAACATTTTGGCATTAAAAGGCTAATTTTCTTGAATGACGTAATGTCAATGCATTAGCGTTAAAATGCTACAGTTTCCAAGCTCTGCCACAGAGTATGTGATTACATGTCATTTTACAAGGAATAAAAGGGCATATCCCTACCCCAAGGGGTTTACAATCTAGAAATGGAAACAGTAGGGAAAGGAGAGGGTAAATGTGTCAGAAATGAACAGGGAGAGAACCTGTGATCATTGCAGCAATATGGTAGACTCATTGTGATTTGCAGCCTTACAGAGTTTGGGAATACAGGTTGAATATCCCTTATTCCAAAATCTAAAATCCTTCAAAATCCAAAATTGTCCACATGGGTAGCTAGGTAGTGACACCTTTGCTTTCTGATGATTTAATGTACAGACTTCGTTTTATGCACAAAATTATTAAAAATATTGTGTATTAAATTACCTTCAGGATATGTGTATAAGAAACATAAATGGATTTTGTGTTTAGACTTGGGTCTCATATCCAAGATATCTCATTATGTCTATACAAATATTACAAAATCTGCAAAAATCCAAAATACAGAACACTTCTCATCCCAAGCATTTCAGATAAGGGATACTCAACCTGTATTACCTTTTTGGACCACAATTCCCAAAATCCCTTAGCCAGCACGGCCATGGACAGTGGTGACTGGAGAATCTGGTAGTCCAAAAAACCCTAAACTTTCATTGTGTAGGGAAAGGGTGGAAGGGTGGCTGCAGTAGAGGAAGCGGACTAGGAAGCAGTGTTTAAGGTTTAACAGAAAAGGTAGGTTTCTAAGGAAGAGACTGAAGGAAGTGAGAAATGTGGAAATTAAGTAATCCATTAAGGCATTTAAGGGATGCAGTTCTAGGCATAAGGCTAGAGATGGTTGAATATTTCATTTCATTTTTTATAAGAAACTGAAATTTTCCTCCAAATTTGCAAAGGTTATCAGATCTGGGATGGGATGAATATGAACTATATACACACTCACCCACCCACCCCTGAATGTGGGAGAAACCAAAGGAAACAGATTTGTCCATCCAGGCTTACCGTTCTAAATGCTCACAAGTCTGACTTTGAATCCCTGGGCTTGTTTGTATGAGACAAAACAACAACAAGGGAACTGCCTCACAGTAATGACATTTTGTAGCAGCTGCAACTAGTCTTAAGGTGTTTTTGCTCCCATAAGCTTCGCATACAGGATGGAGGCTGTGAGTGGTTTACTCGTGTTCGTACTTATATCAGTTTGCAGCCACTGAACTTAAAAATAATGTCCAAGGTGCGATGCAGCAATTTTTTGATTTAACAGAAGGCTAAGGCAAAAATCCAACATGGCAGCAGCGGTCCCTTGCCTTGTTAGAAAGCCCTGCCCCCATGCTCACCCAGCCAATCAGCTTTGTGCTCCCTCTCCCATAGAATCGCTTGTCGCAATGAGCAGGAATGCGCATTCCCCACAGAGCTTTTAAAAAGCCAAGAAAAGCTGCAAAGGCTTTCCCTGTGTACTTTACGGTGGATTTGGCCCCCCTTCTTCCAAATACAGCAGATTGATGTGGGCTCCCATTTAGACAGATTGTATTCCCAGCAAATTGTATGAGATTTTCCTTGATTTTTTTCCCAGGCTGTGAGGCTGTGTTCTGGATTAGTTTCTTTCTGACATTTCACCTGCATTTGTGGCTGGCATCTTCAGAGAATGGTTGGGTAGGAGTGTGTGTGGAGTTTATATATTGTGAACCCCTGTTGGGGAGCATATGTAAATTTATATATATACCTCACAGTGTATAAACCCCACACACCCTAACCAACCATTCTCTAAAGATGCCAGGCACAGATGCAGGCGAAACGTCAGAAAGAAACTCTTCCAGAACACGACCTCACAGCCTGGAAGACAACCAAGGAAAATCTATGGATGCTGGCCGTGAAAGCCTTCGACTTCACAAACTGTATGATGATTATTTTCACTGTATAGAGACCCCCCCCACTATGTATTGATCCATGTTAATGCCAAATCTCCCCTCCCCCACACCAAAAGATTTCTCTTTAACAGACATAGGACATATAACACGTTCCTCCATGCCACACTGAACACACTTATCTTGTCAGTTATCAGAATCTAAACAGGGTTGGACCAGGTTAATATATGGGCGTTAGCCTACCAAGGAATGCCAGAGATTTCCAATTAGGTCGAGGACAGAATCCTATTGGAAACCCTAAAGAGTTGCTGCTGGTCCGCGTTAGCCAGACTAAATTAGGTGGACCAGTAGTCTGACTTGACACAAGACACCTTCTTATCTTCCTAACATGTTCCTGTCCATGCTGCCAATAGTGGCACCTACTGAATTTAGTACAAATGGGGAAGAATTTTATTTCAATTTGTTCTGTAAGAGTTTACCAAAATTTACAGACTTCATATATGGGAAGGAAAGAATTTGAGGATTTATAAAAGTCCAAATGTGAGAGAAACCAAAAGTGAGAGATTTTCTTATCCTTGCCAATGGGTAGTTATAGAGAATGCTGGCGGGGGGGGGGGATTCTGAGAGTTGTAGTCTAAAACATCTCTCCCCCCCTCCATACTCTTGAAAAAAGAACAACATGATTGGAGAGACAAGAAGCCTTATTGCACTACACTGTTATAGCATATTATTCCACTTTAACTTCTATGGCTGCCTCCCATGGAATCCTGGAATTTGCAGTTTAGGGAGGGGCATTTAGCATTCTCAGCCAGAGAGCTTTTAGGCTTCACTAAACTACAAATCACAGACTTCCATGGGAGGAAGCCATAGCAGTTAAAGTGGATAATAGCACTATAACAGGGTAGTGAAATAAGGCTGCAGGAGATCTTTAAATTACCGAGAGTAGTGATGCTGGAAGAGGTCACTGGCATGGATACGTAGATGCTGTAGGTAGGGAGATAAGGTGGACAGCAGCAGAGGGGAAGGCCAAGGTGGGATTTTGAAGGCCAGGACTAGAAGACTATACAAGATCCAGGAGCAAACAAGAAGGAAGTGCAAGTAGTCAGGGGTGCCCTGGAGTCATAGAGTGACAAAAAAATAAAAATTAAAAAAAAATGAAGAGTTTGGGCAGCAGCTTGCTGAACAGAGTTGAATCACAGAATCATAGAATTGTAGAGTTGGAAGAGACCACAAGGATCAGGGACCAAAGTGACACAGCAGAGGGAACTAAAAGTACAGAAAACTTAGAATTCATTCCCAGAGCTTGCCAAAGAGCTATATGGGGGATTCTGGGAATTGTCATTATTGTTGTTATTGTTATGTGCTGTCAAGCTGACTCCGACTTATGGCAAACCTGTCCCAGGGCTTTCTTGCCAAGATTTCTTCAGAGGCAGTTTGCCAGTGCCTTCCTCTTAGGCTGAGAGAATGACTTGCTCAGGGTCACCCAGTAGGTATCCATGATGAGGCGGGATTTGAACCCTTTTCTTCCAGAGTCCTTGTCCAACACTCAAACCACTACACCACAGTGGTTTGTGAGTTGTCATTTCTGTTCCATAACTTCCCCAAGCTTTGCTTTTCCCCACCTCTGCCCATTGGGACTAATCAAATGAGTGGGAATGAGTGAGAAGGCGAGTTTGAATTCTCGCCCCAAGTAGACGATGATGAAGGCAGCCTACGGATTCATAGAAAAGCCCTGAGGATGAGAAGTGGCTAGGAGGCCCAGCTTCAGGCAGAGAGGTTGCAAACCCTAGGTCTTGTCCAGCCCAGCTGTCTTCAACATTTGGCTCTTCCAGGAGAACACTTCCTTGAATCCCAAACTGCAACATGATATCTGATATGCACTTCATATTCTTTTTTAATCATCACTGTCTGTTTTTCTACATTTGTATTTAATGGGGATGTTGTTTGACTACAAATCTCACCAGCCTCAACCAGCACAGTCACGTGTAAGGGGTGCTGGGAGTTGCAGTCTATCAACATATGGAGGGCCATACATTCCATACTCCGGTTTGTTAGGGTGGCTCCTAATTTATTTAATAGTTGCATAGAAGTTGGAGTAGAATTTTGACTGGTAAATATTTCCCTGCAGGAGTGAACAAAAATGCACCCCTCCAGAATTACCTTCTTCTTCACAATAATGAAAAAGAAAGGATTTCTGTGCTCCTTTCTATCTCTTTTTCTGTTTGTATCTGTCATATCATGAAAGAAAAAGAGAGAGAAGAATCCCCCTCCACTCAAAACTGTCTGTGGTACCATAAATGAGGGCCATCTTAAGTTGCGCATGACTCAACTGCAGAACTTGGAAATGTTATCTGGGAATTGTGGTCTAAAAAGGAACTTTTGCAAGCTCTGCCCAACAGTGGTCCCAGCCAGAGCTCAAATGAAAGTTCTAGGTGCAGTTTCTCCCCTATTTAATATCTGGGCTTCCACAGAAAGAGTAAATGTTTCACCAAATCATCCCTCACCTTTTCTGCCACTGCCACCTCTTTTGTGGGTTAGGGTGGAAGAATCCTGGGTCCTTTCTCACTGCCCAATTATAGCATTATATTCCACTTTAACTGCCATGGCAACATCCCATGGAATCCTGGGATTTGCTGTTTAGGGAGGGAGATTTAGAATGTTCAGCCAGAGAGCTCTAATGCCAAATGACGAACATAAGGATTCCACATAATCCATCCATGTATTAACATGGAATCGTAGTGCTATAAATGGGTAGTGTGGAAGGGGCCCTGCTTCCTGGAGTCCTGATGATAGGCATTGTTAAGCACTCATGCACCAGGATAGAACATTTAATCTTCCAGAATTACATTGTGTTGGAGAATTCACTCTGATCTACAACTGTTATTGTAGGCATTCTATAGCATTGTCATCTAAAGAATTCTAATCCATCCCCCCACTTTTCACTTACCTGCCATGTTTAGATGTTTTTTTTACAAAGATAACTGGCACACACACAAAAATTCCCAGCTATTTTCCTGTGATGCTTAGAACAGAGTTTGGAAAAGTAGCTATTACTGTTTGCCATTAGAGATTTTTTTTTTGGTCCAATCTATAAAACATATTGGGGTGGGGATCCCATGTTGATTTTTTTTGAAGGGGGGCAGACAGTGATGCTGAGAAGCAGAAGTGACAGATTCTAATAGGTTTAGGAAATACAAGCAAGTGTATGTTAAACCCTTCCATTAACCCTTACTGCTCACTCTCAGTGTACTGGTATTCCACTGAGGTAAGAAAATATCTTCAACATACTCAATGCAAGGTGTTTAAAAGTATATATCCACTATAATGTGGGTGCATGAGAGTTAAGACACAGAGTGAGGGTAGTGCTTCTTGCACTAAAATACTTACATAATATAATATAAAAGCAATATGAAGCAAACTGTGAAATAATCTAAAAACAGTTAATAATTAAATACACTCCAACAACCTGCATTTTAAAAAAGAGTGGTCATGACCACAAATCAGCATGGTGTTGTGGTCTGAGTGTTGGATTAGGACACTGAGAGACCAGGGTTTAAATCCCTGCTCACCCGCTGGGTGACCTTAGGGAAGTCATACTCTCTCAGCCCAAGAGAAAGGCCATGGCAAACCCCCTCTGAACAAATCTTGCCAAGAAAACCCTATGATAGGGTTGCTATAAGTTGGAAAATTATAACCATTACCAGCCAGTAAGGGCAAACAAATATGTATTTAAAACTTAACAAAGTTGCTGTCCTTTGGGGGGAGGAGTGTTCCAGAAGGTGTTCCACTCCTGAACTCTGACCACAACTTGGAAAAGTTGTTTCTGGAATACAGTTTCCAGATTTCCCTAGCCATCATGGAGATTGACTGTGCTGCCTGAGGACTCTGGAATGTGTAGTCCAGCAACATAACTTTTTCCAACTTTTGAACTGAGCACCCATGATTCAGTCTAGAGAAAAGAAGACTAAAGGGATGGTGGGGGGGATGGCATTTAAGAGGATGGCAGCTATAGGAGGAGTCTTCTCTACCGAGGAAAGTACAGTAAGAATTGTGCTTAAATGCCATGAAGATAGATATAGACTATATTGTGGAGGGGGGAATGGTTAGCTCCAAGAAAAGTTGAATTTGCAAGATCATCTTCCTTTGGAAATCATCCAGCGGCAGGACCACTGGCCCAAGCAACCCACACAAGTGACGGATGGGGTGGGAAGCAGTAGCATTATTCAAGATGTCAGTGAATCCTACAGGAGGCATGCCTCATGATCTCTTGCAGCGATGCAAAGGTGCAGGATGCTCAGGCACAACTCTTGCATGGTGTGAAGCTATCCTTACTTGCAGTATTGCTAACAGTGTATAATTTTAGGATTTCCTGTGTTTCTGTGTTTTGGGGGTGGCTAAGTAGTTCAGCTGTAGAGCACATGCTTTGTATACAAAAGCCTGAATCCTCTTGATATTCCCAATTATAGTAGACCAATCAAACCAATGGGATTTGCCTAAGTGTTGACCCACCGTGCAAGGGTTAACTCAGTGGGTCCACTCTAGCTGGAACTAGCTAGTAGGATTCAGACCAGAATATCCCAAATTTGATCCTACCTCCTTAGTTTCTTATGTTCTTAGTGTCAGACCACTAGCCTGTTCACTATAGAGATGTTTTCTCTCACTTTTTTTCCTCTTTCTCACTCTCAAGCAAGCCCAGATAACTTTGGATGACCCAGCAGCCAATTTTCTGCCTTACCATGGGCCTTAAAAATCCTGAAAATGTGGAGGAAAAAATAATGAAAAATCAAAACTGGAATTGGTTGGAAATTCACTTCCAGATTTGTTATTGATTTTGGATTTTTGTTGGAGGGGTGACTATTGAGGGGATGCTGCATCTCATTTTACTGCAAAACTGCCACTCCTGAAGATTATCACCAGTATTCTGTTGGTGATACACTCTAGTATAACCCTCAGTTATGCCAGTGTACATAATCTGATGGATGCTGTGCATGGAGATATCTATTATGGCCTTGTGCAACATTGCCTTCTTCCAGTGCAACATAGCTTAATGGCACCAAGGCTTATTTCTATAGCCAGGTGTGGTTGATGGGGTGGGAAAGTGCCTAGGCAGCTGTCAAGCTGCTGTTGGTCAGCCAGGAAAAACAAACAGCTGTTACTATCCTGGACCTCCAGTGCAAGGCATTCAGCTTAACACTGGGTATCCAGGAGGGCAATAGCTCTTTTTTTTCCCCTGGCTTCTCAACTGTATTTGGTTGGTGCCTGGGTGGCATGAATTGGCCACGAGGGTGCACTTGCAGAATCATAGAATTGCAGAGTTGGAAGAGACCACGAGGGCCATCCAGTCCATCCTGTTGCATTGTGCAGCTAGTGAGTATTGGGGCCCAGTGTAGTAACTCTGATGGAGTTTTGTGTTAGCCAACATTACTGTAGGATCTCAGCCTATAAAGGATCAGACCAGAACAATCTCAAGATCTTTTCTATTCTGAGGCAAAACAACAACAACAAGATGGTTGCTCTCGCCACTCCATACCACATACAGAAGCCAACTGAGCCTTCCTTCCATTTTCAGCACACCCAAAGGCCTCAGGCTAGATCAAGCAGTGCAGGAGGGTTTGTACAACACAGACATAGCTCTGTCTCCCATGTCAGGGGGTTCAAGAGGAAGAGCTGTGACAGTGGCAGATGCGCACTGTTGCTCTCCACCATATGCCATCTGAGGTGGTTGCCTCACTTGGTCTCATGATACTATGGGCCAGGGTCAAGGCTGGGCCCTATTACTACCTTTTTCTTCATTTGCAGATAGGTGTCCAATCCTTCCCTGTTGCCAGAGATCCTTTTCAGTGGAGATGTGGCAGGGTCTGAACTGAGGGCCTTTGGAATGCAAAACAGGTGCTGCTTTTAACATTGAGCTATAACCTTGCAGTCTTTAGACTTGGTTATGACACATGTAATACCCTGCCCTCCTCCTTTCCTGGAGCTCAAGCATCCAGGAAAAATACTCAGGCAGTCCCTTATCCAGGTGTTGATGAGGCCAAGACCTTCTTAACATCAGCACAGTTTTGCTGTTGCATGTCTTCCTATTGCATCCTTTCAGAAGATACTGCCTGCTGTTTTGGAAACATTAACACGCAGCCCAAGCCTTCTTGGAAGCACCCGTGCCCTAATATGAGAGAAACACATGAGCTGGTGGAGGTCCAAAATACACCTAGACTGAACGGCTTTTCATTCTGGGGACTAAATGAGCACCTGAAGTGCATGCCTGTGTGGTTTCAGCCCATTGGTGTGTGGAGCATCAGTGTGTACCTTGCAACTTCATTGATTATCTTTTCCATAAGATTACAGCCCACCATGCTGGTAGGTGCACTGAACTGTGATGGGTGAGACTGTCTCAAGAGATTGTGCTCTCCGAGTGGAAACACAAGATGGTGGCCCCTTTCTAGTCTGCATTCAGAATATGGATGGGCAGTTTAGTCAGATTCTCTTTCATCTCGCATTACAATTTTGCAATTTTTTTTGTACATCCTGATCAAAAATAGATTGAAACAACATGCTCATCCATTGAATGTGCATTGACAACCTGGAACATATCTAGAGGAGGATGTCCAAGATGATCAAAGGTCTGGAAAGTCTTGTGAGAAACAACTTAAGGAGCTGGGTATATTTAGCTTGGCGAAGAGAAGACTGAATGGTGATATGATAGCCATATTTAAATATCTGAAGGGTTGTCATGTGGATGGAGTGAGCTTGTTTTCTGCTGCTCCAGAAATGTGAACGCAAACCAATGGATTCAAATGATAAGAAAAGAGATTCCACCTAAACTTTGGGAAGAACTTCTTTATGGTAAAAGCTGTTTGACATTGCAATAGACTGTCTCAGAGGCTGGTGGATTCTCCTTCTTTGGAGGTCTTTAAACAGAGCCTGGATGGCCATCTCTCAGGAATTCTTTAGCTGTGTATTCCTTCATGGCAGAGGATTGGACTAGATGGACCTGTGGTCCCTTCCTCCTCTACAATTTTATAATTCTTTGATTTTATCCCTACTACAGAAGGTGGCAGGGCTGGTGGTTGGTGGTTGAGTTTTATTTCAACATGAGTGCTGAGATAGTAGCTTCTGTATCAGTTGCAGAGAAGAGGTCACTTGAGATAATAATGCAAATAAGAATGGCTCAGGACTGTCTTCTAAAATAACTCCATTTAAACCAGAGCAGTAATTGTTGCAAAAGAGCTTGCAGACAATGCTCTCTGGTGATTTTTTTTGGTACTGGGCTCCAACCTTACTCAAGGCATTGGTTATGTGAACTAGCCTTCAAGAGGACAGTGGGCTGGGAATGCATGGAGGAATTTCTTTAGAAAATGTGGGTACAGCATTTGGGGGGTGCAGCAAGGGGGGGGAGGGGAAGCTGCAGAGAAGGATGCTGCAGGAAAGGAGCAGTTGCAACCATCCAGGGAAGGACTTTTAGAAGAAGCTGGGCTGGAAGAGTTGGGGACTTCGCTTGCTAAACAGAGGAGGAGGAGAAGGCAACTACTCTGGACAGGTATTTAATGTTCAGATTGGCAGTTTATAACAATGCTGGAGGAACAGGATTTCTGTGCACTGTGAGAAAAAAAATAGATCAGATTTGGGAGTAGAGGTGGGAGGATTTAATCTTCTGTAATGGTTTATGACTAAATACCCTAAAGGCACCAGATCCTGTCTAATCTTGGAAGCTAATCAGAACCAGCCCTGGTTAATACTTGGATGGGAGACCACCGACAAATTCCAGGTGCTGTAAGCTGTACTTTAGAAGAAGGAACTGTGACAAAACCACCTCTGAGTATTCTTTGCCTAAAAAAGCCCTATGAAATTCATGGGGTCATCATAAGTTGACAGGTGACCTGAAGGCACATACACACACAGTGGTGGGAAAGGGGGCAACCAAAGATACGAGCAGGAAAGGAAAGAAAGACCCCCCCCATCACCTCCCTAATGGATTTCATTAACATGATTTCCCTGTCCCTATTCAGGTTTTTCTATTCCACTGATCCCTCAGCCCAGTTAGTCAGTCGATTGGTTCCAGTGTCTTTGTCCTGCTGCTCCCACATGGGAAGAGGAGAGAGATGCAATCCCTTGCTGCCACCGGATCCCTCAATCTCATCTCTCTCTCCTTGTCGGGGAGTAAAGAACGTGGGAAGAATAGTAGCAAGCAAGTGTGTTTTCTAGCTGGCAGCAACACCCCTCCTCTCCCCTCTTCTAGTTTCTCTCTTTCTCTCCTCAGCTGGAAGGGACTGGGCAGACCTCTGCGGTGGGCTCCTCCTTTGCATCAGTTCATTGCCATGCACCTCACATCCTTCCTTGCCCGGCCCAACCCAGCCAGCAGCCGCCAGCCGATGCCTCTAGCCACTGACATTGAGAGAAAGAGAGAGAGAGAGAGGCAGGATTGAAGCTGGAATCAGCATCAGGGACTTCCCCATTCCTCCCTGGCTGAAAAGGTGTCAAAAGACTGTGTGTGTGTGTGTGTGTGTGTGTTTAGGATGGAGGGCAGGGCCGTAGGTCATCTGGGAAATGATTGAGCAGGTCTAGGGAGCTTTCTAGGAATCCTTTTTCAAGGAACTGGCCCTGATGAGAAGTATTTCTTTTTAAAAATGAATGCGAGCCTCTGAGCAAGTAGAGAGTGCTTTCCCTTTTCTTCCTACTTCTTCTCCTTATCATAGATATCTGTGATGAGAAAGGAGGGCTTCAAGGTCAAAGAAGGTGACTTGTAGGCAGGCTTCTCCTTCCCTGGCAATTTGCTTATAAAGGAAGTTGGGGTCCATTTGAACAGAGAGATGGAAGCTGGAGCCCCTGCGTTCTCTCGTGGAGGCAGTGTACAGAAGATGGGGAAACTTTATTCTTCCATTTTCTTGAAGGATGAGGTCCTATTGGTGCAGGGAGTGAATTTAGGTGCAAGAAGACCCACCTTTCCAGTGTAGAAGGGTAAGAACATGAGAAAAGAACAGACAGGGTACCTCATTTCGTTGTAGGATTGTAATGCAACCTGACCAGAGAAAACAGAGAAATGAGCAAAATGATACTCCTGTCCCTTTATTATTCTACACTTCTGCCAAGGAGTTGAGTATATGGTTTTCTCTTCTATCCTCTCCTCACAACATCCTCAGGAGGCAAGTTGGGCAGAGAAGAAGAGAGAGAGAGAGGGAAGGAAGGAAGTGGGTGTCTAGGTGACCCGAGATCACTCAGTGAGCTTCATGACTGGGCAGGGAGTTGAACCTGCTTTCCCTATCTTCTAGTCTGGAATTCTAATTGGTACACTGTACTGGTCTCTTTAATGGACATTTGATATATGGCACTGCGGCTTTTCATGCTTTTCAGCTAAGCATGATCTCTGTTTAACGGCTGCTGGTCAAAAATGCTATTAAAGTTATAGTGACAGGGGTGTTTCTGAAAGTTGCTGATCATGGGGTTTTTTTGGTGGGGGAATACTACAACAGCCTTCCTCAAGCTGGTGCCCTCCAGATGTTTTTGACCCCCATCATCCCCAACCAGCATGCTGATTGGAGATGTGGCAAGTTATGTTTGAGGGGACAAGTTTGGGGAAGGCTGATCTTCACATTATACAAAATAAGGTGGCAGAAGGATGGAACAAATATTCTTAATTTTTCTCATCATCAATGAGAAAGGGTATCTTGACATGTTCAGACACCCCTTGGAAAAAAGTTATCAGCACCCTCAATATTTTTTTTACTCTTGCAGGAAAGCAAAAAGGATCAGTGCTTTTCCCTGGGCTTTGTTTTTGTTGGTTTTCCCCCCCCATAGAATCATAGAGTTGGAAGAGACCATAAGGACCATCCAGTCCACCCCCTCCTATGCAAAAGGTATTTTGTGCAAAGTACAATGTTTTTATGTAAAATATATTTTTTGCACAAACCCCAAATTGTCTGTGCAAAACACCACTGTTACAAAATGCTTGCAAAAAATCCCACAATTTGAAAAAAGTGCAAAACATCTCCATATCTTGTCCAGCTGGGGGCTTGTCTACAGATGCAATTTTTTTTTGTTCTGCTTCAAATCACATTTTCCTGATCTGCAGTGACCCCGCACCCACCTTGTTTACACCACACACATCTTGTTAAAGCGAAATGAGAGCAGCATTACCAGCCACACATTTCCTCTAGGCGAGCTCACTTTGGTGTAAAAGGGCGGTCCTGCTATGATCACATGTCCTATATTTTGTCATGGCCACTTCAGTCCCCCTGTCATGCATGCAAATATGCAAATAGGCAGAAGTACACTAATAATGATATACAGTATAAGTATCCTCACAAATGTACCTTCAAAAAAATAATAGCAACTGCACACCAGTAAAACGTAAATACAGAGGAAGTAGCCATGCTTGGCAGGAATGATCACATGACACCAAATCCCACCTTCTGCCTCCATACTGAAGCCAACATGGAGGCAGCCACACATATAACAGACCATTTTTTTCCAGGAAAGTGTGGTATAAACAGTAGTTTTTTAAAAATTGGGTCTACGCCCTCAAGTGTCAAAAAGAACTGTATTCCATTTCAGTCCTCAACAACACCATGTGCGCTCCCAGCCACTGGTACAAATGAGTATGGGTTTTTTTTTTTTTTTTGCCTATGTAGACAAGCCCTGGGAGAAACTTGAAATTTTTGATTCCCATATGTGAGAATTAAATGTGTGAAAAGTTACATCTTTAGAGTGACAGAATTCCAAGTTACATTGCTTCAAAATGCAGATACACTTGGGGAGCTCTTTGAATGTCCCTGCCCTTAAAAAACCCCACACACCTCTGTATGTAGTAAATTAGCATGTAGCATGCAGTAACCTAGAGGGAGGGTTTTGCTATTCTCCCTAATGTGCTGGTTGGCTACAGAGATTTTCTGTTTTTAAAGTGGGACCTCACTGTTGCTTCTTTCTGTACAATGTCTAGAACAGTTCAGACTCAGGAGGGACCTGCCCCCCTCCTCCCTGTAGGTTTCTGTACTTTGTAGAGAAAGGATTCGAGTCTGTTCTTTTGGGATGGGCTGAAATTAAGTTGACAAATGGAAAAGCCAGCCCTACCATCAGCCACAGGGAGATAGGCACTGCAAGTGGCAAATGTTGGGGAGTAGGAACGGCAGTCCTTTGGCTGTTTTTTTTTCTGAGACTCTGAGCATTTCCTGCTCTTAGAAGACAGAAGCAGAATTGTGGGTGTGGCATAGTGTGTTCTCTCCTCCCCATGCCAATCTGCTGTCCTTGGTGGTGGTGGTAGTGGTGGAGGACCCATCATCATCATCATCATCATCTGTTGTTGTTGTTGGCTTTCAAGTCATTTCCAACTTATGGCAATCCTACCACAGGCAGGATTTATTCTGAGTGGATTTGCCTTTTCCTTCCTCTGAGGATAAGAGAGGGTGACTTGCCTAAGATCACTCATGGGGGGTTCCATAGTCTAGTGGAGATTTGAACTATGGTCTCCTGGAGTTCTAGTCCAACACTCAAACCACACCACACCTTTTTCATAAGGTTGAGACTCAAGGTGGCTTGCAAATTAAAATGATTGCAGTATACTTTAAAGCATACAAAAAGTCAACATTAAAGTAACATTGAACTATTAATGATTTTAAAACAAGGTAAACCATACACTTCCAAAGGATAAAAAGCAACAACAACAATAACAACAACAACAAAACAGCACAAGTTAAAATATTACAGCACTCTTTCAAAAGCCCTCTCCTTCGATATCTTCAATTCTATTACCATTACCTGTGTTGCTGGTTCTATTACTACAGTATTACCAGATGAAGGAAGGCTCAGCTGACCAACCAGTCAGCTTTGATACATAGAATAGAGGCACAGTGTTGTTCTTTTTCTCAGGTGGCAGCATATCTTGAGCCAGCTCCATCCATATGGAAGATTTCTAGCACTACCAATCAAAAAGCATTGTGCAGATAATCTATTTTCTCATCCTTAATGGATTTTAAATGCTAAGAGAAAGGATAGAAGCAATGGTGGGAAACCATCAGGTGCAGGATGGTTTATAGTTAATATAAACTATATGTTGTCCTGGACTTCCCAGGGAAATCCTGTGCATGAAGCAGAACATTTGGCATGACAAATGCCTTATTCCAGACTCTTTGAAAAGGCACTGGTTCCATTTGGTTTGCAGGGTGGGAGATGAGAATCTAAACTCCTGGAGAAGGAGAGCAAGGGAAGATCTTCCCTGGGTGATGGAGGTCTCAAGACTAAGGTTGGGCTTCCTAAATTCTTTTCACCAAGGCTGAGCAGAAATCATATCCATCTGCTGGAGATCTGCAGTAGATCAGCCGTGACTTCTGATTTATGTTCATTTAACAAAACAGCAACAAAACTTGCTCTCTGAACTCCTCTGCCAACATGAAGATGTCTGGGTTTAACCAGGAATGTTTTTTTTTGTTTTTGTTTTTTTTTGGGCATGGAAAGACTATAAGTGCCATTCAATTCTCCTACTGTATTCAAAAAAAATTCCTGGGCTCAGAACCTTCTGATTTTCAGTACCTTATCTTTTGTACTGGGCTCTAGTTACTGGTGTAGCTATGGGAGGAGAGCAAAATGAAGGCAAATAAGAATTCAACATCACCATCATCCATGAACATTTCTTTCAGTTCCCAAATTTTTAGCATTCCGGTGACTTAAAACTTCAGAAATATAGTGCATTCAAAGAAAAGGGACAGACAAAGTTGCCAAAAGGATATGAAAACAGCAAATATAAGAGTTCTAGTGTGAATGATTCCACTCTCTGCCATGCTAGAAATTTGGGAACTGAAGGGAAGTTTCTTTGAAGGGCATAATTCTTATTTGGATGGGCTGTGCTGTCATTTTGTCCCCTCCACAGCTATATCCTGGTTCTAGTTTGAAAATATTACTACACTCTCCAAAGTCACTGTTGCAAGCCTGGTTTGTCCACTGCAGATTTGCTGCCTTCGTTTAGTGTGTGTGCATCTAAGCAGCTGCATTTGATCTTGGAGTAGGAGAGTAGCAACCCATGAGACGCTAAGAACCTAGACCTTTGGATTTGTCGAAAGTTGGATACTCAGGCATCTTAAAGGAGCGGGAGGGCTTCTTAGGAACGAGTGACATTGCTAAATGCTGACACTGCCTTTGCACCCCATCTGCCATGAAAGACACCCCCCCTCCTTTTTCCTGGGCCTTCCTCCCAGAGGTGCTGCTGCTGTGCATCTGGCAGGAATTAGTGCTGATGAGCAGGTGAGATTGGAAATTGATTCCGGGGGTTGGATTCATCTCCTCTCCCCGACCCCTATTGATGGACTGTCACCCCCATGCCCTTCCTGTCTTCCTTGAATCTTTTGCTTGCAAGAAATAAGGGATGCAGGGATTTTTTTTTAAAAATAAAACCTACCTGTCTCTGCCCTCCACCCCCACCCTGATCCCACACTCTCTGCAGCACCCTTACTTACTTATGGTGGAAATGAGGGCATGGCACATTTGTGTACAAAGGAGACATGGAAACACAGGGAAGCTAAGCACCAACTCCCAGATTGCTCAGAGAATTTGTTAGTGGTGCTTTTTCTTTCTCTATCTTTTACATGCACACCAACTTATCTATCTAGCCACACACAAACACACTTTATTAGGTTCCTTTCCTGCTGGAAAAACGTAGCCGTTTAATCCTTCTAACACAGTAGTTCCTAGCCGTGGGTTCCCAGATGCTGGTGTCTGAGCTTCGAAACAGGGCCCTTTAGAGCTGGCTTTGGGCCTGGGGCAAGATTTATAACTGGTTCCTTCTCCCTAAATTTAGCTATAGGAATTATAGCCACTCTCTGCGCTGTTGAGATACCAAAATTTATTTTGTAATATATTGTTGTTGTTTTTTAAGTGTATAGGCCCTCGAGGTCCAATCCCTGGGGATTTGGCTCCTCCCCTCTTCAGCCCTGCTTGGAAATTTTTTTTTTTTTTGGATGACAGCTCCCACAATCCCCAGCTTGCATGGCTACTGAAATGCAATATGTGACTTTTCCAAGCTCTGCTTGGATTATTACTCCCATAAGTCCCTGCCTCCAGGACCTATCTAGTGACTGAAGGCTGGGAACCAATATTTCTACTGTACAGCAGTGTGTCCCGGAGAACAGCAGGCAGTAAATCTCTTGTATCTTCCTTCCTTCCTTCTCTTGAGGGTAGCCATGTAACCTACCTTCAGGAGAATAGCCCTCTGTTTGAAGCTGTCCTCTGTTTGAAGAGTCCTCAAGTCTGCAGTCATTTTAAAGAGACAGAAGTATCAGATCGGAGAGAAACTGAGGGCCTTGGAGTTGCCTGTCAGGGGTTAGCAACTGAAGAGCAGGCTGGGCAGGCACATAGGTTACCCGGCCACAGTCTTTCTCACTATATTGGGATTTACAGTATTGAATTGCTGTTTAAATTATAGCCATTGTGACTAAATTTACACATATGAAATGTGGAAATTTCATAGAAATCTGTGTTCTCTCTCTTGGTAATGTATGAGTGGAAACTCAAGTCATCCTCATATTAACAACAGCCTTTGGGCTTGTCCCAGTCAGGGTTCTTTTGGGTTTAAGGACCATGAAAGAGCAATCATGGGGTGCTGAGCTTTCTCTCTTTCCCTCCTCCCTCTCCCTTTCTCAGTTCATATTTCAAGGACTGAAGACCCTCTATGATTCTATGATTGTGTTTTCAGTAGCCCACTTGGTCTTTTGCTAGTCACTGGTGGTCTGAAGGAAAAACAGGAACTGATGTTGTTAAGCTGGTGTGGCATAGCAGTTAAGAGACAGTATAGCAGCAGAGAGAGCAAGGAGTTTGGGTGGCTTGGCTTTGCATTTTGTGTCTGCCCTGAAATCCCTAGGTGCCTTTGGACAAGGTGCTCAATCTCAGCTCAGTGGGCTGTTGCTGAGTATGGACAGATGAGGCCTGTGCTCTAATTTTGCAAATAGTCTAGCCCTCCTGGGCCCTCCATCTGTAAAATGAGGATAATGATACTGAACTCTTCCACTGCTTCCAACTAAAAATGCAATAATAATAAATTAAATGGCTAACAATTTGCTCCTCTAAAGTGCCATTCAAAACCAGCTGCCTGAGGCACCCCTCCCTTCTTGTAAATGTTTCCTTCAGTCAGGAACAGACTGGGCTAAAGGGCTAAAACCTTTAAAATCTTTTTACGTAAGAACTAATTAAACCAGCAGTGACAACAACAACAACAACAACAACAATTTAACAGGGAGTTTCAAAAAATATGTATACAGTTGTCCCTTCACGTTCACTGGGGTTTGGTTCCAGGACCCCTCGTGAATGCCCAAATCCATGAATACCCAAGTCCCATTATATGCAATAGCATACCAAAATGGTGTCCCTTATAAAAAATGGCAAAATCAAGGTTTGCTTTTTGGATTATTATTTTTTAAAGAATATTTTCAAGCAGTGAATACTTAAATCCATGAATGCCAAATCTGTGAATATGGAGGGACAACTGTAATAGCATTCACAAACCCCCTGTCTGATGTGGTGTAGTCCACTCTATCATTCTGGCTAGGGATGGACAGAGCAGTTTATTTATGGCCATGTCAGTTTTGCACCTATTCATTCATTAGCCTCTTTTATCCAATTTCTGGATCAATCAGCATTTTTAAAAAACAAAACAAAAACAGAAAAAGTAGATTAATTCAGACTTTTTTTAAAAAAGTCATTTAGTTATATTATCTTAATTTATACAGTATTTTACATTTTGGTGCTTGTTTTGGAGACAGCCTAAGGAGAGAGTTTTAGAGGGAGTTTAAGGACCATGTGGTGTAGTGATTTGAGCAGACTATGATTCTACAGACCAGGGTTCAAATCCCTGCTAAGCCATATAAACCCACTGAGTGACCTTGGGCAAATCACACTCTCAGCCTCTGATAAAGGCAAAGGCAAATCCCCTTGGAACAAATCTTGCCAAAAAACCCCTGTGATAGGGTGGTCATAAGTCACAAACAACTTGAAGGCACACAACAACAAACTTCCTTTGGTGTGGGTTTTCAGGTGAAATCTATACTGAAAACTTCAAAAAAGTGCCAAAACCAAAATTTGAACAATTAAACATGTCTCCCTATGTATCCAGGAAAAGCAAATCACATCACTTCACTTAAACGTGAATGCTGAACAAAAAATCTCCAACACCTGCTCTTCCTCCTCCCAATTGCTCTTTCTGCTGCATGTGCAGGCCAGGCTCTGGTTCATTAAATTATGTCCCTTTTACAGGTTTAACACCATGAAGTGAGTGGGATGGGCAGCATACTGGAAAGCAGAATCTTCAGCCAAAATCAATGGCTGTAACACTTTGATACTGACAGAAGAGGATTCAGGCTCATCTGTCTTTTACTGCTACAGAGAACCAGCAAAGCAAACTAGTGGGCAGATTCAGAACAGGCAACTGGTAGTATTTATTCACCAGAGCTTAGAAAAAGCTCTTTTTGTGGACTAAAGAATTTCCAGGCTGCACATGCATGGAATCTGTGGCCACAGTGTGCGCTGACACCCATGGCTTTGATGGCTTTAAAGGAGGATTAGACAAATTGACATAGAACATGCCATCAGTGACTAATAGTCATTAAAGGTTAAACAGAACATCCATGTTCAGATGCAGTATATCTCTGTAGTAGTAGCTGGCGGTTTCCATGCCAGAGGGCTGGCGAATCTCACCATCTTGGGGAGAAGGTTCAGTACCTTGGATAACTCCATTAAAGTTTTAATTAAAACCTGGAGCAGATTCATTGCCTCTCTGGGATGGAAGCTGCCAGTTATCTGTGTTTTTCTGAATGTGTGTTCACCCAGGGGCAGCTCAAAGGGAAGGAACATTTCTGCTTCCACCTTTCTGTGCTCTCCCTAAAGGCATCTAGCTGGTCACTGTGGGAGGTAGAATATTGGACTAGACCAGGGTAGGGAAATCCCTAACTCTTTGGTCTACTCCAGCATACCAGTCTCCCTAATTTTGGTCCATTGAGCTTCCCTCACTGGCTAATGCCCTGCTCCTACACAAATTAGGTAGCTCAGGAAGGAACCAGGGATCTCCATGGCTGGAGACCCACCTTTGCTTCCCTTTATGTTCCTTGCATGGGGTGAGCTGAAACACTAACTGGAACAGCTCCATCTGGAGCTTCTGCAGAGGAGCCAATAACATTAGAGGGCATGGGCCTGATATCACCTGGCCTGTGGAAGGATTGGCCCAGTCCTTTCCCCTGTGCCTTTACTTGATAACCTTTTGGTCCAATCCAGCAAACCAGTTCTTAGGAAAATCTCAGTGTCCCTGCCCCTCATTCCCCAAAGCTTTCTAACAGGATTGGGTAACTGCCAACATTCTGGTGTGTGTATGTGTCAGTTTTCCAGACTCCCCCCATCAAAAATCAAAACTAGGATTCCATCCCACTCCACAGTTATAGTGCTATGATTCCACTTGAGCTGCCATGGCTGCAACCTATGGAATCCTGGAGTATGTAGTTTAGGGAGCGGCATTTATAAGTGCCTCCCTAAACTAGAAACCCTAAGATTCCATAGGATGGAACCATGGCAGTGGTTAAGTGGAATCATAGTGCTATAATTGTGTAGTATGGAAGGTTCCCAAGACGGCCCTATTTAGTTGTTTTAAAGCAGAGGTGGGCAACCAGTGAGGATGAAGTGGGGGAGTCCTGGGGCCCTTTCACACTGCCCATTTATAGCACTTTATTTCACTTTAACAGCATCCCATGGAATACTGCGATTTGCAGTTTAGGAAGACGCAGCCAGAGAGCTCTAGTGCCTCCTCAAATGGGAAATCCCAGGATTCCATAGGCTTTTGCTATGATAGTTAAAGTTGATTCATAGTACTATGATTGTGTAGTGTAAAAGGGCCCTAGAAGTATACAGAGATCCACATTTTTTGGCATTTGAGGATTCTGAGGCCCTCTACATCCCATTCTGCACCACCTCTGCATTGGGTGCTCCCATCACAGTGTGGGCCACCAAAAATGGCCACTAGTGGCTCATAACCCATCCGTGCCTTGTAACTTCCAGAACAAGGAGAGATAGCTGGATATGAATGCTGGCCAAACTGCAATTTGTATCATGCATAATTTTTTTCTGAACAGCAAAGGGCAATTAATTGTCAGGTCAGAATAGCTGAGAGAGGCAGGCAGATTCCTTGTCCTTCGGAAAAAGCTATGTGCACATGTGGGATCAAGCAAGTCATATAACCAATGGGAAAGCGTTCAGCACCTGGACTTTGGGATTCCAAAGGGTTTCAGTTTGACTTCTAAAAATCCCATGGCTTATGCTGTGGAAAAGGACAGGTCACTTAGAAGAGGTGTCTGTTGCAGGTGGCAATAATGCATCTTTCCTGAACCCAGTAACCTCCAAGCAGAGGCCCAGTTCCCAGCCCCAACTAAAGTAGGGCCATTCAACCAATGGAACTTACATTAAGTGATGACTTATCAAGTTTCCATTGATTTAGTGGTTCCACCTTTGCTGGAGAGCCACCTCCTTTGGGATGTGGTGTTTTGAGCATTGGACAGTGACTCTGGAGACCAGGGTTTGAATCCCCACTTGGCCATGGATACTGACTTGGTGGCCCTGGGCAAATCACATTCTCTCAGCCTCAGAAGAAGGCAAAGGCAAACCCCCTCTGAATAAATCTTGCCAAGAAAACCCCATAATAGGTTCACCTTAGATCACCATAAGTTGGAAATGACTTGAAGACGCACGACAAGCCTGAAAGGGGCTAGCAGCTAGATTTAGGAATTAGAGCTTGGAAAATTTTACATTCTTAGATCACATCTCCCAGATTCCCTCAGCCAGCATGGACAGTGGCTACTCTGAAATAAGCTGTTACTTTTTAGTGTTACACCTTCAGGAATCCCTCAGCCACCGTGGTTAGTGGCCATTGGGATTTCAAAGCTGTCGTCTCACAAATAAACCTTTTCAAGGTGTGCTTCAGATGTGTGGGACTGCATTTCCTATCATTCCCAGCCAATGCTGTGGGAGAGTGCTAGCTAGATGCTGGCAGCATGCTCAGAGAAGTTATTACCTCTACTGGGTGTGTCTTGGCCTAGGAACTTGAAACTGTATCAGGATTGCAAGTTGTCATAAAACTTTGCTTCTGACTCATGAATGGTGTACTGTAATTTTCAGTCATCTCAACAATTTCTGCTTATGGTTTCCCTCCCCCTCCCCCCCTGAATGTCACAACCCCAACTGTCTTGCACTGATCGTAGCAGATGAAAACCTTGCAAATGTGTTGGCAGTCAATGCTGGTACCCGCTCAGAAACCAGAGAGTGGGGATGGGGGTGGGGAACTTCCACTTGTCAGAGAAAACATCTCCTGGCATTCTTCCCATACTACTAGCTCTGGAGCATCCACAATGAAGTTCATGGAGGCTTTTCTCACTGCCCTCACTGTTCCATAAGACTCCATCTCACAACCACAACCCCTTTTTTGTATTCACTACCATTGGATTTGTACGTCCACCTGGGGGTCAGAACAACACCATTCTCCACTCTTGCCGCCTTAATCACTTAATATTTACAAGTGGAAACCATTGTCTGATGTATGCAAAAGGGTCAGGTACATGTTATCTGAAGGACCATATCTCCCTATATGATCCTTCCTGTGTTTTGAGATCTTCTGGAGAGGTCCTTCTCTATGACCCACCACCCTCACAGGTACATCTGGTGGGAACTTGGGCGGGGGCCTTCTTGGCAGCTGCTCCCAGGCTCTCTAGGAACTCTCTTCTAGAGAGGTTAGACTGGCACCCTCCTTGCTATCTTTCTGGAGGCATGGGAAGACATTTTTGTTTCATGAGCCTATGAAGACTGACTGCTCAAGGGGAATGGGCCTTGAGCAATGGCTATGTCTTTAATTGGTTTTCATTTTATTGATAGTTTAGTTACACTTTTTACTTTTGGATGAAGTGATTTTTTTTGTTATATTTGTTTTAACTGTTGTATGTTGTCTGGAGTGCTGGACTGGGAAAAAGGTGGGATATTAAAATTAATAATAATATAGTCGGACCACCATATCCACATGGGTTCAGTTCCTGGACCTACCGTGGATACCAGAAACTACAGATAACTGCGAACCCTATTAAAAGTAATGGACTTCTCATAAAATAATACCATAGTGTTGCCTTGGAGGACCTAGAAGATGTCTAGAGAGGATGCCTCTCTAGGTATTTTTAAGGATGTCTCCATGGTATGTGTCCCTGTTTGGTGTCCTGCGGATATATGAAACCACAGATATTGGTTCCATAGATACAGGGGTCTGACTGTACTGTAATAGTCATTATCATAGTCCTCAATGAGATGGAAACCCCAATCATGATTGAGTCACATGTAAAGATGGGAGGAATTGAATGTTAAAAGTGAGCAAGAGCTGATTAGGAAGTTCCTCCCACACCATAATATGACATGAAGGCCTAGGATGTCATTGTGAACAGTCTGCATTACTGCTATGAGAAATCGTAGAAATCCAAGAGATGCTGTCTGTCCCAGTAGTAGAAAAACAGTTGATTTTCTGCCCATAATGCAGCGATCAAAGATACAGAAGCCCTGTCTTTAAAAAAAAGGTGGCTACTCTGGTTTTGAATTTGCATCCAAGATGCAGCTTTTGAAATAGCAGAGCTTGAGGCTTGGTTTATTTTGGTAGCCTTCTGTTGGTGACAGGATCCTAGACAAAGTAGACTTTGATCGGATCCTTTAAAGAATGAGACTGTTCTTTGGAGTTTGCTTTTCAAGGCAAAGCTCCTGTGGAAAAATCAACTAAAGTAAAGCTTTGCCATTTCATTGGGCTATGTAAACCATGATAGTCTCTTCCCCACAGCAACTGCAGATTCTAGACATTTCCCCTCCTCTTTTCTTTTTAGACTACAGCTGTGGTTCTTAGCATACCAAAATCTAAAGTAGATTGCAGGTTCCTCCCAGTCATGCAGTGATTTTGTGGGGGCACAGAATGCATATTTTGATGCCTACACTTTGCAGAGTTGTGGCAAGGATGGAAAGGGTTTCATAGTGTAAGGCCACCTGCATTTTTAACCATTTGAGGTGGACAAAATATTTTGCAGGAAGGTGCTGGCAGGGTGTTACCGAGATGGCAACACTGACAGCTTATTTTGGAGCACATGATTGTGGTTCTGTGGATTCCTGTAATTAACATCTTAACAGCATTCATATTTTTTAAAATGTACACAGGTACAGTTTAACCTGATTTGTCCAAATGGCCTAGAAAGCAGGATGCCAGCAGGAACAAAGGAGCATACAGCACCTGTGCTCCTTTTAACAATTGCACAAAACAAACAGATTCAGGCAGGAACACATCTGCTGAAAATCTCCTAGCTGTTAAACTCCCAGCAGCCCTGCCTTCCTTTGTGTGTGGCCACCAGGGCCAGTCCCACCATTGTGTCCTTATGTATGTACCTTCAAGTCACCTGTCGACTTATGGCAACCCCATAAATTTTGAGATCAGACAAGATTGGGCATGTTCAGGGTGGTATGGCCGTAGGCACAACCCCATACATTTCATAGGGTTTCCTTAGGCAAGGAGTATGCCAAAGTGGTTTTACCAGTTCCTCCCTCTGAAATATAGATTACAGCACCTGATATTTGTTGACTTTGCTTAGCTTCTAAGATCACACAGGATCTAGTGCCTTTAGGGTATTTAGGTCATAACCCCACCATTAGGCAGAGTGAAGCAACCACTTCAAGTGACAAATGCTCAAGGGACACAGCAGTGGTGCCAGGGCAACTTCCATTTCTCCTGAGTGCCCCTAGCCATTCACCTCTGTTTGAAGGACAGAACGGTGGTGTCACACTACTACAGTAGCACCCCCACATCTGCTGATTCGCCTCCTGCTGATTCAGTTTTCCATGGATGGTGACAGCAGGGGTGGGGTAGGGTAGGGAGGGGAGTAGTAGTAGATCTGCGTCCCTTCTTCCTTCACCCCTGGGATCACCCCCCAGGATTGCATCTGTAGCGGGAATGGCAATGGGGGCATTCGCTATTATCTGTGGATTTTATTATCCGCGAGGGCCCCTAGAACCAATCCCCCACAGATACAGGGGTCCTACTGTATCTGTTAAGTCAAGCTGAGACTCTAAGTGATGTCAGGTTTATAAGTCCCCATAACATTGTCCAAAAAGGTATATTATTGTAACCCCAAGGTATTTGGGGAGGGGGAGTGCACACTGCTTCAGTCATTTCAGGCTATTTCATCCCCATGGCTGTGGGAAGGATAGATCTATTGTAGGTTAGGGAAGAGCCCCCCCCCAAATCCATAACTCACTTCCAATTTGGAGAGGGAGGGGAGAGATTTCCCTGGGTCTAAAACAGACTGAGGGATGCCCAAAATGGCCACTTTTGTCACCTCACAGCTTTGGGACAAGAGTTGATTGGCTGATTTCTTGCCCCTCTCAAATTGGGTGGTGATGATAATCACTCTAATGCAACCCTCAAAACTAAGGTCAGTTGTGGGTCTCTCTTTCCCTTGGATAGTTGTCAGTCCTTCCATGCTCCCTTTTTATTATCCATTCCAACCTTCCTACCAGCTTTCCTGTTAGTATTCCTGTGAACACTGATGTTTTGACTTCCAGTGGGGTTGTGGTACAGTCATGACCTGCTTGATAATTGATACACTCTGTGCATCTTGAATGGTCTTTGAGGTCAAGGCAGTGTAATTTTAATCTCAAAACAGGGCCATGGTCAGAAAGGAACACGCTGTTTTCTTACAGTTCCCAGGGGCGCATAGTGACTTTGCCTCAACATCATCACTGTACAAGATAGGACGAGCAAGCCCAACCTGTGTGGATGATTACCTATGGCATTACAACTTCTGAAAGTTACTTTTTGGGCTAGAACTTGGAGAATTCCCCAGCCAGCTGAGCTGTAAATAGCACTCCCATGTATAATAGTGTTGAACATTTGTGTAGCATTTTTAAGCATCTTAAATTCTTGACCTGTGCTGTATATTTATAATCCCCCTACTGTAGGGAGCCTTTGACCATCCCTTTGTTCTGGACTTCAACTCCCATCAGCTCCACACAGTCTGGCCAATTGTGATAAGGGTTTGTGGGAGTTGTAACCTCCATTTGGGGCTACCAAGGTTTCCCATTCCTGCTGTACTAGTATATTGGTGTGTGTATGTGTGTGCTAATATTAGTATATTAGTCTCTCTGTGTGCACGTGTTATAGCATCAGCCCTAGTTTTTCTTTTGCCATGAGCCAGGTAGTAGAGGTGAGAATTTCAAGATCTACAGTTCTTTCTTTCAGTTTTTCACAGATAGGCAGACTGTTTCCACTTGCCAGTGCAGTGGCAACATCACACATTGTGGTGCTGGTGCAAGTTCCTAAAATGTGATGGTATGCTAGTTCTGTATCATGTTGTTAAGTCTTTTCCCCAACCTGCACACGTGTGACCAGCTTATTGTTCATTGATTGTAGCATCAAGTGTTGTATCAGTGCATGAAGGAACTGTCTCAAGCAGTGTCTTTCTATCCTGCAGAGCTGTGTTTGATACAGTACTTTCCAACAGCCTTAGTTCATACCTTATTCACATGTACCTGTTCATCTCTGGATGACGGTATCAAGTGTAAAATTACCATCATAGATCAAACATGACAAGTTGTTAAGATATTGCATGGATTCAAATAGTACACTTTTCAGTGGATTCACATGTTCAGCTAGGAGTAATAGAATCATAGAATCTTAAAGTCAGAAGAGCCCACAAGGGCCATCTAGTCCAACCCCCTGCCATGCAGGAATAAACAATCAAAGCACCTCTGACAGATGGCCATCTAGCCTCTGTTTAAAAAACTCCAAAGAAGGAGACTCCACCACACTCCCAGGCAGCAGCACATTCCACTTCATTAATCTTTGTCTAAACAAGCAATGAGGGTGACATGAATGTGTGAAGCTGCCTTAGATTTATATATTTATTTGATTAATATCTCACCTTTCTCCCAAGACTGAGACCCAAGACAGCTCAGAAGAAGATTAAAAATGAGTTGCTGTTAATGTGCCTTCAAGTCAACTCTGATATATGGCAATTCTGTCACAGGGTTTTTCTTGTCATGATTTATTCAAAGGAGCATTGTCATTGCCTTCCTCTAAGGCTGAGACAGTGTGACTTGTCCAACATCACCAAGTGAGGTTTCATAGTTAAGGAAACCCTGGTCCCCTGCAGTCCTAGTCCAGCACTCAAACCACTACACTATGTTTTCAAAAAATGGCTACCAATAAAGATTGTTTTGAATGCCTGTTTTAATATCATAATTTGTTTAATTGTGTTTTAATATTGTAGCTCATGGTATTTTATTGGAAAAAATAGGTACCTATAAAAATATAATTAAGTTAAAATATTAACATTAAATATTCAACAAATTAAAATATCAAACGAAAAATGAATTCAAAACAATCTCAAAAGCATGGCAAGAAAAACATACAGGAGCCACTATTAAAAGTATGTCACTCAGTTGCCAAATGCTCAGCTGAATAGGAAGGTCTTTGCTTGCCAGCAGAAAGATAATGGGTTTAGGAACAGACTGGCCTCCCTTGGAAGAGGGTTCTGCAGTTTGGGAGCAAAACAGAGGTGGTCCTCTTTCATGTCCCTATTAAATGTTTGGCAGGACCAAGAGAAGGGCCACCACAAAACCCAGGCAGACTCACATGGAAAAGATACACTCCTTCGGATAGCCTAGACCCAAATCAGAATGAGTCTCATCATTGTTCTGCAGCAGCAGGCAGTGATTTTGCAAGGTCTCAAGTTTAGAGATTTTTACCATCCTGTATGCTTGAGACTCTTTTACTAGGAGATGCCTGAAGCTGGAATTTGGGATCAGGGCTAGTTCCTTCAACCCCTCCAGTTCCTGTAACCTCTTATGGCATTAACCAGCAGATGACCTTGGAGGCTGAGAAACCACTGCTACCAACAGAAGATGCATTAGGCTTAAGGTCCCCTGTGTGGAACCAGAGAACTGCTCCCCCCACTCCAGTTCCTGGAGTTCCTTGAAATGTCAGAAATGCTTAAGCCCAAGACTCTTGACCCTGGATTAACACTGGCAGCTACTGAGCCTAGCTCCAAAAGAGGGATGGCACAACCATCTCCAAGAGTTTTACAAACCATAGAGCCAAGCGCGCCAGTGCCAGCTGTGTGCCTGTTATGAATACTGAAGAGACAGAGAAGTTCTAGGCTCCAGGTCAAAGCCCTGTCCTTTTAAGGTTGCTCACTTAGTAGGAAGCAGTGGAGTCTAAGGAGCAGCTTCAGGACTGGAGCATAAAAGCCTTCAAGATACTCTCTCATGTTGGTGGTACAAATTCCTTGCTTGGTACTCTTCAAAGTGCTGCAACATCTGGGCTGTCTTGAGTCTTATGGGCTCTTACTTTGGCTCTGAACATGACACAAGGCAGTTCTTCTCTGACTGGTACCCGTAAGTCACTATTTTAAATTTCCCATAATGCCTTGGATTTAAGACATCTCGAACAAAGACCAGAAACAGTGCTACATCAGAAGCCTTCAGGAATAGAGGGGAATTTAAAATGATAGCTCACAATAACGTACCACCTGAAAAGAGGGCCCAAGACAGGTGTTGGTGCCAGTGGCCCTTGCCAGGGAGAGGGAATGCCAGAAGCATTCAAAGGACATGAGGTGCTGGTGCCAGGCCAATTTGGGTCTTTCTGTCTTCGCTCTGAGCTATGCGCCCCTTCTCTAAAGCTGGAGATACTGCATATGCTAATCTTGGGGTTGTCTAAACGGTGAAAATAATCCTTATGGAATTTGCTGGGAATACGACCCATCTAAATGGGATCCCGCATCACTCCACTGTATTCAGAAGGAGGGGAGGCCAAAATGGCAAAAACACTGCAGGAAAAGCCTTTGCGGCTTTTCCTGTAGTTTTTAAAAAACAGGGAGGGGTGTGCATTCCTGCTCATTGGGACAAGCAATTCAATATGAATCACTTTCCCATATGAGAGGGAGTGCAAAGCTGATTGGCTGGGTGAGCATGGGGGGGCAGGGCTTGCTAACAGGACAAGTGCCCGCTGCTGCCATGTTGGATTTTTGCCTTAGTGAGTGACCACTAAGGTGATAAAATGGGGTGGTCTTTTTGTTTGTTTTGCTGTCCTGTTAAATAAAAAAATTGTTCTATTGCTCTAGCACACCTTAGACATCGCTTTTTAAAAAAGGTTTGACGGTGGCTAAGTACTAACATGAGTAGATTACTCACAGCTGCTATCTTTCATGTCAAGCTTATGGGGGCAAAAACAACATTAAAATAAGTCACTGCTGCTGCAAAATGCCATTACTGCAAGGTACTCTGTCCCCCCCTCACATAGACGGGGCCCTTGATAAACTTGCGTCCTCAAAGAATTTTTGTTTCACCCCACCTTTCAACAATATAATGCCGAAAGGCTTACAGATCAAATTTTTAAAATGCATTGCAATACTAAAATATAAAGCAAATTAAAATTGGCTAAAACAACAACAGGGAAAGCAGGGACTGTCAGGGATGATGGGAGTTGTAGCTCTTCACCTCTGGCTCAAACTCACCACCTTGTTATGCAGCAGAGCAAACCAGCTTAGATCAGTGGTTAATGCTTTCCTCCAAAGCAGCAGAGTTTCAGAGAATAGGCTGAAGATCCTGACAAACTCTCCAAGCCTTCTCACTCTTCTCCAGGTGTCTCCAAAACGTCTCCAGGATTCACTCAGGCAACTCAGTAGTTTTATATAAAACCTACTTTATTCTTCTATATAAATATACTATATGGTAAACAAATCACAATCTCTACACACTACTCCACAATATCTCCAAACTACTCCAACTCTACCCAACCACAATATATTGGCAAACATTGCAATTTTATAGCCATTGTTTATCACCACCCACTAGTTAGTTTCCACCCAGTGGGTGTGTACTTCCATTCTGATTGGTCCACATAGTTCCACCCATGCTTAAGACCAACCCATGTATTTCAGCATTTCACCTTGTACACTTAATGATTCTCAGGTGTTTCCAATCTGCATTCAGTACCTCTGTCCTTGGCTCTCAGGCCTTCTAGATTACATTAGCAGTTTCACCTGTGTAGCCCCATAATTGCTCTTGCTTAGTCATTGTGACTTTCACATACATATTTTATTTCTTTCACTGTATGTCCCATGTTGCATTTTCCTTAACAGGGACAGCATTAAATTCAAGGTGAACATAAGAGGTAAAAACTACTTCCCACAATTAGTTTTTGGGATTTTGCTTTTAATTTGGCACTCTTAAAAAAAAAAAGTGAGTGAACACAGAGTGAAAGTCTTTGAGAAATGTATTCCACAACCTGGGCAACACTGCAGAGAAGGCCTTGTCTTTAACAATCAACTGCCTGGTATTTGAGGGTGATGGCAGTCCCAGTGGATTCTCTGATGATCACCTCACCAGCAGGAACGTTCATGGTAGAGCAGGTGATGTTCAGATACCCTAGTCCAGGAACTAAGAAGAGGTAGACTGGGATCTACTATGAGATCTATGAAATTCTCTTCTACCTACAGACTGAGGCAATTTGCAGTAGATCAACAAGTGCTTCTAACTCCCAGTTGTCATCAAAACTAAAATGCCTTTCCCCCTGACTTAGCATGTTGGAAAATAATGCTTGTGGGGAAAAACAGGAGTGTATTTTTGAAAGGACTCATGGTACTGATTGCAAATTCCTGGACAGTGCAGGCATTCAGAAGCATCTTGTCCTTTAATGCTCAGCATATGCTTGCCCAGAGCTTGGAACAGTTACTGTACTTTTTTTTGAAAGATAAAGCCAACCAGTTAGCACAGTTGCTTTACCAAGCTGTGGGTATGCCCTGCTAGCCACTCTTTGCACCCAGCTCCACTGGGTGGATTTCTGGTTTGTAGCAAAATAAAATAAAATAAATGTAGCTCTTATAGTCCTGGAATATGTTAATCCCCTTTGTGGTCCTGGACTGCTCAAGGCTTTATAGATCAACATCAGCACTTTGAATTGTCTAGTGGTTTAATGCTAATGGGCAAAGATAATGCAGAATCAACAGGTGAGCTGAAAGAGGTGGGTGTGAGCCTTACTTTATCTCTGCCTGTCCCTTCTTCCCTGTAATTCTGACTCCATGGTTGTTACATTTCCTTCCAAACCTGGTTTATTTTTGGTCTTACAGCCTGAGCAAGGGGAGTGGAAACAAGAGGAAATCAGCAAAGAGGAGAAAGGTTGCACATCCTGTCTGCTGATCAATTCTCTTCTACAAATCTCCTCCCTGCAATCTTTATTAAAGTTACCAGGCAAACTCAGTTTGGGGATTTTTTTGTTTGCTTTATAATGCATCATTCCAGCCTTATTTATCCTGCCTTTGCAGATACTATAGGCTAGAGATGAGCAGAAGGTAGAGCTGGATCTATGGGTAGGTCCCTGAATGATTTGCAGTAAATTGGCAAGGATTTCTGCTTCCAACTGTTTCATAGGACCAGAAAAATTAAGTTGCTGGCATGGGAAAAAAAAAAAAAAGCTTGTGGTAACAAGGAGTTGATTACTGCATGGAATGGCTGTGAGTTCTATCCTGTTTTGGTAACATAAAGTAGGTTCCAGGGCTCAGAATTATTTAATCCTAAGTGTCTTTTTTACATCAAGTTCTGGTTGGTAGATCTCAGGGCTTTAGTAAAAAGCAGAGGTCATTCTTCAAGTCCGAACTCCACCCACCCCCATATGAAAACCCTAAATGGATTGGGACTAGATTACCTGAAGGAATATCTTCACCTTTACTACCCTAGCTACACTTTGAGATCTGCCTCAGAAGCCAGCCTTGTGGGCCCACCTGCAAAACATGTGGCTTTAATTTTTAATAGAAAAAAAAAGATTGTGTCAGTCTGAAGCCCATCTGCCCCTGGACTGGCTCTACCACCTCACTTCAGGTGTCAGATGCTGGGAGCAGCAGAGGTAGTCCCTTGGCTCTTCCTCCTGAGCCCCTTGGCTCATTCCCTCTGTTGGAGGATAGAGTTGAGTGGGTCACATGCCGAGCATCCCCTAAACTGGTCTGTTGCTCTCAGCTCTGATGGAAGATGTTATTCCATTGCTAGTATTCAATTTAATATCCATTTGGCTTCTGAATGCTCTCTCTCTCTGTGTGTGTGCATGCATGCTACCTTGCTTTTTGGCCTCAAGCAGCAGAATGTCTTGGGTTGGCCCTGGCCTGCCCCTGTTGTAATTGTGTGGACCTTATGTCCTTAAATCTCAACTTTGTGGAGTCTAGAGAAGAATGAGGAGAGAGAAGAAAAGCCTGACTGCGACATTCTATCCCGAGCCAACAAAAATATCCCCTTGTCCCCATGACTTCCCATAAAACCTCTGGGGCTGCACATTTAGTGCAGTTGGTACACCAAGGATGCCTCCCTTTGATGATGTCTAATGAGCCTGCTATACAGATGGTATTCAGTGGGAGAAAATGGTACAGCTGGCATGTTTGGGGATTTTTGGATTGTGGCAATATAAATCAGGCTTGAGCAACCTGCTCACTATAATGGAACCTCTCTGGGAACTTTGCATGAGCCAAGAGGGAGGGTAGGTAATTGGTATCTTTTAGGAAATTAGATGCAGGTTCCTCAATTGGGATAATTTTGTAATTTGATGGGCAGAAGTAGCCAAAGTACTCAACCACTGCTGGGGAGACGATTGGTTTTAATCTTCTCTATGCCCTCTTTCTTTCCCTTAGAAATAATGTGTCACCCTTCAGATGTGTGATTACAGTTCCCACCATCACTGCACAGTAATTAGTCGTTCTGGCTAGTGATGCAGTCCAACACATCTGAAGAGCTTTGGATTGGAGCAGGGCTGCCTTAGTGTGCCCCTTCCCTTAGTTTGAAGGGTAGTTCTTTGTTGCATTTTGTTGAAGAGTCATTTGGTTAGTTAATCCCATACCCAATGTTTCTTTGCACAGGAACACTTTGCAGGCATCTAGCTTTTAAGCATGGTGGAGGAGCATACTTTAGGGGACTTGTACCTCAGCGAAGCACTCTTGTTTCTGCTTGAGAACCAGCAAATTGCCCAGCCAGTTTTGAAATATAAAGTTAGTGTAAGCCAAATTTGAGGGCTTAAATACACTAAAGGCACAAGATCCTGTCTGATCTTGGAAGCTAAGCAGGATCAGCTTTGATGATCCTGCTTAGCTTGGAAGCAGGGAGACCACCAACAAATACCAGGTGTGGTAGGCTACATTTCAGAAGAAGGAACTGGAAAAACTACCTCTGAGTATTCCTTGCCCAAGAAAACCCTATGAGATTCATAGGCTCACCATAAGTCGACAAGTGACATGAAAGCACATACACACACAAATGAAATGTGCCCCCAAGCAAGTGTTCACTCTGCAGCATGCATATGTGTAAGGTCTATAGATGGAAACTGAACCACAAATGGCTGTCTGAATATTGGTTTTCCATGTTTTTTTTTTCTGGGCTACGGAAAACCTGTGGATGTCGGCCATGAAAGCGTTTGACTTCACAATGTCTGAACATCCTTAATTTGAAATATTCTTGGTCTGCCTCAAAAAATATGAACAGGCAAGAAAACTGGACAGCCTTTGAGATCATGAGTTTGAGGGGAGATAAAACTGAATTTATGTTTCTTCTCACTTGCTGTCAGGTTTGTAAGCCTTTGGTAGGGAGCGCCAATACATTTTCAAGCTTATCCCTGCAACAACAGGGACTAAAAACTTAGCCTTCTTAAAATGAAAGCTGAGATTCTCACAGGACTCGGAAGAGAGCTGCCTCAGGGCTACATAATGCCAGAGGGCTCTTTGCAACCCTCCTGCGGCGAAGATGCTGTCAACTCCTGTGTTAATATCATTAGGAAATTAAAATGGGGTTGACTATAATTACAGGTGGAAGGGCACCACCCACAATTAGGAGGATGACTTTTGATGGAATTGTTACATTGATGACATTCCTTGGGGGAAGTGCTTGAGTTGTTTTGTTTTGACTCCTTAAACCCTAAATCTGGTGGATTTTCTTCTGTAGGAAGGATAACTGCATTTTAAAACCAAATCTGATCCTTTACATAAAGGGTAGAGTATCCTTGAAGCCTCAGCAGCCAGGTGTGCTGTAGAATTCCCATTTCTGGCTGAGTTCTTCAGGCAAAGCAGTCCAGCTATTGAGCAAAAAAATATACCAAGGCATAGGTCCATGTCTGGATTCTTTACTCACTTGGAGTAGTCCCTTTAGTAATCTGCTGGGATTCAGTTTTACCAGTTGCCCTGAGCCAGGAGGATAAAACAGGAATTCTGTATCTCAAAACAGAGGGTGAAAAGAGGCAAGAATAGAAAGCAAGCTTAACAGAAGAGTACATGAGATCATGTAGATAGGATGCCCAGTTGGATAATAAGGGCAGGGAATCCTATGGCATGAACCACAGAGAAACATTCCAATTAGCTACCTCCCTTCCCTGCAATTGATTTTATTGATTGATTGATTGAAGACATTTTGGATCTGTTTTTCATTCCTAAAATACCCAAGTAATTCATAATATTGCAGTTGAGAAACCCTCTTAGAATCATAGAATCCCAGAGCTGGAAGCGGCCCTATGGACCACCAGGTCCAACCAACCCCTGCTCAGTGCAGGATCTCCATCTAGAGCATCCCCAGCAGGTGGTGCTTCTACAGAGCTTTTGGACTATTGGGGGGTTCTGAGGGTTGTAGTCCAAAATGTAATGCACATGTTTAAGTGAATGTACTTTCATATCTCAGATTTAGTGGGGATACGGGGGGCTGGGTTGAGTGGGGAGAGACATTTCAAAGGATGTCACATCATACCTTGCACATGCAGTGTGAGTCTTCCTCACTCAGAACATCATTGCTTTCTCTTCATGTGCACATGTTTGTTCTTGGCCTCCTTCCCAACCAGCTCTTTGCTCAGTATCGATCACACCCACCAGCTGATCTCCCCCTGGTTATTTAGCTCTCAACAGAGCCGATTGGCTGGATAATTAATTTGCTGCTTAATTAACTCACTTTGAGATGAGATCCCCCCCCGATCATCTGCGGTTGCACTTGCATCTGCCCACATAAGCTTGGAAATCATATTTCAAACCCTTTTAGCTGCCAGCATTTCATATTTAGACTTTGGCATTGCTCGTCCACCACTCAGTCCACTTCCTCCCTTTTTCTCCCCCTTCTGCTCACTCTGTCCTTCAAAATTTCTGTCTCATACCTTCTGTCCTGAGGGAAACAGCCAACAGGCTCTGACTCTTGAGCATGTTTGCATTAAGCTGTCTCTATCTTTCCTGCACTGACTTTGTGGGGAACAGGATGGAGTAGTTTGGTGCTCAAGGACCAACACCACATGCTCCATGCCCTGCCTAGATGTGAGCTCCACAACTGTACCAGTCACTCTGCTGGTTCAGACGCTATGCCTCAGTTGCACCTTGGTGCATACTGCCTGGACAGTATAGTACATTATCCACCTGTAGCATGTTCAAGAAGATGATGACGAACCCAGCTCAGTCACACCAAATCCTAGCTAACTAGTTGTATAATGGCCTATGGGATGTTCACAAGCAGGAGAAATGTAAGTCTTTGCTTATGCAAAAATGAAAAAAAGAGGGGAAATTTTCTCCTGGTAGGGTAAAATTACAAGAAGTTTTGGATGCATGTGTATACACATACATTATATTTTGGGACGTTTTCATGAACATTTTACAAAAACATGTATGTGTTTGCATGAATGTACATTCAAAAAAGAAATAATGGTCTTTTATGCAAAACCATAATGTTATTGTGCAAAACCACAATTTTTATTTATTTATTTTTTTTGTAAATGAACCCTTCACATTTTTGTGTGTGTGGAGGGGAAGAAATCCCAATATGAAAAAAAAAAATATCTTGTGGCCATTGACAGTTTTTCTAATGGGTATCTCAATGAGGGTGAGAACATTTGAAAATGTACTTTATATCCCTAGGACATAAGTATGATGGCAAACTCCCACTTGTGTGTCCTCATCACCTGGTACTTAGAAGCAGGTTGTCTTAGAGGCTGCAGGTAATACATAACCATCCTCACTGTAATGATGGTTTTTATAATTTAGTGGCAGTCCCTTAGTGTTAAGGAGTTTGTAATTTGAGGACTGGCCCTGAACACTGCATGGTCGGTTAGCCAAAGGCCTGTGCTTGTTTTGCACAGGAAGGTCTTGTAGGATCTCAGGATACAATTTTTTTTTTGTTTACTCCTCAACCTGTTAATGGACCTTAAAATATTATGCTGACTAGTAGCCTTTTAAAGCTGTCCAAGCTGTTGCTGTTGCTGTTGCTATATTTTATGGTAGTGAATCCCACAGCTAAGTTGCATTTCAGCTCATACTTTTTGAGATGATGATACATGCTTTCTTTTGTCTCTTGCTTTTCTCTCCATCTTCTTAATAAACATTCATTTACAGATCTGTCTGCTCATCTAAATTTTGGTTTGAGAAACAGCCTCCCCATGTTACTATGTTTTCACAGAGTCAGGGGGCGTTCACAACCCACTTATGTGTTCACAAATGTTTGTCAGCATGCTTAACTACCACTGTTTAACGAGCAATCTCTGTTGTTTTTGGATTTTATACCATCAAAGTGCATAGTCTTACACAGAGTACAAGGGGTCCCTGCCCCCTAGGAACTTGCAATTTAAAATTTGACACAGATAAATAACAGAGGAAGTAGAAGGCTATTGAAGCTTTAGAAGACAGGGAAGCAATATACAGGTCCCCCCCATCCAACCCCTAGGCTACCTTGCCACTTTTAGATCTATAAAGGATGCTATACCATAATGAGTGTTGAAGGGGGATCAGCTGCCAACCCAGTTGGCATTTGTACATGGAGCTGGAGTTTTTTTGGGGGGGGGGCACTCATTTCTTCTTGGTCTCAGGCAGAAAAATGTCATGGGCTGGCCCTGTTGGGAACCCACTATGGAGATTTCTGAAATGGTAAAGTAAAATCAGGTGATGGAAAATAGGAAGCAACTTATATATCTTCTTGGGAACTAGCAAGCAAACCTGAAATAAAAATATGGTGAAAATAAAGTCAGGAGTAACCTAATATACACTGCACTGGATCAATAGTCCCAGTGCCCTTAACCAGTAGTTGCCCTCCCTCCAAAATAGCAAGACCACTTATCACTTCTTACATTTACCCACAAGTGTGATTGCTCCAATCAAGGTTGGCACATGCATACTTAAAACATGCATGTTTCTTGGTGAAATGCATGGATGTGGCAATTGAGAAATAATGAAGAGCTTAATTATGCTTTGATTGGATCAGGTCCATGTCTGTCTAGTCCAGAAGTGGACAGAAGATAGATCAGGATCTATCTGCTTAGTAGATTTGCTGTAGCTCTCTGGGTGCTTTGAAAGAGATGTGTAAGGATTTCTGTCAACATTAGCTCAATAAATAGTAAGTACATCTGGAAACCTCTTTTTCTAATGGCGTATCTCTCTCAGCCATGGTGTTTCCCATCTGTAAAACAGGCACATTTCTCAATTCAGCTTTGATCTGGCCTTTGTTCAGATCTGCTCCCTGATTTTAGAAAATGGTTGTTGTGTTTATGTGTATGTGGGGTGTTTTATTTTTGGTAGAATTCCTAATCAGTAGTAACTCAGATGTAAAATTTGTGCATAGGATTTGTTTATGAGTGCTATCTCAGTGTGTCCCTTGCTCATGCAGCGTGGGAAGTCATTGGCTCCTCCCCAAGCCTTCATTCGCATCAGGCTTCACCTATGACACAGTCACTCTTTTGCATATGGCCATCTGTTTGGAGTATTTTCACTGTTCACATCTCCCTGACAAAGAATTGGTCCTTCAAACCTGAATTCTGGCTATCAGTGCTCTGGTCCATCATTATTTTTTTCCAGCAGCAAGCAAAAACCTCAGATGTCTCTGGAACAATGTTCCCCAACTTTGGATTCCCCCAAATATCATTAGATTACAGCTCCTACCTCATTAAGTGTACTTATTGTGCAGAATGGGGATAATGGGTGTTGTAGTCTGGTATAATCTGGGGGCCAAAATTTGGGAAAGATTGCCTGAGAAGCTCATAAGATAGTGGTGAAGTCATACCCTCCAGTGAGGTAGTGGAAAAATTTGAAGGGCAGGTGCTCATTGTGATAACATTCATAGCCAAGAGCTCCTAGGAGAATCCAGAGATGTAGGTTGCTATGTCAGTCTAGATTAACAAATAAATTCTGGCTGTTTGTTGTCTCCTCTAGGAGCAGGGCTTTCATAAAGCTAATGGGTCTTACTTAACTGTCCACTCCATGGCACCACTTGGCAATTCCAAGAGGAATAGCTCAACAACTATGGTACATATTGTTGCTGGGAAAACCACCCTGCCAAGCAACTATGAGGACTACAACTAAAGTCAGAAGGAACAGTGAAGCTTGAAGAGGAAGGCAAATAATGTCATGGTACCCTAAAGGCACCAATCCTGTTTGATCTTTGAAGCTAAGAAGGGTCAGCCCTGGTTAGTACGCCAATGAATACCAGGTGCTGTAGGCTATATTTCAGAGGAAGGAACTGGCAAAACTACCTGTGAGGATTCCTTGCCAAAGAAAACCCTATGAAATTCATGGGGTTGCCATAAGTTAACAAGTGTCTTGAAGACACATACACACATATTTGCCTTGCTCATCAGCAACCCCTGCTACTTTGACCAAACAAACAAACCCTGGTTAGACTGCAAAATGGCCTATTTCCCTCAGCATCTGGCTAGAATGCTTCTGGGAATGCCTTTAAGAAAACTATAATTTGGAGGTAAATGTCTCCGCTTGCTGCTGTTGCCTCCAAACAACTTGGTGTTTGGAGATAGACTGCTCCTGAACCAGTAGGTTCCATTTAGCTGTAACAATAAATAGCCACTGGTAGATTTATCCTTCCTGAGTTTGTCTCTGTGTACTTCACTAAGACAGGTGTTGATTTCAACATTCTCTTCTCCACATGCATTTTGTCTTCCTGTGTTTGCATCCCAAGTACAAAATGTGATGTGAGGAGCAGCTGCAGGAAATAGTTTATTATTATGGATGGGTTTATTTTTGCAAACCATACTGTGGATTGAATCTGAGGCCTCCCACACACTAGGACTGTTCTCTACCACCAAGACAATTCTGTCCCTGTCCCCCGCTTACACACCTTTCGCATTGAGATAATTGCATAGACTAGTTGTTCTAACAAGATTTTTTTTTTTTTAGGTATGGAAGAGACTTGTGGGAGGAACCTAGTGTCTTAAGTTTGTCACATAGGAAGCATAGCCCATTGTTGCCTGGGCTCACGATTCCTCCCCACCCTTTCCTTCAGAACTGGGAAAAGTTACTTTTCTGGAATACAGCTCTCCCGACCACAGCCAGCTGGTTGAGGGATTCTGGAAGCTGTAGTTCACAAAGTAACTTTACTAAGATCTGGTTCTCAGAGAGGATTCTTCTTTTGCCAAACCAACACCTCCTGGAGCTATATTTATCTCTTTCCTTTTAAAAGAAAGAATTGTCTAATCTGCATGTCTGCAGGGAGAAACTTAACAATTAGGTCTGAATATATAACCTGAAAGCTCAAAGGACAAAATGCAAAAGATACAGCCTAAGGTAGAAGCAGCTCTGTGGTAGAGAACATGTTTTATATGCAGAAGTGTCCCAGTCCAGTCCAAGGCACTTAATTCCAATTAAGAGAATCAGGGAGCAAGAGAACTACTACCAGTCAAAGTAGACCATCCTGTGCGTAGATCAGGAATGGGTCCAAATTCCATTTTGGGAAGAGTTTGGGTGGCAGTAGAGGCTATATTCCAGGAGTGGATGAGGCTAGGGAGACCTTGCTGTTGCCTTGAAGTTGTTACTGACTTATGGCAACCCTCTCATAGGGGTTTCTTGGCAAGATTTGTTCAGAGAGAGCTTGCCTTTGCCTTCCTCTGAGGCTTAGAGTGACTTGCCCAAGATCACCCAGTGGGTAGTCATGGCTGAGTGAGGATTCGAACCCTTGTCTCCAGAGTCATAGTCCAGTGCTCAAATCACTATACCACGCTGGCTCAGCTGACTACCACCAGCATGGCTTAGTAATTTGAGTGTTGGACTACAACTCTGGAGACCAGGGTTCAAATCCCCGCTTGGCCATAAAAACCCATGGGGTGACCTTGGGCGAGTCACGTGCTCTCAGTGTCGGAAATCTTGTGATAGGTTTGCCTTAAGGTCACTCGCCATAAGTCAAAACTAGGTGAGGCTAAAGCAAAATGAGTGGAGCCAGATGTCATTCTTGCTGATTTGGCCATTTTCCCACCAGGAATACAGTTCAGTTCTGTGCATATCAGCTCAGGAGTAATTGATATTATTGCTATTTATTGATATTATGCTTTTAATTCATGTTGTGTTTTTAATTATTATATTTTAAATAATGGTAATTAACTTAATTCTTTTTAATTTTTTGTATCTTGTAATGTTTTAGTTGTATTTTTTAGTTATTGTAAGCCACATTGAATTCCATCTTGGCAGAAAGGTGGGATATAAATCCAATGAACAAACAAATAAATAAATAAGCAAGCTGCAGTGTAAATGCTTTCAGGCATGCAAAGCAGAGCATGCAATAGCTGCCTGGGAAAGCTGCTAGATCAGGATTAGGGACTAAGTCCAGGAATACAAAACACAGCTCAGTTCTGTGCGTGTCAACTCAGGAATAAGCTCCAATGCAACAGCTTTCAGGCATACAAAGCATAGCTGAGTTGCATGCAGCAGCTTCCCAGAAAAGCTTGCTAGATCAGGATTAGAGGCCAAATTCAGACCTGGAACCTTAGGCTCAGGGGACAAATCCAGTCCTTGTCAGGTTCCAGTCATGCCCTCTGGAGTTTCCTCAGATGTCCATGCTCTCTTCTGATGATATAATTGTTTGGTGTTTCCTAGCTGTTCCCCCTCCCCATTCTAAAAGGCTGAAATGACTCTCCTTATGGCTTAATTTACTGGCTGTAAGAATTTTAACATAAAATATACCAGTATTTTTGGTCCCACTCTTTTTTTTCCCCTTTGGTCCCATCTACCACTGGAATATGAGCCCATGAGAATTCTCTGTGAATTTGGCCCACAGGCTGAAAGGATGACATTGGTGAGATCACAGATAGGACGCTGAGCATAACTAGTCTGTGCACATAGCTCCATGTGCCTCTCTCACAGCGACTGCTGTTAAATGGCCCAGGGTGTGTATGTGGAGAGTGGGAGGAATCAAGCCATGGGGACTGCGTCTCAAAGCGGAATGATGACCTCTGCCTCTTTCTCTAGCAAACTGCAGCAGTGCAAGAGGCATTCCCCACACACCCTTATCTCTCTACTGTAGCAGTGGCCATGTGGGGGTTGGCAGCTGCAAGGGTAGTGGTGGTGATCAGGATACAAGGGGGTAGAGAATAGCCCCATATGTCATCTTCAAAGCAGGGCATAAGTGTATGTAAAGCACATATAGGCCATTAACAGGATTCTGGCAAGATAGTATGAAAAATAGGAAGATGAATACAGGTAGTTTGACTCAGGACTTTTTCAGACGTTGATTTACCATGGAAGAAGGCTCGTAACACTCGCAAGCCTGCTGCGTGGCAGGGCCCCCGTTTCGTATGACGCCGTCCCCCTGCCGTGAGAGATCGGAGGCAGCCGCGCCATATTTGGCCATTTTTTACTCACGGAAGTTGCCCGTGAATAAAAAATGGCCAAATATGGTGCGGCTGCCTCCGATCTCTCCCAGAACAGAAACAGTTGATTTTGGCAGGGGGACGGCGTCATACGAAACGGGCCCCCTGCCGCTCAGCAGCCTCGCGAGTGTTACGAGCCTTCTTCTGCGGTAAATCGATGTCTGAAAAAGTCCTCAATATGAGACAGTTTCCTGTGACTTAAATAGCCCATAGGGTCCAAAAATGTGATAAAATTGCCATTTTTTTGGCCAAACAAATAAGTTTTTTAAAAGGGAAAAAAAAATCAGGGGTGGAGGAATGGCAGAGGGTATGACTTTCCAGGGTCCTCCCCACTCAACTCTGGAAGTTCCCCAGAACTGGACTATTGTTTTCCAGTGTTTAGCAAAGAAGGCTGACATAGAGTATACCTTAGCCATTGTCTTAGCCAAAGAATATCAATATGAGCAATGTAACAGACACCTAAATTCAGAAGGGGGGCTTAGTAATAGTAACTATGAGTTATTTTTGAGCCTTCATTGTTATTGTGTGCTTTCAAGTAATTTCTGACTTATGGTGACCCAAAGGCAAAGCTAAATAGGTTTTTATGGGAAAATTTGTTGAGAGGGTTTGCCATTGCCTTCCTTTTAAGATGAGACCGTGTAACTTGCCCAAGAACACCCAGTGGGTTTCCATGGCTGAACAGAGATTCAAATTCTGGTCTTCAAGAGTTCTAGCCCAACACTGAAACCATTAAACCACACTGACTTATGTACAATCATGTATATAAATACCTTTCCAAACTGTCCTTGTACATCACAGATAATAGGCTGAGATCACACCCATCATTAGATTCTGGTATCCCTGGGCACATGTTGCAGATCCACTGGTCCTGACACTTGCTCTGGATCGAGCTCACCCACCTATCTGTTCATTTTAAAAAGTCTAAGATGGTGAACAGCTGTCTGTCTGCCTCTAGTTGTGGTAGTACCACCACTGCTGCCTCATGCCAGCAGTAAGCCCAGTGGGGTGGGAAGACATCATCAGATGACAGGGTGAGAGACCTCAAACCTAGAGCTGACCATGGTTCTTTTTGTGAGACTGATTTTTTGTTTTTGTTTTTAAAAACACCCCACAGTTCAGCCTTCTCTGTTTTGCTTCCCTCCAGTATAGGTCTTACTAATTCTAGACATTTCCTTGAGGTTGGGGAATAGGGTGCAGACAGAACTTGCTGGCAAACAAATGACTGCTAGGGTGTGTGTGCATCTGTTTTGTTTTTGTTTTCGCTTGTCTTGACAAAATCAAGACAATTGGCAACCTTAGCCCAGAACTATTCCTGGATTATGCTTGTGTCATCAATTTTCAGTTTCACCACTATCGTTTGTCTGCTCTCCATGCTTATGAAGGATTCATCACCCAGGATACCTCAAGGCAGTTGTCAAGGGGTGAGAGGGTCATGCATTTGAGTTTTCATCCAGAACACATGCTTTCGAGATCACTCAGCATAGGAAAGTCACCCCTGAATACCCTGTAATGACTTCAACACACTCATTCTCAGTGTTCATAGAGAATAATTTTTTTTGCCAGAGTTCACAGTACAGTAGTTACTTTTTTGGACTACAAATTCCAGTTTTTTTTCTGGGAGTAATCCTGGGTGTTCTAGTGCAAAAAGTAACTTTTCCAAGCTCTGGTCCCCACCCTTTCAATGCAAAATGTAATCCATGGATAGGGATGCATACCCTTCAGATGTTGTTGAACTGCAGCTCCCATCATCATTGGCTTTGCTGGTTAGAGCTAATGGAAGATGCAGTCCCTTGGCATCTGGAGAGGTACACATTCCCCACTCAAGATTGAATCCACTGGTTTCTGAGATGTTCAGATAAATGCCTCCCTAGAAGGGAGTGGGACTGTACAAATTCTCCACAACCTCCCTGATGCCAATGATGGCCACACCCCCTAACAACTGCACATGTTGTGTTAATGTGAAGAGTTCCTGTGTGCATCCAGACCAGAGCTGGTTGGGGAATTGTGGGATGGGGTGGGGATTTCCTAGCTCTGGTCCAGATTTAGGCACACAGAGCTTTCCTTCGTGCAAGCTGCTGTTGATTCTTTCAGTGTTCGTTGTTTTATTATGTATTTATTGTTAATATTGTTTGATGTGAACCACATGGGAAATGTGTACTGAAGGGCACTAGATCAATTCACTCAATCAATACATTTGTATGCATGCAGGCCTCCTTCATGCTAATGTGAGATATGCTAACACTGGGTCCAGAGGCCACATCAGAGAGATATTGCTAGTGGGCATGATCCCATCTCCATCACATATTTACTTAGTGCAGGGGATGGTTGTCTGAACCCCTGTAGTGGGTCATGCACTCAAGAGAATGCAGCTTGTGTGTATGTGCCTTCAAATCACCTGTCAACTTATGGCAATCCCATGAATTCCATAGGGTTTTCTTAGGCATGGAATACTCAGAGGAGGTTTTGCCAGTTTCTTCCTCTGGAATACAGCCTACAGCACCTGGTATTCATTGCTGGTCTTGTATCCAAATACTAACCAAATCTGAACCTGCTTAGCTTCCAAGATCAGACGGGTGTTTAGGCAGACCAACCCTGGAATTGGCAGGCAGTGCTGAGCCACTGGATTGGCATAGACAGGTATAAATACTAGGCATCTGGTCTTTTACCCTTGCCTTGTCTACAGGGTGAGAATTCTTGCCTATTGTAATTGATCTTGAGTTGGAGAATTCATGGGACTGGAATGGTTATCAGAATCCTAACTTTGAAAATCTCTCTTGCACCAGATGGTATATTCTAGAGCCTCAGCGAGGAAGGGGCTTATCTATTGGAAGAGGTATTGTGTCAACCACATCAGGATGGGCCAGAAGGCTTTGAATAATGCTTTCACATCAGTTTCATTAGTTTGGCTTCCAGGTCATTGAGGCAATGAATCCACCCCAGGTTTTAGTCAGCACTTTAAAGGAATGATCTGAGATGATGAATTTTGGGAATAGAGTTCAGCACCTTGGAGACCTCTTTTAAAATTCAGACTAAAACCCAGAGCAGTCATCACCTCACTGACATAGGAGCCACCAGGGATCTGGGAATTTTGCTTTCTTTGCATGGGCCATTAGAGATGGGTGCCACTGGGAATAATGAGTGAATGGTGTTTTCCAACCTTGGATCCCTAGAAGTTGCTGGACTTCAACACCAGGAAGTCCCAACCAACACGGCCAAAGGTCAAGGATTCTGAGGGTTGTGACCTGATGACATCTGAGGACCTGAGGTGGAGGACTGTTTGTATTGAGCAAATCAGGATTGGCCCTATCATTAGGCAGAATGAGACAGCCACCACTGGCAGATTTTGTGCGTCATGAAAAGATTGCAGATAGTTGGCTATTTAATTTATTCATATTTAATTTTTATTGTCAAGTAGCCAGGGAGATGTTTGTGAGATCTTCTGCCTCATGTGCCAAAATAACTTGGCTGGTTTGAAGTAGGATGAACATTGACTTGAGAACTGGACAAATAATTGGTTATTCTTCTGCTGGCAGAAAAATGTCTGGGGCAAACCCCAAAGTGAAGGATCCCTAAGGGCAGTTTTCTCCTGGTGTCCTGTACATGTGTAGGAGGACTATAGCTTCCACAACCACAGCCAGCATGTTTTTTGAGGATGATGGGAGTTGTAGCCAAACTCATCTGGAAGGAGTAAATGCATAGTGCTCAGGTGACTGAATTCATTCAGGCATGGCATGGCTTCCAAGTCCTTCTGTTTCTCTCTTTCTCAAAACCTGCCATGGCTTCAAATTCTTTGTTTCTAGGCCTGGATATCTGGCCAGTTGAAAAAAAATTGATCCATTGGGAAAACATTGGCCAAATGATGTCCAATAATTGCCCATTTTTTTCAATTTATTTATTTGATTGTTTTAAGCAGTGATGTGGTAGGGACTGATGACCTTCCTGATGTTGAACTCCAACTCCCATCAGCCCTAGCCACATGACCAGCAATATGGAATGATGGGAGTTGAAGCCTTATCAACTTCTGGAGGTGCCATAGGTTCCCTACTCCTGGTTTAATGCTTTTTCTAGTTGTTTCTCAAACTTCGGTTCTTCAAACGTTTTGAACTTCGACTCCAAGAATCCCCAATCAGCATAGCTAGTGGTCAGGGATTCAAAGAGTTGAACTCCAAAACATCTGGGAGAAGGAAAAGTTGAGAAGCTCTGATCTGTGTCAACACACACATTATTTAATCAGCAAGGGGGGTTGGGTGCATCTACACTATAGACACTACTTTAACTACCATGGCTCCATCCTACAGAATCCTGGATTTGTAGTTTTGTGAGGCACCAGCACTCTTTGGCAGAGAAGGCTAAAGACCTTGTAAAACCACAAATCCCAGGATTGCTTAGGATGGAGCTACAGCACTTGAAGTACTGTCAAACCACATTATTTCTAGAGTGTAGATAGCTCCTTTGATAATTTATCCCATTTATTTCTTCCCCAATTTATGAAATACTGAAATTTACTTTTCCAAAGAGAAAAAATTTCCAGATCTGAGTCCAGTCCCTCAAAGCAGACAGCCAGACTGTACTGAGTGGGCACACTCCTTGCTTCTTGCTTCTTGCAGCAAGCAAGAATGAGTCATAGGCTCTGCTAGTCAATTACTTGCTTCCCCCCTCCTCTCATTCCCTCCCAGATCCTTGTATTCTTCTTTGGAGATATCTGTAGTCACCACAGGGGACCAAACAGAGATATTTTTCAGTTGGCCCTCAACTTTTGCAGGGTTTAGGGGTGCAGCAGCCCTGTGAGAATGGAAAAACCACAAATATTGACCCACTTTTTTTTTACCTGAGAGAACACTTCTGTAGGCATTTGTGTTCTCTTTTATGCTGGATATTGACCATAGAATTGTGCTGGAGGACCTATAAATGCCTAGAGAGAACATATTAATCAAATCTGCAAATGTGGAGAGGCAACTGTACTCTGATACTTGTTTTGTCTCCAACTGTAGTAGGACCAGGATCAGAGCTTAGAATTTTTTTTTAGTTTGGGGCACCCCTCCTAGAATCTTTCAAACAGCATACTACTGGGTCATGTCATCTGTGGAATTCTGGGAGTTGTAGACCCCCCCCCCACATAACTTTCCCAAAGTCTATGCCTAGCTTTTCCAAGTTCTGGCCAGGGGAGCAGACAGTCTGTCTTTGCTAGCAAACAATATAGTTGCACAATAAAAACCAAAGAAAAGCACCTCTCTCTCTCTCTCTCTCCCCACCGTGATGCAGTATCTGGTAATCTTACACCTCAGCCAAATAATGGCTGCTTATACATTGCTGAAAGGACAAAAATATGCATATGTATAGAGAAAAAAAATTACTACAGTTTAATCACTGGGGACCTTTCACACTACACAGTTACAGCACTATGATTCCACTAACTGTCATGGCAGCATGGAATAGAATCCTGGGATTTGCAGTTTAGGGAAATATAGTTGGAATTCTCAGCCAAAGAGCTTTAATGCCTCCCCAAACTACAAATCCCTCAATTCCAAAGGATGTTGACATGGCAATTAAAGTGGAATCATAGTGCTATAATTGTGTAGTAGAAGGGCCGCAGGTGACCTCTGTTTCTGTTCAGTCTACTGCCCAGGTGCTTACTGACAATCTTTCAAATACAGTAAATGGTCATAAAACCTAGCTGTCAGTTGACCACTCAATGCATATGTACCAGTCCCTAGAGGAAGTCATATTTTTGGATTACACTTCTTAGAATTCCCCAACCAGTATGGCCAGTAGCTGTCCTGGCTGGGGGAGCTGTAGTCCAAAGAAGTAACTTTTCCAAGCTGTGAATTTATGTAACTTAATCATTTTCTCTCTATCCCATTGTCATAAATCACACTTTTGTTTGTGCAAAGGCTCTGTTCTGTGCATGAGATGTCATTTGGCCACACGCCCCATTTCATATCAATTAGAGATGCATTACTTTATCATGTATATGTTTTATGAATTAAATGGATGGATCTTCCTTCTCCCCTGTCAGGACTTCCTAAAGGCAGTTCAGAATTCACTTATAAAGGACATGATGCAGGTTAAAAAACTGACTCCACAGGAGAAGCAATCGAGACAACGAAAACACAAAAATAGAAACAGACAGCAGACAAGGTCGACATAATAATAACAGTATTAGCCTGCATTAAGAGCAACCAGATACAGTTCAACAATAGCCTTTAACCACCTCCAAATGCCCTACGGGAATAGAAAGGGCTTTAATGCTCTTGAAAAATGAGAAGGGAGCTAACCTGATGAGTCTCCTAAGGGAACGAGTTCCACAGATGGGATACAATAATACAGCAAATTCCTTGCTTGGTCTTATTCCTCCCAGGGCTTGGAAAAAGTAATCTTGTGGACCACAACTCCCAGAATGGACCATGCTGACTAAGGGATTCTTTGTGGTCTGAAAAAGCAATTACCCCAAGCTCTGCCTATGCCTGGAATGGGAACAGGAATGACCCTTGGCTGGTTGTGGGAGGAATCAGAGCTGAAAACTCCCAGAATCCACTAGCTGCTTGCTAAGCTAACTGGGGGATTCTGGGAGTTGTAGTTCAAAAAAGTAACTTTTTTTAAAAAAAAGCTTTCATTGCAGTTAGGACAGAGGTGAAGGAAACTGAGAATAGTCATAAGTTAAAAACATTAAACAGTAAAAATATGAAAATGCATTTTAAAAAACCCTTAAAAATTTAAAACAGCACTGCACAGCCTTACAAGCCCAGCCCTTGTTAGTTCATAAAAACCTGGTGGCATAAAAATGTCTTAACCTGCCACCTGAATGAGAGTCTCTCTGGGGAGGGGGTTCCAAAGTCTGGGAGTAGCCACCAAGAAAGCCCTCTCCCCACCAGATGAGCTTGAGAAGGTAGTAGGACAGAGAGAAGGGCCTCTCCAGACCATCTGAAAGCTCTACTGGGCTAAGACAGAGAGATGTGGTCCTTCAGATAACCTGGACCCATGTCATATAGGGCTTTATAGGTCAAAACCAGCATTTTGAATTGTGCCCAGAAATGAACTGACAGCCAATGGAGTTGTTGCAACAAAGGAGTTGTGTGCTCCCTATAGCTAGCCCCAGTTAAAAACCTGGCTGCAGCTCTTTGGACCAACTGAAGTTTCTGAACACTTTTCAAAGGCAGCCAGCCCCACATAGAGCGCATTACAGTACAGTTGTCCCTCTGTATCCATGGATTTGGTATCCATGGCTTGAAAATATTCTTAAAAAATAATAATCCAAAAAGCAAACTTTGATTTCGCCATCTTATATAAGGGACACCATTTTGCGATGCCATTGCATATAATGGGAGTTGAGTATTCACAGATTTTAGTATCCATGGGGGGTCCTGGAACCAAACCCCAGCGAATATGAAGGGACAACTGTAATCCAAAACGGGTATAACCAAGGCATGTATCACCTTGGCTAAACTGCCCTTGTTCTCTCTGCCATTGCCAGGGGCAGGGATGGGTGGGGACCTATCGCAGGCCTCTGTTAACAGACCTGCCAGGGAACTATATAAAACTAGGTTTAGTAAACAAGTTAAACTGCCTTTATGGAGTCTGAATGTGAAAGTCAAGGAGAAACAAACTACAGTACTGTACAACACTTTTCTGGAAGCTTTTTGTTCTTATCTACTGAGAGTGTTAGATTGAACATGGAAGGTTCCCTTTTTGTACGGTGTGCAAAGGGATCTTGTAGCAACTTTGAGACTAACAGAGAGAAAGAAGTTGGTGGTAGCATACGATTTCATAGATTTAAGTCTGATTCATCAGATGCATGGAGTACTGCTTGTGTGTAAGAGCCTTCACATTGCCTGTCAACCCCATGAATTTCATAGGTTTTCTTAGGCAAGGAATACTCAGGTCGTTTGCTAAAATATAGCCTACAGCACCTGGTAGTCTTTGGCAGTTTCTCATCCAAGTACTAACCAGTCCTGAGCCTGCTTAGCTTCCAAGATCAGATGAGATCTAGTGCCATCAAGGTAATTAGGGCTCTTTCTGGACTACAACTCCCCAAATCCTCTAGTCACTGTAGCCTCTGCTTGTGCTGATTGGGCAATTCTGAGAGGTACAGTTAAAAAAAATAAGTTTCCCAAGCTCTAGCTTTAGCTGCAGTAGAGCAAGTGGTAAAAGGCTGAACTTTTTTACACCTGCAAATTGAAAATATTTCTTCCCCAGCCAAGCTTATTTTTGGTCATGGAAATTGGCTGGCAGAAAACAAAGGTTGAGCAGTTGCGTGAGGGGAGTCATGGGTGAGGGGAAGCGTTAATCTCCTTATGCTACCTATTTCTCTCCTGAAAAAGAATATCACACCAGTTCACATTAGTCAGCAAACACTGAGGTGGAGACCTGTTTGCTAGCATTATGTGTAGTTTTGCCTTCAGAGCGTGTGAGTTGTGAGTCATTTCGTCCCTGGTTCAAACCTCAGTTCTATCATGCTCACAAGATGGCGTGCCATTTCTCAACTTCAGCCTCCAGCCTGTAATTTAACAATAACAACAGTGGTCAACCTACTAGAATTGTTTTATGGATTATTGAACAGATATATGTGAATTGTTTTGGGCACACTGGAGAGCTAGATAAATGTTAAGTATCACATTTTATATTTCGAGGCTAAATGAAAGGTGGGTATAGGAAGCAGCAGCATGCAAAGGGTTTCATGCAACATTTTTCTATTAAGAAAGTTACAAGTACTGCACACCTCCATTAGCAAAGCCTCTGGCAAAGAAACTCTTTTCTATAAAGTATTTTTTACACCCCTGACCCCTTTCCCTTCTTATCCTCTGTGTAGCTGGAAGTTTTTTGAACATCACTATTGGAAATATGATGAAGGAGGGCTGGAGAAACACAGACCTCTGGTTTCGGGTTGCACAATGTGTCTGCAGCTAACAATGCAATAAAGCTTGGCCTGGGAAAGAATGGGATTCTTTCTCTAGCCAATTCTATTCTATTGCAGTGGTGTGTGCCTGCTTACAACAGGCAAAGTAAATAGCAGCTGCCTCCAGTATCCCTTACTGAGCATGTGTCAACATCAGATCAGAGAAAGAACATGAAATTAGAGAAGCCTGCCTCATCAGCTACCCCTAGCACATTAAAACAAGGTTATAGATCTATAAATTTGGCTATCAAAATGGAAATCATAGGAGAAGTACTGTATAGACTTTATGAAATTTTTAAAAAATCATAATTGGATGCATTTTGGAAGAAGCTTTCAAGTGGATTCTAGAAGGTTCAAGATGTTTTGTTTACTTATGTAAGGCTTACCTGACCTGGTTTTTTCATTTCATCTGTGCATATTGGTAGTTTTAAATCAAAACTTTCCTGAAACATGTTGAACTACTCTTCTTTTTGGTAGCGCAGGAACCAATCTGTATTCTTTCCATATCACTTCCGCCCCTGGTACCAACTTTTCTGTTAAAGAAGCAATGTCTAAGGAACACATCGACTTCATTAATTGAGGTATACCTGTACTGCACAAAGCTAGCACCTTTCCCCTCTTAGCATTCCTGGCTAAGGATGTGTTGAGAACAGGCTTCTGAAGGGACCCCTCTGAGTCCTGCAGTAGCTGTTTCTTCCAATGTTCCCCATGACAGGGAGAGTGCTGCAGACATCCTTTCCCATCTCCTTGATCTGCAGTGCCTTGAAAAGCCTTCAAGTGGGGTGCCACCTGGCAGAAAATGTAGCTTTCGAGGGTCAGTTTTGAGGGACTGTAAACATGAATCCCCAAAGTTCCAAGACTGTAAGTCTAGTTTATGATCTCGTAACTCCTGAACAGGATGCCAGCCATGATTTTTGTGTGGAAGTTGTCAAGGAGGAGTATCACATATTTCATGTGGGCTAATCTCTGTGGTGGCCTTGCTGCTGCTACAGTCAATTTTTAAAAAGCAGCCATGAATTCTGTTGCTAGTCCTAACTAGAGTAGACCCATTGAGTCAATGGGATTTACCTGCATGTTGACTCACCAGTTAATAGTTGTTTCAATGGGTCAACTGTAGTTAGGACTCACCAATAGGATTCAAGTCATAACTAATAGGAACGATTCTAGTTGTTTTTAAGAATTCTATTTTTTTTTTACAGTTTTGAAAAACTGTAATAATGACAAAAGCTATTTGCGGGGTGGGTTGTAATCTTAACTGATTACATTTAAAAATTAAGTTCCTGAGCTCTGGTTTTGTGAAGGTACTTAGATTTCAATGCCAGAAATTCCTAGCTCCTATCCAGAACATTAATTCCAAGGATTCCTTGACTGAGAGCCATGTTAGTGGAAAAGACTTGGGACCTGGCTTATATTTGTAATTGAGAAATGCAAATGACATGCTCCAATGCCATTGGAAGCTAGTTTGCTGAGGGGAAAAGTAAACAGGGAAGCTCTTCATCCTAGAGGCAGTCATAGGTTTGGATTCTGGTGGAATTAAAGCCTTTTTCAGTAAGGGCTTCCAAATAGGATTTCTCTTTATTTCTCAGCCACACATTGGCTAGTTTACTGAGCATGTTGAGGATTTGGTAGCCTTTTAAAAATTGTATGTTATGATTAGAGTTTGCCTTTTACATCTCAGCCTCAATTGTCATTTGTAGCTATTTTAAAAATGAAACAAAACAGATTCTGGGCATGGATAGAATCCCCCAGGATTTTATTTCAAACAAGACTTAAATATGGGATGTTGCTTTGCTATTCAGAATGTTATCCCTGCTTATCGCTAGGATTAAACCCTCTGCAAGTGTTCAGACTGGGAACAACTAGTGTGTGGTGGGGGAGTGACATTTGTGTCAGAAGGCCCTTCTGTTCTACACTCCATTGCATTGTTTTAAATTTATTACATGTATATTTAGCCTTTTCTTCAAGGAGCTCAAAGCAGTGTATGTGGTTTCCCTCTCCCCCCTCTGCCTTTACCTTCACAATAATGCTGAGTGGAAAGACTAGGTTATATGCAATGACTGATTCATGGTCATCCTGTAAGCTACATGGGGATTTGAACCTGGAACTCTCAAGTCCCTTCAGTCCAACTGTCCAACCACAACACCAGCACTACTCAAAGTGATGGTCTGTGGACTGGTATTGGTCTGTGAACCATTGGCTGCCAGTCTGTGGCAAATTTCCAGGAAAGAAAGAAACAGTTGTAGCCAATGGGTACAAATATGGTACTGGGTCCTGGCACATTGAGAAGAAAAATCTGCTGGTCTACCGCATGAGATAGCTTAAGAAGCACTGTACTACATCACTGTATCTGAATATCTGAAGAGAGTCTACATGCATCCATTTTGCTCAGCTTGAACATCTGTAAAGGGGCTTCGTTTCAACAGGGTACATGTGTTTTATTGGTCTTCTTTATCTTCCGTCAACAAATGGAAACTTGTTCAAAACCAGCTAGTGAGTTAAATAAAAAATGACCTTAGTCCAGCATTGCTGTTGTCTGGGTTTGGGAGGAGAGAGAATATGGGCACCTATATCACAAACAAAAGCATCACTACAGGTTTAGAACTGATCTGAGCTGAGGTGCCATTTGAAGATAGTACATTATGATGTTGTTGGTTTTTTTTCAACCAGGAAGGTGCCATTTAGATTTCTTTGTCAGGCCCTACTGAAAGGCCAGCCCTACCATGAGGCAGAAGGAGGCAGCCAATTCAGGCAGTAGGTGCTGAGGGAGGAGGGCAGCGACCAAAAGCCCCTCAGCTATTCCTCATGAACTGCTGCATCCCTCAGCTTGGAATATAGGTCTCTCTGTGGCAAACTGACTGTCCTCACCTAACTATGCTTGCTCCTCTCAGGTCCTCAGTGCATGATGCTGTCCCATAGCCAGTGCTGAATTTTTTCACCTTCAACTGCCACTCTGGTCAGATTTTGTACACAAAATGGTGAGGGTGCCATTTTGCCATTCACCTCAGGCAACAAAATGCATCGGGCTAGCTCTGTTCTCATAATATCAAAGGCCTCCTTGCTTCCCAATATTGTGGTATTTCCTTATGGACATGCAACACTCAGATGACAGAAGACATTAAACATGTGGGGGTTACTTTTGTTTATGATATAAATGCCCTTCTTTTCTCTCATCCCAAACCCAGAATTTTGTTTAATCCTAGTAAGGAAGAAAATGATCTGGCTTGGGAATGGGAAGTGATAGACAAATGAGTGCGAGGTTTTAACCTCAGAAGATTAACCTCTTTCCAGCCTTCTCCCCTTCTCTGTCCATCATCTGATGCCATTAGAGACTTGCTAGTTAGGCACTGACAGTGCTGTAATTTTGCATAATTATTTCTATCGCCCCTTTCTGTGTTTTACAAATGATGTGTTCGCCAAGCCCACATTAAGCTGAAAAATAGCATGTGTGTATGATTTGTTTGTTGCCAGCATGCTGTGGCTGATGCTTTCTCTTGTGACTGAATCCCAGGGTTAGCTCAAGATACTTTGCTGCCTGAAGCAGAGCACCAAAATTTACCCCTCCCACCTAAGTTGTATAGTACCCAATGCCAGCCTAGTAAAAATATCATCATCATCATCATCATCATCATCAGAAGCAGCAGCAGCTAACTAACAATTTCCTTCATTTTGGAGTGGAAGTGTAAGCTGTTCTCAAAGCAGTTGGAAGAAATAAATCACCAGAAACATATGGCATACCAGAAGAGCTGTTTTAAGCTATAGAAAAATAATCCATTCATATTCTAGCAAAAATCTGCCAGCAAATACGGAAAACAAACAATGGCCAACAGACTGGAAATGCTCAATATACATTCCAGTCTCCAAGAAAAGGGGATTGTAGAAACCATTGGACCATTGCGCTAATCTCCCACGCAAGCAAAGTGATGCTCAAGGTTTACAACAAAGACTTTTACCATATATTGAGGAAGAAATGCCAGACATCCAAGCTCAGTTCTGCAAAAAAGAGGCACTAGAGATCATATTACAAATACAAATTGGCTAATGGAGTGCACCAAAGAATTCTAGAAGAAAATCAGTTGGTGCTTTATAGTTTATAGCAAAGGATTAGATTCTGTAGATCATGAAATACTATGGATTGCTGAAAAGGAAATGGCAGTAACACAATATTTGATTGCTGTGATGTGTAACCTATACTCTGAATAAGAAGCCACTGTCAGGATAGAATACAGAGCAATAGAATAGTTTCCAGTTGGCAAGGGTGTCAGACAAGGGTGTATTTTATCATCTAATCTTCTTAATTTATACACAGAACACACCATACAGAAAGCAAGATTACACTTGGAGGAAGGAGGTATGAAAAATGGAGGAAGAAACATCAGTAATTTAAGATAAGCAGATGATACCATCTCACTAGTAGAAAATAGCAAAGACTTGAATGACGACTGATGAAAGTTAAGGAAGAAAGTGCAAAAGCAAGATTGCAACTGTATAACAGGAAAACAAAAATAATGACCAAAGAAGATTTACATAACTTAAAAGTAGATGGTGAGGATGTAAAAATATTTAAAGATTTTCTATTCCTTGGCTCAGACATTAATCCAAATAAAGATTGAAGCCAAGAGAGAACTTTATCAGATGATCCCCTTTAAACGTTCTTTTGCTGGCATTAAAAAAAAAAAAATTATGCTGGCAGTAGAATGCCCCCCGCTGCACTTACCTCTAATCCCAGCAGAAGGCTTCCCCAGCAAAGAAGAGGAAGTAAAGGAAGCCCCATTCATTGCTCTTTTGAAATCCTGTGATACTTTATCACATGGGAAATTAAAAAATAAAATAAAAACGAAACACAAAAAGTTAAAAAAAAACACATACACACACTTTAAAACTTCCAAGTAAACCAGGGAAGGTTTTTAAAAGTGCATCACTTACCTGGATGTCACTATCTCACCCAGAAGTGTTCGCACCAGACCAGCCATTGATGCTGCATTCATGTGAGTTAAATGGCCTGAGGTTTCACACGCTTGCAATGCCAGCACTGAAACGGGATGGGCGATCTATTCATAGCTCAGCCCGTCAATAAAAAGAGTGGAACGTAAAAGGACAACGTCATGTGATATTGGCATCCTTTTGCATTCTGCTGTCATTATTCTGGCACCACATTAGCCACGTCTGATAATCTCCTAAAACATGGAAAGATGACTACAAAAGAACTCAATAACCCCTCAAGTGTAAATATACATAATTGAATATCAAAGTGAGAATCATCCATGCCATGATATTTCCAATTTCTCCATATGGTTGTGAAAGCTGGACAGTGAAGAAAGCTGACTGGAAGAGAATCAACATATTTGAAATGTGGTGCTGGAGAAGAATTCTACGGATTGCTAAAAAGACAAATAAATGGGCCTGAGAGCAAATCAAGCCTGAACGCCCACTGGAAGCCAAAGAGACTGTCATAATTTGGGCATATCATAAGATAACATAACTCATTGGAAAAGATGATTAATACTGTACTCAGTAACGTGGAAAACAATAGGAAAAGAGGAACACCACATTATAAACAGATGGATTGATTCAATAAAGGAAGCCACAGCCCTGAGTCTGCAAGATCTGAGCAGGGTTGTTGATGACCAGGCTATTGGATGTCTCTCATTTGTAGGTTCACCATAAGATGAATCCAATAACAACAATTTTGCTGCCTGTTTATGATGCCCAAAAACTGCTGCCTCAGGCCAAGATTGTATAGAAGGACTGCATAGCATAAAGTTATTTACCAACATAGCTATACTGTGAATGCACTATGCCACCTGCATACTGGATTGCCCCATTGTGTAAGCAGTCATACAGTTTGCATCATGTTCATGCATGCTCCCACAGCTCAGTGGCTGATATATTTCCAGTAGTTTATGGACTTATGCTATTCCTTAGAAAGCAAAATAATTTGCACAACACAACATAAGCTCCACTTATGCAACCACAATCAGGATTGCATCCTAGTACAACATTCTACAAAGTACACTGGTGTATGCCACCAACAGGATTCTATCCTGAGACAACTGTTCACTGCCAATCAGTAGGGCCAACAAGGATGAACTCCATTGTCCTAGGATACCTTGGTAAAGAGGGACTAAATCCAGTGGTGTAATGGTAAGTTTTGACATGCTAGTCCTCATAATGACAGTATCTTTAGGAATACCACAAAGAGAATCTAAAAATGCTGGCATCTGTCTGTCTGTCCGTCCATACATCCTGCTATCTCACTATTTTCAGTATATATACACAAAACATTTCTAGCAGTTTTCATCTGCATATGACCAGGCCTTTGGTAAAGCTAATGGGTCTTGCCCACTCAGGACCAAACTATCCATAGATACTTTGGATTGCAACAATCATAGCTCATAAGAATACATTTTTTGCTGGGAAAATCCATTTCCCCTCCAGCTACTGTAGGGATTGCCATTTAACTCAAACAGTGGAGTTCAAAAGGGTGACATGATATTTGTAGCTCCTGCTAATGATAAAGTTTCTGAGCTTTGACCCTGCGAGCCTGACTCCATTACAAACTGCACATGTCTGACTTTACCTGTCAATATCACACATTCCCAGAGAATGTAGCTTGTTGTTCAACCAACCAATGAGGCTTTTTAGTAGAGATGTTGTCACCTTCATCTCTGAAATGTTTTGATAGAGTAGGGAACAGGATTTTTTGATTCAGACTCTGAAATGAGTGATGAGATCTGAAACTGATACATATATCATTCCAATTAGGTGTAAAGAAGGTTAAAGAGTGCGGGCAGACCTCTGTGGGTGCCCTGAGGCATGGGTGAGAACTGGGCAGCCCTCTAGATGAAGCTGAACTGCAACGCCAAGCATTCCTTACCATTCCTTGACAATGCTAGATGTTGCAGCCCAACCACACCAGGAAGGCTGCTTGATTCCCTGTCCAAAAGCCACAGCTGGCTCAAGACATTTTTCTACCTGAAGCTAAGGATGCCTAGCCACATTTCAAATTAGGTCAGCCAGGTGTCTTACTTTACATAGGACAGGCCTCTTTTAGAAAGTGTCCTCTGTTTGGAGGTCTGAGCAGTCCAAGTCCAGTGTAAAGAACCATGAGAAGGGAGAGAAGGCAAGGGCCTTGATGGAGCTCTTTAACACCACTTGGATAGCACAAGGCGCAGGCACGCAGGTCACAGGGCAATATAGCTCTCTTTCTCCTCTATGGTGTGAGGTATTCCATTTATATTCAGACTATTTTAATTATTTCCAGATTTGCTTATATGTCTATAAGAACATATGCACATTATGCAGATCAGAGACCTTTTTTCTAGTCACCCTCCCATGCATTTCCTCTTTCTGATAATGTAGTAATAGCCACCCTATTCCACATGCAGAAATGGACCAGAGTGGCCATTGGATCTTACATCAGGACTGGCAGTGGGAGAGCATCCTCAACCACACCTGAGGATGGCAGCGAGGTTAGGGGGCACAGGGACATGCTACATGGCATGTAGAGCTCTGTCTTCCAATACTTAATGGTTGTTCTCTACCTAGGGTTGCCAGGTCAGCAGCATCCCATTCCCTGTGATTTTGGATCAGGGGTTGAGTCCTTGTGATGTCATAGAGGCAGGTCAAGGAAGGATGGGAAGTGGGCTGAAACAGCTTCTAGGCCGGCTGATTGTGGAAATGGCCCTGAGGGCAGTGGGTCTAGAATCTGGCTAAAGATTGGTAATCAGGTAATGTTTTAACCCAGAGCCAGGGAGAAGAAAATGAAGCATTTTTCAACAGTCAAGCAGGCTGTCAAGGGGCATCCATTTTGCCATTCCTGCTAGGATTCACATTCTCAGTGGCCTTATTTACTGCACATGTAATTGGTAAGGAGTTTGTTTAGGCCCTATGCTGTGGGAGGATTGCTTCTAGTCTATGAGGAGCACCCATCTGCACTATTGCTTCTCAGGACTGTACAACAGAAGGCTTATGTGTTGCAGTGACCTCCACTTCTTGCTTTTCTCAAAATGCTACAATAGACCCAAGTGCATGCATTCATTGTCTTTCTCCCTTTGCTCCTGGCTTTTTGGTCCACTGACACTGCCCAAGCACAGCACACATGCCTATGCTTTTTACACAGAACCAGAGAGCCTTGGTGGCATCTGGGAACAGATGGAGATGGGTGCCCAGACTTTTAATGCCACCTCACATACAAAACCCAGACTTCTTCCTTCTCCAGTGCTGCTTGCTCTGAGACTTCTCTCTCTCCCCTTCAAGATCCAAAGTAGCACATCATCTCCTTGAGACTTCAGCCAGTGTCCTGAGATATGGAGAATCTACCCCTGCTCCCAGTCTCTGCCAGATATGACAACTGCCTCACTTTTTATAATGTTAGGGCTAGTCCTGCTTAAAGTCTTCAGTATGGCAAGAGTTGCCATCTTCATCCCTTCATGGTGTCTGAGACCTCCATTAATGTGAGACAAAGGGGTCGTGTGCTTCAGAGATGTCTCCATGCTGTGGAGTACAAGTTTAGGAGATCAGCATTCTGTTTTGTTTTTTGAGGTTCATGCTTGGTGAGTCCCAATGTGTTTTAGTGCTAAATTTGCCTCAATTCTTTCTTCTGGAATGGACTCAGAACCTATGTGATGGGTATGAGCCCTGTGTCTATTCCAGGAAGGATTTCCTCTAATGAGAACAAAGACTCTAAGGAGGATTTGAATTGGGTTGAAAGTTAGTGACCAACAGATGAGGGTGGGATGCAGCCCTTTGGGAAATGCCAACCTCACTCTTAATTGGTACAAAGTGGCTTGGCCAAAGTCATTATAGCAGTGCCATACCTGAGGAAGTATATGAACTTGGGTCTCTCATATTTCTGGAAATCATTCTGTGTGCTAGACAGGCCTTGGACGTCTCATAACGTTATGCAACTGCTCTTCTGTCTGTGTATTTTAGAGCAACAGCTGCTATTGTGGCTCATTTTATATATTTCTGCATTGCCTCTATCTCAGCCTGGGTTTGTGTGGATACATTAATCAAAGGATTTGGTTTTTACATACTAGGATGGGAGAAGAATTTTGGAAAAGCTACATTTTTGAACTACACCTCCAAGGAACATTCTGGGAGTTGAAGTATAAAAATGTAATTTTTCCAAGCTATGGATGGCAGTTTCCCAAAGGACCATGGGACCATTGCTTGGGGGCAGGGGAGAGAGACAAAATCTTCCAGGATTCTCTCATCCATGGTTGTCCTCTTAAAGTTGCGTAATGAAATTACAACTTCATCACCACTCTTGTCAGTGTCATTATTTTGGAATTTCTTACCTCTACATGTCTTGTTTTACCAATTAAGGGATCAAAGAGGCAACTTCTGGGAGTTTCCTGCACCCAAGTCAACATCAGTATTTGGCTTCATTGGTCTGCAGCCTGATTTGGTCAGTCCCTCAAATCCCTGGCAGCACCCACTTCTGATGCTTGTTTTGCTCTCTCTCCTGTCCTTATTTTTTCTTCCTCTTATCAGTCTTTCTGAGCAGCACCAGGCAGCCCTAGCCCTTTAATTTCCCACAGTGCCCCCAACAGAGGATTTAGTGTGAAGCACTGTGGGAAATAGGGTGGCTATGGACCAGGGATGGGCAACTGTGAGGGGGTAGAGACTGTTTTTCACCCATGCGCCTCTGGTGAACAAAACCAGCACACCCTACATAGCCAGAAATGGCATCACATCACTTCCAGTTTCAATTTCATTTGGGAGGTGGGTAGGTTTTGAGTATGCAGGAGCTTAGGGGTTGTGGGGGCAAAACTGCTGTATTTTGCAGCAGCATTGAGCTGCTTGGGGTATTTGGGGGTGGGGCAAAAAAGCCTGGAGTCTGGGGGCTGGGGGGTCTTCAGGGGGGGCATAAAATGGGCCTCTTAAGGCTACATGTGGCCCATGGTCTGCACCTTGCTTCCCCCTGATGTAGTAGACACAACTGTCCAGCATTTCTTTTAGTGTGGCTGGATCAACAAACAAAAGTCCACTGACAAAGGAGGGGACTTACCAGGGGATACTTTGACCAGGATCCCTTCAAACCTGGCTACTCAGCTTTCCTGTAACATTTGAAGGACGCAAATGATACAGTTGATTATTTTTGAGTGGTTTTTAATATCTATTTCTTTCTTCAAGTGTTATTTGGAGTGGCTCAGCAACAGACCTGCCACAGTGTCTCTTACACTGCTGTTGGAAATATATGAAATAGCCCTGAGTTTGTGCACTTTTGCAGTTAAGGATAAAGTGGGAGGTGTCACATCCAGAAGCTCTCTTTTTTTAGCCACTGGATTTTATTTGTACTGCATTTTAAAGCTTAACCAGTTTTGGATATAGTTTGTGTTCATAGGGAAGCTATTTTATTCCAGTTGCCAACCCAGACAGACAGATGATCTATCTATCTATCTATCTATCTATGAATGATCTGTCTGTCTCTGTTTCTCACTCATTCTCCAAGTGTAGATTCCTACGTAGCCAAAACTACACTATTAATACACAAGAGTTATATCAGCACACTTAGGAGAACCTTCCCATTGTTTGCAGAAGTACAAACATTTTTGGGATGTATGGACTCTGTAACTCCCCCCACAGTCTGGCACAGGGGAGACTGAACATTCTCAGTGGGCACAGAATGCTCACTATTTGTTGAGGGGAAAACACCCAGCAAACTGGCTGGAGGGGGAAGTGAAATAGAATATCCTAACAGAGGTGTGTATGACTTAGGAACTTCTGAAAAAGAGCACTCCTTACTGCAGGACTCTCTCTCTCTCTCTCTCTCTCTCTCTCTCTCTCTCTCCCTCTCCCTCTCTCCCTCTGTGTATGTGTGTGTGTGTGTGTGTGTGTATTTTCACAGGCTAGTCTGACAACCATTCTGTCTCCCCAGGGAATTTTGGGCCTTGTAGTAGTAGTAGTAGTAGTAGTAGTGTTTTTTTTTTTGTTTTGTTTTAAAGGGTGGGTGCTAAGGATGCATTCTCAGCCTCTTCACCAAACTATAATTCTCAGGATTCTTTGGAGGAGATATGACAGCTAAAACTGGTATGAGGCCAATATAAGTTTGGAACATTGATTTTGCCCTTAAATGAGAAAGAATCTTGAATTGGGAAATGGGACTACTTCAAAGAACTCTGAATGACATAGCATCTATATAAATATTTTGTAGAAGGAAATAATTCATGGGAAAGCTCAATTTTAAACTCTTGTGAACATATTTTTGAAGATGCATGCTCTGCAAGGTTTTTTTTAAAAGCCAAAAACAGGAAGCTCTGCAAGGATTTTTTTAAAAGATTCATTATTGGTGTGTGTGTGTGTGTGTGTGTGTGTGTGTGTGAATATGGTATGACTCCTTGACATTCACGGTACTTTTTCTGTCTCCAAATGTGAACTTCACCCCCCTCTTTGGTAAACATAATTTGTGGTGCTTGTTAACTTGTGGGGCATGACTGAGTGCAATATTTTGCACACAGGGGTGGTAATTATTCTGGATGAATTAATGCGAGATAAGGGTGAGACTGCATGTAATGTGCTCACATTATTATTATTTGCTATATAGAGTCAGAACAGAGTGGCCAGAGACAAACATTCAGCACTCTTTGTGCATCCTATGAAGTAGACTCTTGCCTTCCCAAGCTGGTGCCTCAATAAATGTGACAGATTCTCAGCTGCCATAGTCAGGACTCTTTGTTATTTTTGCTAAAACAGACGAAAACAGCTGCTCTTCGCTGGCAGGTGACCAGGGAATGAATGGAACGGTGGTGTGGCAAGCAGGGAATGGGAGCAGTGGGGTGTTGGTGGTGGGGAGAAGAGAGATGAATAGGGAGAAGAGCAGAAGCTGATTTTGTGCAGAACAAAAAATGGGTTAAGGTGGTGGAGAGATCAGCTGGCTAATAAGGAGGGAGGGCAGGGTGAGGGTAGCTGGAGAGGCAGGCCAGAGTTTTTATAAGGAGGAAGGACAGAGGTGGGGGCACAGTAACCAAACCAGTGGAAGAGACACCTGTGTGTGGTGGTGGTGATGGGGTGGGGGTTGGGTAGAAGAATTGGGTAGGTCAGTCTTCTCCAATCTGATGCCTCCAGATGTGCCAGACTACAACTCCCATGACAGGAGTTGAACGTCAATCATGGGGATGATGGGAGTTGTAATACAAGGCACCAGGAAGCCTGCCCTCTCTCCTCCCCAGGTTGGGTTAGGGCATTTTAAACACGTCAAGGGGTCGTTGGCAAGATAGGCATGATGGCATCCTTGCAGAAAGGGACAGATTGGAATACTGTGGGGAAAAGATGGCACAGGGTGTGAGGACGATGCAAACAGGAATGTTGTGTGTGGGGATGGGAGTGGGAGAGATGGCGGATCTGGCCGGATTTAAGTCAGATCATGCTGAAGTGTGTCGGGGGTGGGGATGAAGGCCGGTATTGCTGAGTTTGGGCTCTAGCTCACAGCCTTGTCATGCTAAGCGCTGGGCAATTTAAATAATCTGCATCCACGGAACTCGATTACCATACGCAGATCGGTTTCTGCAGGTTTTTCCCGCCTGGGATATCCACGGTGGAGTGGCAAGGTTGGGGTGGGTAGGAGGTGGGGGAGACCTGGGAATGGTGTATGTGTGTTGGCGGGGGGGTGTTGCTGATTCTTGTCAGCGGGATGGGGAGAGACGAAGGAACTCGGGGGAAGGGAAGAAGGAAAGATGACAGAGGTGGAGAATATAGAAACCGAGGAGGTGGGGGAGAAATGGAGAAAAGCCGGCGGGGGGGGGAGGAAGAGGAAAGGCAGGAAAGGAAGGGGGGGAGGCGGAAGGAGAATTGGAGGAGAGAAAGGGAGGGGGTGGGAAAGGCTTGTGGGAAGGGAGGAAGGCAAAGGAAAGAAGCCCACCCTCCTTCCCCTATCCCCATATTTCCCTCCCCCGGCCGCGCTGCCGCTGGGAGGATGCGCTGTGCATCCGTCCCCGTCCCCCCCCAACCACTCCGCCCTCCCACCCGCCTTCCTCCAGCCACCCACCCATCCATCCATCCGTGCAGCTCCTGCATGCCGAGCCCCTTCCCCTCGCAGCTCCACTTGGCGGGAGGGGGGCGGCGAAGTCTGATTCATCGCCCCCCCTCCGCACTCTTTCCCCTTTGCACCGCCGCGGTGGAAGAGACGAGGGGCGGGGGAGGGAAGCGCGACAGCCGTAGCGAAGGAGGAAAGACGAAGGGAGGAGATGGTGAGCGGTTGCCATGGGGATGCGGCGCGGGTGGAAAAAAGGGGGGGAGTTGGGTACCAGGGATGAAGGAATGGATGGACCGGGGATGAAGGGGATGTGCTAGGACCAATGCGGGTGGAGGGGGGGATTGGTTCCTTTGCTGGCTACCTTAGCTATTTGCCTTTTCTGGCTCTGTTCAACCTTCCAACCCCTCCCCACCCTGTCCTCAGCCAAAATTTAGGGGTATAGCTTTTGCTTCTGCCTCTGGATCATGCTTCTCTTCTAGCATAATCCCTCGAACTCCTAGCCATAGTCTGGGGGGATATCTGCAGCTCCTTCCCCTTGAACCTCCCACATTCTGTCATCCTCTCCTATTCTCCAGCCTGTGAAGCATCCCCCCCCCACCCTATACACACACTTCAGGCCTTCAGGCCTCTCATAACCTACCCCATAATAGTAACATAATAGTTTTCTCAAGCCCATAATTAGGTTTGTAGTCCTATGATTTCCCCCCTCCCTCCCCCTGCTTTGCATCTTCATTTCATTAGAGGTGTGCAGCTCTTTGGTAACATTTTCAGTAGGGGAAAAAGACAGTGGATGAGTTTTATTCACACCAAACTCCTGGTTGGTTGTCATCTTTGGGCTCAGGAAAGGAATTTTACACCTCACTTCAACCCCTGGAGTCAAATAGATTGGTCACCTAGGAGATTGGGAAGCGACTTGTATTTCCACATGAAATATGGCTTGGCTTGCTTACTTGAGCTGTGTTCTGTAGTACAGGCTGCATCAAAAAGCAAGGGTTTCTGTAACACCCTAAAGTGTAAGATATTTATCATGTCATGATGCACCTTCTTCACCAGCTATAGACAAACTCTGTTTTTTACTTCTACCTCCCACACCCCTCTGTGATGCATCTCTTTCCTGCTAGTGGCCTGTTTGACTCTGACTTGCACTGATGGGGGTGACAGACTCTCTGCCTCAGCTGGCAGATGAATGGGTGCTCTGCTAGATAGGCTTTCAGCCACTTATGACACTAGGGTACATAAGAGGCCAATTTTATCAATGCCTAGCAAATCTTCCCACAGCCCACTCTTTCATTGCACCTTCCAGTTGCTGCCTCTTTCCCATTTCATTCAGCTGATTCTACCTTTGTGTCCCACTGCCCTGCCTCCCTCCCCTTATTTCCTTTTGCCACTCCTCTTCCAACACCCCTGTCTTGTCCTATATCCATTCTCTGTGCCTGACAGACAGTCCCAGTTTCAATCTTCAGCATCATCAGTTGAAAGAATCACTTAAAACAGGGGTGGACAAAGTGTGGCTTGAGGGCCTCATGTAGCCCAATGGCTATTTTTGTGGGCCTCGGGGTCCTCTAGGGGTAAACACAGTCTCCCATTACGGAGCACGAGGGGCATTTTTGCAATGTTTTGGGCCCTCTTGGGCCATTTTAGGCTCAGGAAAAGCCTTTTTAAAAACCAGGAGTAAACCAGAAGTGACTTCTGGTCATTTCCTGTTTTGAAAAAAGGCCTTTCCTAGGCTTAAAATGGCCCAAGGCAGCCTTAAAAGATGACAAAATGCCCCCCACAGCCCCTAGAGAGTGTTGGGGGACATTTTGGGTCAAATATTTTTTTGTTTTTCTTGTTTGTAGTGGAGGTGTGTGTGGTTGGGGGTGTGACCCCCAAGGTCTCCTAAGAGGGTAATGTGGCACACTAGCTTCCCAAGGTTGCCCACCCCTAACTTAGCAGGTGATGGGAAAGGGGCACTGACAGCCTGTAGTCTGAGTGGTGGCAGGATGAAATGTCCCCTTTCCTCTCCCTGCTCAGACCCACAGGCTGCCAGCAGAATGGCCTCTTCTTTCCTTAGGCCCCAGAGAGCTGCTGCCACTCAGAAGAGATAAAGCTGGACTAGATAGACTGGCAGTCTGACCTGGAACAAGGCAGCTTCCTGTGTTGAAATGAGGAAGGGAAGTGCCTCTTGAGCCACCTTGGAGAGGGAAATCAGGGAATGTTGAGAGCAACCTGGATTACAATGCCTGTACCTTGATAAGAGTGATAAAGGGGGCATGAGCGGTGGAGTAGGGTGTGAATGCCAGCTCCGAGGAACTCTGAGCTGTAATAGTAGCTGCGTTATTGATTATATTACACATATATCCTGAACTTTTTTATCACAGTGGAGAAAGAAATATAGGGCTTTAAGTGATGGCAGTCTCTTATCCTGTTATCCTCTTATCAATGTACTTTTCTGGACTTCAGCATCAGAGCCAGCCCTACTGTGAGGCGGAGTAAGGCTCAAGCTACATATTTTGCCATGAAAGGGAAGCACATTGTTGCTTTATTTGTTTTTATTATGTTTTTACTGAAAGTAAGAGGAGAGCTGCTTGTGGGACTTGTGCCTTGAGCAGTGTGGTGCTTGATTAGGGGGAGGGAGCATCATTTGATGCTCTGCTTCAGACAGCAAAATGTCTTGGGCCAACAGTACTAACTTTGTTGGGACTTTCCTTCTGCCCCCACTCCAACAGCTACTGTTTAAATTTTCAGAGCATCAGTGATGCTGCTTCACAAGAAATGAATGATATTTACAGAATAATGCATCGTGTGGAAAAAAAAGAACAGAGGCAAAACAATTTCTTGTAATGCTAGACCTTAGGGTCATCTAATAAAAACAATTTGCAGGAAAATGTGGACAGAGAAATAAAAAACTCACAAAAACTTGTAATTCAATTCTGGACTTTGTTGCCTCAATATGGGTCAGTGGCTACCAATCAGATGGCTTTAAAGATAGCCTTAAAGGTAATTTTTTTTGGAAGATCCACAGAAATGAAAAATACTGCTTTAAAAAAAATCAAAAATTCCCAGAGTGCTTCCAGGCCACATGGACCATGTTCATGCTGGCTGGGGGTTCTGTGAGTTGTAGCCATGAGTCACAATGGCTGTACTGAACCCCTGGGTGCAGAGGCATTGTGCTTCTTGAGCATCAGTGGTTGAGGAAGCAATAGTGGAGGACTATACCTCTGTGCCTCTGTGCAGTGGCAGCAGCCAGTGGCTCCAATGCCAATGGGGCAGTGAATTCACTCCATCTTTTTATCTGTATTTCAAAGGAGCTATCCAAGGTGCTGAATTTCTTAGAGGCAGGGGTTAGCACCCTAGATAGCCCAAGATAGATTCAGCACACTGGATATCTTCTTTAAAGTTCAGATTAAAACCCAAAGTGGATTCACTGCCCCACTGACATCAGATACACCATCCGCCACTGCCTTTATCTCTTGCTTTTGAGCTTCCTAGGGGCACGTTTTTGGTCACTGTGGGAACCAAACGTTGGACTTTGGTGCATAGAGGAAATGTGCAATTTGCAAGCACCGGTTGTATTGATGGCTTTCAACATGGACAGGTTTAAAGGGGGATTAGACAAATTCATGGAGGAGAAGGCTATCAATGCCAACTAATAATGATGGCTATATATTATGTCTAGCATCTAATGCAGTACAGTATATCTTATGGCTAGTAGTTGGGAACATGGGTGGGAGAGTGTTTTTGTGCTCAAGTCCTATTTGTGAGCTTCCTAGAAGTATCTGGGTGTCCACTGTGAAGAAACAGGAAGCTGGGTTAGATAGGCCTTTGCTTTGGTCTGACCCAGCAGGACTCTTCTTGTGAATGGGAAATGCTGCATTGATATTTCCTTAAAGGGTGATTCATGATGTTGTTGTTGTTGCTGCTGCTGAAGGGTGATCTAAATTGATGTTATTATTATTGCTATTGTTGTTGCTATTAGCATACCAGAATGTAAAATACATGCACAATTCTTCAGATGCAAATGATGTGTATGTATATTGGTTGCTCTGCAGCATATATTAGTTGAGCAGGGATCCATAACGAGTCCTCAGTTGTGAAAGAAAAGCTGTGTGACTTTGAGTCAGTCACAGTCTCTCAAGTTAGCTCTATTTTGCTGGATTATTATGGAGAAAAAAAAATGAGATAAAACCCCACTAATCCATCCTGCACTCCTTGGTGAAAGAATGGGATAGAACTATGGCGAGCCAATATTAGCCAATCTTTTTGTTCAGTCTAGGCCATTTCAACTCCAAATTATTAAATATACTGCCAGTAGGGTACATATTATCCTACCTCAGGAAGGAGTTTTCCACTAGTATACTGAGATGAGAGCAAGCTGCAGCACTGCATTGGAGACATGGCTAACTCCAGATTGGAGGGAGGCCTTTATAAATCTGTATCCCTCCAGCCACTCATCCCCACCCTGGCTGTAGGTTTACCTTGCAACAGCAATAGAATGAGGGAAGCTGACCATTATTTTGATATCCCACAATACCACAGGGTAACACTTGTTGAATGCTTCCGGGCACTGTGAGAAATTTAAAATTGTATTGACTTCCCTGTGACTGCTCAATTTTAATTTATACCTTGGAAAGAGGTCAGGCATTCCAGGCATCAGTACCTTTGAGGCTACCAAGCAGCATGGGTCTGGCCTAGAGGTGCCAAGTCAGGATATTCCAAGGCCCTGAGATTTCAGCACCAAAACCTGAGACCTGTGGACAACTCCTGCTGATGTTAGAGAGGGCAGGCTGTGGTGATGCTACAAGGGGCAGCCCCTGGTGAAGCCATTAAGCATGATACATTAAGCATCAACCACAGCTGCACAGAGTATACCACTGAAATTTAAAACACCTAGTCTTACAAATGAGGAATACATACACACACAAACACACACTTTTCAAGGCAGCACTCTTTCCTTGAGATTCTTCCCCTTGCCCTAAGGACTGAAGAAGAGGGTCCAGGCACTGAGAGCTGGTGAGCATAGTTTGAGTAACTATACAAAACAACCAGGTGCTGCCATTGAGACTGTCTGGAGGGGCAGGAGGCAGGCAGGTGCTAAGGCCAGATTTATGCAGCAGATAGGGTCTTCAGACTCTGTTATGGTTTTGCCCAATTGAAAACTGTACCTTTAATGGCTGTATAGAAGAGAGTATTTTAGCAGGTGTTGCTTGTCACACAACCAGATAACAAGAAGTACCTGTTGAAATTTTCTCTTCTACACAACCATTACAGGTACAGGAGCCCTTTCCAATTTTTAATCTGGGAAGCCTATACTCTGTCCAGAAATGGCATGTGTTATTTGTGGAACCCATGTCAGAATTTGGCCACTTTGGTGATAAATCAAATAAATACACTGTGAGTAAACCAAGACATTGAAATACTCACTGCTGATCAGCTATATCAGGGCTGGGCGAGTGCTGTGGGACTGGAAGCCACTTTTCATGTTGCCTGAGTGCTTAAGGGTTGCATTTTTTGTTTGTTTATGGTTTGAGGGGGCTATTTAAAGTTTTTTTTAAAAAAAACTTACAAATGCATAAAAATTAGCTACACATATAATAATAGACTGAAATTAATTTGAAATGAATTGTTCATTAAATATAAATGAATTCATTAAAATTCCCCAATCATTATTATCAGACAACCCCTCTTTCATACTTGATTGATCATTATTATATATATAGTTATATACAGGTAAATGAACCTTTAAATGTACTTAGGTTGGTTTTATTTAATATGATGTTGACTATGACATTGACTATTGGTATTCGGTTTGGGAGCCAGTGTGGTTTGAGCATGGGGCTAGGACTTGGGGAGACCAGGGTCACCTTGATCAAGTCACAATATCTCAGACTTATAGGAAGGGAATGGCAAACTTCCTCTGTGTCAGACTGGCCAAGAAATTTCTATGAGAGGGTTGCTTTAAGTCAGATTCAATTTGAAGGTACGTAACAACAAATAGAACTAAAAGAAACTAAACAGGCTGTGGTGTTGACCAGTGGCTCTTAACCTTCTCTTTACTAGGGACCCCCTTTACATAACTTTGGTTGCCATGGACCCCCAAGATATAGCTCAAGATTTAAAACCATAACAACACAATTACACCATTAAGCCTTCCGTCAGATGTTCTGGAGGGGGAGGGAAGACTTCTGTCAGACTGAATAGCAATGTGCAAGCCAAACCAGCCAGCCAGCCTTTGCCTTGGCTCCTATCATGTACCCACTCCACTGCAGGGAAGAGGTGGGCCAAGCAGCCTTCAAGCCTTCATGGGCCCCCTGTGAGGACATCATGGACCCCTGGGGGTCCCCAGACCACAGGTTAAGAACTACTAGTGTTGACTATGACAATGACTCTCCCATTTACTACAGTGTATTTAGTGGTTTGCCTCTGAATTTTGGTGGCAAACTCCAATGTCAATTGTTTTTTTTTAATAAAAATTCTGCAGAGGCATTGGGGGGGCACAGAAAGGTCTGAGGGGCTACGTGCAGCCCATGGCCTGCACTTTGCTCACTCCTCTGCTACATGGATATAGGGACTTAGCTATCTATAATCAATTTTGAAGAATTAAGCATGAATCAGGCACATGTACCATAGGTTTAAACTGGCTTAATAGTCATTATCCCACCTTATGCCTCCCAGGGAATTCTGAAAATGGTAGTTTTGTGAGGGTGGATCTTTTAACAGAATTCTGAATACTGGGTGAATCCACCCTACATAATTATATCACTTTACTACCATTTTAGGTGCCATAGTCCCGTCCTATGGAATTTTGGGGTTTGTCGTTTGGTGAGGCTCTTAGCATTCTCTGTTGTAGGTCAAGGTAATGCGATAGAGCAGTTGGCTCTTAACCTTTTCTTTAGCAGGGACTCCCTTTAAATATCTTTTGTTGCCGTGGACACCCAAGACTTAACTCAAGATTTAAAACAACAACAACAATAATAATAATACTTGATGATGATGATGATGATGATGATGATAAGAGTACAATTACACCATCCATTAAACTTTCCCTCAGAGGGGAGGGAAGACTTTTCTCCTGCTTCTTCCTGCAAGTTTGTGGCTGGAGCGGATTGAATAGCAATGCTCAGGCAAGCCAGCCTTTGCCATGTGGCCCCTCTACTGCAGGGAAGAGGTGGGCCAAGCAGACTTCAAGCCTTCATGGATCCCTTGTGAGGACATAGCAGACCCCTGGGGGTACCTGGGCCACAGGTTAAAAACCACTTCAATAGAGATGACTAAGCAGGGAATTCTAAGTAGTGCACCAAATTAAAAATCCCAGGATAGGATAGAGCCATGACAGTTAAAATGGCATCAAAGTGCTATAATTGTGCCATACAGATACACCCACTTTTGCCAGAATGCATTTCCCACAATTCTTTGGAGTACAGGTATCTGTATAAGGTTTGTCTATGTCTGTTACTGATAGTAATTGGATATATTGTAATTGAATAGAATATATTTTGTATTGGTTTTGTACAATAGGTATGAATAATTTTTTTTTCAATAGAACCACAAGAGCATAGTTTGAGTAACTATGAGTAACAAAGCTGGGTGCAGAAGGCACGCATTTAAAATGAAAGAACAAGGTGCCTCTGAGCAAATTCTGAGCTTGAGAGTTTCCTTTCCAGGTCAGAACTAAATGGTGAGCTCATAATCCTTTCACACAGAAGTCCATGCCTGGTTATACCAAGCTTTCAGCATTTCAGCAGCCTAAATTAGGTGAGGGAAAAAAGTCATTTTGTTGTTGCTACTGTTAAACTGCTGGGAATCAGAAAGTGTTGGCAAACTGCTTATAATAATAAATAATAAAATTTATTTATACCCCGCCCCTCTGCTAAAACAATCGGGGCGGCTTCCAACAATTAAAACATAATAATGACTAAAAACAACACCCACACCCACCCTCCCCCTCTAGATCATGCAAGAGATTTATGGACACAGCCCAGACTTACCCTCTGTCCACATTGCAAAGAGTTTTAAAAAATACTGAAAAACAGAGAGTCTGGAAAAGTTACTTTTTTGGGGCAACTCTTAAAAATGGAAAAGGAAAACTATCTGATGACAGTAGTGTCACTTTTCTTTTCTTTTAAATTTAATACAGTTTATATGTATTTGGCAGTTTTTTATATGATCTGTTTGTATTTGATATGGTATGTTGACTTATTCAATAATTTTTAAAAAATTATCTTAAGAATGGGATTCCAATAGCTGTGGCCTCCAAGAGTAACTTTTCCAAGCTCTACAAATGTGTTGGTTTGGATCTCAGCTTAGCCATAATTCAAGTTGATCTACTGAAATTGATTGAATTTAAGTTAGTTATAATTAGTTTGATTCCTTTTAGTGAGTCTACTCTGGATCCTACTGCTCAATATCAAATTAGATAGTAGATAGTGATCTGTCACCAAACCATCAGCTGATTATCACCACACCATTCCAATACAATCACATAATCAATTGTATAATAGAACCAGATCTCCTTTCTGCTCATCTGCTGTACAGCACATGAATTCAACATGACAATAAAATAAAATAAAATAAAGCAAATGGGGAAAAAAACACAGTTTGGAAAAGTTAGTTTTTGTAGTACAACTTCCAGCATCTACCAGGTTGATTCAAGATATCAAGAAATTGTATGAATGTTGCCAGAATTATCCTAAAGGTAGCTACGAAGCTGATAAAGGCCTCATTCAATTTAGCTGACAAATAGTGAAAGGATACAGGTTTGTAGTCTAGGTACATTCCCCGAGTGTACATTAAACCTAAAACAAAACAAAATAAAACCAACCGCTCCCCCCAGTGTTTAGGTTGTAGTTGGTCTGGGGATCTCCTCAGAAAAAAGAATATTGTTTAAGCTATTATGTAGATCTGTATGAATACCTGTGGGAGAGTTGAAAGGGCTTTTTGAGCATATCTGAAGAAGAAAACCATGAGAACATTTCATGAACTTGAAATATTTGAGAGAGAAATATCCCCTCACCTGGAGAATAAAACATATGACGAAAGGTTGAGGGAGTTGGGCATGTTCACCCTGGTGAAGAGAGGATGAAGGGGTGACATGATTGCACTCATGAAATATCTAAAGAACTGTCACAGAGATGAGGGTACAAGTTTATTCTCTGCTGCCTCAGAGGGTAGGACCAGGTCTTATGAAGAAACTCCTTAATGGCAAGAGTGGTTCAGCAATGGAACCAATCACCTAGAGAGGTGGCAGGATCTTTTTCTCTGGACATCTTCATAAAGAGACAGGAAACTTGTCCACTGGGGATGCTCTAGCTGGAGTTCCTGTCTTGAGTGGCAGGTTGGACTCGATGGCCTATGATGCCCATTCCAACTCTGTAATTCTATGATTCTATTTTTGTGGTATAAAAAATCCAGAATTTTTCCAGCTTGCCTAAGGCCTAAGAATGATTCTTCTTATTTGGTAATGTAGTCTCTTTCAGAGAAAGGGAATGCTATATTTCTTGATTTGTGTCTTTCTGGGACAATTCTTGGAATCACTTTGGGCACAATCCATTCACCTTGTCCTGTACAAGTTCCTGTATAAGAGTTAATAACCAAAGACACTGAAATGTACTTCTGCTGCTTGCAAGTGGTATAGCATAGGAAAACCTACCAGTACATGGACACAGTTCTTGGCTGTGTGGGACACCTAGCAAGTATGATCACACTATACTTTGACAGGGGCCATAGTTCAGAGGTATAACATGTGCTTTGCATGCAGAAAGTCTGAGGTTTAGTCCCTGGCATCTTCCACATAGGGCTGGAAACACTCCTATCTGAAACTCTGGAATGCTATGGCCAGTCAGGATTGATTGTCCTGGCCTAGGTATACAAATGGTCAGTATAAGACAGTTCCCATCGCTTCTCGGCCTTTTGGCTAAGATCAAGTGTAGTATAAGACAGTTCCCTATGTTCTAGTTCACTTCTCAATTAGAGCTCAGGTGTAGTGGGGTCTGCCTTCAAGTAATTTCTGATGTATGCTGACTGTGACCCCATCATGGATTTTCTTGACATGATTTATTCAGAGGAGGTTTGCCATAGCATTCCTCTTGGGCTGAGTGGGTGTCACCCACTGGGTTTCCATGGCTGAGCAGGGATCCAAACCTTCATAACCTGGAGTCATAGTCCACAACTAGCGATGGAATACTTTGATTTAAAATAGTTAAGCTATTATGTGTGGAGGTTGTTTCAATCCCTTCAGTATTTTAAACGATGCATGATGCTTTGCCCTTAGGAGATCCTAAATCTGTGATCTTAGGCCTAAATACAGTTGTTAGTCCCAGCTAGTGTAGACTCATCAAATCAATGCAATTTATACATGTGTTGATTTATCAAATTCCCATTGATTCAGTGGATCCATTGTTGTACTGAACACAAGTCAGCAAGTATCCAAGGAAGCAGGTTGTTGGTGTGTAGGAGTTGTCAACTAGTAAGTTCAGTCCAGGTCAGTCATGGGTTGTCTGAGCAAGATAAAGGGAGAAGCACAAGGGTGCTCAATAGCTGGTCTAGCGGTCATATCAGCAGGTCAGAACTCGAGGTGCTTGAGCCTGCAAGGGATTAACAGAGGAGTCCAAAATGTAGCCAGTCCAAGATCATGAAAACACAGGAGAGAGTACAGATAAGAGAGTTGTCAGCACTAAGGCTGAGAGAGAACAGCTGGGATTTTTATGGGCAGCTCCTTCAAGGCCACAGGTGCTTAATGAGTGCCTAGTTAGGTCAGCGTCTATGACTTAACCAATGCTGAGCTTGGTGTTTGTCAATGAAGGATGGGGGCATGTTATCTTCAGCATCTGCAGCCTCTTCCATCTCCTACTGGGGAGCAGGGTCCCTAGCCCCCATCTCTTCAGACTCAAAGAGAGTTCCACTATCAGGAACGGCCACTGTGTTGCTGGCACCCTGCCACCATCACTACCTCCTCCTCCTCCTGGTCTGAGTTGTCCAGGGGGTGAGTTATGACAGTTGTAGCATGAACTACTAATTCAATGTATGCTTCATTATCTGAAAACAGTTTGAGGAAGTTACTTTTCTGTACCATAATTCTCGGAATCCCCCAGCCATTCTGGGAGTTGTCCAAAACTTTAACTCTCTCAAACTCTGCCTTGGGGATTAGGCCCACTGAACAGTTGTGGGATTAACTTCAGAGCAGATTATGCTGTCTATCCATACCCCTCAACATTTCACAGATGAAAACTAGGGCATGTGTGGCTAAGTAACACCAGAATGTTGTCAAGATGGCAAAAGTTATTAATGCAGAAGAATACTCAAATTAGGAGAGGCTTTTTCCTGAGGCCACTGGGAAAGCCAAGAAGCCATCCTCTCCTCTCCCCTCCCTGCTGCTGAGTTAATGTAATGCAAACTACCTTTGCACTTTGAACATAGTTTGTGGCAACAGAGGTAAGCTGAGGAGAAAAGGGGAAACGAGGAGGAAGGAGAGAGAAACTGGGACATTTTAAAAGCAGCAGAAAAAGTGGAATGACAGAGGATTAATTGGGACAACCCCAGCCAAATTGGGACAGTTGGAGGATATTAAGGTTGGTCTAGGTGAGGGAATAAAATGTAAATTGGTGCGCAGAAACACCATTTCACAGCAGCTATCATCTGTTTCAACAACTTTTTTGCAAGATCACTGGTGTGTGAAGTGTGTGAAGCTCTCCATGTTTCCTGTTCACACGGAGGCATGCCAGCGAATCAAGATGGCGAAGGCAAGTGAATTTACTCATGGTTTTGTACTCACTAAATTGCCCCTGCCAAACAGTATTTTTTTTAAAAAAAAACACTACAGTTGTCCCTTCATATTTGCTAGGGTTTGGTTCCAGGGCCCCCTGTGGATACCAAAATCCGTGAATACTCAAGTCCCATTATATGCAATGGCATAGCAAAATGGTGTCCCTTATATAAGATGGCAAAATCAAGGTTTGCTTTTTGGATTATTATTTTTAAAGAATATTTTCAAGCCATGAATACTTAAATCTGTGGATATATTGGGACAACTGTAATTCCAAGGTGCGGAAGAGTGAGCTACTGCTTAAATAATGAAAAAAGAAGGAAAGAAAGGCGGTTTCATCACCTGAGTGCACAAACCTAGAACCTGAGATCTACCAACCAGAGCCCTTCCCACTTTGAATTAAATAATTCTGAACCTTGGCATCTGTTTTGGCTACCGAAATGGAATGGAACTCAGAGTCTTTGGATAGAAAAATCCACATCTGGTTACCCACAAGTATTCTTCTTTTTATTAGTATATTTTAGGGGGCAGGGTTGTGCAGAAGTCATTTTGTTGCTGCTATAGTCAGAGTGAAGAGTTGGAAAACCTTTCTGATTTACTGGAGGATCAGGATCTACTTTCATTGAATGCAGAGACATACTAGGAACCAGTGCAGCAAGTTCCTAAGTTCCAACCATCCAGTCTTCATTAGGCAGCCATATTTTGTGCACTGTGAGATTGCCAAACCATCTTTAGAGATAGCCCAATTATATCCAAAGAAGGGTTTGGGATCTTCCGGAGGACTGATCAGCCCCTGGCCCACTGCTGCACTATTGAAATCTGAAATGGTGAAAACATATTCAAATGGGATGAGCCCTACCTTTGTTGATAATGGAAAGATGGCTTCCTTGAAGCTATGGGAAGTTACCTTGCAATGAATCAGGCCACTGGTCCAGTAGCATATTATTATCAGCTCTGGCCAGTAGTAATACTCTCAAGGGGGTTGTCTATATGAGGCAATAAAATGTGGATTGGTGCACAGTAACACCAATTTGCAGCAATGTCCATTTGTCTCCATGATTTTTTGGCAACATTGCAGGTATGTGAAGCTATCCATGTTTGATGTTCACACGGGCATGCCTGTGAATCAAGATGGTGGGTGTGAATTAATTACTCGTGTTTTTATCCTCCCCAAGTTGCTGCCACTGAACAGTATTTTTTTAAAGTAAATCCAAGGTGCGGAAGTGTGACCTTTAGCTTAAAAAAGCTTTTTTAAAAAGCCATTTGGTCACCTCAGTGCAAAATTGCTACTACAAACATTCAACATGGTGGTTCCGGCCACTTCGTTGCCGGCAAGCTTTGCCCCTTGCACACATCCAACCAATCAGCAATCCACTTCCATCCTCACTGAGAATGCGCTGCACTCTGAATCGGTTGTCCCAATGAGCAGGAATGCACATTTCCCTTGCAGTTTTTAAAAAGCTTCAGGGAAAGGTGCAAAGGTTTTTCCAGTGCAGTATATGGTGTTTTTTGCCCCCCTCCTTCCGAATATGGTGAATCACTACGGGATCCCATTTAGACAAAAGGTATTCTCCTCAGATTCTATGAGGACTGTTTTCACCATTTGGACAAGCCAAGGTCTTAAGTGAAAGTTATTCCCAGATGCCAGTAACCCAAGGTGGGTAACTTTTGTGGATGGGGGGAGTGCTTTCATTCCATTGAATTCATTGGCAATTGCTCCTTGGTACTGCTGTGTACTGCCAAACCACAGTAGCCTGGCAGGAGCAGAAGTTTTTAAAACCTATATCCAGTTTAAACAATATATATGAAGGAGAATTGTGCTTTCAGGAGGTTTCTGTGTGCATGATTCTCCCTTAAAACAAGCTGTGTTCTCAGTGCAACTCATTTTTAGAGCAAAAATGTGGGATTTTTTTCACTTTTGCACTGTACTATGTTTTGTGAGGGCAACCTAAACAGCTTAGGTCCAGACTATTTGAAAGACCGGATCTCCTGATATGATCCTGCCAGAGCTCTAAGGTCATCAGGAGGAGGCTTTCTCTTGGTTCCACCTTCATCACAGGCTTGCTTGGTGAGGACTCGAAAGAGAGCCTTCTCAGTGGCTGCTCCTGCCTTTTGGAATGCCCTCCCTGTTTTCAATTCAACCATAAGCAAAGACTTTTCAAGCAGACTTTTAACTTACAAGCAGCAGGGCTTGCTTTATTTGGTATGTTTTAGATGTTATGTTTTAATCTGATTTTTAAAATATTTTAATTGTATATATTGTATTTTTAATCTTTTTTAAAATGGAAGTTGCCTTGGACTAATGAACTAAATAAAATAAAATAAAAATAAACCAGCAAAGGGTGCAAAAATGGGTAGTAGAGCCCTGCATATTGTGTACAGACCCAGTATGTTGCCCACTCTTGCTGTAACCAGTGATGATGGGCAATCTGGAATCTTCTGTACATAAACCACCTGCTTATCCGTGCAACTATGTGCCTACAGCTGTATGCGTACAATAGAAGGGTACATTCTCGTGAATGCCTCTTACACAGTGCTTAGTCTTGGCTGCTTGTCTTTGTGCAGCTCATCACGATGAGACCCCAGTTGCAGTTGCTCTTTGTCTGTTCAGCTTCCAGCTCAGCATGGATCTCCATCCCAGCGTCAGTGCTAGAATAACACATGTACAAGCACAATGAAAAGAGAGAGAGAGAGAGAGAGAGAGAGAGAGAGAGAGAGAGAGAGAGAGCACAGTGGCTAGACTTTGAATGAGTGGTATTAGAGGAAGATGATGCCTGGCGGATCTTCGCAACTACCTTGGTTTAACTTTAATCTGATTTAGTTAAACCGTTGGAAAGCTGTGTGTGGCAGCACAATCCATTTAGTAGTGGGGAGGAGACTCGTATTGCTTTCACTAGCATTGGTTGAGATTAAAAACTGATATAGCAACAAGGTTGTAAATCCGATTACAGCACACGCAGGCCTGGTATTGTTGCAAGCCCAGTGCTAGCTGGAGGGTGTCCTTTTCGGTTTCTTCATCTTTTTACTTAAAGCTTCTCATCAGTTCTCAGCACTTTTTATGCTTGCTAGGAGTGGATGCAACAATGCAAGGAATATATGAGTTATAGATATATATACTGCAGTTGCAGTTTAGAACCAACTTAGTGCTAGATGCTGCAGGTGGACACGATGTTGGTCATGGGATTTATAAGCTATGCTGGATGGATGCAGAGCAGGGCTGACCATTAGAGTGAGGGGCAACACTAGTATCCCTGAAGTTTGCAGCTTGGAAAAGACATGCTATCTGTGGAATTCTGGGAGTTGTAATCTAAACAAGTAACTTGTTAGATTTTCCTTGGTTTTTTTCTGGGCTGTGAGGCTGTGTTCTAGAATAGTTTCTGTCTGACGTTTCGCCTGCATCTGTGGTTGGCATCTTCAGAGAATGGTTGGGTAGGTGTGTGTGTGGAGTTTATATGCTGTGAACCCCTTTTGGGGAGAATATGTACATTTGTGTAATTGACTGGTTAGTTTCTGGGTATAGAAATGCAAGGCTCTATACATATTCTCTTTACATATTCTTTACATATTCTCCCCAACAGGGGTTCACAGCATATAAACTCCACACACACACCTACCCAACCATTCTCTGAAGATGCCAGCCACAGATGCAGGCGAAACGTCAGAAAGAAACTATTCCAGAACACAGCCTCACAGCCCGGAAAAAAACCAAGGAAAATTTATGGATGCCGTCCGTGAAAGCCTTCAACTTCACCAAGTAAATTGTTCATGATCTGCTCTGACTGTTGCTCATGAGCCCTCTGGTTTTCCCCCTTTTCCATAGAATCATAGAATCATAGAGTTGGAAGAGACCTCAAGGGCCATCCAGTCCAACCCCCTGCCATGCAGGAATACACAAGCAAATCATTTCAGGCAGATGGCCAACCAGGTTCTGCTTAAAATCCTCCAAAGAAGGAGACTCCACCACACTCTGAGGCAGTGTATTCCACTTCTGAACAGCTCTTACTGTCAGGAAGTTCCTCCTAATGTTTAGGTGGAATCTCTTTTCCTGTACTTTGAGTCCACTGCTCTGTGTCCTAGTTTCTGGAGCAGCAGAAAACAAGCTTACTCCATCCTCAGTATGACACCCCTTCAAATATTTAAACATGGCTATCATGTCCCCTCTCAACCTTCTCTTCTGCAGGCTAAACATGCCCAGTTCCCTAAGCCACTCCTCATAGGGCATGGCCTCCAGACTTCCCACCATCTTGGTCGCCCTCCTCTGGACACGTTCTAGCTTCTCAATATCCTTCCTGAATTGTGGTGCCCAGAACTGGACACAGTATTCCAGGTGAGGTCTGACCAAAGCAGAATAGAGTGGCACTATTACTTCCCTTGATCTAGACACTATACTCCTATTAAAGCAGCCTAGAATTGCATTGGTTTTTTTAGCTGCTGCATCACACGGCTGACTCATGTTCAGTTTGTGGTCCACAAAGACTCCTAGATCCCTCTCACTTGTACTTCCATCAAGCCAGGTGTCACCCATCCTATAACTGTGCATTTCATTTTTACTGCCCGAGTGTAGTATCCTACATTTCTCCCTGTTGAAATTCATTTTGGGCACACCACACAGCATTTCACACACTTCCCAAACTGTCCTGCTACCTTCACATGTCACCAATCTTCGCTCTTTCCCATTGCTGAGTGGTGCATCTGCCAGTCCAGCCAGCTCCTGGACCACACATGGGGTTGGGTGAAGGGTGGTGTAGGAACATTCTCTTGTCCTCAAACATCAAGATGTCATGGCAGAGTCTTGCATGTTCATTGCCTTTGAGGGACTGGCCCTGTGAAAGTTGCCTTTTGCTACACTCCATAGGAAAAAATACCTCACGCTTAATCTTGATGCTTCAGAATTGGCCTATACTACATTCAGAGTAGGGGCAGCTGCTTGATCTCTTGAGGGAATGGTGAATCAACACTCAGATTTATGGCAGTTCCCTCCTGTAGCTGCTCTGGTTTGTACAAGAGCCAATCAAATGTTGGACTGTGTTCCCAACAGAGGCTCAGCACTGGATTAGCTCCCGTACAGCCCAGAGCTATACCAAAAAACTAAATTTGGGCAGTGTCCTATATCTTGGGCAAGCTTCTGGAGCATGTGGGGGCCTCCCAGCTCCAGGGGCTTCTGGATAAGTCTGGTTATCTGGATCCATTTCAATCTGGCTTCAGGCTTGGTTAGGGGACAGAGACAGCTTTGTTGCCTTGGTGAATGACTTATGCCAGCAACTGGACAGGGGGAGTGTGTCCCTAATGGTTTTGCTGGACCTCAGTGGGATTTGATACCATTGACCAAGTATCCTTCTCAGCTGCCTCGCTAGGATGGGATTTGGATGATGCTGGGGGACTCCTGTTTGATTCCTTGATAGTTGGCTTGTGGGGTTTGTCCCCCATGCTATTTAACGTATACATGAAGCTGCTGGGAGAAGTTGTCCAGAGTTTTGGGGTCAGGTGGCATCAGTATGCAGATGACACCCAACTCTATGTCTCCTTTCCACCTCAGTTCAAGGAATCTGTCCCTGTTCTAAACCAGTTCCTGTTGGCAGTGATGAACTGGGTGGAGTTGCAAGTTGAAGCTCAGTCCAGATAACGATCACACACATACCCAGCACTGAGCAGCATTGCATGGGTGGGGGGAGGTGCTTTAATGGCCTTGAAGGAAAAAAGGCACAGGATTGGACTATGGCATATCATGCCATGGTATGGAGGAGGCAGGGGCAGACCTTGCTATATTTAGGTTGTGCCGTGATGGCTTCTTCCTCTTTTGCCTTTCGTCAACAGCGAGGACAACACATGAGGGACTTTGTGGTTTGGTTGCAGGGCTTGGCGGTATCCCTGTAGGGGTCGAGTGGGTTGCATGGGTGAGTGGGTTGCGCTTGCCTACCAGCTCCGGGATCGCTCACCCCGCTCACTCGCCCTGGCCTTCCACTTCGGGGGAGGGGGAGGAGGGCTCTTTCCCTCATTCCCCACCCGCTTGCTCGCCCTGGCCTTTTCGGTGGCGGGGGATGGGGCTAAGCAGACACTTTCCCCTTATCTGTGGCAGGGTGTGGGGGTGGCAGGGTTACTTCGGTATTCACCTATGGCAACCCCTTTTGTGTTGAATGGTGGGCCTGTCAAACTGCACCCGCAGGTCATACAGCTGGGGGCAGGGAGATCGGCTGTCCTTGAAGCTGGCAACAGGTTGGAGACCTCAATGGAAGCATGCGGCTTGAGAGTTTCATCCTGGGGGTCTCACTTTCCAGTATCTGGTGCCCGAGGGGCATCCAAGTTTATTGGATCCTCCTCAGGGCTCAGGGGCTTCACCCAGGGAAGTTGGGTCTTTGGAGTCCATCGACTCCAGCTTTTCCTGCACTGGGTCTCCCCGCTGGTTTGCATACCTCAAGAAATAAATAATTAAATAGGTTAGAATTCAATAAAGTGGCCCATAATTTCAACCCAGCTTTTGCATTTGTCTCGTTATTTCTTTCGTTGGTCACTGAAACAGACATGCTCCTGGTCAGTCGAAAGGCAGACCATGGAATAGGGATTCAGCCTGTATTGGATGGGATTACACTCCCCTGGAAGATGCAGGTTTACAGCTTGGGTTTAGTCCTGACCCTGGATGCTCAGGTTTCTGCAGTGGCTAGAAGTGTATTAGCACAGTTAAAACTAGTGCACCAGTTGTGCCCGTTTCTGGGGACTTCTGACTTGGCTGTGGTGACCCATGCCTTAGTTATATCCCAATTGGATTACGGTAATGGACTCTATGTGGGGCTGCCTTTGAAGAGTGTTCAGAAATTTCATTTGGTCCAGAGAGCTGCAGCTAGATTACTAATGGGTGCTAGTTACAGGGAGCACACAGCTCCCATGTTGCAGCAGCTCCACTGGCTGCTGATCTGTTTCTGAGCACAATTCAAAGTGCTGATTTTGACCTGTATAGCTCAGGCCCAGGCTATTTGAAGGACCATATCTTCCAATATGGGCCTGCCTGAGCTTTATCATCTGCAGGGAAGGTACTTCTCTCTATCTTACCTCCTTCAAAGGCACAGTTGGTAGGAATGTGAGAGAAGGCCTTCTCTGTGGCCACTCTAATAGTTTGGAACTTCCTCCCTAGGAAAGTTAAGATGTCTCCTTCTTTGTTATCCTTTTGGCAGCAGGTTAAGAGCTTTCTTTTCCAGCAAAGTTTTATAAATTGATTTTAGAAGAAAAGGGCTTTTATGGTGCTGTATGGTTCAGATATGGCGATGCTTTTTCAGAGCCCTTTCTAATAACTAATGGAGTGAAGCAAGGTTGTGTTCTTGCTCCAACTTTATTTACTATTTTCTTCAGCATGATGCTCCAAAGGGCTACGGCAGAGCTCGAAGAAGACGGCATCTATATACATTACTGTACCGATGGTAGCTTGTTTAACTTAAGCCGTCTGAGGGCTCGCACTAAGACTCTAAACTATCTAGTTCTCAAGCTGCTCTTCACTGATGATGCTGCCCTTGTTGCCCACACAGAAGCAGCTCTGCAGTGCCTAACATCCTGCTTTACAGCAGCTGCAGAGCTGTTTGGACTGGAAGTCCACCTGAAGAAAATGGAAGTTCTTTACCAGCCTGCACCACAGGACAAACACCACCATCCCCACTTTGCCATCGGCAACTCTGTGCTTAAGTCCGTTCAGCAGTTCACCTACCTGGGAAGCATCATCTCTTCAGATGCCAAGATTGACAAAGAGATCAATCACAGATTAGCAAAGGCATATAGCGCATTTGGAAGACTTTACAAAAGAGTCTGGAGTAACAAACACCTGAGGTGAAGCATAAAAATCAGTGTGTATAGAGCCATTGTACTATCTATTCTCCTTTATGGATCTGAAACATGGGTCACCTATTGCCACCACTTATGATTCCTCGAATGCTTTCATCAGCGCTGTATACCCACAATCCTAAATAACATTGGACTGACTATGTGATGAATGTTGCTGTCCTTGAGCAAGCAGGGATCACCAGCATTGAGGCCATGATATTGAGAACACAGCTGTGCTGGGCGGCGCATGTTTCTAGGATGGAGGACCATCGCCTCCCCAAAATAGTACTCTACGGTGAACTCGCCACAGGTCAGCATAAGAGGGGCGCTCCAAAAAAGCGATACAAGGACTCCCTGAAACAACATCTCAGGCTCGGCCAAACTGATCACCAATAATGGTCCGCCCTAGCCTCACATCGGGAGGCATGGAGATGCACTATCCACAATGCTGCAGCCTTATTGAGAACTCACGCCGAACAAGTCTTGAAGAGAAACGACAACGCAGAAAGAATCACAACCCGGAAACATCACCCAAGGAGACCTTCTGCTGTGCTTTCTGCAACCGGACTTGTTTATCTCAGATTGGCCTTTTTAGTCATCAACGTGCTTGCAGAAAGTGTGGGATGAGTCCTTCTTGAATCTTCGTTTGCGAAGAAAAGCCAGAGAGAGAGAGACATTCAAGGTAAAACCATATCATAGAATTGCATTGGAAGACCTAGAAGATGTTTAGAGGATGCCTTTGTAGGCATTTTCTAGGTTGACTCTATGGTATGTATCCCTCTTTTGTGTTCGGTGGATAACTGAAACTGCAGATATTGCTTCTGCAGATATGGGGGTCTGACTATATATGTGTTTTATTGTATTCTCTGCCTTTTTGTAAGCATTCTTGAGTCTTAGCCTGGAAGAAAGACAGGGTATAAATAAAGGGATGGATGGATGGAAATTAAGAACAAATAATATCCAAAGTCCCCTCCCTTTTGGGTAAAAACATGAGAGTATTTGCCTATTTTTTTTCCCAATTTTCCACATCTTGGGAGTTTATTCTGAAAATTACACAGTTTCTTTTTTGATACAAGAACAATGTTTTCTGACCAAATGCAAAATACTGTTGCATTCTTTTTGCTGTTTCTGTTGTTGACCAACAAAATAAAATAAAAATGACTTTTTGATCTCATGTTGGGGTGAAAAATGTGGCAGCAGTTGACTTTTTTCCCATCAGTCATGACCTTTTCTCAAGATACTGTACATTTTCCCAAGAAAATGATGACAAAGTTTGTCAGTATTCTTTATTTACATCCTTAATCCTAACCATAGTGCTCCATTTCATTCTGTAATCTTTACATCAGCCTTCCATGAACAATGCTTGTCTGTACTGACTGGTTTCACAGTTTTGAAAATACAGCCTTTGTTTTTCCAAAACAAATTATTTTTCCAAAATAATTGGAGATACCAGGGATTGAACCTGGAGCTTCTTATATATAAAGGATGTGCTCTTTCATTGAGCTATAGTCGAGCCCCAAGAACGGATTCTTATATCTTGCCAGGACTTCTGTAGGAATTAGGGTGTCCATATGCATTATATTATGGAGAACAATTCTCTATTTGAAGGGCTATCCGAGGACAGTCCTCTATTCCAAGATGGCTTCTCCTTTAAAGGCTGTCCAGTCCAACTCTATTTTAAAGATAAAGAACCATAAGAATGGAGAGCAGATCAGGGGCCTTCAAATTATCTATCCGTAGTGAGCACCTGGAGAACAGACTGAAGTACATGCATGTAGACCACCTAATTATAGTCTTCCTCAGTAAGGTTGGATGTGTTACATTTCTATTGAAATAATAACACTCAGTGGCTGGCATCCTGCTAAAAGATTTTAAGCTGGGTGTCTGATCTTCTAAATGCTTAGGACTCGCATTTATGCACATTCATGGTTGAACATGGCCCCCAAAACCTACCTTGTCAGCCTTCTGAGGTGCTACAGATTGGGAAATGGCATCTGCAGTGCTTTCATGGTCACAGGGTGCATGGAGACAAGTCATTGCAGCAGGAGCCCAAGAGACCTCTGCAGCTGCCTGTTCTTGACATACCCAGTGACTAGGAGAGTGCTTTAGATGCCATTTGCCAGTGCCCTGACCTTAGAGACTTTTGCCTCAGATACTTTTGGGTTGGCATGCTGCCAGGCTAAAAAAATATATGTTTTTTTGGGAGGGCATTGTAAAATGTAACTATGATGATGGAGCTGTCTCTTCATAGTTACATTTGATGATGCAGGATCTCAGCTAATGTTTCTGTTTCTCACTTTACCTCTATATGTGCAAATTAGCCTATGCACATTTTATGTTAAATTTCTGCCCTCTTTTGTTCAAACTTGTATAATGTGTAAGTGCTCAACCCAAATACTTAGGCGTGGTGGTGGTGGGGATGCAGTGTGGTAGTCGATAGAAAACTGAACTTACTAGGAATCTCAGATGTAATTATTCGGGGAAAGCTTTGAAACCATTTTGTAACAGGTGCAAATATAAGCTTGCTCGTGAAAGATTCTGAAGTATCAGAAAGATGGAAATGTGTCTGATTAAAATTTGCAATGCTGAGGCCACGACTTCTATGCAATTTCATATTTCCTTCTCCATCAATCATCCTTCCTGCTCCATTAGCAAATTTTGAAAATCTACTCATCTTCCATAATTTACATACACCACAGAACTTTTCTTGGTATGCAGTTTGGATTGGTTATGTGAAAAATTATATATGCAGAATCTTAATGTACTATTATTGTTTTTAAAGCATAAAGCACACCAAACCCCGAGGCATTTTGTGTGTGTGTATAATCCCATGGTTTATCAAGGAAAACTATCAACCATTTCCCTAAAGTGGGTTAAGTTATGGGCTGACATCAGACCTATGGTCTATCCAGTTTAGTCTTTGATTTAATGACAGCAACCATTCATGGATGCTCCTGAGATATATACACCCCTCTGCCCTTTCTAAATCATGTATTTTGGAAACCCACTCTTGCACAGTGACATTCCCACATTAAAAAAAAAAGCCTCTTCGAGATAGCACTTAGCAAATGGTAACTATTTAGCCTTCCTTTTCCTTGGAACTAGAGTTCAGGAGGGAGCACCAGAAGACCAGCAGAGTCAAATCGGCTTTTAAGTACATGAGGTTGGTTCCAGTTGGGCAGTGCAGTTCAAACTCAATGATATGCTGACTGAAATGGGTTAGGATCAGGGACAATCCTCACCTGCTGGCACTACTCAAGGCATCTCTGATGCTCTGCTTCCTAAGATCTGGTAGCAGAAGACCCCCATCCCTTCAAAAGAGTAGGGATGGATGAGGGAAGAATTCATACTCTCCAACATTTCACAGATGAAAACTGGGGAGATTTTCACATGAGGAAATTATTCTCTGGGGAGATTGGGACAGAAATGGGGCTGTTCTGGAAGCAGCACTATGTTTCGCACGCCCCTTTCCGTCTCCCGATCGCCTGTCGTCCTGATGCTGTGCTTGTTCTGTTTCCCTCCTGCTAGGTTCCGTGATTTTTTTTATTAACGAGGGTTTGTCGTTAATAAATAGAAATAGAACGAGCACAGCATGAGGACGATGGGAGATCGGGAGAGGGAAGGGGGCGTGCGAAACGCGGCGCTTGTGGCCAAGCAACATTAGAATGTGTTCAAGTGGGCAAACGTTAATAATGAGAAGAACACACAATCTAGGAGGAGCTGCAGCAGCTTGCTTTTGCCTGAGCCTCCTGGGAAAGGCAAGATTCTGCTCTCTTTTGTCCTTTTTCCCTACTGAGTTAGTTGAGTGCAAACTACTTTTGCACTTTGAACTCATTTTGAAATAAGCTGTAGATAAAAGGGGAATGGGGAGTTGGATACAGAAAGTGCGACATTTTATAAGCTGCTGAAAAAGTGGGATGACTGAGGATTACATAAATTGGGATTTACTCTGCCAAATTGGAATATTTAGAAGGTATGGAAACTGAGTTACACTAAATCCAAATCTCATTCAACCCATGGACACAGGCACAATGATGGCACATAAATAGGCCAGCATCCATAGGCTGGTGGGGTTTTGCATTTGGCACAATTTCAGCTGGCCTAATGTCAGCTCAGCTGGGCCTTAACCATCTTTTCCAGTTAGGATTGTACTCTTAGTTGTGCTTAGAAGAGACTTATTGAAATCAAAAGGTTAAGTAAGCTGCAACTTGATTGAGTCCCATTGATATTTGTGGGTCTGCTCTGAGCATGACAGCCTGAATCAAACCCATGGTTGATATTATGATTAGCATTCTTCTAGTTGGCATTATTAGTACAATCCTTATTCAGAAATTGTTCTACCAGACTGATTTAAGAGAATGTGGGAACTCATTTCAGTGATGAAACCCTCAACCTATGTACAGTGTAAAGAAGAAAGACGATAGGGCAATTTTTTTCCAGAACTGATAGTCAAGGGACAAGTATAATGGGAACGTACTGTACATCCTTTTGCAGATTTAATTTAACAGAGGCTTCAATCCTATACTCACTTACCTGGGAGCAAGTACCACAGAAATCACTGAGGCTTGTTTCTTAATAGACAAGTATATGATTTGCTTTAAGGATTCAAATTGCTAGCTGTTTTTTTTTTAAGATGTCGATCCTTCTCAGACAGACTGAAATAGTATATGACAGCAATTCTCAAACAATTTTTCTCTCCACGGACCACTTGAAAATTGCTGGGGGTCTCAGTGGACTACTTAATAAGCATTTTTCTCTCTTTCCCCTTTTTGCTCTACAAATCAAAGCACATACATAACTGCTATTTTAATATTTCTTTTCCTTCAGCGCCAGCATCAAAGACAGCATCATAATATGAAAATCACAACTCCTAAACTGGAGCTCTTTTACCCTATTCAGTAATCTGGCCCTACTCAGAATGGTTTCAATTTCTACCATCAGAAAAAAACTTAAAAGTATAGGCCTAAATCCTATTGTTAGCCCTAACTGGAGTAGCCCCACTGAATCAGTGAGTTTTTCCTATGTGTTGACATATTATTTAACCATTGATTCAGTGGGTCTCCTCTACTGGGGACTAAACCAATAGTATTCAGGCCTAAATTTGGGGTGAAATACAGACACTCTTCCCTATACTGCAGCCATTTCATGAACTGTCTGAATGGAGCTTGTGGATATAATTGGAGAATCTCTGGTGTGAAAATGATTGGTTGAGATGGCATGGGCTTGAAGACATGTTGTCTCTTTCCCTGACCTCCACATCTCTGTTGTCTCTATGTGTATGTGTGAACTGCAGAGGCTTTGCTGTGCGTGGGCTTAAGTGCTGTATGCATAATCGGGGACTTCACAAAAAGGGGGGTATCTCATGCAGAGGGCTGAAGATAGGTATAAGTAGGATTACCAGGCCAGAGAGCCAGCGTGGTGTAGCGATGCATCCACATTACACAAATACTCCGGTTTGAAACTGGATTATTTGCCATGGCTCTTTCCTGTGGAATTCTGGGATTGGTAGTTTGTTCCATGGCTCTTTCCTATGGAATTCTGGGATTGGTAGTTTGGTGAGGCACCAGCACTATTTGGCAGAAAAGGCTAAAGACTTTCTCTAGGGCTGCTGACATACTGCAGAAATAATGCCGTTTGACATAGCTTTAACTGCCATATCTCAATGCTATGGAATTCTGGGATTTGTAGTTTTGTGAGCTATTTAGTGTTCTCTGTTAGAGAGCCAGTGGTGGCACTAGGTGGGTGTGGAGAGGCCAAACTGCAACAGGTGACACCATTGGAGGAAGGGGTGACACTGGCCTTAGTAATGCCACAGCAAAGAGCTCTGGTGCCACAACAAACTGCAAACCCTAGGATTCCATAGGATGGAGCCATGGTAGTTAAAGCAGTGTCAAACTGCATTGTTTCTGCAGTGTATCAGCAGCCTAGGACTCCCGGAGACCAGGGATCAAATTCCCACTCACTCATAGAAACCCACTGGGTGACTTGGGCAAGACATTCTCTCAGCCTAAGAGGAAGGCAATGGCAAATCTCTTCTGAAGAAATCTTGCCAAGAAAATCTTATCAAAGGCTCACGATACACCCCCACCCCCAAAACAACTAAAAGAAACTAAATTGGTTATGATGTTGACTATGAAAATCGTGAGGCCAGCAGCATCTCAGTCCCTGAGATTTCAGGGTCGAAACCCCGAGAGAAGATGGATCCTAGTTACATTGCTGGGGCAGGCAAGGGTTGGGTAGTGGATTGGACTGCTTCTGATTGAAAAGACAGGTATTGGGGTAATCAGGTTAAATGAGCCCCAAATTTGTGTAAAGACCAAAACCAAGTCATTTGGCAATGCAGAGCCTGGACAAAAACAAAACAACAAGATATGTCAAAGCTGGGGAAGCAGCAAAATGCACACAGAAGGTACAACAACAGCTGCCACATTCTTGCTAGGGCTTACATCTCCTGTGGCCTCATCTATTGCACCCCTAACATGTGGGGAGCATTTCCACTTTCCCCACTACTTTTGGAGTTTGTGGAAGATTCACTGCCAATCCTTGGGATATTTTTTCTCTCTCCAAGGCTTGCACCAGAAGGCTAACAAGGAGGTGATATTTGCACTCCATGCTTTGCTCTAAATGACATGATGGGCCTTGAGTGCATGCTGCCACCATCTCTCTTCTCAGTCCCCCTCCTCTGTTGATGCCATTTTGGTGCACTGATGTTACACTTGATGCCCTTCTCTCTGCCCTACCCTTGTCACAGGTATATTTGATGGGACACTGGAGAGGGCCTTCTTGGAGGCTGTTCCTAGGCTCTGGGACCGCGTTCCTACAGATGTTATACAGGCACTCTCTTTGCTATCCTTCCATAGGCAAGTGAAGACCTTTTCTTTCAGCAGCCCTTTAAGGTCTGACTGCTCAGGGAGAAAGGTCTTTCACAATGTCCTGTATTGTTTATATTTGTTGCTTTTCTTTTACTATTTATCCACTTGACTGTTTTTAGTTCTCTTGATAGTTAATTTTTATCTTTTTATGAGTATTTTTTTTAGCTGTATGTTTTAACTTTTGTAACCAAAGTCAGAGACTGTGAAAAGGGTGGGAAAACAACAACAAGAGATTCTTAACACCTGGTAGATATGAAACTGTCAACGACAACAACAATAGTTGTTGTAGTAGTAGTAGCAGTAGCAGTAGTTGTAGTAGAAGAAGAGAGATGGGTGGCCAGTTTTAAGCTACTTTAGATACAGAAATCAAACTTCTTACTCCTCCTGTGTGGTCTGCTCTGAGATTTGCCTCTCTTTTCTAACTGGAAAAATCCATTAGAAAAAAGACTCTTTTTTACAGTCGTTTCCCTTGGGACCAAAACTGAAGATCTACTGAAGAATGGCAATGTCATGCAGTAAGGCAGAACGGAAGGTGAAATGATCTGGCTACACTTCTACCTTTCTTCCTCATGTGATAAGCCTCTAATTCTAGCGGCTTTATGCTTCCCCCCCCCCAGTCCTAAATCATCTACTTTTGCCCAGAGGAAGGAGTGACACAAGAACCTTAACTAATTGCTCTTGCCTAGATGGGCTATATCTTTGTCTTCACTCCGTCTTGGAGCCCTGCAGTCCAGATGACGCAGGGCATTTGCCCTGTTACACCCCTGGGCAATGCTCATGACCCCCAGGGCAAAGACAGGGCCAAGATGGCGGGGGGGGGGGGGAAGATGGGGTAAGGCCTTTTGCACGATTTTAAAACATACCTGGTAAAATCTGCTTCAGGCAGCAAAAAATGGATTAGGTCCCACATGACTGCAGGAGCTAATTGTGGCATGCTGGCCTATCTCTGAAGCTCTGAAGCTGCCATCTTCAAGGGGCCTAGCTCACCTGCTGCTGGCCGACTTTCTGGTTTCAGGGAGAGCGATGTAGATGGTGGTGGATGGACTGTAGATGGTGGATGGTGTAGATGGTGTAGATGGACTGCCAGCGTGGCAGTCTGGACTCCATCCCATTCCATGCCAGCAACGGTGGAGCAACAGGCCAAATCTGCAGGCAGAATACACCCCTGGGGAGCCAGCATATTCTGGCCCATGTAGATGAGCCCATTGTGACTTACTAGATTTTCAGACAACACTGTTATAGTGTTACTGTTCCACTATATTTGCTATGATGTCTCCTGTTGAATCCTGGGATTTGCAGTTTAGGGAGGGGCATTTGCAACTCTCAGCCAGAGAGCTCTTAGGCCTCACTAAACTACAAACCCCAGAATTCCACAGCAGGAAGCCAGAGCAGTTAAAGTGGAATAGTAACACTATAACAGTGTAGTCTGAAAATCTCCAGAGTATAAATATTTTATTCCTTTTGTGGTATACCTATAACTGTCTTGTTTCTTTAACAGTTACAGCCAGTGGTGGCTTGTGGTCCAAGCAGATGGTTGCCTCACCCCACCATTTGGAGGGCAGTGCAAAGCCACACCTCCCAACTATCCTGACTAGCAGGGACTATCTTGATTAACCCTTTGCCATCCCACTTTTTCAGTTGATTTTAAAATGTTCCCTTTTCTCTCTCCTACCATTTCCTCCTTAGAAAAATGAGTTAAAGAGGCAAAAGTGGTTTGCGCACAGTTAACTCAGCAGGGGAGAGAGGACAGGAGGAGGCAGAATCTTGCCCTTCCAAGAAGACTGAGGCAAAAGGAAACTGCTACAGCCTCTCCTAGCTTGTGTATTCTCCTTCATTAATAACATTTGCCACCAGACCATACTCTGATGTTGCTCAGCCATGTGTGTACCAGTTTTCACCTGTGGATGTTGGAAGGTATGCAAGGCACCATCATTTTATGGTGGAGTTAACCTCCCCAACTTCAGTAAGAAGCCATCTGTGGCTACAGGGATGTGACCTTACTAAATGATGGAGGAGGAATCTCACATGCTTCATGTTCTGGCCTGTGCTGTGCTTTGTGATGCTATCTCACATTCTCTTTTGGGTGTCAAGGTGGAGGGCAGGAGAGCATGCCTTATGCACAGTTTATAGCAGTCAGACTTCTTTTAAACAACCAAAAGTAACTATGGTAGTAATATTTTGTGAAATGATAAAGCAAAGAGTTACTTAAAAAAAGCAATTATGACAATAAATGCTTATTTTGGGGAGCTTGGATCTATAACTGCAACCAATTCTTTTTTAAAAGGAACTTTCTCAAGATTGCATGCAGAAATCTCAGGCACAATCCCTGGCTTTAGAGGTAGGACTTGAAAAGAAAGAATCTCATCTGAAACCCTGGAGAAACATTGCTAGTCAGTGCAGATGTATTGGATCCTATGATCCCCAGTACAGACTAGGAGGTGATAACAGTTGTAGGAATGTAATTCTTCACTTTGTTTTTTTCTCAAAGGAAGCAACAAATGTTTTAGCAATTTTCTTCATGCTGTGAGAAAGACTTCAAAAACCACACTGTTTTTGAAGCCTACTCACAATTTGGGGCTTATTCTGTGCAAATTTGCACATTGCTTTTTTGCAAAGAAGACAGCACTTTCAGTACACTATTTCTATGTAGAAACATTATTCTCCATACAGAAAATGCTGTCTTTTATGCAAACCATGCACATGCAGAGTTTGCACTTATTAAGTCAAATTACAGCATTTTCTGCACAGAAATATTCTATGCAAAACAACCATGTGTAAATTTTGTGTAGAATATGTTCGGAACTGCAAAGATTCTCATCAGTCCAAAATTCTTCTTGTTAGGGTTTCTTGACCATTTTTGGGAATATTTTCAAATATTCTTTCCATCTCTATGTAAAATACTTCTAGACACCAGCTTAAGGAACACTGGCATAGATAATGTCCTTTCTTTCCTCCCTCCCTCTTTCCCTCCCTCCCTCTTTCCCTCCCTCCCTCTTTCCCTCCCTCCCTGCTTCCTTCCTTCCTCCCTTCTTTCTTTTGTAAGTTGCATTGCTTTCCTTCTTTTCCTCCAGTGAACTCAAAAGTATGATCATAGTTCTCATCCCTCCTGATTTCTTCTCACAACAACCCTGTGAGATAGGTCAGTCTGTGAAAGTGTGATTGGCCCAAGATCACCCACTAAGATTCATGGCTGATTGGGGACTACAACCATGATCTCCCATGTCTCAGACTTGAAGCTGGATCTTCCAAATCTGGGTCTGCCAAAACACTGCAGATATAGCTTTAACTGCCAGGGTGCAATGCTATGGAATTCTGGGATTTGTAGTTTGTGAGATATTTAGCCTTCTTTATCAGAGCACTCTGGTGCCACAACAAACTACAAATCCCAGGATTCCATTGGATGGAGCCATGATAGTTAAAGTGGTTTCAAACAGAATTTTTGTATTCAGTGTGTCAGTAGTCTGAGTCTAACACTCTAACCACTACACCATGCTGGCTATCTCAAGCAGATGAATGAATGCCAAAGCTTTGAAAACTTACCTGTTTTGTTTCAGACTACCAACTTCCCAGAATCCTCCAGCCAGTATGGCCAATGACCATGACAGCTGGGAGATTCTGTGTAACAGTAAACATAAAATGTTTCCAAGCTTAGGTCAGACTTGGTATAAGGGAGCTCTCTGCATTTCTACATACATCATCTTTTTATTCATATTGGCGCTGCCCATTTAGAATTCCAAACCAGAGAATGGAAATAAACAGCCATCTTTTACTATAAATATTTACTATGAATAGTACTTAGTACTAAGTAGAATAAATCAAATTTAAAGTGGATCAGATACATCCACATGGGGTATTTGAACAGAGAAACTAAATCATCTGGGGCCTTGACAGTGCTGGGTCATAAATCCAGATTGAATCAAGGAAGACTTGGTTTGTTGTTCATCTTGTTAAGCTGGTACCCATGCTATATTAATCAGCTCCAGACTGCATTGGAATTTGTGCAATGTTTGTGAGTCCTGGATTACTAAGAGGTGGTTTCTCAGAGTTACTTCTGGATCAAGTTTGAATTGATACTTCATTTCAAATTTTGTTCAGAGTATAAGGTTTGTTCAGGGATGATATGTCCTGAGTCAGCAAGTACTTGAGAAGGAGCATACTTCCTACATCTATTACAATGTTTTCCCCAGGAAATTAAAATTTAGGATGGGGAAGAGAGATGGCGGGAGGAGGGAGGTCTAAGTGGACAAGTGCTATCACCCTATGCATATGTGGGATGAGGGTGTGTGGAACTGTATAACTGTTCCAATGTAATGCCTGTTTTATTAAATTTACTGAAGCAATCATTATTGCAAACCATTTAATAGTCTCACAATAATGTTTGTTTGTGTAAATTTATACTACAGTTCAATTTTCACAGAAATCAAAGGTGTGTCTATATCAGGTGGTCACCCAGATACTGCTGGACTGCAGTTCCCAATGTTCCTCACCATTGGCTGTGCTGGCTACGGATGATGGGAGTTGCAGTCCAGCAACATGTGGAAGATAGCACTTTGCCCATTTTCCATGGTCATCCATCTTGGTTTGTTTTTATAACTTTGCACAATTCCATTACTGACCTTGACTGTAGTGTGTTCATCTTTATTTGCTTATTGTATATCTGTTAGGTCTAGTCCTTTAGTTTGTATTGGGATGGGCAGTTTCAGTGGGTCTGGGAGTCAGTTTTCTGTCTCTAGGACCCTCTGGGGGTGGCTGGGATGCTAAGATAGAAAAAATAGGAGGGAAATTACTAAAAGTGGATAGATGTCCACTTCTGGTTTTGGAAAAAAGTGGGTTTTTTTTTTGATGAAACAGCGTAACCTATCTGAAAGGCGAATGGCTGCTGCTGGAGAGGCTGTCCACCCTCTTTTTGGCCAGTAAAAAGGTTGATAGAAGTGGGAGCCTCAAAAGCAGACTTGAAGGGCTGAACTTTGCCCACTCCTGTTTTATATAACTGCTGTTGAAAATGCCTGGCTTCACATAGATTAGGAAAGCCATTTGTTTGCTATTCTGATTCAATGAAGTAAAATGACATAGCTGTCAGAGATGGACATGTTGTGCTGCTTCATCTGAGTGAAGCCACAGTCGTAGGCATGCTCACTGCCATGATAGTGCACTGCTACAATACCTTGAGAGAGGAATTTATATTGTTCATGCTCTGTGAAGGGGACACCCTACAGCAAGCATATATAACTCTGTCCTACTCTGTCCTACTTCCTACTGTATTCAAGTTGTGTTGACTGCAACACTATGCACTGATTAAGGAAGTCTGCCACTTAGTGACAAAAATCAGTACTTCAGGTAATTTTAGTAAATGAAAAATAATCAATATGTTTTAAAAACCAAATAAATCCTAGGAACTAGGTGTACACCACTACAGTTCTCTCGATATGCACAAAAAGTTTCAGGTGTTTTACTTTCATGGTCTTGGAGCTATGGCAAAGATACACACACACACACACACACACACAGAGTTGTGTTGTTATATATTAATGCCTTCAGATGATCAAGCAGGAGACAGTTTTTGGCTTAGAACTCTACTGTGATTTTCTGGGACAAAAATGTTCTCCTGCATTTATCCATCAGGGCCACATTTGCAGGGTTACACATGTGCTATCTGAGCATTAATATTTTGAGAGCATGAAAGAGTTACTTTTTGGTTACAAATCCAAGAAGCCTCCAGCTGGTATTGCAATTTTTCCAAGCTCTGAATATTTCACAGGCTTAGTGCTTTCTGAAAGCTGAGATATAGTTTGCACATAGATCTTTGTGGATTCCTCTGGGTAAACTAGGGTGTGGGGGTACACTTATATAAACCTTGGTTAGCTACCTTCTTATTGTGAGTAATAATGCTGTTCTGACTGCATATTTGAAGAATTTATTATTCTTCAATTATTTATTAATTTTGTATAGGATTCCCAGAGTAAACATTGCAGAGGGCTCCTTTACTTTTAATGGTTGTGTAGAAGGTGGAATTTCAGCAGGTGTTGCTAGTTGCCTGGTTGTGTGACAAGCAACAGCTGCTGAAATGCCCTCTTCTACATATCCATAAAAGATACAGAAGCCCTCTCCAGATTTTAATCAGACAACCCTATATATAAGTTGTCCCAGCTGGGGAAGAGAGGGCCAGGAAGAGGCAGAAAGGGGCTGGAGGCTTTGAGAGTGGTCCCTCAGTTGAGCTGAAAAAAAGGCCAAAATTAGAGTAAGGGTGCAATTGTGGATGGCATCAGGAAGAGGCATGGAAAGAGTTCTTCATCAGTCTCTGATCTTTCCTTTCTGTAGAGAAGATGTACATGGGTGGGGTAGGAGGATGAATGGCTTTGAATGGACATGATGCATCAACCTAGCTGAAGCTACCCAAATCTGGCTTCAATTTACCGTCACCCCCTCCAGCCAGCATGGCCATTTGGGAGGATGGGAACTGTGGTCTAAAGCATCTGGAGGGCACCAGTTTGGGGGAGGCTGGTGTATAAACATTCTGGAAGAGGACATGGCTGCCTCAGGCTCTAAACAGTACTCCTTTAGCAGCGAAACCGTGCAACATTTTGTTGCAGGTTCTGACTTTGCATAAATAACCCTGCAACTTTTAATCAATGTTATTTACACCATCATCTTTTGGCTGCTTTTATGGTAATTTTTTGAGTTAGATAATGAGAATTGCCATTCAGTAAAGGATGGATGAGAACCATATTGCCATCCAGATGTTGGACTGCAATCCCCAGAATTTCTCACTCAATAGTGGTATTGCTGGTTAGGGCTACTTAGACCTGCAGTCCAACAACATAAGGAGGGCCACATGTATCCCCCCTCTGCTGTAAGAAATGAGGGTGTGACGCATGCCCTCTAACATTTCACAGATGAAAACTGGAACACATGCAGCTGAGCAACATCAGTGTGCTGTTATGTTGGCAAAAAATATTAATGAGGAAGAGCACACAAGCTAGGAGAGGCTGCAGTAGCTTGCTTTTGCCTGAGCCTACTGAGAAGGGCAAGATTCTTCCCCTTCTCTCCTTCCCCCTTGATGAGCTGAGTGAAAACTACTTTTGCACTTTGAACTCAGTTTGCAGCCATTGAAGAAAGCTGAGGACAAATGGGTAAAGTGGGAGCAGGAGTGGGAAACTGGGACACTTTAAAAGCAGCTGAAAAAGTGGGATGACAGAGATTTAATAGGGACTGTTCCTGCTGAACTGTGACAGTTGGAGGATATGCTATTTGGGGGTAAAACAATGGTGGGAACTCAGGCAGGGTAAAAGGAGCTGCAGGCACTGCAACAGCAGGGGAGAGGTGGCAGTGATATCTGTATCCAGGAGCCACAAGGCAGCATTGTCTCCTGATGGGGGTGGCTTTTGCTGCCATCCACCTGCTACACTCTGCTAAAAAAAAAAAATCTATGTTGGTAAAAAGGACTGTTATGCTGGTCGCCAACAGAGTTCTAGTCACTATGTCCCTTAATTCCCGAGTATTGACCAAGCTGGCTGGGGCTGAAAGGAATCAGACACCAATTACATCTGGAGTGCCTGGGGTTTCCCAATCTGGTCAACCAGGGACAGAGCTTTGGAACCTCACTGGTGCTGCACTGAACTCCAGCTCCCAAACTCATCCAGCCAGTATGGTCACTGTAACTGGCTATGCTGGCTGGGGGATTCTGGAAGTTGCAGTTGGGCAGGGGGAAACAACTTCCCCAAGCTCTGCTTGTGAAATGCATCACTGTGTCCATTTCACATTAATCAGGGTCTCTTTGAATGTAGGACATTCTAGACAGTGTCCGTGGAAAGAAGTCGGCACTAACTTCATGCAGGCTCTCTGTCAGGTCAGTATCCTTGGCCACAAATCAGAAAACTTGTGGAAATGGGGCTACAGATGCCTCTTTGTTCTTCCCCATTTGTCTCTCCCCGCCCCCAAAAAGTGTTCCCACACTCTCTTAAGTATCTGGTTCTGTCTATGCAGTATCAACCAGCTTGCTTTTCCATGCATGGTCATCCCATGTCAGTTGGCTGGCATGTTTCCCACCAGGCTGTGACATTTGCCAGCATTATTGTGCCTTTAGACAAATGCTTGGTATCTTCCTGGAATTATGTTCTTTTAACAGTCAAAGCTACAGATGAGCTTTATATATTGCTTTCTTTACACAATAACTCTTTTTTATATATAACCTTAACTTTGTATTATGATTTGAGCAAGATTTTATATATTTGTTGTCTTATCTTTTTAAAATCCTGTATCTTTTGTGTGGTTTTCTCTTTCTTTCTGCGTTTGTCTTTGCTTGTATTATTTCTCTGCTGTTTGTTCTTTAATCTCCCTGTTTTCTTTTTCTTTTGCAGAACTACAGCTTCTGCATTATTATCAACTTCTATCAGTATTTCTCCTTTCTTGCTTCTAATATTTTCTCCTTCTTGATTCTTTTTAATTTCTTCAAACCTCATGCCGTTCTTATTTATAAATAATTTCTTTAGTAGTGATAGCACTTTGCATTATCTAACTAGTCCTTGCAAGGTAGCCCAATATTATAACTCTAACATTAGCATAGTGGATTGTCTGACTCCACCTCGGGCCTCAATTGTAGGTTAATCAGTGTATGACTTTTTATTGAATTGTGGTTTGTGAGATACTGACTGGGATGAAATTTGAACGGAGGCCTTCTTGGTTCTGTTTTAATTATAACATCGTATCAACTCTTTCATTTCTTCATTTTTCTTTCCCTTGTCCTTATTTCTCCCTGTTCTCTTGTATCTGTTCCCTTCTTCCCTCTCATCTCATTTCCCAGTGGAGAAATCTAAAGACAGAAAGAAATTATTCAGGCCACATAAGATTAGAGTGGTACCTTAACCTGGCAAGCAAACAAGGTCTTTGGTAAAGATTTAAGGTTTGCAGGGAGAAGGGAGGGTGGGAAGGCGGGAGATAATCAGTTTCCGTCTAGTTTCTAGCTTGTGTGCCTGTTGTTTGCAATTGTCAAGTCTGAAATTCTCCCAGCTACATTTAAACCTCAGGGTGTGTAAACGTTTTTGACAACATATTATTTCTTCACTGGTACCGACACTGCAGTCTCCTGCCCTCTTTAGTGCTAAATTAGGACTGCAGTAGTTTAGGCCATGAAGCATCATCCAAAGCTAGGGTGAGTTGCTTTGCGCCATGACATCAGATTACAGTGTGAAGGGTAAGTTTACTTTTCTCTCCACACAGCCAGCTCACTGTATCTACAGGCTGATTACTGGTAAAGATTATTTCTAGGTAGTGACAGGAATAATTTCCCACTCCCCCAGTTCTCCGCTGCATACCCTCCAATATGGCACAGATGAAAAACCAGGACATGTGTGGCTGAGCAACATCAGAGTATGGTCAAGATGGCAAAAGCTATTAATGAGGAAGAACACACACACTAGGCTGCCTGGGAAGGGCCAACTACTTCTGGACTTTGAACTCAGTCTGCAGCAATTGAAGTAAGCTGAGTACAAAGGGGAAAGAGTGGGAGAAGAGAGAGAAACAGTGACCTTTTAAACACACCTGAAAAAGTAGAATTATAGAGGGTTAATTGGGACTATCCCTGCCAAATTGGGTCAGTTGAAGGCTATGCTACTGAACTGACCTCATCTCTAAATAAGCAGGCATGGGGAGTGTGTAGCCTTCCAGATGTTGACTACACAGGCTGAGGATGATGGATACTGCAGATTCCCCACTCTTCTGTACAGATGTGGTAAGAGGCAGGGTTGGGCCTGAAAGCCTCTTTGCTTTCCTACCTCCTGATTGCCAGATTGCAAGGGGTACTAATGGACTGAATCGATGATGCCAGAGAGCAATCAGCTTCCAGTTCAGTCAGTTTCACTCTTACGAGAAACTACTGCAAACAAATCTTTTTTAACTCTCCTAGCTCTACCCCAATCCTTTCCTACTTATTAGTACAGAAGGGCATCTACACATGATAGGGTCATTTTGGTGCATGGATGTGCATTGGAACCACACTGCTGCCCCACTGGAAACCCTAGTGCAGAGGAGAGCAACTGTGTGGAGGCCAAATGAGACTCCTCCTCAGATTCCCTGTGGGTTCCACCCTACTCCAAGGGCAAGTCCAAAACCTTCCATTTTCCTCTGCAATCCCTCTCCAAATGGTAAAAGGAAGTGACAAGATGTCACTTTCTGTCACCATTTTGACAGGGGCAGCAGAGGAAAATGGAGGTATTTTGGAGAAATTTGGTGTTCTTGTGGGGGAGATATTTTTGCATGTTTTCATTTGCTTTAGTGGGGAGGGGGGCTTTCCATGTGGTCGTAGAGCAAGCATTGCCTGAAAACTGCACCAACATTTTAAAGAAATGTTGGGGTGGTGGTGGAGGGCTCTGGGGTAGTGGTAGGAGGTTTCAGTGGCCAAAAACATGGGTCCAGGAGCCACATGTGGCCCACAGGCCTCATTTTGCCAATGCCTGCCATGTTGAGTTGACCCCCTTGTCCAAACCCAAAGAATGGTAGATTGGGTACAAATGGAGTCAAAGCCCAGGAGTCGTAGGCTTGCTGCCAGTCTATACACTGTCTAGTTGGTAGGTGGATAGTATCCTCTGGATATTCCCAGGTGATCACCTCTCTTTCCCCATGCCACCTTCATTTGGTGGTTTCACAGATTTTGTATACTCCTTCCCCCCCCCCCCATTCTAAAAAACTGAAATGCTTCTCCTAAGGCTGAATTACTGGCAGTAAGAGCTTTAAGCTAAAATATGCTAGTATTTTGGGTCTCACCTTTTTGCCTTTAGTCCATCCACCACTGAAATGCAGCCCTTGAGAACTTATCTAAAATTGCATTTGGCTTTCAGGCCGAATGAGATTTCCCATCCTTGGCATATAGTATACAGCTACCAGTGGAGAGCACCAAATTATGTCTCCATTTTTTTTAAAAAAATCCCCAAATGAGCAGGAAGTAGGTATAATGTTCTCATGTATCACATTATAAAACTGCCCTTATCTGTTATATGTAAGCCCTCTATCTCCAAGTACCAGATGAAACTGGGGAAGGGTAGTGGATTATATATAGTAGTTAGTGTTATAGGGTTTATAGGAAACATGGAGTAGAATTGGAAGGGAACCTGAGAGACCATTTAACTCCCTCCACTCCATAGGATCTCCAGTGAGAAAGGCAACTACAGCTTTCCTGACCAATGACAGTCCATCCTCTGCACAAATATTTCTAGTAAAGACGAACTCACACTGAGGTTGTCTATTTCATTGTCACACAGTCCCTACCCTTAAGGATGTTTCTCCTAAATCTGCATCCTCACCATTTTCACACACTGGTTCTTATCTAGAACTGGTTCTAACCTATTGTCTTTCCCTCTGGAAAGACTATAGCATACCCTCCAACATTTCACAGATAAAAACTGGGACACCCATGGCCAAGCAACATCAGAGTGTGGCCGAGATGGCAAAAGTTGTTAATGTGGAGGAACACACAAGCTAGGAGCCCCTGCAGCAGTTTGCTTTTGCCATAGACTATTGGGAAGGACAAGATTCTGCCCCCTCCTATCCTTCACTGCTGAGTTAATAATGTGGAAACTACCCCTGAACTTTGAACTCAGTTTGCTGCAACTGAAGTAAGTTGAGGACAAAGGGGGGGATGGGAAGATGAGAGAAAAACTGGGACATTTCAAAAGCAGCTGAAAAAGTGGGATGACACAGGATTAATTGGGACTGCCCCTGCCAAATTGGAACAGTCGGAGGGTATGCTATAGGACAGTCCTACAGTATGTGTTTTGCACACCAAATGTTGGGGTTGTTGGGAGTTGTAGTCCAACATATCCAGAGGGTACCAGGTTAGGGAAGTCCAGAGTTTTGGGAATTTGTTTTTGGTAGATTAAAACTCCCAGGATCCCCAGCCAAGTAGATGTTGTCAAACTTGGGGAGTTGTAGTCAGATGCATCAGACTCCTTTGGGAGGCCTCCAAGGGAAATGCTTCTGTAATTCCCCGAACTCACTGGCCCGGTTGATCAACTTCCCAATGTTCAGCTTGAATCTGCCTCTCTTCCTAGTTCAAAGCCATTTCCTCTTGTCTTCTTCTTGGTGGATGAAAGTGATTCGTTGTCCCCTCCACCCCCTCCTCTTCTTCTTCTTTTTCTCTCTGAGATGCTTTTAAATATTTGAAAACTGTCAGGATATCCCCACTTAATCTTCTTTTCTCTACATATGCACTTGCTTTAGCCTTTCCTCACAGGATTTGTCTTTTCAACTCTTACATTCTGTGGCGCTCTGCCAAAGACGTTTCAACACATCAGTGTTCTCTTCCATCCAAGGTTTCTGAAATGCTTCAGACCTTTGGAAAAAAAAACCATATTCAGGGAGATTGCAGATATTGGCATGAAATGTGAGAATGCTCCCAAAGGTTCAACAAGTCAGAAGGGAGAATAAGAAAGTCTCCTTGGGACCAAAGGAACATGACTGAATCTGCTTTGTGTTATACCAGGAGCTAAATTGTTGATGAGAATCACACCCATAGAGGTCAACATTTGCTTTTTAGGGCGGTAGGACACCGTTGTTTGTTTGTTTCTATAATAGTTAGATAGGGCCTAGTAGTGGCCAGTGATGCTTAACCTCTGGCCCTCCAGATGCTGGGAACTTCAAATCCCTGATCATTGGCTATCCTGGGAGCTGACATCTAAAACATCTGGAGGGAAAAATGTTGCGAACCACTGTTTTAAGCCAGGTAGTCCAGCCCTGTGGCTAAGGTAGAAAATACAAAGCTGGAGCATTTCCAAAAAATGATTGTGCTTACTTTTTTGCTTCTGTGCAATAATTACAGAATTGTAGATGTGAAATGTACAGTTCAGGTCATCTAATCCAGCTCCCAAAGTCGGGGGGGGGGGCATTTAACCTAACTGTACAGCCAATTGTGTTTAATTCTCTGCTTCATGTTGAAATTCAGAGCTTGGTTGTCTCTAAGAAATTGATTTCAGTAACAGACTCCCTTGTTGAACTGCTATCAGCCAGAATTCACTTTTTCTGTCTTAAACCCATGACATCTAACAGTAGCCCCAGCACCAGAGAACAAGTCTTTACCTCTCCTGTGTGACAGCCTTCAGGTATTTGAAGAGTACTGTCACATCCCTCCCAGGGACCCTGGGACTATTTATTTTTTATTTTTTATTTTTTATTTTTTATTTTGGTTGGGGGATCAACATTGGCAGGCAGGTCACGATTACCGTACTTTTGACTACTTGCAGGTATGTTTTTACAAAACAATGAAAACAAAATACAAAACATAAGTTAAACTGATCACTATTCCCATCATTATGAAGCTGGTTATGGGAGTCTTGGTGGTCCAGTTTTATCTAATAATTCAATGGGAGGGACTCCCCCTGTTCTGTGATCAATGGTCATTTTTCTCCTCCTCTCCAAACTAAACATGCCCAGTTCGTTCACCCTTTCCACGTAAGACCCCCCTTTCCATACCCCTGGAGCATCAGACTATGACTCCGGAAAACAGGGTTCATATCCCTGCTCAGCCATGGAAACTGACTGGGTGACCTTGAGCAAATCACACTCTCTCAGCCTTAGAGGAAGGCACAGGCAAACCCTGTCTAAACAAATCTTGCCAAGAAAACTCCATGATATGTTTGCCTTAAGGTTGCCATAAGCTGGAAACAACATGGAATCAAACAACCATCACCACCACCAGTGTATTGCATCCATCCAGATGCTTGGTCAGCCCTAACGCTAGGCAGAGTAAAGCAATTGCCTGAGGTGGCAAATGCTGGGAAGCAGCAGAAAGGTGTTGTAGGAGAGAGCTGTCTGCCACGTTGATTGCCCTCTTCCTCCTCAAATCCTTTTAGGTGTGGTGTAGCCAAATTTGAAAAGGTTACTTTTTTTTGTAGACAATCTTGAGAAACCTTCCCCCTCCCCAAACACCATGTATCATGATGGCTGGGGGATTCTGGGAGTTGTTGTCTGAAAAAAATAACTGTTCTAAGCTTTTGGGATGGAGGATGCTGTATCACTTTGGGGGAATGGAAGTGGGTTTATTTGTTCTTGGTCTCAGGTTGGCCCACGGATTAGCTTAACCTCCATGGCAACTGTGGTAGTATTGTCTTCCTTTTTTGTCATCACAGTCAAGTAGCTGGATTAGGTTGTTTAGCGTGTCCCTGGTTGGCCACCATTCTTGGCTGAGAGGAAGCCTTCAGCTTATGAAAGTTAGAAGTTGGGGGTGGATTCACATATTTACTGGTCATCTGTTTCCACTCAGGAAAGTTTCATTCCTCATCTCTCTAGATGCTACCTAAATTAAATGGGGTGCAATTTAGTGGAAGTATCATTTTTCATACTGCTGTCATTCCTAAGGGATAGAAACCCCAAGGGAAAAATGCAGGCGGCATATGGAGAGAGAGAAAAAGATGCATTTCTCTTTGCTGTGGGAAGCTGCTCTTATGTCTGCATGTGTTGGGCATTTTTAAAACAACTCAGCAGAGAGAGGGAGAGAGAGAGCGCGCGCCTGAGAGGTGGTGGAACACACAGTTTTGTACAGAAAAACTCTTAGGTTCAGTCTTGTGTATTGTCACTGTAGTGTACTAGAGTGGTTAGAGTCTTAAGCTGCTCACACTGGGGAGATCCAGGGGTTGTCTTAATGGTCAAAATAATCTTCATAGAATTTGCTTGGAATCCTACCTGTCCTAATGGCATTCCTCATCTGATTACAGAATTCAGATGGTAGGGGGTCAAATCCACCATAAACTCTGCTGGGAAAGCCTTTGCAGCTTTTCCTGTACTGTACTTTTAAAAAAAAATATTGATATTTTTATTTTCTAAATTTTTGTACCACTTATCAGCGCCGAAGCACTCCCTAAATGGTTTACAATGTAAAAACAAGTAAAAATAAAACAATTAAAAAGTAACAGTTAAAATTATTTTTAAAAACATATACAAGTTAAAACAATAAAAGCACACTCCGATAAAAGCCTCTGTAGAGAATGTGTATTGTTGCTCATTTGGACAATCAGATTCTCATTCATTCGCATTTGTGAAAGAGCAGAAGTAGAAGCCGATTGATCGAACATGGGCAGGGGGCAGAGCTTGCTAGCAAGCCCCTGGAAAAGCCATCTTGGATTTTCACTTTAGCAATTGTGCGCTCAGGTAATGAAACAGCCTTTTTCTTTTCTTTTAAAATTTTATTTATGCAGAATATTGTGCTTTCACACCTTAGATATGCTTTTTTTTTTTAAATGTTCAGCAGAGCAGCCACTGGCAACAATAAAAATGTGAGTAATTTACTCGTGCCTGCCATCTTGATTCACAGGCATGCCCGTTGAAACAGCAAAAGTGAATAGCTTCGCATGCCTCCGATTTTTCCAGAAAACCATTAAGACAAATAGAAGCTGCTTCGAAGTTGCGTTACTGCACATCAATCCACATTTCCCCCTTGTATAGACAGGCCTTTAGGCTGCTCAGACTGGGGAGACCCATTCTTGACTATTCACTCAGTTTTGAAACTCTCTTGGCGTCGTTTTTCCTTAGCTGTTGTGATGCTGAAATGGAGGCGGGAGCAAGAAATGTGCCCACCAAGAAAAGGTGTAGGATGTTAGTGTAATAAATAAGAACCATCACATCACAATTTGTACAAGCAGAAGCTGCAACAAAATGTTGCCGTGCAGAGCGTCCCTATGTAATGCCTTCGTCTAAGATTATCTATTCCATCTACCTTTATGGCCATTCTTATATTACAACTTATGTAACATCACACCTCTCCCACCCAATTTTTTTTCTCTCCCATAAATTCTGTAATAAACTCTGTGTATTTTGTGACTAGTGAACACACCTAGCCCTCTTTTGGAGGATTTTCCCCCACCCAACTTTTTTCAAACCTTAAGCTTTCCCAAAGCTTTCTGATACCTCTCACTTATTCAGGTGTGGTGTTGTTTTGGCTACAGAAGCTCTCTGGCCATAATGTTGGAAATGGTGGGAATGAAAGTGCTATCTCTATACATTCCTTTCCAGTTAAAGGGCTCAGAGGCAGGCCTGGCATACCTGCTGAGACTCTGGAGAGCTACTGACTGTTAAAGTAGATAACACTGGGCTCAGTGGATAAACCAGAGGATATCTTTGTCATGTTTTTTGCATGGGTGCTCCTCCAAGTGGTGCAAGATGTCTGTTTGTCATAGCATATGCTTGTCCTCGAATAGGTATCTTGCATTTACCACACTTTCTTTTGTGATTGATAACTGGAAGGTAACACAGGCATAGGAGATTTTCAGACCGCGTTTCAGCGTGCCTAGGGCGGGAGGAACTTTCGGGAGAGGGACGGCGATCTTGCGCAGCAGGGGGGCGTTTTTGGACGCCGTTGTCCCTCTCCCGAAACCATCCGTGTCACTTCCGTGAAGCTTTGGAAGCCTCAGCGCCATATTTTAATCACGGGCAACCTCTGTGATTAAAATATGGCTCTGCGGCTTCCGAAGCTTCACAGAAGTGACACGGATGGTTTCAGGAGAGGGACAACGGCGTCCGAAAACGCCCCCCTGCTGCGCAAGATCACCGTCCCTCTCCCAAAAGCTCCTCCCGCCCTAGGCACGCTGAAACGCAGTCTGAAAATCTCCATAGTTTGTAAGCCTGATAGCTGAGGCATTTATATCTGAGGACATCCCATTGTGGGAAGGAAAATGGTTAATCTCAGGGAATAGGCAGTGCCTATAATGCCAAAGTTATTTTTCTGAACTAGACGTCCCAGAGACCCCTAACTAGCACGTAGTCTAATTGTGATAGTTCAAGTGGAGCTGTTAAATGGATTTGAAGTCCAAAAAGTAACATTCCAAGTTCTGCTCTGTGTAAGGTAGCTCAATTAATTAATTAACCATTGGCTTAATATCACACCTTTGTCCCTAAAATAGAACTCTAAGCACCTCAGAGTAAGATCAAATAAAGAATACAATTAAAGCACAAAGCGAATATTAAATTGCAATTAAATTTAAAACACGTTTTTAAAAATATCAGGAAAGGAAATACAGCACCCAACAAATTGAAAAACCTGTCTTCAGCAACTAGCCAAATACCAAAGGTCTCCCAGGTGCAAAAAAATAAAATAAAAATCGTTGCCTGTCAGCTGGAAGAAGTGTGGGGTAGGCCAGTCTCCCTTGGAAGGGAATCGTAGTCAGTGGAACAGGTCACCAAACAAGCTCTTTATATCTTTATCCTAAGCTCAGCATAATAATAATATAATAATAATAAATAATAAAATTTTATTTATATCCCACCCCTCTGCAACGCAATCGGGGCGGCTTACAATATAAAAACTCCATAATCACAATACCCTAGCCCACCCACCCCTTAAAATAATATTAAATTATGATGGATTAAAACAGACAATAAGTAAAAATATATATAAATTAGAAGAAAATTTATGTTTCTAAACTAATGAGATGGATTGCTCATCTCTTCTGCATGTTAGACGATGGGTTCCTAAATAAGGATGTTCATGTCTGTCTGTGTCTGTAGTGGGCGCAGAGCTTGGAAATGTTTCCTTTTTAGGATTGCAGTGTCTAGAATGCTCCATGCTGGCTAGAAGATTCTGGGAGTTGTGGTGCAAAACATTATTTTTCTAAGCTTTGAGTGGCAGGTTGCTCTTGCAAGCACATTTGATGGTGCCATTTCTTTCACAGCCTCATCATACATTTTATCCGCTTCCTCAAACTGTGCCTAGGCAACCACAATTTAGAGCCCAAGCTGGTGAGTTTCCTTTACCCGGAAGTATATTCCAGGGACCTACCGTACTTGCAACTGACTGCACGATATCAGCACAGCCTTAAGACTCTGGCTGCCAATAATATAAAAGAGAAATTAATTTTTCATGGCATTTTAAAATATAAATTCTTAACTGGGGCATTAAGTAAACATATGAGGGGGTTTCTCTGGGAGGCTTGGCATTGTGTAATGCCAGAAATGTCCTTTTGAATCTGTTTTCCTAGAACCACTTAATTGCTTGACAGGGGCTGAACACTTTCAGATTTTGCAGACAGCTTATTCCGAGGCTTAGATCATTTAAAGTGAAAGATATTGAAGATGGTCCAGGGGGGTGGTTTTTCAAAACAAATGAAAGCTGCACATTACAGAGTACAGAAAGAAAGTCTTCCTGATGGATTATGTGTGTAAACTACAGAGATCTAAAATTCATTCATTTAAATGAATTGTTAATGCCATCCATCAACAAATGCCTGGCTAAACTGAAAAAGGTCTTGCATTGGTTTCTAAAGAGTATTCCAGACCTTCCAACATTTCACATCTGAAAACTGGAACATGTGTGGCCAAGCAAGATCAGAGTGTGGTCAAGGTGGTACATGTTATTATGAAGAAGAAAACATAAGATAGGAGAGGCTGCAGTAGTTTGCTTTTGCCTGAGCCTACTGGGAAAGGAAAGATTCTTCCCTGCTGAATTCACTGAGTTCAAACGTCTTTTGCACTGTGAACTCAGTTTGCAGCAACTGAAATAAGCTGAAGACGAAGGGGGAAAGTGAGAGGAGAGAGAAACTTGGATGTTTTTAAAAGGAGCTGAAATTAATTGGGACTGCCAAATCAGAACATTTGGAGCATATGGAAGGCAGTGACAAACCTCCTCTGACAATACCACTCTGCCTAGTCATAGCAGTCTGGAAACCACTTTAACTTCCATCACTCCATGCCATGGAATCCTGGTATTTGTAATTTGGGGATGTATTTAGGATTCCATGCTAGAGAGCTCCAATTCTGTACAGTTGTCCCTCTGTATCCACGGATTTGGTATCCACGGATTTAAGTATTCATGGCTTGAAAATGTTCTTAAAAAAATAATAATCCAAAAAGCAAACTTTGATTTTACGATCTTATATAAGGGACACCGTTTTGCTATGCCATTGCATATAATGGGACTTGAGTATGCACAGATTTTGGTATCCACAGGGTGTCCTGGAACCAAACCCCAGCGAATATGAAGGGACAACTGTAATTCAAGGGAGTGAAGCAGGAACCCTCCTGGGTGCTGCACAGAGAGCCCAAAATGCCCCAAACCCCAAGAACCTAAAGCAAGTGACCAAGAAGTCCACATCTAGTTTTCAAAAAAATACAAGGAGGGCCTGCAACCTGTTTAATAGGTGAACTGCCTCTCCTGGAAGATTCCAGGAGAGGAAATCCACTCCTCTTGGGGGCCAGAAGAAGAGCAATTTGGGGAGTTTGGAAGAGCCAAGGGCCACAAAAAAGAGCCTTTGCTATAAATGAAGGCTGCCCTTGCACAGTGACAAAGCTTGGGGGGAAATTACTTTTTTTGGACTACGTCTCCCAGAATCTCCCAGCTAGGCCTGCCCACTGTTCTTGCTGGCAGTGCAATACTGAGAGCTGTAGTCCAAAAAGGGTACTTCCCCAGTGCTGTTCAGTGGAAACTTTATTTTTGGCCTGTAGATTCCATCAGGACTTTCAGTTTGTGTTTTGCTCTTCCCCAAGGCAAGCACAGAAAAAATCTCTTTCTCAGAGGATGAGTCAAGAGGCTTTGGCATTTAATTTGCCGATTAAAATTAACTTGCTAAAGTTAGCTAATAGCATGTTAGCTCTAAGAAGCTAAAAGCTCTAGTGGATCAAAAATTGCTGTAGAGGGATCATGTATCGCCAAGCAATACTCCCTCTTCACTGTGCTACTGGTTTGGGCTAATGCGAGTATGCATGCAAATACACACGGATTAAGTTGTATGTACCGGTGCATTCCTGGCAGGGATTTATTTCTGCTTTTGTTCTTGTTGTTCATGTACATCTTTTGTGAATGTGTAAGACTACATTTTCCATCAGCCCTTGCCAGCATGGCCACTGATCGAGGATGATGGAAGTTGTAGGATAAGACATCTGGAGGGCTCCAGGCTGGGGTACGCTACTGTAATTGGTCATGGCAAGAAATCTTGCCTTTGTTTACTGTTGCTTCACCTGTGAATGAGAAGCTAAGGCCCATTCACACTACAGAATTGTAATGCTATTATTCCTCTTTAACTCCCATGGTTCTGACCTATGGAATCCTGGGATTGGCAGTTTAGGGAGGGGCATTTAGACTGTCAGCCAGAGAATTCTAGTGCCTCTTCAGGCTACAAACCCCAGGATTCCACAGGATGGAACTATGGCAGTTAAAGTGGAATCACAGTGCTATAATTGTGTAATGTGAATGGGCTCCTTACCTTTTTAAGCAAATCACTAGGTTGGTGTATCATAACGTTATTGTGAAAATAGGTGTGGTGGAGATAACAGGGACAGAGAAGTATATATATTGCTTTGAACTCTTTGAGGAAAGGATTGGATAAGATGTCCACATCTTGGAAAAGATACCCTTTTGGATTAAAATTCCCAGAATCCCCAACTAGGATGGCCACTGGCCATTCTGTCTAAGGTTTATGGGAACTGTAAAAAGGTAACTTTTTCAGTCTCTGACCCTGACAGATTTTTATTTTATTTTTATCCCAGATTCAGCCCCAAAGTGAGAAGTACTCTATCTATAAGGTAGAAGGTGATACTGAACTTGGCTCACAGTCAAGTAGACCCTGTTCCTCCCAACTACCCCTGTAGGCTGGGGATGATGGGAGTTGTAGTTAAAGATAGCCACAGGGTACCAGAAAGTGGAAGACTGAAGCACTGGACTAGATGGAGAAATTAGCTAGCCTTGGCATGAGAGAAGGCTTCTTGCAATTTGACTGCATTCTAGTCAGCAACCCTCACCACCGGTATAAGGAGGCTTCAGAAACCGTGGGTTGCAATAACAGGATTCGTGAGTTAATTTTCAGAAAGCCACAACTCCCAGGATCCCTCAGGAGAAGCTAAATGGTGCTAGGAAGCCATTAAAACCCACATTGTACAGATACCACGCTTGTGATGATTTTGGAGAGAGGCTCAAACCTCCTCCTTCCTCCCGTCCCCATCATGATACGACCGACAAAGAGGTGCCCCCCCTTTGCAGCTTGGAGAGCAAAGGAACAAAATGAAAAGGAATTAATTTAGGATGAACAATAAGATTAGGGAGCAAAAATCGGCCAAGAGAGGTTGAAAGAAGCGGGCAGGTTTAGCCTGGAGAGAGGGTTGCTTGGGGGTGGTTGACATGGTAACAACCACTGAGTGTGCAAAAAAGCACAATGTTTGGTATTTTACCTGTGTGGGCAAAGAGAGAAACGTTACCCCCCCCATTTCCTTTTATAAAAAGGATTATTTAGGTTGCATCTTAGGAAGAGCTCTCTCACTTGCTCCCCCAGTGTGTTCAGAGAAATAATTCCATAAACGCTGTTTAAAATCTCACTCTGTGACATGCTGGGATGGAAGGTCCTCTGAGGGGTATGGTTTTCTCAAGTGGCAGGAGTTTGCCTTCCCATTATCGTGTAGTGAGGGGTGGGGGAGAACATCAAGCGCAAACGTATGTTGTAAGCCTATTAGAAATGTGACTGTTAAATTCGCTTATAAAATAAGTAGATAGTATTCATAATAACAAATAGATCCTCCTAAGGGAAAAGACTCCACCTGCTTCTGAAGTCTGAGGACATAGTTTTGGCTTTAGAGATAGGAAACACAGGTTCAAATGCTAAATATGCAAGGCAAATCAACATCTTTCAAGCTAATTGGAAGCTGCTGCTGCTGCTGCTGCTGCTTCTTCTTCTTCTTCTTCTTCTTCTTCTTCTTCTTCTTCTTCTTCTTCTTCTTTTTGGTCAGGGCCATCTTTTTGCAGCCTGAGGAGAATCCCCTTCATAATCACTCTGAACACAGCTGAGTTAATCAGATTTCCAAAGCAAATTAGCTCTGAGAGGAAGGAATAGGAAGATGCAGTCCATTTTTGAGTGTGTCCTCTTTCCTTCCCCCTCTGAGCTGAGATAAGGTGGTTCTTCATAATCTGACTTCCTCCCTGGGCCTGGTTAGTACTTAGATAGGAGACCACCAGATCATGCCATGGATCTTTAGGCAGGGCAGGGAAAGAATCTTGCCTGAACTGTAGACTTCCATTTCTGCCAGTCAGACTTGCTAATGGCTTAGACCAGTGGCTCTTAACCTTTTCTTTACCAGGGATCGTCTTTAAATAAATCTTTTGTTGTTGTGGGCCCCCGAGACTAAACTCAAGATTTAAAACCGTAATAATAATAATACATTGGAGAGTGAGGGTCTGATTTGGTCAGACCTCATCTGGCATACTGTGTCCAGTTCTGAGCACCACAATTCAGGAAGGATATTGACAAGCTGGAATGTGTCCAGGGGAGGGCAACCAGGATGGTGGGTGGTCTGGAAGCCATGTCCTATGAGGAGTGGCTTAGGGAGCTGGGCATGTCTAGTCTGGAGAAGAGAAGGTTGAGAGGGGACATGATAGCCATGTTTAAATATTTGAAGGGATGTCTTAGTGAGGATGGAGCAAGCTTTTTTTCTGCTGCTCCAGAGACTAGGGAGATTTTCACACGGGGCCAAAATGCCCCGTTACTGCCCCGCTACCTCCTCTCCCGTTCCTGTCATGGAATAACATAAATCTTTCACACACTTACCTTAATTCCGCAGCAGGAACGGGCTCCCCCTCCCCTTGCTGGCCGGCCATAAATGCAGCCGTCGTAAGGCTGCTTTTATGACCGGCCGTCTGAAACGTTATCACGTTATCACGTGATAACGCCGGACAGTAAATTTAAAAAATAAAATTCCCTCAAACATAAAATCAATTCACCAAGCACAAAAACACTCTTTAAATCACATAATCAAAACAGGGAGGGTAAAATAAAGGGTGCCACTTACCTGGATGTCCAGATCGTACCAGGAAGTGCTCGGAACGGACCTCCCCTCCGTGGCTGTCATTTCGGAACAGGAACGGGGCTCCTGTTCGCACACCTGTGATTGCGTTATAGCAACGGAACGGGAGGTCTATTCACGATGAAAAATCGTGATTACATTGTTCTGGAACAGTCACGGGAGTAGGATGGATGCAGGACAGAATGGGGTCAACGTTGTCCGAAAGGGAAAACCTTTCCCGACCCTGTTCTGTTCCTGCCATGGGTTATATAGCCTGTGTGAAAATCTCCTAGGACACAGAGCAGTGGGGTCAAACTAAAGGAAAAGAGATTCCACCTAAACATTAAGAAGAACTTCCTGACAGTAAGAGCTGTTTGGAAGTGGAATACACTGCCTTGGAGTGTGGTGGAGTCTCCTCCTTTGGAGGTTTTTAAATAGAGGCTGGATGGCCATCTGTTGGGAATGATTTGATTGTGTATTCCTGTATGGCAGGGGGTTGGACTGGATGGCCCTTGAGGTCTCTTCCAACTCTATGATTCTATGATTCTTCCAGCAAGTTTGTGGCTGGAGCTGATTGAATGGCAAAGTGCAGACCAAGCCAGCCAGCCAGCCTTTGCCTTTGCCTTGGATCCTGCCACATAACCACTCCACTGTAGGGAGGAGGTGGGCCAAGCAGCCTCCAAGAATTCGCAGACCCACTGTGAGGACATCACAGACCTCTTGGGGGGTCCTTGGACCACAGGTTAAGAACCACTGGCTGAGATCATACGTCAAGCAGACAGAGTGTTCTGTGTCTACTCCCTGTCTATATTTTTCTTTGGGCAGAGCACAAGGGACTCTCCTCCAGCCTGGGAGCCTGGCGCCAATTCCCCCTCCAGCCCAGACCCTTCCACAGGCCACACTCTTCCCCTACAGCAAGCCCAAGTTAATCCATTTTCCTCTACAGTCCCTCTCAAAATGGTGACAGGAGGTAACATCCCATCACTTCCTATCGCCTTTTGAGAGGGACCACCAAGACAAACGGATGTTGGCATAGTATGGATTTCTGGGGTACTTGTGGGGGTTGGGGTGCAGGTTTTCATACCTTTTCACACATTTGGGTGAGCTTTCTGCATGGTTTGGGTGCAAAACTTGTCTGAATCATGCTGAATTTTTTAAAAAAAAATGAGGGGGGGACTGGGGACCACAAAAGTGAGGTCCAGGTGGCCAAACTTTGCCCACACTTTGGGTTGCCAGGCAGCAAGCTAGAGAAGCGCCCTTTATCCTTAATGGTTGTGTAGAAGAGGGAATTTCAGCATGTGTTGCCTGTCATGCAACCAGAAAACAAGGAACACCTGCAGAAATTCCCTCTATTACACGACCATTAAAGGTACAGGGGCCCTCTCTCATTTTTACTTTGGCAACCCTATGACCACATTTGCTCTATCTAGCTTTCTACCCTATCCAAAGATTCTCCCGCCCCCAGCTTTCAAATCTCAGGAGGGGCCACTGCTGCTGCCATAGCTGAGGGAAGGAGCAGGGCGGCAGATCTGATGATGAAGTAATAGCTTGTACTGGCTTGGCAGGGGAAGGAAAGAGGTGTGCACTCACAGATGGAGTGTGGCTTCCTAGCCCATCCCCTTGGAGCTATATCACCTGAACAGCTTCCCTCCTTCATTACCACCCCAGCTGCAAGCAGGATCTGTGGCAGTAGCACTCTCCCCTCCTGAAGTTTGACCGCACTGTATGTGCATGTGTGTAAGTGGCTTGGATGTTGTACAAAGAGCTCAAGAGTAGCACTTTGCACTCTGTCCAAAAAGCACCATACACAGGCATAAGCCACACATGCACATGCATGTCACTAGCAGGATTCTGGCCAATACAGACATACTCCAGTTAATAAAGTCTCTGACAAAGCAGCTTCTTTTTACAAAGTCTTTTTATGCCTGCCCAGCCCCTCCTTTTTTCCTCATCCTCTATCTAGCCTGAAGGTTTTTAGCACTATCAGCATTGGAGGCATGGTGAAGGAGGGCTGGAGGAACATAGATTTTCATTAGGTTGAAGCAGCGTGTCTACAGTAAACAATGCAATGAAGTTCAAGGTGGGGGGAAATGGGATATTACTCAAGCCAATCCTACTGTAAGTTACTGTCTGTTCTTGCCTGCAACAGGGAAGGTAACCAGCAGCTGCCTCCAGAATTCTTTACTGCAAGTGCATGAAAGGTAAAAGGGGAAGAACTGATAAGCCTGCCCTACCAGCAAGCTGCAGTATGTAAAAAAAGAAGAAAGAAAGAAAGAAAAGAAAAGAAAAGCAAGCAAGCATAGATCTATGTCTGGCCACCAAAATGGAAATCATAAGAAAGATGGAGGCTGGTGAAAGAAAAAATTGTCCCTGGATGAGTTTTGAAAGAAGCTTTCAAACAGTCTCTAGAAGGACAAAAATATTTTTGTTTACTTATGCAAGACTTACTTGATCTAGTTGTTTCATTTCACATGTGCATATTGTTAGTTTTGGATAAAAAGTCTGCTGAAAGTTACTGAACTGCTCATCTTTTTTGCGGCATAGGAATCTATCCCTATGCTTTTCATGTTATTTCTGCCTCAGATACCACAGTTTCTATGAACAAAGAAGTAATTCCCAGGAACACATTTATTTTGTTGATTGATGTATGAGGTCTGTCTGTTAAATAACAAGACTGTGTTTCTTTCTACCTTTCAGACAAATCAGGGAGAGCTGATTGTGAATGCTTGAGTGGTGACCTTGAATATGTCTGAACCTGCATGACAAATATCAATGCTCTCAGCAATTCAGTTAATTGTCAGTCGTCATTTAAAGCAGCTGTGTTGTCTGTTGTGTGCCAGAAAAATGCTAAGTTTAAAAGTCGAGCAACGTGACATTCTGCAGCAACTTGAGGCGGAAACAAACCTTTTTCAAAAAATCATCACTTGTGAGGAAACCTGGATCTTCCAGTATGATCCTGAGACAAAATGACACTCAATGCACTGGAAAATACCATCATCACCAAGAATGAAAAAAGCACATCAGAGCAAGTCCATATTCAAAGCCATGCTCATTGTTGGGTGTGGGTTTTTTTTCTTTTTTTTCACATCAAGGGTGTAATTTTGGCAGAATGGGTTCCAGAAGGCAGAACAGTGAACCAGCATTATTATAAGGGAGTTTTGACAAAGCTGAGAGAAAGAGTCAGGGGGGAAAAGGGCCAGAACTATGGAAAAATGGTTTCATTCTTCCCTCAAGACAATGCGCCTGCTCACACAGCACTTTCTATGAAGCATTTTTGGGCTGATAAATGCAATACTGCATCATTTTTGCCAGATTTGGCACCATGTAACTTTTTTCTTTTCCCTAAAGTGAGATTGGTGCTTAAAGGAACATGTTTTGGGTCAGTTGATTCAGTAAAGAAGCAAACAGCAGATGTGTTGATACAGCTGACAGAAACTGATCTGCTCCATGCTTTTGACCAGTGGAAAACAAGACTGCTTCAGTATGTGAGTGTGAATGGGGAATATATTGAAGGAGACAAGCATTAGAATTGTAATACAAATAAATAAAGATGGGTTATTGTAACAGTCTTGTTATTTAATAGGCAGACCTTGTATACCTGTATTGGCCTACTTGGACCAAGGGCCTGGCTCAGTAAAAGGCAGTTTCCTATATTCTTGTGCTTCCCTTCATCGCAAGGCCAGCTCTCCCATTGGGCAAAGTGAAGCAGTCTGCTCTAAAGTGGTAACTGATAAATGGCAAAAAGTGTTTGGGGTTTGCTTGTTCAGCTTTTACTGCCAAGGAAAGGCAGGAGTGTTTGTGGGATTTATTTATTTTTTGCCTCATCTATCAAAATAACTTGGCTGCCTTTAAGTATTATGCATCTTAAGAGATGACATGATAGCCATGTTTAAATATTTGTAGGGATGCCATACTGAGGATGGAGCAAGCTTGTTTTCAGCTGCTCCAGAGACTAGGTTACAGAGCAATGGACTCAAAGTACAGGAAAAGAGATTCCACCTAAACTTTCCTGACAGTAAGCGCTGTTTGGCAGTGGAATGTGCTGCCTCTGAGTGTGGTGGTGTCTCCTTCTTTGGAGGTTTTTAAACAGAGGCTGTATGGCCATCTGTCAGGAGTGCTTTGATTGTGTATTCCTGTAGGCTCTTGTGGTCTGTTCCAACTCTATGATTCTATGATCTTGACTGGGGTGAGACAGTGGCCCCAGAAGTAGAAGAACCTAAGGAGGCAGCTGAGGAAGAGCAGGTAGCCGAGGAGGAGTTGGCATCTGTGATTGTGTCAGAAAAGGAATTCAGCTTCTTGGACTACATGAAGTGGTAAGCAGGTTTTGAGAGCCATTGATGTCAGAAAAGCAAGAAAAGTGTCCTATCCCATGTTTCTATCTTCTTGTCTCCTATGGGCTGTTTCAAATGTCACAGAGTTCCCTTTCTATTTGTCTACTCATCCCAGAAAGTGTTATACCCTTTCCCCACCCCATCCATAATGGCTAAAAAAGTTACTTAAAACATACACACACAGTTGGGTGGCCATCTGTCCGGGATGCTTTGATCATGATTTCTTGTGTGGCAGGGGGCTGGACTGGATGGCCCTTGTGGTCTCTTCCAGTTCTATAAAAAATGCCTTGGACTGGGCCTGTAGGTCCTGCTTCAGAATTTTGACTGACCATGGAGAGGCCAGTGGTTAGATCCAGCAGGAAGATTGATATTCGCCTGAGGCCACCATGCATGGTCATGGCACCTCCTTTGTATGTTCAGTGAACACATGGAGGAGTTTTCTGAAGAGGTTTGCTTTTGCCTGAACTATCGGGAAGGATAAGATTCCACTTCATCATCATTCTCCTCTTCACTTCCCCCTTGCTGAGTTAATTGAGTGCAAACTACTTTTGCATTTTGAACTCAGTTTGCAGCAGTTGAAGTAAACTGAGGACCAAGGGAGAATATGGGAGGAAGAGAGAGAAACTGGGACAGCTGAAAACAGCTGAAAAGGCAGATGACATTAATTGGGACTGTCCCTGCCAAATTAGTACAGTTGGAGATTATGAGGGGGTCATAAAAATACCTAATTCTGGAGTCAAAGTAGGATGTTTCTGGGCACAGAAGAGTAGCACTCATGACTGGGAAGAGCAGGGTACCAGTGCCTTATCAGGCTTTGGGCCAGAACTTGGAAACGTTACTTTTTGGACTACAAGTCCAGCACCCTCTAGCCAACATGGCCTTGGAATCCAAAAGGTAACTTTTCCTACCTCTGTCTTGCACAACCATTTCTGTCTCTTATTGGTTAAATTTAGCCAAATGCATAGGTTGCTAAGAGGATATAGGAGTGCTTCTACTGTTTAATGTACCAGAGGGGTTAAGAGACTGAGCTGTGAACCAGAGTGTCTTATCCCTGTCATAAAGTCAACAACTGGCCTTATCTGTCAGATTCAGTCCTTTTCCTGGCAGCTTCAATATAGAGATAATAAAGCTGATCTACCTTACAGGGTTGTTGTGAAGAATATTTAGATGATAAATGGGAAAACACATTCTAATTTTTATGGTCATTACCATTATTATTCAAAATACAAGTACTGTATCTTCAGAGTGACTAATAAATCAATGTAAAATACATTGGCCACTCTTTGAGGGGCTCTGTATGAGACTGAATTCTATGAACAACGAATAATATATCCCTCCAGGGAGAAGCAGAGTATCTATTAAGAGACTGAATTCAATTCTATCAAGGGACAGAATTAACTTGTATTTCTCCATTTTCCCCGCCCCCAATTTTTCCTCTCTCCCTACACAATTCTAGCTGCCTGGTATCTAATTTAGATTCCTGGCGGGGGCATTGTCTTTTTATGATCAATGTCATTAACCTTCCCTGAGCCCTTGTGGTATGCAGGGCAATAAATAAAAATGAACACATAAATAAAACCACAGAGTAGACACTTGCAGCCCAAGATCTAGGTGGATTCTTTGTATCTATATTTGAAATGTGGCCTTATTCACCTTTTTGTACCACATTCTTCAGTACCAGCCCAAGCTTTGCCTTCATGCCTGTTGACATTCTTTGCTCTTCTTCAGCACACCGATCTTCCTTTTCCTATGTCAGTGGGGTTTGGTGGACCTGGAAGGACAGCCTTCCCTTTGCCTTGCAACATCTCCAACATTTCAACATTTCATGATGGACCCTTCCTTCCCCAACTGTTGTGATGTTCCTAATCTCCCAAAAACCTATGAGAGACCTTAAGTGAGTGACTACTTTATGTCACATCTTCTTTAGATCATGTTTGCAAATTGCTTCCTCCACCCCTCTGTTCTTATGTCTTCTGCTTTCACTCCCCTCCTGCCCTCACTTGCCATTTGCCTTCTCTTGCCCTCTGCTGCTTTCTGTGTTTACCCAGTTTCACTCTCCTTGTCATCCATCCTCTTCCACCATACTTTTACTAGCATGTCCTGACAGTCACGCAGCTCAGATCCTGCCTTTCTTAGCAGCCATGCATGCTTGTTGTACAAATGCAGACCCACAGCACAAGTACTCATAAACCATAGTACACTGCAGACACAGGACCATGCTGGCTGGGGGATCTGGGGAGTTGTCCAAAAAATAAGCTCTGCTAAGCAATGATACTGTTGTATGGGAAGAGAGTCTATTGCAGTGTTAATCAAAGTGGTGGTCTGTGGATCATTGCTTGTTCACAAGCTATTGGCTACCAGTCCGTGGCATGTTTTCAGGAAAGAAAGAAACAGTTGTAGTCAATGCACACAAATGACACATTGGGAAAAAAAATTCTTGCTGCTTCCCCACATCAGATAGCTTAAGAAGCAGTTGTCTATTGCATTCCCTCCCTCCCTCCCTCCCTCCCTCCCTCCCTCCCTCCCTCCCTCTCTCTCTCTCTCTCACACACACACACACACACACAGTATTTAACTACTAATCCATAATCCCTATTGCCCAGATCATCCCATTTAAATGCTGGACAGTCAACAGATTTTTTTATTTTTTTTTAAAAAATCCTATTTAGACCACTCTAATCTCATCAGTGCTGAACAGGAAAATCATCTGCCATCATTTACCCTATCCTTCCCTTGACCATGCTCTGTACCTTCCTTTCCCAGCTGCCAAATATGGGCTAAGGAGCTGTTATGCATTGTTTTACATCATGTCTCATGAAAGGGTTTGTGCTGTTCTGTATCCAGGGTTTGAAGGCAGTTAATGACTGTGAAGAAGAGAGAAAGAGGCCTCTCCACCCACAGAGGAGATTGCCTTTCAATGTTCATGGACCTTCTCACTCAGATTTTTGTTTTTTGTAAAAAGAACAGGTTTCTAGTCCTCAGTGTTATGAAAACCTATCCATCCTTTTTGTTTTTAAGTGTAGAAAATGTCTTGTAAAGTACCTTTTCACCTCTGTCTACATAGACTGTTCTTTGCTTAAATTTTCTATTTGCCCAGTACAGAGAGCAACAGCTAGCTCTAGAAAGCTGTAAAAATTGTTCTTGGTAGCTGTTTAACTTCCTACCCTTGGAGGATTTGCCAAGGCCAGAATTTCATATTTTAGCAACACTTCATGGCTTTCTTGGTTGGCTGGTTTTTCATAACCAGTTTGAGGTATTTTTAGTGAGATATATTTAGGGTTCCTAGATCTTAGGGGTTAGCCCTGTGTCTCTGGGAATGATCCCTCTTCTTTAATCCACAAGCAAGGAATCTCACAGTGAAAGAACTGCTGTGAAAAGTGTTTGTCTTTATGTTTTCCTCATTTGTTATTTGTTGTTGTTATATTCCTTCAAGTCATTTATGGCGACTCTAAGGCAACCCTATCACATGGTTTGTTATACATGGTGGTGTTTTTTTAAAATTTCAGTGGCATGCTCTGAGCAACTGTGGTCGATGCTTAATGTATCATACTTAATGACATCATCAGGGGCTGCTCCTTTTGACATCAACTTCATAACATCACCAGAACCTGCCCCTCTGACATCTCACATCCCTAAGTCTTTGTTTTTGGTCCTGAAATCTAGGGGCAGGGATAGTCCTGACCTGGCAACCCTAAATATAATAGCTAATGGTATATGTGGTGCATTAATTTATTGAACCAGTCTCTTCATTTTCTTTGGAGCAGATTCAATTGATGAGGTATCCAGAAACTCTATTGATGAGGTTATATTGGATCAATTTCAATCTATAAGTATTGATGTCATAGACAAGCTCCTTGGTAGAGTGAGGAAGACTACCTGCCCTCTTGACCCTTGCCCTTCATGGCTGGCCATCCAGGGGGGGTGATGCCTTGAGGATGTTTCTCAGGGACATCATCAATGCGTCCCTTAGGGAAGGTCACATTCCATCTTGCTTGAAGGAAGCAGTCATTAGACCACTCCTAAAAAGACCTTCCCTTGACCCTCTGGGTATGAAGAACTACAGGCCAGTCTCTTTATTATGGTACCTTTTTTGAGCACGGTGATGAAGCGGGTGGTTGCTCTTCAACTCCAAGCTGCCTTGGAAGAAACCAATTATCTAGATCCATTTCAAACTGGCTTTAGGACGGGATTCGGAGTTGAGATGGCCATGGTTGCCTTAGCTGTTGACCTTCGCCTGAACATCAACAGAGGTAATGTGACCCTGTTGCTGTTACTGGATCTCTCAGTGGCTTTTGATACAATAGATCATTACATCCTCTTGGATCGCATGAGAAGGTTAGGAATCGGAGGCACTGCATTGCAGTGGTTTCGCTCCTTCCTCTAGAGTAGATTCCAGAGGGTGATGCTCGGGGACAGTTGCTCTGCAAGGAAAGAACTTAATTGTGGCATTCCACAAGGCACCATCCTGTCCCCGATGCTATTCAATATATATATGAAGTTGCTGGGAGAGATCATCCGGAGGCATGGGGCAGGGTGTTATCAGTATGCTGATGACACCCAGATATATTTCTCCATGTCTCGGTCTTCGGCTGTGACTTCAGATGGTGTTTCTTCTCTCAGTTATTGTCTTAGGGCAGCAATGGCCTGGATGAGGAAAAACAAATTGAAGCTGAATCCAGACAAAACAGAGGTTCTCATGGTAGCAGCCCCAAACCCAGGTATTAGGATACAACCTCCAGTCCTGGATGGAGTGACACTCTCCTCCAGGGACTGTGTTCGCAGTTTGGGGGTACTCCTGGACTCGTTGCTCCAGATGACAAATCAGGTAAATGCGACGGTCAGGAGCGCCTGTTATTAGCTTCGGCTGATCTGCCAGCTGTGCCCTTTCCTGGAAGTCGGGGACCTTAAGACTGTGGTACATGCTCAGGTAACCTCCCATCTTGATTTCTGTAATGCACTCTACATGGGGCTACTCTCGTTCTTGGTCCGGAAACTTCAACTAGTACAGAATATGGCAGCCAGATTGGTCTTGGGTACATCTAGAAGAGACCATATAACACTGGTCTTAAGATCACTTCACTGGCTGCCTATTAGTTTCTGGGTCCAGTATAAGGTCTTGGTTATCACCTTTAAAGCCCTAAATAATCCTCCCCGTGCACTCAGGTCCCCTGGAAGGAATCTACTGCAACCTTTAAAAACTAGGCTTTTCTCAACCTCCCAGAGGACTTTTTTTGGCAATTGCTCCCAGATTATGGAACGGTCTGCCAGACAAGATCTGTCACATTACCACCCTAAATAGCTTTAAAAAGCTCTTAAGATGGATCTCTTCCACCAGGCCTTTCCTGAATAGATACCCAGCCATCAGAGAAAAAAAAATCTTATTAGTCCGATCCCTATCCAGTTATTTTATTGTGTTGTTTTTTAGTATTTTTTAAATGTTTAATTATTTAATTGTATTTTAAGGTGGGGTGGGATGGAGGGTTTTGTATGTATATTTTAAATGCTGTAAGCTGCCCTGATTGCATTTTGTAGAGGGGCGGGATACAAATAATTTATTATTATTATTATTATTATTATTATTATTATTTAATATATAAGCTTGCCCTTTGAAGCTTGAATTGCAGGACGAGAAGAGAGTGTTGTCTTGATAAACTAAGGGCAACTGTCCAGATTCGTAGTAGTTAAAACTAGTATTTATACTAGGACTGACCCACCCAGAGGCTTTGTACCACTAGCCAGGGTTGCACTCTCCTCTTCTGTTTCCTGCCTGAAGGTCGTGCTGAAGCTTGAGCGCAAAACAGAGTCCAAAGTTATATCCCACCTGCAAACCATGGTGATGAGGTTCCTAGCTCAGGCCCTGGAGTCTCTGACAGGACTGCTTGAGCCTACCTCTCTATGAGTAGATCTGCACAAGTCAACCAGGCAGAGAAACAGGGCAGGTTGTGGCATGTGGATGCTTGAGCCATTATAATCAGCCCTGGAGGAATGAGGTTGCCAGGTGCACTTGCACAGAATGACAAATGTGGCAGTCCTTGGATTTATTGGCTAGCATCCTGTTAGTAGTATACACAGGTGTAAGTCCACCTTATGCCTGCATATTTCTCTTTTTGGTTGATGTGGAGACTGGTATTCCCTTCCTTCCTCTGCATTGACCATACCCCTCAGACCTACGGCAGAGTTCCTGCAGCCACCCCCAGACATTCTATGCCTGGTGAAAGTGGTGGGGGATTAGAGAAGTGCCTGGCTATGTCCCTGTAGCCAGATGTGAAATGATTACATAATCTGCTGAGACCTCTGTAGGACCCCAGTAGACTTCAGCCAGAGGATTTAAACACGTCTGGCTGTGGGGATATAGCCAGATGCTTGTCTGATTCTGCCCACTCTCACCAGACATGGTATGGCCATTGGAGGGGGAGGCTGCAGAGGCTGTTCAGAAGGCCCAGGATTCAGTGAATGGCCAGCTGTATGTGGAATCACATCATACTGAATCATACAGGATCATGGCCATTATCTGTTAAGGGTAAGGAGGGAGATGACAAGGCAAGCCCAAGATGTTTTGCTCCCTGAGGCAAAGGCGGTGCCTGTGATGAAATCGCCAGCCAAGTTTACCTCAACACTCAGCCTGACTGCCTGTTGCTGCAACCATACCTTCAGATCCCCCTTAGAATGCCTTATCTGGACTGGGTCTGAGTCTTATGAGGATAGATTATGTTTAAGTGTGGTTTCTGCTGCTTAGCGTGGCTATTTTCCTTTTCTAGTGAGTGGAATAAAGCATAATGTGTCTAGGAAATTTTAACAACACAAACTGGTTGGTTTATTATATTCAAAGTTACAGAGTTACTTCAACTGTTCAATATTCTGCACATAACATTGTTTCTGGTTCTTAGCTCCACTATTTGTTACTTTTGTTGACAGACTGTTTATTGATCTAAAGACTCTTTAACTTCAACCTCTTGACTAATTCAACCAAATTTCCTTCATATGTGACACTCTTATTAACTTTCTGACAACAGATTCATCTACTCACTCTCTCAACCACTCAGCCTCATATTTCAACTTCAGCTGACTTCACTCCAATACCAACACCAACACCAACAGATTTTCTTAACTGACAGTCACTCACTTCATACTCCCAGAAAACCCCTCCCATCACAGTTTCCTGCACTGGGATTGGCTCCTGCATTCTCTCATCTCATTCGTTCCAAGGCCCCACCCATCACAGCTCCCTGTGTTGGGATTGATTCCCCCATTGCCATGCATTTCAGCTCTAGTTCTCCATAGTGCCATTCCACATACATAGGTTGACCAGACTATCAGCTGAATCTTACTTTGACACTACTACACATGTGCATGCATGTCTGTGAGTGGTCAGCATCTGCCAATGTACTTGAGGGCAGCAAACTACCTTTGAGAATGCAGGGCAAGGTGCATAGTCCACATAGCTTTCTCACCTCTAGGATTATGCTGTTCCTCTTCATTCCTGGCATTATCTGATACCCAAGGCAACTGCCTTATTCTGCTTAATAATGGTACCTGCCCTGGGAGGTAGTAGCAGTTTCTGCCCTGCTGGGGCAAGACCCAGAAAAAGTGTAATGCCTGGAGATGTCCAGTGGTGGTTTTCTTGTTAGTGAATCCGCTCCAGGTTTTAGTTTAAAGGAGAGATCCATGGTGTTAAACCCCCACCCACTGTAGGTCTGACAGTTTGGAAAATATCTATAAATTTCAGAGTAAATCGCAAAGCAGATTGACCACCCGACTATCATGGAAACCACCAAATGTTGCTGGAAACATCCAGGCCAAAGATTCTGTTTCTTCTTTGCTGTCACAAACAGTCACTCCAACATTGTTTTTAACAACACCACAGTGACAGCAACTAGGTGTTTTTAATAGAATTGTGTTTAGTGGTTGTTGTTGTTGTTGTTTTTTTTAACTTTTGTATAGGAGGTCCAGAATCATGTTTGGGACTTCAATTTTCTTAGGTGGACTTGCTTCTGCAGGAATTAAAATTGGGCAGTTCTGTAATGTCTTTATCCAGTTGCTGTTACATTACTATGTAGGAGAGCCAGCAAAGTGATGGATGCACAAGAAGACTGGCGCACAATGGGACCGATGTGCATCAAGACCAATGCGCCTCAGAGATGAAACACATCGGTTCTGTTGTACATTGATCCCATTCTGCATCGAGACACTGGCTAGGGAGTGCTGATGCACATTGGTAGAGCTGAATGCACACTGCTACACTCTTGCCAGTAGCCTGTTACACATCTTTGCAGTTCACTAACAAGGTTTCTTAGCTCCTCTGCTACATAGCTGAGTATGCATAAAGTTATGTAATGTAGACCGTGATAGAAGATTCTGAGCTTTATCTTTTTAGCTAAACTTTAAAACTTTTTTTAAACATGTAAGCTGCCTTGGGTCACTTAGCAGGAGAAAGGCAGGATATATACAGGTCAGTACCACATCTGCAAGGGGTATGTTCCTGGACTTACTACAGAAACACGAAGCCGAAGACCATAGAATTGCACTGGAGGACCTAGAAAATGCCTAGAGTGGACACCTCTCTACACATCTGGCATGCAGTGGTATGGCTCTATGGTCAACGTCCAGCAGAAAATGACCATAAAGTCATGCTGGAGAACCTTCTGATATCTAGAGAGACCACCTCCAGCATGATTCTATGGTCCTCCAGATGCCTAGAGAGATCTTTTTCCCCCTGCTGCAGGTGAGTGAAAGTGTGGGTACTGATCCCACATAAATGGGGGCGACCTGTATTAAACAAATAAGTAAGTAAGTAAGTAAATTGAGCTCACATTGAAATGTCCATTGTTGCCATGTTGGAAGGAGTAGATCAGGGCACCATTAGGCAAGATGGTAGAAGGAAACTCTAATCAAACCTACGACCAGAGGACCTCATTGCTACCGTCCATGCTTGCAAGGCCACAGCAGATGAACCTTTGGTTTAAAGGGTGAGGCCAGTTCTGTGCACACTGTGCTCCACCAGAAAAATCCATTGCACAGGCTCAAAGGATAAATCCAATTCTGAAAAAGCCCTGTAGCGATAGGCAAGGGACGAAATGGCAGGTGTAAAGATGCACTGGAAACCACAGACCCAATCCTGCATGCAGGCGGCTCAGGACTTTGGTCACTTGAGACTGACCTGGGAGATGACAGTCTTGTTCGGCAGCATCCTGAACGGCCAAGCAGTATATAATGGAACTTAAGCATCCATGGGGTGTGTGTCCTGGAACCAAACCCCAGTGAATACTGAGGACCCACTGTACATGAACACAACTAAGTGTTTTAAAGGCAGACATGCCACATGCAACCTATATGTTTTATTCTGTGGAAGGGATAAGGAATGTGTGCCCTTCCCAGATGTTACTGGCCATGTGCCACCATTAGCTGTTCTGGCTCAGGCTGATGGTAGTTGCAGTCCAACATCTGAAGGACCATACTTTTCCATTCCGTGCCCTGTGGTATGAATAGCTTGGGTGTTCGTTGGATATGAAAAAAGTGTATGAGAGGAAGGGGTTAAAAACAGAGTTACACCACAAATGGAGTGATGTTATTCCCTATTTATGCTACACTCATAATAGAACTTAGTTATGCCTTAGTTATTTGCAAAAAGGAATAAATTACAAACAATTCATTAGTTAGTTCCAGGCACAGGTAGATTTAGAATAGCTGTGGTCAGCAACCTCAAAGAGCTCTGAGTGTGTTAAAATGTAACAGGACTAATGTCGTGCCATGCTGTTTTTCCATTGAGAGATTCCCAACTAGTGCTGCAACAAATTGTTCAAAATAGTTGAAGCTCCCCAGCATTTCCAATTTTGGCATTCAAGTTTGTGTCCAGGCTATCTGAAAGACTGTATCTCCCTTTATGAGCCCACCAGATGTCTAAGGTCTTCAAGAGAGGCTCTTCTCTCTATTCTTTTCAGGCTTGTTTGGTGGAGACAAGGAAGAGGGCCTTCTCAGAGGCTACTCCAAGACTTTGGAGCTCCCTGCCAAGAAAGGCTAGGATAGCTCCTTCCTTATTCTCCTTCTGCCAGCAAGTCAAAACATTCTTATGCTGTCAGGCTTTTAGAATCTGACTGGATGGATTTTCGAAAGTGTGCTGTTTTGCAGTTTGCATATATCGTATATACTCATGTATAAGTCGACTTTGTGTATACGTTGAAGGTAGGTTTTGGGGCCAAAATTATAGATTTCAATATGACCCAAGGATAAGTCAAGGGTCATTCCGTGCAGAGGGGAAAGTGGCAGCACCAATTTAGGGGGCCAGCCAACCTTGGCCGCTGCTGCCATTCTTCTGCCCAGGTATTGAAAAAAGCATTTTCCCACTCTACTCAGAGAAGGGGATGGTTCTTGTTCTTGTTCTTCTTCTTCTTTTGAGAAAAACTATGGTACAGTATTAACTCTTATTTTAAAAGGAGCCATCCCCTCCTCTGAATAGAGTGGCAAAAGGCAAGAGCTTAGTCCATCCCAGGAGACCTAAAGCAAGCACCAGCCCCTTCTACTCTCTTGGTGCTCCTTTTTAAGGGGAACTCCCAAAGAGCACCTGCTGCCACCATTTCCCCACCCAGGCATTAAAAAAGGGCAGAAGCGCCATTGCAGCAAAGGCAGGAGGTGTTTTGGTGCTTCTTCTAGGTTCTCCCAGGATGGACTAAGCGCTCGCCTTTCACCACTCTAGTTAGAGAAGAGGATGGTTCCTTTTTTGGATAAGAGTTAAGGTACAGTGCTTACAATGAGCTATGGATAAGTCAACTCAGGTTTTTTTAGTTGATTTTCTGACTAAAATTTCTAGATTAATACATGGGTGTATACAGTAGTCTTTTAATGAATGTCAATGGTTTTAATTTTATAAATGGTTTAATTATCTCTTAAATAACTTTTATATATACTTTTTATTGGTGTGTTTGTATAGTTTTTAATCTGTATTTTTAATATGACAAGCTGCCTTGAGTCCCATTGTTGGGAGAAAGGTGGGATATAAATTAATAAAACAACAACAATAACAGCAATAATTTCTGGATAAGGTTTGGTAAGCAGTGTTGTCATTGTTGTCGTCATCATCATCATCATCATCACCTCCACCACTTTCAATATATTAGCTCTTTCTTTTCATTCATAAATTAGAATCTCCCTATTTTTTCCTTTGCCTCCATCTACTTCCCATTTCTTTTTTATTTCCGCTTTGTTGATGTCTGGATTATAAGCCTATACCTATTTATTTGTGAAGAAATCCATGTTGAATTGTTGACTTGCCTCTCAGCATACAAATCTAGAATTGTAGTATTGTAAGTTTCTTGGGGCAGGGCCATGTGTTCTCTTGAAGCTTTTAAAAAGTACATGCCCATCAGTGGAGCTATATTAATAACAGTCACCATTGAATACAGATGCACACATAAAAAGATAATGTGCAATCTACAGACAGCAGGACTTCATCACAAGAATCATTAGATAGCCTCCTGTTAGGCCAAGTGATAATCGAGGACATGGGTGTCAACGTGGTCTAATTGCATTTTAGCCAGCACTATAGCAAGGGTTGCAAGCTTTTGTGTGACCTTCTTGTAAATCATTTTGCAAATAAAAAAGAACTTCTGTAGGTCAGATCTGTTTTTACTGGAGATCTTTCAAATTAGAGTTCAAAATCCCAATGTATAATTTTATCTCAAATATTAACTGCTTTAACAGAGCAGAACTAGGCATGACTAGTCAAAAGTAAAGACTGGCTGAATTCAGTGAGAATTTCTCACAGAGAGGTTTTTATAGATCTGAAGCCCTAGACTTGCTGAGCTCTCTTAAGTTTTTATTTTGATAGGCATCAGATATGAAGCTGTTAGACACAGAATCTCATTTCCTGCCAGTGATCAGGTGCTAAAAGGAATTGCATGTCATCTAGAAATGCTCAGTGCCATTACATGTCAACAACTGTCAGATATGTGATCTTAAAACCAGGCCTGGATCCTACCTAATTTAAGGTGCAAAGTATTCAGAATTAGACAAGTTATTTTGGCACATGAAGCTGTAAAATCCCACAAATGTTTCTTCCCTTTTCTGGAAGTATAAAATAACAAATTAAATTATTAATAGTTTGTTGCCCTTCCTGATGTCCCCCAAATATGCTGCCCTGAGGCAGTCTGCCTAAATGGCAAGGCCAGCCCTGCTTAAAATAAAAAAGTTGAGGGGGAAGCTGTCAAAGATGGAACCCAACTCAGATTGGATTTATAAATACAGACAGCTGAATAACCAAGAGAATATCTGGCGAATATTCTGTAGCTAGAATTCGTGCAGGTGCATTTTGGAAAATAAGCCGAGTTCTGCTCTATTTATGGTTAATTACACTTATCAGGAGTGCTGCCCCACTCTGTGGCTCGCTTGGTTTCATGCTCAGCCCTGTGTGATCCCTTCTAGAGTCCCCATGCCCTTTAAGAGAAAGTGGCCACCAGCATTTTGGTCACTGCTCTCAGCAGTGTTGTGTTCCAGAAGAGAATGTAATTGCCTGCCACCCTGCTCCTTCCGTCCACTCCCTCCTTGTTGATTCCTCCGAAGATCTCACTTGCATTTTTGCAGATCCTGACCCAGCCTCGGGTTTCTGTGCTGGCTCCAGGTCTCCTTAACAAAAGATGTATTCTCTACTCTTGAATGTTTCAACTTTGCCCTCTCCCTCTCCTTTTTCTCCCATGCCCAGCAGTGTCCAGGAATGTAGTTGCATGAGCAGAGCAAGCCCTTCCTTCTGCTGGACTGCAGTGTGTTTATTGAAAACTGGTAGCACAACCTCAAGTTAACCCGACTTCTTCCCTCCCCTTCTGCAGTCCAGCCAGTTTGAACATTCCTTCCAAGCAACATCCAACAGGCGAAGAGGAATAATTCTACTTGTTAAGTGCAAGCTTTAAATCAAGGATG